>OX419194.1:6181875-7463293 GCA_948465475.1 Thalpophila matura | reverse complement strand
ATAATAAAGTGCCAAAATCTATCAGAGACTTAAACGTTAATCTTTTTAAAAAAAGGCTTAAAAACTACTTAACTGTGAAATGTTATTACAGTTTAACAGACTTTTTGACAGATTTAAACTAAAAATATTGTGTCTATTTTACTTAAAGTGTGTATTTTACTTGTTTCTCAATTATTATATATTTTTTTAATATCTACTGTGCGAATATTGTACACCCTAGCGGTATATTGCAGTGATACCTTTATAATATTATTGAACACCTGTATTTGTACTTACCTGTGATAAACAATAAATAAACTATTCTATTCTATTCTATTCATAGATTCTGATACTAGCTCGTATAACAGTATAAAAAATAGTAAATTAAAGATTAAAAAAACCCGACTGCCAAAACACAACTAAAAAGTTCAAAACAAGAGCACTTTTCAAGCAGTCTGATGCAGTTGGTGGCAATTATTTGTGTTAAATCTTAGATTTTATGCCACCAACTGCATCAGACTGCTTGAAAAGTGCTCTTGTTTTGAAATTTTTTGGTGGTTTTTTGGCAGTCGGGTTTTTTTTTTTAATTTTTAATTTACTATTTTTATTTTTCACTTTTTAGTTTCTAATGTATATTTTCGTAATCTTCTTTTTTGTTTGTATATCGTTAATACTTGAAATAAAAACTTAAATCAATAAGTAAGAATTAGCGAGAATGATTGCTTTGTTAAACAACTTTAAATCGTTATATATCCTAAACTATTATTTAAAATGAAAAATGATAAAAGGAACCTAAAGATGATTTTAAAATACCTATTCAACGACACCCCACTTGACATAGTTCATCAACTTTTTTTTTTTTTTTTGACAATATGGCGTCTGGTTGTCGCTGTGGTGAATTTTGATTACTGTTATGTCTTTAGTGACACTCGCAAGGTTAAGACGAATCGATTGACGTAAGAATTATCAAAATCGGCCTACGCATTTGGTCTCTAGAACGCCACATAGAAACAAACATACATACATACATACATACATACATACATACATACATACATACATACATACATACATACATACATACATACATACATACATAGACTGATAAACACATTACCTTCCTTTGCGTCTCGCAGTCGGGTAAAAATAACTATTCATTCATTTTTAACCGATTTCAAAAAAGAAGGTTCATATTCGACCCTCTTGTATGTATGTCCACGATTTTCTCAAAAATTACTGAACTAATTTCGATGATTTTTTGGCAAAAAAAAAAAAACAATAAAAACCAAAGTCACCGAAACTAAAATTACTATACCTATACTTTGTAGTGGTTTTTTGAAGTCGGTTGTTTTTTTTTTACCTTTAATCTAAGATACATTTCGTTTTGCCGGGCCTGGGTTTTTTAGCATCGTCCTTTCTACGTGACCTTAGCTAGAGTTATTTAGTTGCTATACAGGGTGCTAGGTAATTCGACCTATTCCTTGAAAGGGGTTATACTAGAGCTTATTTGCAACAAATTCGGACCCGTAAACTTGGGGTCGAAACTGGGTGGTTTCCGAGTTATTGCACGTTTTAAGTTTTTTTGGAAATTTTCCTCCTCTCGACCAAAATCTGCGAATTATAAGAAATTCACTCTGGAAAAGGCTCTCTGGAACCAGTCTATCGCACTTGTAGGTATATAAAAGTGCGATAGACTGGTTCCAGAGAGCCTTCGGACAGACGTGGCTTTGAGTGGATATCGTGTATCGGCAAACGAAGCGTGGGACCTATCCAGGTGGATCGACACCTGTAGAAGGTGACTTAAGTGAACTAGAAGCAAAACGCAAAGACCTGGGTTCAAATTAATTTATTGATTAATTGAAAAAACCTACGCGTGTGGCTTCTAACAAAAAGGATCTGTGGGTCGATCATGAGTTATTTTGACGTATGATATCATAAATGTAAACATATATTGAATTTAAAATATACGTTTGCTACACAATATTTATATAAATTACATACTTTATTTATTTCTCTGTATTTTTTTGAACTTGCAAATTGTATAAAATGAGAATGTTCTAGGACTGTTGTATTTTAGATTTAAAATCCACTTACGTTTACGATACCGTACGTCAAAAATATTCGTGATAGGCCCACTGATTACTTTTTATGGATGTCGAAGTCTATTTAAGTCTTAGTAAAGTCTAAGTACGCTCTATAGATCTCTTAGACCCGTATTACAGAACGATGCTCGAGCACAGATCTCTGCTTGAGCATAGATTTCAACCAATCAAATGGCTTTAAATATATGCTTAAGCAGAGATCTGTGCTCGAGCATCGTTCTGTAATACGAGACTTTGTTTTGAATTACGAGCACTAAACAACGGAAAAATAATGTTAGGACAGGGACAATATTATACTGTTTCATCACCTTCAATTATTTAAACCACAATTCCTATTTTCAGTACAGCTACAACAGGCATGACCTGCACTTTTCAACTTAATTCAATCGCAAAAGCATATTGACAAAGAACTTGAATTCCCGAGTGGTGGAATTGAAGGCACACGTAATATTTTAATGCAAATATCTTGCCCTCCATATTCATGAGCTGACGTTGCAATTAGAGAGATGGACTTCCATGTATTATGTTAATTTACGCTCCTTTTTACCCAAAATAATATTGTGGGATGGACGGATCTTCGGCGGTCTTCACTTCCTCCGAAATTGAAACATTTATATAATTCAGTATGAATTCTATTTTAAACCGACCACGACGAAGCCTAAAAGGAAGATACTTACACCCTTACCACAAAAAAGATAAACACGTGTTCAACACGAATGCTACCAAAAATTATACACACTTGTTATAGACAAGTGACTGCTAAAACAAGTGCGTATTAGGTATTTTTGGTAGCATTCGTGTTGAACACGTGTTTATCTTTTTTGTGGTACGGCCGTTAATGTTTTTTGTGTATCTGTGTGTTAGAATGTATAACGCAGTGTCCGGGTAATAGTCATATATTATATGGGTTCCGACTGCAATGTCTTGTTTTTTTTACTGTTAATGCTTTTACCATGGGGTCTCATCAGGAACAAAGGAACATTTGTTGAAATAACTTATAATAGATAGCGTTATATGCATCGATTTGTTATTGAAGTTTGCGTAAAATTGAAAACATGAAAAAATACATCATGAAAAATATTTGTTCAAATTTTGAAAAATCCTTTAAGCACGGAAAAGTTTATAGCCCGAAGATAGCCCGCGCTAAATCGGTCACATTTCTTTGTATGAGATGAGGCATCTGTACGTATAGTATTATATTATCTGTGCTTTTACTAACTAAATAGTACCGTACCTACCTAGACATGACGCAGTGCAAACCGCAATCAGGTTTCTTAATTCACTAGTTTTCTATTTCAGCCAGTTTGGGCATGACATATATGTATATTACTTTGAAATCATTGAGTTTGGGTAACTTAATTAAAATGTCATTCTGTCTCTGTCAACTTTAAACTTTTTCACAAATACAATGATATTTCGCGGTCATATTTAGGCCTAAAAATCGGAACTGGCAGATGGCTTATCTGATATTAATCAGTAATATTACCTTATTAAATTGCATGACTTCATACCTAGGTTGCGTCCACCTAGGGTACGCTCTAAGTCTGTCACATGCAGACAAAATGGAAGTCTTTTGTGCCTGTAATTTTTCGACATCGGAGGGCGTCTTGCGCCTTTCAATCCAAATAACCACAATTATACTTGATAGCAGAAATAGATAAAATTAAAGTTCATTGCATTCTAAAATACATTTTCCATGAAGAAACTGAAGCCAATTATTCTATTTCGAAACACCAACTAAGATGAAAATAAGTTCAGCGCGAAATGAAAGTTAATCGAAAGTTGAGATTCAACGCTCAAGTAAATTAGTCTCAAAATTAAGATGGCCAGTATTTCTCGCCTAATTGCGTCCTACCCTCGTAAATATTGCTGTAATCTACGTGGAAACTTTCTAGAAAATATCGTCTGGCTATGATAACGGCTAACTAGCTGCTTCTTAATGTGATATTAATTAAATTTGGAGTGGAATAGTTGGTTTGAAGTTGTTACTTGCAGTATACTGTTATTGCGTAGATTAAGACCTAGATCTTATCAGAATTTCCAATATTGGATAGCTGTCCGAAGTTTGAAATTGAACCATAGGTAGTGAATTCACCCCTTATTAGGTACATGGGTCTTATTTATTATCAAAATGCAAAATAAAGCAATCAACAGTACATCTCTGCTATCTAAGAAGAACACAAGCCTGACGTCATTAAAGTATATTTTGAATAAACAAATCAGTTTAGGAACATGATACCTCGTTATACATAATATTGATCTATCAGCATGTATGTAGGTATACGTAATTAAACAGGCCTAATTAAATTATTTGAAAACTCTTTACCTTCTAAGTTACATAGCCCCAGGCAGCTTCCTTCAAGGTATCGAATATCGAGGATATTGGCAATCTTTCCACTCATTAACTTCTTTACGGAGATTTGTTTCATCTCATTATTAAATAAATATATTTATGAGCAAGACATGAAAAACATTATGAAATGATAATTCAACTAATATGTAAGTGAAGATATTTGTTGCTGATGTACAATACCTGCCATTTTTATCTAGTACCTGCGAAGTAGTTATATTAGGAAACGAGTAAAGCCACGTCCAACTAGTGTGACATAATCTTACATTGATGATTATAAATAAAATTATGGCAAAGGAAACAAGCATTGATTACTATTTCTTAAGCTTATTCACGTATGGACGATTTCCAACCATATTTTCCTTTACTTTATAATATAAAAATAATAATATCAGCCTTATTTATAGTATTTATAAACTGTCCCACTGCTAGACACGGGTCTCCTCTCAGAATGAGAGAGGATAGGCCTTAGTCCACCACGCTAGCCAAGTGCGGGTTGGCAGACTTCACACACCTTTAAGAACTTTATAGAGAACTCTCAGACATGCAGGTTTCCTCAGGATATTTTCCTTTACCGTTAAAGCCGTAACAATCAATCTCTAATACGCACATGACTTCGAAAAGTCAGCGGTGCGTGCCTCGGGATCGAACTCGAACCTTTCGCCGTGGGAGGCACATTGTTATACCACTAGGATATCAGTGCTTTTTTTTACTTTATAAAAAAGTAGGTACTTAACAAAAAAATGTCACAATAGTATGACCAATATGGGACCTACACACGGACCACGGCAGCTCACATGTACAATAATAACTGAACATAACAAATAACACCAACAATGTAAATTCAAATTCAAACATGACCTTACAAAGTTATAATCAGACCTACCTATCCATCCCGTACGTAGCCGTCTGTCTGGCCGTCGCATTCATGGTGCAGTGCCAAAAATCGATAACTGCCTCCCCATGGAATACTCCGAACCACCACTGTGATGGACCCCCATATGTATAAGCAGATAGTTATATTGAATGAACAGTGACATTGAAGGGTTCGAAATATTGACTGTGTGTGTGGGTTTCGGGATTAAAGAGTAGAATATTCTGGTAAAATTGGTCGAGGGGCAAAAAAATTGTGTAAATTTCATGAATTACTATTGATTGATTTGTCCATGGTAATGTTATGTTATGTCCATGTTTATGCTTGTGACTGTACCTACTTAATTTACACTGTTTTAGTATAAACTGCTACAACTAATAGGTAAGTTATAATTTACCACGATTTTTTATTATTTAATAAATATTCAACACTTGATTATTAATATAATTATTTTATTAAATAACTAAGATAAGCAGTGGTCCATCACCTTTAGCTTTGAATGACGGAAAAGCAAATGCAAGAACATGAAAATAAAAATGATGCACATGTGGGCCTAGCACGAATAATTTTGACAATATTTTTACATTTTACACACAATTAGCGCATTTTATTAAATATAGAGAAATAAATAAAGTATTTAACTTGTATAAATATTGTGAAGCAAACGTATTTTTTCAATTCAAATAATGCTTACATTTACGTCAACATTTATTCGTGCTAGACCCACTATGCAGATAACGTTCTAAAATTGAAATTGAATTTGGAAGCATAAAGTGGCCAGTGACGAAAGATTGCCAGAACTAAGTAGTGAAATGATGATGAACAAGGATTACTTCGTCACAAAATTTCCTGAAGATATTTATCTGTTCTACGCCCCGCAGGTAATCCCCTCGATGGCTAATTAATTTCATCGGCGTCGAGTCGTAATGATAAGTGCAACGGTTAATACCCAACGACCCCTCTGAGCTGATTTTAATTAGACTTTTTGCATTCAAAGCCGATGCTAACATTTTATGACTTTCTTTGATGTTACGTATAGACTTTTACTCTATATCTACTTACTCGTATACATATAGTTCTTTGGTGTAAGTAGATATTAAAACTAACTGTTCACCTCCGTTGCTCGGCTCCTAAGCGTCGCCGCACATGGGCCACAAGTGGCGGCCACTTGTGGCCCGTGTGCGTCGACGCTAAGGGTCGTAACGTGATGTTATATAACCTTTACTATTCCTCATAAATTTGGCTATCATATACAAAGCTAAATATAAGAAATTCTTAGCAGCCCAATTATAGGAAATAGGTTCACCCCCTGTTGGTTACAAATAAAAACTCAAAGAAAATATTATAGCTGTACCTATAACCTAAATAAGCATACCTTTATTCATCTAGAATTGAAGCCACAGCGCTGCCGCCCCGTTTTCTTGATGAATGATCATAATCTCAGATCATAGAAACAAGGAGATATGCCATCATAGCAAATTAGTACGGGAACAACTGATTCCACTTTTAGTACATTTTTCGACACAATTACGCGCATAATTAAGCGCTCCTTGTGAATAAAAAGATCTCCCACGCATTGATCATTCCGCACCCTCTATCTAATACTGTTAATCGTCACTCAACACTAGCACTGAACTAAAACACTGTATTTATACCATCGATCGTATTCGGTTCGTCGCCAGCGCGTACGTTCTTAATGTGAGCAATTTGCTCAAGATCAGGCATCAAGCTCGATAGCGCCTTGGCACATCTCCTTGTTTCTATGTTCTGAGATCATAATCCTATTAGAAGGTGCTCGCGATCGACCCACTGATTCTATAACCTTATAGGGACTTTGATTTCAGTTACTTAATGTCCAAGTAGCTAATGGATGTTTATGCACCAACATGATAAAAATATGTTTTTAAAGGCTCTCAAAAGAGCGTTTCATAAAAGAATTCCCTTCACGCCATGTTGGCTCCCCTGAATGTCAATATAAAAAAAAAAGTTTATTCAGAAAAAACAAGTCACATTTTAAAATAAATATCTTACAAATTAAAATAAGGCACAGTTTAGATTTGCCTGAACTAGGTGAAACCTGTGTTTTAGGCTGCGTTTTTAACGGTTTTGGAAGTTTTCTTTCAACACAAATTCTCTTTCACCACTTTTTAGTGTAGGTACCAAGCATTACTTTAACACTTAAATCTAAAAAGCTGGGCTTGAACCCTTCAAGCCAGCCTCGACCCCTGCCCACACCGGGGCAGGGCTCTAACCAACTGGGCTACGGTGTCATATATCTGAATCAGTTGAAATTGGAAACCTCTTTTTACGCCTCTTATGACAATTTTCCACTGTCATTGTTTACATAGCTCACAACTTCTATTGACATGAACTTTATGTATTATCTTTAGTTATGTTATAGATGTGTGGTGAAAGTGTTGCGGTACATCCTTCGTGAGACGTATTGTCCAGACACGCGGTTGCTCTGATTTCCCGGGAGGACCTTCACTTTTATTATTGTAGTTCGCTTAGAAATTAGTTTTAGAATTGCAGAGGGTTTTATCTGAGTTTTCTTACTTGACACTTAGTTATACTTGATTCAGCGTTGAGAATTCCGAGACAAACCAATAATTTGTTTCACGAATTATTATACATTGGCCTGCAAAAATAAGTATCACACTTAGTACGAAGTAGTAGAAAGTGTAGTAGGTACTTATTTTTGCAGGCCAGTGTATTTTTTACTAGTTGTGCCCTGCGGTTTCAACCCCGTAGCTCGACTCCTAAGGCTTGTAGCATCAAGTTAAATAACTCATACTATTCCTCATGAATCTGGCTAATTATACAAAAAGAATTTTTCGAATCCGACTGGTAGTTCCATAGATTAGCGCGTTCAAACAAACAAACAAACTCTTCAGCTTTATAATATTAGTATAGATTATATTCAGCCTTCCCAGCATTGGGAACACCCAATGCTGGGATAAGCCTCCTCTCTGTGAGAGGGAGTAGGCCATAGTCCACCACGTAAGCCGATTTCAGGTTGGTAGACATCAGAGTGATGTCTTCGAATTTTTGATTCTAGATGTAAGTCGGGACCGATACCACTGGATCACCACTGGTCTGCTGCTGCTCCATTGCACCTATCGTTCCTTTTGTTAAATTAAAATAGGAGTCATCCTATTTTAATTAAACAAAAGGAACAATAGGTGCAATGGAGCAGCATAAATTCAAAAATTGCGTATAATACGTTGTTGCGACAGCAACAACACGTATTTGTACGCAATTTTTAAATTAGCTCCCCTTTTATTTCTGATTTAGATTCAACAACAAAAACAACTTACAACATCTTACCGCGAAAGAACCCCTTACTTTGCTTACAAAGCAACTTTTATAAGAATCCATAAATATATCTGGACGTAATCTAAAAATATATTAAGTCGTGGTAAGTCGTTTCGTAACATTGTTAAGGAAACTACTCGAGGTAACTCATGGAGTAGGTAACTGATGTGAAGTGACAGACTTCCAGTAATAGAAAGTCTATTACCCAATGAAGGATAAGATTACGAGACGTTTTATTGTGTAACTTATGTATTTTATTACTACGTTTTTATTTACTCGCTTTCGTGTCTGTCTGTCTGTCTGTTCGGTACAAATTTCGCAATTCATTTTTCAAGCACTTCCTGTCATCGGATTATGCTGAAATTGGGTATACCTATGTAATTTGGATGACAATGCAATAACACGGACTAAAAAGTAAAAAAATAATAATTGTAAGATTTTTTTTTTTTAATAACCACGTTTTTAAAACGGGCTAAAAAGTATAAAATATTTTCTGATGAAATGAAAAACGTGGAGCACATGCAATAGATAATAGTAAGATGCGCCCCACGTAATTCATTTCATCAGAAATTATTTTATACCTTTTAGTCCGTTTTAAAAAACGTGGTTTTTAAAAAAAAACTTTTCTTTACAATTATTATTTATACATAACATCACGCCGGTATGCATTCAATGGGTAGGCCCTAACGGGCCATATCTCATTGGGATGCCATGGCAGCGACGCCAGCAGCGCTGCCAATTAGAACATGTCTCAGCAGAGGGCGCGGGTTCAAATCGCGACTGTGTCAGTTGTTTTTGAAAGTATCTTATATATTTAATAACATTGGGATGTAATGTTTTCTGTCACCAGTCCGTTTCCATAGGTCGTCCCCCCATTTGAAAGTAATGCCTGCGGAAAATACACTATAATTTGACTGCTGTCGTGTACAACAGATAATAAATAAGCATGTGTCATAATTAGGTTAATTATTTAGTAAAGCAGGATTTGTCTGCAATTATAGTAAATTGAGCTTTAGTAAATAATTAATCTAATGAAACGCTCGCAAATACCGTTACAAAATAAAGCGATATGCACAGTCTACATCAGAAGTGGTTATGGTGCAATTTTAAAAATGTTTTAAAAGCCTTATGGCGGTTTCTTTTTTTATAGAGTTGGAATAAAATAGAATATTTTTTATTTCAACCCCATAAAAAATATCCGATTTTATTACTTTAAGAGAGCAATTTTTGCAGTTAAACTTTGATGACGTTATTCATTGCATAATTTATTCCGTATTTATAATTGCTGACCCCAGTGAGCAATTATAACTAACTATATTTAACTCAACAAAATGCATGGCACAGCAATTTTTTTTTCGCGATTTCAGGGTTGGTCCCATAGTAAAAGTTGTTCATAATGATGAGTACAATGACCCCTTATAATATTTCCGCTGTCTAACCTGCCACCCTGTATAAAACCCGACAGCAAAATATTTAAATCTATTACCATTTATGTCACTCCCACAATAAAGACAAATCTAACGTCTCCTTAATAATGTTGAAATCCATCAAGCCGTGTAGTCTATAGAGAGTATAGAGTGTGCCAAAGAAATAAACATCCATACGATATACATGCATACACTCGAAAAACATTGCCCTGCTTCTTTGGGGGCAGTTGGGTAATAAAAGAAAAAGTAATAGAAATCAGATTGCTTGTATTTCGCAATTTATAGGTAAGGTAATAGTAGATTATAATTATAACACTCCTCTACCTACCGCTTTACGGTGTACCTACACAAAGTTAATATAATTTGAATTAGAGTGGTCATCGTACTAATCTAATTAACAACTATTGTTGTACAAAATCAGAATGAGACAATTACGAATAATTCCCTGCGCGGGTTCGATACGATGGGTGCATGTCTCGTTAACATTGCAAATAGGCTGTGTCCGTCCGCGCCAAGCGCCTACGCTACGGTCCGATAGTGCAAGTTAGCAATTTCTAGATAACTTAAAGTCAAAGTCAAAGCATTTATTTCAATTAGACCAATTACAGGTACTTTTGAATTGTCAAGGAGTCTGTCAGTTAGTCTTAGATTTAGTCAAAACCCAATTTAGCTTTAAGAAACGTTACCTTTTCCAACAATGAATTTAGAAAATAAAAAACACCTTAATATTTTATTTTATTGATTCATATAAAAATAGATATAGATTTTTGTAAAATATTTAATTTTATTGATTTATATATTTTTTGTCACCTTAAAATTATGAAAACACGAAATAAAAACTAACAATAAATTATAATAAGTTTGTCCTTTAGAAACACACAGCTTAAGAAATAATTCTATAAAACATTATTTTCTCGTCTGTACTTATCAGATTGTCTCATTTGAACTAAGTATTAATTAATTTTACTGCAGATGTCTTCTTAATTAGGCTTTCATTTTAATTCAGACAACTTTTCTTTGTTACTTATTGAAAATTGTGCTAATGAATTTCTTTTATAATCTAGAGACAATTAAAAATATCGCTCTTTTATTAATAAAATATGTTTTAATAACTTGTATTTGATTTGATTGTATTTAAGATTGTTCATGCAGGCTTGCCAAGTTTGCAGTCACTTGGTACTCGCCTTTACACTACCTACACGAAAATAACACCTAGAGTTCTGTAAATCGGATAATGTAATATGGCTTTTAGCGATGCATGCGAAGGGGGGAAAAGCTCGTAGTTCATTTAGTAGTGTGTAACACTCACTTTACATCCATTTTAACCTTGATACACCCCATAAAGTCCCCTAAAGGTGTGCAGATCATGTGTAGTGTACCATAATATTGATTATAGTGGGGTTCCCGCGGGCAAAACTATCGATCCGTTTCCCCCACGCCATAATACCATGGTGTGTGTTGTACGGTTCGAGTGTGGTTCTGTATACGAATAAATGAATGTTGTTATGGATGAATTATTTGTTACAAAAGATAGGCAACCCTCTCTCTTCCCGTGGGTGTTGTAAAAGCCGAGTATGTCACTCGGTTTAACCCTAAGTGCATTAAAATAATACACAATTAAAATTCTATTGTTTGCGGCCGTAGGAGATCGCTCGTGGTGGGCATTGACCTCACATATAACAAAATACTTTCATTCTATTTCATCTTCTTTATTGATGTTCGTATAAGTCGACGGTTATGGTTCATAAATAATATGTATGTACAATTGTACATTTAAGAATCGTAGGTTCTAAGAAATTCAGGATTTATTAAGACGTCATCAATGTACTTAATCAGAATCACCATACGAAAAAATCTATGGAAATCTGAAAATCAACCGCTGAAGCATGCGCTAAAAAGAAAATAATGTCACCCATGAATTTATTCTTAACTTTATACTGATTTTGCAAAATCTTAAACTACATAATTATGTATTTGGTTTCCTAGATATAGGTTCGACAAAACATTGACCTATGACGTTATGCAACGATTGCTGCGGTCAAACCGTGGATCGGGTCTCAACGATAGAAGATTGAACAATACATTCGTGGTTATTAATTTTAAACCCAACAAAACAGCACCCCATAGCAACCATTATAACGCCATAGAACCCCTCACACACACCATCTATCGCACTGTGCACGGAATTATCGCCATTCTGTGGCGCAATTAGCGTCTATAATCGTATGTAAAACATTGATAGATTATTTGTCATAGTGGGATTACCCTAAATGGGGACATCCATGGGTGCGGTATATGTACTTCGTCGATTGATTTTTGTAATGTGATTGTATTTTCCAGATGTGTTTATTAAAGTTGCGTGTAATTATAATATTTTGGAATATCTACCTGTCTTTCTCTTTTCTCGTTGCAGCACGAGTTTTGTGAGAATTGCTTATATCGTAAAGAAAATATTAGTAAGTCAGCAATGTGAGTAAGTCGTCCTACGCAGTCAGGCTGATACCACATTAAAATAATTATATAATGTACCCTCAGATCATAGAAACAAGGAGATATGCCATCATAGCAAATTAGTACCGAGTAGTAACTGATGCCACTTTTAGTACATTTTTCGACACAATTACGCGCATAATTAAGCGCTCCTTGTGAATAAAAAGATCTCCCACGCATTAAACATTCCGCACACCCTCAATCTAACACTGTTAATGGCCACTCAACACTAGCACTAAACTGAAACACTGTATTTATACCATCGATCGTGTTCGGTTCGTCGCCAGCGCGTACGTTTTTAATATGAGCAATTTGCTCAAAATCAGGTATCAAGCTCGATAGCGCCTTGGCACATCTCCCTTGTTTCTATGATCTGAGAATGTACCCTAATTTCTTGCTAAATTTAGTGCTAGTGTTGAGTGATGATTACCAGTGTTAGATTGAGGGTGTGCGGAATTTTTAATGTGTGGGAGATCTTTTTATTCAGAATGAGCGCTTATAATTGTGTCGAAAAATGTTTTAAAAGTGGCGACAGTTGTTCCCGTACTAATTTGCTATGATGGCATATCTCCTTGTTTCTATGATCTGAGTTTGTACCTATAAGCGTTGGAAAAAGCAAAATATTTAGTTATTCCCGTTACAAAACTTTACTTAGTTTAAGTTTTAGTAGTAGTAGAAGTTTAATAATTTAAGATTTAAAGACATCCATTTAAGATGATAATTAGATTTGTCGTGCTATTGAACTAAGTTTATATCATTAATGGCTTTAAATCTAGACCCTTAGTGAGACGAACAAAGGATCTTTGTAGTATTTGTCCTTAGAAATAGCTTTGAAGTTGCTACTTTGCGTAACATATAAAACTAGTTGCGCGGTGTGGCTTGGTTCACGTTTAAAGTATTTATTATTATTTAAAATTATAATGTCCTTATCAAAATGCTAATGAAGCTCTCACAAATTTTATTTTAATTGGTGCAGTAGTTTAACAAATTATGAGTTGTTAAATTAGACTTTACACAATAAGGGTAATCAAATAATATATCTCCTTAGGTTTCATGTGAATTTAGCTTAATTTAACTAGTTGTTATCATCATTGCTTCCTTCATTAATTCCTTCTTTCCTATGGGCAGTTTTCAAACATTTTAAAAAGAGCTTTATATCTCGAAAACGACCTAATATCCACCCTAATTTTACGGGTTCGAATTTGTTGCAAATGAGTTCTAGTTTAATCTCTTTCAAGGAATACGTCGGATTTCCAATCATTTCTCATGGATAGTTACAAAGTTTAAATAAGTATAAAAGTCATTCAGAAGTATTTTAAGTTCTAATTATAAGTAGGTATGAATTTAATACATAAGGCACAGATAATATAATACTATACGTACAGATGCCTCATCTCATACAAAGAAATGTGACCGATTTAGCGCGGGCTATCTTCGGGCTATACATTTTTCCGTGCTTAAAGTATTTTTCAAACTTTGAACAAATATTTTTCGTGATGTATTTTTTCATGTTCTCAATTTTACACAAACTTCAATAACAATTCGATACATATAACGCCATCTATTATGAGTTATTTCAACAAATGTTACTTTGTTCCTGATGAGACCCCGTGCATAAGGTGAGCGGAGACCGTCGCCTTGGATTGGGATACAAATGATCAGGACGAATGGACCTAACTGTTAGTAAACTACTTCAAATAGGGCACTAATTCTCTCGTTTTCTCTTATAAAATACGTTACTTTTAATGAGTTGACGATCGATATCTTGATTCGCTAACTGAAATACATAGGCTGATAAAATACAAGTCATGCAATTAAGTTATTCAGGCTTAAAAATATATCTATACTAATATTATAAAGTGAAGAGTTTGTTTGCTTGTTTATATGCGCTAATTTCTGGAGCTACCAGTCGGATTCGAGAAAATCTTTTTGTATATGATAGCCAGATTCATGAGGAATAGTATAGGCTATTTAACATTACGCTGCGACCCTCAGGAGCCGAGCAACTGGGGTGAAGCCACGGGGAACAGCTAGTGGCTAATAAAATTAATAGGATTACCAAATCACATGCACAGCATTCCTAAACATCATCACACAATTAATTTGAGATATAATAATAATATTCAGTTCAAAATGTATTATTTTTTTATAGCACTGTACTTGTTTTCATTCAATCTATCATGCTCCCAAGAGTTCTGTTCAAAGTCGTCGAGTTATATCGGGGGACAAGTAAAATCCTACACCTGACAAACGCAGGCCACCACTCAAATAAGAATTAGGATCTCTCGAGAGGCTTTCATAGATTTTTTTACCTGAATGTACCGAGAAAAAGTTGGGTTTAGACGTTATGAGTTATGACCTGCATGTAGAGGAACCTTTATATGCAAGTGTGAATTAGGATTGTAGATTAATTAATCTGTCTTTATTGAAGTGTGAGTCTAATTATTATTAAGGTTATTGAGTTAGGTGTGGACTTTATAAAGTAAAGGGTACCCGAATCCACTCGTAGGTCTCATCGTATAATCTGTTAATCTAATACAGCTACATCTAGTACAATCTAAGAAAGCAATAGGCACATTATTCTAGTGTATGCCTCCTTAATGCAGTAGCAATGACTTATACACTAGTGTGCCCATTTTAAAGAAAACATCCAAAACTTTGAAGCTATTTAACAGCAAGTGGCCGAAACATTTTAAACTGAAAACATATTCCTTTTCACGTAGCAGAGTTAACACTTCAAACGGATAGTCATGAATTTTGGACGGCGTAGTACGCTACGCGGCAACGAGATGCTACGCCGTAGACACGTAGCGGTTTACTTACTCTGTTCGCAAAGTTTGTATTTCGATTGCAATTTTTATACACGTCACGAATTTAGTTCCCAAAGGGGTAGGCACAAATGTACATTATGTGCACCGATATTGTGCCAGTGATGGTATTCAGTCCCATGTTTATAGGGTATAGAGATCCTTTATTTCCTAGGCTACTGTTATCTTCTTTACGGGATTAATGATATTGACTTAGGAATCAAATCTCTTACTCAGCTGGTTTCATGCTTATGCAACCATTCATACTTAACACTTTTCATCCCCTTTAATCCCTATAACCGTTCGTGGATAGGACCATGTTCAGCAGAACTTAACAGGCTGATATAATTTGTTGATATTATAAAGTCATTGAAATTAAACATACATACTGTTACATATGCGATTTTGTCCCTCTATGGTAGGGGAACAAAAGCCCAGATGCAAGGTGGGTTGGTATAGACAGGCAAAGAAACAACAAACTATCTCGAACAAGGTAAGTTTATTTTTTAAAATCTTTATACACATGCAAATAGTTAATTTAGAGACACGTATACATTATGGTAATGCCAGCCAGCGTAAATTTCAGTCGGTTTCGAACTATGGTTGTGGGGGGTTGGAGATAAACCCAGTACTGTTCCTTTCTCCCAAGGTTAAATTAAATTATTAATTAATTAATTAATTATTAAATATTATTTCTTACTAAACTATCAAGGTACAACCTTCCAGTTTTATGAACGTAAATAAATACTAAATGGGCGCCAGGGACTTGAAGAGTCCCGGATCCCGGAGCCGACGAAGATGTCCAATATTCTTCCAGTTAAGTGTAGGTGTCGAACCCGGGGTCCTTTAATTAATTTAGATGAAGACCGGCTTCTATAGTTGAAAACCGGGCAGGTGATACACTGGTTCGTATATGAACCGGTAGAAACTAAATTAAAAGGTTTAAGCTTATATAAAAAAAAAACCGTCCCGCCTGCGCTTAAACGCTAGGCGGACTCTGCCACCGCACAGCCGTCTCCACAGGAGGCTTTGTGGGGACTCGAGGAACGGGTCTCGCGTCCAGGTTCCAGAGGCTCCTCTAGATCCTGGCGGCGAGACGAATCACTCGAAGTTGCCTCACCTGGAATCGACAATACGGGGACCCTATTATATAAGGGAACACTATGGTACTTTCCTTGAGAAGGAATAGGGGTGAGTAGCTAGGAAATCCAAAGGCTAAATCATTAGCCTATTATCTTGGCCCTATGCAAATAAAATTGGAATGAGCTACGTCTTCGGTTTGCCTAACCCTGCGTGGTGGGACATCAAGAAATAGAATCATCCACGGGGCGTGTAATACTCACGGTTGCTTAGTGGTGAAAACCCTTGACAGCAAGAGGCGACCGGCCGGAGAACTGGTCCGCCTATTTTCTTTGCGAATCCTTTTAACGCATGGAGTCCTGTAATAAATATCCAGGGATCACTACAATATCCTTGCAACGACCTGGGAAGGACTCAGAGATCACTTCCAAATACTAATCTACCAAAATCCTTACCTTGTAAAAAATTGTATAATGTTTGTTTATATCTCAAGCGCGATCAATCGTAAATGAACGCCCGTGACCTTCCATTGTCCTGTCATCCTCCAAACCGGAATTGGGGTGGCATCCCTGGAAAAATCTCCCCTGGCTCAGGTAAAACCTATGGGAGCACTGATGACAGAATCACGACACCAATATATTTAATTCTTGAAAATCCCTAACAACTGTCTAACATGACGTTTAAACTCTGAAACAATAACAATTTACAAGATCCAAGCTAACAAACTCATTATTTCTTATTTCTAATACTAAAGTTTGTCTTCAGTCGGGTTCAGAGTCCTTCGGCGAATTGAGAATCTATAACCTTGCCACACTAAGTCATAGACAAACCACAGATTAAATATGTATTGTGTGCTTCGCGAAGTTTCTAGAAAAATGTTTATAATAAAAAAATAATTTCACTTCCGTTTACGGTTAAAAGAAAACTAAGTATTTTAACCAAAAGCTGAAAATGATTAAGGATTTGGTTGTACGATATTAGTTCGATGGTTTCCAATTAATATGTTAAAATTTATCGATTAAAACTACAGTTGTTACTTTGCAACCGCTAGATGTCGTCTCTAACTGTCAGAAACTGACGTTTAACTGAATGACATTTGGAATGTAAACAAGTTTTTTTTTTTTTTTTTTTTTTTTTTTTTTTTTTTTTTTTTTTTTTTTTTTTGGTTTAATTAAATTATTAATTAATTAATAAATATTATTTCTTACTAAACTATCACAACATGGTTCGAAACCGACTGAAATTTACGCTGGCTGGCATTACCCTAAAGTATATGTGTCCCTTAGGTAAATTATTTATTTGCATGTGTGTATAGATTTTTAATAAATAAACTTACATTGTTTGAGAAAGTTTGTGGTTTCTTTGCCTATCTATACTAACCCACCTTGCATCTGGGCTTTTGTTCCCCTACCATAGAGGGACAAAATCGCATATGTAACAGAACTCTCTCTGGTCCATAAATACCACTGAGAATATTATTGGCCAGGTCAATAAATACCACTATATGTGTCTACCTAAATTCTCAACATTAGACCCCTTTAATTCCACACGGAGCAATTTTAAAAAACCGGCCAAGTGTGAGTCGTTCTCGCGCACCGAGGGTTTTGGACGTATAAAGTGAAGAAAACCGGACCGCATAAGTAAGTTTGTTTGTGAAGGAATTTTGATGATTTTGAAAAAACTGTACTAGTTAGGAACATCGTTTTATTTTTGGTGCCATATTTGGGTCAATTCCTATCAGCTCTAATTCTTTGAGATTTTTCGCTCCGCAAACTTTGGAGATAAGGGGGGGGAATGGTATTTTTTCAGAAATTTTTCATCATATGTCGCAAACTGTGAGACATAAAATAAAATGAAAATATATTTTGAAATGTGCAGATCAAGCCTTTTCATATGATATGCCACTTGACCTAGTAACCCCACTTTCAAATTTCGGACCCCCACTCCGGCCCCCTTTTGCAATGAAAATAAAAATATTTTTTGTTTTTTTTCATTTGCAATAAAGTTGGGCAATCATTCTTTATAACTGTTCCAAATTTCAAGTCGATAACATTAGTAGTTGCTGAAATAAGCAGGTGTGACAGACAGACAGACAGACAGACAGACAGACAGACAGACAGATAGACAGACGAAGTCGCACCATAAGGGTTCCTTTTTTACCATTTTGGTACGGAACCCTAAAAAGAGATTCTCCAAAACCTCCATAAAACGTTTGACAGTCAGCTAACTCACTAGCCAGTTTAGACGTAGGTACTTAAATACACTTTTATTTGTTCACGCTAGTAAGGGCTTGGGCAAATTATGAAATACTAACTGTATTTCATTGGTATTCCGCATTGTAAATAATTGTATTCGTCTAATTTAAGAAACGCCAGAGGAATACACAATAAATCTCTCAGTTTTTGGCTTTCAGCATGATATATGGCTGTCATACTGTGCACCGGACAGTGAGTTCCCCGTCCTTTGGTTAGGGTTCCGTGAAGATAATAGTGAAACGGAAAATAATGTTTTTGAGTGGATGTTTGACACAGTAACTAGCTATTCCCCGTGGTTTCACCCCCGTTGCTCGGCTCCTAAGGGTCGTAGCGTAATGTTAAATAACCTATACTATTCCTCAGAAATCTGGCTATCATATACAAAAATATTTTTTTGAAACCGTTTCAGAGATTACTGCGTTCAAACAAACAAATTAACTCCTCAGCTTTATAATATTATTTGTGAAACGTTTTATCATTTTTTTTGTAATCTCCCCATCACTACTAATGCTCCTTTTCACACAAGTTCCTTTGTTTTTTATTGGAGATTATAATTATTATCTAATGACCACTATTTTCCCGTAAATTGTAATAATTAGACAGTTCTTAATATTTTCTGTCTTTTTCAATGATATTTGTAGGAAAGAGATACAGTTGGACTAAAATGAGTTTAGTGTGATGTACTACAGAACCAGCCCTAATGTGTCTTAAACACATTTAATCACCGACTTTATTAAATAATGCCATAAAATTACACGATGGAGTTTTATGCATCCTTGTCGGCTCAATTCCTGGCCGAGGCAAGCAAGTTTTCAACAATATTTAAATGCAGTTAAACTTATTTTCAAGTTTCCTTTAAGTACCACCATTTTTTGATATGTTCTATGATAATAATCTTTGGATCAATGTTTATTGCACTGACCGCGTCTTTTTCCGCCCTGTATAACCTTTTTCCCTTACATACGGGACCCATGCAATTTCATTTTGCAACTCGGCAACATTTTTATGTCGCGATATATCCAGATTGACGCAGGCTGCACGTGACGCGTCAACAGCACGTTCTAAGGCCGCGTGACGCGAAACGACGTCATTTTGGCTTTCCTAGACTTTGTGCGCGATGAATTGAAACAAGTCTTTGACGTTTTTAAGTGGTTGTGTAAGAGTTTAGCTGAGGTAGACTACAAAAGGCGGTGGTGACCACTTACCATTAGATGGCCCGCTTGCTTGTTTCCCACACAACATAAAAAATTGCCTGGATTTGGAAGGTTTTTTTGTTCATGTAACACTCCATATAAAATCTCTAATTATAATAAGTCATATCTAGTTGCAATCAAACGTAAGCGTTCTTCCTCTCTCCTGGTAAACTATGCCGTACGTTGATTCCATAGACAGGCCTACAGCCCGGTTTCCACCGCGAGCGGAACGGACCCATTTAACTCGCAAGAGTAAACTGCATTGCATACTTACCGACTATTTGTTAATGGGAATACAAGTATGTAGTTTACTCTTACGAGCTAAACGGAGTCCTTAATGTATCCGTTCAGCTCGCAGTGGAAACCAGCTTATCACTTCTTATAAAATTACATTAAATAAATGCATCAAAGAATTGAGTACGACTTATGGTAAACGGTTACCGTAACCTCCATCATCGCTTAATATCAGGCGAGATGGCGGTCAAACGCAAGCCTGTTATCAAATAAAAAAAAATCCTGCGAAAATCATAACAGTACGGTCACATGACAATGACGTCATTAAAGGTCGAGTCAGACGACTGGTATTGTCAGCGACACTCGACGACTTGATGAAGGTATGTACTGTAGTTAATCCTACTGATATAAAAATGTGAAAGTTTGGGAGGATGGATGAATGTATGGATGGATGGATGTTTGTTACTCTTACACGCAAAAGCTTTTGAACGGATTTTGATAAAACTTACAGTAATATAGCTTATTTATACATTGAAATAACACATAGGCTACTTTTTATCCCGAAAAAGGCGAGTGAAACCGCGGGCGGGAGCAGGTAGTTTGTACATAGAAAATAATATATTTTAGATTGTGACGATATGAATGCCTCGACTAGTGGTCGCAAGCATGACTGCAGAACCTGTCCTGGGTTCGGTCCCCAGATTGGGCAGTATTATTATCTATTATTAGGTTTTTCCCACGAATAGGAAATTCTCAGTAGCAGCCCGAAGTTGTGTCTGTTTGATGGCAATAGGCTCTCTCCCTATTATATGAGAATTAAACATATCTGGTGAAATATGAGACTGTTCGGAGAATACAAACGCGATGTTATATTATGAATAGGTAATTACAGTAAGTGGCCTATGTCCGTTCTAATTACTGAAATAAATAAATAAATAGTCCCTTGAAAGGCAAAATTTATATCTGAAGTTTAGAGTACCTAAACATGTTATTCTCTAAAGCCTCGTATACACTAAGGCAACTTTGTTTAGTGACATAGCAGCTGGCAACAATGTCGCGCGTCAGACGTAGCCGACGTAACACTTGGTGATCAATCAGCGATGATTTACTTTAAAAACATACTTTTATAGTTCACTTTCGATTATTTAGTAGGGTTCGCAAAACTGATTTAAGGTGGAACTTGTATTATAAAGCTTTTAAATTAAATATATTTTTTTGTAGAATACTTAACGTTAATTCAGACGAAATAGCCTGCGTTGGTCGTACATCTTACCTCACGTTACTAGTAAATAAGACGGTTTATCCGATGAGATGCGCGTAGCACTGTAGACATCCTAGACGTGCCAACCGTTGGAGAGATTGATTGACTATACTTACATCCCTTAATACGTGGGATAACTTGATTTGTGCAGTGTGGGTGTGTGATTGTATCTACGCCTCTGCATAACCCTCAGATCATAGAAACAAGGAGATGTGCCAAGGCGCTATCGAGCTTGATGCCTGATCTTGAGCAAATTGCTCATATTAAAAACGTACGCGCTGGCGACGAACCGAACACGATCGATGGTATAAATACAATGTTTTAGTTTAGTGCTAGTATTGAGTGACGATTAACAGTGTTAGATTGAGGGTGTGCGGAATTTTCAATGCGTGGGAGATCTTTTTATTCACAAGGAGCGCTTAATTATGCGCGTAATTGTGTCGAAAAATGTACTAAAAGTGGCATCAGTTGCTCCCGTACTAACTTGCTATGATGGCATATCTCCTTGTTTCTATGATCTGAGGCATAACCTTTCGAATAACGCAAGCGTATCGGACAAGACATAGACATTAGACATGTAGCTTTATATTATTTGGTATCTCTTCCATTCTCAACTAGTATTTGTATAACAGGTTTGACGAACCGAGTTGGAAGTTGTTCGGTCAAATGCACTTTTAGTTAATACGTACCAACTCTTTTTGGGGTAGGTACTTAATGTTACCCCGGAATAGTTTTAATGCAAAAAAATATACGTCATTTGATAAAGTATGTAGTTACATACTAACCTAGTATGTAACTACATACTTTATCAAATGACGTGTTGACAAGTTAGAGTAGGTACGGTACTTATTTGAGTTAAGGAAGTATTTTTATTTTCATACTTAGATATACCCTGAAGTGGTTGAATTACATTTTATTAAGTTTGTTACTCAGTGTATCCCGTTTTTTTTTAAATTTATTCGTTGTGCAGAGTATAATATTTATAATGATCGTGAAAATAAAACACTACTATTTTCAAACCAGTTTCTTTATTTCGTGTTCATCATTTTAATACAACATACAAGTAAATTTATCATCAGATATTATTTTATCAATTCTTAAGATCTACCTTAACTAAGACTTGAATAACAAGTAGGTATGTATGAGTATTCATATCGATATATCGATACATCCAAATGGTATCGATATGTATCGAAAATCGTACGGGATTTAAATGTTCAACCCACACATAGTTAATCCACAGATAAATAAACAAATTAACAAACTTCTTTTTCAAAAAACTGACAATGGAATGTTAAGTATTAAAAAGTATCAATTCCAATAAAAGCCTGTATAAAAAATGCTTGGCTGATAATAAAGAAAACACAAAAACGCACAAATTCACACAATAACTTAAACATGGAAGATGAATGTCTTAACTTTTTACGGTGCGCCATTTTTGTGACGTCATTTGACGTTTATTGTGGCAGTATAGTTTTCCAAGATGGCGTCTACGATATGAGCGAGTTTTATTAAATATTCAAAAGTTATGTCTGCTGTGATCATTAAGCTTAAACCTCACGTAGGCTATTTTAATAAAAAGAATGTGTACATTTTTACATTTTAAAGATAAGCATTTTTTTATTCTGGCATTTAGAGTGCGCGAAAAACGACTTTGTGCGCAAATGACGTAACAAATTGGCGCGTAAGAAAAACAAAACTCGAAACTCCTTTTATCTCAAAGACAAATGACTAACATTAATTCCAACTGCAAAATATACTTTACAATATACTTTTTATTATGTTTAAATAAAACAAGAGGTACACAGTCAGTATTATTTTGACAACGATTAGCTAACAGGGAATCTAATTTTCCATATATTATTATTAATATTGAAAGGGTCGATTAAGACAGTCACAGCGAAGGAAAGTTACAAGCTATGGGGAAAACACAGGGTTAGTAATAATGAACATGAAAAATCAAGTTTCAATCTAGGGTAAAGTTTGTAAAACCAGCTCGTATTACCAAATCTCATAATTCTTCTTGAAATTACATTTGCCAGTCGAATTGGAAGATATATTTGTGTAGTCTATTGCGGGTCGTTCTATAAACTTATTCAACTTTCATGTTCAGAATTATTCCTACAGACAGACACACGGTAAAGTGTCGAGTGTCGTGACTAGAGAAAGAAATAGTAAATGGAACTCCCAAGGGGATAAAATTAAAGAACACTATTATTAAGGGGGAAAGTTACAAAAATTTCCTTATAACTTAACACGCGTATAAGCGAGAAAACTTAGAGTCTAACCTAATCGAAAGATAGATGACTAGCGTCGGCGACACACGATAATAAATTACGAATAAATTATTAATAAATTACATATTTTCAACAAACAAAATCAAATAATTTCAATGAGACGAGACTTAGTTTTGACAGAACCGATCAGAGGTGATATGTCCAAAAAACTGGATGGAAAACATTACATTTTTAGCTTACCCGAAGTAGCCTTTCTTTTGAGCCAAATTTAACATTTATTTATGTATCGAATACATTGTATAATAGTGATAGATTTATAGCATACGAGTACTCTTAAATAATCAGGTAAGTATTTTATTAAAATAATAATTGATAGATCACATGGTTGAGATACTCCGCTTATTCTCACTGCTATCAACCATTAACAAGCGGTCAACCCAATCATCAATCATTGATCGTCATTAACAGAAACTGCTAAATAAATTATCAGTCTCTTTAAACAAAAGTGTTGATTGACTAGTAAGAGAATCAGTAATAAATAACTTTAAATGACCAACCCGTTAGATATTTTATATCTCTAGGTACCCAACCATTTGACATTTTAACCGGCGCTTAATTATCTTTTGCATGTAATCACGTTTAATCCTTCAATACAAAGTTGGCCGGCTCTATTGTTTATCTATTGTTTCGCGAGACTTAACGGATCAACTTGTCTTTAAACTTTGATTAGGTAAGTTGGTATCCGGAGTCGTGATCATTTAGCCTTTGATAGGTTCAATGTCAAAACAATATGTTACGGAAGTGGAGAGATGAATCGATGGCAAAAATGTTGTGCACAAAAGGAGATAAAAAAAAAACGGTTTTTGAAGACTCTTTAATGATGTATAGAGCACCTCCATCATGTCTGTCACCAACAGATGATGGTTTCAGATCGATTATGTTTGTTAAACTTTGTTTGTCAATTAATTATATTAGTAAAATATTGGATCAATAGAATTGGTAACAATCTGTCTCTTTAAAAACTGATGGACTATTATTTGTTAATAACTTTAACTTCAAAATATTTCGTTAACCAATTGAGCACATCGTTCTTCAATTTTAAATCCATCTCTGCATTTCCGTATTTGATATTGAAAAATGCCTATGTAACGGTTGTTTCTAAATAATGCTTAGTATCAGTAAAGTACTATTCTTAAATGAAAAAAAATATGCAGGTACGTTTTTATCAAGTCTATATTATTTATATATTATTCACATACGAGTATTTGAATTTTTCTACGGATTATGAATGAGCAGAAAATTCCAAATGGTATATGAATATTGTATCAATATGGTAGTTGTCCACAAAGAGATATCACTTTTTTAAACATATTATTTGTGGATGCCTCATTCATTATGTAAAGGTACAAGAACTTATTGCATTGCATTTTCAAGTTTCAGCACTATTTAGAAATCAATCGTTCATGAAGACAATGTCTCTAAAAATGTAACATTTTGTGCAATAACCATTAGTGCGGTGAAAATAAATAGTGGGTTGTTATCGATAAAAATAGATGTGCTAAAAAGGCGGAAACAGGTGTACCGATTTAGAGATCAGAACTGTCGAATACAATCTAATGTAACATGAACACTAAACAACTAAGTCATTGGCCATGATTTTACTGTGTATCGAGTCAATACGCGATCTCAATCATTAAGCACTTTGAATACAATATCATCATTATCTCAAAGAATCAATACGAAATTGGTATAGGTACAGTTAATTGAATTTAATTGATGTTTTCTACAAAACACAGTACAAATCATGGTAACGATACATTTTATTACCACACGTTAAGTTTAAATTCCTACACAGATATAAACCTTAAGTATCGATTAGCATTCAAGTTCATTATGAAAAAATATATCATTGGAAATATTTTTCAACTTCTCTCCTTAATTTCAAACCACCCAAGAACAACTTAATTATGCATGTGACAACCGATTTTTATAACTACATGTTTATTCCTAACAACACTTTGGCAACAAATAGTATTTTCAATTTTTTTTCATTAAGTTTTTTCCATCAAATTCAAATGTAACGTCAACATTATTGAAGTTAACATTACCATGGTTTTTATCGAACCCGATCATTCGTCGATTTTATCATCGTCTTTATAGATAGAAGACATAGAAAAGTATCGACAGAAGATGAATATCGATCGATAATGTGACATCACTGGCTTTAGTTGGCGAAACATGTTCCACCATTCCATTACTAAAATTTGGCTATCAAAGTCACTATCCTACAGTACACTATCCTACAGTTCCGCCAACTAACGTCGTATAGAAGCGAACTTAGAAGGACTACCTAAAATAAGAAACATATATCCAGGATTTTTAATCATTTTTTTGTTTTTTTTTTGTTTTTCTGTCATCAGTCTTAAAATTGAGTCATACCATCTAACTAAGAATGATGAACTCTTATATTTAAGTTCCTAGGCCAGATCTAACATCGGAATTTTGCGGTGGTTTCGTATTCTGTAGCTTAGTGGAAGTTACAATAGGGGATGTAAAAAGTATGGATAGTTAGCAGACGAGTAACATTTAAGAGATGTTAACAAGTGCCATTCACATCATTTAACCAACAGTTAAGAGAACAGTTTGAAGGTATACGTCTAAGGAAAAGGCGTCTCAACTAGTAAGGCTCTCGGGGAAACTATTACACACATTCCTTAATTAAGTTATTGGTATTTTAGAGTAATCAACATTGAATAGTTTATTTTAATATTAATTCTTAATACTAAAGAGTACAAAAAATAAAGGAAATATTATTGAATATATGAAAAACAACAAGTCATCAGCGAAAACCATCGCGTTTTCATATAAGAACAACATTGTTTTTTTTTTCGTTTACAGTAACATTTAATATTCGCGCTCACGAGGATGCGGGAGTTAATAAGATCCTCGCAGCGTGGCCGTGAGAGGCCCCCTCAGAGGGACGGGCCCTCGTCAGCCTCGCCCCACGCCCTCCCTACACTAGGTACCAACGTTTCCCTTCGATCATCCTCAAAGTATCAAAAATATCTGCTAGAACATCCCTTTCCCTTAGTGAAAAATTCTCGATAGTACATTTTGAACAGTCTCAAAGTAACTAATGCGTAGGTAACAATTACAAATCTTCATTAAAATGTGGATATGCAAGAATGAAAATATTGAAATCAACAATCGTTTTACATTAGGACGAAGTAAAGCGTTCCTACGTAGTATCTACTGTTTAATATCTAGCCTATAGGGTTACCATACATGTCAATAAGATATATTAGCACTTATATTAAAAAACAGTTTATGATAAATGACTGAACATGTGAAACACAGAGGATCATAGTCTGTACAAAAATTCCCAAATGATTTTTTTTTTTATTTTATCAAAGGTTTTAACACATTCCTTCAAATTTAAGGCCACGGCGCATTATGGTGTTTCAGTAGATTATAAAGTTAGATTACTGAATTATATTTATGTTTTTAATGATGACGTTTTAATATCTAATAACGGCCTTATATACACCCGAGCACTTCAGTATTGCTCGACGATGTCCGTGATAAAAGCTGTAGTGTGTAGCTGAAGCTGCAGCACGGAGTCGGTGACAAGCGTCACCAAGTCCTTAGAAATCTACAAGTGGTGTACTAACCGAGGAAAGCACGGCTTGAAACATTACATTTAACATTACTACGTCTCGTATCGTAAAAAATATTGGTGACAGACTTACACTGATTCAAAGCTCTCAATGTGCCTTACCCACTAAACTAACATAGACAATGCGATATCTAAAAATACACAACTACTCGTACGCTATATAGGATATAATTTTAATTTAGTTCATCATAAGCATTGTGTTCTCCTTACAACTGGCAGGATGGCATTTAGTGTGTAAAATCGATTTGTGTGTGGACAATTCAAGCTTCGTATAATTAATATAGGTTTATAAACTTACGTGCATACACATATTATGATAACATTTAATTATCTAAAAGCAATTTATTTGGCGACTAGCATCATTAAGAAAGATTCCAAATTTTTCTTTACTTCGTTCCAACCTAAACTTTCTATGCCAGCGACAATCCGAAATCATTCGTGCATTGGTCTATCAATTTGAACTACGTCACCACTTTGTGGGCGATATGTCGCATTTTGTTAACATTTTTCTATTAAATATATTATTTGATCAACATTCGAATACATAATCCGTCAGTATTGTCGATTTAGAAACAGTGCCAATATAAACATCGCCATCTTCCCATCACTAACCGTCCCGACTCCCGCGCGTCCACCCATATAATTAAAAACATTACTTGATATGTCATTTGCTACCAACTTTTTCCTATCATTTGGAATCTTTCCACTATGTAAAAAATATTTATAACTAAAAATCACACACCTTACATTAAAAATTACCTACACGTGATGAAGAAAATGAATGTGTTATTGTATCTGCTTCATCTCTGTCTGATGACAGGAATACGTGAAAGCTAGAGCGAGATGAAGGTAGCGTTATCAATACAGAACGCTCTCTAATTAAAGTAGCAACACCGATCGCTATGGTACACAAGGAGCAAAGAAATGTATACGATAATTATACACAATCACATTAACCTACGTGTCAATATGTTAAAAGTAGAATCAATATCATATAAAAACATTTCAAGAAGTCCATAACTTCATCACTAAAAGAATTGTCACCATTGTGAAAATAAACACTATTATATGCAAACGTCTCAACTAACTTAAGCGATAGTAAAATATTTTGCATTTAATTTTTACAATAAAATGTATTATAAATTCAAACGTGAGTTAATTTTAAAAACATTCAGCGTAGTACTTCTTCAAGGATGGATGGTTTGTGCTAATATGTGCTTTGTTATTCACCTTAACTTACAATCACAATTTTTGAGACAACGTGTTCTGACGGAAGCATTCCTATAGAATCCGTTCTACAAACAGCGGCTCATAACATCACCCGGCAACTTGAGGCTCTCAGTTCCGTCAAAACACATCAACGAATTTTACATTAATTACCAAACTCAACATCAGTCGTGAATACAGTAAAATCATTGAATACTTTCTCTTTCATGAAAAAATACATCAAAAATTAAGTGAAACACCAACGTTCTGTGCAATTCACTAAAATTATGCTCCTTCATTTAGCGTATTCTCAACAATTACACAACATCGCCTAAATACATATAGAAGCGACGATAGAAAAAAACTTTTCGAATGTATATGAAAACGAATACAATTCCTGAGCAATTATTGCGTGGTACGTCGTGTCAGCCGGGTTGAACCGAACGCAGAAGCGGCTATTGTATTTACAACTTCGCATGGCTCAACGAACTAATCAAATTCAACGACGCACTACCAAGTAAATGTAATTAGTGACCAAATCGTTAACCACATACAATATGATAAGCTAACATCGATACATTATATCTACCTTGATGAATACATTAACAGGTGAATCTTAACTGACACAAAATTATCGATTTCAAACAATCGTTTTAGAGTAGAATACACTATCGATATGGTTACTGTAAAACCCTTATTATATCCTGTCAAATTCGGATATCGTTCCATTATTTCTGTCAACAACGTGCTATCTGCCTCGAATCGTCCGACTCTTTCAACAAATGTCATACCTAAATAACACACTACAAATATTTTGATTCTTAATTTCGTTTTATAAAAATACTCTCTCACACTACGTACCCTCTCTCTAATAACCCACGTCGCGACGTCCCCATCTTGTACAGATCCCGGCTTCCTTAACGTCTAGTTAGTAATACTACCAACATCATTATTCTAAAACTATTTACATTTTTGCTCGACACACTTCCTGGCGATAATGGTGTTACAACGGCAATTAAATCGAACGAGGGAATGATGAGTGGCTGAAAGCTTGAAATTTCATCAATGATCAAGTCTTCTTTACCTCGATTCTAACAATGACATGCTTGAATTAATGATTTCAGTGTTGAAAGGAGCAGCGGCAATCGAAATTCTTATCCTCAATATCTAATGGCGAATCGAGTAAGAAATTCTTTAAAATGTTGATGTAAAATGTAAACAAACGGGGAATGAAATAATTTACTTCGATCTTAATTTTAATCTTAAGAAAAACTGCTGAGTATAAAATTATAAACGATCTTGTAAGCCTAGCTTGCGCTTACGTAACTAGTAGGTGCTAAGTTAGTAGTAAAATGTTCCCTAGAGTAATTGACTTTGAAATATTGGTTGTTTGGTAGCGCTCTTCTGAAGCAGTGCTGCTGACGGGAACTGTATCCAAGGAGTCCTAAAACGGATATTAATAGCTACGTTTTCGTAGAAAAGTAAAGCTTAGTTGGGATATTAGGTTCTTACATTAGAATACAAATAGTACTTACACACGAAGATTTATAGCCTACATTCATAAGAATATGTATTTTTTATGTAGATATTAGTGCTGGAAAATGTACCGCCTAATTCACTGAGGAGCGTCGTTTTTGGTTCGTGAATGTTGTCTTCTGATGACAAGCAGAGGAGTGTTGTTTATGATAACAAATAAATTGCGCTTGTGTATACCAGTCGTTTCGACAAAAATTGGATACTTTTTGTAATTTCATAAAAATGTTATTTTTTTGTTACTGGATGGCGGTGTCGTTGCGATAAGCTGTAAGCTCGGTAGAGGGGCGAATATTGAAACAAGATGTAATATTATTATTTGGTAAATTATTTTTTAGTTATATACAATTTTTGTGCGACCGACTGATAGAGAAATTGGATCAGGATCAATATTTTTGGTGTAATATTGAAATGTTGGTCCTTCATTTTTGTATACTTAAGTATTATTTTCAAGATCAGAACGTGGTTTAGTAAAATTAGGCTGAATAAAAATTATCACTTTACAGAATACCTGTGCAGAAAATACTTACACCACTATATGGTGTTAGAAATTGTCACTGCAATAATTATGATTTAATTTAACTGAAATTGCTGATCCCGATCCAATATTTGTGAAAAAAGAAAATATTAAAACATGTACCTACTACAATTTGCTCTGGGTTACTCTAATTCCTCAAATCAGAAAGCAACTTGATATTTTTTAATTAAAAGAAACTTTTGTATAAAAAACTACATTTGTCGTGTGGTCCTGTTGTAATGAGAACGTTCGTTTGTAATGCACCTAACTTAAAAAAATGAAAATACTATCTGTGTAAACATGTCAAGTAATTCAGCCTATATTTTTTATTGATGCCACTATTTTGATAAACCAATTAGAGTAACCCTTTTTCCTGTTGCACTTAAGACTAAAGCAAATACTTACGATACTCATGCCTTTTGTTCCCCTACACCAACTGTATTAAGTCTAGTCAAAATGCACACACACTGGGGTAACACACAGGACCTACCACCGAAACATTTGTGCTAAAGAATCGATGTGAATTACATAAAGTGCTTTTTGTACAAACAATTTTTGGACGCCAACACCAAGAACTAGAGGTAACTAGGTATGACGTTTTTGATACGTGAGATAAAATTGTTGTTGTCGTATTATTAGTTATTTCATATACATAATTGATTTTTCTATTGTACCACGCCTGAATCTGGTGTTTCGACAGATGAACTAATAATAATAATTGAGCTATAAAATTGCTCGTTTCCTATTTCAGATCTGTGGTTGTGAGATATTATGTTTGTAGCTATAACCAGCAAATAACATAGTCTCTAGACAAAGATATGGCGTTCCGTAGTGCGTTGAGTGAATAAGTTCGTTATCATTTTTTTCCTTAAGACTGTGCCTTTTATATTATTGTGAGGAAAACCTAAGATTTAAGGAATATTCTACAGGTATACTTACTTTTTATGACTATTCTAATAAGGTAGTTAGGTTTAAGAACGTATTGGTAATTCGGATGTCCATAAAGAACAGCTATGTAGGTAACAGATCAGATCGATTAGGTTACGATAATTTCATGTTAAAAATTGTGATTAAGATTTCGTGTTTTGTGGAATTTAAAGCGTTTATTACTTATCTTGATCAAAATATTTACAACTATTTCCAAGAACCTATTCTAAAATTGCGTGGCACAGTTTTATCATAAGCAGATTCATTAGCACAAACATGCGTTGCAAGTTGTAACTAAATTAATTTTATTAAATTAGTTACAACTCAGCAGGTGAAACTACAAAAGCTCTACTTTGGAAAAAAAATAAAATAAAAATAAAACACACATTAAAACTGCAATGAACTGGTATTATTATAAAAAGCAATTACAACAAAAATAATTCAAAACAAAACGATGTACATTAATTTAAAGAACAATTGTTTATACAAATAATTAAAAAAATATAATAATTATAACAACAAACATCGACAAAATATATTTAAAGACAAAACATGTTTCAATTCAGTCCTCGAGCTTTAGAAATGCAATTTTTAAGAATGAAAATGTTTCTCGTACAGAAAAATCATTTCTTTTTTCACTAACATTATTATGCAAAAACACAAAAATAATTGAATGGGAATTAAGTTTGTAATAATAATTATATAACTGAAACTTAAATTACCATTAACTGGTTAAAAAATAAGAGTAACTACCGGTCGACAAAAAAAAACTAAAAAAATAAAATCGGGTTACACAGTTTTACTAGGCGTAAACGTGAAGTTGTCATAATTTGCAAATCTTATTTTATAAAATTTCGATACACTATACTATACTTAATATAAATATAATACGATGAAAATGATCTCAATTAAGTAGAAGCGTATGTTGTTACCAAAAACTGGATTTCTTTTGTGAAAATTACGACTAAAATATGACGAAGTCTATAAAAATGTTGTAATTTTAACAAATAAATCCGGACATTTAAGTCTAAAATAACGGTTACCCAATTTCTAGCGTGACCTCAGTTCATTAGGACGAATAATTAATAAAAAAAATCATTGGTGAATAAAATGAATAAGTCGATAAATTCGTCAAAGCAAACTGAGGTAAGGCAGTTTTACGGTTAATTGTCGACTTACAATCAATGTTCAGTTGTCAGTGGATTAAATGAAATCTATCGGTCACGCCGTCTTAGGATATAGGAACAGGGCAGTCTATAATAAAATCATTGGTGAATAATCACTGAAATTTGGACACTAAGACGCGTGACATGTTTCAACTAATCCAGTGTTGATTAACTATTTGATCGAAGATGCGTCAAGGCGACGAATGCGTGTGCACGGTGGTAGGCAAAATACAGAAAACAATGCGAGAAGAAATCAGTTGTTCTCAAAACGTTCAACTTTTAGTGCAAGTATGGTAATCCTAAATTCGAAGTTCGAGATTATACACTTAAATTGTTGCCGTTGAACTGTCAGCCATTGTATGTTTTTACATTTGGCAATTAGATACATATTTTTATTATTTATTGAGCAGTTGTCATTAAAATTATATTGTATATAGATTGCCAAAACTTACTATAATAAGGTAGGTAATCGGTGGTAAATAAATATTATTATTTTAATTAAATATTAAATAAAGACTTGTAAAATTTTCCAGTATAACATTACGATAACTTGCACTACAAGTATAAAGATGAAACAATCATAAGTAATTCGATCAGATACTCTTACGATTAGTTTTATATGAAAGTATGGTACATATTTACAAACAATACTAAATATCACTTATTAAATCACAACATGATCTTATGGCACACGATATACAGGTCGCCACGGTGCGCACGCGACGCCTGCCGACGCATCTTCAAACTTTTTAATTTATTTAAGAAATATCACCAAAATGGAAACGCGTAACCTAAAACTAACAGATCTTTAAGATACCGACCCACAGCCGGATCAGATCTCTCTATTGTCATAGATTCAGCGAGAAAAAAATACTAAAAAACCATTATTTGCTAAGAAAACCAAAAAGTTCTAATGAAAAAAATCAAACTAAAATAATTCTGCTAACACACTCAAACACACGGTAATGAAGTAAAAAAATAATAATAATAATAATAGCGCAATATTCATAAAATACAAAAGAAAAGTATACGTTACACATGCACCGTAATACTAAACACTACAAAAATAAAGTTGTTTCCATATAAAAAAAAATATCTTACCAGAATAACAAATTGTATAATTATTTTGTATACCGAGCTGTTTATAATACTCCCAGTAAGTAGAAACGCTTGCGCGCCGATTTAAATCTGCTAAAAATCTCAAAAAATTAAAAAGATGCTAGCGAAACGACCATTTCCTAAGTGCTCTAATAGTTACTACCGTGTCCAATGCTTATAACATACAATCAATGCATAAAAACGAACAATATCAACCAAATGTTACTAAAAACAACATCAGAAGACTAAGGTCCGTGGGCTCTCAGCGACTAGGCGGTATCGATAACATTACTGAAGTACTGCCCTCCGATATAGAACGAGAGAAAAACTTACAATCTTTTAGTATCTAAAAATGCTTTATAAAGTCTCAACTGAGGGCATCGCTAGTTATAATGCATAAAATTTTGGATCTAATTGAGGTCTATAAAACATTCTTGATCGCCACTTTGTGATGTTACTATTACGTATAAAACAAATAGTATAATATTCAGTAGAGGTTTATAGTCATTGCTTTACTAATGTCCAAACGCCGCAGTCAACTTTGTCATTGATAAAACCCCTAACATCATTATTTCCCTAAAATTTAGTAACTACGTTAAGTGGGGTAGTAACCAAAGATTGTCCATTTCAGCTCAATCAATTTAACACTTACCTAATTAATAATGTAACAACTCCTTACTTAGATTTTTTTTTTATAATCCATAGTTTCCATCGACACAGAATAAGTGCTAATTAAAAACAGGAAGTGCTATTGTGCCGTAGAAATAATCTTAAAACTAACAACAATACCGCTCGATGCTCTCTTATTTACGATAAAATCACACGCTTAACGCCTAACAATTTGTTAAGTAATAATAGTTAAAATATTGGTCCAACAAATGGGCTAAATAATACAAATGCCCTTAATATTCATCCCTAATTTAACGATGTGGGATATGAAAAAATATTATTCAATAGATCAAAAAATGATAAGGATTCGAGAACACCGTTCGCGCGAAATTTCGGATTGATTCAACGGAATTTAATCTCTAACCATCAATCAATAGGTACTCGAATAACAATGTCAATACTATAACTAATCTCATTACAGTTTCGTTTAGAAATAATTCATAAAGAGATCTCATGCCGAATAATGTAGAGAATACCCATCTTAAGCCGGTATGATCACATCGAGACAGCCACAGGGTTGCACCACTTGCACACTTTTAGCAAGTTCCGTTCACAAATCGTCAATTGAACTACAAAAATTGACACGCATCGCCAGAACGGTAATGTCCTTACGTCGATTAATAATATTTACGTCTCAGGGTGTCGATTTTTGGCCTATAGTTCATCGGTCATTCGGATCTCCTGTGATCAGAGCGTGCTACTCACATGCCTATTGGCGGCACTTGCACGTAGCGATAGATGTAGAGCCTGTAGTCCTTGCTCGCGAGGACCACCGAGCCATCATCCATCAGCGCTACGTCGAAGCATTGAGCATGTTTCACCTTGCTCTCCAGCGCGGACACTAGCTGTCCGTCTTGTGTGAATATCGTCAGATTAAAGTTGTTGTGATTGTCGGCAATCAAGATCTCCCCAGCTGCGTTGATGCCGACACCAATTGGATAGTTGGTGACACCTTCACCACCGATCTGACGCAAGTAAATACCCTCGTAGTTGAACACCTTGACGCAGTGCGCTCGGTTATCGCTGATAAAGATCTCCTGCTTGTCGTTAACTACGACTCCGTTGGGGAATTCCAGGTGTTTAGAACAGCCAAATTTCTGCAGCACGTTACCGATCTGGTCGAAGATTATGACGCGCATTACTTTGCATTCAACAACAACAATACGGCCTTTGTTGTCGACGGTAACGCCGCGAGGATGCTGGAGTATGTTGGCGCCGAATTTGCGCACGAATTGACCGTATTGGTTATAAATCTGGATCTGGTGTGTTGGTGATCTTTCAGTCACAATAATGTCGCCAGAAGTGCGAACAACGGCTACTCTATTCGGGTAAAGAAGTTGACCGTCCCGTTTGCCACATTCACCAAATTGAAATTTGAAGCGACCTTCCTTGTCGAATATCTGGATACGGTGGTTATTAGTGTCGGCAACAATAATATCATTTTGAGCATTAACAGCTACTCCGCTCGGCTCGGTGAACTGTCCTTCCATTACGCCGAACTCTCCGAATTTGCAGTGATAGATCATCTTTTGTCGTTTGATTTGAGATTTTGGCGGGAAGATGGCAGTGGAGATTAGCTTGTTTGTCAAGTCTAAAATAGGATCGGTGTGTGCGGCAGTTGTTAGCGAGTAGGGGTCTGTCGTCGTCGGCGGGAAAAGCGAGTCACAACCACCGTTAGACCACTTTTCGTAGGGGTTGATGCCGTTCAAGTTAATATCTCCAATAGCAGACGAAAACGGACCCAGGCTGTTGGCACTATTAAATCGTTTCGAGATAATATTAGACTCGAAGGGTGAGGTGGATTGGCTTGTGGGGCCGAGGAGACCATTTGTGTAGGGGCGGTCAAGCACGCCGTTCAAACCGGTTGGTAGGTGGATTCCACCGTTCAAGCTGCCTGAACTTCCATTAACGCTGCTACTGCTGGATGATGACCCGCCATTCAATAGATTGCCGTTGGTAGGGCGAGCAATAGGTGGCTGTTTAGTGGGGCCAACATTCGCCTCTGAGCTAGAGCGCACGTATCCAAAAGTGTTTCTTACGCCAACTTGTATTGCTTGATAGTTCGAGACAAATTCAAGCTCACAAGCTGTCTGTACGCTCTGTTCTGGATTAGAACTCATTAATGATTGCAATTTCGTGTCTAATAGTTTCCTGAACATAAGTATCTCTGCAATGTTGGCGCATTTAGTCAATCGCTCTACAAAGTCGCACGTCTGGTATATCTTATCAACAGTCTCTTGAGCTTTCTGCCCAACTACTGTGAGAGCAATTTGTTTCGTGGAAAATACGCTTTCGAGTTCCTTGAGTAACTCTTGTTTACGCTCCTCGAGCATAGAGCGGTAGAATTGGAACGTATCGTTTATTTCATTTTGAGCTTTGTGATACTGGACTTGCAATTTGCCAGCAGCATGTTCAACAGTTTTAACTACGTGTCTTATTTCAGTGGCTCGAGTCTTGGCTTCATTTACAGCCGTTTGCATCAACTCCAATTGTTTTGGCCCAGCATCAGATAAGTGCTCACAGTCGTGTAGAGCAGCCGGGTGTTCGATTATCGTGCATTCCTTGCATACCGGCACAGAACAAGTGCGGCAGAAGTATTTTAATATATCATTTTTGTGTCTCGGGCAAAAAGCGGTTTTGTCACCGCTCGCAGTAAGGGTAGATCCGAGCATACCCTTGTCATCTTTCAGGTCCGTGAACGCCAGTACACGGTGGCCCTCAAAGCAATGCATGAATTGGTGCGCCATTACGCAGTTTGGGCAGAGGAAGTTTGCGCAATCGACGCAACGTGCGACGGCGTCTGATTCCTTGGATTTGCAGCCGGTGCAGCGGGCTGAAGGCGAGTTGGTCTGGCGAGCAGTCGGCAGGAGATCGGCGTCCTGCTCGACGGCGGCGGCTATCACAAGGTTCGTGAGTAGCCCGGGTACGCCGGCTGTCGGTAGCTGGCTGTCTACGCGGCAGGTGACGCAGGTTACTTTGTCGGGGTGTGTTTGTTCCCTCTCCAGGCAACCCCGGCAGAATGTGTGGAAGCAGTTGAGTACTTTGGGGTCGACGAACGTTTCTCGGCAGATTGCGCAGGTGGTGTCGAGGCCGTCGAACTCGCGGAGGTCACATACGGCGGAATCACTCGCTGGGGGCGAGGATCCACTAAGAGTCAGGGGCGATAAGGAGCCACGCTCCAGCGAACCTATTGAGTTGGCACCGGGCAGCGACTCAAGGGACGGGGTGCGTGAGGCCATCTTCAGGAAACCGGCATCCCTGAAACAAGAAACATAAGCTATTAATAAACTAGTACATGATAAACAAAATTATTAAAAATATAATCCCCGACTTCGTAATATTTAAATATTATACTATACAATACCCTGTGGCACTCCCACAATACACAAAGCGTGCCAAAGAAATAGATATACATACATACACTCTAACAACATTACCCTTCTTCTGGGGCAATCAAGTAAAAATAAACATCACAAGGAAGACAGAATCGTAAATGTCGGAGGTAACCATTACAGTTATTAAATGTTGGAAAGCTATCTAATATTTCTCAAATACCTTTCATACAGGCATCCTTTTACGGCTCACATGAGCTAGAAAAATTCCTGTATGAATAGTGGGTATTACGTAAATGCATTTTCCGTCGGAGCCGTGACCTTAGATACAGGGGAAGCCGCTGCTATAAACTTGATAAATAGAGAAGCTTTACCCAATATTTTCGGGAAATTTACGAGCCGCCGAGCGATCCACCGGAAGAAGCCGAGTGGAGTAGCGAAAACATCAATAACGGTGTCGAAAATGCAGGGAGCTAGGAATGTTTACATCAGATGCACTTCCAAAAGGCGGGGGTTACCATGGCGACGCGTAGGGTGACGCGGTAAGGGGATCCGTTCTCGAATTAGAGGGTGGAATATTTTCGACTCCCTCTTTTTACCTTAGGGGAGATATTTGAGGTGAATGGCCTTGGCAACGAGTCGGTTTAACAGCTCTAATGTCTATTTTCTGAGTTGCAATTCGGTTGCAAATTTGGAATTGTAATGACGCTAATCCGGAGCTCGCGGTGCGAAAATTTATGACGCCCCCGTAGTATACATATATATTAATGTAGTTTTGAATTAAAAACCACGCTGAAGAGACGATAAAAACGCGTCTGCGAACATAAAGTAGTGGTATTAAACTAGCTATCTACATTTTAAAGCAATATCAAGCACAAATGTTTACTTTAAATAAATAATACACAGAGCTCTCAGAAAAGTAATTGCTGTTTGTCGAAAAGAAGATTTGCTTCGCAGCGGGCGATTATTCTTGACACTTTAGTTAACCTTCAAAGTTTCGTGAGTAAAAGCAACTCATATAAGATCAAGTTGAACTTAAAAATGCATTAGTTAATAGTAGCAACAAGAATGTAATGTATGAGTCACTTAAACGTCTGGTAAGAATAAACGCCGAATAGGGCTTGAATTTGAATCGTTACGTATCCATTTAGTATTAAGTAATTTTGTGTTCATTAAAGTTTAAATACAATTCAAGACTGCCTCAGTTCGCAAACAAATTGACAGTTCTCACGGTGATATCACGCAGCGAGACGGTACAGAATAGATAGGCACAGTATCTAAATATTTAACTACCAAAAAATTCTGGACACAAACATGTATCCATGAAACGTTCCAATGAAGATTTCAGTACAGCTCAGCACAAAACTTACTACACGAGTACGATAGATTCAGTCCACGTAGACCGTTCCCTTTACAATACATCACAGGAAGCCGGCCTGTCTAATTCCTGATACGCCGTAGCAAGTTTGATTCACACTACATAGGGCTACCATTTCGGACGATCATTTTGGGACAGATCATTGTGTATGTAGAATTTCGGTTAGTTGGATGTAGAGCATAGACAGAAAATTAATTTTAATTAATCCAGAATTTCAGGTAATTTTAAAAGAACTCTTTTAAAGCGAATCACATAAGAATGCCCTTCGACGCTTTGTTGGCTCCCTTGTCTGTCACTCCTATCTAGATCTCAACGTTTCATGTTTTTTTGTAGATTTATGTGTTAAAGTAATAAGTACCTAGGACACAAAACTGTTTAACGAGAATTGATGCTGAAAGAAGACTTCCAACACCGTTAAAAACGTTGTAACATCATTCAGGGTAACCAACATAGCGTCAAAGGGAATTATTTTATGAAACGCACTATATATCTGTATTCGTATTGTCAAACATCAATTCTCACTGCAGTTACAGAAATTATTTCTAAAGTTAGTCTTACAGTCGACCAAATAGTACCTAGGCCTACTATATAATTCACACATTGATCCTAATACAATAACAAAACCCTTTTAATGTCTGTAGCCATTTATTGAAGATGTCTGTGAGAGCTTATCCAGGTCAGCTTTCAATCATTGACTTCAACTAATCGAAGAACAATGACTTTATCATTTTGCCTTTGTTTATAATTTGTGCTTTATTACAGACTGATTAGTGTTTTCAAAATTACGGAATCACTTTATACAGCTCTATCAACTAAAATTGTTTTTGTATCAACATCAAGAGCTGCCTGTACCAAAATTTCATCAATACGGGGTTTGTCACTTCAATATCTAGACAATCTAGCCTATAGGTATTTGCGTGATAGATGGAAACGGCCGCAATACATTACGGGAGCAGTTTAGTCCCGAGTGACGGGCGATTCGATTGCATTGCCGATGCTGCATACAAAATGGCCGAGCGGGGACCAATGAAGACATAGCAGCGAATTTGTACCAGTTCCGACGACAAATTAGGTACGTTTGGTACTTGGTACGAAATGTGATTGGATGGAATTGAGTTTGGAAGTTTAGAGGCATTTGGGGGTAAACGAGTTGTGTGATTGCGTTGCAGTACTTTGGTGTGGGTTATACCTGTTTCCTGATTCAGTTGTTAATTTAAACACAAGTTAAGATTTGTTTTTTTTGTCTGAACGTTTTGATGCCAATTTCATATTTCATAGAACCGGGAATACTAAAACCCTGTTCGTATCATGAGACCCGGAATTAACATTTTATTTACGACATAAAAAAATATTGGTTCGTAAAATAACTTTCAATTTGGAAACTGAACATTTATGGCTCCAGTAATCCTGTCTAAAAGCATAATAGTACCAATTTCTTCAGCCATATTGACCAATAAAACGGAATTACGTAAAAGCATTTACTTTACCCTCAGTTCACTAAATTGAGACCTTGTACTACTAATAAACAGTAATCTCTAGGGCCTTTAATAATTAATTTCTATTGTTTGGATCACTAGAATATGCAATAGCTTAGAAACCTAGACATTTAGCAAAGTAATCTAATCTTTAGAATATATTATTCTGAAATTCAGATTACTTGGTAGTAATTTAGATTTAAGAAATAAAATTCGAAGCCAGACAGCACAAACAAATCTTTTTTAGGGTTCCGTACCTCAAAAGGTAAAACGGAACCCTTATAGGATCACTTTGTTGTCCGCCGTCAGTCACCGGACCATAAGTGGAGCCATCTGCCCATAGATGGCGCCATTGGAAGTATGCAGTAGCGCCATCTATGATCATATTGCGGAACCCTTAGGGCGCGAGGCTTACTCGCACTTGGCCGGTTTTTTTTAATAAGCCAACGAAAAACGCAAAGAAACATGGTGACCAGTCAATATAGAGCCACCCCTTCTCTTCTCATGTTTGTAAAGAGTTTGTAGATATTTTTTAAGGGATTATAACAGGTGGATGAACAGTGGCATCCACCTGTACAGTATTCTTCTAAGCATTAGCTCCACCTGTTCCAATCCGATTTATACGCTCACAATATCTATAAAAGAAGCGAACATTTCCATTAGAATGGCTCTATATTATAAAATGAAAGATTTTCTATATTATTTTCTTCTATCTTTACAGAGGGTTATGAAATACATATAGGCTTTTGCCTTGCATGTCGGCATTATAAAAGATAACCGGACAAGTACGAGTAGAATTCGCGCCTTGAGGGTTCCGTACCAACTTGATTTAGTATGTTGAGAAAATACTTGTGTGTGCGATATAATTAAAAATGTACGATTTTCGGAATTTTTCCTTGATTTGTGCTATGTGACGCCTATGAGAGTTTATTTCTTGCCAAGTTTTATGATTGTAGGTCAATGGGAAGTAGGTACCCTAAAGGTTTTGATTTATTTGCAAGTATCGAAAATATGCGGCATAAATGGCCTGGTTTTTATATTACGTTGACTTCGAAGCTTGATTTTTTACAGCTTCAAGTGACTGTAGACCTAGAAGTATTTGATATTAATTTCAACTTGATACCTCCTCATGTTCTTGAGAAAAAGACAGACAGATCGACAGACTGACGGACAACGAAGTGATCGTATAAGGGTTTCTTTTTAGGTACGCAACCTTAAAAACAAACTCGTACCTTTAAAAATTGACTTGATAGAACAAATGACTATGCTAATATTTGTACTAATGCAAGTGCCTTCTTTACGGACGAAACGTCAATTATAGTCGTAATCACGCTTTTCATGTCCACAGATTTGTCATTTTCTAATTTATTAGTCTTAATGAAATTCTTATCTAATTTACGCTAGAACGCCAGCCATTTTAGTTGGCTGGACCGTAGCTTATTCAGCAGATCGTGACGTGTTGCCATGCAAGCATATTGCGGTGCGCGTCAGTCGTAATTAGTACTGCATCGATATCCTGCCCAGTCAGTGGTTTGGGGGTTACAAGCACATCTGTGTAGTAATTAACGTATACAGAGGTTAATGGTAGCGGATATGGTATCATTTGACCGGACTAATGGCAGCTTCCATGTAGAAATACATATGGACGGCGTAACCAATCGTATGTGAATTGTGATAATTTTCAAATCATGAGAAAAGTTGCAATATACCTAGACATTTTCAATACCTGTGCTTTTTGTACAAATTATTTTTTCTTGACCTACCTACGCAATACAAACAATAACCAAAGAAATTATTCTTCAAAGAGCTTATTTAATGAGCTTTGCTTCGAATTTTCTGGTGCAATATGTACAAAGATCATGTACACTCGACGCCATTTACGGTCGATTACTTTTCACCCTTATGTTTCTTAGTAATAAGGGCGAAAAGTGGTCGACCGTAAATGGCGTCGAGTGTATAATTACAAGGATAATCCTTTCTGCTACTATCACAGACCTAATAACATCATTTGCAAACCCTCAGACTACGATTGCACCTTCACCAAACCCTTCAAAGATAACCCTCTGTTCTACTGTTACATTAAAAAGTTTTGCCCGTTCCGTATCTATGAAATAAATTCACACCTACATAAATATTGAATTTGTAAGGAGAACTCAATTTGAAGTTAAGATTTGTATCAGAATACTATATGCTTTGGCACAATAGTTGAAAATTGTGTACCGTTGTGCCCACAGACCTCTGTGGCTTCTTTAACGGACATAGAAAGGCTGGATAAGGCGTCATTGTGTAGCAGGCAGCAGGTAAATATAAGGGTAGAAAGGAAAAGCCTTTGTGCTTAAATAGAATTGCTGTTGCACTAAGGGTTCTTAGCTCGGTATAGTGTACCTTTATGTGTCGCAGAGAAGCCGTATACTTTAATTTCAATTAAAAACAAAAAAAATTGTACCTATTCATTTTAGTTAAGTCACACCAACTTGAAACGTTAATCAATTGACAAAATGAGCTAGTCAGTAACTAATATCGAGAATCGAGACTCACTGCCTAGAGTGCGCCGGAGTTTCCTAGTATTGTCGCCCGTGGAAGCTTTTTAGTGGACCGCAATTTACCTAACAGTGTTTTTGAGTAGATAACATTTTTTATAGCTATATTTTCATTTATTACCAATTTATCAGGAGACTCAATATCAGTACTTTTTATCCATAAATCAATTGTGGTTAAGAAGGTATAATGGACACTTCTAGTACCAACCCATCTTCGCAAGCCCGTCGCACCGCCTGGGCCGCCATTAATTGCGATTGGGTCGAAGCAGATTACTGAACCCCAAAAGGCTCCCGAACTATCATAAATCACAATTTGTCTGACACAAAAACAGACCCAAATACCTAGCTATTAGAGTAGGTATTCGTGTGTGGTATACAGTGACAATTGAAATGTTAAGGCGGGTCCAGTTGTTGGAAATTGGACGGTAGACGCAAGGTGAAGCAAAGACTATTATTTTACGGTAACATGTACTAATTTGGGGCCATTGTTAAGAAATACGCAGACTATGGAGAAAGGTCGCAGGATTATATTAAGTGAGTCCTATTTATTTGCATTCAGGCAAGTGTTGTGTTCTAATGATCATCTTAAGCAATCTCCTGGGAGATTAATGCCCGTTTTCACCAACCATCCCTAAATCATCACCTAACTAGGAGCCTCTTAGCTTAGGTGGCCCCTAAATACAGCCCCTTACCTAATTTCATTCTCACCAAGCTAAGTGACACCTTACTAGGAAACTCCTAAGTTTTAGGGGTTACCAAAATCGTATTTTTATCGATATTGTTTTCGATTGTGTTTTTTCCCAATAATTCTTGACTTTTTTTGAATTTTATGATTCGTTGGTATATAATTTAATAAAATTATTTTTAATTTGGGTTCTTACAAATATATTTGCCTATTTTAAAATATTTTATGGCAGAATAAGTTTATTCCATAGCTAAAAAAAAGAAATGTCAAACTGTGAACTGTCAAAGTGCTGGCTAACGGTTGTTTTGTTTATTGTTTGGATAAGTATAATCAAGAACGCTCTCGTGTTATTTTCGCTTGTTATTAATTATTTATATATCGTTTATCAAATTACTACGCAATGGCCGAAAAAAGAAAACGTAGTCAAAATTTTACGTCTGAAGAAAAAGACAAACTGGTTAAGTTGCTACTGGAGCACAAAAATACCATACTTAACAAAAAAACTACCAGTGGCATAGAATCTCAGGGCACACATTAACTGTATGATGGGTGGCACAGATTTATTTCTGTAAAAATTCATCTTATTTTTAAGTCAATACAAAATATCTAAGTAAGTACCTACTTAGATATAGATAGGTAAGTACTATGTTAGGTGTGGACGCTTTTGGTACTAGTTACCACAAAACGTGATAAAATCTCGCGACAGTAAAATTATTAAGAAAACGACTCTATTTAATAACATCTTACTCACCTGTCATCAGGATATTCTAATATTCGTTCAATTTTTTGTAATAAAAAGATAACACTGTCCTTGGTTAACCTATATCTTGTAAAAAAATCTTTGTCGTCATATTTTGTGAATAAATTCGGCCTTTCACGGTAAATTCGCGGCCTAGAAAATAATCTAGGATTAGTTACTAGGTCTAATGTTTCAATAGCGTCAATATTCTCCAAAAAATCGTATAATTCTCCTTCCATTTTAACACTTAATACAAAATACTCGTCACGTGTCGGTCCGTTACTTTGTTAGGGTCTAGCTAAGGGATGGATATTCGGGCCCCTAAATTTTAGGGGACACCTAAGCGTTTAGGTGTCACTTAAAGGTTGGTGAAAACGAAAATAGTGTTAGGGGCCACCTATCTTGGCTTAGGAGGCCCTTAAAAGTTAGGGAATGTTGGTGAAAACGGGCATCACTCCCTTACTTATATACGCTTCTTAACTTTAACCACTGATTAAATATACAACTATCCTTGTCATTCTTATGACAATGAATAGAGATGACAATTGACATAAGAGCTGTTTAATTTAATCATCGTCTATAAGTAAGGGGGTAGATTTTTACAATGTGAAATACTAGCTCGTTATAAGTCCCTTACAGAAGATTGATGCTCAATAGTAGGCTGCAGGAAGTTGATTTTTTAAATCATCCTTAATTTGACTTTATATTCAATACATTTGTTTCCAGGGTTTTGCACATACCTATACACTCGCAGTCATGTATCAAATGTGCTGCGGTAAGTTAATTGTCAAGTTTCGGATACCAGCAATACCTACAGACTTTCTGGCGAGAGTAGAACCACTCTAAGTTTCAGCCACACAATATACAAACTCAAAATTAATATGCAAAACACGCACCGAACAGAAATTATCATAACTAATTAAACTTTTATTACTTACTAAGATTACTTCGGCCAGATTGTTGGAAATAATTTCGTTAGGTCTTATCAAGAATAAAGTTTTTGTTATCAGATTCAGACTCTAATAATGTTGGGTCAGAAGATAATTGTGTAGTCCGTGCGTTGTGGTAAGTTACGTAAAAGTAATTTTAGTGTGAAATTAGTTTTACAAAAATGTAATCTTCAATTTTCTTTGAGTTTAAAGGAATACCTACATTCTGCACCCAAAATGTTGTCGATCAATTTCACAATTATTCTCCATGATTTGACGGTTTTCTATGTACCTACTACATGACATTGGCAGAATTGTGGTAGGGCAAACCCCACAAATGCTATAACCAAGAAGCGAAGTAAGACTCTCTATATAAAAATTTGACAGTTACCAATATTGCAATGCTACCTACATAGTTCACAATTTCTATTGATATGGAATTTAGGTACTCTATGTTAATTCCGTTTCATATAGGTACAGCATGTAACTCAAAGCAGGCACAATTTTAAAATAAACGTGTCTAGAATATCAAACCGAAAACGTTAATTACCCTTTCAGTGCTTCCTTTAGTCTCAAAATTATCATTACACATCTCCGCGTAGACAAATTTAGTGTGGTATACCTGGAATAGACCACATTTATCCCGTACCCAGAAGTAGGAACGGTCCGGGTGAAAAAAGATACGATTTTCTTTACCCGCCGCGACTTATGTGGGTTTATTTTATTAATGGACCGCACCGAGCTGTTGGGACGGCCATCTTTCTTTATTGCTACCTTTTGTTGAGGGGATGTGGTTTAATTTTTTAATTTATAAGCTGAAAAGGCTAAAATCTTAAATAAGATTTTTTTTTATATCGCAGGAAATAAAAGAAGTAGGTATGCACAAATCTGAGTTAGCTAAGAAAATTATTCTACAGTCAAATAGAACTTTCCAGATCAAACACGAAAATTTATTGAATTTACCAATTACGTTCTCACACCTATAAAAATGTAGCACTATTACCATTTTTCAAACTGAATTTTAAATGAAAAGCGATTATCATACACTCGATATGATCAAACGAGCGTTAAAAATAGTTCGTCGGTTCCCAGGGCTGCCACTCGCGCATTATTCAAAACACCCTGCTGCTTGTAAAAGTTAAAATTCATGAGGACCGTGTAGGGACAGTGAGCATATATTTCATGGCAGGCGACAGCCCTACTTTTATGACGTCACGTATTACGTTAATATAGCGGATGAAGTTTTTTTAATGTTAATAAAAACGTGGATTTTTTAAATTAAAAAGTTAGGATTGGGTTATTTTATGTAATTTACTTTTGAAATTTTAAGATTTGTATCAAAAACTTGAATTAATCTTGTGTGACTTTATTGTTTGCATTATAAGCATCTCTAATGTAAAGCACTTGAACGGAACGAGTCAACATGTTCAACTAAGATTGTTATAGAGTGCAAGCAGTGACTACAACGCCGCGCTAGCTTGTGCGAAAATTAAGCAATAAGAGTTCAACTTTCACATCTGCCAGCGAGGTTATTTACATAGCTTTTTCCCATCCTCCCTTTAATATATTTGAAAACATTTTCGCGAAAACATTATGTAATACTTATTTGGTAAAAAGTCTGGCTTAATTTCTGAGAAAATTCTAAAAATATTCCCCAGGCGCTCTCTAATCTTTAATATTGAAGGACAACACATAAAACTTGTTCAATATACCCTAGAGAAATGCAAATCCCTTGTCCTTTATAAATAAATAATGTATGAAGCTTCGAAAGCACGTCGCAAGATAAAAGTGACACCGACGTTTATTATTTACGAGAGCAATCAAGTTGGTTCGTAAAAGTGACAAAACGTGTGGATGTTTTGAACTAGTGGTGGGAAACAGCTGTAAAAGCTGCGAAGCTAGTATCTCTTGAAGCTACAAATCGAGTGATTAATATGTGCTTGAGAGTAGTATATTTTTTACGGAGCGATTTCTGTGGATGTCGTAAAGGTTAGCGATCGTCAAATCTTATGACATTTCAGAGATTCGTAGAAACTGGATAAAATTCATTGAGGGCCAAAAAAAAGTATGACAGATGATGCCTGAAGAAATCGGCACTGATTAACTAGTTAGGTGATGGGGTGTCACCAAAACTGTCACATCATCATCATCTATCGATAATACGCTCAGATCATAGAAACAAGGAGATATGCCATCATAGCAAATTAGTACGGGAACAACTGTCGCCACTTTTAGTACATTTTTCAACACAATTACAAACGCCCCTCGTGAATATTAAGATCTCCCACACATTAAAAATTCCGCACACCCTCAATCTAACACTGTTAATCGTCACTCAACACTAGCACTAAACTAAAACACTGTATTTATACCATCGATCGTGTTCGGTTGTACGGTGTACTTTTGTACTACGCCCAATTTGCTCAAATTAAAGCATCAAGCTCAATAGCGCCTTGGCACATCTCCCTAGTTTCTATGATCTGAGATAATACGTCACAAAACTTGCATGATTCACGAAGTATTACCGCAGCCGGCCTAGCATGACCACGATAGAAACGGGTTTTGTCTACATAGAAATAGACAAAGTGACAGATTGTAGAAACATTTCTACGTTTTATGAATTGAAACGGTAGAAATGTTTCTACAATCTGTCACTTTGTCTATTTCTATGTAGACAAAACCCGTTTCTAACCTATTTTTATGGTGCCGATGTATCGAAGCACCAAATATATTCACAATTGGCATTATCTTCGGTACTCAAAGCATTGGTACATAAAACAGGTGCTCAAACGGGAATACTTCCAATTATCACTGCTAACAAATAGTGTTACTGTCACGGATTACGAAATAGGTACAACGCTATAACATATTCCTATTACAATTAATCGCGCAGACTCACGTTACTCGTAAAAGCAGCATTTATAATTCAACAGATTGTCAGCGGTAACCATAATCGTGGGCACAAACAGGAATTAGTGACAGTCACTGTGGGCAAATTCCTCATCAATCAATGGTCACGCCGTGAAACCACGAGAACACATAAATTACGTGGTTGGTTTGATTGTATGACAGTTTTCAGCCACAGTAGGTACCTATGTGTGGTTATTTATAAAAAAAAGTGTTTAGTTTGATGACACACTACTTCTAGTTAAGCAATAGATAGAAAGTAAAAATAAACATCTCGATAAGCACCCTGTAAGTGGTCAAATCTGATGATGCGTCTTGAGAAATGTTTACGATATGATTGCAAATACATATTTTGAAGTGTTTTCTTCATTCAAAATTTCGAACTCTTTATCTCCATTACCATTACAGTTGGGTAGGTATTATGATTTGCTGCCATCCATCGAAAAACCCGTACAATTTCGCTTCTGTCCACGACCTACGCAACTGTCACGTTATTCTGTAATCCGTCACATACACGTATAACGTACCGGGACTGTCATGCAAATCCCGGCAATCTAACCACTCGGCGCGAATCCCCACATTCCCACTTCAAGCCCTATGTTCGCTATTACGAATAAATTTTCGATTAGATTTCGCGAATTTGAATAATTCCAGCTTGAGTTATTCGGAGTTTATTGATGGCTTTTTATGTTGGATGGCATATTTTTTTTAACAAATTCCGAGTATTATCGTGGCGTTTTGTTGTATATTTTTGCAAGATAAACATTACCGTTAAATATGTTACTATTTACACTACAGAATACTAATTGGGCCTTACATCGACAACCTGTCTCCCCTATAGGGGGTGATCTATTGGCGAGTAAGACCGCTGGTATGCCAACGTACCCGCGAGCCAAAGGTATAAACCGCAAATGGAGCACCTAAAAGACCGCGATATTAAGAACCGGAGGTTAGGCTCGCTGGCTTGTTATGCATGCTTAAAATCCTAAGACCGCGGTATAAAATCGATTGTGACTGACTGTTCGGGTCGCTAACGAGCCAATGAGACGGCGAGTTACACCATTGGCTCGTCGGCTCGCCAATGGATTACCCACTTATGACATACAAAACAAGTGTAAACAGTGTCAGGCTCTCAAAATCCGTCAAAACGTATCCGAATATCGTTTTATGTACATCCCTATCACTTGACGTCACACGTGGTGAGGACGCCGGTTTCCCGCTCATGTAATATTAATTATGACTTGAACACAATCTTCGCGACTAAGACGATTACGTCACTGTGATAGCGTCACACGCCATCGCAAATTGCCGCCATTAAAATTCAGCGGAGATCTAAAATACGAAATTGTAGGTAATGAATCTAAACGCTGCTTCCAAATTGAATTTGAAGTACATTGTAATGACGTATCGCTGTCTCTTTCGCACTTGCTAATAAATATCGACGTTAATTCGAGCGATGGTCGCGATCTAAATTGTCATTTGCATTTAATTAACTATCTTTAGGACAACTGAAGTAGGTAGGTACTTGGTACATCATTTCTCTTGACTGTTATAGTTACGTTAACATTTTTTAATGCTAATAAATTATACCACTATTTATTTAACTAAAATCATCATGAAGCATCCTTTCATAATGAATTGATAGTTTTAATTGGGAATAGCAAACATTTTAGCAAAGACATCAAGCTCGCTAAATCCCGTGAGAAAATAGCAGCGTGTTGTTTGCATAACAAATAGTTATTTATCATTATATGCGACTCAATTTAGAATACGAAATTGATAGCTCTAAGAAACATTTATAAACAAGAGAATAGCGACAATGATAAATATTAATAAAGGAGAAACTAAAAGCGTTTGGTTAGAATAAACATCTTCAATCAAAGCCTAAATATCTTTGTAGCGTTATTTAGAATGGAACAAACATTCACTAATTGGTTAATTGTAAACATTTTACGTTTATAATTGAGTTTTGTCTTAATATTTACTATCATTTTGAAAGACAAATAATTATACTACCAATATTTAAAGAAAAAAAAAATCAAATGACAGTCTCATATTAAGTTTAATTAGGGACAGAACATTTACTTAATTTTTGGAAGCTACCAAAGAGCTTTTATTATTTCAATTAATATATTATAAATAAAAGTACAACTTATTATTTTGATTACATTCACAAAATTCAAGATAGGAATTTAGAAATGTTTACCTATATTTAAACTCCAGAATTTGGTAGACTAGTTTGACAGATAAATTGTTGCCAGGTGTAGAATATTTTTATTTGTAAGGGTAAATGTCGATATTTTATTATCGACTCATAAATGGCACAGATACCTACATATCACACACTCATACATATGTAATGTTGTACGCTATTTGTTGTGCGAGTATTTATCAAGGTTTTACAGCTTGCGTATAAACAAGCCTTATTAATACACAATTTGGAGGCATATATTTTTATTTTAGCTTTAGCCATAAACTTAATTTAAATGTTTTCTTTGGGAATATAATTTTAAATATTTGACAAAATTATCAAAATGTTTGCGTACAATACAAAACTATTTTAATTTATTCTGTAGCTACCATACCCTAGGTTCCAAAGCAACTTTTATTATATCGATACGATCAGCACTATGACAACATTTGTTCAAAATGAGTTGTCAAACTAGTGTACTTATCGAATTCTAGAGTCCAGTAATCTTATTGACAGCTATACTTACATATTTACTGCAGGATGATATGTCTACAGTAAACATTTTACCTCCTCCGCTCCTCGGAGCAATTCCAATCTCGATACTTACCTGAAAAAAAAAAGAAAAATATACATTATTACGCTTTTAAGAGAATAATTTTACAAAGGCACTAAAATAAAAGGGGGTATAAAAAAGAATATTCATATTTAACTGGCTCTTAAGACGTTGTGAGTTTAGTACTAATCAACCTTTTCAATAGCAGTGATAGCCTAGTGGTTTAACCATGTGCCTCCCACGGCGAATGGTTCGAGTTCGATCCCGAGGCAGGCACCGCTGACTTTTCGAAGTCATGTGCGTATTAGAAATTAGTTATCACTTGCTTTAACGGTGAAGGAAAACATCGTGAGGAAAGCGGCATGTCCTAGAACCAAAAATTCGAAGACATGTGACGTCCACCAACCCGCACTGGGCCCGCGTGGTGGACTACGGCCCACTCCCTCTCACAGAGGAGGCCTGTGTCCCAGCAGTGGGAACATTATAGGCCGATTATGCTAACCTTTTCAATGTTCCTTAAAAAGTAAGTAGGTACCTATATTTTTTTATGTTATTTACATTAAAATATTCAAGGATGATAACTAGATACTTTATTGTACATTAAAAATGTTGAGTTAAAATTGTTGAAGATTTTTTTTATCTGCTATAAAAAAATCTTCAACGAATTTAATTCAACCCAATTAACTCGAGCCAATAGACCGCTTTTCTACTACTGGTTACCTACCAGTTTACCATATTGCCATAATATAATATTACAAATGCAAGTAAATGTTTCCACGTTAAAACAGAAAATAGAGAAGCTAACAAAAATCCATTACACTAGTTGAAACGAGTAGAATTCATTTAAAGCCATTTTACTTAAGTGCAGTTGAAATTTAATTTCAGCTGTCACGCGTGCAGGCAATGGTAACAAATGCTGAACGTACTTTATTACTACGACATTAAAAAAGTAATGTTACATACTGGTACTGGTAATATACTGGCAATAATTCAATGTCCTATTTAGTTTGTTAGTTACAATCTGGGTATCTTCAAGTCACGAGTGAATCGGTTTCTTTTAGGCAAGCGTGCTCCATCGTAGACCGCATCATTAGCTTAACATTAGGCGAGATGGCGGTCAAGCGCAAGCCTACCTATCATAGAATAAAAAATATAAAAAAAAAATTTATTCATTGCTCTTCCAAACATTTATCGGTCAATATTGTTAAAAGCAGTTACATTCAATCCTGTTAAAGTCCCAGCACTATTCATCGCCATATTTGATTATTAGATGTCGCTATATTTTGGCACAGATTATAAAATACTACTATTCTGCTGTAATGACCTAAAGAAACGGTTAAAAAATATCCATTATAAATTATAATTCAGCTAAACCATTTATTTTGTAAAACTTGTATTCGCGGAGTTTATTAAGAGCTAAATTAAAATTCAGACCGTGCCCAAATAAATTTTCTCGTAATTAAGCTAAATAGTCTAATTAGGGTTTTTTGGATCTTCTTTGGAATATGGAATTTAATTTTGATTTGTACCTACCTACGTAATTTAATTTTGCTGTGAAAAAATACAGGATGGTTTTTTTGGCCTTCCTGTTTTGTTTGAATACGTGGAATAAGTAAGGAAATCAGCATTATGTTAAGCGGCAACTTCTGCGTTTATAATTCCTACATATAGATCAGAAATAGTCTCAGATCATAGAAACAAGGGAGTTGTGCCAAGGCGCTATTGAGCTTGATACTTTAGTTTCGTCATATTGTGCGTGATACAAAAGTACACTCTGGCGACGAACCGAACACGATCGATGATATAAAAACGGTGTTTTAGTTTAGTGCTAGTGTTGAGTGACGATCAATAATGTTAGATTGAGGGTGTGCGGAATTTTTAATGTGTGGGACAGTGGCGAAGGGTCAATTTTTGTAAGAGGTAAGCCGAAGCCACAAATGCTTACCTGGCCATGAAAAGCTAATTATAAATATTTTTTTTATTCACAAGGAGCGCTTGTAATTGTGCCGAAAAATTTACTAAAAGTGGGAACAGTTGTTCCCGTACTAATTTGCTATGATGGCATATCTCTTTGTTTCTATGATCTGGTACAGAATCTGCAAATCTAATATCAGCTACTATGCCGCATGGTACCTAACACGTCTCCATTTACACTCGGTAATGTAGTCATAAATTAAATGTTCGTAGTTATGTCTCAATCAACATCGAGTTATACGACTTTATGAGATACGACCTGCTTGATGAAGACTGCTATGTGTATTTATACGTAAGCATCAAATTTAATTACATTGATTTCTGTGTATTCATTCAGTCGGACTACCGGGAAGATGCGACCTTTGAAGAAATGAATACTCCACGTGTACGATTTCTGTGATCTTTTATTTTTCAAGGCAGCATCTCGGCAAAGGAAACCATAGAATGTTCCTGTAAGCCGCTTTTCATATAGCAAAATATATGCTCCTGGTTGATTGGCGCTGAGCATCAAGCTATAGATAAAAAAAAACATAGTTAAAATTCTCTGAAGTGGTACCTTGAGGTTGAGTTTTAATAGTGTTGTAAAGTAGCGAGATCTTGAAAATATTCTAATACGAGTATTTAGTAGCGGTGAATGCAGTTACTAGTGATGCGCTATCTATCGCAACATACTGCAATTTTACTAACCATATTAATACCGAATTTGGCTCAAGACCAGATTTGGCACGAAACGTAAGTTTCATTGCTCCACGAGGGCTCGTAAGCACAACGTAATTTATTAACCAATAATATCATCAATTATAAACAACGTTACACATAGTTCAGAATTACAGATAGTAGTGCCTACATTATTCGACCCCATTATGAGAAAACTTTGATAATCACACACTAGTGATGCGAAAAACAACGAAATATATTTTTCCCGGGATAACACCTATTCCCGGCATAGTACAAGTTTGACTATACTCGTTAATGTGAGTTACTAGTTTACGGACGTGTCAGTTCGCGCGGGAATTCGATGAGACTCCGACCGAACTTTGTTATATGACAAAAGGAAAGATGCATTTTAAAAACGACTTTTGTGCCTTGTAATAGGATTTAGAATCTGTTTTGTTGTCCTTGTTTACCTTATGTTTGCGTTGCAATTTCTTTAACACCTTTTGTTCGGAGTGAAATGTTGGACGTATTGATGTAGGTAACATTCCGTTTTTGTTTTTTAACGAAAATTTTGAATGGAAACATTTAATTTAACCATTTTATATATAATTACTTGAATGATTGTTCAAATACATCTAGATCCCAACCTCAAATGAACCTCGAGTTAAACGATTAATCTTCAAACTTAACTCGTAAAACCAACACTTTAATTGTAAATAAACAGAACTAAGGACATTAAACAGATAATATTTCGATTATTCTTAATCGGTACTCCACTATCGATGTTCCATATCGACGTCTTGCATAATCGCTGAAGTTAGGTAATTAATGTTCCACAATAGTCGTAATTACGGCCCGGCCGGTAATTAGCACACAGAAATGTGGTACGGTACGGCTCAATCAAATATAACGACAACACCTATCTTGATTGCTTCTTGCGCCTAATTCCGCCAAATCATCATCAGTCGGTTATGATCGATTAGTTCGCATTTTATTGAATTATTCGATTATGAAGGTTTATTTAACTCATTAAGATTGGATACATATTAGGTACCTATTTTTCTATACATCATATTTGTTATTTTAGTGTGGGATGTGTAGGCTACACATATAAAAGTATAATTGAAAGCGGACTAAAAATAATATCCCAAAAAATCACGACTTTTTGCATAAACCGATTTGAAAAAAATATTCCCATCGCAATTCCCAACTGTCATATCGTCCGAACGTTATTCAAATTGCGAACGTTCTAAACGTGGAACGTGTCATTTGCAAAGCGCCGGTTTAGAAGCAGTGTATAACGACCCCGTTCGTATGATTACTTTTGTTTCAAACAACAGATGTCCAGAATAGACGTTGATAGCAGTCTCGATTGGGACAAATCGATCCCAACGTTTTGAATTATCATTGAATGTCGGACTCTCAATGGTGGAATTAAGACAGGGCTATAACAAAACATCTGTCTACCTGAAACTTGGTACGAGTTGCTGAATAGATTAATTGTTTTCTAATTTCATTAGCAATTCCGTCAAGCCATCAGCAAGTCTTAGTCTGTCTTCAGGCGAGCCACATAATCAACAGCACAAAGCTAGCATTTATATACAGTATTCGCTCTGAATGTACCAAAACTAAGAGACTGCATTAAGACAGTATGACGTCGCAGATTAACATATTAATCAGACGGTGGAGCAGGAAATCTCCCACTCTATACAGAACGCGGGAATGTAGTTTCAAACTTTTAATTACAGTTAGAGCGATACAAATTGACCTCTATTATTTAGACGACAAGATTCAAATTGTGTGGTAGTGTCAGTTTCAATAATTAATAAGAGCATTCATTTGGGTATCATGTTGCTGTATCATTCTAAGCGAAATATTTATGAGAGGATGAAGGTAACAGGGATTCGGCAGGCTTAGTACTTTGTTATCAATGGGAAGACATTGAGTTGAAGAAATGACCTTAAGCCATGTCTCGGTAAATAAAATCTGAACTAATATAAAATCTATAACAATAACAAGGTGTATAGACCAAAAAATGCTTCAGCACGAAATAAATAAAATAATGTAATGTAACAAAGTCATACGACCCAACACCCAACGCTCGGTCAGGCGATCCATCAAATAACAGGTGAAAATAGTCCGATAACAGGGTGTCGCAGAAACAAATCGAAAAACATCTGTGTAACGACAACACTATCAGCTGACGGCCATTTTTTTCGCACACACGTACAGAAAAAAGACTGTCCCGAATACGTTACAGACGGAAAATCGTTAGTCACTCGAAAAAAAAGTCGTTGAGAATGAATGACGCTTTAGCTCACTCAAGTTGCCAGCTGTTTCCGTTGCACAGCTGATCGAGCGGATATTGGCTGTTAGAGACTATCCCTCTCTTTCCCACCTCATATCCTCTCTTTCGCGGTTTTTAATTTTTCACTCTCCATTAATAAGGCGATGAACGCATGAAATGATTTTTTATGTCGAACGTGTAGTAACGGCTTTTAGACGTCATCGTATCGGATATTATACAACATGGGCACATTTTGAATAAAAAAGAGGTGAATAACTCTTGTTAAAAGAAACGAATGTAATTTAACTCATAGCACTGATCGGATAATCGGATGCATATTTACCTAAGTTAATTTTGGGCTAAGAAATTATGGAAGCGGCTTCTTAAAATATTTTTTTTTTATAAATCCCGGGATGCCAGGAAATCCGGTTATAGGTACATAACCAAATTTTACTAACCACAATATGGAATAATTTGTTTCAATAGGTACTTGTATGAATTATTCTAAAAAGTATTAATATAGTCTTTTAACTTATATCCTGACGTTGTTTGCTATGCGAGTTGGGTAACTACCTACTTTAAAACATTAGGTATACATCGGATATACATCCGATTCTATAGTCTGAAAAACATAAAATATGTCAATTCCGGAATACCGGGATTTTTACGATCGATTATATAGTGCATTCCATATTAGCCAACACCTGAACATAAACATCCGATTCTATATCAGAACGCTAATTTGATCGATCCCGGAATCCCGGGATTTCTCGGTACTAAAGTGCATTCCATAATAGCCAACACCTCAACTTTAGGTAAATATGCATCGGATTATCCGAACAGTGTAAGTCATAACGGACGTCATGCGACAAGCAGTAGCAGCATAATGAAGTAATTTACCCAACTATTGCTCTATGTTCAATAATAAAAGTTGCAAACAAAAGTTATACTATCAGGCACGAAGCAAACAATTTTCGCCGTCTAGCGTGATCAAGTCGAAACTAAAGTATGTATTGCAACATTGCGCGGCACACGCGATTCGAAAGCGGCGTTTGAATTTTTAGGAATAAAAAAGTTAAAATGTTAATTACCAACCTACATTATAAATATTGTTAAAATACAGTAGGTAGGTTTATTTAAAAAAAATAAACCTTGTTCTTGGCATTTTCTAACGAATAATTTAATTATGAAAACTTGTCGCAGTAAGAGTACCTACTTGAGTACTTTAATAAATAGGTATTATAAAAAGAGGTCGGGAATAATGTCTGTTTGTGTAAAATTAGGGACAACCCAAAGTTAAAAAAAATTACGATCAATATTTTTTTATATTTTTTTTTTATCAATTTTCAGGAACAATAAGCCATTATTAAATCTTTTAGATGGCCTAATTTAAACTTTCGTTTTCGTTTCCTAGGAATGCGAGGCCTTACTTGTCTACGTAAACGTAAATTTTCCTTATGATTTTAAGAGAAAAGTTTCTGACAGTTTGAGTCGGAAGTTAAGAAGTTTATTAATAAACAACAAATTGTTCGGACTAATGAATTAATTTACGTGTTTCAGTCTAAATATTAGACCCTTTCATAATTTTCAACAAGAAGGCCAAAATTAAAATTAAAAGACGGTTTTTCACTGTGAAAGACACGTCATATCATTGTTTTTAGGGTTCCGTGCCTCAAAAGCAAAACAAACGAATTTTTATAGGATCATTTTGTTGTCCGTCTGTCAAGACCGTTTTTCTCAGGGATATCAAGTTGAAATTAATATCAAACACTAACGGGGGTTTGGCGGTGTAAAAATGTAAGCTTATAAGTCAACGCAATCAAAAGATACGATCATTTATGTCACATATTTTGATGTAATTAGTAGGTAATAGCGATATTTTATGGCAACATAGTTGACCTGCTATCGATAAATCGATCTGCAGTAAGTTCGACAAGTTTGTACGAAACCCTCGGGGCGCGAGTCTCACTCGCACTTGTCCGGTTATTTTTGGTAGTTGCGTCTACAGACACAAATCTTACATGCACAAATATCTGGAAGAAATATTATGTTCCATGGAATCGATCCCGCGACCCATAGAGCATAAGCCGAGCGCTCAGCCACTGCGCTAGCGTTATCATTAAACGACGTTGACAAAAAATTCAAATCTGCAATATTGTGCGTGTCGTCCTCGTCTCGTATCATTTAAAATGTCACAAATCACCCAATAGGTCCGGTTTGGCAGATTTATAGCAAAGCCCGTTTCCGGAGACACGTTTTTATTTAGTTACCGGTCGCCGATTATGATGTCATGCCGGTAAAAATAAATGCCAATGTTTAGGCATTTATTCATGTAAGACATGACAGGAATGCCAATTTTGTGACAACATTGTATTATAAATGTCTTGTATGAGTAAGAAGTGTTAGGACCAGTTAGGACTATACAACACGCAATTGTGTTAGTCAATTTAATAAAACAAAGAAATAGTAGAAAAAGCTTGTAATTACATATTATTATAAAATAGCGTGGTAATTAAATTGCTTACAAATGTAATCCCTCAACAATTTCCATTTAAAACCTACACAAAGAAGAAGGTAAAAATTGTGTTTAAATTATGTAAAAGATAACTGAATGTTTCATGAACATGCCATCAGAGTGACATGAAAGCATAGTTCTATTTACACCTGCATTATGCTAAATCAAACTTTATCGCCAACACGGAAAGGTGAAATGTCAGAAAATTTAAGTTTGCCCATACATCGCGTGTATTGCTTCATTGTAGAAAATTACACAGGCGCCACCGTGTCCCACAGTGCTAAAGCTCCTGTACTCCGAACCACAAGATCCTTAATAAAGTAACGCAGTATTACGTAGCTGGAACACACAGAGCATTTCACTCGGTATTATGAAAATTCATGTTGCAAAGGTTGGCTAAAAGGATTTCTTGGTTTTGGGAAATGTGTATTTTAAAATGTCGTGTTGAGACTTCATAGCGGACCATATTTTATAGTTTTCACAAGAAATGAGTTAGTGCACAGTTTGGGCGAAATGCAAAACGGTGGCAATGCAATCAAGAATTCGTGAAATGTTGTGCACATTCCGAGTTTTAAAGCACGAACAAATAGGTAAATAAAGTTCGTAAAGAAATACCTAAAATTGCAAATAGCTAAGCCTATAATATCTAAACCCTGGTTTCTTTAGGGATAATCGATCGTTCATTCATATAATTTGACATGATATTTGGATTAACGACAAAATCTCGTTGCGAAATCAACCCATGATTAGCAGTTCCGTTTCAGTCCACCATTAATCGGGCAATCCTGAAACATGCACGCGAGTAAAACCGTCAACAATGACGTCCCATAACAGTAATGATAATTACAAGAATCTTAATAGATAAAGAAGAAATATTATTTATTCTTGCACCAAATATTAACGTAGGTACATAACTAAACCTTTTTAATGATAAATTATATATATTTTGTAAATAGGGTAAAAATTACACTTTTACACGTCAAAACATTTTTAGTTAGATGTTTTTGAGACGTTTAAGCTAGATGAGGTCGGTGTTTCCTATAGACTACCTTTGAGAAGAAACACCGAAACAAACTCAAACTATTTGTCTTCTTAAAAGTACCTACTCCCGATTTATTGGTACAAAACGGTCCACTGTATCTGGGAGCAATTTAATATCACTCAATTAAGGTTATAGTACCACGCTATACGCTATTACCCCGTGTGTCCCAATGGGGTTCGCCGGTAAACCAGATAGCTGCATTGCGGTTACCAACACGCTAACAACATTACTTCTATAATTATTGCGTTACAAGAGTTTTCTATTGAAATTTTCTTGCGAACTGTGCAGGCAGGTAATGTAAATTATTAGGTAGAGTTATTAAGTCATAAACTCATACTTTACTAAAGGCTAAGTATCAATTTTGTCTAATGATAGGTAATTTAACATTTAAGTAATTATTGTATTTACTTGGGCCAAAGATATAGGTAACTATTTTTGATAGTTATTGAAGATAACGACTACAAAAAGATTTCAAGTACAGTCAAGTGCTAGACAAAAGAAGTTTGAAAAAAAAAAAGCAACAGTTCCGATAAACTAAATATTAAGGATTCAATAAATCTATGACTAATTTAGACTTAAAATAATCAATATTCGCACCTTACCTTCATCATTTTTTTTTATATCCTTAAAGTCAAGGAAAGTCATCAAAATTACAAATCATGTTTTACCAACAGCACCACAAAGGTCGGTGAAACGTTTGTAACGATACATTTTCACTCGAAACGACATGTTTGTACAACCCTCAACTGCGCTTGTATTGTGCGAAAATCACGTAGAATTACGAAAATGAGATTCATTCATGTTTAAAAATACAAACGTTACTGACTTTTGTGTGTTTGTGTAAGCTCGTTTTGTATGGCTATTCGTAAATAAGATGGCAGTATACATATTAAGGTAGTTGTTTGGAGATAAATCTCAGTCAAATGTGAAGGATATTTTGTACAATAAATTATTGGGATTTTGGTTTCCTAATGTAGTTGGGACGTCTTGTTTCAGTTAGACATCTTTAGGGGAATTCAAATTGTTTACGAGTTCTAAGATAGCTCCTGTTCACAAATACAATGCGTAAATAATTTTCAAATCATCTTTTTCTCAACTCAGATCATAGAAACAAGAGATGGAGATATGCCAAGGCGCTATGGAATCATGTCATCATCGATGTGACCATGTTGCTGACGGACTGAACGCGATCGATGATTTAAAATTTAAATTACAGTGCTTTTAGTTTAGCCCGCTGCGCGAGTGACGAGTGACAAATAACAGTGTTAGATCATTGACTTAAGTTAGATTGAGGGTGTGCGGCATGTGTGGGAGATCTTTATATTTACAAAGGTGCGTTTGTAGTTGTGAAGCACACTGTTTTAAAAGTGGTCGTTCTCGTGTTTGTGATCTGAGTCACTCAACTACAAAACAAAAACATTATTATCCCTAATATGAAACAAAAATCACAAAACACCTAAATACCCTTAATATCCATAACTAACTTACAAAATCGCGGATAATATTGTGTTGCTCCGCCCCCACTGTGTGCAACCGTCACATGTTCGTATGCGAACAGATGGGGCATTAAAGCACCCCACGGGTCGCATTATAACCTAAATACGCTTATATCGATAATAGTACTGATTTATCGTCCCAAGTCGATGGCAATATTTATGGACAGCACGTGATTAGAAACTGTCGTACTACCTACTTAACTATAGTATATGACTTAGAATGCAACATTTTCGTAGGAGTGATATATTACAAGGAAACTGATCGCACATTTATCAGCGACCTTTTAACGGGTTAAAGCGAATTAAAGTGAAATACACATCAGAGGGGCTCGTGGCTCAATGATCGTCGCATTGATAGCTCGATCTGCGAGGTTAAGCCGCGCATGGTAGGCGCGGCTTAACAGACAGACTACATTCTCTACACATAGAGAATCCGAGACCCCTTCGTGCCTCGGAGAGGACGTTAGCAGTCGGTCCCAGTTGTAATTTCTGCGTATCTATGACAGTCGTTACGGGTAGTCAGAAACTTCCAAATACCATTATTACCTACTCATTAATTAGGTCGTGGAGGTCAGATGGCAGTTGCTCCACGTAAAATATTGATATTCAACTGCATTTATGTAGATGCAGTCAAACTAGATTGGAGTCGGCTTCCAGTCAAACTATGTAGTTTGACTGGAAGCCGACTCCAATCTAGTTTGAGAAAAGGCTAGGCGTATGATGATGACACGTTAGTGAAGCATGGGATTTTCGCCTTTTTGTTAAAGAAAACACCGATATCAGTCTGGAAATTTTCCAAGAAACTGCTATACGGATCAGTTGTGCTATCTTTAAGGTTCAGTGCGCAATGTACAGTTCAGAATTGCAGTTCTAGCTCGATTAAATCTTTTAAAATAATGGATGCTTATAGAGTACCTATTTCTAAACATTGGCCATCATGGATATCGATATACCGAGTAGTTTGGGTCTTAAATAGTATAAAACAAAGTCGCTTTTTGTGTCTATTTGTTTGTCAGCACTACGCAAGGGATTTTAATGCGGTTTTTACCACCATTTTGAGTATCTATTCCGGAAGGTTTATGTGTATAATAAGTTACATAGATACGTTACGTAGCATAGAAATCTCGATGTTTTGACTTTGACATGACCTCAAATCAGTAGATTTCACCCGCGCGAAGGAGCCGGTTGCTAGTATTTTATTATAAATGAATGTTCCTACGTAATTTATGTAAGGTATCATAAAATCTGAACATAAGGTTCGGAATAAAGCTGACATACAACTGCATTACAGTAGTTTTATTTTTTCCTAACTATCAAACTGCTTGTAAGTTTTATTTTGAAACTAAAGCTAAACGAGCTCTGTACGTGTCCGAGGTACAGTCGCGCGTAGTACCAGTTGCTCGAGTTTAACTGTGGGGTTATAGCGTTTCGTTTTAAGTGTACTCTATTACCCCACACAGTCTTTTTACTTTGAATTCTCTGAAACTTACAGACGGTTATTTTGCATTCATTTTTGGTTTTTATTGTTAAAAGAAGGAATAGTGTAGTTAAAAATGTTCAGTTTTACATTTTTAAAGTAAGCAGGTTAACGAGGTTAATTAAAAACAGTTGAATTAATTAAATTCTGCCGGGAAAAGGTATGTCACGTTATGCCGCCAGTTCGCTTAGCCTTAACTTGACGTAGGCTGTATTTTTACATTACATTAATATTTCAGAGAACACAAGTACCTACCTACGGTAGATACCAAAAACAAATGTCAATTAAACTGCAAAGCGGCACGTAGGGCGAACGTGACGGCGGCCAGATGGGGTACAATACGCCCCACTTGTTCAGAAGCGCACATTACGGGTTACCCCTGTAATACCCCAGTATACCACAACGCTATTTTGAACTTTGTAGAAACTTAGAAATTTCGTTCGTTTCGAATTTATGAATTATACATTGCTTGCTTTTAATACGCTTCGGTGGATAACCTTTTCCAGCCAAAATGCGGAAAATGTGACATGGTACAATATTAGTGGACGGCGATGTAATCTTGTAGCAATATAGCCAACATTCGAAGCTGTTTCTTGGATGAATATTGTATTTATTTTTTGGTGAGGAAGCTTAGTATTTGTTTTCGGCAAGACTTTAAACCTCAAAATGAGTATTTTGGCGGATGCGCATTGTACCTAAACCGCGAAATTTGAATATTCATTCTTTTTTCAAACCGTTTTATCTCATTTAACGATCAAAATACGATTCGTGAGTGTAAGGCTGGTACGTATATGTATTTATTAAATAATAATATTCAAACACATATCAATCGTCTATCATTGTTTTAATGGTCTCAAGTATGAATATTTAGTGAAATATTCATACTTAAAACCAATTTGAACTTAGAGTTGTATTTTAATGATCGTTATTCTATAAATACACATTCGTTGTTGTCGCAAATCATATTTTGATCAACATACAACTTGATGCTGAGCTACAAATTGCAAAAAACTTAACAAAATTTAAATTTCACGGACTACCTTCACCCCCATAAGAAAAGTTATAAAATATAATAATAAATTTAGCATAAATTTAGCATTGATAACAATAATATTATTTTTGTTAATATCTTGTCGCACCATATGAGTAATCATAATTATCTTTTTAAAATTAACTATAAAAAATAATCTGGCTCATAAAAGTTTTGTTTTAACATTATCTTTAAATATTCGACGGGCCATTGCGTGCAGCCAAAAGCTGTTATAGTTCTAAAAAACTTTTCATAGCTCCTTATTTATTCAAGTAGTCTCTCAGGGTTTTTGATGGTCTAACTTTAATTTTTGAAGCTTCATTTATAATAAATTCAGATTTAGGATGAGATTTATTGTTATGATGCTTAATGGTTTCTTGCAACATGATTTAAAGATGAAAATGGGAATTCTTACGCCGAGAAAAAGTCAATTTTAAAGTTACAAGTCATAACAAAGTCAAATCTTCTTTAAGCCAAGAAAAGGTCGCCGCTGTTACAATGGGTGTCATAATAGGCAACTCAAAGATTACATCAAGTGAATAGTAACAAAATGGTAGTTGCGCCGCCAACAACAAAAGAGGTGATTCCTACTACCGTGAAGTACCGTGCAATCCCAGCTTTAGAAACAAAACACGGTCTCAAACCGTCTGAATAGTTCAATATGGTTCCTTTGACCGTCTCTCCGACGCTCGGTTGCAGAAAGCTTTCAGTTATCGCCCGTTTGCTTAAAGCGTTATTAGAGCTAATTATATGATTATTTTAATTGAGGTTGCAGAAAAGCATTTTAGCTTTTAATATTGGTTCGTTAACTAAAATTGAAATTAAAAATGTTGTCATCATAAAATAAACATCGAATGAACAAAGAGTGAATGTTTGCGTTTTGTTTTCTGTGCTTTTACATTTATTAAGGACGAAACGCAGGCGAACTAAACGCGTACCTACGCAATTTAAAAAAATCAAATCCTCAAACTTCAAACGTCAAACTGTCAAAATTGCAGTGATGCCACCTTAGGGTATTTTCCCCTAGATTTAGGGTAAAACTGAACTCGTAGATAATTTTTTAGGGCATGAAATTATTTAGGGTATTCTTTTTATCTTGTTTAGGGTATTTTATCATAACACTGCGTAAGAAAATTTCATGCTATAAAATAAATAAAAATACATTAGAGTCCGCGCCACCACAGAAGTCTATTATACACGGCACTGATATCGCTGAAAACTAACAAACAAAAGGCAAAAGCGGAACTTACAAGCTTAGTACCTACCAGTTTTTTCCGTAGGACTTTATTGGTGGCACGGACTTTAATAAGAATAGGTTCAGCCGTTTTTGAAGAGGTAGAAGACTGAGTAGGTACAATAACTGATAGATTTCTTTATTATTTGAGTAACAATATGAGCATGCCGTTTGCCGAATGGTGAGCATCAAACTGTGCAATGCAAATGTCTTTTTTTCATTTTAAAACATTAATATTTGTGAATTTTTTCCAATGTCACTGCAAAGCTAGGGTAAAAGTTAACGGAGCTTAGGGTAAATTGAAAAATAGACCTGGCAGCACTACAAAATTGTCAAATCAAACTGACATTTTAATTTTATTAAAATATCACAAGAAAATTTTATTAAATAAGTGTAATTCCGTATAATGGAGCCAATGGAGGAATCAAATAAAAAAAAGCGACGAGCACGTGGTGCTAATTACACGTCGTCGTAAGAAAAGGCGCTATTAACTGACCTTGTGTCCGAGTAAGTATTTTCAACGTACCGACCTTGTTACTTTGTATGATGCCTGAGATGGTATGTGCCTAGCATAGGCTCATTGTAACGCCGCCAGGACGCCCTCTTGCAGTGCAACACTGGACTTAGGGGTCGTTGCAAGATGCATAAAAATTATAATAAATAATTGAGTGAACAAGAGACAACAACTGGTATTGAATATAGATTGCCAAAGCAGATGTTTTCTCCCAAACCCTTTTAGTCTAACCCTGTGTTCCTTCACAAACTCTTTTATTATATATGTATATATATACAATACAACACTAATGATACATCTCCTGAATAAAATAAAAATAATAGCTCTACCTATAATGTAAAATTATAAGATTTTTTTTTTTTATTAATTATGTGACTTTGGGCAAGCTTTCTTTTCTAGTGCCACTTCTGTCCAGCCGGCCTAGCATGACCACGATAGAAACGGGTTTTGTCTACATAGAAATAGACAAAGTGACATATTGTAGAAACATTTCTACCGTTTCATTCATAAAACGTAGAAATGTTTCTACAATCTGTCACTTTGTCTATTTCTATGAAGACAAAACCCGTTTCTATCATGGTCATGCTAGGCCGGCAGGAGAGTTTTGATTAAAGTGGTACAATTTAGTTGCCTATAATTATTTCAGATTCAAATCCATAAAACAGGAGGAGGATCCTACCAGCTACAAACAACAGATGGTGATGCCAAAATTTTGAGCATTATAAAGGAGCAGACTGAACCCTTGCCCAAACAACCAATAGCGTTGCGTTTTGATTGATATTGATTGAATTTTAATATTATAACGCTTTAAATTAGAAAAATAAATATATAGGTGTAATTCTATAGTAATAAAGATTACAAATAAAAATACTTGATGTATATTTGAATCACATGAATGTACCCTATTAAAATATAATATTTAATAAGTAATAATAAGTCAATTCACACATTCTGCTGTTTTATTTATTTTATTATGAATAATGATAAATTGCAGTTAACTGCAATTGTTAATGCAGTATTTTCTTAGAAGCAACTAAGAAAATACTGCATTTACAATTGCAGTTCTACGAAAGAATCATGTTGTGATCCATCATGCAGAAGTGGAAGAACTTCCTCATCTTTCAAGTCGATATCATTCGGAGGTTCTACGTCATCTACAGTGCCGGTCCTATCAAAATTTTTAGGTGGTGCGAGATCTAAAAGTGGCGCTCCTCTGGCATATTTATATATCTAGGCGCTTTGACTCCTCTTTCATTGTGAAAACCGCTAAACAGTGGAATGCGCTGCCCGAGTGGGTGTTCCTCGACAGTTACAATCTGGGTGTGTTCAAGTCGTGAGTGAATCGGTTTCTTCTAGGCAAGCGTGCTCCATCATAGACCGCATCATCGCTTAACATCAGGCGAGATAGCCGTCAAACTCAAGCCTATTTTCAAATAAAATATAAATAAAAAAGTTTCATCTAAGTCCGATCAGCTGTTTCAGCGTGAAGAAGTAACAAACCTAACACACAAACTTTCGCATTTATAATAATTATAAGAATAATAGCACAATTTATTGCAAAAACAAAGATAACTGTATGTTTAATAGATGCTTGGTGACCTATTAAATTTTGACATTCGTTAAGTTAAACTAAAATTCTGTTATGCCTTAACTACGTTTTATGCAACGTAAATTGTGACTAATGTAACTTTTTGACGTTTGAATAGTTAATTATTAATAACCAGTTAAAGAGGTAGCTAACTTTCTTTTCTGCAACAACTTAACAGAAATGTTAAGGTTAAAGACTCCTTTAAAATTTAATGCCCTTTTCTGCAACTGACTGTAAGTCTGTTACACACGAGACGTGTGCAGTGTGTGCATACCGCAAATATTCTAGATAACCACTACTGTTGCGAATTTATATGGACTGAAATGGTACGTGTTTCACATACTCTTTATTATATTTTGTCTGTCTACCGTCGTGTTCAACTGTTCACTATTTTTGAAGTTGACATAGAAATAAGTGAAAATGCTTTGAGAGTATGAAACATTTTGGTGAAGAAGGTGACAACTTGTAGTAGGTACCTAGTCTAGAGTATATTTTGAAATTTTGCAAATACGTATAATCTCTTGAGATTGATCAGCTCGTTTTGTGTATGACCCAATAACCAATATTAACCCTTTACAAACTAAGATCGAAGGTTTAATTGATTTTCAACCCCTACCTCCCTGGAAAGTTCTATTCAGCTCGGTTAAACTTAAATTAGACAAAGAAAATCCAATCAAACAAGATCCTTCATCCGATGATCCATCTAATAAGTTTTAAGATAAAAGGAAACCCGAAACCACAACAAAAAGACACCACAATAAAAAATAACAAAGAATTACAGTGTACGATATCGTATCAAGAAATTCGAGGAAACCCGCATTCGGGGTTGTTAGGAAGAATTCCTTTGGTCCAAAGTTTTATAGCACAGAAAGCCAATAAAATTGTATAAAGGATCCGGACAATGGCACTCACTGAATTGCCTTCGCCTATCTGAATGACATTTGATACATACAACTTTTTTATACAGACGCAATTTTTTGGAAACTTCAGAAAGTTTGAGTGGACCCTGAGTCGGGAATTAATTTAAATTTCAATTTGGATTTTCTTTGTTCGTTTATTGTAGCATGTTTTGATGTTGCTGTCACAGCAAAGTTTGTTTCGAGCAACGTTGTTTTTAACTTATGTAATTTGAGAAATAATGACATAAATTTGATTTACAGTCCCTCTAATAATAACATCCGCAAGTTTATTTTTATCTTCGTCAAACATGCTTTTCAGATCGTCAGATATGTTTTACAAATATTTGCCATCTGTTCAATTTACTACAATACAAACATTTGGCCAATCAGCCAGCGTTTTAAACATTACCATTGCAGTCCATAAAACCGAAAGCGCCGAGAGCAAATACATTAACTGATTAAATTGCAACAGGGGTTGTCGCTGACGAGTTATGTAAATTGTCCTCGGGAAGCAGGGTATGGATTTGTATTGTCTACATTGATCCCAAAAGGGATTTGGAAATGGAACACATTTTACCGATAATTTTCTCCCGATAGAATACGATATCGAAGAAATGTAGATTTTTGTTACCATACCTACATAATTTGCAATAGTCAGACGAAATAACAAAAGAAAACCGGCCACTAGTTAAAATAATATTAATGATTTGATTGGTTTCAATTATTCACTAACAGAAATCTCATACAAAGGCAAGGCAAACCCACATTCATGAAATTTATTACAATTGAAAGCAACTCCAAAAAGGCTCAATCAATCATCGCCATCATCCATCAAACATTCAACAAGTAAAAACAAAATGTTATCGGGCGGGCCCTGAAAGCACTGTCGCACAATAAAGTAACACCCCTGCCGACGCGCGGCAAGGTGCGTGCGCGTGTGTGCGTACAATCGAACGATTTTTCTATCAGTGTGCGTGACAGACCGTGTCTGTAAGAGGGTGCGAGTGTGTGCTGTATCATGGTGTGCATGGTTAGGGCTGGCAGATGTACAGTTCACACGCAGCTGTCGACATTTCCCCCCGTAAGCTGTAAAGTACTGTATTATAATACGGCACGCTTTCACGTAATTATGCATTATTATTACAGCCGCTTTTTAAGCTTATTATTAAGCGATTGTATTATTTTGTTTTCGATGCAGTTGCTATGTCGCCATTGTTACGATTATTTTACTGTATAACATGTTCGCCCGAGGGTGACATGACCTAATACTCAATGTGATTATAAGAGAAAGTAGTTTGTTTATAATACTGATTAAATTGTGAATTGTGTTATGTAACTTCGTTGTTTAAGTGTTCATTTTGTACATGTACCCAATATTTCTGTAATATGAAATATAGCACACAAACGCATCTATATAGCCACAACGCGTGCCATTATTGAAATAAACTTGAATCTTCTCTATAAAAATTAGATTTTAATAAATTTGTCTCTATAACCCAGACGTTGTACTTCATCAAATCAGCTTTCTCTGTCTCTCTCTCTCTTCCGAGAGTTATTTACTAACATTTATTCATAAACAGTAGCTTTTTGGAAACCTTCGAGAATTCTCATTGAGAGCGAATTGAGAAATTCTCGGATAAAAATGAAATATAATAAAACTGTGTGCATTATATTAAAGTTATGTATGTAGGTACATAATATGTATTGTCCACAGTTGCCTTTTATTTGAGTACGAGTACAATGCAACTTCCACAGCCTGAATGTTTTATAATAAAAACCCGTTTATTTTAAAAATGAGGTCAAAGTTGGATTATTGTTTCGCTACCCAATAAGTGTCTTTTATGATTGTCATATGCACAAGGTCTAGTGTACACATGATAAAAAGACGATCGTAATTATGTGCATAAATGTCTTGATTTTTCCCACATCGTCATAAAAATGACTCTCGAAGCTTTTAAAGCCATAGTACGTGGCTACTAATAGATTTTTAAAACATATTTATTTCCTAGCTAATTTAAAATGGGATTGAAAGAACAAAATATGAGGGATAATACAAGTAAGATGCTTAGATACCCATTTATTTTGTAAATGTCTAAAGTTAATTAAACTTTCTAATTGTCGTTGTTCGATACAAACATCGATTCTACTCCTGTTTCCCCAAAAAGCGTAGGAATACAACATAATTACTTTTTACATTACACTTTCTCCGAATCATTAATAACAATACCCCCCCTCGTTATATTTTATTGTGCCGACACGGCTTTACTACCGACATCTATAACTACAGAAATACATGCCCAACACATAAATTAACTTAATGTGTTCATTCTATCTTTCGTGTTCACATATAAGTCTGTCTTTGTCTAAAATTAACGTCTGCAAGTCCCTTACCGTGTATCCCACAAATACTTGTTGAAAAATTGCCCTGTCTACACATAGGGCGGTCGAAATAAGGCAAGTTTTATGGACGTATAAAAGAAAAATATCATTTTGTTGTGAGTGCGTGGACTTGTTCCCCTGTATCTTAATATAGTGTAAGTTATTAGCTTGTGTATGGAGTCCATTCGGAAAAATTCTCAGTATGACGGAGAGATGCCATTTTTGCCTTTGTTACTCTGTGGAGTATGGAAGCGTGTGTAGTAATTTTTTTGGAAGCTTATACGTTTGTTTACGAAGAGAAATTGTTATGTATCGAGACGTAACGGTGAAATATTTCCTAATGTTATGCGTGATTTTGACGCTACCTGTAGCTTCGTAGGTACGTTAATAAATAAAAATGGTGTTTCGGTTTTGAATGAATTCGGTCCAATTAGAGTTTTTTTTTGTTTTTGTATAATTTAGGTAGGTACGCCAACGTAAAATTTGTGAAACATCAATTACGAAGTTGATGTTTCACAAATTTTACGTTGGCGTCACATCGAAATATTTGTCAAATTTTCTGATATACATATATCCGATATTTTTACGAAGAAACTTACAAGTAGCTCTGGTAATAGTTATTAACACTAGCCAATCTACGCCAAGTATAGAGCCAATACATCAGCCAGTTTCACAGTTACCGCAGCAAAAAAACTCAGCGTGAAAAGCATACACTACAAAACTTTTCCACCACATTAGGGCGTTGTCCACAGTGTCTGTCCATGTATCGATTGTAACGTGATCATTAGGGCGCGTCTGCCTGTACACAGCCTTGTTTATACACCACGACACGAATTGTGGTGTGACGACCTCGCTTTATAGAGTTTTAAGTGGCTCTATGTACTGTTTGTTTGGGTCCAAGGCTTGTTTTCACTATTTTTAGGGTTCCGTACCTCAAAAGGAAAAATGGAACCCTTATAGGATCATATTGTTGTTTGCCGTCAGTCACCGGACCATAAGTGGAGCCATCTGCTCATAGATGGCGCCATTGGAAGTATGCAGTAGCGCCATCTATGATCGTATTTTGGAACCCTTAGGGCGCGAGGCATACTCGCACTTGTCCGGTTTTTTTTTTTGGAATATCTAGGGTGTGAAGTTAGCGTGGTCTGTTTTTGCGTAGTTTGGGACTTTGTGATTTATGTTCGTAATCAGTTGTAATTTGGCGTCACTTATTAATAATTTGGATTAATAGTTACAAGAATTAGTGAAAGACATACAATTAATTATTATTTTAAGAAATTAAAAGCGCAAGTTTGGAAAACTATTTCATTTCTATAATATTCTTAGTCTATTAATCTGTGACAGGCTTTAAACCATCACAAAATAAAATCATAATTAAGTCTTGCTAAAAGTAATCTTCCACGATAATCATACGTGACTAAATGCCGGTAATTATGATGAAGCAACTGACCTCAAACTTTTTAAGTACCTACTTACTCCACTTTAATTTTAAAAACAAAATCATTATAATAATATTAGGTATTAGCTTCGTTATGCACATTACGAAACTTCATGCTATAGATCATAAGGAAAATGGATCGACTTGGATGAATTCATTTAAACTTCGTAGACTGCATAAGCCGGGCCGTAAGTTTTTGTGCCACTAAATTATTCATGAGTAGCGACATGCCCGCGGCTTTGCTTGCGATTTCCAACTGTTTTAATCTTGTTTTTCTGTTATGAATAGTTATGATACAATGAATAGATTATAGAAAATTGGACAAAAATTGAAGATTGCATCATCGTCGCGGATTATCTAGTCCCTTTGTCTATGAAAAACAATTACAAATCTACAGCAATTTGTATGAATAATGAAACAGAGCATTCACTCTTTATGTTCTTGCATTCTGTACAACAATTCAAAATTTTATGAGAAAGCATTTAGAAATATACAACCATCCCCCAGTCTTAGTCGTAAAACAAAGTAATTTCGACGAAATTCACGCAAACTTCATTTCAAAGCGCACTGAGAATGTTGCATTTCATGAAAAATTAATAAATAGCAGTGCTTCAACTGAAGCTGTCTTACAACGCGCCCCTAACATTTTCCCCAGTGAGTGCGCATAATTACTGAACACGTTAGCAGAAAGTAATGAAAAACGTCTTCAGACCGCCCAATTTGCATACAACAGAACCCCGCAACACGGCCATTATATTACATTTTTTGTTTTAATTTAGAACTTTATTCCTTATAAGCTTTTTATTTATTACATACACAATTGTACATCTTTAAACAGAAATATTGCTCATTAAATTAAATTGAAAGCCGAAACAAAGGATTGTTCTTCTACAATTTTCTTTTACACGTTTTTTTTTACGGAAGTGAAATGACATTGCGTTACATCCACCAATTATTCCATTTAAAACCGAGGGGTGAGATTAAATGGCACAAATTAAACCGTTTAAATAACGCTTCAACGGCCATTTTGAATTCCGAACTGTCACTTTTGGCGCGCATTTTGACGACCAATTAGCGTTCCGAATTTGAAAGTGTTTGTGTTTTAATTGAACAGTGAACAAATGAACAAGTTGTAACGACAGTTTGCTATACAGCGGGCTGCAATTTCCTACGACGACCGTTTTCTGCTTAGTCACCCATCAAGCTGTATACAGGATGTCATGAACACGTGCTGACGATATCGGCTCAGTATTTTTTCTGAAGATCATTAGCGGTAGCTATTTTTCATGTTTAGTTCGAGATATTTCCTCTAGATGCCTATACCTACCTAAGTACCTACCTAGATAATGTCTTCACAAAGACCATTATGTACTTGGAATAATAATGGTACCATGTTTTGTACATGAAATACTAATGAATAGTACCACGCTTATGCTTTGCAAACCTCTATGAATCATCCAAAAAATCCTTAATTAAAACAGCACTTTTTTTGGTATTATGCTAATATTTTCCAGCAACATGACAAGGCAAAAGGTGCTTAATGCCACTATATTTAAAGCATCTAATAACATTTTTCACTGCACAAGCGCAGGACATCTTTATTACTTTCCAACCCCCTTAGAATGCCGGATTAAATGTGCATCTCTTTCACACCTAGGCGTTTTATAATGAGTGTGAAAGGGACGGATATATTAGGCTTATAGAATACATAAGGCAAATTGGTTTCGCTAGGCGCCCCTCAGTGGCACCCCAACTTTGCATGACACGTGGCCTGTTTAGGGAATCATTTTGAAAGGGAGTGTTTACTTAAGCTTTATTTTGTGCAATTCGGTAGCTTTAATTCTTTTTGTTATAAAATTATTATTTTTGAATATTTTGTTTATATATAAGCCACGAAAAACATTGTTGCATTCTTTGTTGTTGATGCTCTAATTACTAGTAAATTTTGATTTAATTATTTATTTATTCAGTCATATTTTTCTCGACACGCTGTAAGCATTCATGCTGAAAGGTTTAATTTAAAAATAAAAAATATATATTTCAAAATTCATCTGCCAGATTGTTTCATTTTGTGAAACCCTTCGCAAATGTAACAATAGAAAAACAAATCGGGCCCAAAAAATTGTACCTACACCTTTACAAACTCAAATTATTCAGTGAACATCGATGTATGACGTAAGCATCCCTTATGTGTAATCATTGTATTTAATCAACGGGTGGTCACGTGCCGGTCCCGGGGATCAGAGAGGGTAGTTTATTTCGTCCCATTGTGTAGCCAGTTGTTGGGTACAGAAACTTTTGGCGATACGAATCTTGTATGATTGGTACCGTAATTGGTTTGGAGTTTAAATTATGTACGTATAGAATTCAGAGGGTTAGTGAAAATTGCGTGATTTTACCCGGATATGCCTATTTTGGGTGTTGGCAACATACCTAATATACTGTTCAGTTAGCTAGTAGAGGTTTTTTACACAGCGATCAGTCACTCAACTGATTCTGAGACTAATCTGCCGGCCTAGCATGACCACGATAGAAACGGGTTTTGTCTACATAGAAATAGACAAGTGATAGATTGTAGAAACATTTCTACGTTTTATGAATGAAACGGTAGAAATGTTTCTACAATCTGTCACTTTGTCTATTTCTATGTAGACAAAACCCGTTTCTATCGTGGTCATACTAGGCCGGCTGGACGACGACCCTAACATCCTTATTGAAATAAATAAAAGCTATAATTAGGTAGGTATATTTTAATTGCAAAGTTTCTTTTGACTTTGACATTTGTCAGATATGAACAGATTTTTTTTTTAAAATCAAAAACATTAAAAACTTAAGATGTTATTTTTTAAAGATAAATAAGAGATTCCTTTTTACCCAACATCCTGTTCATAGTTGATGTTCTAACACAATAGAAATGCTTAGCAAGTCATCTGTTCAATATTGAGTGCAATTGTTTTAACGTCCATGCACTTTACTGGTCAAACTAACTTTCATTAGGAAATAGAGGTAAGGGTTCATAAAGACAATCTTATGGTGTGTAGTGTACGAACAACCCAACTTGACACCCAATGGCAGTCCGAGGGGTCGTCATGACTGCCCCAAAATCGTACATAATGCGCGAAACACGGTAATTCACGGTATGGGACGTCTACACCAGTGGCGAAGGGTCCCTACAATACGATTCCTACCGGCTTCCCTTTGAAAAATAGCACAGGCAGTATTGCCTACTTGTATTAATTAGCTTTTCGTGGCCAGATAAGCATTTGTAGCTCCGGCTTACCTCTTACAAAAACTGACCCTTCGCTACTGGTCTACACTAACTGGTATGACTCCCCCCCCCAAGTCTGGCAATCGATCTGTACAGCCGATCCGAGCGAGTTCCGACAAATTTTCACGTTCATATTAGACCAACTGACCTATTTACGTGCCAATACAGATCGGGTGTCAAGTTGCGTCCATACGCACCTTAGATCCGAATCACTGACAAGTATGATGAAAACGTTTTTCCGAAAGGGTCGTGTTTTGTATAATTTCTTACTACTTAAATATTCATTTATAACCGTACTAGCACTTTGCCCGCAACTTCGCCCGCGTGACATACACGTAGCGCCATCTAACGTCGAAATTTATTGTACTTTCCCTCGGGAACTGTTCTTTTTCTTGATGAAAGGTACACTGTCCTTTTCTGTACACTTGACAATGTATATGCGAAATTTCATGGTGATCGACTTAGTGGTTTAGGAGTGATAAGGTAACAAACAAACAAACTTACTTTCACATTTATAATATTAGGATTTTGCAAGATTTAAAACTCATCTGATTAAGTGAACTAGTCACAAACAATCAAAAGTTTGATCCCAGAATGGCGGCAGATCATCGTCACACAGTTACGTTTTCTATTTACCCTGAATGGGATTTAATATAAGCTCCACAGCCATAAATAAAATACGTTCAAAGAGAGAATAGAGGATGAAATAGATTCCGCTCCAGCGATATCGAAAGGGACATTAATTTTCTGCCTACTTAAATTGCTAGGATGTGTAAGATAAAAGACTACAGCGATTTGTACACTACGCACGAAAAAAGTTTTGTTTGTATTTTTTTATGTAAATAAGGGCTAATTCCAGGCTCTGGATTAGATTATCTATCAGATAAGTTAAACTGAATTTATCCAGATGAGTTTTTTTACTAAGTCGCTCCAGATCGTTCTTACAACTAAATGTCGTTACATTCAATCTGAATTCCTTGGATAAACAAGTTGCTGTATTCAGAGGTCAAATTTACATTAATAGTGATAACTAGTTTCCTTTGACTATAACTTCCAACTGACATAACAGCTAGACTTTGTAGTCTTTCATACATTCTTATTCATTCAACTTTACTGACTTTTTACAACTGTCAGAGCGAACTTATTAAAAAAAGCTCACAAAGGAGATTGCTCCCGTCTTGTAGATTCTAGTTTCTTTTCAATTCACAAAAAACGCAAGGTGCAATCGGAATAAAAATTATAGAAACGGTACAATCAGAAAAAAATATGAATGCTAAAATCGCTTTTCACTTGTACCAACCGTTACTAAGGGACACCGTTTTCCGCCACCTGTCATCACTAAGTCCGCGCCAGAGGATTTGCATGGCACCTTTTATGCTTAACTCGTCTTTAACATATAGAATTTTTCAGATATCCCAATAAATACGGATTAATACCATTCCCTTCTGAGTTGTGTAACGTAAAATATTCGTTTCAGATTTGAATAATCGCGTTATAAAGGATACCTGGGATTTGTTGCTGAATTTGTATTTTTGTACATTTTGGGATAGATTTTATACGTTGGTTGTTACTTAGATAATGAATTTAAGTACCGTCTTAGCATTGCCCTGGTGAGATTCTCAAATGAAACTTAGGCAATCATTTCGTCAACTATTTGTATCTGCAATTTTGGGTAGTTTATCAACTTTTAAATAAATTATCGGGTTTCAATTGACAAAAAAACGGCATTGCTTTCTCGAACTTTTATAATTCAAATAAAAGCAGCTTCTTAGCAACAAATAGTTAACCAATCTAACATTTTTGATGAACCCCAAATTGAATTTAAAAAGTATGCTAACACAAATCAATACGAACCTTGGTATTTACAACTTCGGAAATGAGGTCCTAACTTTACCCTTAAACCGGTGAAAGCAATATTGAAAGAATTCCACTAACTTAATAAACAAACAACCTATTTTATTTACCTAATTGATGGATAATTAAAAGTTGGGGCCCAAAGTGAGTTAGAAATATTTTTATAAATAATGGCCCTTACAGCGTTATTTTATTTTTTGCGTTTAGAATACGGTAAAAATCCTACTAATATTATAAACGTGAAAGTTTGTGAGGATGTAAAGATGTATGGATGTATGGATGTTTGTTACTCTTTCACGCAAAAACTACTGAACGGATTTTGATGAAACTTTACAGTAATATAGCTTATGCATCAGAATAACACATAGGCTACTTTTATCGCAAAAACGCGGGCGAAGCCGCGGGCGGAAGCTAGTGGTCAAATAAAAACGCTTTACGGCCTATCTTTAAGATTAGAATTTTATTTATTTTTTTACGCTTGGTCTCCAAACCCGTTTTTTTTAATTTTACTCTAGAACGCAGTGTTTTACAGCCCGTAGGGGAAATAAACCAAAGCTCAACCTCATTATTATGGGTCTCACACTTTCGTGGTAGGTAGGTACCTACGGGATCCCAAAAATCCGTCGATTCGTATGTTTTTTAATTGAATAATCCCCCGCCGGGATTATGTGACGTAATACCTCGTCTTTTAGAAATATCTCGAATAATATTAACGCACAAGATGATGTCAAGATTCTGATTAAAATTGTTCGAAAATAAATTACATACGTTTTCGTTTTGGCAGATTAACTTTTTCCAATTCTTTGTTCGGTTTACTCAGCTACTTACCTGCAAAAAAAGAATCAATTGTTAAAATTGAAATGTTAAGAACAGATTTAGAATATATTGAACGATTAATACACAAACATATAAAATTAAATATCATTAATAGCTCCAAAAAGGGCTTTGAATGTCGGTCATGCAGTTACATTAAATTGCAATATTACATTAAAAATACATAATCTCTTCACACGGAACATCAAAGAGCAATTTTAAAACAGCTTACATAGTTTGTTTAAACTTAAAAGAATCAATAACAGCGGTTGCAAGAGAAATAGAAAATTAATAAAACATTCCTTTGAACGGGAATTATTTGCGGAAAAATTAATTACTTTCTGAAGAATTCCTATTACGAAGTCGACCTTAGATATGAGCTTTCCATTGAAGTTTGAGAAGTACTTGTAAGTGTCGCGGAAATGTGTTGACGGCATCAATAATTGGGAAGGTTTTTATACTTTTATGTTAAATTATTAAGACAAAATGGTAATTAAAATAATTATAAGTACCTAGGTAGTGCAATCGCAAAAACTTGTGGTTTTTTATTCCGGAATTTAAAAAAAACAGAAGTCTGTGTGGCCCTGCTTGATGATAAAAAACTGCATCGACACAAAAACTTAATCTTTAGTAACAACGCATAATTAAGAAACCTTCACAAAAACTAATCTAGAATTGAAACTGCAGCTTCGATAATAGCTTTTTACTCCACTGAAGTTTTTGAAATTGGCATAAAAGCTGCGCAAATCTCTGGCCCCACTCCAAACAGTTTTTCTTTTGCACTTAAAAGAAAAGGTGAAACTTAGTGAACAGTGGAAATTCTATTGCCTTGGGCATAAAGGGGCTCTTTTGAGCGCTTTGTACCCGAAACCCGTAGAATAATGGTATCGAAATAGAATCGATTCAAACGCGACAAAGCTCAGGAGGATTTCCAATTCCGATCATGTATGAAATGTTATGTATGTACTGTTTGATTGTGTGTCCAGGTAGGTACCTCAGGCCTTAGACGGTGTTATGTGTACTGAGGAAATTCTCTTCGATACAAGATCTACAATAGACTATCGCAGTGTACGTAGATGTAGTGATAGATGTTTCAAGATACGGTCCCAACTAAATCCTACCAATATTATAAACGTGAAAGTTTGTGAGGATGTTTGTTACTCTTTCACACAAAAACTACTGAACGGATTTTGATGAAACCTTACAGTAATATAGCTTATGCATCAGAATAACACATAGGCTACCTTTTATTCCCAAAGCCGCGGGCGGAGGCTAGTACAATTATACAATACAACCTCTTTTATTAATAAAAAGTTATGCCTTAAGTAAAGTTGTAAACCACTTTTCGAATAGCTGGCCATAGTTAAACTAGAGGCTTAAATTCTTAATATAAAAATAAATAAAACGAAAAGGTAAAAAGCCGCTGATATTTCATACTACACCACCAACAAAATGCTTTATTACCTAATCCTGTACCTAGTTAATGTTTACGACAATGGCACTAATTCTATGTCCACATCATGGACGACCTTATGGCCATATTAAATGGTCAACCTTGACCTTCCAAACCAATATTTGAGCAAGTAACTTGAAAGCTTGCAAACAAACGAAATGCGACGCCAAATAAACCCAAATTGTACTACGAAAAACGATATTGACGGTTTAGGGGTTTTTCGTAAGCAGAATTACGACCCTTTGTTTGGGGGACGGGAGTGGGGTAAGGGATGAAACTCGATGCGACACTGAGATAAATAGTGTGACTTGCAATGGTTCAATTTTTTGTTCCGGAGCCAATTTTTTGTAAACCTACTATAATGCGACGGTTGTCTTGCTGATGGTAAAAGTGGCATGCATTATACATAAATGATGCTATTGTTTTATGATACATAGCAAGTAGTATTCATCGTAAGAGCTACGTAATTTTTTAATTAAGTATTTAAAATCAGTTTTAGCCATCTAGCTATCTACTATATAGGTAATAGAAACTACGCAAAAACTTTAGAATATACATACACCTCAGAGTCAGATACTATACAAGTTTCATATTCCGACTTAATAATACTGAAACATCTCATTTGCGAAGAGAGATGAGATGCCGATGTCGTTAGACCGATGTAATATTTTATGAAGTTCTACAAAGGCGATCCGACGGGAAACGGAATGGACTGCAACTACAAATTGTACACTTGTAGTCTCCTTGGAAAATGTACCGATATTCCTGTACCAAAGGACCAGGCGTCTGTAGGACCAAATTAAGGAAGCCTGGTGCGCTTTGTAGGATAAAATCGGAACAATGATGGTACTAAAATCGAGAAAATACCTAACGTATTTGAATTTGTACATTGTTTTTTTGGAAAAATTATACGCTATTGCTAAAAATATAAAAGAAAGACCGATGTCGACTTTATGTAAACAAGATGAACGAAATCATACAATACAATCAAGCCGTTTAGGCTACTGAGCGTATTAAAGAAGTAGCCATACAAACATACATACTTTCGAAAAACATTACCCTCCTTTTGGGGCCATCAGGTAAAAAATAGATTGCGAAAGTTCAATGTACTTATTAGAGTAATATTATTATGGAAAGAGGAAAAACTTACTAAAAAGTATATCGAAATAATATCATCATAGGTAACAAAAATAGCAATACAAACCTTCACGAAGCAAACTAGTACGGTCGCCATTTTGTATCGAGCTGAACAAAATTAAAAGGAATACCAACAAGACCAATGCGATTATTTGTTATCAAAGTCCGCATACGTTCATAAAATCCAATGGCTAGAAAAAAAATCTAGAAGTGCCGTGAAATTTTAACCACTCAAAGGGATGCAAACTAGATAGTAATACGTGTTTGAAAGGGACCTGTTGCTCGACCTAGATACAGTTTCAGTCTAAAAAATCTAACATTATTGTTCGTTTTTAGGGTTCCGTACAAAAATGGTAAAAAAGGAACCCTTACGGTGCGACTTCGTCTGTCTGTCACACCTGCTTATTTCAGCAACTACTTATGCTGTCGACTTGAAATTTGGAACAGAAAGAATGCTTGTTCAACTTTATTGCAAATGAAAAAGTCCAAAAATATTTTTATTTTCATTGCAAAAGGGGCCGGAGTGGGGGTCCGAAATTTTAAAGTGGGGTTACTAGGTCAAGTGACATATCATATGAAAGGGCTTGATCTGCACATTTCAAAATATATTTTCATTTTATTTTATGTCTCACAGTTTTCGACATATGATGAAAAATGTCCAAAAAAATACCATTCCCCCCACCCCCTTATCTCCGAAGTTTGCAGGGCGAAAAATCTGAAATAATTAGGGTTGATAGGAATTGACCCAAATATGGCACCAAAAATAAATCGATGTTCCTAATAGTACCTACAGTTTTTTCAAAATCATCAAAATTCCTTCACAAACAAACTTAGTTATGCGGTTCGGATTTTTTCACTTTATACGTCCAAAAATGATACGGAACGCTCGGTGCGCGAGTATGACTCGCACTTGGCCGGTTTTTTTTATTTACGTAAACTTTGGTATTCCGCCAGGCGACTGAAGTTTATTGTGACCTTTCGGTTGAGAGTGTACTTTACACCTGAAAGTTTACTTACGTGAACCTTTGGTCCTACTACCCTGTAAAGTCAACAGTTCACGAGTGTACATACCTAACATACGATCACACTATCTAAAACAGTCACCGACAGACAATGCCGATTCTTTGTTTACGAATTAAACTAATTTAGTCTTATTATGTCTCTTTCTAATAAAAACATGAGAAAGGGATAGAAGATATTTAATCCTGTCAAATTAGTCCACTTGAATAGTTTTAACGTCAATTTAGTCGTAATCGCAAAAGGTCACGACTATTTTCCCGTAAATGACAAGGGCGTAGACTAATTTGACAGTTCTAAATATTTTCTGTTGAACATTGAAATAGTTCAATGTTATTTGTAAGAAAGAGATATAGTGTGATTAAAATTAGTTTAGTGCGATGTTCAACAGAATCAGCACCAATGTCACTTTATGGCCTTCAATTCAACCAAACCGCGTTTTATCATCTCAAATGTCACTGGCAGCGCTTTTGGCCAAATAAGGCGTGCCCTGCCCAAACAACACTGTCGCGGGGGGCCAGTCAGTGTACACCACTTGTTGCTATATCGCCTATTTATAGCTTTAACCTATTTGCTACAGTGTGTACTCTGGTTTATAAATAGAATTTATTTGTGGAATGTACTAAAATCTTGTTGCAATTGAGGTCGGAATTAGAAGACTATGTTCTAATTACTGTTCGTGTGTGGCAAAACCGCTCAAGTGTTGAAGATGAATTCATTTTTAATAGTTTCATGTGTTTATCGCACATGTTTAAGAATTTTTAATTACTCATAGGTACGAGATTTTCTATCGTTTCGGTTTTTGAGAAACATTGTTTAGAACAAAATCGCTTCTCACGGCATCTATTTACATTCAATGACCTATTGGTTTCTACAAAACCTTACGATAAAAACTTCATATTTTCAAGTAGGCACAAACATAATAAAAATGCTTTTCGCGCCGCACGATACGGACCGTGCGAATCACGTTACTGGAGCGCGTATTACACTACGTGATTCCGAATAAAGCGGTTCCAATATCTCGATATTCGAACGAGTACAAATTAAAATCGATGCTAAGCGGCGCCAAATGGTGTAGAAAACGGCCCAACTTGATAACGTATCGCTAGGGCTGGGGTTTGAAGAGTTCCCTGATTTTATTACGTTAGAATATTATGGCATGTTTTATTTTGTGCAATGTCATAAACTCAACATTTGGGTAAGTGATACATTTTTTTTTTAGAAATAATCAACTTTTATTTCCCTCATTGTGAAATTGTTTTGAATTGTCTACGTAGGTATTTAAGTCTATAATATAAAGGTAAGTTATTTTATTAATTACAATAAAATTACTGTCTACATATTGTATAATCAACTTAATAACATGTTATCCGATCACTGAGGCACTGGTTTCACAGAATTGTATGAAAATTGGCAACCCTACAACATCATCTATCTCACGTTCAAAACTCGGCCCACCGCTCCAGTTATCACCAAATCTAATGTCGATTGAAAAACTTATATCGAGCGTAACTTTAAAATATCGTTTTGCGAATTTCGAACTGAGTTCGGTTGAATAATTCGCGTTAATTCAGGCATAATAATATATCGATAAGATATGTTGCTGAACTTGTATAATCGGTTCACGAAATCACTTAGTGTGGATCGGGTTTTGAATATTAGTAAAATGCGTTATTTTTTCGTGATATATATTCTACTTCAGAATGGCATAAAATTACTTCTGTATAATATTGGAACTTAAACAGAAAACATTCACCCTACCAAGTTAATAACGAATCAATAAGGCTGATTTTTCAATCGCCAGATAAAAAATCCTACGAATAAATTATATCGATTTCATAAAACGTTAGGTGTTCAAAGTGATACAGAATTACAGATATATGTAGTTTATTCATAGAAATAAATGTTATCTAACAATTAAAAAATTGGCCCTTAATATTAGAAGTTAGAACTTTACATAACGTAACATTTCTTTAAGATTAAATAATATTTACATAATAAAACCTTTTGAAAGTCGTAACAATAGCAAATTATAGAAAATGTCATGTCACACAACAGCAGTACCTATGTTAAACATGTCACTAATTACATTTACACGAAGAGAAAACATAAATAATTCCAGTTTGATTAACTGAAGGAAAATAAACGCAATGCAGTAACACGGCATAGTTAAATAATTTAAAGATAAATACCTACCTACATACCTACATGGCCTTTTTAGGGTTCCGTAGTAAAACCAAGAATCATATAGTTTCGTCATGCCCGTCTGTCTGTCTGTCCGTCTGTCACACCCTCGTTAAATCCACAGTTCATAACCAATTTGTATGAAACTTCCAGGTAGGTCTTCTATAAGCCGCCATAAAGGCTTGTAGTGAAATTATGAAAAATAAAATAATTAGGGGGAGGGGCCCCATACATGACACTGAGGGATGAAAAAATATTTCCATAATATTTCCAAAAAGTCAATCAGAAAACTTTGTCATTTTCAAAGAAATATCCAACGATACCCCACATGAAGGGCGCACCTCTTCATGTGGGGTAGGTATCGTTGGATATTTCTTTGAAAATGACATAAAGTTTTCTGATTGACTTTTTAATTTAGGTGTAATGTGCATATTTAGCGAACTAACTAAGAGCTCCGAAAGTCGTTAACAATAACAATGTGTTCCCCATGTAATTTTTCAAGCGCGTTATCAAAAATCTGAAAAAAATTGAGCTTGTTATTTTGTACAAAAATATTTCAAAACTTTATGCAGTACCGCAGTTATGTATTTTAATGAATATTATGAACAGTAAAGTCCCATAAATATACCAGATAGCATAAACTTTGAAAACCGACCAGTTATAAACTTTAAAAAAACACTTAAATACTCCACGTACAAACCACATAACCACCCTCTTTCCTGTGAAACTTTAAAAAAGTAATTAATGAACTCCGTTAACGCTGCTTATAAAAACTAATACAACTTGAACTCTGGTGGTGAAAACATGAAACTAAATGCAACATACACGGATACGTTTAAGTGACAACTAGCGCAATTGTTGGGGATCAACTTATAGTGGTGGGAAAGGGAAGTCTCGGCGTCCATTTACGGGGCATGATTTAAATACACGGCGCCATGTTTTATCTGGCATCTGCGACGTGACGGAACAACTAAGCACGCTCGTTTTGACGTTAATCGTGAGTCGGGGTGCGTACGATTTTTTTAAAAAGATTTTTATTTTGACAATGTGGTTAAGGGTGACGTAATGGGATTGATGGTGTTTGTAATATTTTAAGGATATTTTTATTATTTCGGCTGTGCCAGAAGCGACTTTAGATACAGAACAACTAGCAATATTGTTATTATTCATGTACCTACTTAAAAAGAATTTCCTCCAAATAAATAAGAAAAGATAAAACAAAAAAGCAAAAATTGCTTAAAGCATCCCATCCCTAATGGTTAACATTAACGTTATTACATAAATTGTATCTAAATTTTGAACCCATTTTAGCAACAAATTATAATCGCAGTATTATGATAATGGAAAAGGTTTTATAACTGTTCTAGGACTTTGAACTTCAACCTTGGAGTTCAAGGACTACCTTAGTAGGTAAGCTTGCTGTAAATATACAATATAATCTACAATACAATATAATATAATCTATACTAATATTATAAAGAGAAAAGATTTTTTTGTTTGTTTGTTTGTTTGTACCGAACAGGCTCCGAAACTACTGGACCGATTTTATAATTCTTTTACTAATATAAAGCTACATTATCACTGAGTAACATAGGCTACTCTTTATCCCGAAAAAATGCACAGTTCCTGTGGGACACGCGAACGAAGTCGCGGGCGAAGTGCTAGTATTATATACAAAGATAGAATAAAGTCTACTTTTGTTTTTAGACAGATGATGAATTAAAGAAAGCCGTTTTCTATTAATATCGAAGTAGGATTATATATTTCAGTATTTACAATAGGTTGTAGGTTGCAGGTCATATTATTAGTTAACGAAAATAAATTGTTAGAGGAGCGATAGCTTAACTCTTCTTCAAAAATGCACTGACGTGCATTTTTGTTTATTTCTTTACGACACTGAAGATGAGGGTTAATAATTCATCAGTGTCGTAAAGAAATATACAAAAAAATAATAACGTAAGAATGGTTTTTCAGGTTCAATAATAAAAATAATATTCATTTTGTACTAAAATGTTGAGGCAAACCGAATAATTCATGAATCACCAAAAAGGCAATAGTCAAACAAAAAAAAAAAAACCGGCCAAGTGCGAGTCGTACTCGCGCACCGAGGGTTCCGTATCATTTTTGGACGTATAAAGTGAAAAAATCCGGACCGCATAACTAAGTTTGTTTGTGAAGGAATTTTGATGATTTTGAAACAACTGTACTAGTTAGGAACATCGTTTTATTTTTGGTGCCATATTTGGGTCAATTACTATCAACTCTAATTATTTCAGATTTTTCGCCCTGCAAACTTCGGAGATTAGGGGGGGGGGGGGATGGTATTTTTTTGGACATTTTTCATCATATGTCGAAAACTGTGAGACAAAATAAAATAAAAATATATTTTGAAATGTGCAGATCAAGCCCTTTCATATGATATGTCACTTGACCTAGTAACCCCACTTTAAAATTTCGGACCCCGACTCCGGCCCCTTTTGCAATGAAAATGAAAATATTTTTGGACATTTTTTATTTGCAATAAAGTTGAACAAGCATTCTTTATAACTGTTCCAAATTTCAAGTCGATAGCATAAGTAGTTGCTGAAATAAGCAGGTGTGACAGACAAACAGACAGACGAAGTCGCACCATAGGGGTTCCTTTTTTACCATTTTGGTACGGAACCCTAATAACACGGCTGGCTGGTTATAAACAAAGACGACAAAATTCGACCTCTAAAATACGGAAAAATAAAAACTGTAACGATTTTTTTTCAAACGCTATTATCACGTCTTGCCACGGTAACAGTCCATTAATCCAACAAGGGTTTCGAGTAAATTAAAAACGTTTTGAACTGCTAATGGTCTAAGTTTAGACACGTCCGGCCGTAAGAAATACCTAGTATTAGAACAAGTTTTAGAGTTTTAGTTAAATGGCTAGTTTTGGGTGTGTGGTTGTAGTTTGAATTTAAGATTTAATATTTCTTGTAGGTCTTGTTTTAGAAAATATAGAAGGCAGTGTTAGGCAAGTCTTAGCCAGATAACTGTTATGCTGTTGGCAATGCACTCACACAATGTGCTACATTCAATCATTTCATTTCATTGCTCATTACAATGATTTTATTTCTTACTTCTGCCGCAGAATTATCAGACGTAACCCTACAAATAATTGTTTTTTATGTTCCAAACTCATATTTCGATATAAATTGATTGATAGGCAAAATCCTGAATGGCTATAAAAAAACTCGATTATAACATTTCATTCAAATATTAAGGGGAGGTCTACCAGTACCCAATTAAAATCAGAACAAAGCAGCGCGGCCTTGCACCGACGATACTGAGCACGAATTTACGAAAATTCATCTACATTTAGATTAGAATTACTTTCATGATAGAACGGGAGTGGGATTTTCTGGATAATTTTTCCCTACTTATGTATTTACTTTATTATATTTACGAGGGGCACGATAATATTGCGTAGATGGGAAACCGACATCGGAGTTTTGGCTTACATATGTAAAAGAATACTATAAACTTCTCAAAATGCGAGTGCCAAGACTTTTTCTCCATGTTTATTTTTATTTCCAGGAAGGTTCCACGCACTCGTTGCGATGTAAAATTTCTTCAGTACATGCAAACTGTTCAAAACAACAGCTTCTTTAATAATGTAGCGAAGAGCAAACCGTCTAGCGTTATGTCGAAAAACAAATAGAAAATTGTGTAATTACAACGTAAAAGGACGCAAAGAAAAGCTAATATTGCGCTTCAGAGTAAATGAACGTTTTAAGCTGAAATAAAAACTAAACCACATTTCCCATTTACAACTCCCGAGCTAATATCAAGGCTCGGTAAACATTCCATTTTGCTTACCCCTTCGTTCCGACGTGGGTTGTTCGTCAACTTAATTTTACAACTCCGGAACACGTAAGCGTGATATTGTTAAATTCTGTATTATTTATTACCACGTTGCGCCTTATGGGGTGCTAGATGTCGGTCCGCCGCGGTTGGCTCACGCATTACTTTATAACACGATCAACATTCGACGCAGTCAGACGGTACCTCTCGTTATTTAAAATTTGGACGCATTTTTATTTTACGTTATTGTATTATGCCAATGGTGAGTTATAACGTTCATTATTAATATAAAACGAACGAATTTATTGCAACGCTTCAAAGTTCAATTTTGATATTTATAATTTAGCCGGTAACACAAGTTATGTAATCGAAACCATACCTACTGAAATGAATTACGTAATTGCTTTTTTTACAACTTCGTTATGGATTGTTTAAGTTGTAATATAAGTAAAACAAAATGTAAATTACTGTATAATTAAAAACAAGTTGTGTTTCTTAAAAAATAAACGTGTCACTGAACATTATTATAATGAGTTCAACGACTTCACAGTTCATATCAAACAAAGGCCATTTAAACCGAACCTAGGATCTTTTAACCTATGACGCGACAATGGCTATCCCACAAACTCTCATACATTAAAACCATTAACTGACGTCACCCCAAAAAATACACACCACTGCAAACAATTGAAGGTAAATCAACACAAAAAGGTCATGAAATATTAACAAAGAAAACCGTTGGGCGCCATATTGAGACAGGTCTCCCAAGAAATAGTTAAATAGACACCTGATCGTGAGAAAGTAATAGAAAAGGGAATCTTAGGGGTCACACAAAAGGCGAATAGTAAATTCTCTAGTAAAGTCAACGGTTCACCCTCCTGAGTAATGGATATAAGACTTTTTACTCTATTGTCGTAAACTTAATTTGTATGTGATGCGTATTTTTTTCTTCGAAATCTCGTGAGAATCTCAAATTAACGGTCAAGTCTGCACTATGGAGTTCTATTATTTAAATTTAGAATGCGCGCATAAAATCTATGGTTTATTAAATTATTATTAAATTTTTTCGTTTTAGTTTAGTATTTTTGGTCACTTTTTACACGCTAATGTTATGTATGACGGTTTTTTTAACATTAGTTAGTAGATACATGTGTTTTGATAAATTCTGTAGGTTAATTCAAGCTTATTTTTATATCTTTAAAGTAAATATTTTAAAAGAATAATAAGTTCTCGTACACATTTAAAACTTCTTATAATAAATAACTACTAACTTTTTGGAATGTTACAAAAACTATTAATACTAAATAATAGAACATCACCACCACCACCACCACACCACCACCAACATAATATGTAGATCTACCTATACTAATATTATAAAGAGGTAAAGTTTGTAAGTTTTTAAGTTTGTATGTATGGGGTAATCTCCGGAACTACTGATCCGATTCTTTCACTAATAGGAAGCTGCGTCATCACGGAGTGCTAGTAGGCTACGTTTATTCCGGAAAAATGCACAGTGGGTCACGCGGACGAAGTCGCGCGCAAAATGCTAGTCTATATCTATAGGTACTAATATTATAAAGAGGAAATATTGTTTTGTTTGTTTGTTTGTACCGAATAGGCTCCGAAACTACTGGACCGATTTAAAAAAATCTTTCACTAATAGAAAGCTACATTATCATTGAGTAACATAGGCTATCTTTTATCGCGAAAAAATGCACAATTCCTGTGGAACACGCGGACGAAGTCGCGGGCGAAGTGCTAGTCTCAAATAAAACGCTATTTTTATTGAAAATGGTGTTAAGAAACCATTTGATATATCAAACAATATTTCTTAAGATACTTTGCATAGAAAATCGTATTAAAAACACATAAGTTATTTATCCCATAAACAGGCTTGATAGAGAGAATTATAAATGCAAAATTAAAAGCGGAACTCCTTCAAGTATTACTGTATACCTAATTTGGTTAGCTCCCGAGCTGCTTGCCTACGTCACATGCTTCATATATTTAACTTAGTTCACTACTAATTGCGTTACGGCCGGTTGCCGACGCAAATACGCAGAAATCGTATTAATCCGACCGTTCCTCGGTATTGGGGGTCTAACTTTAGGCGAGACTAAATATGGTTCTTAGATTGCTGCAAGTTAGAGAGTAAAACTAAGTAGGTGCCTATCACACATTCAGATTTGCTTGAATAGTGTCGTATTAGACGAGATCGAATCAAGAGCGGACCCATACAATAATTTAAAAAAAACCGGTGAAGTGCGAGTAAGACTCGCGCCCTGAGGGTTGCGTACACGTACGTTTGTGGTTGTTCATCCATTAAACAAAATATTCCACTAGAAATATGTAATAGCACCATTTATGAGCTGCCGTTATTACATACTTCTAATGGCGCCATCTATGAGCAGATGCTTCCACCCATAAAGGCGAATCACACACCACCCCGCGCTACGCTGCGGGGTGCGTGGTGACGGAGCCACGCGTGCGGGTGCGGGAGTGCAGATCTGCATCATCATGCAGATTTCTCCGCACAAACGCGCGGAGGTCATGCGGTGGCCTAGAGGCAAATACGATACGCCACCTACTAGCGTTGTCTTAGCAACTTTTTTGTCAGTTTGATGAAACAGTTCATTAGTATCTAACTTATTACACTAGATGGCAATGATTGTCTTGTTCTTCATACTGGCAGATTTAAAAAAAAACAAACTGCCTAGCAACCAACAACCAACCATATGTAGGTATGTTGTCCGCAGATGTCAACTGTCAACACAAAATCACGCACGATACTGCAGTATAGTTTCGTTAACGTAAGCATAATTTGAATTTTAAGCATAATTTGAATTTAAAATACAGCAGTCCTGGAACATTTTGATAAACTTTTATACAATTTGCACATTTTAAAAAATACAGAGAAATTAATTAAGTATTTAATTTATATAAATATTGTGTAACAAACGTGTATTTTCAATTCAAAATATGCTTACGTTAACGATACTACACGTCAAAAAAACTCATGATTGGGGTACAGATCTCAGTGTGCGTCTTGCGTCTTGCCCCGCACCCACGCGCGGGTGTGCGTGTTTCTCCGCATGTAGGTGCGTGATCTGCAACACCGCGCGTGAATGCGTTTTCAGTGTGTTGCACTATGCGTGATTTCTATACAAACGTAGGTACTTGCAAACAACGTAAGATCACGCACTCCCGCACTACGCTGCGTGATGCGGGGCAGTGTGCGAATCGCCTAAGGGTCTTGAGTTCAAACTTAAGTCCCTTAGGCGATTCGCACACTGCCCCGCTATCCGTAGGATGTCAACATCCTACGGATAGACGGAGAACAAAGTGAGGATCCTATAAGGATTCCGTTTTTACATTTGAAGTACAGAACCTTTAAAATATAAAAATAATATCTTCATGAAATGGTCAGCAAGTGGTACCTATACTACAATACACAGTTTTTTTATCGAATACATAGTGTACTGCAATAAATTAATTGCATAGGTTTCCACAAGACATAAAAAATCATATGAAAACTCGATTCGAGTTCAAATGGAACATTCGATTAAGCTCTCATCATCTTCTACCTGAAAATTCTATCCGACTGCATTCTAACATAATTAAATTGAACGATGGGTCATGTGTCGTGAATTCGTGATTACGACTCAATTAACAGGCTCGTGTGACGGTAACCTTAGTAACGCTATTTAACGGTTCATTAATGAACCTGTAATACAGTCACTAATTACAGGGATTTTGTTACATAGTGATAGGAGCACTGTATATTTTTTAGTGTTCAGCGGGCAGTGCAGTGATTTTGTATCAATCATTAGGTCTCACAAGTGACGAATTTTAGCAACTTGGTTTACAGAAATTGTTTTTGGGGGGGGGGGGGAGGGAGGCTGTGGGTTCAGAGTTTCAGACTGATATTATTATAGTAAGTACAGCATGTAGCAAAAACCCGGTTCGATCGAAAGGGGGCCATTATACTCATCATTATGAAGAATATTTTGTATGACACACACAACCCCGAAATCACAAAAAAAATCTGCTGTTCCATACATTTTATCGATTTATGTGAACACAAATGTATGGAACAGCAATTATTTTAGGGTTGGTCCTATAGTAAAAATTATTCATAATTATGAGCATAATGGCCCCCTTTGGGATAGAACAGGGTTTTTAGGGTTCCGTAGTAAAACTAGGAACCCTTATAGATTCGTCATGTCTGCCTGTCTGTCTGTCTGTCTGTCTGTCTGTCTGTCCGTCCGTATGTCACAGCCATTTTTTTCCGAAACTATAAGACCTGTACTGTTGAAACTTGGTAAGGAGATGTATTCTGTGAACCGCATTAAGTTTTTCACACAAAAATAGAAAAAAACAATAAATTTTTAGGGTTCCCCATACTTAGAACTGAAACTCTCTGAAATTTTTTTTTTCATCAAACCCATCCGTGTGTGGTATCTATAGATAGGTCATCAAAAATGATATTGAGGTTTCTAATATAATTTTTTTCTAAACTGTATAGTTTGCGCGAGAGACACTTCCAAAGTGGTAAAATGAGTGTAACTTCTAAAATAAGAGAATGATAAACCTAAAAAAAATATATGATGTAGGTACATTACCATGTCAACTTCCACCGCAAATTGGTTTGAACGAGATCTAGCGATTAGATTTATCAAAATCATCAATATTCCTTCACAAACAAACTTTGTTATGCGGTCCGGTTTTTTTCACTTTATACGTCCAAAACTGATACGGAACCCTCGGTGCGCGAGTACGAGTCGCACTTGGCCGGTTTTTTTATTGTTACATGCTGTATAATACATATTCTTAAGGCTGTAAGTCAAAATACTAAATCTATCTAATCTGGAATCTGTTAGCACATAAAATTTTAGTCACTCCCCTTGGATTCACCACTGTGAAAAAAAAAAAATGTAGAACTTGTTCAAAGGGAACCATGTCAAATGAATCCTGATCAAAACATTCCTATTAATTTATGAATCAAAGGAATTCTCACACAAAACAGAAAGAATTTCATCACAGATATATTCAAAAGCGATGCGCTAAAAGCCCCTATAATTGACAAAATGCCATCTACTACAGGTAGGCGTTTAACATGATTTTCTTAGCAGGCGCTTAATATAAAGGGCATGGCGATATTTTGAGAACTATTCGCCGGTAAACGCTTATAATATTGTGTTGGGAATTTCTGTCAGTTCATAGGAAAATGCTTTGGGTTAAAACAGATGATCGGACTAAGGTACCTAGTTATATGATAGCTAATAAACACATGTCGATCTTGAGGTAAGAAAAAGTTACAGAACAGGCTGAAATGCTGAATTATGAATTTGATACTGTAGTCAAAACATCATTTAACAATATCTGCTTAGTGTGCATAACACTATCAGCGACTCATGTATACTGCATTCAGCTTCCCTTGAGACTAAACTGAAAGCCAACTGAATTCAAAATCACGCCTTGCACTGTAAATGGTTGACGATCGTGGTTCATAGGCTGCTTAGGTTGTTACTTATTATGCTGACAATTTAAGGAGAACCAAAACATCAACAAATTACGGTGCATCGTGTGATTCTAAATGTATTAGGGTCAGACTTCCATTATTTACGTTTTGTCATAAAGCCAGTTGAATATAATAATAGTCGTCAAGATTTTGTTGTTTGTTAATGTCACACATCACATCCGCTTTTAGGGTTCCGTACCCCAAAAGAAAAAACGATACCCTTATAGAATCACTTCGTTGTCTGACCATGAGTGGAGCCATCTGCTCATAGATGGCGCCACTAGAAGTATGCAATAGCGCCATCTATGATCAAGATATGATATACATAATTATTTACTATGATGTAATAGCGGCATAGATGGCGCTATTGCATATTTTGGACCCCTTAGGGCGCGAGTCGTACACGCACTTGTCTGGTATTTTAAAATTATTTAGTGAAGTTTTAAAAACTGAAATGTTAACAGACTTTTGTCGCTCACTGTAGGCTACGACGATTCTTTGTTAAAGAATATTACCTACAAATCGCTTCCGCCCTCGCTACCCTTAACACCACCATAGCCAACCTCTTACAAGCGAAATGAACGTAATTAATTTGATTAATCTAGAAAGGCGTCTCCGAGGCATAGCTGCGATGAGTAATGGGGGATATTCTCCTTTTTTCTCTCTCATGATCTATGGGCAGTGCTGCCTCCCCCCCAAATTAAGGAAAGATTCTTAGACGGTATTTCCTCTTCAATTTTGCAATTGGTAGGGTGGGTGTGGTTGCGAATATGAGCGTATGTGAATGAAATTTTGCGTGTTGTGTGTGTGTTACAGGGAGTTTGTGTGTTTTAGTAACTATAAAGTCGTACCTTTTTCCGCAAAGCTTATTTAGGTCGAATTTAAGATATAACCAAGGCTACAAAATTTTTGGATAATTGACGTGTTTTTTTTTCGGTCTAAAAGCTTTTCATCGTTTATTCATACTGTAAAATAAAAGCTTGCTGCCAGTATCAGCTGTTAGTCTATATTAGGAAAATCTGTTTTTACATAATATATATTTTTCAGTTTTCCCACAAAAAATAATTATCTAAAAAACAATGAAAATCTAGTGATGTATGAAAATGTACAGTGCGTGTATTTTAAAAGCTATATGTTATATTAGCTGTTGGTCGATATCAGTTAAATCTGTTTTATATGCATATATTTTTCAGTTTTCTCCCAGAAAATAATCATCTGAAAAACAATGGAAATCAATGGTATGAAAATGTTCGGTACGTGTATTTTAAATGCACAACATAATTTCGAATTCTGCCTTGTTTTCCAGCGTTTCTGCTAAAGCTTGCTATGTAATACAGTAATAGGATTACTTTACGGGCATGCCAATTAGGTAGGTAAGTGGACTTAATCGAAGCGATAAAAGGGCACCATGTATATCCCGTTAATGAAAATGAGCACCATGTATATTACGTTAATGCAAATAAAAAATAAATACCCAAGTATAATAATACCTAAGAGGATTAGACAAGTACCCGAACAGCAAAAAAATAATCTTATATTGTAGGGCACTATTTAATAGATAACATTTAATGATATTACCTGAGTGACGCCATTCTGAGGGACAATAGATTTCGCCTCGAAGGTACAGGTAGTTACAAAGACAAAGGTACTTTTGCTGTTAAGAAGCTAGGCGTCCAAAGAAATCAAATGGTAAAACGTGTTTCGCAGTTGTAAATGTAAGATGGTAATAGTAAAAGCTTCTTGGAATGTGATGTTTGGTTTGTCATCGTGGGAATTACAGTTAGCATATTACTTCATAAGTCTTTTTTTATGTCTGTGGTATCGCTTTATCTAAGTGGCGAAAAAAGTGATGGTAAGGAATATGATATTGTATTTTTCTGTAAGTACTATTCCCACGAAAAGTACATATGTACTTAGTATAAATAGCAATTAAAAACAACAGAAGGCCAATTCTTGTAATTAATTTAACACTATGACTGACTGTTAACTGAATCCAATCTTAGGATATTCTGCTAATCAGTTTTGTTGTACATTTAACCACAGGAATATATTTTATTGTTAGTTATGTGCCAATTCAGAATGTCTGCTTTGGTTTTGATCAACTTTTGGTCAATTTTCAATTACATTGCAATATAACATATTTTGATCATTTTAATTAGGAGACTTGCCCTTCAGATGTATGAATAGTAGCCTTGCCGCTTAGAATATTAAGTTCCAATAAGGCAAATCATTGCTACAACCTTATTATCAGGCGATTACTACGTGTGCGAGAACAGAATAATTATTGCTTTGAGCATGGATATCGTAAATGTTACAATAATTATACATTAGTTACCGACACTCAGATGTAGTTTAGTCTAGTAGAATCGCCGTTATTCACTAAGCCTTTTACGATATTGAATTTCATGTAAGCTGAAGAATGAAGAGTCTTTAAAGACCTCACTCGGTCAGTCTAAACTTTTATGCAGCAATAAAAGAGTTACGCATGAAAGGAGGTTAAATAAGTGAGCAGTTACAGGCGGGAAGCAACGCCGCAGGGAGAAACAAGTTTCAGAATGTAAACAACAATTCTTTTGATAGATCGCGCATCAAAGAGCGAACTTTTAAAAGAAAATAAACTCTCTTTTGTGACATGTTGATTTTGTGAGAGAAAGGTTTTTGTATAAAAATGTGGTTAATGCTGCAGTTTTAATTTGTAGGTTAATTTGATTTAGGTACATACCTTTTCAAGGTAAAACTATACTGTTCGGGCTTTAAATAAATCTAATAATTTCGTAGGTTTCATTTTGCTTGTTATTCTTGATCTATAGTTTATTTTAAAGTAACAGTTGACGGACTTGGGTGTCGACAATTTCATTAAACCATGGACATAAATATGTGAAGCTACTAAACCCTAATTACTATATACTAAATCCGCAAAAAGTCATAGTTCAAAAAGATCCTTCTACTTCCTTGCGTCCCTATTAGGCGTTGATGACTTTTAGCTTTCATTTATGCTAAAATGTCAGGTCCTTATTTTTGTGTAGGTATCACAGGATACTTCAAACAGCAAAACTTTTAGACAAACGTTACACTAACTAGCTTTAGCGGAAACCTAGCAAGTTTTGAGAGTCCGTCGCAGAGGGATTCAGTTTATTTACGATGTCCGCGCAGGATGGAATGAACAGACATATATTTATGTTTCAATCTTTTAACCTTTGGGCTGTTCAGGGTTAAGTTGCGTTAGCCAATGCGATGTGGTTCAGTTGCTTAGTGTTTAGTGCCTTTCAACTTGATTTAAAATACACCATATTACCAAGAAAAGCCTAGATTAACTTTATAGCCAAAACTAGACACATTGAAATTGTGCATCTTCGTGTATGTGTATGAGTGTGTAATAGCAATGTGGGTTACCCATATGGTGGGTTTTTGCATTACTGTCAACCCCTTTTAATGGGTTAGCACTATTGGCATTTTGGGGTTGAGTCACTTTATTTGTTGTTTTGTTTAAGAATGAATTCTGTGTCTCAACAACAGCATTCGTGTTTCTCAAACTATTAGTTTAACTTAAAATCCCCTTTCAATTCAATTACGACTTTAGATAATTAATCAGTCAAATCCAGTGGACAATTTGGTTGTGATCGTTCCTCGCTACAGAATCCCCGGTCTTACTTTCACAGTTCAAATACTTATTAGAACTAGTTCCGAGCCTGCAGTAATGGTGAAGACATGATAGCGCGGAAAAGCGGGCTTGTATAGGTACCTAATAGTTTTTGTAATTAATGAAAATTAAAACTGATGACGAAAAATGTCTATATGAATTAAAAAAAAAAAACAAAAGAGGCTTTACTAGCCAGTCGGTCATTCTGGGAAAATCCGTGGACCTTCTACGAAAATCCGTACTTTTTACCTACTAATCATTCCGTAGTTAGAGTTAGTAACGTTGTGGCTGTCGTTTTCGTTTTGCCAAATAAGACTTCTATACGAAGGGTAGGTATCACAAGCTTGGACCTCTAAGCGATTCAGGAGGTCTTAGAACTTGAATCAATATTATCTCTCTCAACAGTTCCTCCAAACATTTCAAATCCGCTATTTGAACAGCACAATGTCGCAGCCGATTTGCTCTGGATTTGCCATTCAGATTTCAGTTATCCGTTCGGCCCGATTTGATTAATGGCTCTGGCAAATATCAGTGCACAGTTCGTTATGAGCGTCGGATGGATGCGGTACAGCGAAACAAGTCGCCCGAGAGACTTTTAGATTTCTGGACGTAATTCGGGGAAGCACTGGATGGGATTGTGTTTTGAACCGGTATTTTGAGGTGCTTTTAGGAACTTTTGCTGTTGTGGTAGTCTGTCTCGTACTCTCGTGCGATAGAGGAAAACAAATCGTTTGAGGGACTTTTAGATTTCTGAACGTAATTCGGGGGAGCACTGGACGGGATTGTGTTTTGAACCGGTATTTTGAGGTGCTTTTAGGAACTTTTGCTGTTGTGGTAGTCTGTCTCGTACTCTCGTGCGATAGAGGAAAACAAATCGTTTGAGGGACTTTTAGATTTCTGGACGTAATTCGGGGGAGCACTGGACGGGATTGTGTTTTGAACCGGTATTTTGAGGTGCTTTCAGGAACTTTTGTTGTTGTGGTAGTCTGTCTCGTGCGATAGAGGAAAACAAATCGTTTGAGGGACTTTTGGATTTCTGGACGTAATTCTGAGGAACGCTGGACGGGATTGTGCTTTGGACCGATGTTTTGAGGTGCTTTTAGGAACTTTTGATGTTGTGATAGTCTGTCTCGCGCGATACAGGGAAACAAATCGTTTGAGGAATTTTTGGATTTCTGGACGTAATTCGGGGAAACACTGGACGGGATTGTGTTTTGAACTGATATTTTGACAGACTGCCATACAGGGGAACAAATCGTTTGAGGGACTTTTGATTTCTGGACCGAAGCCGGGGGAAAACTGGATAGAAAATGTGTTTTGAACTGATATTTTGAGGTGCTTTAGGGACTTCTGCTGTTGTGGCAGTCTGTTCCACGGGACACAGGTGAATAAATCTTTCAAGGGATAGAACTTCTAGATTTCTGGACGTAATTCGTAGGAATACTGGACGGGATTATGTTTCAAACTGATATTTTGAGGTGCTTTTAGGAACGTTTTCTGTTGTGGCGGTCTGTCCCACGCCACGTAGGGGAACAAATCGTTTGATGGACTTAGACGTAATTCATAGGAATATTGGATGGGAAATGTGTTTTGAATTGATATTTTAAGTTACTTTATCGAACTTTTGCTATTGTTGTTAGTCTCGCGCTATACAGTGGAACAAGTCGTTAGATTGGGGAGTTTTAAGATCAGCAAATATCTACATAACAGCACGAAATAAGTAAATTAAGAACCGACCCAAGTTTCGGCAGTTATTTGGAGAAGAACTTCAGGCTTTGTGTTTTGAACTGATGGGTTCTTACTTTAGAAGTTGACAAATCTGTTAGGTATGTTTATGACTGGTTCAGAAATGTAAAGGTAAGTACCTAATAGCGTAATAAAATCCAATCTATTGTTGTTTTATTAGTCTGGAATAGTCAAAATAATATAACAGACAGTAACTTGTAAACTTAAATCTCTCGTTAATCCATAACTCTAGCCAATGGACAACAGCATTAAATTCAATTAACAGATATTTTAATTGCTTCCTGCACCACTAAAGCCCTAACATTTAACACAATTTCCACTAGAAACTTGTTACATTATCTGTTAGAACTTAAACAAACAACACTTGATTAATACAGCAGCATTAAACTATATAAGACAATATAATGCGATTAAATCAAGTTGGTCACGAAAGATAAACCAGTTGATTGGCCAATATATCTTCTTAATTTATGCGGGTTATAAAAACGTCGCGCCGTTTGAGTTCCGTGACGTTTATTGGAGACCACCGATTGAAACTTTGATGACGTCATCGGCCTTGGTGCCGGTTATATATTTTTTACCCGACTGCGTTTAATATATTAATATTATGCGCAACGTGTTAAAGCGTGTTTAAGCTTGCCAGTAAATATAACATGTGTGCGGAAAAGCAGGTGTTATGTAATGTAGGTACTCGTTATTTTATTGATGATTTCCGATTTTAATAATATAGGTATTTTAATACGTGTAAACTGTGGCCTTAACATATGCTACGAGAAAAAATAATAGTGTTCCGAGAGAAAAATAATAAAAACAAAACAAAAAACACGTTAAAAAATTACACAGATATCCTATGCAAAGTTCCACGAAGAAGCCTCACGAATCACATAAAGTTAAAAAAAGTTTTTTAACTCACCAAAGTAATCCAAATCCGTTCATTAAAGTCAGTCTTCGTTAATAAAACTATTTTTAAATAATTAATTTAGATACACACAACCGTTAACCGCTAAATTTAAAACTAAGAACGTAAACGCAACGTTCAGAAACACTAAACTAAAATACTTTTGGACACAATGACTAGAATTCAACCGTTAGCGGAGACACAACCGCTCGCGTCGACTGCCGAATCATAACTGAATGTGGGGGTCAAGTTTTCGAAAAAAAAAGTTGTGCTGCAGGCAAAGGCACCCATACGTTACGGACGAGATCATTACAACAAAAAAGAACCCTAAATATTATCGGTCGACAAAGGTAGTTCTCAAAGTTGCCAGTGCATTTATTTTTCGGTAAAGACTTTTTTAGCATTGAAGAGAAATATTATATTTCCTATTTTATCTGTATACTTTTAGAAAAAGTTCATAATTATCATTAAATTAAACGTTAAAATAATTAACTTTGAATACCTATTTTATATTTATTAAGTTAGGGGAAAAATTCAATAACTGATATTTTACTTGAACAATTTAATATCTACAAATAATTCCATACTTTTTTTGTTGTTTTGCGAATGGTTTTCAACAACTTCTCAAGGCGATCTGGCTCCGTTCATTGTACTCGATTTTATTACACAGTAGATATCAAAATTGTATTATTAGGAAAAAAATATATAGGTACCTATAACTCGTTCTCGCGTAAACAATTTATATGAATACCTCTTTCCATTTTTCACATGGCAATTAAAGATTTATCGTTCTTTTTTTATATTTCACACTTTTTTGGTATAATTGATAGGTATTCAAATTTTAAAGGACACAATCTTATTATGGTTTGTAATTAAGGACATGATGTTTTAAAAGGCATCTGAAGTGATGTAAGCTTGATCGTTGATAATAATTTGAAACCAATATATTACGTGATTGGAATAGTTTTCTATAATTAATGAGTCTTGATACTTTGCATAATAAAATAATATAATGAGATAGTGAACCGTCTGGTTTGAATGATCTAGATTACTTGATTTTAGTCAATGTTAACATAATTAATTAATTATGTAGGTATATTTCTCAACTTCACAACATGATAAAGGAAGCCTTGTTGTAATGTCTCAACGTCTTCCTCATCAATCATACAGGTACACGTACAAGTATTAATGTCTTAATGCCCCTTCTTTCCGACAAGACACCAAATGGTAACAACACTAATTTCACACACAGCACATCATCAAGTTCAACAAATTCCTAGCAATAGCTTTATAACGAATCATTAATTCACGACAAGTGACGCCGAGGCGCCGTTCTATATTATTAATAAAAGTTTGACATTCATAGGCAGTTGGATTCAAGTTTTGCAGCTGCCGTCCCTACGTGTACGTACACAACATGGATGTGTGCAAGGCACGCGCACGTAGCCATGTGTGCGTGTAATTCGTAGGGGTGCAACTTTAATTTATTGATTTTGTTCACTTGGCACATAAATTGATTTTTTATCGGCTAACGAACTTTTTTGTTTATAATTTTGTAATTTTGGCAAACGGGCGGCGTGTGAAATTATATAAGATTACAAATAATTACAGCGAGAGAGAAGCCGAATTAAATTTAATTGGTTTCTGTAACATTGTTGGTAATGTTATTGCTATTGTTCTAACGGCTGTAACGCGAAGCCTTTTCCATTTGAAGCTAAGGATGGTGGAGTAATCAGTCGGTTATCTTTTAGGCTTACTTTATCAAGAATACCACTTTGTTTATGAACATAATATATTTGTAATATACATAATATCTAATCTTTTTAACATATTTTTGCATGAGGAACGAAGGCCATTCTTTTCTTACTGTAAGTATAAAGAAAACTGACGAACTCACTGCAAACTTGTATAAAAGTTGTTTTCTCCGTTTGCCGAGAACATGACACTCGTAATTATGCTGGTGAAGAAGTTCTTATGCCTTCGCATCATTATGACGTTTTTGAGTCACCCCATTTTCCGGCAGGTTGACTCAGTGTTAGAGAATGGATTTTAAGAAAAACCTTGTGATTTCATAGAATGACACGGTTTGAATGTTTAGATTAAAGAGGCCAGTTTTTTTGTATGACTAATTTATTGTTGCGATATAAACCAAATCATTTTTCTTAAGGGCCATGTTTTGGATGCTTTAATATGCAAGTTGAATATTTTGTGAATTAAAATTGAATAACTATTTATTCTCCTCTGAAAATATTTCCTTGCCATATTTTACTAATGTAGTAAACCTCAATTTGATAGAGGGTATAAGGTTTTGGCAAAAATTACTCAAGTTAAAAGGAGATTAATACAAAGTACAGTTACTTCTATAGTAACAAACATCTTCTCTATACTTACTTATTAGCTCTTCAACAGAAAAAATACATTTAACGAGATGTCCCTCCATCTTTTACGACTAATCAGATGACAGCTGACAGATTGTACTTCATGTTTTACTCCCAAATAGGCAAAGGAATCTCGTAACATACGTCCTTAAAAAAAATTACAAGTCACAATGCAGAACTTTTATTTAGATGCTATACAACAACTTAAGTGCCTTTAAACGGACATCTAAAAATCAACTATATTGGTAGGAGTTAAGGTTGTATTTGGTTGACGATTGACAAATTGCCAACAATGTCAGCTACATATATGCAAGTGTCGTTCGTGGCATATAAAATTAACGCATTCATAGTATGTTGAGGCAGGCCGGATGCTAGTAGGTAAGTATAGGTATGAAAGGATCAACAGACTGGTGACTGACCTCATCGATGACAGACGTGTATTTATGTATTGTTGATTGGAAAGGTCAGCCAAGTATGCGATTAGTGATTTCGCAAGTAAGGGCCCACACATGGCGACGACTGTTTGTAGACTTGACTTGGTCTTGGTCCTTGTTCCACGTTACTTTGATATTACTCAGGATTTTTCTTGCAGAAAAGAGAGGATTGCTCACAATGTTTGCTCGCTGCGTTCTGGCAAGTTTAAGGCCAAGTTCAAGTTTCCTTACGATGTTAACCTTTGTTAACCTGCACTACAGTGATGGTTAAAATTTAACTGACAGGTTTTGAAACCTCAACCTGCACACTTAGCATGATCAATTCTATTTCTATTCTATCAAAGAATAGACAAAGTTCTTTCTATCCAAATCGTTATCTCTTCTGCCCGAACACGCGGCAAGGCAACCCGTGCTTGGCTTATCAGAATTTTTCCTACTGAAGAATAGAAACATTTCTTCTCTTAAAACGGTAGAAATCTTTCCACAATCAGTCACTTAATCACTTTGTATATTCTTCTGTAGACAAAATCCGTTTCTATCGTGCTCATGCTAGGCCGGCAGCAGTAGTAAATCTCTTCTGTATGTAAACCGCCGTATCAGTACAGTGGCATCGACAAAATCACGTCAAGCCACCGATGCAGTCGCGCTACTGAATCGATAAAAACGCGATAGTATCGCGATCATATTGCCATTGTAGGGCGTTGCCATTGATACAAATACAATAGGGCAGCCATTTTGTCAATTGACCTTGTGCAGCGACGCAGCTGCAGTCGAACACGACAGTGTCGTGTAAAAAGTCGCCATGTGTGTAGCCCGGCACAGATTACTCAAGCGACTCAATCGAGAATCGGCATCTTAATTCCGTAAGGTGAAATAATTATGTAGGTATGCTGTCGCAAGTGGTAATGTAAGAAACCATTTGAAACTAATGTCACATTATCTCGTTTGCGTTTTGAAACTTTGTAGAGTTGCAGTCCGATAAATGACATGTCTTCTATCATATTTCAATTGCGTATTGCGACCTAAAACCCGATAAAATATATCAGCCATTATTCTATACTACATTACGGCCATACCAAGACTCTTTGATTAGTCAATTCAAAAGACCGCTAGTTGTGCAGGGAAACCCATAAGTAAGGCCGAAACAGCTGACATGCCTTGGCACTGGATTCCAGTCAAGTGCAAGCCACTATAACTTCTCAACAAGTAAGATTAAGTACCCAAGTCCGACACAGGTACTAAATTCTAGAAAGAACCTCCCAGGCCGCTCCTACCTTGAGGGTGATATCGAACCCTCACTGGAAGGTCAACGCTCGGGTAAATGACCTGGCCAGATGACTCCAACAGTCTTTTTTTTAATTCATATGATTCATACATGCTATAAAAATTATATACAAAATGTTGATCCAATGAATAAGCGCTCGCCGTTCTCAGGGTTGGCAAAAAACGAACGTAATTGAGGAGGTCTAAAATAAGTCTAGATTAAAATTTCAGAAGTGTTATTAACAAAGATCGCGACCGATCACGCGATATTAACAAAAACAGATAAAAATTTTATTGGTTCTGCAAAAAAGGGTTTATTTTTAAGGTTGTTCTCAACAAGATATTCTGTTAGTTGCGAACTTTTGGACTGGCCAGTCGAATTCCAATTATGTAGCAAGTGTAGCAACCCTAGAAGGGTCGACTCGGTGTCAAGTTCGCGGAGGCAGCCGAAGTTTTTTGCCTCAAAAAGGATAAGGTTTGACATTTGCATGCAGTTTCTGGTTTCTTAAATCTGTAGTGCATTAGTTCCTGTAATTATGATTGATGGGTATTCATTTTAATCTGAAATATGAAAATTTATTGGTAATTTTTTTGTGTTAATTTATCTCATATTAAAATTCCGTGTATGTGGCAAAACTTCTGCATGTTACCGCAGTTTTTCATGTTCTATTAATAATGATTGTGGATCCAATATCCAATGCAATCAAGGTCAACCCATGAATCACAACGCAGTGCAATGCAGGGGTAGACTTTATTGGATAACGAAATTTTGCTTAATTGGATTATATCAAGTCTAGGGGCCAATTTCCAGTTCTTCCCATAATATATTTTTTTCTTCATAATGTAACTGTAATGCCTAAATGGCTTTTGGCATTAATGGTATTAAGTCAAGAGGGCGAGTCTGGGGTCCACTCTATCCCATGAGAGTTAATAGCATCATCAGTAAATTAACTATGTACAGTTCCTGTTCAACCCTTGTGGGTCCTTGAGGGTCAGAGGTGGCGATTACGTACATAATACTATGGGTTGATCTTGTTATATTTAAATATCTGTTAAAGCAAAGTTACCTGAATTTTAAGGCCCTTGTATTATTCGTGGAGACAAAGATATACAATTTTACAATGAAGAAATGAAGTCACAAAGTCTTAATGGTCTACATTACATTCTTATTAATAAAAGAACTCATAAAAGCCATACAAAAGTCAAAGGCACCGAAAATTATACAGCATCGACAAAGGAACAGATTTTCTATGTTTGCGAACTAGACTCGAAACTAGCCATTCCTAAATCTCAGTCTAACTTACCTAGGTATCTCAGAGCGGGAAATTCGAAGATTTTCCAATGTTACAAGGAAATAGAGTCTGAGACGAAGCGGTTGGTACAGTTAGCGGCGGAAATTTGTAGCAAATATTCGGTTGGAGAAGAATTATGTAGTGAATTGTATTTTTGTGGGTTTGGCAGAAAATCAATTGCCAGTAGACGGTAATTGTGAAGATTATATTCGACAGTCCGTTAATATGATTTAACATGACAATAGGATATAATGAACTTAAGACTGAAGTTTCCCGTTGCGTGTTAATTCAAAGATTGTTTTGATAGCATTAAAAAAGTCTCCACGAGTGACGTTACTTAAGTACCAGCATCTCATGCAGCTTGCTGATTGGCTAATCCTGTTGATCATAACATAATCTATTTTCGTAACACTCGTGCCGATACGAAAAGAAGAAGACAGTCTGATAATGCTTATTACTGCAAAAGCCCAACAGTTATTAGATCGTAAGGTTCAAATCCGACCTCGTTTAATTACTTATAGTAATCCTTACACCACTCTACGGTTATGTAACGGTTAACAAGTGTTTTAGTTGTAAGAATCGGGCAATGAGTTACCGGGTTAAGTTAATCTTTTAAGCATACTCTTGAACTGGATATAACAGATCTATAAAGCATTTCATAGTTCAATGACGACTTACTAAAGGTGAATACACATAATTATGATTTTGCATCTGAAATTCACTGCCAGATTTTTAACAGATTATAGTGGCAGAAAAAGAAATCAACTTAGATGCCAAAAAACCAGCATAATTTGGTAGCTTTGGTCATAATTCAACAATTTCTCATTTAAAATAATAAAATAGAATACCAAAGTGCATCCATCCGAATGTTTATTTTATTGCTTCTCCGTACGAAGTGACCTACTTGCGTGGCCGACTGTACCGAGTGCAATGTAGATCAATCTTTAAGACATCCTGACTGATGCGAGTCTCTTAATGCTGGTAATAGGAACCTCTTAGCTTTTGTATTAATGGTGTTAGAGCGGTAATACGGTGGTTAATGGCATGGTGATTTAGATACTGATTAACTGATAATAGAAATGGGAGAATATCTTATTTGGCTGCAGTTTTATACGTTAGAAGAGAAGATTGAATGAGACCGAAGCTTCAGCTTTATACTGAGAGATTGGTGAAGTGTGATCAGTAACGTTAAATCTCATATAAGCTTTATAATAAAACAAGTTTAAACGGATTAAATCTCGTATATTACTGACTAGCGTCTTCGTCCGCGTGACCCACAGGAACCGTACAGTTTTTCGAGATACAAAGTAGCCTATAGCACTCAGGGATAATGTAGCTTTCTATTAGTGAAAGAATTTTCAAAATCGGAGCATTACTTCCGGAGATTACCCCCTACATACAAACTTACAAATTTTACCTCTTTATAATATTACTAGCACTTCGCCCGCGACTTCGTCCGCGTGTCCCACAGGAACTGTGCATTTTTTCGGGATAAAAAGTAGCCTATGTTACTCAGTGATAATGTAGCTTTCCATTAGTGAAAGAATTTTTAAAATCGGTCCAGTAGTTTCGGAGCCTATTCGGTACAAACAAACAAAAAAATCTTTCCTCTTTATAATATTAGTATCAGCGTTCGTGGAGTCGTCCTGCGACCACGATGAATACATACTTTCATCAAAACAGTGGACTATTGACTTCTAGATTGCTAATGCGCTGCACCACCTAGTCCTTCCGTTTAGAGTAGAGTTACACGCCGCAATGGTATCTGTATCAGTAACGTGATACATTGCATCATGCGGTGTCGCTTGCAGGTGTCGAGGTTGACTACTTGATCTAAATAGATATTCTTGTTATGTTTTATTTGCTGTCTTTATATTGCCTCATAGAAGAAACTCTAACTAAGCCAGCTTGTGTTAAAATTTCTTAAGAAAGCTCTGGTGTTGGGATGAAATATTAAAGCCTATTTAAATAAGTATCTGTGGGGAACGCCTATGTCCAGCTGTGGACTGCGATTATGCTGTTAATAGAAGTAGGGACTGTTATCCATCATCCAAGACATAGTCGGTAAGATAGTTGCTTCTTCTGAGGGACAAAAAGTCTCTCCTGAGGGATAAAAATCTTCTGGGAGGGTAAACAAGCTACAGTCGCAGTGGGCTGGTCATGTCTGACGGTAGTCGTTGCAGCAGACAAGTCCTTGAGACGAAAGACTGTCAACAGAAAATATGGAGCAGAGTTGTCCAAAGCACGGCCAGCGGGCCGCACGCGGTGGTCAAAAATTAAAACTATTGTTTCTGCCGCCCTCCCATCTCTTTAACCCCAGATCGTATCTGGTTTGGACAGCCCTGATATAGAGGACTAATTACATAGAGAAGTTAGCTGGAGTAGATTGGATGAGGCAGCATGAGGTGGTGTGACGCGATCAACAAATAAAACCGCCTAAATCTATACTAAATTATAATAAAGCTGAAGAGTTTTTGCTGGCTTGAACGCACTAATCTCTGTAACTATAAGTCGGATTCGAAAAATTATTTTTGTATATCATAGCCAGATTTATAAGGAATAGTGTAGGCTATTTAACATCACGCTACTACTCTTAGGAGCCGAGCAACGGGGTGAAACCGCGGGGTACACCTAGTAACAGTATAAAAATTCTACACTATATACTTATATACTAGTCAAACCACAAACTGTTGAACGCAAATAAAGTTTCTGTATGATTTCGCTACATGTAAACACGTTTCGATACGAGTATTAAAAGCAATCGAATAAGTAAATACGAATCGAGTTATGTGGACGTCAAAACGTAATTTATTCTTTTACAATTAATTATCCGAGTTGGATGTACGCCGTATGCAGTTTAACGCAATTGAATTTAAATACGAGTATGGACGGACAGACAATCGATGTTTGGGTACGATTTTATAATTGTTATATCGATTACGATTGATTGTGAATGTATAAGTTTATGATTATCATCAACTTGTGTTCATTGTTTGACAGATGTTGCTTAAATATACAACCGGTACCGTTACCGATTACCGGCAAATAAATCGACACTAATTTATTTCCGTGAGCGTACAGTCAGCGACAAAAATCAGTTAACACTTCGATTTTTGAAATCATAGGTGAACACAAAAATCTATTCAAATAAAAATGGATGTCAAGTCAAGTCAAAATATTTATTTCAGTTAGACAGTCAGTTTGTCCGTTAGTAGAAGCTAGTTATCCGTTAGTTTTTTGTCCTATAAGCGTTACTATACCATTCATATGATTGACTTGAAACTTTGTACAGTTGTTATGGGAAAACAAAGGAAGGTTTCTGATAAAAAAAAAAAAACACAAAAAAAAACCGCGCAATGCTTAGTATTTAAATGAAAAATAAAAATTAGCACAGTTACTATTTAAACCAAAATTGGAACTGATTTAAACACAATAAATGCTTGACTATTACATGAAGTGCTGAAAAGCAGTAAGTATGAGAAATATCAGTGGCGAAAAGTATTTTTTTTAAGAGGTAAGCCGGAGTTTCCAATGCTTACCTGGCCACGAAAAGCTAATTATAAATATTTGACAATAGTACGCAATACTGCCTGTTCTGTTTTTCAAAGGGAAGCCGGTAGGAATCGTATTGTAGGGACCCTTCGCCACTGAGAAATATTTTGTGTCAACTTAGAGGCTATGTAAAAGTAGTTATCGACTTAATGTCGCCGACAGTAGGTAGGTACAACTCGTACAAGGCGATCATGGGATTTTGATAGGAAGTTTATCAGCAGCGTCTTGTTTATCGATAATAAGAATAAATCCTCCATCCGTAGGTGATCAAGAAGATTTTAAAACAAGTTAACATTTTATAGGTAACTCTACATGAAGTCAAGCCACATGTTCTTCAAACAGCGAAATCGACCATGTTTCTGTGACCTAACCAAAATCATACCAATAACAATTTAAACTTAATAACAATATAATTTTCGGATTTCCTTTTGTATCCTATAGTGAATAGTCTGTAATATAACCACAAGAAACTCTGTATAATTATATCAGTTTAAGGGAACACGCAAATACAAACAGGTAAGGCTACCTACCTACCTGTTTTGTATTTGCGTGTTCCCCAACAAAGGAAAACCGAAATGGTAACAAAGAAATAGCATAAATTTCACTTGATTGACAAAACAATTACTTAAATTAAAAACGATGTTCACGCGAGCCCGCATTGAATATAAATTGGTAACACAGGATTAATTACGACTTTAGCAATCTTCTTATCCATATTATGTAAAAGGAATTGTAAAATATTAGTAGGTAGGTAGGTATATAGTTTCATGTTAGATGAGAATTCAAATTATGTCTGAATTTGGTTTTTTTTTAATAGTTTAGGTATCAGGGTAATTAAGAGTAGGCACAGATAGGCGTTAGTTTGGGTCTGTTAATGGCATTAAATTATTTTGTAATACTGATCATAATAAATAGATCATGGGTGTGGACCCTTCTTCTATGATCTGAGGTGTGGACTCAAAATGGTACCCATAAAGACAAAGATCAGAAAGGGTCCTAAGCTTCTTTATCTATCTTTATCTACTGTTAAAGCTAAATAACATAATCAAAACAAGATTTTTCCAAGAATCCTTAAGCATTCAATGCAGACTCCAGAACCTTCTATCAACTTTTATTTACTTTATTCAACCAGAAATCGAATCCGAATCCCCGTTGCATCGCCGGTATGTAAACAGGGAAACGCAACGATCGATATGGCGGGGTAAACACGGCGGTTACCATGGCGACGCAGCGGGAGTTTCGTCACTTCCGCCCCTCGGGCCCGTCCTTCCCCCTGAGTCACCCTGCCCCCTGCTGGGGGCGCTGTCCGCGGCAGGCTTTGTGTTGTACGGCAGGGACGATATAGCAAGTTAAATTGGCTCAGTCCTTGAATTAATGGTTATTTCGATGCAAGTCTGGACCTGTTCATATAACGAGATTTGACTATCAAAGCCTCATGGAAAATTCTGACACGCAATCGGAGATTTTTTATTTCGTTTCGTGTCCGGTATCACGTTTTTGTTAAACTAACGAATGGGGACGTACGTACCTACTGCGATGGACAGATCCGAAACTAATCTAAAATCTGGTCATTCGAACTCTGTCAATGGGATCGTACTACTGCGATGGGCAGCTCCGAAACTAATCTAGAATCTGGGCATTCAATGTTATGCCTTTATGAAATTCTCTCTTGACAGAGCAATGCCTTTTAACAAATAAAGTATAATAACAGTACACAATACAAATTAGTTCAACAAAATCCACAACATCTGGACTGCAAAAAGGACACAGCATGAAATAATTTTAAATAATTTCAATATCCCTCATAATTGTTACCGTCATTTAAACTTGTTCTACTGGAAATACATTGTCTATAGCCCGGACATTTGCGATGCGTCGGCGAATTTTAAATTGTTTATTATCAACTGACGGCCAATTATTTAAGCTGAGATAATTAGTCTTTTGTCATGGCATCGGCATTTGAACAAAATGGGGCTGATGGCTTGATGAACAGCGAGGGGTGCCGAGCTGTTAATTTAGGAGATTTTTTATGAACGAGACAAATGGCGTTTCGAGTATGAAATGACGGAAATAACCCAGTTCTGTTTTCCTTACACGAATATCTAGTAAAATAATGTCTTCAGCGTTTCAAGAATTTGAATAGAAATTGTAACAAGCCAATCTGAGTACTATAGTATATGAATATTTAGAAATAGATGAGTATCTTGACAAATACAAAGATGGTTAGCGAAAACCAGGTTACAGTTACGTTAAGTAAATCCAGATGTTTTTAGATGTTAGGTAATTTTCTTAAAATTCGTCGTGAACTATGTATAAAGGGACTCTGTGTGCTTCCGCCATTTGCTTGCCATGGCGTCACTAATATTAGAGTCGGAAGTTGGGCGAGTCTAGTTCTAGTCAGATTATCACGTCAAGTGACTGATAGCTAGTAGATGAATGAGAGTAGCCGTCGATCAAGCTCAGTGGCGTGTAATTGAAGAGCCTTATGTCCATCAAGCCTAATGAATTTGTTGATGATGAGACCAACACGCTGGAACTACCTATATTAACTAATCAATTGTTTTTTCCAAGGAGATTTTCTGAAATAATATCCCGAAAAGGGTGGTAAAAACCCTACGAAAAAGGGAGATACTACCCTTAGGTTACGCGCAGCTAAGGGGTTGGTGACCGCAAAACAGCCTTACCCACCGGTAACGCAGTTGCCTGTCTCCGACTTGATTTAATGTGGCATAGACACACGTAAGCATAAATTCGCGTCAATATATTATACGTAGATCTTGTACGGTTAACCATAATTTACAGAAGCAATGTAAACTCTCAGGAACAAACTAGTAACGTTTTTAATAAAAATAGTACTGGCTATTTTGGTTTCCTATTTCTAGTAGGTACCTACCTACCTAAAACGGCTAACTAGTCCAAAGCTTAACATATATTTTGTCCTAGAAACAGGTTTACTTACATCAAAAGTACATCAGGAAGGGATTGCACCAGTACAGCCCTCCTCTCTAAATGTTAAGTTATGACGGATTTTTCATTTCCAATGATTAACCCCTAAAATAATATCCGAATGAATCCTCGTCCCCCTCAAAAATATTTGTTGAATCCGCCACCGGATTGCACTGATGACCTCTCGCTTATCCTCCACGTCTTAATGGTTGGGCTATTGCCACTTAAGGTTCTTTCAATTAAGACCATTGGTGTCGGACTGCTGTCGTGCCGTAGTCGTGCAGCAGCCGTGCGGGTGTCGCACTGCGTAAGTACCGCTGATTGTTTTTTCTATACATTTGATACGGCGAGAGAGCCGTCCGATATCAATCGTCTAAGAGCCTTTAAAGTAGATTTTGTTGGTAGGTTGTATCTATCTACATAGATCTAAACTCCAGAAATATAGTATGTATAGGTATCTTGATATCTTTCCGGGGGGCAACAAAGCAGTAGGATTGGCTAGTTTAATATTCATATACCTACATCAATAGGTATGTTAATTTCTAAATGCATGTTATTGTACTATAATATTATCTTTGTGATCTAGATCTCAGTGTTATCATACAACGGTCAGGTTGTTGAGGTAGGTTATGTACCTACCTAATTAAATATAGAAATTGGAAGTTATTACATATGGAAACTGGTATCGTCATGTATTATGTATGAGAAGAGTATAAAACATGGCAGTATCAGCGAACTTGTTTGTTCCCAACTGCTGCCGTCTTAGCATGACCAATTCTATCTCTAATCTACCGAAGAATAGACAAAGTTCTTTCTATCCAACTCGTTATCTCTACTGCCCGAACACGCGGCGACCCGTGCTTGGTACACCCGACCTTTGTCTACTGAAGAATAGAAACATTTCTTCTCTTCATTGTATTCATTAAAACGATAGAAATCTTTCTACAATCTGTCACTTTGTCTTTGTAGACAAAACCCGTTTATATCGTGGTCATACTAAGCGTGCTGGGATTCAGGCCTTTTCTCGATGAGAGGGAGTGGGCCATTGTCCACCACACGGGCCCAGTGAGGGTTGATGGAGTTCACATGTCTTTGAACTTTTGGTTCTAGTTCGAGGGCATATTACTGATTTCCTTACGATGTTTTCTCTCACCGTTTTTAGAGAGTTTCGTTTTAAATGTGGTATACTTAGATTCTATAGATAGCCAATAAAATATATTATAAACGGCAACTGAGAATTTTCTGACGGAAAAATCCAATAAAACATCCCGATCTAGGAAACCTGAGACTTCACAAGCACAGAGACCGAAACTTGCGACCACTAGACAATTTAGTTTATATAACAAAAAGCTTTTTATCAATCAAAGTTTATCTTTGAATCTATAACAGGAAAAACTTTCCTATTTCTTAGATTTTCCTCACTCCTCGAAAGATCAATTTTACTTAAAGACAAAGTATTAATTAGAAAGCAATCAACCACTTCAAATTGTTAGAGTAACGTCTATTTTATTCCACTATTAGGTAATTAGGCGTCTCGGCTCTGGTATCATCTGCGAGTTCGAAAACATTCGTAACGAAACTTAGGTATCGGTCATAAACATAAGTTTTAGTTCTAAGAAAAGTACGTGAGATGAATAGTTAACGTGGCGTGGGTTAGAAGTTAGAATTATAGTGGACATTTTGCGAATTCGTCATTGTGAGAAATAGACATTTTGATAAGTGTCATTATGCGAATTTGACATTTTGAGAAGTTGTCATTGTGAGAAGTGGACATATTGCGTTCGGTTGTCATATAGAGAAGTTGTCATTTTGAGCTGATAAGTTTTAGGGTTCCGTAACCAAAGGGTGCCTACGCGACCCTATTACTAAGCCTACGCCACCGCCGCCTGTCCCGTCCATCCGTCACAACTCACAGGGTTGTATCTTACGAACCGCAATAGCTAGATAAAATTGATAATTTCAGAATACGTGTAAGTATGGCCGCTGTTATGACAAACAATAATAACAATAAAAAGTTAAAACCCAAGGATCCCCATGCAACTGGAACGGAATCCTTAGTGCGGGAGTTACGCGGGAATTACTCGTACCTACTTAGCCGATTTTTTGAGGATTTTTGCACTTAAATAAGAATAAACTTTCTTCTATTTGTAACAAGAATGCTAAATTGCTGGCAAAAGGAACGAAAATTGATTACTACGCTTTCTCACAGCATCTGTGCGATTTTAGACTAACTAATCATTGCTGTATTAACAAATCGCACTCGAGGTTTTCATAGCTATGTCCACAAAAAACGACATTCAATAATAACATAAAAGATAAACGAATAATCCAATACCAAATATTGAATGAGCAAATCTGATAATTTCCTTTAATATTATCCGCGACCGCGAACAATGCGAGGAGGGCACGATGGAGAGACAATATGATTTAACAATTTAAATATGCGGTACCAAGAGGAATTAAAATTAAATTAATGAAAATGTAAGAACCGAAGACTTTACTATAAGTAGTCCAGTCCCTAGTGTGATATTTTATTGTTATTTTACTATATCAAAGACGACGACGAAAACGAAACGCTTCTGTAGACTAGATAAGCATCTAGAATTTTATTATAAAGAAAATTCTAGAAAAGCGTTTTACGGAGAAGTTAGGTATTCGCATTGTCTAATAAATAAAGGGTTTTGTCGTAAAACCAGGCGTATGACACAGTTATTATAGTTGTAGATAAAGAAGAAAATATTTTACAACTAAAGAAAATTTTATAAAGAGAAATGTATTCTCATCTCATACCACATCCACGTCCAATTCTGCCATGGTTAGAAGTAGATACTTACCTGTAACAAAAGCATTTACAAATTAGTAATCTATATTTATATTAATACGTGGCGAGAAAACTTTGTATAGGTGCCCCCTTTTTACCCGACTGCGAGACGCAAAGGAGGGTAATGTGTTTATCAGTCTATGTATGTATGTATGTATGTATGTATGTATGTATGTATGTATGTATGTATGTATGTATGTTTGTTTCTATGTGGCGTTCTAGAGACCAAATGCGTAGGCCGATTTTGATAATTCTTACGTCAATCAATTCGTCTTAACCTTGCGAGTGTCACTAAAGACATAACAGTAATCAAAATTCACCACAGCGACAACCAGACGCCATATTGTCAAAATGAAAAAAAAAAAAAGTTGATGAACTATGTCAAGTGGGGTGTCGTTGAATAGGTATTTTAAAATCATCTTTAGGTTCCTTTTATAATTTTTCATTTTAAATAATAGTTTAGGATATATAACGATTTAAAGTTGTTCAACAAAGCAATCATTCTCGCTAATTCTTACTTATCCTCAAAACCTATCATGTGGGGTATCAAAATGAAGGGCTCGAAAAGAAGATTACGAAAACATACATTAAAAACTAAAAAGTGAAAAATAAAAATAGTAAATTAAAAATTAAAAAAACTCGACTGCCAAAAAACAACTAAAAAGTTCAAAACAAGAGCACTTTTCAAGCAGTCTGATGCAGTTGGTGGCATAAAATCTAAGATTTAACACAAATAATTGCCACCAACTGCATCAGACTGCTTGAAAAGTGCTCTTGTTTTGAACTTTTTAGTTGTTTTTTGGCAGTCGGGTTTTTTTAATTTTTAATTTACTATTTTTTAGATATATTGCATGCACGCAGGAGTGTGAGATTTGGCATAGTTAGGGCTCTTTTAATTTTGACGTTTGGTGTCGGACTGTTCTGCTGTCGTGCGGCAGCCTTGCGGGCGTCGCCCGACACCCGGACGGCGCTTTCGATGTATCAATTGTATGGAAAAAATAACCGGCGGTGCGCAGTACGACACCCGCACGGCAGCAGTCCGACACCAAACGTCTAACCCTTTTTTATACGGTTTATATTTTCCGACTATTTAATAACATTTTCTAGGAAACAGATGAATATATTCCATTTGCATACTGCACTCAAAGCTTTATAAACTAATAGCTAGCGGAATTAGCCTACGTAATATTATTTACATTTCAAACGGTATGTATTTAGGTATTTCCACGAAGTAAAGCCTGATTCCATTATACAGGGTGGCAGGTTAAACAGTGGAAATATTTTAAGGGGTCATTGTACTCGTCATTATGAACAACTTTTACTATGGGACCAACCCTGAAATCGTGAAAAAAAAATCAGCTGTTCCATACATTTTGTTGAGTTATGTGAACATAAATGTATGGAACAGCTCATTTTTTTTTCGCGATTTCAGGGTTGGTGCCATAGTAAAAGTTGTTCATAATGATGAGTACAATGACCCCTTAAAATATTTCCACTGTTTAACCTGCCACCCTGTATATCTGAGGGTCGGCTTTTGGTATAACCGTATGCGGCTGTCACTGGGCAATACCGATATAATCTAAGGTTAGACCGATTTCCCGACTTTCGGACAACTGACTGGCATGGGTATCCGTAGATAACCAGAAACCCTTAATCATAACATAATACAAGCCATGTTATTTTAGTTCAATAGGAATTTGGCCCAAAATTCAAACAGAATCGTTGGCCCAACGGTAACCCTTCAAAACAAAGGCCTCAGTACAATAAACCCTCCGCTGGGACCTTTATTTCTCTGTTGCAATGCAAGGGGTCCGATAGACCCATCTGATAAAAAAATTGGGTTAAAAAGCTTTATGTATTTAAATGTAAAGTTAAAAGATAATAATGTATTATTATGTAATGTAATGTGGCATGTGTTATCAACTTATCTCAGTGGTTTTATTAATTTTAATTATATAAAGTTGTAATGGGAACTTATAGAGTGGAACAAGCAAGTAATGTTAGTGCAGTAATATATTAGAACCTTTCTAGTTGCTAAGGTGTTGAGATTTCTAGACCCCGCCTAGTCTAATTACGTAAGTTACCTACTCGCAATCCGAGCTTTCATTTTGTTAGTTCCGCCTAAAGATCTGCAACAGCAAAGGGGTTTGCCGCCGCGTTGCCTTTTCACCCGACTGCCCCAGAAGGATGGTAATGTTTTTCAAGAGTATGTATGTTTATACAGGGTGTGGCGTAAGTAGTGGTCCACCGTTCAGGATTCGATGAACCAGATAATTAACTATAACAATTAAAAATTTAAACCATTTACTTATACCCAAGGGTTCCGAAAATATTTCCTTTTTGTCTTTTATTTACGAAATTTCTACCTTTTATTACAAATTTGGTTGTAGTTTCAACAAAAGTCATTATTCTTTCATTTTGACTCCTGTTAATTACTGCTGAATACTAGAGCTTATACTTGTCTATTTCTTTAGCACGCTCTGTATCCTAAAACGCTTGATGGATTTCAACATTATGAGGTGTCGTTAGATTTGCCTTCATTGTGGGAGTGACTAAACTACTCTAAAAGAAATGTCTCATGTCCTTACAGTTAACACACTTAGGCCAAGTTTAATAAACGTTATTAGCACATGCTTTGATTTAGATATATTGGCGTCTCTATCTTGTACTTGTAGTTTGACAGTTGTGCGACAGTGACCGCAATAATGCTAAGCCAAACACGTGCTAAGTTTATTAATCTCAGCCTAAACTTTCATATTCATCTATAAACTGCGCACCTAAGACATCATTAGTAACAAGCAGAACTAACAGTTGAACTTTTAAAAGCTATCATTGTTACAGAATCGTAACAAACTCGAGAGTTATGTTACAAGTTACAACTGTTACAAGTCGGTGTCGCCGTAGCGCACTTGTCATTCCGAGTTCGCTCTACTTGATAATTGGATGAAATCTCATAGACGCAAAGGGAACGGTTGTCTTGCAGGTGAGCTTTATTGAACGTTTATGGTGTTACAGTTAAGTAGGTAGGTAGGTACCACGTGCAATAATTTTTAAGGAATTTGTTAGAATTTTTTTTTCGGAGATATTGTTTGCATCTTTAACATGATCAAGATCATGTTTTTGGAGAAGTTTCTTCATATTACTGTCTAATGAAGGCATTGTATTTAGTTTTAAAATGACTTAAATCTGTTATATCTCCAATGAAAAGATCTGCGAGTTTTTTCGTGGCCATGGTAAATTAAACAAAAAAAAATCATATTACGTTGACTAGTTAAAAGAAAAGCGTCACACACAAACATTCCACCGATAATTCACTTGTAAGTAATGTTACACAAATATTCAACCGATAATTCGCTTGTAAGTATATTTTTTTAATCTATTACTCAGTTCAAACCGCATTAAGGTTACAATAACCTAAAATTAACATTGTGAACTACCTACATTTTTGTATTATTAGCTAAAAATGTATGAACATACAAAATATATTTCCCTAGGGCTTGTTGGGTTAATTAAAACGCGAAACGAGTTAACAAAAATTATTTTTACATTTGACCTACAAATTGTGTTTAAATTCATGTAAATTAAAATTGATGTTAGTTAATTACTTAATTAGACTTGTAGTGACGTGAATGTTACTTTGGATGGAACCTACGGATTTATTTTCAGATGTTTCATTTATAGGCTGCACAACGTAAGTTGAATTAAATCAAGTATTTTATAAATTCAATAGATTAAAGAGAAGAAGAATTAGACGTAGGTAAATTAAAAAGTAAAAATTTTCAAAATTCACAAATGTCAAAAATAACTTATAAATCCGAGGTCTGACTATATACTACCTACATTATCTGCTAATAATAGAGGCGGTCTCAAAGATTACCACAACAAAATTAAGTGGTCTCAAGAGGATCGTAACTCGGTGAATGAGGTGCCTTTGGAAACCACATGGTCAATGTGACTTATACAAAACACTAGCATTTAGCAAAATAAGAACACCTTTGTACCGTGATGGATGATAATGACAAATGCGAAAGTAATGAATAATAATTATAAATGCGAAAGAAAGTTTGTTTGTTTGTACCTTTTCACGCCTAAATCACTGAACCGTTGCTTAAACATTGTCAGAGGTAGGTACAGAAAAGGACATAGGGTAGGTACCTTTCATCCAAATAAAAAAGTACTGTTCTCGAGGGAAAGGACAATAACTTTCTACGGTCAGAATCACAATTGCTTTAGGACGCTAGATGGCGCTACGTGTATGTCACGCAGACGAAGCCGCGGGCAAAGTGCTAGGCGTGTTAGGAGGGCTCAGTCGCAAAATGCCTACTTTGCAAAATGTCTATAGGTTGCGAAAGGGACATTTTGACAATGTCACTTTGGCAGAATGTCTCTTTCGCAAAATGTCCCTTTTTCCAATTCTTCGGTGATTATTATTCCATTTATTCATTTATAACACATATTGTTTTTTTTAAATATTTCATTATATAAAAATAAAATAAAAAACAAAACATTTAAAAATACAAAAAATAGGGATCCACCGATATGGGGAAGCAGGGTCCAAGCTACCGGTGGTTAGGGCTCCAGAGATAGGAACCTCCGCACAATGCGTGCCGTATCGAGAACTGCCTTCTGAATCAGACCCTTGATCCAGCCGCCTAACGAGAGCCTCATGAGATGTTGGTCGAGGCTCTTGGCCATAAGGCCATTGGCCGATACGACAATCGACACAATGATAGCCGAGTCAACATCCCACATGTCAACAACCTCGTGCGCCAAGTCGAGATATTTGATTTGTTTCTCTTTCTCAGCTTTTACGAGGTTCTCGTCATGCGGGATGGTAACATCGACCATCACCGCGCGGCGTGCTACTCCATCTATTATCACTACATCAGGTTTATTAGCAACAAATAGTCCTGTCAGTGATAACAGATCGATCCCAGTACAACGTGACATGGTCATTATTATTATTATTACTATACAATACTTTATTGTACATCAGATATTATATAATTACAAAACATTTTCATTAAAAAATATACAATGGGCGGCCTTATCGCTATCTGCGATTTCTTCCAGGCAACCATAGGATGGACACCAAGTGAGCTGGACACGATATGGGGTTGTCTATGGTGTAACTAAAATACATATTACGAAAACAAAAAATCTTCTAATTTCCTATGAGGTACAGTCCAAAATTATGACAGACTAGGTGATATCATACTTTTTCTCACAAACATTACTAACTTTAGTGAGCAATTGGGATTTCGGTGAAGTAGCGCAAAGCGGAATCAGGGAATGCAATCGAAATTCCTCTCAAAACTACCAGTCCCAAGAGAAACAGTCGGTAAGCCTTAATTCTAGTGTTGCTAATCCTAAACCCTAACACAATTTTCCGACAAGTAATTTTTAAAATCCTATAAAAGTCTTTAAATGTAGGTTTCTATATATACAGGGTAATATTAAAACCAGTGCGGATATTTTAGGAGGTGAAAGTACTCATGAATATGATCAACTTTTATTATGGGACCGACACTGTTATATGAAAAAAAAAACAACTGTTCCATACATTTTGTTCGTGTTGTAGTGCATTTTTGTAGGGAACAGCTGATTATTTGATGGGCGTGAAAGATGACGTCTCTCTCGCACTCACAAAATGATGATTCCTCTATGCTGCTGTCATTCTATTCCCGTTGTTGTTCGATTCAATTGCAGATTTTGTTTAAATCCTTTATAATAAGCCCCTAAAAATCCCCCTTTAACACTTCTACCCCCAACAAAGAGGGAAAACCCCCAAGTTGTTACCACTGCTTAATTCCCCCATTGTCACGAAAATTGACTGAATGACGTAAATTCGTCAAAACTCAGTCAACATGACAGAGGGAACGAGAGATTTTATGCAAATGTGCGCACACACTACGCGAGTCTTAATTATGGATGATAATTAATTACATTAGCAGTTTAAACTCTGGGCTGTTCATTTGCATTGTACGTGTGACAAATCCTCAACTATTGTGTTAGGAGTTTGACAGTGTTGCGTCACGCCGGAATTGCGTTAAATTATTCAGATACCGGTGAGAATAGCGTTGTCAACGTAATTAGATGGACTGAAAGTAGTTTTCCAAATCATAAATGTTGTGATGAAGTGGTAAGAGTCAAAACTCAAAGCATTTTGTAGTTATAAAATGAGAAAAGTAACTACCTAGGTAGGTAAAAATAAATTATGAGTAACTATAGAAATGAACAGATAAAACACGTTACGTTTAAATAAGATAGTTTTTTGTTTAGATTAAAGGCAAGCTTGCCGACTTTTATCAATGAAAATACAACGCACAATACGAACACTTGAGAAATAGCGACGGTAAAATATCTGTTTAGTATCGAAGACAAGTGGGTAAAAAATACCTATAAGCACTCCCGCGCAAAACGACAAAGGTTACTTATTATGTAGTCGGTCGGTACTTGAAACAAGTAAGTGGATACAAGCTTCCTACTGTTGATTTGAAGTGTTGTTTTTTGGTCAAAACACCGCTCTAAAGATTGGTTTTATAAAAGAGTTTTTTAGTTTGGTGATTTTGAAGTACCTACCTAAAAAGCTTTTTTGTTTTTATTAATCTAGCTTTTTTCTTAAACATTATTTTACGATAATCCTACGCTACAGTGAATTTCTGTAACATTTTTTTAGAGAATCATCCCTTTACGTTCATATTAGTGTGAGTGAGCTTTCATAATTTATTTGCTTATTCACCAGCAAATGGCGGCTTATTCTTTAATATCACAAAAGAAAATTAAGTTACATCTAAAATAAGACTACCCGACTGTACAAAAAATCTCATCTTCGTCCAAACTAAACAATATTAATTCTAAAAGGGTATAGGTAGGTATCTACAACATTTTTGCGGAAGGTAAAGTAACTGACAGTGAATTAGGGAATCGTGTATTGTGTAGCGTTTAGGAAAATGTTAATAAAAAAGCAAATTACATCACGAATTACATCATAATATACGCATGCAATGTTTTTGACTATCGTTTTTATGTAAGCTTGTACAAAATTTTAGACACTAAAAACATTGTGAAAATAATACTAGCTAAGGTAAATAAAAAAATATATACATCTCTCCGTAAAGTTAAGCTGCGCAATAAACATTTAATTTGAACATTCACTTAAAACTGCATCTCAAACCGAACGTCATTGCCAGCAACCGAGGCATTGCATTGCCGCGGTTACTATGACGCGTCCGATGCGACCGCATCCGCGTCCAAAAAGAGAAATAAACATTAAATCCGTACGATTTTAAACCATTAAATAGAATTCGGATTCGCGGAATCAACCCGTGCGTATCGGCTTTTATATTCGTCTCTCGGAATGATAAGTTGTTGCGGACACGATTTCGGTTAGAGCCTGTCCAGATGAGGCGTTTTGCGCGCGAGTCCACTCGCGCGTAGACACTCGCGCGTACTCGAGATGCTAGAGCTACATACATCCCGTCCAGGAGGCCAATTCCGGTGACATGGAAATTATCCCCATGGTCGAAATATCAGTCGAGAAACTGCTTATCTCCGTCGAAAACGAAAAATTGCTATTCTAACGATCTCCATTCATATTTTTTTTCGATCGCAAACCAGCGAGATATTACGGCTGGTCCTAAGGTATGGAGATATGATATCTCCGTTGGAACATCTGTCAAAATTGACATAACAACAAACAAATTATCGTAAAACGTATGTAACTTATGTACCGACGATTTGTTAAAGTGTTAATATGGATGAATTCTTGGCTAATTTAATCCCAGAGCTTGTGTTGCTGAAGCTGCTGTTGCTGCACCTCGAACTCGAGCTCCATGGCGAGTCGAACCGTTTGAGACGAGTGATGCAGAATTCAAAAAGAATTTTCGCCTATCCAAGGAATTAGCGATGGCAGTAATGACCATGGTTGAACCGCTTACAACAACCCATGCCATTGATATAAAAACCAAGGTACTTAATTTGCGTAGTTTTAAAGATCTAAGCCTTTATATGGACAGACAGACAGCGGGAAGCGACTTTGTTTTAATTTAAACTAAGCACTTAAGCAGTGATTACATTACAGTACGATACGTCAGAAAAAGAACACAAATAATGCGTTTCGGATTACGCTACTTTGCAATTACTATTTTCAGTAATTATAAAAATAAAACACAGTTACAGAAACACAATATACTAAAATAACCTTTTCTAATGTGTTTGCTTGTATTTGATAAATTAAACATACGTCATTATTACTAAAAAAAGAAAAACGTGGCGTAATCGATTATAATCAAAGTGAATCGATAAAAATGGAACGTCTCTTAGCAGAGATTATTGTCTCCGTTGTAAATCTTTCTCCATGGTCAACCAGAATACGATTTTTTGATAGTATCGAGATTTGAACCGGACATTAATGCGGAGATTTGAAACAGAGATCTATCTCCATGGTCGTGATATCTAGCTCGAGCCCGGAATTGAGGCCCAGATGCTGCTGCGCGTTTCCTCACTCGAGCGTAAAACGCTTGCAATGAGCGGGACTCTCGACTCGCGCGTTTTACGCGCGAGCGCCGCGCGTATTGTGATACTCGGGCGCCAGTACTACGCGTGAGTCCGTGGCGTGTGGACGTACACACATCAAAAAAAGTTTGCGATCACTAGCACTATATATAACTATATTCTAAATCTATATTTTTAAATAAAGAATCTAAAAAGAAGAAGAAATCATAATATAATCTACCGTAATAAAAAAGATTTCGATTTTTCAAAGTGATCGCAAACTTTTTTTGATGTGTGTACATTTTCATAACTGGCAGGGAATCCCTCCTAGCGTAGAAACGCGCGTAAAACGCGGCATCAGACGCAACATAAATAGAAGCGCGCGATGGACTCGCGCGTAAAACGCCTCATCTGGACAGGCTCTTACCCATTTTCGTAGAATCTTTCTGTTAATGAAAGGTGACTTTTCGGATTTTTACAGGGATTGACTTTATTTATCCGTTTACCAAAATAAAAAGCTTTGAAGTGGATCAGTCTTGACCGACGATTTAATGTCGACAGTCTAAGCACCATAGATTAAGCTGTTCTATCGTTATAATACAGTTCCTTTTAATATATCACTTTAATTCTTTCCTGTAACCGCTATCCCAGAGACAAACAAAACGATGAGAAACAGGTAATACCAGCTCACTTTGACTTATACAATTCGCAATAAGAATTTCTAGAATTGTTCAGAGATCCTCACATTACATGAAGACAAAAGAGGCTTCGGGTTCCTCGCTCTTTCGAGTGCTTTAAAACGGGCTTTGGAGGAACGATATCTGAAACTTGAACACTATTGTCTGCAGAATAGAATTTATCTCTCGAATAAAATGTATCTTAAAATCGATTCATTAACGGATAAGAGTTATAGTTTTATTTGTTGAACGTCTAGACTAAACTTATTAATACAAAAGATGTCTGCCCTTTTTGAGTTTTACGAGGAGTTCAAAGCTATATTTCAGCTTGTATATCTCTGAAGTTACTGTTGATTGAAATCTGGTAAATAATAAAGTCTTAGTTTAAAGGTCACACTGTCTGTACCTACATTTTATTAATTACTTAATGTGCGTGTGTATTGACAGCGCTTAAAGTTATTACACAAATTATTGTGAATAGATTTGTGTAGGGACTCATTTCGAAATATACCTGAAAGGCACACAGACAATCTATTGACCTTTATTGAGTTAGTATTGACGTTAATAAGTAACGCCTTGACTACTGAACATATGTAGGACTCTCAACATAGCATCACGCATGTACTCCCTAGAGCAGGGCTGTCCAAACGAGATACTATCTAGAGCCAATATGAATCACTAAATAGATTGGAGGGCCGCAGAAACAATAGCTTTAATTTTTTGAAGAAAAATAACAATACAAGGATATCATTGCTTTATTACTTCTCCATTTAGACTTCACTTAGACCAAAATGGTCTAAAAGGGCACAAAATTGAAGAATTACAGTATGCACGATTTAACATGGCCGGGCTGAAATTGGCTCACCGAGACGTTTTTTACGCATGTAGGTACAATGGCTAATAAAACAGTTAAAAGTGGGCAGTAAATGTATATTTTTGTGAATTTTAAACATGTCAAAGCCATGTCTTATCGTTATGTTAGAGATATAAGAGAAAAGAGATTCCAAATTTCGACTGAACGTTGGTAAGACGTGGTAGTTCAGTTGGAAGAGTGATGCCACGGCAAGGTAGAGGTCGCGGGTTCATGTCCCGCCTGCGTCATTCGATTCTTGAAATCTCTTATATTAGGTCTTTACCTATGAAATTGCCGTTCTGCAGTACTGGCCATTTCAAATCAAAATAATTTTTGTTTGGCTAAGAATTCTAATTTCAAATTAATTTTATTTTAAAAACATGTTTTTTTTTTTCCAAAAGTAGTCATTTGTTTATTGATTAGTGTTACATTTTCATCGCATTTCAATCTTTTTCGTCATCATGGATACGTTAAAAATTCGAGTAATTATGGAATACGAGTACCGTCGTGGCAGCAACGCGCACAAGCGGCACGCAACATCAACGACGTTTACGGAGCTAACACTACAAACCAACGCACCACCTGTTATTGGTTTGCTCGCTTCCGGTCTGGAAATTTCGACCTGAAAAATGAACCTCGCGGTCGTCCGAAGACTTTGGTTGACAATGACGAATTAAAGGTGATTGTGGAAGCTGATGATACACAATCTACGGCTGAATTAGCAGCAGCTTTCGACGTTAGCGTCAAAACAATATTGGTCCATTTGCGTCAAATTGGCAAGGTAAAAAAGCTTGACAAATGGGTGCCCCACGAACTCAATGATCGCCAGCGCGAAGTACGCGTCGAGACGTGCCTTGCACTGCTCAACAGACACACAAATGAAGGAATTTTGAACCACATTGTTACCTGCGAAGAGAAATGGATTCTGTTTGATAACCGCAAGCGCTCAGCAAGTTGGTTGGATCCTGCTTCAGCACCTAAACAATGCCCTAAACGAAAACTTACCCCTAGAAAAGTGATGGTCACTGTTTGGTGGTCTAGCGCCGGTGTGATTCATCACAGCTTCTTACCAAACGGGGTGAGCATTACTGCAGATGTGTACTGTGAAGAACTGAACACAATGATGAAGAAGCTGGCACATCTCCAACCAGCATTGGTCAATCGCTCGTCTCCACTGCTCCTGCACGACAACGCGCGACCTGATACTGCACAGCAGACGGTCTCCAAGTTGCAAGAACTGGGGTTGGAAGCTCTCCGTCATCCGCCCTACTCACCAGACCTTGCGCCTACAGACTACTACTTTTTCCAGAATTTGGATAACTTCTTGGCGGGAAAAAAATTCAATACCCGAGAGGCAGTACAAAATGCCTTTGAAGCTTTTGTTGCCTCCCGTCCAGCTGATTTCCTTAAGAAGGGCATCAATAAACTGCCACTGCATTGGCAAAGATGCATTGATTGCATGGGTGATTACTTCGATTAATACAAATAAAAAATACATGAAAAAAATTAGTTTAAATTTTTTCATACAAAACGGCAATTTCATAGGTAAAGACCTATTATTTATTTAGTAACAGTGGGCAAACTTTGTTGTTTCACAAAAAAATACTTTTTCTGTTATCGCTTGATTAGTAATTAAAACTAACTTCTGCGAGGTGTTCCACTTTGAGCAGTTTGAGCACAAATTCTAAGCGCACCATTTTTAATTTTTTTATTCCACTTTCCGCACCGGTGCGCTGGACTGCTGTAAATAGTAATATTTTGTTCCACTTTCAGCACCAACAATTTTTCTAGTTTTGGATAAAGTACTGAGAAAGCATATTGAGAGTAGTAGGTACTAATTTATTCTACAACATTACGCACTCCCTAATTATATTCTATTATAGTACTATACTAACCCACACACTGTACTCTGACAGCATGATCTCGCGCAAAATGATAGTTATGAGCGGAATGGAAGTACTAGGAGAACATAACCATGTAGAAGACGGGAGTGCAAAATGTCGTAGTATACTTTTAGTCCCACGCAGAATGATGAGATTATAAGGTTGATAAAAGTACTAGGAGAACAGAACCATGCAGAAGATAATTAGGGAATGCGAAATCGCGCAGACTGTACTTATAACGTACAGTTGCAGAATTTCAAACTAGGTATTTAATAAAAATAAAACTTGGAACAAAATATTTCTTCATAAGCTCATACTATTTCCACTTCCAACTTTTATTGTATACAAACCAACAGTATTAAATTCATATTAAGGAAACTTTGTTGTTTCCGTTAACCGCTTTCGCGCCTACAGCAAAAATTAATTCCATGTTAGCTGTCAAATTTATCTGTACCGCACAAATTATTATTTGATTCGACGGCCGGTCACGTAATTAAAACGGACGTGGTATCGTGACTTAACAGGGAATCGAGAATAACTCCTCAATGCTTTTGTGAGAAGTTGAGAAGCGGTGATTATTTATTTTTAGTTATTGCTTCAGTTCCGGTGCGGGTTCTGTTGTTTACAAACGGATTTAGTCTTACTTACTATGTCTCTTTCTAACATAAAAACATTAGAAAAGGATAGAAGATAGTCCTGTGAAATCAGTCGCTTATTGTCAACGTGAATTTAGTCACTATCGCCATAAGTTGCGACTATTTTGCCATGGACATAAAAAAAAATGATAGTTCTTTAAAATGTCTGTCCTTTTATAATGATATATGTAAGAAAAAACCGGCCAAGTGCGAGTCGTACTCGCGCACCGAGGGTTCCGTATCATTTTTGGACGTATTAAGTGAAACAAACCGGACCGCATAAGTAAGTTTGTTTATGAAGGAATTTTGATGATTTTGAAAAAACTGTACTAGTTAGGAACATCGTTTTATTTTTGGTGCCATATGACATTTTCATCATATGTCGAAAACTGTGAGACATAAAATAAAATGAAAATATATTTAGAAATGTGCAGATCAAGCCCTTTCATATGATATGCCACTTGACCTAGTAACCCCACTTTAAAATTTCGGACCCCCACTCCGGCCCCTTTTGCAATGAAAATAAAAATATTTTTTGACTTTTTTCATTTGCAATAAGCATTCTTTATAACTGTTCCAAATTTCAAGTCGATAGCATTAGTAGTTACTGAAATAAGCAGGTGTGACAGACAGACAGACAAAGTCGCACCATAAGGGTTCCTTTTTTACCATTTTAGTACGGAACCCTAAAAAAGATAATTATAGTTTGATCTAGTGCGATGTATAGCAGAATTATCAGCGCCAGGATTTCGTCCAATTTATCATAATATATCTATCGCTGTATTGGTTTCATAGGTCTGTCAAATTATATGAGATTACAGATGACGAGAACGTAATAGAATGTTAGTGACAGGATGAAATTGAGTTCATGCATTAATTGATGAGTATGTAAAGATGAACTTCGGGGGAGTCGGTTGCTTGCCAAGTTGTCACCTGGAATATCCTCAAGAATCAAGGAAGTACCTAAGTCAGCGGTCTAGCACTTGCATTTTATATTGATTTGACATAATATGGTAATGTTTATGGCATCAGATTATTTTTGAGGAGATAGAACCTGAAAACATATATTTTCGTATGGATATGCCTTCTTAGACTCGCTCGTTGATCTTCCTGTTATCTTCTCAGATTCGCTTGAACTTTGTGACTAATTGTTATTAGGTGTTTTTTTTAATTTTCAATGAAAACACAGTTATGAAATTTCATACCATTAAATAAACCAACCAAAAATCCTAAAAACACCCGATTGAAAGCCAACAGAGTTTTGATAAACGAAAACTTTTGAAAGAGCCCGAAAAGTGTATGGAAATGAAAAAATGTCAGATTCAACGCATCACGCCACAAAATCGGCGCACTGAAGCCTGGCTGAGGGTAGAACGATAGCTTGGCTTTCAACTATATTTGAATAACTCTCAGCTAACCGCGAATCGAGGTAAATATTGCATTTTTGACTTACGAAGTTGGTATGAAAGGATGTTGTTTTTAGGTTCAGATTTAAATTGGAAGCCTCCGACTTGTGTTTCGTCTAGCGAGATTATTTTTGTGGTTTACCTTTCCAAATATAATAAAAACTTCGTTAGAATAGCCCGTACGGTTTATTGCTATAATATACCTACCGCGCATTTTTCGGAACAAAAAGTATTCAGGGATCAGATCAATTATTATAGTTGATACCTACAAACTTACAGACTTTACCTCTTTATTATATTAGTACCTATAGATATAATTAAGGTTACAGAGACGTTGCTGTTTCTAGAGGATATAATATACTTCCTTAATCGTCTAATGGCCGTTTCCAATAACCGATCTATCATGAGTAGAAAAAGCAGGCAGTAGCTTTTTCCTCCCAAAGAGCCGAATAGTAAAATTACAGCCTAATTGACTTTGATAAGTTAGTAACATAAAAATGTACATAACTTTGCGTACGATATGGCAACAAAACGTAATCATTGTAGGTACAATTATTTTTATTACGGACCGTGAGGTTACAACGTGCGTTTTATTTGTTATAAAAAAAAAGCACAAGCAAGCATTAGACAGCTGTTACTTTAAACACGGCATAGAAACGTCAACTTGAACTTCCATTATACTATTATTCACTTACATAACTATTGCAAAATTAAAATGGCGTAACATTACTGTATGTATATATGTATGAAGTTAGCTCCAGTTATGACGATGAACAAGTGATCTACGGCTCTAATGTGACCGAGGGACGGGTGAAAGGCGTTTGAGCGAGTACTGTAACAGCTTGGGTATGAATAGGAAGATATAGCGGTGTCGTTTATTTGATAATAAATAGGCTTGCGTTTGATCGCCATGTCCTCTGATTCTTAAGCAATGATGCAGTCGACGACGGAGCATGCTTGCTAGAGGAAACCAAAGAGCATCGTTCGGGTTTTTAGTATATCAATCATGAAACGATGTCACTTTTTCGTACTTCTGGCAGTCCGATAGAAAAAAGGCAGGAGGAAATTGCATCATGTAGATTCAAAGCACACTCTCCGAAATATACGTATCCGGTAAAAAATCGATAGACTAGTAACTTTGCATCGATGTTCAAGACTTTGGAGCTTAGTCTGAACAAGGGAATCAGAGTTGACGCCACTTATACTGCATAATAGGTATGTTTTAGTTCTTCACATTATAAATGGGTTAAACGAAAGCTATATATTCAAAGTTACCTCGAAAGTTGTTAAGTAAGTTAAACTTCTTAAACTAAAGTTTATGGAACGTAACTCTTTACGTATGGTTGTTTATAGTTATTTTTTTTTATTATTAGTTATATACACATCCATCTGTGGCTAGCCGTTGCGAATTTGAGTAACAATTTAACGACAATCGGTCTAAATGGGTGTCATGTTATACTTCCTAAGACCGCTATAGATAATTCATACCCGAAGGTATTCCTGAAAGTAACCGTAATCGGAGTCCGAAATAAGGTGTTCTGGTTGCTATAAATCATGGTTTATTGTCATTGTGGCTTTGTGAACCAGTGAATGATAATGATAACATAAGAAAGCCGAAAGGAGATTTGCAATGACCGTCCAGATTTGAAGATGATGACAGTCAATCACAATTAAAACCTGAAAAAGAGGACTAGGCTGGTCTGTAAACAAAAGATTGAAAACCCCGCGTTTTAAGTGGTGACGCAACATGGCAGAGGACAAATTCAGCAGTTGACTTTGATAGGTAGACTGATAAATTGTAAATTGTAGGACAATTTACAGCAGATAGATAATCCTCAAACTTTTAAGTAAATTCCAAGTCGTCCTACAATTTACAGCAGATAGATAATCCTTAAACTTTTAAGTAAATTCAGATAACACAACAGTTTTTAAAGTAGTAGCACAGTCTAGCAATAATATAAGGTTACACGAAGGTCGTATTGAAGGAGGGAAGTGACAGACAGGGGAGCCAACATAGCGTGAAATGCTCTATATGAAAGGCAATACAAAATTTATCAAATATGCCAAACCACTTGTGATAAATGAAAATAAATTTAAGCAAATGGACTATTACAAAAGTTACTAACCAGACTCTAGTTGACAGTTCGCCAGATCATTATTGCGCATAAGTAGGGGCAGGCCTACGCCTACGATTTATGCTCCTTGCATAACTGATGACGTCATATTTAGAAACTGTCAATTAAAAATGTTAGGCTGTTTTGTGTCCATTACTGGACTGACACTGAGATGTTAATCTGGTATTTGAACTGGCTTTCGCTCGACTTTGTGAGGTTTGTGGTTTTGTTGAGTCGAATTACAGAAAATTTTAGTTTAGGCCATGAAATCTATGTCACGTGATCTTTTTATTTAGGTATTGTGATGTTAAAATTAACCATATTTACTATGGTACGATTATACTGAGAATTAAATTTTTATGTTCGTAAAATTAAAAATTCTTATCCAACATAATTTTTTTTACGTAAAAATCTTAATATTATAAATGTTAAGATATTTGATTAATAGGTAGGTACCTACTAAGCAATATTTCCAACGGAAAACTGTCGCGTTGACCTGTAATCCTACAACGTGAAAGTTTGTGAGGATGTAAATATGTATGGATGTTTGTTACTCTTTCACGCAAAAAGTACTGAACGGATTTTGATGAAACTTTACAGTAATATAGCTTATACATCAGAATAACACACAGGCTACTTTTTATCCCAAAAAACGCGGGCGAAGCCGCGGGCGGAAGCTAGTATTTAATAAATAAGACTAAGGTAAGAACAGTCAACAAAGTAATGAAGATATACACTATACAGGCAAAAATTATCATTTTTCCACTACGCAGGCAATATTCTTTCCTATTGCTTGTATAATTTTTTAAACTAACGATACACTTAGACAAGCGAGGGCAAAGACTTGACCACTTAGCACACGCACAACTTGGGACTCTTTTGTTGACTGAACATTCTCTCTCGCATTATTTACGAGGGCAATTCTCAAGTAACTATAAATCTTTACGTCAAAACAGCGGAAAGCCACTCACAGTGGACAGTGAACATGTGCTCGAAGTCCAAGTAGAATTCAAGATCAAGTTACAGAACTGGCCTTATATGTGTTACTGTAAAAGCCCGAACTTGATTTGTACCAGTAAAACCTAAGATCTACGAGTAAAACCTAAGATTTACCAATACCAATATATGGGCTTTTACAGTAACATATTATACAAATATACATCCTTTACCGGCCTTTAAGTAATAACTATTACCTACAACTACTGACTGATCTCTTCATAATTTAAGAGATTTAGAAGGTTATTGGAGGTTGTTCGAAAACAGCTTTACAAAATTTCACTATTAGGTACATTCCAGACGTTATTTTATGATATTACATCAGGTTAGATAGTTAGAGTGAGATCAGACGGAACGATTTACGCTCGGTTCCGTGGATTTTCTGGGCTTCGGGGCGTGCGCTAAGACATGACACGGATTTTGTAAGAAATTACGGCAAAGCGCTAGTTTCACTTATGAATAACCTCTTCAGTGTTTTTTACAATGTTTCAAGGATTGCAACAACATTAAAACTTCAATATTTCACCTCAACCATCCATTAATTACCAACCCGTGACAAGGCAAATGTTTGTCATTTTATTGTAGTGCTTGCTAGGCCTGTAAAAAAACTCTCGTACACATGTAAACAAAAGACTTGAATATTTCGATATAGACAACATCATTCTCAACATCAGATGCATCATCAATTTTTTGCACAGAGCATATAAGGTTCCGTTTCTCATTCAAACCCACTGACTTCGGTTCTCCTATGTCTATCCACTAAGGAAATACATAAGTTAGTAAAGACGGGTCGGAAGGCTTTCCCATACAAAAATGAATGTTATTTTTATATTTTTGCTCTCCTGAAAACCTTAAGTTTCGTAGATACGACCTAATGCATCTAATGTCGAGAATAAAATTATAAACTTTATAAATAACAAATAAAATAAAAATAAATTGCTCCCTCGCAATCAATTGCGCTCGCGAGCGTAAACCGCGTCGTGAGCACAGGCTCTTATCGTAAATCAAATATTCATATCTGAGCAAACTGAATTTGGTATAAATCTTAGCGTAAGTTAGCCAGTTTGCAAGTTTAATGCGTCGTAGACAGCTCGAGGGATTAATTTTTAATAAGTTTGCTTGTCTGCGCTCATTACACGGTGATGTTATGTTTTAGCGAGGTACATACCTCTGGGAGGCTGATAGATCGAGTTCGAAGGTGGATGTTGGAGTTTTATGATTGGATGTGAAGTTTGAAGTTGTCGGTGTTTTGTTAAGTTACAGCTAAAAGTAAATGTTTATCAATAATAAATATGTAATTTTGTACTTAGAAATTCTGATAATAAAAATCATAGAGGTAAATTATAATTGTTTTAAATGTTTACAAGGTCTCTATTGTTCACTATCATAATTAAGGTAATGACACACATTAGCCAGTTTTCATAGATTATTTTGAAACTTTGAACAATCATCATTTGATGTTGACTGTGGCCTGTAGCTTACGTTCGCAGGAACGTTTCTTTTTCGTTTGAATACCGACAGATTTTCTAATTTTAATAAAAAAAATGTTCTGAAGTACCTAGGTACTTAAATAATAATTAAAAAGAGTAATTAATATAACCACTCTTCTAGAAATAAATCAATGGCACTATGAAAACAAATGTCTAATTTCAAAAACTTATTTATTTCACAAGTACCTACCTACTCCAAACTAATAAACTAGATTGCCAGATTGAATAATCAAAATTCGCTCGTTTTCATTAAGAAATTAGGCCTATACTAATAGGTACTTTTGCTTTTACGTCTCAAAGTAATTATTATCAGACTTTACGTTGCCTATAATGCCATTATTTCTAATTAAAAGTAAACAACAGAGCACCAAAGTGATTCAAGTGAAAGTATTTGAAAGCATAACTTTGTCACAAGTACTATTTATTTTTAGACTCAATTCGAAAATTATAAAGTTACCAACTGTCTCAATTAGCGAGTGAAACACAAAATGTGTTCTGAAATAATGGCATATAGAGTTCAAATTCGAGAAACTGGTAGCTCATACATTAGTTAGTACAATCAGGGCCTAAGCAAACATCAGACCGGTGGATTTTGTTTGAATAATTATTATTTCTGTTTGAATTATCCTAAACAACGCGAGTCCCGAATGGAAAATTCTTGTACTGTACCTCTACCATGAGTTTACACCGCCAAAACTCGCTAGCGTCTCTGTAAATTATTTGTATGAAATATTGTACAGCGCCCCTAGCGGTCACATAAAGAATTAAAATTCGTACCATGAGCACTATAGATTACGATAGGTTAAAAACCTAACGTAATCTATTCGATAGTCACTAACGTTTTTCAGCTGTCACCATACAAAACGGTACCATGAGTCACTAATTTCACTGACGCTATCGAATAATACGCTTACGATAGTGGTTAAGTAGCTCACTAGCATTTTGACGTGTGAAGCATATGTTTACATTAAAATGATATACGTTTTTGAGTCTAAAACAAGTAATACCAGTCAAAATAATGTCTGCAAGAACTTATTTAGCTTGGAATATGTTAGTGGCCGCTGAATTTGAAGACCAACGACGTTAATTTAATAAGTTAATTTTTATAGTATTTATCAATCCATACAATAAATTGAATAGAAAGTTGAAACATACCTTTCCATGAACTCCACCAACAATTGAAACTGTGAGACACTGGTCCTCATTGTATAAAATAATCTGTTTAACTTTTAAACCACACCGCGCAGCTCTGTGACACAACGTCAACAAACGTTTGGTTTATTTGTGATATTGACTGTCTTCACATTTTTAGCATAGCGATAACAGACATTTTGAGCTTTTAAGAGCCGTTCTCTCTTCTTATTAGTGGGAAAGAAAGAAACAAAACATAAGTAGTGAAGCATAGACGAAAGTATTCTAAAGAGTAGAGTGAAGTTAGCTAGACGACACCATCTATCGAGCTTACCTTAGCGCCTGCGTAAGACTCCGTAAATCTCATGGTGCAAGCATTATCGAAATCTATTTGATCCACGTTAGCACGCTAGCGACTTCAACGCTAGCGAGTAATTTTTCCATGACAACTCATGGTAGAGGTACTGTGTATGAAATCTAATTACGTTACGTACCTACGTTATACATACCTTGTTATGACTTGTTCTTGCGGGAATTAAGATATACGAGATCAGGAAATTTAAAACAACTTTTATTATTATTATGTAATTATGCAACTCTGGGGAATCTGACACTGAAATGTAAGTTTTATACAGTCACATGCAAAAAGATTTAAAATAAACATTAATTTACAATAACTTTGTGAAATTCAACGCCAATTTTCTATTCAAACTATTGATAGAGACACAATATGTATAGTGTCCAAAAAACCTCAAAATTTTCTCGAGGTTTAGTGCATACCGGGTAGGTATCTACGAATATAAGCTATTTTGGTTTTCAACATTTGAATCCATTTTCTACCAGAAAAGCGCTTTTGAATTTTGCTAAGTGTACCTAGGTATCATACGTTGTACTTATGTATTTAACTATTTACAGGTACTCTACGTAACTAAGGCTAACGCAAACTATTGGGGTTTGCGTTAGGTTAGAAATAGTGTCCTGACGTCGTTTGCGGACTTTTACAGCTCAGCAGTATCCACAATATCATAGGTGCAGACTGCAGAGACTAAAGTGCTGTAGTCAGCACTTTAGTCTCTGCAGTCTCGATCGGTATCGGATGTAGGTACGTAAAAAACGGACATGAACCGAATACGGATAAGTGCACATACGCCCTTAGAGCAGTGTTTCCCCACCGGTGGTCCGCGGACCAGAACTATATTAAGGTCCGCGAAACTTAGTTATGAACCCATCATAAATAAATGTTTACGCGGTCAGCGACGCTCGCGGAATTCTTATTTTGAACGTTGAGATACCTACACCAAACAAAAAAATACTAGTGGTCAAAAAAAATTTGGGAGCCATTGTTTTGGGCTTAGGCTAACACCATTTTTCTTAAGCTCCATACCTATTGTTAGAGCTTCTTTGATATGTAGTTATAGCAGAACAGTTACTGCGATCTCCAATATGTTTGCAAAAAGATAAAAAGGCTTGTCTTTGGCGGTTTAGCTATGAAGATAGCCATAAATGAGACTGCCTCGTTAGTTCCTGTCACTGCCTGTTGAGCGTGGCTCTTACGTTTGATCAGAGTTATTCTGTTTCTCTTTAAGAAATTCTAAGAAACACCTAGCAACCCGCAGTCTGGATTTGTGCACGGTCAGTTCTCCGCTATCTTTTCCCTACATGTATTTTATTACATAACCGGCAAAGCAGAGCTTTTGTGTACTATAAGTACACCTCGTACCTACTTATAGTACACAAATGCCCTGCTTAGCACTCCTGAAAATACAGGCGTAATGTTATGAAACTTCTGTTCGCTTCTGACTTGGGCCGCGTCACGCGAAAATGTTTGAAAACAAAGATGACGAACTCCACATTATTTGTAGTTCAAATGTTAACGAATTAAAATACAACACAGACACGCGTGTACTTTGTAAGTAAACAAGGGAGAAAGTACCTACGTAGTACCTACCTATTATAGGTACCTATGTGAAGTGTAAGAAATGTTGGAAGCAAAAGTTTCTGTGAAACTTCGTATGTCTGGAGGAATAATATTTTATGCTACTTACATGGAATATACAGTGTAGAATGAGACTTGTTAAAAAATTATGCAAAGACACCATTCGAATAAAATCTAAAGTAAGTTCTTAATTTAGAATAACATTAAATAAAACTGAACTGATGTGGGCGTTGTTACTCCTCTGCTTACCCCTTCGGGAAATTCAGGCGCGATGTTATGTTATAAAAACCGGCCAAATGCGAGTCGTACTCAAGCACCAAGGATTCCATACCGCTTGGACCTTTATAAGTAAAAAAAAACCGGACCGCAAACTAAGTTTGTGAAGGAATTTTGGTGATTTCTAACAAGCTGTGCTAGTTAGGACGCTAAGAACGTGTCATGGCTTTTCTTCATTGCCAGAACGCGTTGTGGTCGAATATCAGACAAACTGTGAAAACAGTTTTGTGGGGCTTTGTTTAATTACATGAATATTGTGAAACGTTGATAAATAAAGATACATACATACATACATACATCACGACAGTCACGCGTTGTGGTCTTTCTCTGTTCGGCACAACGCGTCATCAGCGTTTTTATAAGAGACGAATTTCGCGATGTGGATATTCTTCTACTCATTGAGCGAAGAAACAGCTTGCAACGTGTTGTGGTCACTGTAAAATATCCACTACGCGAAATTCGTGTTATGGCTCTTATAAAAACGCCCATCACACGTCGTGGCAAACACAGAAAGACCACATGGGGAAATACTGCGCATCCGTGGCTTAAATACTTTAAAATACAAATGGTACTTACGTTTCGATATCGTTGGAGCGATATCTAATTCATGTTTGGCGGCCAGCGCGCCGTCTTTTACGCCGCTTCAGTTCTGAAACAACAACAAAGTAATAATTTTTAATTAATTAATATCATCGTCAATGATAAAGGAGAATACAGATTGTTAAGAGCGTTTTCTTAAGTAGGTAGGAACCTAAGTATTGAAATAATTAAAATTTGAAGAGCCTACTTATACGGGATGTAAGTGACAGAGCGTTACGAAAACTGAAACCATGGGTTCAGTACCTAATTCTGAACCCCTCAGGAGTTAAAATTTTTCGTCGGACTTAAAAAAATACGACTTTGTATGGAGATTTATTAACTAATTGCAAAATCTCCAAACAAAATCGTATTTCTTTTTTAAAGACCGACGAAAATATCAACGGATGCTCTTGATTAAGACAGCTACTATACTTATGTACCTATAACGATCTGCAAAGTTCTCTTGTTTTATAATAATTCAAGTCATGTCTCACCAAGCAGTAGGTCCTACCTACCTACGTAATAATTTTAATATTATGTAGGTATTTGTAAACATACAGTTTACAGTCTAATTGAGAACCTTTAAAGTCAGTTATGATTATGGACCACGCTATGCCTTTTGATTTACAAGATATTATGATGAAGACTCGATTATATATCTTTCTCATAAAACGTTAACTCAGTTCCAAATCATATTTTGTTCATAGAAACATTTGAATCCTTGTACCATTACCACACATCCGCATAAAACCTTTCCACAACGACGTTACGACAAAGAGACCCAAAAACCGGCGCATGATCATTATAAAAGCCGAATAAGTTCGTTATCCTGCCACTGTGGTAGTGGGGCACGTTCTAACCGTTTCGTTCTATAGCCGTCTTGGCCTTGGATAGACAAAAAATATAATAATCGAGCTCAGGTAGCAACAAACGTGATTTGGAGACCTCCAGACGGTCTCTAGGATTTTTGGGGTTGTGATTTTATGATACCGCTTTCTTTCTGTTTAACTTGTCTGGGAAGGGTTTTTGTCTTAATTTTTAGGTGGCTGGAATAGGGACTAGTGTTGTTTCGATATTACAAGGTAGGTACATAATAATAGTTACTGTTACTATTTATTGTAGTCTGAACAGCATATTGTAGTCACTCCCGTAAAAAAAAATACGAATTATCTCACGAAATTATTTCTGGAACATAGTAAATAATCTTATCTAAATGATAGCAAAATCACTATTTTTATACCTACATACGTGTTGTTTGGCGCTTACGTCGCCGTCGTTTATTTCCAAACGCACGCTCAGTAGGTAGGTAGGTACCTATATGGCCATCTCATATTTTGCGTACGAGAAAGTAGGTAAAATTGCACTGTCGTTTTTAACTCGCTTTAAAGCTACGATGCATTTACGAGGTTTCGCCTTTTAATTACAAATGTAATAAGAAAATAATAATACCAGCCAATTAGTGTCTGCAGAGCAAAAAGCCTCTTCTCATGCCAAGATTCAGTCCTTTTTTCTCAAACATTATATATTACATGATACAGCTTCTCAAACTCTAAAAATTCTAAAAATGTCGTGATAAAAATTGCCAAGTTCCAATATCAATGAAATATTTATTTGAAATACTTATTGAAATTGGAATAGTACCGATTTTGAAGTTCATTGTCACCGGTCCAAGGTTGTTACGAACTTGCCGACACGCTTTCGTTAAATTGACGGACACAACGATTTTGTCATTACGTTGTATAATGCTAAGAACTTTTATTATAGTTTTATTAAACCTTGATAAAATAGATTTAGGTTACCTACTAGAATTTCGAAATATGTAGTTTTGTTTAGGTAAGTATTTGCCGTGCCTACCCTTAACAATAAAACTGGATAAACGGAGATACGATTCTTTGAAATAAAGCAATAAGTAGATAGGTATTAAATTGTAGGTATCACAAATATTTTTGTTTGTATTTTTACTAGAATTTTTTTGGTTATGTACTGCAGGTCTGCAGCTGCAAATATAAGACTTCTAACTTGAGTACAGCGCCATCTAGGCGTATATAAAGGGACTATGGTTATACCAATATAGTCACTAGATGACGCTAGTTCTCGAAAGGTGTTCAATAAAAGACCACGCAAAGGCGAATTTAAGAATTACATTAGGCGATTTCTAATCTATTGTGAATGGGGCCTACTACGCAATCTTACATAAGATTACTCATGTATGGCAATCAGCTTGAGACTGAAGATCAAACTAGGCGTTCAATATGGTAGAGAACATTATTAAACAAGGTGTAATTTTAGCCAGTCACAATACGAAAAGAGGTCATTGGACTTATCATTATGAACAACTTTTACAATAGGACCAAGCCTGAAATCGCGAAAAAAAAATCAGCTGCTCCATACATTTTGTTGAGTTATGTGAACATTTTATGTTCACACACAAACTTAGTTATGCGGTCCGGTTTTTTTAACTTTTTAACGTCTAAGGATGGTGCGGAAGCCTCGGTGCGCGAGTACGACTCGCACTTGGCTGTTTTTTTTTATTTTGTATATCTCATGAAATACATACTTATTCAGTACCTATATTCTAAGAAATCTACTAGTATATTTAATTTAACTTTGAATCTCTATAGAGACAATTTAAACAGACTGTAGTAGGCGGTAGCTATTGTTTTCGAAATTATCGTTTCGCAATCAACTTCAAAGAATTAAGTTTTGTGATGTTGCCATTGTGCTCAAGTGACAAGAGACGACTTTCTTCTATCGACCGCCAAGTTCCCAATTATTTAGTTGAACAATCTCAGAAAATTGGAAAAGAAAAACATTTTTAAAAATAACTTACAAGGTTTTCTAATGGTTTATGGTACACATTATGACATTTTTTTAAATCTTTATTTATTTAAATAAATAAATGTCAAAACATTTAAACAATTTTGCTTTTATAAAGATGCTAAAAACGTGGAAAAGTTAATTTAATCGAATTCAAGCCAGATTGGTAAATTCAGTAGGTAGGCATAGGCATACAAACTTGAATTCAACATTCAAATATGCACTTACACCTTAAATAAGAGCTACATGTGTTTTACCTAAAATATATCTGAATGGGTGTCAACACGAGATCACCGCAATGACGTCATCAAGATCCCAACTCAAGCTTTTGTAATTTCACACTCTATCAACTCAAGTACTATCGAGTAAAGGCCGTTACACACTAGCTTCCTAGTACGAGCGGCAAATAAAAACTGTAGGTAGGTACGGGTCCTATAAGATTTTGTCAATGTCTCTTTTTTTGAGAACCTCATTGAACGATCAACTTCTGCGCTATGGCCGCTACGGGTCGCGGGTTCGATTACCGCACGGAACAAATATTTATTTAGACTACTGATTTGTGGATGTGAAACTTGTGTCAGTCTTTACACAAGTTTCACATCCACAAATCAGTTCACATACACAAGTTACTTTACTTGTTGAGCTTTCTCAACAAGTAAAGTAACTTGTGTACCTATGTCAACAGTAAAAAAAAATATATTAAAGTAACGAATCTGACCTCCGACCAGCCCTACAATCTCATTTTAAGTTTTGGACGTTTGAACTTCTTACGAAGTAATTTCTTAAAGTAGTAACAAACCGTTGATCACGGTTGTCAACACGTAGTTAATTCCAACATGTTTGCCTTCGAGTACCGCAGTAATCCTTTCACTTAAGTGGCCTTTATCATTTGCGTCAACAATGGATGCATCATCTGCTTACTTAATGAAACCAACAAAGCGTCTTTGATGGCCTTTATATTATATTTAACCGACTTCAAAAAAGGAGGTTCTGTATTCGTCCCGTATGTATGTTTGTATGTGCGCGATTTTCTCAAAAACTACTGATTCGATTTGGATGGAGTTTTCACTATCGTAATCTACATACTTTCAGGAAGGTTTTAGTATATAATACATTATGTAATCATTCTTATGTACAAAGTTATAGGCATAAATGTACACACTCCGTAGAAGATTTACTGTTGAACGAATTCGTGAAAGTAATCTAACACGGGATAAAGAACTAAAAAGGGAAAAATAAAAAACTTTTTTAACAAAAAATAACTGACTTCAAAAATCCACTACAAAGAAAATAATAATTTTGGTCTCGGAAGTCGGTGGCAAAAAAAAGCAAACAAAAACCAAAGCCACCGACTTCCGAAACCAAAATTATTATTTTCTTTGTAGTGGATTTTTGAAGTCGGTTATTTTTTGTTAAAAAAGTTTTTAATTAAGAATAGTCTACTAAGATTTGAAGAAGTCTGGAAGTGGGCAGTGAGCTGGAAGTCAATAAAGTGAAGCGTAGGCGAATGTTATGCTCTCATTTATTGTTGACGATCGAAAAATATTTAATGTTTTCCTTTTCCGTATATTTTTGCGATTTTGACAAAAAAATTGTATTTACATATTTTACACGGGTAACTTAACAAATATGTGAGCCAATGACCGACTAAGTACCCAAGTCTTCCTATTATAAGAGTAAATTCACAGACACACCAAACTTACTAACTTAAAACAAACAAGCACTATTGTGCAAACAATTTTAGTAATTCAGTTCATTAGTAATATAAGTTTAGTGTGCCCGTGACTTTAGGTGGCCGTAGGCGTTGACAAGGGTCCGACTTTATTTACTCGCCGGCGACGCCCCTTTTCATTACCGAGCCCGTATGCTAAATGCTTCGACCCTAATTAAGGGAACCAGAATTGGAATATGGGCAAGTGATATTGCGAATTATGTCATTTCCGAAGGTTGTAAAGATTGTAAAGTTGTAAAGATTTTAATGTAAGATATTGGAGTGTTGCTCATGCATGCGTGTCATCGATATTTTATTATTTAAATTAGAAATTGAATTTTATTTTATTGAAATATTTTCGGAAACATAAGTGTGTTTGCGTCGTAACATTACAAGTTAAAAACAATAAAGGTCTTAATAGCAAAATCCAATACATAATATACCGAATGTTAACGGCAACTTAGCATAGCAAGTCACTATACTGATACTCACTACAAGTTAATTTTCTATAAAAAAGATACCTACCATTGGTAAACAAAACAATTAATTGAAAGGCCTTAGAATCGCGATACATAGGAAAAAAGCTTTTCTGTACATTTTATATTTATATAACAAGATACTTTGCTTATACTTTTAATCAGCTTATAACTTATCAAGACGATCGGCTGACGTCCCTTCTCTGCAAAAATTGCGTTGCCCTACGTATTATGTGCTAAAATAAATGGCTCCATCGTGACTCCGTTTTATCTTCAGCGGCCAGTCGGCAGGGCCACAGATGAATAAAGTAAACCTAAACAAGAAGGGACAGTTCATAACACGTAACGTTAACGTAACAAACTGTAACTCAGTTAAACTTGTTGGCTCTAATGAACCTGATGTTGATGTTACTGTTAATTTCTTTGGATATTCAGTGTTGTAAACTATGATTAGAAAACTGAGTATCTATTTATGGCCAGAAACGAGGTTGAGTGCTGAGATGACGGCTGATAGAGATCTCTGGAATGAAAAGACATGCTGCGCCGACCTTAAATAGATTGAGTTAGTTGATTAGCCAGTTTTGTTGAAATTACATGTAATTGGCGGAGATCCTATTACCATTTAACCAGGCGAATATCCAGACTCCCGGCTGATACTGAGAATTGCCTAATAGAGAAACCCAATAAAATACGTAAAACGCAATAAAAATCGCGAAAACGAAATTAAATAAAAACGAAAACGTAAGCGAATAAAATTGAAACGCGAAACGCTGACGTAATTACCCCGTACCCAGAAAATGGCGGGCGAATCAAAATAAATTTTAAATTAACCCGCGACAAAGGGTGGGCTAATTAATTTTAAAAACTGCTGCCGTATGTGTATTGTGCTAATTAAGTTATTGTTGCATTATATTATAAGTGTCGTGTTTTTAAAGCAAGTACGCGAATAAGGGTTGTTTACATCATTCTGTCGGTTCAAAGTGGTACTAGATATCAGCAGCATTTAATCCTGTAGTAGATTAGACGTTACTGATATCTAGCATCACTAAAAATCAACTGTAATTATAAATCTGTCCCGCATGATCACTAAGGCTATTATCCTTCGACAATTAAAGCAGCAGTTATCTATTCGAAATGTCATGTTCAGCCGATGTTTATTGGCATATACATACATATTACATGTTATGAGTGAAAATAAGTTTTAGCCCACATCAAAAATTCGGAAAGTTTAGTTCACAGTTTGAAGAATGAGCGGAATTAAATGTACATACCTATAGGATAGGTAATTATAGCACTCGGCTCCAGACCTGCGTAGTAAGACGCGTTACCTAATCCGAAGGCCGCAGATCGGCTGCGTAGTACTTATGTATCTTACACTCCCAAACAAACTACCGAAAACATTTCAAATTGCAAAACTTCATTAAACAAAAACAACGTAATTCCCAACTTAACTTCAAAATTAATTCCAATAAGAATTCGAAAATCGGATCAATTTAGAACAATGAAAAGATACCTAATATTATTATAATGAAAAGTAAAACAGAAAGTACACAAACGGATCTGGTCGTATCATGTAATCGTATTACAAAAGCCAAATTAATGATAAAAGCTGCCAACTTTCCGACATCCATTAAATCTCTCGTTGAAGTTCCAAATAAGTTTTCGGTCGAAAAGGGAATTATGAGGTGGGACGAATTCTGGATTAACGATATTGTTGTGACAAAAAACAAAAGATTAAAAATATATTTCGGAAAAAGTAGATCTTTCAGAAGTCTCGTGAGACCTAGAATGAACTATGAAGGTTCTAGCAAGGAGAGAATTGTCATTTTTGCCATACAATGTTTTATTCTCATCTCGAGCCTGGCACGAAAAGCATCTTTACATTGCTCAATTCTGAAGAACATTATACGATGAGATTTGAAATTAATCACTGAATTAGAATTAGTCCCTCAGATCACAGAAAAGTTAGATTTCTATGATTAATCCACACCCACACGCACATTTGAGAGACTTTTTATTAAATTCCCAGAATCATTACGTTATAGTTTCAATTAATTCTTCCTCATAATCAAAGTTCAACATGTGATGCCCTTAGCTGAAAGGTATTCGGGTTTACAAGCGGATTAGTTTCCTGCTATTCGATGGGCAGATGGACCTAGTTAATTAAATTGAGGTCGATTTGGAAACAACGGAATCAAGATGACCAGCAACATCATCATGTGCAATAACTCTTACAAAAATATAAGTTTATCGTAATATTCCCTTCGATTTTAACCGTCTAAAAGGAAGCCCATGTTCAACACGGTAATGATGATGTGATGTTATGCAACTATGTAGCTCTAATAAGATCGGAAGCAAAGCTTTAAGACTTGTGAGACTTCCAATCTAAATCATCTTTATTTCATAGATTCTTTTTAACGTGCCATTTCTTTGGCATATCAACACAAGGATATCAATGGAGAAAATATTTATTTATTCATTGATGCAAAGTGGCCGACTGAAGAGAAACCCCAATACAAACATAGTGTAATTCATGACAGCCTTGAGAACTGAACAAAGGTTATTTGGGTCTATGAGGGTCTCTATTTATTTTTGCCGAGATCTTGGTAAATAAGAAAGTGTTCTAAGTATGTAATGGGAAGGTATTTTTGTTTACACAATATGTACCTATCATATCACATGATTTATTCAAAGGAATTTTATTTTGTTACTGTGAACGGTGGTAAAGAAATTTAACAAACACAGAAGTCGTAGTTATACGAGTAGTAGATACAGAAGCAGAATATGCTTCTACTCATCCTTCTGATACTCTATGAGACTACACACAGCAACTAAATCGAACGCCGAACGATCGAGTAAAACAACGTTCCAGACAGCCGATAACGATAATAACAGTCGCAGAAAATAGAATATTAATTCTCGTTTAAACTGGATATTTATATACATACATTTATTCAAATGCACTCCTATATCAGCGTACTTTATTTACTGGACCATAGCACTTTCATTTCATGCGAACAGGCCCTTACCACAAAATAAATAGATACAGAAGGTCGGCCCCCTACAACGAGGGATAATCAGGCACGCACACAGACAGACGCGTACGTCTTGCGATCTCAAACTATCTCAAATGAATGCCAGTTGCGAGTACGCTTGCACTCGCAGTACGAAGACGCGTGTCTATGTGTACATGACTTTTCAATCATTGAATGGAGCCCGCCTTCTGTATATATTTATTTTGTGCCCTTTCTTTACATCATTTGGTTTTACATAATTTCGCACGATCACGGACATAAGGCTATGCGTAGACCAGCTAGTTGGAGTAACTCGTTTGAATTGTGATGCAACTACGCAATGGTTCACACGCACCAACGCAATGATGAGAGAATTGGATAATGCGTATTTGTTTTTATTAATTCTTCTTGGCGTTGATATCATCTCCTTTTCATTCGAGCTTAGTTCCTTCTACAATTGTTAGAAGATTTTATAATTTACGCGAACCAGCCATTTTATCATTTTAGTCCTTGTATGTTTTAATTTTTGGTATGAATTCTTATACCATGTTGGATGTCAGACAAACATTTACATTCGCGAATTAGCGTTGTGCTTGTCTTTAATATCGTGCCTCTCGATGAGTGGTGGGTCTAATATTAAGTGGGCTTCTTTCGTCACCGACATTAACTGCGGTGAGATTTGTAATTTGTGTTTTAGTATGATGCAGACAAATGTGACTCAAGATTGTGTCTAAGCCTATACTTGTTTAGCTTCCATTCTGTATTTTATAATTAGGTGAGTAATTCGTATACAGTATTCTCGGAACTCATGTTCGGCGTCTAAATAATAACTCGTGCAAAAAGGTTCAATTTTCCTTATTCCTGACGAAATCCTTAAAGCAAATTCAATCTTTGTTAATACAGAGTTTAGGAGCCCATCCGAAACCGAGGCTCTATTAAAAGATATTCGCAAGTCGTCATTAACCAAGTTGGGGGCAGAAATATGTCATGAGGCATTTGTGGGCATCCATCTATAAATATAATTGGCCTGTCTTGTTAGTTTCAGGGAACTTCGGCTTTGAAGTCTACTGAGGTCTGTACGCATAAATGCACGGCGAAATGATAAACGTTGGGTCGTTGACGGATGAATAGATAGATAGAGAGGAGAGCGTGTGTGGTGTCTTTATGCAAGAATTTTCCTGTGATCCGAGTTTTTCCGGGGATATTGTTAGTACTCCACTTTGCTAGGATTCGTAGGTATGTCTCTTCGGTCAAAGTAACTTGTGCACTTATTGCTTAAGCTCTATCATGATGGTTTCTGATTGAATGAGACCGCTGTTATGCTAACATCACAAACCCTGTGAAGTTTCACTCGACTCATTTAAAAATCGAGGGGCAGAAAAGTGGCCTATAGATATGGACATCGTCCACAACACAAGTTATGATAGCCAAAAGAGAAATCCATGTGCAAACTCGTGTAGTTTTCTCACTCATTCCCACAGTTTTCATACAATATTTACCTTGCAAAACATTATGTAAAACAAACATACAAAGTGCCCATCAAGATATTGATCCCTTATAAAGAATACAGTTATAACAACCCGAGCCTAAATAAACAAGTCAAACATACGGCAACACGTATTCAACATAGAAATACATAATAAATGTATTATATTTACATATGAACTAGGACTGGGAGCCGAGTATATTTTTGTGAGTAGCCGCCGGTTTTATGTTTACGCTTCGTTTTTTGCGAGATGGGTTGAGAATGTGGATTTGTTATATAATGAGTGGAGCAGTATGCCTTAGTTCATGTAAAATATTACTCAGTGAACATAGGGCCACAAGATAGCTCCTTGGGGTATGCCATAATTACAAATGTTTGGCAGGCAGGTTGGTGACCGCACGAAGAATTTCGCAGAATTTCGAGTCACGAAATGGATTAAAAAATAAAGTAAACCCTTTCAGGATCTTTCATCATCTTATACGTAACTAGCGACGCGCCTTGGCTTCGCGCGGGTTTAACATAATCATGTGGCGATTGTAAGAACCTTTATCAAGATTTATAAATGAAAGGTGAAAGCCGCATCAAAATCGTAAGTAATTTAGATGTACTAAACGAATAACAGAAAAACAATTTATTTTATACCAATAGATTAAGTTGCTATACTGCCTATATTGCTGTTTTACTATGATTGCAATAAACTTGATGAAAACTCAACCCCGAACTATCTATCTTGATAGATAGTTCGGGGTTGAGTTTTCATCAAGTTTAATTGAAAAGTATGAAATTGTATTATTTCTATGAAAGCCTGTCTTGACAGGCTTTCATAGAAACTCTGAATTCCTTTTCAATTAAATGCTGCCCAAAGCTTGGCCTGCTAACACATTTGCATGGTATCAAAAGGATTATTCAGAAGTTTTAGGCAACGACGCCGTGAAATTGAACTGACTCTTTGTATTTGACTCTTTGTATTTGCTCCTGAGTATTTGACGCTTCCAGTATAACCAGATTTACAGGAAACTGGACACACAACGCGACGATTGGAATTCTCACTGCTCAGAATGAGTGAAAAACGCCAATCGATGTCAAATGAACGCCTATATGGAGTCCGAAACTATTGGACTGGTTTTGTTTTTTACTGTTTACACTGTAGTAAATGTTCAATAAATTTTACTAAGCGCTTTTCCAATTGATCTGGCGGATAAAACAGACAAAACTGTATTGGAGAGTTGGAAGCTTTTTAACATTTTGGATATACATACGTATATAAATCTAGGACGAATGACATAATAGTGCTGGTCTGCTGGAAATAAAACAACGCACTACCATGAAGGGAAATTGTGATAATAATACAAGGTGCTGATATGTTTTATTTATAAGCTGAACTGCAAATGGCACGCATCAAGTGTGAGAAATGGGTCAAAACAGTGATAGAAGGCGGTGAGTCACTTTCGACGACTGGAATGGTTCGTAGCAAGCATTTCATACTAGTCATACTAATATTACAATTACGTAAAATGGCTTAGACAAAGCTTGGCACTGCCACAGTGTAAGAATACCCTTCATTTCCAGTTAACCAAGTACCTATTTACGCCATTCCGAAGCATGTTCTATTTAATGCTTTCATAATGCAATGGCAAATAGCAATGCTAGGTAAAATGATAAGAATCTATATTTTTCCAAGTTGTGTTTATACTTTAACAGATATGAATGGCCTGTTCCATCATTTCCGGATAAGTTTCGAGTTAACCTATCTAGCATAATTTATAATTTCATACGAATTCTTTTCATATTTTATCATATCATATCCGTAGGTACACTGTGAAACAGGCAAGTCTACTAAATTGAGTGCTGTATAATATGTTGCGTTTCTAAACCCAAAATTTAAACAATATTCCCATAGCCTAGTTACTACTTCCAGTACGTCAAGTTGCTACTAAATAGTGAAGTCATTTACTCCACTATGATCGGCCACACGCATGGAACAGATGGCGTAACCGTTGATAACAGCATGCGGGCCTCATTTGACGATTACTGACAGCTGTTAAGGCCGGCAATAGACGGATCGCTAGAAGCAGTCGACACACTGCTAAAAACATTATCATCATAGTCTGTAAACTTCAACATGACATTATGTAGTTGTAATGAATAGTCAATTAGAGAATATGCTTCGCAAACAGATTGGTGATGGCGGTTGGAAGTTCTTGGTTATTAGCGCACGCAGAAGAATGCTGATTCCAATCTTCAAAAAAAACTTGATTAGAAGAAGTCTTTTAGTGAATTTGCGTGTAGTCACATACGAGAAGACTTCTAAGTCAGTCAGTGACATGTTCTTCCACATTTTATTTAAAACGCAGCCTATCGTCTATTGTCAGCCTTAGATGTGTACTTTTTATTAGGGTCTTATCTACAAGGGAAATTGTGAAAATGGTTCAGGTGAGGATACTGGTGTTACTTTGTGTTGCTCAAAGCGGGGACAGTTAAACAATGGATCGTGATTCGTGCCATTAGTTCTACACATAAAGTTCTATTCAGGTATACAATACATATTTAGAAAAACCACATAAAATTGATCGTAGGTAGGTATTTGTCTCTTTGAAGCTAATTAACCTGTTTTATATAGCTCTAGCGCTATTCTACCAACTTTAACAGGTCACAAGATAAACATTAGCCCGTATTCATGACTTGTATTTAATAAAACATAGATATAGCTAATTTAGATTTTTTTTGGAAAATCTTTTAAGAAAACAGCTCGGCACATCACTAATTAAGTTCTAAATCTCTCCATTTAAGTTTCAGTTTAATATAACAAAATATAGACGCCATTACGCCTTTTATAACGTCGACTCGCAAACATAATGGATCTTAATTGAAGTTTAACGATTTTCGCAGAAATTAACGTTTTTTATAAATCTTATACGGTTTTAAATTCGTATTTGATTAATCAATCCCGTAGGTAATTTTGATTTGGTAATTAGGTAGGTATTTGTGATTTTGAAAGCACGTCAAGTATCTTTGATATATAAAGAGGCTTTTTAATTAAAAAAAAATGATGAGCTATTAATATTTTTGGTAAAATAATGTAGTAAGTAGATCAGATAGTTATTTAAGATCAGCCTTTTTAGTTTTACAATTGAAGACCTATTATATCAGCCCTCTGAATCATATGTCCATCCAAAAGAGGACCAAAATTATGCAAATGACATAAAATACATTCAAACATCATAAACGTCAATTAAAACAATATATGAACCAATTAAAACTTTCTAAGCCGTATTTACAAAATCCATTTAATCCACCAGATATTTCTAATCTGACATCACAGGAAACTTCACCAAAGATTCTTATTACAAACGCATAAAGCATAAAGTTGAGTGATCCTTAATAGTTAAACAAGCAAAGTTATCTTTGTAGGGACATACGGGCACAAAAGTGCTTATGAAGCTCTAACGAGTAGTGCACATGTGAGACGATACGGGCGCCCTCTACTGAACAATGTCTTCATTATTCAAACTATTCAAGTACAACAATAAACCTTATCTATAACGTTATAAGTCTCGAAGTTGAATGAATCTAATCCAGAACAAAGGATAGAGTTTTACAAAGAAAATCAACAGATGGCACTGTGATAAAGATGGGCACATCGCGAATGAGTGTTCATTATGAAAATAAAGGGTCACGTCGCAAGGATTTGGACCTGTAAATTTTTTGAAAGGGTTTGCGGGTTCTCTGGGTTCTCTGACACGTTCGAGGAAATGTGAGGATTAAGTTGAAAAACATACTGAATTAATATTAAGTGTACTTGCCACTACGTTAGTTAAAACGTAAAATTCTTTAGATTATTTCATGCAGACATGCGTTCATCGTTGATAAACAAGAGTTGCAATTAACAAGTTTCACTGAAATAATTTAGGAAAAGGAATACGCACAATATTGTCGCAAATAGATTTTTTAATACAGTTGCTCAAAAAGTGGCGTATTGCAGGGACGTATAGCGTTCGGGATGTGGGCTATTACATACTCGAGCTTTTTCTTTACCTTTTCCGAACTCGTGCGTTCTCTTTCCCAACTAACAAAATAATGTCTATTAAAAAAAAACCAACCACAAAGTTTTTACAAAAAAAAAATCATATAAGTTTTTATGATTCATGCAAATATTTCTAAAAATAAGCTACTAATTTGTTTCAATATCAGATTTAATAATTTGATTCAATGAGTTGGGTTAGGTTTCATTTAATTTCATCTCATCTCATTAAATTTAATTTTCATTTCATATCAATAAAAAAAATCTACTGAAGACTTGGCTGTATGGGCATAGTTCCCTTTGCCTACCCAGAATGGGTGTGGAAAACAAAAAAAAACTGCTTATATTCTTTTACGGTTGGCGCCATTTTCCATGAATGTTCTTTATTAAATTGCTTCATTTTCTTCACTGTATTAAAAATAGTTGTTCAGTACACGTGCGGAACCGTCATTGCAACTTGTTCCGACTGTCAACCCTTACCTTCGGCTGCGCCTCGGCTCAGGTAGACATTTGTCGGAACTCTTTGCAATGACAGGCTTTCCGCACTTATAATGAAATATACTACATAATATATTATTAGGATCGTTTCTCGTATTCAGTTCAGTACTACAGAAAATGTATTCCCCAATATTACTTTTTACGCAAGTACAATTCAAAAAATAATTACAGAACAGCTTGTAGGTAGGTACTTCATATAATGACTAAAAAAACTTTATGAAAGATTGATGATTTATAAATTAACGTTACCTACTTTGATGTACCGCGATATACCTACATGACAGCTCCTATGAAAAAATGCAAATATGTGTAAGCATATGCTCTTTTTACTTGTCTTATAACAATATTATATTATTTATATCTTTATAAATAATTGTTGACTATCTAAAACTCGTAATTTGGCTGCAAAACAATATTAAAATACCTACCTGATTTAACCGAAATGTAACTGTCAAACTCACAATCATGGCGTCAGCCCCACCATTTGTAGGTTATAAAAGGGCATGCCGCCATTATTGTGAGCCAGTTTGTGTGCAACATTTGTGGAGGTAACACCATCTAGATATCTGCGATTTGTGTAAGTTATATTATTATTTTACTTTTAATAATTTAATGTATAATTTATATTGTCGATGTCGATTATTTATTTAAATGATTAAATAAATTAAAATATAATGTGATGGCTATGAATACTATTTTGATGCTTGGCAGAGGTTGTTGTTAGTACATATTGAATAGTATAATTTACCATAAATGCAATAAATATAATTAAAATAAAATACGAAATATAGAAACTATTGTTTTATTCTACAATTCAGAAGTGGGATTGGTAGCTCATTCTTATGTTTATGTTTTCTTTTCCGGTCGAGAACCATGGATAATCCGAGAGTGCTTGCCTCTCCGATTTTGGGGAGTGCTCAACCATCGCCAATCGGAAGTGCAGATGAATCCTCGGCACGGCAAACGCACAGTTCACGACAGAAGCTGAAGCAGTCATCAGACCGGGTGATAAGCCCGATTCGCCATCTACCAAGCAGTCGTCGGTCGCGCAGCCCCTTGCGCAGTCCAGTCGTTGAACGACGGTCATGCAGTCGGCGCAGCAGCCGGCGGCGTAGCAGCCCGCGACGCAGCAGCCCGCGGCGCAGCAGCCCGCGGCGCAGCAGCCCGCGGCGCAGCACCCCGCGGCGCAGCAGCCCGCGGCGCAGCAGCCCGCGGCGCAGCAGCCCGCGGCGCAGCAGCCCGCGGCGCAGCAGCCCGCGGCGCAGCACCCCGCGGCGCAGCAGCCCGCGGCGCAGCAGCCCGCGGCGCAGCAGCCCGCGGTGCAACAGCCCGCTGCGCAGTGGCCAGCGGCGCAGCACTCCGCAGCGCAGCAGCCAGCGGCGCAGCGGCCCGCTGCGCAGCAGCCCGCTGCGCAGAAGCCAGCAGCGCCGCAGCCCGCGGCGCAGCGGCCCGCAGCGCAGCATCCCGCAGCGCAGCAGCCCGCGGCGCAGCATCCCGCAGCGCAGCAGCCCGTTGCGCAGCAGCCAGCGGCGCAGTAGCCCGCGGCATCGCAACGCACAAGGAACTACAGGTAGCACTACTGCTTCTAACGGAAGCAGTGGTGACTTTAATATACTAGTACAGGCATTAAAGACTCTTGTCCCAGATCATGAAAGAATAGGCTCCCACAACAATACCGTACCTGAGTTTGATCCTGCAAGAAAAGAGCAGACGATGGGTATGTGGTTGCATAAAGTTAATGAATGTGCTGCAATCTATTCATGGAATGAAAAACAAATAGTGCATTATGCACTTCCAAAACTTAAAGGCATAGCAAAACGTTGGTACGAAGGATTGCCATCGGTGCTCTTTTCTTGGGATGAGTGGCAGACAAAATTATTAACGGCTTTTCCCTCGGAAGAAAACTACGGTCAGATGTTAGCGGATATGTTGGCTAGGCGCGCACGTTACGGTGACTCCCTTGAAGATTACTTTTACGACAAAATTACTCTTATTAACCGATGTAGTATAACCGGTAAGCGAGCGGTAGAATGTGTTCTACACGGCATAGATGACCGCGCAGTTAGATTAGGTGCCGAGGCGGCTCAGTATGAGGACTTGGATAAATTACTAACTTATTTGAGAAATTCAAGGAGCTTGAAACAAAATTTAGAACGTAAACCTAATAATAAGAATCAGTCGAGTATAACCCCCACGGATAATAAAGTAAAGAATCCAGGTACCAAAGACAGAGCCCTTCGTTGCAATAATTGTAAACAGGAAGGTCATTTTGTAGGTCAATGTACTCAACCAATAAAAAAGTGCACTAAATGTCTAAGAATCGGTCATGAGGCGGAAAGTTGTTTTTCGAAAATAATTCCGACTCAAAAATCAGTTAACAGGATAGGTATAAATGGTACAGTTTCGGATAAATATTTTAAAACCGTACATATAAACGGCACAGAAATTAATTCCTTCGTCGATCTTGGAAGTGAATGCTCGATGCTTAAACAATCCGAATTACCTAAATTGGGGAATGTGCAGGTAGTAACAAATGATTTGCCTATACTTAGAGGGTTTGGTAATTCTGTTGTGTATGCCTTGGGTAAGGTCAATACTATTATTGAAATTGACGGAGTAAAGGCTGAAGTAGAGATATTAATTGTCCCGGATAGTGTTATGCAGGTTCCTCTCATGATAGGTCAAACTTTCACGGAACAACCTCATGTAGTAATTCAAAAAACAAGTCAACATTTTGAAATATCACAAAATGATATAGACAATAATATCTTCCACTATCATAAAGTTAAAGTTTTTAATCGTCAATCTGTCAAAGTATTAGGTTTAACGATTTTGGAAGTCTATACGGAGCCCAAATTCACGGGTGACCTTTACATTGAGGGAGGCTTGCGTAACAAAAATAACTGTATTTATTTTGTGTTAACTGGGATTTATCAATTTAACCATGATGGTTGCGGACAAATTGCTGTAAATAACTTAAATTCCAAATCCTTACGCTTAGAAGAAAGCATTTTAGTTGCTCGGGGTATTATTGCTAATCAAGAAGTAGAAAAAAATATTTTGCATATAACCAATTCCAAACTACAGGATCGACAAATGAGTTCCATCTGTTCTTCAGATCTAAACATTTGCGGTGAGCTAGATCAAACTGTGATTGATGATTTACTTATCTTGTTGAACAAGTATCGGAATTGCTTTGCATTTGCACTGTCTGAGTTGGGACACTCCTCGATTTGTGAAATGAGCATTGACCTGCACAGTGACAAACCTGTAGTCTATAGGCCTTACCGACTGGCAATGAAAGAAAAGGAAATAGTCAGAAATATGGTAGATGAACTTATTCAAAACGACATAGTACGTCCTTCAGTTTCCCCTTTTGCTAGTCCTATTGTGCTTGTGCGAAAAAAAACCGGGGATTACCGACTTTGCATCGACTATAGAGCTTTGAATAAAAATACCATACGTGAAAATTACCCGATGCCACTCATAGATGACCAGATCGATACATTAGCTGGTAATATGTACTTCACTGCTCTTGATTTGGCATCTGGTTACTACCAGATTCCCATCAGAGAGCAGGATAGGTATAAGACGGCTTTTGTTACGCCAGAAGGCCATTTCGAATTTAACAGAATGCCTTTCGGCTTAGCAAATGCTCCGGCAACGTTCCAACGAATGATGCATCAGGTTCTAGGCAATTTACGTCATAAAGAGGCATTAGCATACCTGGATGACATAATTATCCCATCAAAGACCATTGAAGAGGGTATGAAACAATTAGAATCAGTATTAATTTTGTTATCAGAAGCAGGTCTTACTCTCAAATTGTCGAAATGTGTTTTCTTTGGCCGTTCAGTTACTTACTTAGGGTTTAATATTTCAAGTGAGGGTATCCAACCGGGGTCTGCAAAGATAGAGGCTGTAGAAAAATTCCCCGTACCAATAAATCAACACAACGTTAGACAGTTTTTAGGGCTTGCAAGCTTTTTTCGTAGATTCGTAAAGGGATTTTCAATTATTGCGAAGCCATTGACGCAGTTATTAAGAAAAGATGCTATTTGGGTATGGGAGTCCGATCAGCAGAACGCATTTGATACTTTAAAAACGACCTTAGTTCAAAAACCGGTATTAGCTTTGTATAATACAAAAGCTTTCACAGAATTGCACACTGACGCATGCAAAATCGGTATTGGCGGTATACTATTCCAAAAAAAATGAACAGAATATTTTGAGACCCGTAGCCTATTTTAGCAGACAAAATAGCCCTGAAGAACAAAATTACTGTTCTTATGACCTAGAAACTCTTGCCGTAGTAGCTTCGTTACAAAAATTTCGCGTGTATTTAGTAGGGATACATTTTAAAATTGTTACTGATTGCAATTCATTGAGATCCACTTTTATGAAACGTGATATGATTCCCCGGGTAGCCAGATGGTGGACCCAAATGCAAGAATTTGATTTTGAAATCGAATATAAGGCAGGATCTTCCATGGCTCATGTGGACGCTTTGAGTCGCAATCCATCCATCAGTGGCAATCATTCTGAGCAAATGGTTAATTCTATTATGGAAACAGACTGGCTATCAACTGTACAAAATTCAGATTCGGAAATTCAACGGATTATTGGGATTTTAACTAACTCTGAATTTGATGATATTTTAGAAATTAAGGAAAACTACAAAATTAAAAATGGTAAACTTTTTAGAATCACACATGATGGAGATAGATGGGTTGTGCCTAAAGGCGTTCGATGGCAAATTGTCAAAAATAATCATGACGACATCGGTCACTTCGCGTTAGACAAAACACTGGAAAAAATAAAAGCCCATTATTGGTTCCCAGATATGCGTACTTTTGTTAAGAAATATGTATCCTCTTGTCTAGAATGCGCGTATAGTAAAACACCTGGTGGGAAAAGACCCGGCTTTTTGCACCCAATCCATAAAGTAGACGTGCCGTTCGACACTATACATATGGATCACGTAGGTCCATTTCTACGTAGTAGAAGGGGTAACATGTATATTCTTGTTTTAATTGATGCTTTTACAAAATATATATATCTAAAACCAGTGAGAAGCACAAAGTCAAATACTACCATTAGAGTTCTACGCGAGTTCATGAGTATTTTTGGCGTACCCAAACGAATTATATCTGACCGTGGCACGTCATTCACGAGTGATCTTTTCAAAAAGTTTATATTAGATAAAGGCATCAAACATGTATTGAATGCGGTTGCTACTCCACGGGCCAACGGTCAGGTGGAAAGATATAATAAAATTATTGTCGATTCATTAACGGCTAAATGTATAGGCACATCTGAAAACAAATGGGACGACCATCTGCCCGATGTCCAGTGGGGTATCAATAATACTTTCAACAAGGGCATACATAGAACACCTGCAGAGGCTTTATTTGGAATAAGGCCCCAGGGCTCAAGTGATAGTAAAGTAATCTCTGCAATCGATGACGATATTACTTCAACAAACAAAAGCCTCGAAGAAATTCGTGCTGAGGTTTCTTCTCATATTGAGTCCACACAAGGGGCTCAAAAAGCGACCTTTGATAAATCTCGTTGTAAACCCATCAAGTATAATGTTGGGGATTTAGTAAGAGTTGAACGACAAATTCCCGCTACGGGTAGTAGTAAAAAGTTGATCCCAAAGTATCAGGGTCCGTACAAAATTACTCATATTTTCGATCATGATCGTTATCAAGTAGAAGATACACCTCTTTCAAGAAAGGGTAACAGAAAATACTCAAGTGTTATTGCTGTAGATAAGTTAAAGCCATGGATTTGCTTCAATAGACCACATGACGACATTCTGTTAAGTGAGAAAGAGTCTGATGATGAAAACTAATTTACTGTTTTTTTTATAGCATAATTTTATTATGTACCTAGACCAATGGGGTCTATTGTTAAGACCAATGGGGTCTATTTGTTAAGACCAATGGGGTCTATTTGTTAAGACCAATGGGGTCTATTTGTTAAGACCAATAGGGTCTATTTGTTAAGACCAATGGGGTCTATTTGTTAAGACCAATGGGGTCTATTTGTTAAGACCAATGGGGTCTATTTGTTAAGACCAATGGGGTCTATTTGTTAAGACCAATGGGGTCTATTTGTTAAGACCAATGGGGTCCATTTATTGATTAAGGCCAATGGGGTCTATCTATTGATTAAGACCAATGGGGTCAGATATATTGAGACCAATGGGGTCTGCATGCTAATTAGAGCAATAGTATATCTGTTTTATGATCAATGAGTTTAGGTTTTATATTGTTAATGTGTAATAAGAATTTAAAAACTTTATTTTGTTCGATTGGTTTGCAGCTAAGTACGGGGACGTACAATTTGCTCGGATGGCCGACTGTAAGCATATGCTCTTTTTACTTGTCTTATAACAATATTATATTATTTATATCTTTATAAATAATTGTTGACTATCTAAAACTCGTAATTTGGCTGCAAAACAATATTAAAATACCTACCTGATTTAACCGAAATGTAACTGTCAAACTCACAATCATGGCGTCAGCCCCACCATTTGTAGGTTATAAAAGGGCATGCCGCCATTATTGTGAGCCAGTTTGTGTGCAACATTTGTGGAGGTAACACCATCTAGATATCTGCGATTTGTGTAAGTTATATTATTATTTTACTTTTAATAATTTAATGTATAATTTATATTGTCGATGTCGATTATTTATTTAAATGATTAAATAAATTAAAATATAATGTGATGGCTATGAATACTATTTTGATGCTTGGCAGAGGTTGTTGTTAGTACATATTGAATAGTATAATTTACCATAAATGCAATAAATATAATTAAAATAAAATACGAAATATAGAAACTATTGTTTTATTCTACATATGCGTGTGAAAACACTGTTTTACCTGTATTCAATTTACGGTTTCCAAAACACAGTATAGCTGAACTAACCTTGTGATAGCGGTTATTATAAATAGATTTGCTACACAACAATAAAAAAATATCCTTCTATAATTATACTTAAATGGCTGTAATTACATAAAAACTGACCTACACCTCTCGTATGTGTTATAATATTTGTAACCTGTTCTAGTTTTAGCAGGATATATTGCAGATACCTTTTAATAGATGTCCTGTTCGGAAACCTTTTTCTTTTTATAGAATAAGTTAAAAATAAAACAAATCACTTTCTTCCATCTTTTCTTTCTGCCAGTACATATTTTACACGAACCATTTCAAGAGCTTAGCATGGAGCCCGTCAAATATGCAACACGTGGTACCAACCTCCCATAAATAAGATCGACCAGGAAAACCTTAGGCAACCGTAAGAAACAAAATAACGGCGAATAATATAAAAAAGGCCCAGGTTTTATGTGAATGCCCACATTAATAATTCATCCGTAATCCCCTAAAGTTGGTGGTGGGATCTAAAATGTATTTTACGACACAATCGACCGTGTTTTATACACAAGCCACAGGGGCGGACTGAGGTGCTAACTCGCCAATGGCGCCTTCTGTATAATAATATTTTTACTTCTCTAGTAATGTGTACTCGTTTTTATGGTTACTATGTTATACTTTTCCGAGGCCAGGTCACCAGGTGTCCTAAATCGAGGTGCCGTATAAAATGAGCCAATAATGATAAAGCCCTTAGTAGGTACTTGTTTATTAACCATACCCTGCAATAATTGAAAAGCGTGCCAAGAAGCTCATTAGCAACGACTCCCTTGTAGAGACTAAGCTCCAAAGTCTTGAGCATAGGCGCAAGGTTGCTAGTCTATCGGTTTTTTATCGGATACATTTCGGAGAGTGTGCTACAGATCTGCATGATCTAATTCCCTCCTGCCCTTTTTTCTATCGGACTGCCAGAAGCACGAAAAAGCGCCATCGGTTCATGGTTGATGTACCAAAAACCCGAACGAAGCGCTTTGATTCCACTTTCATTGTGAAAACCGCAAAACAATGGAATTCGCTGCCCGAGTGGGTGTTCCCCGACAGTTACAATCTGGGTATCTTCAAGTCGAGAGTGAATCGGTTTCTTCTAGGCAAGCGTGCTCCATCGTAGACCGCATCATCACTTAACATCAGGCGAGATGGCGGTCAAACGCGAGCCTATAATTTAATAAAAAAAATTAAAAAAATTCCAATATCTAGTATTTTTCATTTCATGGTTTAAATCAAATCAAATCAAACAATTTATTTGCACTAAACATGTGTGATCATACAATCTCATAGGATAGCATTTTTTTATGTTAAATATTTTACAGTCCAACATGTTCTACCTAAAGAGGTGTACAAATGAGTAATCTCCATCAAGTGAAATTAAATGTCAGTACCTACCCAATTATTAAGTAAACAATAAAATACGTCTAGATAAAATAAAATAAACAAATAAAATTAATAACAACAATATTAATGAAGTAGTTAATATAATAAAATCAGGCATGTCAAAAAAAAAAAAAATAATAATTAGCATAATGTCAAAATTAAATGTCGAGAAATAATAACAACACGCAATACAATAATCTAAAATGAGTCATTTAAAAAATCTTTTATATTGTAATAACATTTAGCAGCTAGTATTTGTTTTAATCTCTTCTTGAATAGTGTTATATTTAAAGTTTTAAGTTCTCTCGGTATTTTATTTTATAAATCTTCTTTAATAGAAGTCTTCGTTTAAGGAGACTATCTTGGGTATGATGATTTTATAGATTTATATAGAATATAATAAAGTCAGTTTTACTTGTGATTTGTTTAGAGTTCATAAACTGTCGCTGTGCAAACTTTAAAAAAAAAAAGCCGCGTCGTAATAATAGTGCTAGTGCGACCCAAGAGTGACAAGAAAATTAAAGACCACGTAGGTAGAACCTTGTAGCGCCAGTTATTGGCTAAATAAGAGCGATGAGGTAAACCGAGGACGTTATGAGCTATTTATTTATATCTAATTTAGTTCAACCCACGTTGAATGTTTCATTTGAACCGTCTTTCGGCTTTATAAGCTGTAAAAGTTTTAGTATGTGATCGAAATGTCATACGAATATAGTTGTGTTTTTATTGTGATTTAGGTTGTAAGGAACATTGTTAATTTAATAAAACCACAGAGGGAACCTGAAAGAATACAAAAGACCATAAACCGAGAATGTCGTGTTAAGGTTTATGGCAATGGGCAAGTTTTACCTATCTGTAATGTATAAATACGAAGGAGAACAAAATACCATAGAAACTGTTTACGTTTCGAGTTACAGGAAAAGCATACTTAATTTAATGAACCTTATACAAGAGAATGTTAGTTGCTCCAACATCTATTTCTACCCTTACAAAAATAGCTGAAACACCTACGCATACAAAAATACCAGCACCAGATTGCCACACTCCATCCCTGCTCTCACTACACAATGCCCTTAAATGAAATTTAAGTCGCCCGCCGAAAGTAGATAAAACTTCAGTTTTTGTCGTAAGCTTTCTGCTAACTTTTTTGGGTAGCGAAACTTCAATGAATTTCGGTGTTGAGTTTCCCCAATGGTTTTAGGAAACAAACACCCGCGCACGCTATCGAGAAAAAATCTTTAGCAGGTAGGAATGTCAGAGATAAATTCTCAGATGTCGATCCTAATGCAAATTTTGCACCATACCTCATAAAGCATTTAAGTTTTGTTTTTTGTGTTATAAAATCACCGAAAAGGGACCAAATGTAAATTTGGAAAAATATGGCGGTTGGGTTCTACCATCACGTTATCCTAAATGCCTTTTACCTAAGGCGATATGTTTTAACTATCGTGTAGTCCCACAAAAAGATTAAGCGTTAAACAAAGACCCCGAAGACAAAGGCGGAATGGAAACGTCATGTGCTGAAAAAGATATTATGGAACAAATATTTACCAAAAAAGGAAAAATAAATACACCTGACGCAATACGTTACAAAAATAAATGTATATTGTATACACGTATTTCGAGCATCGCGACACAAACTAACAGAAAACGCGTAAAAATAACTCATCTAACGTTTTTATGATTTTGGGGAACAGGGATGGCGTTCATTACTGTCTCGGGGCTAAAGTAAACAGGGACGTTGGAATTTTTTCATCAAAATTTGACTTATACCATCTGCTTCCGCGGTAATCTTGGCTAGGGCAAATATTTGGTGTAGGTACCGCCTCTGTTATGTAGCTTCATAATTATAGCTAGGGCCAGGGATTACGAGTAGGTCACTGTGAAATCTCATTATCCTCGCTTTGTCATCAGCGATACAATTTGTGGGGGCTTGAATCAATTATAGTATGTTTGGGAATGCGCTTTGGGGATTAACAAACGTCAATTAGGTTTAGAAGCTGCTTTATAAACTAAGTGCTCTGTTTGCGGATCAGGGGATTAGGTATGAGCTACGACAGTTTGCTGTTTCTGTTTGTTTGTCTGTTTTAAAATATGTATCTCTAGAAACTCCGAATATGTTAATTGGATTTTGATTACAAAATTCGCATAGGTATGTACTCGAAAGTAGCACGGAACTAACCCTCTGGCTAAGATGTACATTAGTAGACAGCGATTTGGAGGTTTATTTTTTTTTAAAAGAAAGCTTATGTTATACGAAGCACTGCCGTATTTTTGAATAATTAATTAAGCTGGCTTAGCTACCTCGACTTCCTACCTACCTACCTATCATCAATTTACATTACTGAAGAGATCACTTATCTGTATACCTAAATCTCAGGCTGAAATCTCAGGTAGCCAGGCAAACACTAACTAGAATAAACTTAAATGTTAATAAGTACCCAGTATATCTTTGCGGTTCATGGCGGCGCTGCTGACTACGGTAAAAACAATATTATGTCAAATGCAGTCATTTAAATTTAGTTCCTCATTTTTCCCGCATTCCAAGACATATTAGGCAGTGTATTCACTCACGATAACACCATTGTGCTCGACATTACCTGAAAATAAAAAAATATAAATTAGGTCACGCATTTAGCTAATCATTAAAAGACATTTATTAGGACGGGACACGAAATGGCTTCGGCGGTTAAGGTGGAATAATTTAAAATTAATTTACACACGTACAATTAAAATATTGACATTGATCACGCTTGTTCTACTTTAAACTTCCGAGTGGTAAATACGGAAGGTGAATAAATAAATGTAAAATATAGCTGTATGTAAATCCCATCGTAGTCACATACCAGATCAAAAGCAGAAAAAACCCGACTTGGAATTCCATTTTCCCTAGAAAGCCTAAAACACCGACACCAGGGCTTTTTATTGCAATTCCTTGCATGCTAAAGTTTGTCTTCTCCATAAATATCTTCTCCGATATGCTAAAGATAAACACATCTGTTGACTACATTTTAAAAGACCACGTGTTTCCGATTTTTAGGGTTCCGTACCTCAAAAGGAAAAACGGAACCCTTATAGGATCACTTTGTTGTCCGCCGGCAGTCACCGGACCATAAGTGGAGCCATCTGCTCATAGATGGCGCCAATTGGAAGTATGCAGTAGCGCCATCTATGATCTTATGTCGGAACCCTTAGGGCGCGAGGCATACTCGCACTTGTCCGGTTTTTTTACGGTAGGTACGGCCCGCCTGTAGGTAAGTTAGCGTAGCCTATGAAACGCTTGTAACACCTAGTACCTATTACAAGGGCGTTGCCAACCCTTAAAAATGAGGAATCGCTGTACCGACAAACAGGTCCTCAGCTGTCAATATAGCGTATTCTCGCGACCTCACTCATCACAGGAACGCAACACTACTGGGCCCCAAGTCTGCTAATGCAATTGTCATAGTCATAATCGTGTCAGAATGGACTCTCAATGACATCGTTTTGACCAATGAAGAAAGAGATAGTCTTACTCTAAGCCAATGACCGCTTAAGTTTTGACCGTTATGGTGTCAAATTGCAATAGCAGAATTCCCCTGAAGAGTAACGCTATTTGGCTGTGTATTCTGTAATGTGGAGGTACTTCCCCAATCGGGCTGCTTTAGATTTAAGCAAAATATTCCGCTGTGCCTTCTTTAATATGCGCCATAGTGCCTTAGGTAAGTAACAATATTTTACACAAGTAGGTACCTATCTAACAATTCAAATCACAACATTCACAACCTAACATCAACCTTACTTTACATTAATCTCCCAAATTCTATTATTATACTCAAAACATGAGTGTAAAACATAAACCTATTAGGTAAGTACCTACACATTACGAAGAAGATCAAGACTTAACAGAATTACTTTTTAGAATCCATATAGTCTAGTCAGCGTATAATGTTCCCATGCGACGTGGAATAAGCTCAGATTTATGTAATCCTAGTATTCTTATCTTATCCGCCATCTTGCAAGATTCTTCTGAGTTACCATGTCGTATTTTTAAAAGAAAATCCTCTCAAAGGACGCTCTAAGTTTAGAATATTTGATGGAAAGGCATTTTTGTTTTACTTTGCATAACTTAGGATTTATGCTAGACGTCTGTTTAAGTGAAATTATGTATTCATAGGAGAATTAAGTGAGAAATTACGCTTTATATTTAAGTCTAGTTTGGTTCAATTTTAATCGTTTTTTAAAAAGTTATAAAGTTTAGTAATATGTTGGGAGTTGGGACAGACTGAGACAGTGGCGGATCTGGAAACTATTTGGCTAAGGGTTCACAAAGATATTATATTTGGAGGAGTTAAGGCTGCGCAAGCCGCTTATTTTTCCATTGTTTTGGCGCCGTCCACCGGCGAGTTCGTCTTAGCGGCATGCGCACTCTTAAGGGTCGGAAATCAATCAATACTAATAATTCGAAATCTGTCAAAAACTAAAAATTTCGGAGACTTAGTCTCCCCTCTTGATCGCCACTGATGATTTGCTCTTTTCTTTGGTGAAAGCAATGACTCTTGTATCAATCAATTTCGAATGATGGAGCATACCTAGAGCATACATAGTGTGTTTCAGGCAGTACAATCTTTTATCAACTAATGGCTATTCCCAATGACCGATCTATCGGCTCAAACCCATACTTGAGATAGATTTTGACATATTATACTCTACATAAAGAAGTAATGTCAAAAATCTATCTTTAGTAGGGTGAAGAGTCAATAGATCGGTTATTGCAAACAGCCATAACTTCAGAAGGAGAAATTAAGGTCATTGCAAATTATACCGTAAATAAATACGATCTATTTCGAACATAAATCATTTACAGACTGACCCACCTGGCAAGCCAAACTACAGTCAATTGTAATACCTGCGTAGGTATTGCTTTTTGAACAACAAACAATGAAAAGACCAACACATGCGTTAAAATGAAATATTGAATTGTTCAAAATTTTATTTAGATTTAGATTTTATACCCTTTTGACTAGGGATTGACTGAAATCAAATAACATTGTACCTAGTACCTGAAAATTCTAATATGTTTGTAAAAGAAAGTTTTATTTGACTCGGCTATAAAAAATATTTTTACGAGTGGGTCTGCTAAATAACAAGCTAGTTTTTGGACGCATTTCGGTTGGTAATTCGCTTTTTTGTAAATTAATTAGTGGTTTTGTTCCATTTATGCTTACAACATATTTTGTTAGAAAATCTTCAACTAATTACCAATTTTGACAAGTCCTTAAATTTTTGCACATCCTTAGCTACAATCCAGTCTCTTGGATCTCCGTTAGGTAACCAATTATATAAAGAAACTAAATGTCCTTTGAGACTACTAGCATGCTCGTAAAACGACAATAGTGATAGCGATAACAATCACCATATTAGGACTAGGTCCTTCGACCCTAGAATTTAGATCCTTGTTCTAAATCGTCCCTAGACATCAATTCCAGACCTTACTTCAATATGTCTCTAATATCTAGGGTAGTTTCGAGAAATATATTGCAAAGGAGAAGACCCAAAAATTCTTATCGGACCTGCCTAAGAACGCTCAAGACTTGAGTCGACCCGAGCTACTCGAAGAGGTTCAAAATACTTACAAAGAGCTACCAAACTGAAAAAAACCACTCAAAAAACTTCCATGAATAGAAACCAGAAACAAACGGCAAAAAGCAATTCATCAGTAGGTATTATTTGAGTTCTTTCTAGTTGATATTTTTGTAACTAAGGTATATAGGCTGGCCCTTAAAAGGAATACGATCAATTTATCTTTATTGACGTCTAGAAGAAAATAAATTGACTTGGCGATGGCGGCGTAGTTCTTTCGAATAGGCTTTAAAAAAAGCTGTAGTTTTTATTATATGTATTTCACAAATAAAATGTGGAAGGTAGGTATAATATTGAAAGGAAGATATTTATTTCATACATTTACTAAGCAAATAAAAACTGTACAGTGATCGTATAAGTTTATAAGCGTAGACGCACGCAATTCAGACAGAATTGGATTTAACAAACATGTAATGAATACAAATTATGTAGGTGAATAAAAAAACTCGTAGGAATTAAAGTTTACTAACTGAAAATATGTTAACATAGGTTACTACAGCCAGAATCATAGACCCAGTACCTAAATAAAACTATAACAAAAATAAACCAATGAAATTCAAATACTGAAGTTCGAGCTCAAATATCCGCATTGAAAAAAAAGAACAAGCAATTTAAAAATCTAACTAACGAAGCGAGTTCTCAACTTTTTCACAAAAATCAAAAGGGCCGAGACATCTCGTTATACAGCCAGCATTGCCACTACATGGCCACACGTGGCGGAACACACGGCTAGCTCCAGAAATACACAGCGTAAACACGGCAATATGTTCACAAGTAATGAAGCGAACACTTGGCCCGGCCTATAAATAGATAAATAAATAACTACGCGGCCCGTTTGTGTTACTATTGGTGTTTTGAAGTGCTTTTTTGTTTAAGGGATGGGCATGTTTACGTCGTTAGAAGTCGGCCTTTCGCATGTGGTACTGTGATTATTACATGTGTATTCCTTTTACAGAACAAAGATCAATTAATGTTCGTTTGGTAATTGAATTTTTAATATTAGTACGCGGTGTTGGTTGAGAACATCAAGACAGGCTAAAATAGGAGAGACGATATTATCAAGGCAACAGTTTGGACGCGGAAACTTTGTGAGAATTAAAAAGAATCCCTAACAGGATTATTAAACTCACAGTAAACAATTGATACCAACAAGCGGACTCAATTCTTCCTAACCCCTTAATTTGACTACCAGTATTTAAATATCCTGCCAGGGATCCAAATCTTTAGTCTGCGCGTGACATTGACAGCGGTCAAAACGACGTCTGTCCCGTAGGACATAGAGGGCAGACCTAAATCACTTTATAGCATAGATGTATTGTTTTTAGACTCGGACTGTGTAGGTGACTTCGAATCAGACGTTTGTAAATATTTTTTGGTCCAAACTGGAAAGTTTTGCGAGTTCGTCGAACATTTTTGATTTAATCCGTATTAGTGTTGCTAAGTTGCTTAATCAAGCCGGATATTTTTTTAATAACCTGTCTTTAATCACTTTTAACCTCACAAATAAAGATAATTAATTAAATAAGCTTAAAGTCCAAAATCCGACGACTAATAACGTAATATTAATAAAACTCACAAGAATTTTATCTTTAAGTTAAATTAACACCCAATAAGCAGAGCACACATCTATTTAAACATTCCTGAGCAAAATTCCAGAAAACGTGACATGTTCAACAACCGAACGTATCTCAAAATGTTAAAACGCTTACAGAGGCAGAACATCTCGAAGGCAATGCTCCTTCGGTGGAAAAAAAAAAACAAGTCCAGCCCACGGACCTTTGTTGTGGTGGTCAGTGCTTCGTGCAAAACAAAAATAAGACAAAACGAACGGGACAGAACAGGTCGGGGCCGACCGAGACCAGTCCGACGACTTTTGACCACTTTTCTGGTCCCACATCCCGGCAAACTTATCTCTACAACTACTTTCCAACTTCACCAACCTTATTGTGAAAGGTATAAGATCTGATTTTGTCTTATTAACGTTTTCGGATATGTTTTCTGGTTTATTGAGCTATGATTTTGATTTCGATTTCTTTAGGAATTTCTGTGGTTACGATTACGTTACTGAGTTTTGATGTGATGAAAGGTTTTGTGCGTTTATTGATTATTTTGGAGTAACCACAAAAGCCATGAATTTGATTTCGTAAAGGTGTAAGTGTTGACAGAGACACCTACACCAGACACCACCAGACGTTTATCGCAAAGCAGTAAAATTAATTCGTAGTTGATTTGGAAGCCTGAGTCGGACAGGATAAATTCAGTCCTACTTAAGTAACCAAACTTGGAACTTTAAACAGGATTAAACACAAAACTGGGGGAGCAATCTCGTCTGAATTGGATGGCTAAATTATTTTAACTCCGGTTTGTTTAACAATTAAGGAGTCTTAACAAGAATTACATTCATATTCATTATTTACAAAAAACCGATAAGTATTCTAGTCTATAATTATAAGAATATTGCCTTGAAACTTGTTTCAGATATTACACTTAATAATTAGAAACCTTATAAGAAAACTTATAAAAAGAATTTAATATGTTACACCTGAGGTTACACCGATACAAAATAGTAGTGTATGGGTATAAAGTAGCCACTATTGTAAGCCGAGAAAAACTTACAGCTATTAATAAAGAGACATCAACCCGTGGTGCACTAACCAGACATTCTTTCAAGGCCAACAAAACGACCAGAAAACATATGGTTGAAAAAAGAAACCAGTAACATTCATGCGGACAACTACCACTGTAACTTGACCCCAGCGAACCAGCCAACTTCCTTTATTTCACGTTTTAAAATAAAAGCAGCTAAAAAACGTCGGGAAATATAGAATGAACGCTGCATCAAAGACAAATGTACTCAACTTATTCTGAATAAGTTGTTTCGTGTTAATGTAAATATTCGAGTAAATGTCAGAAATCATTAAGAGTACTAAGAGCCGAGTGAGGTCGTTGTATACTGGTTAGTGATACCCACGACTTAAGTAAGAAGAGCTTTGGTGCCGTTAATTTAAGTTGGAATGAGGGCTCTAAGGATGTTGGCGGAACAGTCACCCCAAGCAAAGGTCCCTTGTGGTCACTGACCATCGACGAGAATAACGCAAGTACCTGGACTCACGCGCAGCCTGTACTTGTGACGTCACTCTCGACTCGATTTATGGGAACAAGATTACTCGGACTTAGAAGAATGCAAAAAAGTCCTTCATTAGCACGGAATGAAATATTGAATTAATCGTAAAGGAAAAAGTTGGAGCTTGAATTATTTAAGATGGTTTTCATTCTAACATAGAAAATAGGAAGGCTGGCCGTGACAGCAGTTCGGCATTTTCCTTTTGAAGCCTCATTTAAAATTGAGTTAGGTTAATTAAGCGTTTCATCACAGTATTTTTGTGGCAAGTTTGTGATACTCAACGAGTATTTAAAGAATACATATTTTAAAGAAAAATTATGTAGGTACAGAAATATTTTGAATTATTTTTGACAAAGGAAAGCTCCTTTTCAGTTACTTTTTTTCCTCGATTTACGTTAAGTTTAGTAAAAGCATTATATTTATGACAATAAGGTTTGATTGTGAGGCCCAATTCCAAACATTAAGATTTGAATTAATTTCACGACATAACTCAACACGATCTTGCATTAAATCTCATTTAAAAAACCAGATTAGCCCCTGAATTTGCATAGTATTACATATTTCTAAACAAAAAAGGAACTGTTTTATGGTAATTTTATTGAAATCGAAAACAGCTAGAATTGAAATAATTTTCTATGCAACAATTTTTATTCAGCATCACATCCTTCGTTTGCGTCCAAAATAACAAATTGGCAGTCAATTTAATTAAGAAATCAAATTTTGATTTTTCTAACTACTCAATTAATTATAGCTTTTACAAGTCCAACTCAATTTATTTAGATTTTACAAGTCAACAATAGCTTTAAAATACAGAAGAAAAAAAAACTTTAGTGTCTTCACGGGATATTTCTTTACTTGGAGACGTGGACGTGGATTCAGTATACTGAGCAGGAAAATACACACCAGTTATTCCTACAAGTAGTACGACTGTTCTAGTTGAAGACCTACTTATCCCGATACAGATTATATACATTCTTTATTTCGATATAATTTGAATACGTGTTCAGGCTAAGCCGATATTGTGAATCCACAGAGATGCAGTTTACCTATAGTTAACCTATTGCTGGAGCTGATTGACATGATTTTGATGATGTGTTCAGACCATCGTTGGCTGTCATAATCACAACACATTATACAGGTGAAGTGTTTGGATTTCCCTATTTGAATTTAGCATAAGCATAGCATAATCAGCCTATAATGTTCTCACTACATGTTCCCACACAGGCCTTCTCTGTGAGAGGGAGTGGGCCGTAGTCCACCACGTGGGCCCAGTGCGGATTGGTGGACGACACATGTTTTCGAATTTTTGGTTCTAGGACATGCCGGTTTCCTCACGATGTTTTCCTTCACCGTTAAAGCAAGTGATTAATTAATTTATAATACGCACATGACTTCAAAAAGTCAGCGGTGCGTGCCTCGGGATCGAACTCGAACCATTCGCCGTGGGAGGCACATGGTTAAACCACTCTAGGCTATCACTGCTATTTGAATTTGCTTTCACTAAAAATGTGTATAAGGTCTCACTAATAGTCTCCTAGTTTGTCTTTTATTTGGACTTTGCATAGAATTAAATAAACACATCGCATTGAAATTGTTTTCATGTTATCGAACGACAAATATCGCTTCATCTAGAAGTTATTTAACATTAGCATTTCCAACATTCATTGGTGCTGTTAATTTCTCATTTTAAAAGGCATAATTTATAAGGTGTTCAAACACGAGTTCACATTCTTAACCCTCACTTCGCAACACAGTTAACCTACCATCTGCTACTGGGACGTAAGTACCACCCTTCACTTCGAGAGCGTCACCAACGGATTTATGGCCCAAGGAAATTAACCTAAAGGTGTCGTGCCGAGATTTATAATGAAGGATACGAGGTATTTTTGAGGGTAGTTTAACACAGCTTTACGGGTATAAGACGTTTGGTTTGTAACCTGAGGATTAAGTAAATATAGTTAGGATGTGTGCTCCAATTTATTTGATGACGGATGTGTGCATTGGAGAAACGGATGGTTGGTTTTTAAAACACCTGTGTCATTTTTACGTGACGGGTTAATGCTTTAAAATTTTAATAAATACATGTGCGGGTGTTCCTCTTTTAAGCATTGTTTAACAATGGACATTCTGTAAATAAATTCTGAGATTTTGAAATCTTGTATCTAACAGCGCTAGGCTGGACTCTCTGCTTAAAAAAAAGACTTAAACTGACTGACAGGTTAATGGATTAGCAGTTAATAACTCCCAGTAAGTGAAAGCCAATGCAATTGAATGTGTTGTCGAATCTCATGTCAACTTTGCTGTTGTTTCTTGGCCAGCTTGATCGTCTTGATCAGCCGTCTAGAATCAGGGTTAAAGCTTAAAAATATAATACGTTTAGTTTATGTAGTAAGTTAAAAGAGGTTATAAATTCTCATAAGAATAGCTCATCGTCCTCGTCGTTTACTGCAATGAAACTAGATTTTTTAATTACAAAAGGTTCACGACCGGCGGACTGTTGATCTGATCCAGTCCAAGGTTCGAACCTTGGACTGGATCAGATCAAGAGTCCGCCGATTATGTACAATTATGTTCAATTAAATTTTCATGTGGAATTTTAATACCACCTGGTGTAGTGTGTGGAATATATTCGTTCAGGTATTTGCTATTTTCTGATAATTGTGCTAGAAATCTTTGGGCTGCAACTTCCAAGGTAACTTTAGATTGCTACAGCAGCTTTAGATCGATTAAACATGATAGCTCGTCCATGATCATATTGATCATTGTCGCAAGATTTTGTGGATACGTTTCTATTCTTCCCAATTTGACATCAATCTGCAGAAAAGCAGAGTTATTAAACCTATTATATCTGTGCTAAACTTTTTAAGTTATCTACAGCCATATTGAGTGAGACACCTTTCAATTTCACCTTACAGGTTACAGGTTGAATGTGCAATGAGTAGGTACCATCAACTAGCCGATAGTTTCATCCCATGAGCATTCGAGGAGCGGCAACCCAAAAATGTAAATTCCAATAGTCAATGGCTTTAGAATTTGACACAAATCATAAATATTTTATGCCACTTCCAATAGCAGTGGCTTCATTTTAGTCCACTGACGTCACGTGGTAAGACTATAAGAACTTTTCTTCGAAGCGGAAGCTTAGGATGCATTCGAAGAATTCTCGAAATAAGAGAAATGTGAAATAAACTAAATACGTATATTTATTTGCTGGGTGACACTTCGACATTTTCTCGGTGATTTCAAAACAGTTGCAAGATTTTTCTTCCTTTGATGTCACACGCATATGAACTTTAAAGACGTTGCGGATATTATTTCCGAAACTTGTTTTCATCTTTCTTTGAGGCGGTCGATCAGACGTAGCATTTTTTGGTTCATTTGGTGCAACAAACTAGGATAAAGACGTCTTTGAACCAACAAAGGTAAATACCGACCAGGTTCATGAATTGTGACGTAACACCGTTCGAATCCGAGCATACATTAATGTCTACTTCTGGCCAAATGGGAGAATGTTCTGGTCAGTACTCACTTTTACATGTCACAATGGAAGTCGTAGCTGGTCACGTAACAATATCTCATAAACTATCTACTATTGTTTCCGTTTACTTTCGGATACCAGCCGAGACTTTAGAATCCCATGTCATATACGTAGTATGTATGAGATTGAGTAATGATGATGTAAGGTTCAAGATCGACTTGGCTAGGGCTTCTTGTCTTAAAAAACTCCAGATACGGGATCTATCCTTGTTTTATCTTTAAGCTTTTAATTTAAATCCTTAATCTAAAAAAGAAATTGAATTTGTGACATGTGCCTTCACAATATGAATTTGTCTAAGAAATTACATTGTTAAACATCATTTTCACGTTATTTCCTTTTTTTTCCAACGATGTTTAAAGAACATGATCCACGAAATGTGTATGTAAAGAGCCTTTTTAACTAAAACCCCTCCCAAAAAAACAATTAAGCATTCCCTACCCGACGTCGTTTAAGGGCCCGAGAGCTACAAATTTGAATTTCAAAAACTCAAAGTTAAGCCTAGGGTTTTGCATTTTAACATAATTTACATACACAAATGAGTCATCTGCGTTCGTTACGGTGTCTGGACGTCGTTTCTACTCAAAACTGAAATATACCCATATTACCCATGTATAACGTGCAATGGTGGATGGACTGCAGTCTTTTGAACAATCCAAAACTAAGCGCGCATTGGAAATTTAAGCGCCTAAATTGTCGGACGAAACGAACAAAAATGTCGGGAAGTTTGTTTAATATGCATGGTGAGTGAGATCTCTCAATGAAATCGAAAAAATAAAACATCAAAATCATGCATTTACATACACACAAACAGGATGATTCAATGGACGGAAATGGTTATTTGGTACAATGGTTTTCTGGAAATTTATGTGTAGTTAGGACGGAAACACGGGGCTTGGTCATGTCCTAAACGGGGATAAATGGACATTTTTGGAGCGTAATGACTGTTAGCGAAAAATGCAAAATTTTATTTGGTACCACTGAATTGTTGACAAGCTTAAAATTACACGGAGTGACAAAACGAGGAAAAGATTTAGACACGAGTCATTGAAGATGACAAAGAGAAAAGAAAAGTATTAAGAATCAAGAGACATAAATAGGTGGGATGAATCACGGCAAGCATAAATATTAGAAGGACATTCGTCTTTTTCTTTGATTGCAATAAGAAAGGTCATGAAAAGCAGTCTGCAAGCTTTCTGAGAACTAATGAACCTTAATGCTCTTTGCAACATAAATTAATGGATTAAAGAAGATATGTACATATTTCGAAACATTGCACATAGCTTACAATCTGCTGAAACTAGCAACCAGTGACGAAGTATTATTTAATAAAATGTATTTAATTTCTAAAGCATCATTCCTTTTGTAAAGAGAATCTGTCTGGGTCCACCTGATTGCTGTTTGCCCATTATGTTTTAAGCTTATACAGCTCTGTATGAAGTGACTTCTGATCTGGTAAGTGTGTCCAGCCAATTCCAGTTCCACTTTACCGTTGAATTTAATTGAGTGGTTTAATGCACTATAAATTAAAAGCTAGCATGAATGCAGATTGCGTACATTGAATCTACAAAAAAATTGCCGCTGTTAAAATGACTCCCAAAGTCCACATAATCAGGAAAAGAATTATAATTTTATTATATCTTGCCTTATAATTTGTAGGCCTAACTTATTTCGCGTGACCTCGACTTTTATGGTCGTACCTCCAAGGAGTGACTACGAAAGAATTAGATGCTACAGCGACGAAAATTTCTTATTATGATGAAATATTACAATGGCTGATTACCAAAATAATAACAAAAATCTCATCAAGGTCCCAAGGTCCGGAACGTTTCCCGGATGGAGATACCTACTTTTAAAATCAACTATGCTTGAGACCGAGTTCATGTTTCTGTTTTACAGAAGCAAACAGCGATTGTTTCTTAGAAGATGGGCAATGCCTATCAGTCTGTTAACCGTGGTGATTATGGTAATATCCTCATAGCAATCATTAAAACGAAATCTAAAGGGTACCATATTTAGAAGAAGACTTTAGAGCACACTGTGGCTTTAGACCTCAGCCACTTGTGGTTACAGCGACCGCTTTTTTCATGCCTACAATACAGAAGTCGTTCCAAATTCAACTAGGACAATAGGCTCGTCAACATTGTGTTGTGAGTTGTGACCTTTTTTTACACTGTAAAATATTTTCAATATTGGACAGGCCGAGGCCTTCACTACATTTTAGTCTTTGCGGTCATGCCACGTATTAACTTCGGTTCGCAGATAATTAAAAGACCCTTAAACATAAACAGCTCTCATTTTCTTGTTTGCAGTAACATTCTTAGGTAATTTTACTTTTAATCCGCTTTTCTCGACTCTATCAAACTAATCTTCAAAGAAACCACTGAATTATTAAAGAGGGTATTTAAAATCATTTTATGAATTCTTGAGCCGCACCACAGGAACCCGTAAATCCTAAATCCCTGAGGGTTTTAATAATAAATAGCAGAGCGGCCCAATTTGAAAATAATAAGCATTTAATATACAACGATTGGAACTCTGAATTTAAGTGAATATCCACTTTTTTATACTCAGGAGAAAATTGTTTTTCTTTTATTCACAATAGCCGTTTTTCGAAAATCTAATTATTCTGTTATTGACAGTTTATGATTCTAGAACGTAAAATACGAGTAGGTAGGTACTTATTGCGATGTTTGTGGAAACCCTTTTTTGAAGAATTTTGTTATATTTTTAACTGTCCATGTAACAATCTATCTAAAATTTTTGGGAAATAAAATATGTATATAATAATCATGCATTTCTGTATAATTACTGTTTGTAACACATATTATAGATATGAAAAAAGCTAGTTTTATCATCACAATGTCAATAGGACAGCCCTTAATTTCATTGTGTGAATAGTTTGATCCTCGATCTCAATCCAAATTCATTCCTATAATTTGCGTAAAATATGTAAGATTGATCGATTGTACAGAAATTATGTTAAAATTTTATATTTTATACAAAACGAAGACAATCAACGAAAGGACATTGGCAGTTTTGGGCTTGATATGGTACAGTAATAAAAGCTTAACCAAAAATAACAATATATTTTAATTGTTCTTTGCTTAATTTATCTTAGAGATTAAGAATTGAAATCAAAAATCGAAATAAATAAGAAATAAAATTATTATGCCGTTGACATTTTGAAAAAACCAATAAAACAAAAACGGGTACATGCTGGCTGGCGCGTGCCTCCACAGAATATCATGTCGACAGCAACTAAAACCTTTGAATTGAGAACTCATTAGTCGCGCTGTACTTCATTGGATCATTCACACCATACTTAACCTCACTGTAACAAATACGATAATTTCTCTTTAATCCAATTACGTACAAAAACAAATAAAAAATGAATTTAAATACTCTTGAAATATTCGATCACACCAAACTAATTTCATATCTGTACTGACATACACAATCGGAAGCCCAGCGTTCTATGGGCGTTTGCCGTCTCCTTTCTGCCTCTTACGTGATTACCCGCGGTATTCCTGTGACAGGTTAAAAAAATTAAAGGCATCACGTCACGTCATCCCAGACAGACCCCAAATCAGGTTCTATTCAATAGGTTTTTTGACAAACGAAACTACCAAAAAGCCTTTATTCCGAGCATCGTAAAGTTCATTTTATAGTTCTCAATTTGATTATAACTTTAGAATTTGGTCGTTGTTCGATTGTTATAAGGTTTATATTTATTTGGGGAAGTAAGAGCAAGGAATTCCAATATGGCGAGTGAAGAAAGGATGCGTTCGGGATATAAAAAATACGGTTGAACGCACGTGGGCGGTCGCATTCTATGGGGTATTAGTTAGATACACATCTTCGCGCTATATTCAATGTGGAGTGGGCAGGAATGTTATGAATCCTTCATAAGAATCATAAGCATGTATATTTATAGATGAATGCTTCAGTATCAGTAATATAGTAAACAAGGGTTGCCCTGTATATCGCTTTTATTTGTTATCTACATAAATACTTATTTGGCGTATCTTAAGTTTAGAATATTGTTGGCACTGAGAACAGCTGAACCAAACGTGATGTGACGTTGGAAGAGCCTGTAATGGACAATATAGGCTCAAGTTGATGGATCTTTAATATAATAAATAATAGGTAGGTAAGTACATTGGATTGCCTGATTAGTTATCATCCAATGATTCAATAACTTATGTAATTGTTACCTATACAGGATGAACAAAGACTGCTAGTGCTACTCGATGCAAAACCTAGCATCATAACAAATAATGTTGCATTATCCAATGATATTTCAATAACACTTACATTAGTAAGTGATATTGAAATATTGACGTTTATTATTATTAAATAATAAACGTAAATTAATAATGCAATGTGAATTAATATGAAATTTCAATATTTATTGCAACGCATCGTTTTTATCTCATAACCTTGCATATACGTTTGCTTGCGCGCTATTTTGGCCTCAATGTCTTCAACATAAAGGTGAAAGTTGCATGTATGACGAAGTAATAGTAGTAAGACACACCTATTTGAAATCAGATTCGTCAGGTGATATACGATTCACGTGTCGTGAATGTCGTGATATTACAGACACTTTGTCCTTGTCGCTGTAATAATTTAATGAGAATTCAAAGAAAAAATCGTAATAATAATTATGTCAGTGTACCTACAATTTGTAAGTTATGTACATATATATATTTTGTACACGCAAGTGTAAGAAACTCGTTAAATAATATTTTCGCGTAGTTATTCGTAACAATGAAAGTGTTATAATAATTGGTTGATTATTTAATTACTTACGTTAGTTTAAATCAAACAGAGTTTTCATAATATAATAAACACGTCAAGTATGTGCTGTATTTTATCTGAAAATATTGCTTCTACGTTAAACTGGTACATAATGAGTTCTAAAGACAATCGTTAGAGGTTTATGGCAGACGATTATAAAATAAAATCGCAATACAAAACAAAATAAAAAACGAAAAGATATTCGCTTGGGTCATTCATGGTGCTGATTAATGCAATTTCGGTATGATGACTAAAAAAATCTTTATAAACAAAGCAAATCGTAGAATATTTTCTTGATTCCTTGAACAATAACCACTAAGACCAATAAGACTTCTACGGCGGGTTTCACTACCTCTAGATAAGTTCCATTTAACTTATTTGACAAATAATTTCATACAAATTCTGTTCCAAATTTTAATGTAACTGGTACAGTCACAGACTTACATGAACCATGCATTATTTAATGGGATCTTACAATTTTCAATATACTACGCGCAGCAGTTTGTATGTATCAGCAACAGATTAATTAATTCTTAATTAATACGGTATTATTAGATAGGAAATAAAAAATCATGGTCCCTTAGATGATACATAAATAATCAATTGGTTATACTAGGCTTGGGAGACGTAAGTGTTACTAAAGTATGAAAATATTTCCAATGCTTTACGTATGAAACCTAAGTTTCGATAGTGACGTAGATAAGACAGTTTGTAATATTAATAACTAACCTAATAACACTTAACTGACTGCAAGTCTGCAAGTCACAGAAATCTGTCTAAACCTATAAAACCGTATCGCGACTGATTGACAGACAATACACGTAGCCTAAACCGGTGACCAAAAGATTTGAGAATGAAATATTCCTCGAGTGTCTAAAGGTGGAGGATCCAAACATTGCGAGACATGGCTTCGCAATGTGTGGACGTTCATATTCTTGGTGAGGCATGTGCAAATGTTTAGAGAGCCGTGCGTTTCGAGACGTGCGCGGCGCATGTCTGTATCCACCCTTAGCGGTGCACTAAGGAGGACCTCGTTTTAATAGGTAAAGAGAGGTAAAGTTTGTATTAAGAAAATAAGGACATTGTGTTCTTTTCAGACTTCCACGCGGACGGATACGCGGGGACAGCAGCTAGTCGATCATAAATCGTGACATTTGGTGCGTCTATTTACTAGCAATACCTATATCTCACATCCTGTTCCTCATTTCTAAGAACTAAGAGAAATATATTTCTATAATAGTCCTTCTATAAAGTTACGTTATCCGCTTTTGTATCCGGTAACATGAAAAAATACTTCGAAGTATTTACTATTATAACTAGTTATGATGCAGTTTTAGCTTTTATCAAAGCAGACAGAGTTTTTTCGCTATTTCTTATAGTTTCGGATTTTTACATTATGGTGAGCCACAAAGCCATGGACCCATGGTCCAGAAGGAATATACCTGCGGCTCAGTGGAAAAACTGGTTCTCACGACTAAGGCGCGTCTTACGCTGACTTCAGTCGCGTACAAAACCGACCATCAGCAAGAATGTTACACACCGCGGACGTCAGCATAGCATCTAATAACAAGCAGCATTGCACTGCTTCAGGACGGGCAATGACTATAAGAAAATCAGCAGTAGCGTGCTTCGCGGACAGATAACTACAAGAAAATCAGCAGTACCGTGCTTCGCGGATAGATAACTACAAGAAAATCAGCAGTACCGTGCTTCGGTGTTTCTATGACCACCAATATGTCGATTATCACGGTAATTATGGCAATGGCCTTAGACCGTTCACTAGAGCAGTCATCGGGAGGCGCAGTATAGTACCAGTATGTCAATGTGACATTCTATGTTCATCACTGAAATAATTGCACATGACGATAATAATGGCAGGGACAATTTTTAATAAGGAAGATCTATACAGCTTCTTAGAATCTATAAGCAGAATCGGTCAAACCCAAGAACTTACATCCGAGTAGTTCACAGGTCACAATTATTTCCGTAACGACGTATGAACACATGACTATATTGGCAGCCGGAACTGAATCTTGTCCAGGCTAAATGAGTCACGGCTATCGAGTTTCCATTGATAAATGCATTATAATCGTTATGGAGAAACTGGTAGGTACGATTACTTGTGTGAACAGAAGAAAAATAAAGTTACGCGTGTCTATGACTACTAGCGACCCGCCACGAAAATAATATAAAATTTTCGGAATTAATTTCTTTAAATGGTGATGAAAACCGCATTCAAACGCAACGTGTAGGTTAGAAAAATTAAGCGGGCAAACAGACAGACACGAAAAGCAACTTTGTTTTATACTCAGATCATAGAAACAAGGAGATATGCCATCATAGCAATTTTTTACGGGAACAACTGTTCCCACTTTGAGTAAATTTTTCGGCACAATTACAAGCGCTCCTTGTGAATGAAACGATCTTCCACACATTAAAAATTCCGCACACCCTCAATCTAACACTGTTAATCGTCACTCAACACTAGCACTAAACTAAAACACTGTATTTATAATTATCATCGATCGTGTTCGGTTCGTCGCCAGCGTGTACTTTAATATCACGCTCAATGTGACCACCAAACTAAAGTATCAAGCTCAATAGCACCTTGGCACAGCTCCCTTGTTTCTATGATCTGAGGTTTTATACTATATTTATAGATGATTGCTAGGTACTAGTCTACTACTCAACCAATAACAAATAGTCCCTTAAGGTCCATCAAAGTTTTATGAGGGCCGAAGTTTGAGAGATAGTTACTCACATGAACAGCCAATATCTGTCATCAAGCACACGCGCAAAAGCTATAGGGTATACGTGTCAAGTCTGGGTGTTTGTGCGTGTCCTTGTGTAAGAGAATAGTCACGGTAACTAATCTAAAACAGTCTGTTGACATGAAGCGACTACTATCTGATTTTCACAAACAAGTCTGATATCCTCAGGAGCTAGTACAAGATTTACACTGTATCAATCACCTTTGATTCCCCAGTTTCCAACAGGACGCTAGAACTTACGTAGATCTAATATCCTGTATGCTCTTTTTCAAGGCGATCCTTGCGATCCTTGTATTTCATTTCCTGCGATCTTATGTAACATATTTGTTCGCAAATTGCGACTTTGCACCTGATATATTTGAAGGTCATCATCTAAGATAGGTTTCGAAACCTGCTTAGGGTTTGGACCATATTACTGTGTTTTGAATGCTCTTTAACCAGCTTTTTAACTATCAAATTCAAAAGTCATTTATTAAAACTGGGCTAAAGCCGATGAGCACTTTTGAACGTCATGGCCCCCAAAAACGCCCGCCCTTCACCACTTCTTAGTTTTATTGCTGCGGAGAAGAAGCGGCGCAACAAATTCTGCAGCAACAAAGGCATAAAAGAATTATTACAGTTTTGAACTAATTTCAATCAACACGGCTACCGAAGACCTATAATCCTATAATCTATAATAAGGTTACTGAGCCACTATAGGCTGGTCCATTTGGCCACGCACCTGCCAACTGGTTTACAAACGTAACCAATGTTTCTATAACAAGTTTACGCAACCATGCACGTGACATGGAGGAAACGCAGCACAATGGTGGCACATGACGTCATCCGATACGACCGCTTTAAAGTGTCAGCTATTGGTGTTTTATGGATGAAACTGTTGATAGGATAGTTTTTACTAGTGTTAATAATAATTAGCACACGAGTCGTTCCTGGATTCCGAGAAGAGTATGCCGTGTGTGTGTGTAATCACTGTTTTCGCTGATGACAATTATTTATATCATGTCACGTATGAATGCTAATTCTAGGGCATGTCCAATTGCAGAAAAAATCAATAGTTACTGGATTTTCTGCCCTAACTCAATCAAATTTAACAAAACCCGTGAAATCGAAAGCGATGATGTTCTCATTGGTAGCAGAAGGTGCAGCTCAAACTGGGGGGAATGGTACGCCAGACTCTCGATTTCCAGGTCGAACAGTGTAATTGGGTATTGTTTTAAGGGAAACTTTAGAGACGGTCTAGATTTAAAATTGGTTGTCATATGGTAAATGGCAATAATTTTAGTATCCAACACTTGTAATATTAACAAAATGTTTTCAGAAAATACGGCCGTGATAAAAAATCTTCAGCAACGCTTGAGTACCTACCTACATTGGATTGCAATTAACTAAGTTGATTAGATTGAAGGTAAAATAATGATCATTCGCATGATGATGTCGCAATTAGGAAAATGTGGAGTAGGTCAGCTGATTGTCATCTGGTTTGCGCAAGTTGCAATAATGAACATTGCTGTATAGGTATGCAAGTGCTTCGAGGGGCGATACCTACATTGTCTTTATTGGAACTTAACATTTCAAAGTTGACGCTACAACTCTTTTCTTGCTAAAATTTTGTTCTTTCTTTGAAAGAAAGAGACAAATATTGGATTTATTCCTCGTTCGTCCTAACGTTTTGTCCTACATTCCAAAAAAATCTTAGTTTGTCCCATATTGAAGTCCTGCTTCATCCCAAATTACAAGTAGGTTCTTAAAAACGTACAGTCAACAAAAACAAAAATTCCGTAAACTACCCTACGATACCAGCCTACCCTACGATAAAACATCGACAGTCAAACAATTTTTCTAGTTTTGGATAGAGTACTGGGAAAGCATATTGATAGTAAGTCTATACTCACCCACACACTGTAATCTGACGGCATGATCTCGCGCAAAATGATAGTTATGAGCGCAATAGTAAAAGTACTAGGAGAACAAAACTATGTAGAAGACGGGAGTGCAAAATTTCGTAGTATATTTTTAGTCCCGCGCAGAATGATTAGATTATATGATTGATATAAGTACATTAAGTACTTATATCAATCAGAGAACAGAACCATGCAGAATATGCGAAGAAGCGCTTGCGAAATGTTGTAGAATATTTTAAATTTATTGTAATTATATTAATCCTACTATCCTACTAATATTGGTCTAGGACCAGCCAGCCATTAGAACTTTATGTTACCTCATATATTCATAAATAATACGAAACTATAAAATAAATATACCTATAGGTACAATTAACAATTTGCTATACTTTATGATTGTTAAAACAATATCTCAAACGTGCTATAAAGCCAAATCCAGCTCTAAATAAAAGTACTTCCTTAAATCTGCATTCCCAGTACATCAAGACATTGCATTCATAGTAAGTAGGTAGGTACTACACATTTGGCGCTCCCTGTATCTTCTGCATGGTTCTGTTCTCCTAGTACTTTAGTCTCTTGCGGAGACGACAGAGAGGAGCGATATGTAGTTGATTGATGCTAAATATTTAATAATACGTAAGCCTTTTTTGTTGATTGTACAAACAACTAAGACAAAAATAAATATGGGCCGTAGAATGAATATAAAATAGGACGGAGCAGGAATAAAACAATTAAATTATAAAAAAATATGTTTTGGGACGAAGGAAGCATATTGTTTTGGACGAACCAGGATTTTTTTATGTAGGACGAAACTCAGTGGGACAAACAAAGAATAAATCAATTATGCTTAATGTATTGTTAGAAGAATAAAGCATTAGGTACTTCTTAGACGTCCCAAGTGTCATATGCAAAGCAAATGTAATTTGAGTCTTCGAGATAATGGTGACACCATCTAGTGATACCAATGACAATAAGGACAAAATAGCAAGAAGACAGAAAGAGTAAGTTTATCTTGATACCTATTTTGATCAATCGTACAATTTTTAACAAGTACAATACATAAATACTAGACACTATACCTAACCTATAGCTGTATTTTTTTTTAACTTTGTCTTACGTTCAAAAAAATGGCCGGATGTCATCCAATACGTCGATGACGACGGACGTGGTTAAAATCCTTGAGAACGCGGAAACCATGGCACGATGGCATGGGCACAAATAGGTACATCATTTACCTTTTATAAAGTCCTTGGAGGATGCTGATACGATTTATTGTTATAGTTGAAAACGGAAATTACCTGTAACAAGAATAAAATGATTATTAATTAGGTAACACGTCAGTATTTTAATTCTATAGATTTGCACAGCCCTCTATACTCATAATCAAGTTTCCAAACTAGGTAGTATAACTACTTAGCTCAGTCTTTGGAGTTTTGTAGGTATTTCACAGGACATAATTTTTTAAAATAAATAGGTAGGTAGGTACCTACATCATTCTTCTGCATAGAAAACCACATTTTTTAAAGGACAGGAAGCTTTTTTTGTTAATTTTTGACTTTTGGAAGTACCTACTTATGGTCTAACCCTCAGATCATAGAAACAAGGAGATATGCCATCATAGCAAATTAGTACGGGAACAACTGATGCCGCTTTTAGTACATTTTTCGACACAATTACGCGCATAATTAAGCGCTCCTTGTGAATAAAAAGATCTCCCACGCATTAAACATTCCGCACACCCTCAATCTAACACTGTTAATCGTCACTCAACACTAGCACTAAACTAAAACACTGTGTTTATACCATCGATCGTGCTCGGTTCGTCGCCAGCGCGTACGTTTTTAGTACGAGCAATTTGCTCAAAATCAGGCATCAAGCTCGATAGCGCCTTGACACATCTCCCTTGTTTCTATGATCTGAGGTCTAACCCTAACCGAAATAAATAATTTTGACTTTGATTGACATGTCAACCTATGACAACTGCTTGAGATTTCAGCCACAGATTTACTAATAAGAGACTTGATAATCAGGTTTTCGGAAACTAGAAATGGAAATAAATAAGATTCTACAATTACTAGTAGGTAGGTACTTACCTAATGGCATTTCTAATCCCATTTTAATTATGTGTGCATAAAGGGTACCTAATTAATGCCAGCGGATGTAAAGCCAAACTAAGTGGTGACAATATAATACTAAAATTCTTATATTTTAATCTCATTATAGAAACTTTTATCTTATCCAGACAAAAACAGAGCAAACATAAGGCGGACCGCACACAGGCGTCCCGCATTTCGTCACTGGAACAAAAACGGCGATCACAAAGATTAACAAGTCAGTGAAGGGCCTAAACACACAGTCCCTTAGCGTACCTACCGCCTTGAAAGGGGCTATGAAAACAGCAGATGTAAATGATACATACGCTGAAGCGTCGAAAAGATTTATTTGTGTGATTTTTTTTATTATTATTGAGCACATACGCTTTAATGAAATAATATCGTAACAAAATTTTCAATATCTAAACTAACTGACCCGCTCCGCTTCAGCTTCACATTTGGGTGGCTTCAAGCCGTGACAGTTCAGCTAAGATCCAACATTAGGATCCAACCTACCTACCTAACCTACTATATGAATGATACATAAACCTTATTTGAGAGACAATAATGGTAAAAACAAAAGCAATTTTACAATAAATTCAAACGCTACTCAATATAAGAAAAACCGGGCAAGATTGTGTCGGACCACGCACAGTCTAGGGTTCCGTAGTAAGAAGTATTTCAGTCTTCCGACCCCAAATATAAGTTTGTATTTCATAATATCATTATGAAATACAAAGGTATTTTTGCGGTTGTCAAAACTCAAAACTGAAAATAGTGAATATTTCAAAAAGTTATTGACGTATCTTGTTCAAACCAATTTTAATCCAAAGTATTTATTAGATGCTACAAGCTTGAATTTTTTCAGATTTTTTATAACGCGGTTGGAAAATTACAGCCCCCCCGCCCCTGTAATTTTCCAACCGCGTTATAAAAAATCACATTCTTCACGACTTTCGGAGCTTCTAGTTCACTAAGTATGCACTTAAGAAAAAAGTCATTTAGAAAACTTTGTGTTATTTTCAAAGACCTATTCAACGATACCCCACATGAAGGGGTGCGCGACAATATTTTTCTTCATCCTTCAGTTTCATGTATGGGAGCCCCCCCTAATTATTTTATTTTTATAATTTCGCTACAGGCCTTTATGGCGGCTGACAGACATCTACCTGTGAAGTTTCATACGGATTGATTATGAACTGTAGATTTTACGAGGGTGTGACAGGCGGACAGGCAGACAGACAGACAGACGGACATGACAAAACTATAAGGGTTCCTAGTTTTACTACGGAACCCTAAAATAGACAAAGCATCAGCGTAAGTATTAGAACAGCAAAGACAAGGTATTGTAGATTGTATACCTCTTCGCCTATTACCGCTCAACGCTCCGCTCCTTTCAAAGCCCACCCACAACCTAATCCTCTGCTCATACTATAAGCACACTGTTTATGTTTTAGTAGGTACAAGAAATTCGACCAAGCGCTCGTACCTTGTGGCTTACAAAGATATAACACGGCAGTACAGGATTATCACACGGGGGACCTCTTGGCTTATTTTTATAGATATTTATAGTAATAGGTGCTATGTAGGTGGACATAACAAAAGATTAAGCCAGTATTCTCCGAAGACAGAGGTCTATAAGTAATAAGTACAGACACAATTCGCCAGTTATGTTTAAGCCCCATATATAATATTAGAGGCAAGCTCATTGTCTAGGGCACAAATAGACTACGAGCTAGTGGTAATTTACTACTGAAAACACCCAATAATATATTTTACCTGACACAGAGATCGATCCCAGGACCAATCTAGACCAACGAGGTAATCAGGTTATCAGGTAGTATGTAAACTAGATAGAATAGAACTTCCGAAAGCCAACTATGTAAGCGAAACTTTCTATACCTACCTACTTATAAATTTGATTTTGAAAAATTGAAAAATTTGAAAATTTGCCGCTGTGAAGTTGTTTACATAGTAAGTTCTATTGAAATGGACATGATATGAAAAAAAAACTACATACTAGTGCGTGTTTTGTTGTTACAGCTGCAGAATTTTTCATAGCGTCGCACTAGCTAACAAGAGCTCGCGACTTGATATAAAACCATAAAACGGGAATTATTAGTACATTACGAAACTAGTGTTGTGAAACTATAGCTCAACTAAGTCCTGACCCTTACATGTTCGTAATTGGAGTTAAAGTATAATAAGTATTGGACAATCTACAAACAATTTTTTTCTATGTTTTTTTAGCCCTCTACTAAAATCTTTATCACGGGTGGACCATGTTTCAAGCTGTTGTTAGGCTATAGTTTTACGACACTAATTTTGTAATCTAGTTTCCCGCTGAAAATACAGTATTACCTATATCAAGCCATACATACATACCTTTTTTTACAGACAATATTAAATAAAATTGGGGGAGCAGGCATTATTTTATTTATTTATTTATTATTAAAAACAGAGTAACTTAATAGATAACAAAGTCCCACAAAACCGTGTTAGTGGTTTGACTGTGGGATCAGAGAAATTAAATTTAAATTAAATTATACAATACAATATAAATTAATGTAGCTATAAGGATACAATAATAAGTAAAATAAAATCTACTGTATGAAATTTACCTATTTGATTAACAATAATTCTCCAAATATTTTTATTTTTTTTTAAATCGTTTTTTTTAGTTTCACATTATTATGTTTTAAAATTACGGCTTAATTAATTAGAAGTAGGCTTAGTAAACACTAATGCAGCCTTCATGCAGTCAGTATAAGTGAAACAGTGGATTTTTTATTTCTACTGGTTCAGTGAAATCTTAAACCAATATTTACAATCGAAAATCGCTTACAATATTACTGTAAATTGTTCTAAAGACCAAATTCGATAACTTAGACGTACCTATACGGTATTGAAATAAAACAATAGCTCACAAATTAATTACGAACAAGCTTAAATTACACCACGGAATACATCGCAGAAGGTCTGGAGTACTCTGGAGGTAACACAAAAATATTCGCTACAATATTTGAACAGAAAAATCTTGAACCATGACTGTAGACAGATTGTACTCTGTCAGAATATTTTGATATCGTTCTGAGCCTCTTCTTTGAAAGTGTGACCCTTCAAATAGGGATGTGATGGCTTCATCGATTCGTTGCACCTACGGACCTAGGTATTATATTATATTATGAAAAAAGTCAATTTTTAAGTAAAAGCATTCGTGTAAACTGTTACAGAATGGCTTTAGCTAAAGTAAGATACTTTGGGAGGTAGCCTTTCAGAGGATACACCGGATGAAAATCATTTGTTAAAGTGGACCAAATGTTATGTGCGACTTCTGAACTTGTCTACTATACACACGCTATAAGTTACTCATACGCCATTATGTGTAGGTAGGTACTTACCTTAGGGATATTAATTATTAGCGAAATGATTAATTACTTCACAAGAATTCCTTTAGATTCGTATTAACTTGAAGGAAATTGAGATACTTACATAAGTAATAATTTAGGAGCGGGGAAGTCTTTTGAAACTCGTCGTCGTTCGTTAATAAATAATTATTTGGGTTTTGTTGAGGTATGAGAATTATCTTAAGAGCAATGTTAGGAGAAAATACGCGTTGAGAATAAGCGATGTTTGAAGATTAACTTAATATGTGATAATCTTTTCATCCCTAACGCTGAAATGCTTCTTTGCGATATCAGTGATTAACGAATGACATCATGACATCACTATTGTTTTCAGATTCCTGAATATATTTTTTAATGTTAGTTCATGGGGCATAAGTTTCAAAACGTTACCCTTCTTTGGAAATCAGAGACTAAAAAAAACGCTAGAGAATTTCGTAATTTCAAGTAGGTATGTAAATAAAAACCCTGTTTCACGACGCACATCTTCAGTAATCTAATATTGTCTAATGAGGCATGAACGAACCCTTTTAACAAATCTAAATATATCTGCATAATTAATTACCAAAAGCCGAACAAGTTAAAATCGTCGATACCGAATAATGAACGTTCCCATCCCTAATTTTACCATAACAAAGAAGAGGGCTGGTTGTCATCAGCCATTGTTTGAACCAGACTTTATTTAAATATTCCGTTGCAGACGGCTCAGTCTGGCTCCAGACTTATTTTTTTTACTTTTTTTTTAATCTGACACGGCATGTTTCTGACGGGCATTATAACGTGAAAACTTTTATTGCTTACTTCGATGTGTTAAGTATTTTTGAGTCCAATTTATTGTGGGTAATAAAGGACTTCTCGTGAATTTTCAGTGGTTCAGTATCGATAATAGATTACAGAAAAACATAAAATTCTGATCGAAATTGTAAATGTTTTTAAGGCACGTTTTACATTTTTAACCGACTTCAAAAAAAAAGGAGGTAACAATTCTATACGTATGTATGTAATATTATTGGAACTGCACTATATTCGCATATGAGGATCTATAAAGGCTTCCAAACAAATATACAACATTTCATAGGTGTATGTATGTATGTTTGTCCACGAATTTCTCCGAAACTATTAATCAGATTGTGACCATTCTTTTTTTATTGACTTACATTTACTTCAACTTAGGGAACAGTGCAAGTTTCATCAAAATCGGTTCAGTAGTTTTCAAGATATGGAATATTACGTGTAAAGTGTGACGGCCTGGCTTAATGATACAAGCTACAGGTGTGGTGTCACAGAGAAAGCATCTCAAAACCTTAGTCAAATTCTAGTACATGTAAGAAAAATCAATTTAATCATGTCACTAAAAATAGAAAAATAAAAAAACTTTTAAAAAGTTAAAACCGCCTTCAAAAAAGATCAAAATAATGCGTGAAAAACAGTTTCGGAAGTCGGTGCCGAATCAAACCAAAACAAAAACCAAAGGCAACGACTTCCGAAACTGTTTTTCACGCATTATTTTGATCTTTTTTGAAAGCGGTTTTAACTTTTTTAGAACTCCTGTGAAAAACATTTATAAATAAAAGGGCCTAATAAAATTCATTTCTTGACTATTTAATGAACACAAATAAAATAAATATTTAATAGGCCCTTTCGATTTACTCAAAAGAAAAAAAACATAAAAAAGCACTTGTATTTAAAAACATTTTGAACTGTTTTATAAAAAAAGGTTGTTTCTTTAGTTCAAGCAAATTTTGATAATATTTTAGGCTTGTACGAGGATATTCATTGACATTTTACGAATCCATTAAAAACAATGATAAGTACCTATAAATGAAAATTCTAAAATTCTAAGCCATTATTTTAGTAAATAAGTCGAGAAGCACAACTCTTCTGCAAAAGCCTCAAATAGAAAATTCAGAAACTGTTTAGGTGCTTTGTTCAAACAGAGAATTGAGTCAACGAAAGATTCATTAAGCAGTTATCGACGCTACATTTCACATCACTAATTGCAATAAAAGCAAATAGTAATCCTCAACTGGCTGGCGACTCACGCAATCATACCATCTTATTCCTTGACTTCCTTTCACTCCTACCACCATACCAATAAAGTTCACTATCTATTTCCCGGAACGCAACAACAAACTTGCATTGCCTTACCATTGTTTCGTCGAGATTGTATATTTTGACAGAAGTTGATACGTGCAGTTTTATTTTGTAAGAAATATTAATAACCCCGCTTGTATAAAGTTTTAATTAATAATAATAATAATTCACTGAAAGCGCAGTGTTTTCAAACACGTACCGAAGACAAAGGGTTTAACATGGCAGACATTAAAATATGTTTATAGTGACTCACTAAATTATTCACGTTGTTTAGAATCAGGTTTAATAATGCGGCCTTAATTTTCAGTTAACATACATTAAATGAATGTAGTAGAGTTTACTCCTGAAATACTGGTGCCCGTGATAATTTAAAGCTACGAGCCACGATAACGGGTTTATATTACCGTCTAAAACCTGGGTGCTTTTATAAAATGTATTTTATGCAGCCAAAATGTGGTAAAATATTTGCCACTCAGTTTCACTAAGTGGTACTACAGTATATTTTTGAAGAATGTTTTATCACTTATATTTGGATAATTTAATACTTAATTTATATTATATATATAATAATTGGAATACTATCTTTAAAAAAACCTAATTAAACACACTTATGCTGGAAATAAAATAACCACTTATGTGTTAATTTTTGTTAAACGTTAATTTAATCCATATAAAATAATATTCATTAGCAACAAGAAACTCAATATAAATAAATATCAAGCTTAGTCACATGCATGAAACATGAAAAAAAAAAGAAATATTATTTTATTTGGCACAAAACAGACATAAAAAAATACATCAAACATCATGTAATACCTTTCCATAAAATATTGGTAGTCTCCGCCTATATCAACGTTAAATAGAACTAGAAAAAAAAACAGAGGTAAAAGTAATACAGACAAAACTTCTTAATTTTCCTTTGTCAGTAAGCTCGCTTTCTAAATAAATAACTATAAAGTACAAAAGAAACATAAAGTTCACTTCACTATAATAATATCTCAGAAATAAATTTTCCTTTGAGTACCTATATTAGATATCGTCGCATTTCTTTCTCAACCTCGTATCTGTAAAATCGCAGTTTTGCAAGAACGCACAAAATTATCTAAAATACTCAATAATCATTCATTGTTTATGTAAAGAAACACATTTAACATATTCATCCAATCCTTATTTAAGTTATTCTGCCGTGCATTCCCTAAAACGCAGTAACAGGGTTTTTTGCGTTTTTGAGTTAAATATTGAGTTTTGACGAGCATTTATTAAGGAACACATTGGACTAATCCAGTTTTTGATTCGATGATTTAAACGGCCAAAAAACCAAATTTATGAAAGCAGTAACCACGCAGTAACTCAATATACACAAATTAGAATGTAGTAAAGAAAGTCTTATGCTGCATATTAGTCTGCAAAATAGCGTATAAATCAATAGTTTTTGCAGTATAAAGTATTTTTACCGCATTTTAATCTGCATATGTGTACCGTTTTGCGTGCAGTAACTGCTATGAATTTCCATGATTTAAAAAAAATCCTTTTTATTTTTAATGTAATAAACTAAATAGTATGTTCTTTATCAAAATTCAATCTTTGTTAACACCTTAGTCCTTTTGGTAACAAATAATCCACCATGAAAATGTATTATTATAAAAAAAACAGTATCAAAAAGTTTTTTGCGTTTTTCTCGAAACCACATTTTTGCTCATACTGCGTTTTAGGGAATGCACGGCAGTATTTAATAATTATTTTATTGAAATATAAAACAACTTTGACATAATAAACAGTTTTTTTTTCGTTCCTGTAAAACTAAGACTTTACAAACGAGGTTGAGAAAGAAATACGACGATATGTTTTAATTAATTATTATCAATAATCTGTTATATTTAAAACTATGTATGAAAATAATTTATTATAGGTATCTTTTAGAGAGCTTCGGATGCTGAAATAGCTATTATTAGCACTTTTATTGAAGTAAGAAATTGTTATTAGTATTAGCCTATATAGCGGCTTTAGATTCTCCTGGTAACTTTCAAGAAATTACCGTTTTATTTTCCAAGATTTTCTAGTACCCATAACTGTATAAATAGCCCTCATAAATAAATAGGTTAGTACTTGGTGTAAGTGACACTGAAGTAGTTAACGAAGAAAATGTTTTTCAGTCTTCGTAAAAGAAATGTCCTTAATTTTTTTAAGCTATGAAAAGCACCTAAAGATAATTTTTAAGTTTCTTTCAAACTAAAACATCTACTTTTACTTTTAATTTTAAAATACTTACATAAAAATATCCAATCTTACTTTAACCTAAGCTCTTAAAGCCCGTTCGATAAAACCTGGTGCCTCGTTTTTTCACACCAGATGCAGGTAACTGGAGTGCGCCCGAGACATCGTATTAAACTGCTAATGTATTTCCAAGATCGATGCCCGCGACGGTCGGTGTGAGCAACCAATCATAATCCATATTTAGACGTGGCGAGGTTTTACTGTGCCGTGTCTCTGTTATGAAAGGTTAAAATGTACGACGCATTTAAGAATGTTGCAGTGAATATTTGAATATGTAAGTTTTTTTAAAGCAGCATTGTCGTTGTCAAGTCTGGGAAGCGATAAGTTAAAACCAGCTTTTTTCTGTTGTTTTTGACATTTGAATGTACGATAGTCCACTGCAGTAATTTTTCTGAATTAAAAATGTTTCATATAGCATTTCCAATTATTGGAAAAAGAACACGCATGCTCATATTCTAGTACCTTTCATAACATAAAATATTCTGTAGTAGTAACATATCAGAACATTCTCCTATAGTAATTGGATATTTCTATTCTCTGTAAGGTTAAAGGCGAGTGCATATAAAATGATATTAGTATGTTATGAAGGCTCCAATGTGAGCAAGAATAGAATACTAGCTGATATTTTGGAAAACGCTTGCTTTCTATATTTTATTTAACAATACTTTTCATAATGTTTCATTCATGTATATTTTTACCCGACTGCGAGACGCAAAGGAGGGTAATGTGTTTATCAGTCTATGTATGTATGTATGTATGTATGTATGTATGTATGTATGTATGTATGTATGTTTGTTTCTATGTGGCGTTCTAGAGACCAAATGCGTAGGCCGATTTTGATAATTCTTACGTCAATCGATTCGTCTTAACCTTGCGAGTGTCACTAAAGACATAACAGTAATCAAAATTCACCACAGCGACAACCAGACGCCATATTGTCAAAATAAAAAAAATAAAAGTTGATGAACTATGTCAAGTGGGGTGTCGTTGAATAGGTATTTTAAAATCATCTTTAGGTTCCTTTTATCATTTTTCATTTTAAATAATAGTTTAGGATATATAACGATTTAAAGTTGTTTAACAAAGCAATCATTCTCGCTAATTCTTACTTATTGATTTAAGTTTTTATTTCAAGTATTAACTATATACAAACAAAAAAGAAGATTACGAAAACATACATTAAAAACTAAAAAGTGAAAAATAAAAATAGTAAATTAAAAATTAAAAAAACCCGTCTGCCAAAAAACAACTAAAAAGTTCAAAACAAGAGCACTTTTCAAGCAGTCTGATGCAGTTGGTGGCATAAAATCTAAGATTTAACACAAATAATTGCAACCAACTGCATCAGACTGCTTGAAAAGTGCTCTTGTTTTGAACTTTTTAGTTGTTTTTTGGCAGACGGGTTTTTTTAATTTTTAATTTACTATTTTTAACTTTTTTTTTCTTATTTTCTCAATATTTTCTGTAACAGATGCACAAAAATAAGTTAAACTGTACGTTTAGTTGTAATAACATCGTTGTAAACATCCACCATGCCCTTAACCCCAGGCAAAGCTCAGCAGCGGAAACTGCAGCTATTTTAGTTAGTTAAAATAAATTGAACGGCCGAAGTTTACTCGCCCACACATTTTATTACCTTTTCCGTTTGCTTGCGACGTTTTAGTTCCCTTTGATCGGAAATATTGTATTTTTGTCTTTTTATACCTAGTTTAGAAAAAGTTTGATGTTAATGGTAATTTTTTGATGTGATAATTTTATTGGTTTTTTAGCTGTTGCCCGCGACTTGTCTGGCTGAAAATGGATGACAAGTAGCCTATATGCTTCTCGAGGATGGATTGGGATGAAATTTGACAAAGAGGTAGCCTGGACCTCTTTGTCAAATTTCACCCCAATCCATCCAGCCGTTTCAGCTGAAAAGTGAAGGAGTAACAAGCCCACTAGCATTTAATAGGGTGATTATTTATTTTGCATGGAGCTAATCATAGCATGTGGAAAAAATGATGCACTGTAATTTAGTATAGCAATATTAATTAATAAAGTAATTGATTTAGCAGGCACTCGTTTAAAGACTTTTTCGATAAGCTTTTCCCTAACCTAAATCATTGTGAAAGAAGATGCCTAAAATTTCCATACGCAAAGTTTTTAAATCACATGCCTTTTACAGGAAACCAACCACAAATTTGAACTTTTATGCCCCAAGTTTAAAATTACTGCAAAACTATAACACACTGTGGTAGATAAACTTTAAAATATTTTTCAAGAGAGCCGTTAAGTGCATGCTGTTTGATTTAGAGCCCCGGCAGACCGTACCGTTATACCCGGACACCTGCTAAGCGAATAATTGGCCGGAACAACCGCCTCGTCCGGAATGGCCTGATATTATATTAAGGTAAAATAATATCGCAAAATACCTACGAGGTAATTTTGAATTTAATTTCATTATGCCAAACTGTTTTTGTTGTGGATGAAATTTTGGTTCGGTGCACATGTTCATTGTTATCATCAATTCATCACGAATGTTTTCGGTTGATACGTTTAATCAAATTGGCTTATTGTAAACTGGGGAGTTTATTTTAATTAATTTTGGCAAATTTTTAAGCGGCTGCTATAGATCCGGATATTGTAAGTTAGATTTATTATGATATAAGCGGGTGGGAAGAAACGTCTACCAGTGCACTAATCAGATTATAGGTAGGTGCCTACTGCCCGGTGCAACCTTGCAATGCCTGGTGGCTGTTTGCAGCAGTAACAGTAGGTATCTACCTACGTAATGAGCCAGTCAGCAACAAAGTTCACGTACCTACGAGATTCCTAATCTACTACTACATACCTACTAAGTTACGATAAGTTGTCGTTAATCAACCATTTTGTAGTAACAGGTTGCCACATGGAAAATAAACAATGCCATCACGGAAAAATACCGATGATTAATATACCTACGAACAGTTTTTACAACCTCATCGGTTTATAAGGGGTAGGTATAAAGATTTTTTTTCGGTCAATCACCCGCGTACCGTAGGTACCTCGGCGTTTCGTTTTTGTTTTGTTTTTAGAAAAGGTTTCTCGTATCGATACCGCATATTTATCCGTCCAAAGTTTGAAACGCTGCGAGAGGTCAAGACACCCACATTTAACATTACCTTATTAATGTACAGTCGTGCGCTAAGTGAGAGGATTTAGTCCTATTCTAAGTGGTACTTAAGTGGATTTCGCAAAATTTGGCGTAGAATATTATCGAATATGCAGCAGGTTAATACCTATAAAATCAATAAAAGTGAATAGCCATAAATACACAATAGGTAGGTATATCTGTGTGGGTCGCAGTGACCTAGGGACATAAGGACCCCACGACTCCCTTTTCTTAAATAATAAGTAGGTAGCTATGTCAAAAATCTTTCAATTGGCACACAAAGGCCTAGCTTTTAGATCTGTGCCAAATCTAAGGGCGTAAACAAGTTTAGAATTTCTAGGACGACTGAAGAGTACTTATTGTACCTAAATGATTTTCCAAAATCGGGCCCAAATATTGTAAGAAGCGAATGGAAGCCTACTTCAAAGGTACCTTACTCATTCCTATCACTTTCACGATTTACCTCAATTAAAGCACAAAATTACTAAGTGTCTGTGCCACGATACCTAGTACTGACACAATATAAGGTTCTATAGACTTGATTTGACGTCAAACGTTCGTGATCTTCGATAAAATCAACTTTGAAATGAGGAAAATTTAAATTAAGAAAACTGCGAACTGAGGTCACTGTCACTGACATAACTCAGTGTGAATGACAAAAAACGATCACGATTGTCACAGAACTGTGTCCTTGGATCAAGGTCACGAGATGAAAATGTCTTGTGAAAGTTTGTGCCCTGTAATTATTTTTAAATAAATTACATTTAGGTAGGTGTGAATGCTGTAGAATGTAGTTCACAACTGGAATGATTATCTTTTACACTTAGCTTGATTCTCGCAACACAAACGCGTACACACAGTACCTACCTACTAATCGCAACGCAATATGACTTAGCGCTTTCACAAAATTTACAGCCCCATTCCGTCCTCAAACTTCGAAGGAATAAAGTCAAAAACCCTTTGAAATTATATACAGACAAAACATCGATCCTAACAATAAGTTACCAACCTGTTGAACGGTATAATAAATTCGTAAGCCTTGCGTTCCTGACTGTACGTACGACCGACAATGACTCACCCCGGCCACAGGGATGCTACGCAGGTAGTGGTAGACCTCATAAAAAAAGAACAGGTAGTGATAGGGACGAAAGATACTTCTGGCCCGCTCTCACCCTTGTAAATTAGGATATACCGCCACCAACCGCAGCCTATGAATATCTAATGGTCCAAGTTTTTCTTTGTTTCAGTTTTACAAGACTATGTAAGTAGATATCTTGTAGAACTTTTGTCTATTTATACAATCAAGTTCAGAGTACCTATTGCTATTGCACAAGTGATAAAAAAGTTAACAAATCTGCAAATCATCGTGGAAAAGTAGCAAAAAGTTAGGAAACTTACTTCAGTCAGAAGTATCATTTACATTTATAGCCTACTAATATTATAAATGTGAAAGTTTGTGAGGATGGATGTATGTAGTATGGATGTTTGTTACTCTTTCACACAAAAACTACTGAACAGATTTTGATGAAACTTTACAGTAATATAGCTTAGACATCAGAATAACATATAGGCTACTTTTTACCCCAAAAACGCGGGCGAAGCCGCGGGCGGAAGCTAGTAATTAATAAATAAATGGGTAATGGATTTCTAAAGATTGCTCTTGAATTTATTCTGTCAAAACCAAAGATTCACGCACTAAGCAGCCTTATTAAAAACTTCTCCAGTCACTGAAAGACTTAATTAAAAAGAAAATTGTAGAGAATAATCTTGCGGCCAAAAAAATGGGCAACTGTTTGGAATAAACAACGATCTTTCAAAGTCCAACAGTTGGTTGACGGTTGACGCAAGAAAAACGCCAGTCAATAATAATTTTAGCAAAACTACCATTGCGTAACGTATACGATGGGTTTCCATAAACAATATCCGTGCTAAACACACGGTGTGAATGACCTACGTAGCCCCCAACCGCGCCTCTTTGTTATAGCACAGTATAAAATATACTGTGGTTATAGTATAAGACGCACAAGTTTATTGACCGTTTTCAGTCTACCTGTTTACCTCAAGTGTGAATTATTGGCACATGATGACCAGCCGTGAAATTGTGCATTATTTAATATTGCTAGTGTCAAAATTTGGTGTTATTTTTTTAGTGACAACACTGTGTTGCGTGTTGTTGACTAATCGGACAGAACGAATGTTGACTAGTTTTCCTGTTATTAGTTAACATTTACATTTTCAAAATCTATTGATTTTAATCTAAATGAAAATAATTTATGTAGGTAATAGGTATTACATTTTCCTTATAAAGAATTACTCTAAATAAATCATTAATATTTGATATTGATAAAACCTATTTGATTAAGCAATAAAACATTACAATAATGTAGGTAGTAGATTATTATCATGTCATTGCACCTTACATTATATAATAATAACAAAAATAATATAAGAACGCAAGGTCACATTTTTTTACGACAAAGCTCGGTTTTCCTTCAAGTTTTTCTCGGTAAATAATTCTGTGGCACTTTACTCTACAAGAAACCGAGTTATTCATGTTTGTGTTCTGATTTCTTGCGAAAACCGCACAATACATATTTGTTAGGAAGTAACTAAATTCTTCGATCTTAGATCAGCGCCGGGAGACTCCCGAGCGAGCAATCATGACTCTCATTCAATTTATCCACAGAAATTGTATTTTTTCTCCCAAGACCCCACACACGCCTTTATCAGATTAAATAGAATTTTTCTTTTTTGTGTATTAAGTACCATAAATTGAACAATAATTTAATAACGTAGTAGGTGTAAGTACCTAAGTACTGTCACTAAAACATGGTAGGTACCTACTTAAAATGTTTACAAAAAATTGTGATTCACTTTTTTTTTACTATAAAAGGAGTAGGTAGGTACCTACCTATGAATCATATCTTTTTGTGGTAAGATATTATCTACTTGCCTACGTTTTTTTAGTCATTGCAATGATAGAAATACCTACTTATTTCGCAATTAAAGGCAATTTTTCACAAAATTGCTCTTAGTTGATTAATTTGATAGTGTTATCAAATTAGGGCTTCAATTTAGGACATTTCCCTAAGTAATTTATTTTATTTTATTTTATTTGGGAAACAATCAGATACAGTATAATAAGAAGATAGTACAAAATAGCAAAACATGATCTAAAACAGTTTCCACATATTAATAATACAATTTTGAGAGTTACGACGGACGTTATCAAAAGAAAATATAATATATCTAAATGGTTAAAAATATTAAAAGAATCAAATATTAAAAGAGTATTTAGGGAAGTATAGTTGACGCCCTCATAAAATCAATCATAGATTAAACAGAAACAGAAAGCGATGACACGATTTAACTAGATCCTTCGTGGAAAGCTTGCCGACAAGAATAAACTTAAAACCTTTTAGAAAAATATTTCATAATAATTTATAAAAAAAAAAGAAAAGGACATCGCAGTTTCCAAGAACTGCAACTTAATCTTTAGCGACGACTTTCTTGAAATACCTGTTTATTTTTCATTCAGTTTTCCATCAGACAATACTATTTTTTATAAATCACGTCAGACTGACATCTTGATAAGTTTTTGTTTTAATTAAACAATATTATCGCACCTTTTTTATGATAAGCAGGTAGGTACCTACCTAATCTGATATAAATAATGCTTTAATAATAGATACTTGACAACATTCGCATGTAGCATGCACGAATGCATATTATATGTAATAGGTAGGTATGCAATATTAAACATTGCACCCGGCTTCAAAATGTATGACCGACTTAACAGATTCGAACCTAAGGAAGCTTTGTTTACATTTATATCCAAAAGTAGACTTGAAATAAAAACTTTACGAACTATGAACAATGTGCCAATATTTTGTTTATTGATAATTAAAGCAATCACAAACAATACGACTGCGGAATACAAAAACATGCATGTTTTTTTGATTGGAACGCTAAAATGCTCACCGAATAACTAGAATAGTACAATTTACATCATAGATATATACATAGACCACTGGGAAACATAATACCTACATAACAGTCACCGATTTTTACAAAACTGATCAATAATAGCAATAAGACAGTAAAGTTGCATACCTAGGTAGGTACCTACGTAATGCATTCTAATTATTTCTATTAACGGTGCCCTCACAAAAACAACAGAGGCTGAACTTAAGGATACACAAGAGGAAAACATTAGAAGAATGTACGTAGGTACCTACCTATATTTTTTTTCCGGAAAACTTGCGAAAGGTCACGATTGTATCATTGTATGCAACACGCGATTAGGGTCACGTAGCCGCGTAGCTACTTAGTGATCCGTGCTGATTCGTAATGGTTCCTTGTAATTAATTACATAGCAACTAGAGTTCATTTGTACATCGCCCTTTGTTAGATCAGATATTGCATTCAGTTTATCACTGGTAAAAAAAACCGGGCAAGAGCGTGTTGAACCACGCACAGTCTAGGGTTCCGTAGGAAGAAGTATTTCAGTCTTCCAACTGCAAACATAAGTTTGTATTTCCTAATATTATAATCAAATACAAAGTTATTTTTGCGGTCAAAACTGAAAATAGTGAATATTTCAAAAAGTTTTTAACGTATCTTGTTCAAACCAATTTTAATCGAGAGTATTTATTAGATTCTATAAGCTTGAATTGTTTCAGGTTTTTTGATAACGCGATTGGAAAATTACAGGGGGGGGAATTGTAAACGACTTTCGGAGCTCCTAGTTCGCTAAATATGCACTTAAATAAAAAAGTCATTTAGGAACCTTTATGTTATTTTCAAAGACCTATCCAACGATACCCCACATGAAGGGGTGCGTGAAAATATTTTTCTTCATCCCTCAGTTTCATGTATGCCCCCCCACCCCTAATTATTTTATTTTTTATAATTTCGCTACAGTTTTTATAGCGGCTTACATAAGACATCTACCTGTGAAATTTCATACATATTGGTTATGAACTGTAGATTTTACGAGGGAGTGACAGACGGACAGACAGACAGACAGAGAGACAGACGGACATGACGAAACTATAAGGGTTCCTAGTTTTACTACGGAACCCTAAAAACCGGAATTATTCGGAAATGAATAAGAATAAGAACAAGAACTGATAAATATAATCTTTATATTAAAATGTGTTCATTATAATTATTTATTTTTGTAATTTTGTGTATTTGTGTGAGTTCATATTTGATATCAGAAATTGAGTGGGTTACCCGTTGATGAGATTAGCATAATTAATTATATTCGAGGAAAGAGGGAAAGAGGACGTATACCTACTCCGTAAAAGGTCAAATTAGGCGGTTGATAGCTAAAATCGTAAATATGTAGGTATCTACATGGAAAACAAAAGTGAAAGTACCTATACCTACATTATTTTCTGAAGGTTTATTAATTTATTATCCTTCCATAAGTATTTACTTGAACTACAACAATACTATAAATATACCTTCATATGTCAACACAAGGTGTAAATAATGTAATAAGATTAGTCACAGAGACTTCTATTTTTATTCCAGTAATTTATACGGCTATTAGGAAAATTTTTACGTAAAAGGCAACACCGCAATGTACCTAGAATTCACATTAATGTACCTAAAAGGATTTCCCTATTGTAACATGTCGTTTCTATGCAGTGAGACAAAGAATAAATTATAAACTAGACAACAAACGTGGCTTTACCAGACACCTCACAAATCCGGAACATAATTATGTTTCACTTAAAAACATAAAAGTTTTAAGCCGATTTGAATAAAACATGATCGTTACTTGGTGGATATCTACATGAAATATAATCATACAATGTGTTGGTGTATCGTCAGTTCGTCACTAGTCAGTAGTTCTGTGCTTATCAACGGACGTACAAGCTGATACGTTGCTATATTGTCCGTAATTTAATATCACAGTAATAAAATAACTGCACGAGTACAATTTACAATTACTTGTAGATTCTACTACTTAAAACAATCATAAACTATATATTACCGATTCCTTAACAACAAGGAGACATTATTGAATACATTAAAATTGTTTATTAAACTTATCCTGCCAAACAGTGGGTCCACACGAGCTGTGTCGTGGACAAAATAAAATAGTATATTATGCAATTAGTGAATAAAAGACGGATTTAAAGCGAGGGCCATAGATGAATCACGAGCTAGTGAAGGATTCTAACGATTGAATCACGACCGTAGAGAGTGATTCATGATGATTGAATCACGAGCGTAGCGAGTGATTCAAGTGTTAGAATCCTGAGCGACGCGAGCGATTCATGGCCCTCGATATAAATCCGTTTTATTCAAGAGTTGCATACTATACTTTATACCATGACTACGAGAAAAAGAAAGATTTAAGTGAAAATATACATATAATGAAGAAAAAGTAAAGTTAAATTGGCTTTGATGTAAACCAGCCGTGATTTTTTGGGTAGCAAGCTTTCCACCTTTCCACTATATCGGCCGCCCTCTCTTTCACAAACTCAGGTGTTAACACATCTTCATCACTAGAATGCATTTTTAATCGATTAGAACAACACTAAACAAACACAAAATTAAAGATTAAAGTAACACTAAACTTTGTGTTCGTACAACTTACAGTATTCAAAATAGCGCCAATTTACTAAGGACAGCAAAGAACACAAAACAGTTTTTATTCTAATGCTAAACTCCTTGTCGAAAATGTCGACCAATCAAATTGAATTTAGAACACATCAATATAGGTCGAATACACAGATTACACTTACACTAGATACGGCAAGCCACGACCAAGCGTGCCCTGCATGTTCGACTGTTCGTACTAAAAAAAGTCTGTTAGCTCAGTGACGCTTAGTGATTGAAACAATTCTGTTTACTCTGAGCACATCACTAAATGGCTGGGGTGAAGTTATCGTAGGTATAAAAAAGATGACACGTTCGGTTTTCATACAATCTAATAACGTGCCGCATCTAGCATAGGTTCTTTAAATCTGTGGTCGAATACATTGGTGTGTTCCATTTTCAAACATCAAAACAGTGAGTAAAAGTGCTTTTTATTCACTGTTTTCAGTGAAAAAAATAAGCTTTTTAGAGGGGGAATGGTATAAATAATATTTATTATGCGCATAAAAACGATTGTCGCGCTGCGCGCCGTCTTGACGTCCACGTCCGACGCGCCTCCCGGTTAGATAACGTGAATTATTATTATTACACGCTCACGTTTCCACGTGATACATGGGAACAAAGTAAAAAAATATTCCGAGAAATGAACACAATCGAGACACCCCATCGTACTACGATACACGAGAAAAGCATAAAAAAACATTTAATACCACCTCTTTATATCCGCGATAAAACATTGGCCTCTCTAAATTGAGACATTTTATTATTAGAAATACGATTTTGACAGTCGTAAAGCAACGTCGATCCAAAGTTATTATATCAGTTTACGAGTCGAAATATCACAATACCGCCTAGGAATAAAGCAAGAATTTCGAATTACGGCGCAAGTGAAACTCGATTCCGAAATATTTAAAATTTTATGCCCTGAGGGAGTGTGATTTGTGCCACTGGGCAACTCCGTCTTCCGTTTTCCGCGTTGACTGCGAGCCAATGTCATTGCCATTCTCTTCGCAAGGTTATCGTTACGGTGCGTATTCTAAATCCGACAAATGAGAAAACTTCTAATTAAAGAGATTGAACTAAACAAAGTGTCGTTAGAGGCGCGGTAACAAGATGGCAGCACATGCTAATTTGGCTAACGTGTTTGTGAGTCACGTTTTTCGTCTGTGACGCAGTTTTTCCTGTCGCCCGCTGCGTACGACCATGACATTTGGTTGTCTGACCGATTGCACGGCCTTCGTTCGCGGTCATCAACTCCGCGTGTGAGTCGGTACCTTAGCCTTACCTGCTGCGTTTTCACTAGCCGAACTTTGTTTTCTCTCGCTCGCACCTATGTAATTGTAAACATAGGCATCGAGATAAGGAGCGTTCGTTTGTTCCTCTAAGCGTAAAAAACGTTGCTCATAACATGTAAAATAGCTTAAAAATAGTATAATGGTCGTTGCCATGTGGTTTAAATGTAAGGTATACTTAAGAAATCATTATTGTGAATAATTCGGTTGGTTTGTCAGGCGGAATGGAATTTTGAGGCAGGAAATGGCCGGTACGATGTGAATCTATCAGATCTACGATAATAGCAAACAAAAAATTGTTTTAGTTTTTAAAACAATGGAAGTACCTACCTAATTAGTTTAACAAAAAAATCTACTAAGTGTAATGTCCTTTATAAAGTATGTGTACCTCACTGAATAGGCATGTAACTAAAGCGAATCTTTACGATTTTATTTTTGAAACTGCGAGAAAATGTAGGCTTTTACTTAAATATTTTCTTTCCTCTTATCACAACTTTGTTCATTACTTACGGGTCAAGAAGAATTCTATTAAGTGCGCAATTTCAGTCTAAAATTGTGTTCATTACCTACAAAAAAAAAATATTACAAAAGAACTAAATTGGCCGATTTTAAAAATAAAACAAAAATTTCAAATAAAGAGCATTTTGTATTACTTGTCTACGGCTGAAAATTTAAATTAATCACATAGTAGACCTATGTTACAACATTATAATTAATGACTTCACTAAACTTCGACCACACACAAACAACATTAACTGTTGGTTCGAATAGACCATTAACAACGGAATTAACTACAAAGTGTGGAGCGGTTGCAAATCGTCTGAGACTAACAATATGGCTTATAGATACCAAGAAAGGCAACAAAATGTTTGCGGAACTATTTACAAGGAAACGCAAAACGTTCTATGCTATATCGACAAGGTTAGCAGCGAAGGTGGTTTGGATAGTTGAGAAATATTTCTCGACGCCAAGCCCTATTTAGTCTGTCTCAAAGATAAAGTTGACTAAACCTCTTATCCGTTCAGTTACTTGAATAAAAGAGTGTGATTTATATGATGACGACGTGACAATATGACTCGACTAAAATCCGTCACGCTAGGCCCAAAACAATTGTTTCGTGAGGTCACAAACAGAGTCAACGCTCTTCAAAAGATTGTATCTTTGTTCGGAAGATTCTAGAAAGAAATGCGTACGTGGTTGGAATTTGTATACAAAATGATCATCACGTCAGTTCAGGGGTATTAAACATATATCTCGTTCAATTTAAATAGTACATACAGAGTGTTTACGCACTTGGTCAGCAAAAAATTTGGCATCGTTTTCTGGATAAAATATAGTTCATGAGCAACATAATTCATTCACGTTTTCCAACATATTTATTTAAGGCAACAAATTAATTTTAGAAACAATCTCATCATGCCTTTGTTATCGCAACTCATGTGTTCCTGGAAACGTTATTATCAATTCTACTTCACCCAAATATTGACCGGCTTCACACAAACATTCTGAATTAAATTTTAAACTTAAGCAGTTAGTACATAAATCACAAAACACTTTGTAGTAAACATAGGCATTACAAGAGACTAACGGAATCAACAAAGAGACGTATGACTAATTTTACTCGCTACATATGACTCAACGGGTTAGTACTAAATCAGCACGAACGAGGCACAGGCCTGAGAACAAACTTGCGTGGCGTTACGCTTCTTGAACAAAGAAAAAGGGGATGTTAAAACACGGCCAATGACTATACTATAAACTCTGAGAATTCGTGTCTACCCAGCATAATGAGGCACGCCCTTCCTCCCGTGTGACATCTATAAGTAACACGAGGATAGGTAACGAGGTGGAAGGTTGGAGGTCTTGCTAGTTTGGACGATGTTAACAAATCAAAAGGGGAAGGTGTGTTAGAAAAAGAGCTGCGTCGGTGACTGATGACTTCGATTCCCATGTCTGTTAAAAGCGATTAGTTCGTAATTGCCAGCCGGTTGAACTGGAGTGATCGCACTGTTTTTATCGGAGTTTTTTCGGGGGCTGCGGAAATAAATTGTTGGGAACCAAGTGCTTTTTCAAGTAACCAATTTTGTGGATTGTTGGTTTCTATCAGGTAAGAATGTGGAATAATGTTCACATAACACTGTACAACATAATTTTTAGATGTCAGTTACAGATAGACAAATAGGTACAATGGAATGCGATTTTTGCAGTCTAGTCATTTATTTTTAGCTCCGTCATATTCGTTTATCTATTCACCTACATAGGTACTTACATAAGAGTAATTTTGTTCTAATACCATCTAATGTGCATTAAGTATTGTGTTACATAATTTATTAGTGACGTACGACGACGTTCAAAAGTTTTAAAACTAAAATAGTTCTCTACCTATCTGGTTTAATTTTTTACAATAGTCAATATAGTCATAGATTATTTATTTTTTTATAAATTTTCAATTATTATTATTAAATTCCACTTATTATTCCACACAATGTGTAATACTTAATTTGAATTAACAACTGTCATTTCACTTAATTGGTATAATACAGTAAAAAAATGGTCGCCATGACAACAGTAATAATAACGCCACCCTAACGTACTGGCTAATTGAATGATTGCTTGTAATTGTAGTATGTTCCGAGCCCTTTTGTTAAAGTACCGAGTCTGCGGTTTAACGGCCACATGCAGTAATACGGGGGAAAATAATATTGCTAGACAGACAGAAATAAAATTACCGACCGGTCAAGAGGGGGAGACGATATGATTGGTTTGAATCATTGGGATAGGTTAGTTACGCTTACGTATAGTTGGGAAATGGGAAATCCTTATACCTATCATCATCGGTGTACGAAATGCGGTGTCACATGGCTAAATGAGGGTGTATCAGTGGCGAAGGGTCCCTACAATACGATTCCTACCGGCTTCCCTTTGAAAAATAACACAGGCAGTATTGCCTATTTTTATTAATTAGCTTTTCGTGGCCAGATAAGCATTTGTAGCTTCGGCTTACCTCTTACAAAAACCGACCCTTCACCACTGGGGTGTATTAACACACCTCTATCTACCTTACGAAAAATACAGACTGATACATGTACTGTTTACAATGCCGATAATAGCTATATTGGGTAAAGCGGTACATTGCCCGTGGCAGTGTTAAAATTGCCGGTTAGCTCAGCTTACGCAATGTTGATCGTACGGGCATTGTTAGCTTTTAACCTGTAGCCCGTGGATAAATTTAATATTAATTGGGTACGTATTGTATCGTCAATGAGACAAAGAGGATGAAATTAGGACGTTTGCAGACTGAAGACTAGAATGTAGAATTCATGGAAAATTAATGTACCTACTATACTAGCTGCGTTGACGGGTTCGTTTGCATTTTATTTTTAAGTTACGACAAAAATAGAACTGGAAAGCTTGAAACAAGAAAATAGTTCCATTTTTATCGTAGTCGGGTTTTATTATTTTCTTACATTTTATATAAATAAATGTATAAGTTTCCTAGGCTCCTGTACCTACTATTGGCAGATCCAAAGGCTAAAGCCCCCACAAGTCCTATAAGTTCTGACAGATTTCAGAATAGTGATACAGTATTTTGATTCCCAACTCTTAGCCCCCATTGCTCCTAAATATTAAATGGGTAGGCCCTAAGCATCCCTCAAAAATAATAACTGAATCTGCCACTGCCCTGTACGGTATACCTACCTACATATTAAATAGCCAATACGCAATGTGCCAGTGTTCTAATAAATGTAAGCCTTTTGTGTATAAAAATCACTGTAGGTACTAGGTAGTATGAAATCCATTTACTAGGAACATAAATTTTATTACTTCTAATCCAAGTCTTTCCACTATAATAATATTATTAATTTAATAATCTTACGAATACGCACGCCATTTAATAGCGAAATAATACTAGATATTATAAATTTAATTACTGTCTATGGTCAAGTTTGCTTGTCATCGTAGCCAATGAGGATTGAATGTAAACGCTGAAGACACTATTTGATAGTCATAATCTATATTAATTACACTATTTCTGATTAAGCGTGGAGATGGAGCGTGCGATGGAGTAGTTATCTAGTGTCAAAAAGAACTATTTAACTTGATTAATAATTAAGATGTAGGTACTTGATAAATACTTGAAGCAAATTCTACTGTTTCTCCTTTTTATGTAATCGTACAGTAAGATACAGATATATACCTATTCTATTTTAAGAGGCCCACATCAGCCCACATGATACAAAGACAATTTGTTCACATGAACCCACTACAATCAAAGTAATGTCTACAAAAGGGCCCAATTACAAAGTGTGGGTAAGTATTAATAACTCCTATCTACAAATGACAAACAGGGTGAAAGATATTTGAGTTATGAACTGTACGAAACTCTTTGAACTTTAGATATAAGAAGCTTTCCCTCTCATGAACCAAAAGACAATCAATCAACGCGACCGGAGAGGTTTGCATTTCATTAGGTGGGCTATGAAGCTATGAATAACAAGTGCCGTATCTGCTTTTGAATCTTTTTATAGTCTATGTCGAGTGTGGAGTATTCTGCGAATGTATGTTGACACTTGTAATATAATTTCAAGGTTGTTGCCACTTGATATCGACAGAGAATATGGGACTATCTTTTACTTCCGCCTTTTTTTCTAAATTACACAAATATGTAACCTAAGTAGGTAGGTGTGTAGGTTTTTATTTTCTGTGACCATGACATACCCACTAAAAATAAATACTATGACATTTAATAATACAAGTGACAGCCTCGGATCCAGAGGGGGGGGGGGGGGGCTAGCCGGGGCCCGTGCCCCGGGCGGCAAATTCAAGCTTGGTAGACGAATACACTGAGTAATGTATTCGTCTACCAAGCGTAGTAATCGCAAAGAGCAGCGCTAGACCGATCGTTTTGGCGTTCTTTGGGGAGGCCTATGTCCATCAGCATCAGTGGGGTTGGGGGGGACAAGTGACTATCGTTCAGTGAAAGTCAGTGGCGGTGGCGTGCCTAGAGGGCAAGCCCGACGCATTTATTTCGATTTAGAGAGTATTTAAGTTATTTTTTTATGAATGTAAGTGATTTTTAATGTTCGTATTGCTTTTAAATCACTTAAATTCATGAAAAAAACTGGGCAAGAGCGTGTCGGACCACGCACAGTGTAGAGTTCCGTAGCAAGAAGCATTTCAGTCTTCCGACCGCAAATATAAGTTTTTTTGCGGTTGTCGAACTCAAAACTGAAAAAAGTGAATATTTCAAAAAGTTATTGACGTATTTTGTTCAAACCAATTTTAATCGAGAGTATTTATTGAATGCCATAAGCTTGATTTTTTCCAGATTTTTCGATAGCGCGGTTGGAAAATTACAGGGGGGACACACATTGTTAACGACTTTCGGAGCTCCTAGTTCACTTAATACCTATGCACTTAAATAAAAAAGTCATTTAGAAACCTCTATGTTATTCTCAAAGACCTATCCAATGATATCCCACATGACGGGGTGCAGGAAAATATTTTTTTTCATCCTTCAGTTTCATGTATGGCAGCCCCCCCTAATTATTTTATTTTTATAATTTCACTACAGGCCTTTATGGCGGCTTATAAAAGACATCTACCTACGAAGTTTCATTCAAATTGGTTATGAACTGTAGATTTTACGAGGGTGTGACAGACGGCCAGACGGACAGACAGACGGACAAACGGACAGACAGACGGACATGACGAAACTATAAGGGTTCCTCGTTTTACTACGGAACCCTAAAAATGAGCATATTAAGTAAAACCAAAAAGATGCGTCGGGCTTGCCCTCTAGGCACGCCACTGTTGAAAATGGGTAAGCATATTGCTTGAAGAGATAATGATAGATAGGCAAAATGTTGATGGGATAGTGGCCGAGACAAGGGAGAAGGAAAATATGATGTCCTGCAAGATGGGTTGGCGATACCATACAAGTTGTTACACCAGCCGGCCTAGCATGACCACGATAGAAACGGGTTTTGTCTACATAGAAATAGACAAAGTGACAGATTTCATTCATAAAACGTAGAAATGTTTCTACAATCTGTCACTTTGTCTATTTCTATGTAGACAAAACCCGTTTCTATCGTGGTCATGCTAGGCCGGCTGGAAGAGGTTAGCACAGGACCGAGGTAGATGGCATGCAAATGAGGAAGCCTCAGTGCAGTGGGGAGGAGGCTTTAGCCCAGTGGGAAGGTGGACTTAAATAATGATTTTGTCTAACTCTTTGTTATTAAAATATAGGTAAGTACCTACTTACCTTCCCCCTCCTACTAATATTATAAACGTGAAAGTTTGTGAGGATGTATGGATAGATGTATGGATGGATGGATGTATTGATGTTTGTTACTCTTTCATGCAAAACCTACTGAACGAATTTTGATGAAACTTTACAGTAATATAGCTTATACATCAGAATAACACATAGGCTACTTTTTGTCTCAAAAACGCGGGCGAAGCCGCAGGCGGAAGCTAGTATTATTATATTATATAAAACTGTTTTCAAAATGTCTTTATCTAGGTAGGTACGTTCCTAAGCAATCAATTATTCATTAAATCACTTTACATTTATTATTCAAGTAACTTTGCATATTATTGAGTTTTTTTTTGTTAAATGATAATGAAAGTAGAATGCATCAGCTGCTTCCTTTGTGTCAAGGGAATCAGGTTATACAACGGCCTGTAGGCGGTAAGTCCATGACTTGTCTGTTATTACTACCTACCTAGGTAGGTATAATGTCAGAAACAAATTTTATTTCAAAAAACTTGCATTTAGATTAAAATTTAAGCTGATAGGTACAATACCCGGAAGTCTGCCGCAATGCAAGGTGTGAAATTTTAGTCTATGATACATTTCAAAGTTACGACTTTTTTGGCATGAATTATTCGGTTTAAATTATGGCTTATAGGCTGACCGATGTAATTGCGGCCCGCCCGATGGTTTGCAATACCTAATTAAGGGCTGATTTTTCCATCGTCAGATATTTTTTATCCAAACAATAAAATTGACGATGACGTTTGACAGATTTTGTAATTTGTATAGAAAACAGACAAAAATTTTAAATTTGTGTTTGTCACTGATTACACATGAGATTGCCCATCGGGAGGGTCGTGCTTACAGTATTTTTTAACTTTGTCTTTGTTATTTTCATGTACCTACCTAAATACCTATAGTGTGCAAAATTGTAAGAGCTTAGCTTATAGGACGTTTATAAAATTTAAGGTGTTAGGCTTACATTTAGGTCCGGAACATTTCTAGTTCCTAGTTATCTACCTAAAGCCTACCTAGGTAGGTACTTTATTATTACGAAAGCAATGGTCCGGGCAAAACTGGTCACAAATAGTCATGCAATAAAGGTAATGACTAACTTGTTTTAAAATCTTCAAAGTCCTACCTAGATCTCAAGACTATAAAGTTATGTGTGTTACGTAAGTACCTACCTAGGTACCTAAATAATAAAATTACAATAGGCATAGGTAGGTACCTACCTAGGTACCTACTTAGACATTATAAAAAAATACACCATGCCGCCTTGCGTGGGTGATTCGTGGGCGACACCATGGATCCATGGAACTATGGTAGGTACATACATACCTACCTATGACTTAAAAATCTGGTCAGGATGTGATAAAACGAACAATTTATTAATTAGTACAAATAATGAATAGGGTCATTGCGCTGGATAGCGGCCGATTAGCGGAGTGTCCAACTTTACGTTAATATATTAGTGTGAAATATTCATAGAAAATTTATTGAACGTATTTGTATGGATGCCAGATATTATGAAGATTGAATTAAGAAGTAAAAAAATGACATACATAGCTGTAAATTAATTTTAGAGGTGTTTAATCGCAAAACATGGTGAAATGCTAGTTTACGGACATTTTTTTGGTTTACGGCCACATTGTATCTAGTTTACGTCCACATGGTTTATTATGGTAAATAACCTTTAAAAAGATAATAAAATAACATAGCAGTGTAAATTACGTTGCTCTTTAATATAAAAACAAAATCTAAGTCAGTCTTTCGTTTTTAATCACATCTACATTAATTTTATTAACTTATTTTATATTTTTGTACATTTCTTAATCACAGTAAAAAAGACTTAAAAAAATACAAAAAACGGTCAAGTGCGAGTCGGATTTGCGCACGAAGTGTTCCATACCATTATCTATACAACATTAGACACCATATTATAAGTATTCTAATCTTTATTAAGATCGAGAAAAAAACGGCAAAAAAATCACGTTTGTTGTATGGTAGCCCCCCTTAGATATTTTTATTTATTCTGTTTTTAGTATTTGTTGTCATAGCGGCAACAGAAATACATCATCTGTAAAAATTTCAACTGTCTAGCTATCACGGTTCAGGCGATACAGCTCATGGTGATAGACAGACGGACAGCGGAGTTTTAGTAATAGAGTTCCGTTTTTACCCTTTGGGTACAAAACCCAAAAAATAGTAGGTAGGTACTCCATTGGCATAGGGAACAGGGTCCAAGCTACCAGTGGTCAGGGATCTAGAGAGAGGATTCTCCTAACAATGTAAGCCGTGTTTAGGAAAGCTTTCTGGATAAAGACCTTGATCCGAGAGCCTTCTCAGGTGTTGGTCGAGTCTCTTGGCTATTAGATAAATAATTGGCCGAAACGACTATAGGCACAATTATTGCTGAGTGCACTTTCCACGTGCGGAGAACCTAGTGTGCTAAGATACTCGATTTATTTATCTTTTTCGGCCTTTACGAGATGTCCATCATGCGGGACTACAATTTCAATTTTTATCTATTATTTTGCGACATTCTAACCAATCTATCAAAATTAGCAATAATAGTCCGATCAGTGATGAATTGATGATACAGCGATCCCAGTACAATGTGATATGACCATTTTCGTTGACTGGGTCGGGCACATACTTGTATTTCAGAGCAAGTTGCTGGTAGATAATCCTGGCCACCAAGTTTTGTCTATGCCAAGTACTCAACGTTAGCAAGACGAAAACAACCAGAAATTATATTCGGATCGATTCAGCGGGACAGTGGCATGCCCGACAGCCCGACAGATATGTATTTTCGGTAGTTGCTCGTCATCATAACTTCGTCTATAATTGCTTTAAAAAAAACCATCGGTTTCTCCAAAGAGTTCGCCGAAACGCAGCCAGAATATGGAAGCCAAGAAGTCTGCATCAGACCTATAAAGGGCCCAATAAAAGTGTCCATGTAGCTCCATGAGATTGGTTTTGAGCACTATAGGCTTGCGCTAGTTCTCTTTACCTAATGGGAGTGGCGTGAGTCCATTTGTCTCTTTGTTCACTGCAACTACATCTTGGTGCATCCCTACTTCGGCTTTGAGGAAATATTCCCTAAGATCGCACGCCTCACGGTTTGTGAAGAGTTTTGGTATTTAAAAAGCCTCGACCTCGACACTTCGTGGTCTTCGTTCTCGACACACTTAGGTGGTGCTGGATTCATCCAATATGCAATCGGAAATAAACGAACCTTCCAATTCAGGTCGTCTAATTCTGGCTGAATCCATCTAAATATGCCGAAAGAAAACATCAAGACCCAACCAGTGTCGGCACATACCTTGTTGCCACCTGACAAAAGACTGTTAATACGGTTAACGAAACCCCTCAAAGTCAAAAGTCAAAGTCAGCCTCATTAATTCTCAACGCTTCCGACATACGGTACCCAAGTATTTCTAGGTTTCAGTTGCGGAGAGAGATCTAAGGTATATGGAATCCATGAGTTGGGATCCCAGGGATTCCATCTCCGCTCGCTTAAACCATGGATGACTGCACATTAATTTGTTGTTCTCGGTGTTGTTGCACTGGATTGTTGTTCTCGGAATGCCAATAATGCCATATTTTCTATGTTTCCCTTGTTGTCTAGTATCCTCCTACTCTAATCCTTTAAACGCCAACTGAAAGATATTATATTAATAAATAAAAATATGCTTGTGAATAATTATCAATTTTGTTCTTTTTACCCGACTGCGGTGAAGCCCAAAAGGAGGGTAATGATTTTCACCTTTAGGTATGTTAATTAGGAACTTTGGAGGACATCTATAAAAGAAACATTAAAAATATAATACTTATCAACTTCAGTGGTCGAAAACTGAGACATCATAGTGCCATATTCTATTGGCGGCCATTGAATTCCCATACATTTTGTATGGCCGGAAAAAACACGATTTATTTATATTTAGGCGGACGTAAACTACCAGCGATGTAACAGCATATAAAAGAAATATATTTAAAAGAATTTCGATCCTAACCCATATTAATAAGATACTAAAAAAAATTAAAGATGTTATTATTTTTTATGTCTATTTGCGTCCACCAGGCCGTAAACTAACATTTTTAAAGAATTACTATTCTAGTTCGCGGACACTAAATATCTAACAAGTTTTTGAATATGATTGAAAAAGACTTATCAAAATGCATTGTAATAATGCATTACTAGCAATTAAAACAAAAAAAACATGTCACAGATAAATAAAACCAGAAATACTTACCTTGTAAGCAATACGTGCTCACTATTTTTTCGCTAGTTTTACCAACGCATGTGCACCGGCGGTGCTAACGGTGAATTGAACGAGGATTTGTGCATATTTGGGTTATACTACGTAACTAATTTTACTAGGTCAGAATGGAACAGCTATCCTTTTCTTCCTAGAGCCGTATTTCAAGTGGAACTGAAGGATAGAACTCTTATTTTCTTAATATTTGTGCAGCACATCCTCGAAATGTCCGCCTATAGACGCTGGACGGGAAACCGACGCACCTACCCTATACGAGTAGGTACCTAGGTACCTACCTATACTAAGCAAATATGTCATTGTAAAAAACACGTAGGTAAGTAATAAATACAACTGACAAATTCATTAACAAAACATTACAATAAATCATTTATGTAGATAAAAACAGTGGATTATCAGACTCGAGATATAACCTTGAACGGTCCACTACTGGGCCGTTCACCCTAATTTATCAACAATCACCCACTATGGTACCTATCACGAGTGACGGATTATTTCTGATCTATGAACTAGGTAGGTACCTACTGCGTACCTAAATAGTTTGTTTGAAAACAGACCGGCGACGAAAATATGCTACTATAACAACACTAGCCACGCCAACGAATAAGAGCAACAAGTAACCGATTTATTCAGACGATTTGAAAGGCTTCGACATCAAATGTCATACAAAAGGTTATATACCTACCTAGGTACCTACATTATATAAGGAGCGCACAGACCCGATGCCATGCTTTGACATGCAACACAATAGTTTAATTACATACTAATACACGGATAAAACATTACGTAAGGGTAAGGTATACCAACTCAATTTGCGCAAAAAATAGCTACTTACCTACTTAAGCATAGACAATGAGGTCAATGACACAAAAACGGATTACGCTTCGTTTCCGTGCGACAGATACGTTGTAGGCATTTCAAATTGTAATTAGTCATGCAGACGCCGCGCCGGTATAATCTATGGACTAGGATTTGACGTTTCAACATTTTAAAACTACTCACTTTGACACTAGTGGTTATGAAATGAAATTCAAATTTTCGAACGTTTGTAAAAACATGTGTTTTCCAATAGATTCAGAATTCAAAAAAGTATGACCCGTAGGCGTGAGTGTGTACCGATGAATGAATTTCTTGTTCAAACATACCTGTAGCGAGTCGAATGAAGATCGTTCACCTTCCGACAATGTAAACCTTTGTTTCAACACAAGTCAACGGCTCCCAATCAATCCCAACAGTTTATCTGGAAATAGAAACGACTTATTCAATGTGGGTACTCCGCTTTATGATTCATCCGACGCGTTGAACTACCCGTTTATTAATAAAATCCTTACATTACGAGGGATAGTAGAAAAAAACGAAACACATGCCTATAACTACAGATGTAAACAATGAACATGTGTAGACAAGACGGGCGGCTACAAAAAATCCCGTATTCAAAAGGGGATACCAACCGTTCACGTTAGATAAAAATCACGTTCACAGTATGTCCACAAACACGTAAAATTTAACAGCGCACAGGAGGCGGTATGTCGTACCGGAACAAAACTAGTTTATTTTTCCGATCGCATCGCAGAAAGCGACAAACGTCCGACCTCAGCGGTGGCCGGCGCGAGACTGAGCGATGGTAGCGCCCTCTCAGGCGCCCTGCGTTGCGCGTGTGTGCGTGCGTGCCGCTGTGGGGGTGCCGCCCTCAGCGCCCCGTGTCGCTCCGGCGGCCGTTTATTTATTTTCGAGTGTGGGGTGTACAGTGTACAAAAATGGTGCATTCATCATACGAATACGAACGACCGAAGATCCAGCTCGGCCAATTACAAGCGTACAAGGATAAAAGCGTTTTTAAAACATAAACGTCTTTTTTTAAACGGCCGTGAACCGAGCATCAGCCGCGGTCATTGCCACAGGCGTCAATATAAAAATATTCACGTCACAATAACGCGGCGTGTGTTTTTTATTCTTTTATATCATTCTTTTTATCTAATTGTTATTAGTAAATTGTCCGGATACACCTGGCAACACGTTTTAGGGTGGCCTCGAATTTGATCCTTTTTCGTTCAGCTACGGATAGGTACCTATGATGAATAGGTAGCTACCTAGCTACCTATTTTATTTAATGACTTATTACCTACTTTATTAGTTAGTCTAAACAAATGTAGTTTAATTTTAAAATTACATTCTTTTTATCTAATTGTTATTAGTAAATTGTCCGGATACACCTGGCAACACGTTTTAGGGTGGCCTCGAATTTGATCCTTTTTCGTTCAGCTACGGATAGGTACCTATGATGAATAGGTAGCTACCTAGCTACCTATTTTATTTAATGACTTATTACCTACTTTATTAGTTAGTCTAAACAATTAATGTAGTTTAATTTTAAAATTAAATAAATATTTAGGTAGGTAGGTATATCTAAAAAAGTGATGAGTGATGACCACTGGTCGGAAATTCCGATGCATATTTATACCTAAAGTTGAGGTGTTGGCTATTATGGAATGCATTTTTGTACCGAAAAGCTCCCGGGATTCCGGGATCGATCAAATTAGCGTTCTGATTATAGAATCGGATGTAAGTATATGTACTTACGTTCAGGTGTTGGCTAATATGGAATGCACTTTATTATCGATCGTAAAAATACCGGGATTCCGGAATCGACATATATTTTATGTTTTTCAGACTATAGAATCGGATGTATATCTATCTACCTAACGTATTAAAGTAAGTAGGTAGGTAGTTACCCAACTGGCCTAGCAAACAACGTCAGGATAAGTTATAAGACTATATTAATACTTTTTAGAATAATACTTACAACTACCTATTGAAACAAATTATTCAATATTGTGCTTAGTGAAATTTGGTTATGTAGGTACCTATACCGGGATTTCCTGGCATTCCGGGATTTATTAAAAAAAAAAATTAAGAAACCGCTTCTATACTTTCTTAGCCAAAAATTAACTTTAGGTAAATATGCATTAGATTTTCCGACCATGACACACACTCATCACTTTTTTATTAAAAACTATAAAAAGCATGACCTACCTACATGAGACCTCAGGCCATAATACCTAATTATATTTTACGTAAATAAATAGAATAGAGTACCTACCAGTACTAATATACCTACTAAGATCCGCAAGGGACACGTTTATTTTCGTCCAATATGACCAAAGTGGAAAAATTCCACTTCTAAAATATTAAATTAGAAACATGTTTGTACGAGAAATATAATATTCATAAATCTACCAATCTCCTCGATAGCCCTCACAGATTCATTACTCAGCGTTTTTAATCGATTACGAAACAATAGAATCGATTTATCGATTACCTACCCACAAAAAGACTTTATCGATGATCGGTGATTCTGTATAGAATATAATTTATTACACGTGCTTACATTTAGGTATATTACAATACGTACTACTTAGGGCCAAGTTCACCGACAAGATAAGTCGTATACATTGAAAACGACCGTTTAACATGACATTTTATACGAATACGAAAATATATGAAAAGTCATGTTAAACTAGGGCTGCCATACGTCCCGGTACAACGGGACATATCCCGGTTTGAAGGGATGTGTCCCGGTGTCCCGGTCAGTATGTCAGTTGTCCCGGTTTGGTAGTTAGACATGCATAATATGTAGTTGCACACACGAAAGAAAAGTAAATCTTCTCAAACTGTGCCAATCGCTCTTTGCAGTCCCAGGCCTAGGCCACAATGCTCATGAGTTTGTTTCGGTGTTTCTTCTCAAAGGTAGTCATATAGGAAACACCGAACTCATCTAGCTTAAAAAAATGTTGTGACGTGTAAAAGTGTTATTTTTAACCTATTTACAAAATAAATATCATTTATCATTGTACCGGGACGTACCTATGGCAGCCCTAATCTACCACCATAATGTGACGCTACTGACAAATTCACTTCAGACTTAAGATCGTGGCTGGTCTGGTACCTTAGCTATTAGATAGGTACCTACTAAATTGAAATTATTAGAATTTACGTGCCTACGCAATATTAGGTACCTATTATAACCACTGATTAAATAATACAACTACCCTTGTCATTTCTGTGCCAATGAACAGAGCAATTGGCTTAAGAGCTATTTCGGTTAAGTAACCTTTAATCATCGTTTATAGGTAAGGAGCTTACTGTTCTAAGCTCTAAGGTAAGGAGGGATATGTATTAGTCATTCACGCTCACAAATTAATTACTCTAATCCGTAATAAATTAAACTCAGTATAAATAAATCTTAAATCAACTGAAAATAAACAATCTTCCATTGATAGAATCCTCAACAAAATAATGAAAAAAAAAAATGATTTTCAATCAATCAGATAGAATAGCCCGTACTACCTACTCGATTCGTTGGTAAACTTTGATTAGTTCGCGGAGAACTCAAATAAATATTACAGAAATAGAACTCTTCAAAAAGCAGGAGTGTATTCATTGAGAAATTTCTCCTTTCCTTTTTGAGATACGCTGAAGTTAGGGTTGCCAGATGGCCGGGAAATCCGGGAAAGTCCCGGAATTTTGCGTATGGTCTAGTAATTACTTTACAGTCCCGAAATTTTTAAATACTACTTTTATTTTTTTAAAAGGGCTTAGGTATAAGCAATCACCAGATATAATGAAATATAACGCCCAAAAATCGTAATTACTTACCAGAATTTAATCCCCATTTTAATATGAAATTATCACCAATAGGTAAACGTAAAGTCTGATATCCTAAAAAAGGCAAGTATCTTCAGAATAATCGCTGAGCTACCCAAAAAGGTCACGCATGCACCAAATATGTACTAGAATTTTATTTAAAAATTTCATCCAAATATGTTACACAATTTTATCCTTTTGGTTAAAATTTGGGGAGCGCCTCCGCAGCCGGCGGCGGCTCCCAAAAATAACGCCGTTGGGAACCGGAGTAGCCTTGGAGTAGCAGTGATACCAGACGAAAATAATTGCAAACTACCGTAGCAGCAGATTAATGTTGCCGTGTTTTAAGTTGAATTAACTACCTTAGATTGATTTTTAAATTACAGTGTCAATGTAAAACAAAATACAACTTTTTTGGCCTTACAAGGGGGAGGGAGGTGGTCGACGTAGCCCTGCTCCTATTTCTGTTTGCAAGGTTAAAAGTAACCTAACACGAAGGGGTTGACGGGGGCTTTGTTCGCTCGCTTTGCTCGCTCACTGAAGTCCCCGTCAACCCCTTCAAACCTAACCTGTCCGTGTCGGGGTGTCCAAGATCCCGAGCTCGCTTCGCTCGCTCATGGACCCTAGTTAGGTATGTTACTCAAATGAAACATGAAATGTTTTTTTAATTATGCCAAATTAACCCCATTTCCCGCTTTTTTTCAAAAGTCAGCGCCGGCTGCCAATTTAGCAACCACCGCCGGCTGCAAATTCGGGTCAAGGCGGCGGTCGCGGAGTCACTTCCTAAAATTTGGTACACGTGTGGCCTTTTTGGGTTATGAAAAGTTTTTGTAGGGCAGGCATGACTTAAATAGCCCGAAAGACTTTGGTACAGGTTTCATTTATTTGTACATATTATATTTTTTTTGGATGAGGCTGTTCAGGGTAACGATTGTTTTTTTGGTGGTCATTCAATTTGATCCCTTTTAAAAGTTACGAAAACTAAGCATGTCGTACTAACCGCGATGGAAGCGGGCTCCCCGCTTTCTCTTTCCCTTGTTTTCCTTTAGAAACACCACTAAAATACTTAGTAATTTTTATATATTTTTCTATCGTCCGTCCAACAATGGAGATAGAACCAAGATCCAACTCCAAATCCGTTCGTTACTACAGAAATGTCCAGGAAATGATACGCCTCTGTCTGGCAACAGTAGCAAGTGCAACCCTAATTGAAGTCAAAGTCATGATATTATGTAGTTTATTCATGATTTTATTGTTATAATAGCGAATTAACTGAAAATTATTATGTAAATAAGATTATGATTTTGTTAGCATAATCGGTCTATAATGTTCCCACCGCTGGGACACAGGCCTCCTCTCTGTGAGAGGGAGTGGGCCCATAATTTTGTTAGTAATTAATAGGTACCTATTTGAATAAACCACCTATTTCTTTTTTGTCACTTTTAGATCGAATGTTATGTTATAGATGCGCAAAATCTAGATCATATAAAAACACCTTTCCTGAAGTATTATCACTATCCATAGATAATAGATTGGTTGCTAAAAATCATCACTAGCCCACCACTAGAAAGTAAAAAAAAAACCGGCCAAGTGCGAGTCGTACTCGCGCACCGAGGGTTCCGTATCATTTTTGGACGTATAAAGTGAAAAAAAACCGGACCGCATAACTAAGTTTGTTTGTGAAGGAATTTTGATGATTTTGAAAAAACTGTTCTAGTTAGGAACATCGTTTTATTTTGGTGCAATATTTGGGTCAATTCCTATCAGCTCTAATTATTTCAGATTTTTCGCTCCGCAAACTTCGGAGTTAAGGGGGGGAATGGTATTTTTTCAGAAATTTTTCATAATATGTCGAAAACTGTAAGATATAAAATAAAATGAAAATATATTTTGAAATGTGCAGATCAAGCCCTTTCATATGATATACCACTTGACCTAGTAACCACACTTTAAAATTTCGGACCCCCACTCCGGCCCCTTTTGCAATGAAAATAGAAATATTTTTTGACTTTTTTCATTTGCAATAAAGTTGGGCAAGCATTTTTTATAACTGTTCTAAATTTCAAGTCGATAGCATTAGTAGTTTCTGAAATAAGCAGGTGTGACAGACAGACAGACAGACGAAGTCGCCCCAAAAGGTGCCTTTTTTACCATTTTGGTACGGAACCCTAAAAACTGCCTTCTAAAAGATCACATTAATGTTGTGTGAAACAGTTTCGGAAGTCTCTGCCTTTGATTTTTAATTTGATTCGGCACCGACTTCCGTGATTTTTTTAGGTGGTTTTTATTTTATTTTTTCAGTTTTATTTTATTTTGAGTGAAATAAACACACGTCATTACAGCAATAACGTGAATTCATTGCCACTACTAACCTTCGATTTTGATCGAAGGTTAGTAGTGGCAATGAATTCACGTAATGACATAATCATTTTCACAGCAAAAATCGTATGCTACTAATTGAACCGTTAGTGGCAAATAGATGCAAACATCTTTATATAATAAATAGATGTTTGCATCTATTTGCCACTAACGGTTCAATTAGTGGCATACAATTTTTGCTGTGAAAATGATTATGTCGTCAACTTAAGCAAACTGAACTAAATACCGTTTATTGAAGCTGGTTGAAAAACTACTCAACCAAAGTTAATAAAATTTAAATGGGACCACTGCATATGCGCGCTATTGCTCTACCAAATGAAAAAGTATCATTCAATTAAAATAGGTTTATAATTGGCAAAGACATCACGTAACATAAAAAAACAGTAGTATTGAGAACCTCCTTTTATAAGTCAGTAAAAAACCATAAAAATTACTAAGATTACCTACGGTTTTATCACATAAACGCGCGAGTGTACCTACCTACCTACTTTCCGCATCTCACATCATCATACCCCTTTTAATTAAGTAGCTACATTCAAAAACATTAATTGTCTAAATAAAATTACCAACTCTAATGGAATTATCATGTTTAACGAAAGCATAGCTAAAGTTGCTTTTTAAAATTGGCTATAATAAGTTATGATCACCTCTTTGGTGGGCTAATTCAGAATTTAATAATAAAAAGCGCCGTCTATTAAAAGTTAAATCAAGTAAGACAAGGTGCCTACTACATATTTTTCTTTTATGATTGATGATGATAGATAGTAGATGCTCTAGTCTAAACGATAGGCTGATAGATCGATAGGCAATGGATAGAAAAGGGCTACATGGAAACCATTTTCTAAAGTCCGAAGTACGCCACTCTGTTCCGGAACAATTAAATTTTAAAAGAAAAATTGCGTCTATCAATCGGTCGTAAAAAGTAATGAAATCTGCCAAATTCTTAATTAAATTTCTTTGTTAAATTAATTAAGTAGTAAAAGTTTGATAATGTATATTTTTGATCAGAGTTTTAAAGATTGATTAGGGACTTTTACGAGATTAAAACTCGTGGTATTTTGAAGAAAAAAATAAAATTAAGTTTAAATAGGTAGTCAATTTTATGGCATCTAATACTAACAGCACCTCCATTGACATTTATTCACAAGTTGTTTGTTTAGGATTTCAAACGTCATTTGAAACATGACATGGTCATAATGGTCATAATGGTCAAATGGACTAAAGTCATCAATACACAGTAACCAAGCGCAGTGTGGTAATTGCAGGCCTTGGCTGTATGAGATGAACCTTTGTCCTGTTGCCCGGCTGCGACTCAATTACATGCTCTTGGGGTGAAGACATCCCAAATTACGCTGTCTTTCAATATCAGTGTTCTCTATACTCCTACATCCGAGAGAAAGTCCCTCATTTTTTCATTGAAAAAATCTAAGAAATTATTTCTAAGTTATGAATGTATTCATGAAATAATCCAATTGACGTCTCTATCCCAATAAACAAATATTGTACGAACAAAATATTGTTTAGGTATTTTATTACTTGTGCTTCAATAATTAGGTAAGTTTATGGAAAATGCATAGTACGATACCTACCTAGTTCTTGTGCAAAATTCATAGAAAAATCAAGTCAATGTCAGCGACGACCTCATTATATTGATTTAAAATATTTTAGGCTATGACAATGTTTTTGTAATAATTATTTACGTGATTACAAAATCAATTATTATATCAATGATAATATGTAAACCAATTATTATTGATCAATTATTTTGTTATCATCACTCATCTTATATTTATACTAACATATTATTTGAATGTCACTGTAGAATAATCTCGATTGACCATGGATAAAGAGAGAATAAAAAAATAAATTTCAATGGAAACAGTAATTACCTTTTCTTTTTCGAAAACGATGTGTCATTATTACACAGCAGCTGCTTTGTTGCAATCAGTAGTTCATTCGTTCGTTCGGTAATGACAATATATGGCAATTGCCCACTGATTGCTCAGCAGGAAAGAAGTAGATTTAAAAGATTAAAAACAACAAACAGACTTTTTATAGCCGTAGAATGCCAACTTCTTTTTAACAGCAAAAATACTAATATAGTATGTAATATAAGTTTAATATCTTTGCAAAGTATTTCACTATACTTTGATTTCATTTACCTCATAGGTTCCGTAATAAAAAAAAACATCAAATGGACATAAAGTAACATTTAGTGCCTACTCAAAAATGAAATACTTGCAACTCTGTTTGACAGGCGCTAAAGTACGATTTTACACAGAAACTCACGAAATCCCCAATGAAATCACAAACTCGACTAACTGCCAAAAATCCTTTTGCACCGCGCAACAAAAATCTACTAAACCGAAACTTCCTCTACGCGGCTCAAAAATGGCGGCCGAAACTCATTGTCACTATAGCTAGGTACATTGGTGATTTCATTAAGCGCTGCACCCCCTGTCTCGTCGTCTAGCCGTCTGGCAACATATTATACAGGGGAGGCTAGTTGCTAGGTAATAGTGTATTGGTGAGGGGATGCGCTGTGGTGTGGTCGGGGGTATCCGTGTCGATATTTGTGTATGGCTTTCGAATACGAATAATAACGTTTTGGTACTGGCCATTGGCAGTTTATTGGTTACGTTTGCGTGATGCGTCCAATGTAAAAAAGTTGTGTGATTTTGACAGGTTGTGTGGCGGGAAAACATTATTTGTTTTTAAGTGTAATTAAATTATTTATCTGAAAAAATAAAAGTTACATAATTACATACAATAATCATGTTTATGGATATTTTTTATGGTTCTACCTAGTACCTAGATTAGTTTTGAATTGATAAAGTTTACTTCTTTTTCTATCAAGCAAGACAGAGACAGTGGTTTAATTTCATAAAGTCTACTGCAAATTGGGTCTGACTGAAAATTAATTTTTAGAGTTACCTTTTTCTTTTTTCTTTTCTACCTTTGTTTTGAGTCTACTGAAAATTAATTTTTAGAGTTACCTTTTTTTGAAAATCTTATCAAATACGTGATTAAAAAAAAATCGGTTTCAGTTATCGGCTGAAAAATGAAAATGCAAATCAGGCCGAATTTCGGTACGTTTCGGTGTCGATTGAAAAAAAAACTCGGTCTCTTCTTATTTGGCAGATAATTTCATACAAATTCTGTTTAATTTTTTTTATTTATGTGGTAGATATGGCCAAACTGGAAACTAAAGCTGGTCCTTAATGTTTTAACCTTTCCAGACGCATAGATCAAGTGCAGAGTGCAGACTTCTCAACGTGAGATTTATTGCTACGTTCAAAATGGTCTAAGAACAAAAGTGGAGGGCTCAACGTATTTTTGCGTTTTAATATTATATAAGCCCGCGTGTAGGTAAAATACTTAATCATAGAAACAAGGGAGGTGTGCCAAGGCGCTATTGAGCTTTACACTTTAGTTTGATCACATTGATCATAATTAAAAGGTACCTGTACACGCTGGCGACGGACCGAACGCAATCTATGATAATTATAATACTGTGTTTAGTTAGTTTAGTGTTAGTGATGTGATGAGTCTGATGAGAAACGAATAACAGTGTTATATTGAGGATTTGCGGAATTTTATATGTGTGGGAGATCTTTAAATTCACAAAGAGTGCTAGTACCTAATTGTGTCGCAAACTGTTCTAAAAGTGGCGACAGTGGTTCCCGTACTAATTTGCTATGATGGCATAACTCCTTGCTTCTATGATCTGAGGTAAAATACTTGTCCATGCGTAAGCAGGTATTATGTAAATTCATATCTTAATGTATGTGATATGTTTTTGGCGATATAATAAATAATATTAATGGTCGTAATATTTCAATATCGAATTTCTATTGTTTAATTTACAAGTCGTTTAGAATTCGTACATTAATATTTTTTTTCTGACTGCCCCAGGCTAGTACCTAATGTTTTTCGAGTTTATGATATGTTTGATGGTTTGATGAATTTCAACATAATAGTATGAGATGTCATTAGATTAGTTTTCATTGTGGGAGTGACACTACCTACAGATATTCTATTTCACGAAGTCCGTTTAACTTTCGTTGTGTGTGTAATGTGTACCGATAAGCGTTGCGATCGTGACTGAGCGCTGCCGCGCTTACGCACACTAAAGCATTGTATATATGCACGCCGACAACATTCATAACCCAACGGACTTCGTGAAATAGATTATCTGTACCTAATTAGTTAAATACGGAGTCGGGTTCTTTTTATTCTAAATAATTTTGTTGACAACTATTGCGAAAATTTTAACGCGGTTTACCTTATCATTAAGCGTAAAAGTGCGCATTCATGAGGTTATTATCGCAACGTCTGCCGTTCGATTTTAATATCGAATGACGGATTGTAAGTGTGTGGGGATATCGTATACAATCGGTTAGTTGAAATATCGATGCAAGATCGCAACAGACAGCAACATCACTGAGAAACCGTTCGACCATATCGCGTCAGGTACACGAACGATGTGATCGAACGATGAGATGAATCGTCGATACCATCTGGTCGTTAGGTACGGTAAACGCGTCGTATGTGAGAACCTTAAAGTAGACAGACACAATAAAAATTCTATTATTTGAGGACAAGGAAAGGTGTGGTGCCAATACTTATTTTATGAATCCGACACTAACTAACATTAAATTAATACCTATAACGGATGGACAAAGTTAAGTATATGGTTAAAGAACCTCATTTTTTGAAGTCGGTTAAAAATGCATCCGAACTCAACGTTGGATTTAGGTCAAGTAAAATTTTCTTACCTACTGCAGCTGTAGGTATATAGGAAGGAGTACAGGTAAGTTACTTATTAAAAATAGAAAATTAAAATTTTTATAAAAACCCGACTGCAGTCGTCTTAGCCACCTACATATTTAACCACCAAAAAGATAAGAAAAACAAGATATTGCAGTCGGGACCCATTATGTGACTATTACCCGGAAACACTGGGTCCCGACTGCAATATGTTGTTTTCCTTTTTTTTTATAGGTGGATAAGACGACCGCAGTCGGGTTTTTATAAAATTTATAATTTTCTATTTTTATTTTTCACTTTTTAGTTTTTGATGTCAATGACATATATTAAATATTTTTGTAATCGTCTTTTTAAGCCCTTCATTTTGATACCCCACATGATGATGTAATAAGAAAATAAAAATTATTGTTTTTTTTAGATAAATGTTTTTTTAGATACTTTAATGTTTTTTTTTATTTATAAGATACATATATTTTTGTAATCGTCTCTTTAAGCCCTTCATTTTGATACCCCGCATGACCATGTCAGATATTTTTATTTTTTACGACTTCAGTTATTGGCGATTAAAATCCGCCATGTTGGTTTTTTTCATAATCCATATAGCCTATGTTACTCGCGACGTTGATACGAATCTAATGATATGCCATTCGCTCGTTTAGTCTCTAGGAGGGAACACAGAAACGGAAATACATACCCACATATATACATACTAACATACAGGTGAAACACTATACCCTCCTTTTGGGTTACGCCACATGCTTCTTAGTTAGCCTTTAGATTAAAATATTTGTACTTACATAGGTACCGTACGTTCTGAAATATGTACATTGTAACCTCCTACAAATTATACTGAAATTGTATCAATTTTAAGAAAATAATTGAACAACCACGTCAAACGGATATAATTATGTGAACTGTGAGCAGTAAGCAATAAAAACAACTCTTGTGCTTTAATTATGAAATTAATCAACTGAAAACTGAGCATTCGATGTACGGTTATTTTGAATTACATTAATTGAATCAATTCAATTGTATGTTGTATCACGTATTATTCTGCTTTCGATAATGTTCATATAAATTAGTCATACAAGTACTTGCCTACTAATAAATTATATAAACTGGATGAAATGGAAATTGGTACCTTTGATGTTTCTAATGCTATCAAAGAATAGGTTTCCATTCAATATTTAATCATAAATGCTTTGAATTGTGTGACGGTGATCGTCGCTGCAGCCGATGGGCGGAGCCTACCGCAAGCGGCGCGTGGTGGCCGCGCGCTCTTGATCCAGCGGCTGACCACCAGTTAAGTTCTCCAGCCACATTACCTGAAGACCTGAAGACCCGTATTGCCAGCGAACTACTCACCCCTGAGTTTCTAGTTATTTCTATCTACCAAAGTGTGGTACTATAATTGTTAATGTTAAAAAAATACATAGTGTTTTGTATAAGGGTGTTTGCTTTATTTTCCTAATCTAGTTAAAATAACCCTTCAGGTTATTTTAGCTATAATTGACTTGATTATATTATGAAGATAGGCATCGCAAATCGGCCAAGATCTTGAATTGAGATCTGCAATTCTCATGCATTTTTTTCACCAGTGCATTGAGAGGATTGATTGTACTAATAATGATTTCTTGGCTTCAAAGATTGTCCCAAAAAGATGGGGTTAGTTTTACCTCCACTGGGACTTTACATAATATAGCAATAAAAAAACAATAGGGCAATATTCACTCAAAATAAGGAATATTGCCTTATAGTTTTTTGATAGCTTGTCACTATATGGAGGCTCATGTAAGCGATGTAACTGACTAATATTGGTCTGATTTAATTAAACACATACCTATTAATGGCCAGCAGTGAACATTTATAAACTTAAACGATGACCAGAAGGCCAATTCACGTAAGTAAATAAGAATCATCAAAATATAATTCCGATTTAGTTTCGATATAATCTTAATGCCTAAAATGTCACAAATGGTGTTCTCATGTACTAAATGACAACGTCAAACGATTAAGAGAATACCATTTCTGACATAAATGGCATTGAGATTACCTATATAAAAACAAATCGCAACTCACTTTTATTTACGAAAATTGGGCTTCAGTAGGTAATATTCCTTTATCCCCTTAGCACAACAAAATTGAGTTTTTCACGGGAAAAGTAGGCATAGTTATTGTATCACGTAGGTACGTGGGTCCACAACATGACGCCTAGACATACTAAAGGCTTTGTACAGCAGTGGCTGAGCAAACATTATATATCAGCCAGCTCACGACGTGGGCAGAGGTGATATGCAAGAGTTTGTGTTGTTGATACAATTTTAATTAGAACGTCATTGTGGCAATTGCAATATTATATTATGAACTAGCTATTCACCGCGGTTTCATCCCGTTGTTCGGCTCCTAAGGGTCGTAGCGTGATGTTAAGTAGCTTATACTATTCCTCATAAATCTGGTAATCATATAAAAAACTAATTCTTGGAATCCGACTGGTAGTTCCAGAGATTAGCGCATTCAAACAAACAAACTCTTCAGCTTTATTATTTAAGTTAGGTGGGATGGTACCTATTCTTGTTGAGAAAATGTTACTAAGAATTTCTCCAATGCTTGGTTTACGAACACAAATCTTACGATCAGACTTTGAAGAACGGCTAAACGAATATTTACTGCTTGCGGGAATCGTACTGCGATACGCAGTGCAGAAGCTCGTTGCTCACCCACTGTACCAATCGTATCTCATACTTTCAAATTATTCTTCAAACTTCAAACAAACTGTATATGATATTGAGAACTGCGTCAAGGGTGAATAATATACACGTATTGACTCTGTAGGTGTGGTTAGGAATTGCTACATTTCAAAGCGGTATTTCGTATTCATATTGCCCTTTATGCTTCGAATTGCAACCCCCCTAGCTACGCCATTGATTGACTCTGTATGTGTATACGATATCGATATGGTTTTACCATTTGATGCACCATTTGGTTGGACGCATCGCACCCCTATTGCCGCGTGCCGTCCTTTGGCCGTTTTGTATATAATAATTTAATATATTATGTGATTAAAATATGGTAGGTAATAGGTATCCTAATTATTTAAAAAAGAAAAGTCAGTATCGTCTTTCATGTGAAAATCAGTGTTACCCGCGCGGACTCCCATGTCTGCGGTAGTTGTTTCTTTAAAAAAACAAAAACAGTGTTATGTTCGGGAAAGACAAAAAAACTTAACCCATCAAACCCCAGCTAATGAGACACAATAGATAAACAATGGTTACTGACTCACTGGTAGGTCAGCGGGACTTGAGAGGTTAAAGGTTACTAGAAAGATTTCGATAGGTGTGACTTTTATAAACATATTAATTAAAATTCGGCAGCGCCAGGTTTGGATAAAATTCAACATTTCGTTGTATAACCACCTCCTTTTTTAACTCGGTTATGAACCACATACAAAGAAAAGGGTTTCAATCGCATCCAGCCGGCCTAGCATGACCACGATAGAAACGGGTTTTGTCTACATGTCTACGTTTTATGCATAAAACGTAGACATGTTTCTACAATCTGTCACTTTGTCTATTCTTCTGTAGACAAAACCCGTTTCTATCGTGGTCATGCTAGGCCGGCAGTAGACCGAACCCTAAAAACGTAACTTACCAAGAGAGAAATGCAGTGATAGCCTAGTGGTTTAACCATGTGCCTCCCACGGCGAATGGTCCGAGTTCGATCCCGAGGCACGCACCGCTGTCTTTTCGAAGTCATGTGCGTATTAGAAATTAATTATCACTTGCTTTAACGATGAAGGGAAACATCGTGAGGAAACCGGCATGTCCTAGAACCAAAAATTCGAAGATGTGTGTGATGTCATGTGACGTCACCAACCCGCACTGGGCCCGCGTGGTGGACTACGGCCCACTCCCTCTCACAGAGAGGAGGCCTGTGTCCCAGCAGTGGGAACATTATAGGCCGATTATGCTATGCTATGCTTATGCAAGAGAGAAATAATTATATTAATCAAAATGCATTTACTATTAAATGTAGCCATCCCGTTAGCTCCTAGAAATTAATCTTCTACAAAATAAATTATGAGGTCTTTAGTCTGGGATACCCTACAAACGGTTTGTCCTGTTATTTTAAATAATTTGATTTCTCTGTGTTAATGTATTCAAGGAATGTGGGGACCGTACTCTACGAGGCACGTTTTGGTGCGGTTTGAAAAATGTGTTCAAATTAAGGACCATGGACAGAATAATTATTTTTTACTAGGTAGGTATGTAATTATATAAGTTTTTTTTATACGACGTTGGTGCAACACCGAGTATCACATGCGCGTTGCAGCAGTGCAGCAGTGCGTAACTAGCCTTTTATGCGCCCGGTGCGAGCTTCTATAACTGCGCCCTTGAATTTTTTTCTTATCTGATAGTAGGGTGCGTCTACACCCGTATTACGCGATAAATATAATGGTAAGTATTGTATCTCTGTTAATACCATGCATGACCAGAAACTTGGTCCTGGTCTGGTCATTTCTGCGCCCCTCCAGGGTCTGCGCCCTGTGCCTGGGCACCGCTGGCACCACCCTAGTTACGGGACTGCATTGCAGACCATTTAAAATGAGGATTCGCTGTGCCGATGGCTTAGGAGACAAGCAGGTCCCCCGCTGTCAACACAGCGGATACTCAGGAGCTTTGGCGACCTTACTCACCACAGGAACACAACACTACCGAAGAGTACGGTTATTTGAGTGTGGTATTCTGTAAGGTGGAAGTACTTCCCCAGTCGGGGTGCTCCAGACTTGAGGGAGATAATTATTATCCCGCTGTGGCCTACCCTTCTCAAAAAAGTAATTCTTATTTCAATATTTATTTATGTTCATAGTCTAGGTACATTATTGTAACCATGCTTAAGTATTAAGTAGTCTTTTTAATGACTCGAAAATTAAAGTACATAGCTCTTTTAGTTAAGAATTTCTTGGTTACATTTATTGGCATAACGGCACTAGTAGAAGCATCTTGGATCACGTTTTGACAGACTCATCGCATATCCTATAATGTGATTTTTCTATCCCTAAATCTAATAACAGGTAAGTAACTCCGATAATAATAGATAATACAATATTTTTAAGGTTCTGTAGAACACAGGACCTTATGATCACTTGTCAGTCTGTCACAGACGTTTTTTTTAAAAAACAGAGCGACATAGATATTTCAAATGTAGCAAATACTTCTATAATAAAAAGTTATGATTTTTTGTTTCTTATTTCTTTCAAACCCTGTCAACCATTTAATGCTACTCATGTCATTGGACCATCCCTCAGATCATAGAAACAAGGAGATGTGCCAAGGCGCTATCGAACTTGATGCCTGATATCGATCTTGAGCAAATTGCTCATATTAAAAACGTACGCGCTGGCGACGAACCGAACACGATCGATGGTATAAATACAGTGTTTTAGTTTAGTGCTAGTCTTGAGTGACAATTAACAGTGTTAGATTGAGGGTGTGCGGAATGTTCAATGCGTGGGAGATCTTTTTATTCACAAGGAGCGCTTAAATTATGCGCGTAATTGTATCGAAAAATGTACTAAGAGTGGTTCCCATACTAATTTGCTATGATAACATATCTCTTTGTTTCTATGATCTGAGGACCATCCCTATGGAATCTTTCGTGTGAGTTATTATAAGAGATAAAACATGGTGACCGATCCCAATTATGTTAATATGAGACAGGTATGCGACCATTAGTTCGAAGTGTCAGCTATGTTCACGATGCGTACCATGTCGATTCTTTTTTTGTACTCTTTGGTATAATTTCTATTAGAAGGGCTGCGGTACAGGTCTGTTAGAATGTTAATTATAATTAATGTTTAATATTTTAGTGGTGTTCGTTTGTTTTAGTTAGTTGGCTCTTGTTATTTTTGTGGGCAGCACGCATGTTTTCCCGAGGGATCTGGCAGAGGTATATTACACATTTATATTTATAATAATATAATCTGTCTGAAAAATATATTCTTGACCTTTGATTCTAAAGGTCTTTAGCATTGGACGTTTGCTGTACTGAGATTAGTGTACTTTGACTGTATTTTGACAGCTGACGCGTCGAGAGCGCGGTGCGACGCCGGTACTGCGCACGACAGCAAGACGGCGCTCTCGACGCGTCAACTGTATGGAACAAAACAACCATCTGTACGCAGTACGACACCCGCACTGCTGGCACACCGCAGCAGTTGACACCAAACGTCTAAATTGGAAGAGCCCTTAAACTTCTAAATCCCAGTTAGGGCAAAAACAGAAAGTGACACAATAAAATCTCCACATAAACAAGTCTAACAACTAAACATGGCTAACTTAAACAACTACGAAGCAACAAATAGAGCATTTGTAGCATATTAAACAACTTTAGACAACGCCAAGTTCGGACCGTAATTTAACCTATTTTGAATTGCAATACTGTCCACTTTAGATGCGTATTTAATATTAAAATGTTGACTTATAATGAAAGTTAGGAAGGTTTTATGTTGTTTGAGAAATTGGTTTTGTTTATGCACTTTTAAAGACCACCTTAATATTTGGCACAAGTGAAGGAAAATCTCCGAAAATTGTTTATTTATATATTTATGTAGTAGGTCGTAAAAAAAATATTTTTTACGATTACCTACAAAATTACATTTTGTACGGAACCCTCAAGGTGCGACTCCTGGTCGCACTTGTCCGGTTTTTTTATTTTTAGCACAACCCGACTATTATTGTGTATGTGAGAAGCAAGAAGCCATAATTTCCACGTGTACAAATACACTACATCGCTTACATTCAAATTTTAATAATGAAGCGTAGGTAGGTACCTCTAATTTTCCAATATCGCTGTGTCGACTACAGTGCTCTACTCGTCATGTATTTCAAAGGCTCGTTGCGTTGAAACCGTGTAGGTTTGTCTGCCATGTCATTCAGCGTCAAATCGTGCAATAGCTCTAGTATTTTGCCCCTGTTTAATACGTCGTGTTTGGCATCTGAAAGCAGCGCTGTGAGCGATACTTTGCATAAATTGAAGTGATTCGACTTTGTGTCAAGAGGAAACGCGGGCGCTTTAGCTCATACAAACGTATTCAACTGTTTTATCCCTGGATAAGGGTACTAGAGCAATTTTTAGGGCTCCTTCAATTTAGACGATTGGTGTCGGACTGCTGCAGTGCGGTAGTCTTGCGGCTGCAGTGCGGGTGTTGCACTACGCATCGCCGATTGTTTTTTTCCATACAGTTGACAGATCGAGAAAGGCGAGACAATCGGACGGTTCCCTCGATGCACCGGTCCATTCCATGTGGTTGTTGGCAACTCCAACAAACTATATTTTTTATCTATATTTTTTATCTGTGCCTAATGTCAAATTACTGTCATTTCGGTCAGTCGGCAAATAAACTCCGTTCCATTCACGTATCGCCAAAGGCTTGCTTTTTAGGGTTCCGTAACAAAATGGAAAAAAAGGAACCCTTATGGTGCGACTTCATCTGTCTGTCTGTCTGTCTGTCTGTTTTATTTCTGCTTCCATACCGATTACCTGCAAGAACCTGGCCCTGCTGCAATACCCCATCAGTGGTATAAAGTTGTTTTCCGACTTCCACGCGAACAGTCGCGGGCACAGCTAATATTTTATAAACGCACAGATGGGCGTTTATTGTGTGTCCGCACAGATGTGTGGACTAATATATTATTTTTTAACCCTTTACATAAATAAAATTCTGGCTACCCAATTGTAAATAAAGGGTGCACATGTCAATAACAATTTAAGTGAGTTTGTAAATAGTACATCTGTCAAATATCCCAAAGCTAATTTACGCCATAAAGTGATAGTTACAGAAACGGGACGTGTCCAAAATTGTCGATAGTTTTATACCGGATTTATCTTAAAAACGATAATGTACAAAGTTAAAGCGATATAAATTTTAATTAAAGTTTCATTTGTTGGCCTTTTATGTGAATTACTTTTCCGTGTAAAGAGGAATTACATTAAAGGGTAGCAAATGAATTGGAGATAATTAATGCCGGGAAATGGGATAATGTAAGAGTTTACGAATTTTATTGGGTTTAAACGGATTTATTGTTGAGTGTTAATGGATTTTATTTATTGAAATGTTTGTTAAACCATTAAATATTTAGCTAAAACTTGTCACCATTTTTTTTTGTTCTTATTTTTATACAGACGTAGACGTTCTCATAATTGGTGGATCAGATTTAGAACTACTTTTAGTTCGAGATAGCTTACATAAATTAAAATGTATTGATAGGTTAGGTTAGTGTATTGTTGGGTTATTTTAAAAAGATCCACATACGTAAACATTTGTAAATGACAAACATCTGTCCTATCAAATCATACAAGCTTTTGAAATAACCGTAAAAGAATCCATCAGGTGGGTTTTATGTTATAGGCTGTAACATAAAAAGGTATTCAATTGTACCGAACCTGGGTCATTAGGCTCTCGTACCAGGTTTATGTCCTAAATGCCGAAGACGATCGAAATAAAGTGAAGACGTGGGCTGTGAGCAGCGTCGAGTTGAGTTTGATCACTTGTCTTTATTATTATACAGGATTTCTTTTTAACGGAAGAGTTTTTTGGGTATTAAGGTTTAGTATCGTTTTTTAAGGCCATTATTGTCAATTGCTGAGTAGCTCATAGTTTAGTATACTGGTTAAGAATGCAAACGGCATGTCTCGTTTGACATTGACAGACTGATATGATATACCTAATTTAATGTTAGCATTTGTCGAATATCTAGAAATCTGCAAGAGAAACGTTTAAAGGCACTGTGATGTTATTTCAATATGAAACTGACAGGCGATTTATCTAAAATGAACTAGGTAAAAATTCGATGAAAGATTGACTTAAAAAGACGTTATAAAAGTTTATTATGTCATGAAAGTTGATCGCCAATATGGAAAGAGTAATTAAGGCACTGGCATATTTCGAATCGATTAAGCTCTTTACTTTAAAAAAAATATATATATTGAAAGTTGGAGCAACGTGCCATTGACGGTTTGTTCATTAAAATATTCTAAGCCATTTAAGTTTTGAATACTTACCTGTCATAGCTAAAACTTAGGGGTGAACCGTGTTTAATTCGGAATGGACACTCTGTAATTTATGGTATTAGTTTCCGTTAATTGACGATGTAGAATTAAGTTTTGGTAATATTACTAAGTTTTGATTTGATTACATCTGGAAATTTGTTGCGAAAAGACGATCGATATAGAAATATGTGCTGTGAAAATTATTTTAAAGCAATTAGTGATAAGAGTCTAACTTTTTCGATTTAGAGATACAGTAAAATTGGGACTAGGTTCCGTTACTGCATAAAAATGTAACTTGACACTGCAGTGTAGATATTAGCATAAGCATAGCATAATCGGCTTATAATGTTCCCACTGCTGGGACACAGGCCTCCTCTCTGTGAGAGGGAGTGGGCCGTAGTCCACCACGCGGGCCCAGTGCGGGTTGGTGGACGTCACATGTCTTCGAAGTTTTGGTTCTAGGACATGCCGGTTTCCTTACGATGTTTTCCTTCACCGTTAAAGTAAGTGATAATTAATTTCTAATACGCACATGACTTCGAAAAGTCAGCGGTGCGTGCCTCGGGATCGAACTCGAACCATTCGCCGTGGGAGGCACATGGTTAAACCACTAGACTATTGTGGATATTGTCTAGTTCCAATTAATAATTTATCAGTATGTCCTTTAGCAGGACCCTAAAATTTCAAGAAATATCATCTAGTTTATCGTCACAAAAATCATACTTTTACAGTGTGATGCAGGTATACAATCAGTGTACAGAAATGCCTATTTATCTAATTAATCCACAAAATTATCTCAATAAAGATAAAATATAGTTTCACTAAACTCTAATTTAATAGATAAACGTCCAACATTAATATTATCACCAAAACCGGTCCAAACAGCCTAATAAACCAAATTATCTGATTGGAAATATCAATTCGTCCCCAAAATGGACTGAAACACAGTTTAATTAAAACAACATGCAGCTTAATTTAAAGTTTAGTTAATAGAAATTGGTATTATCGATATTAGCCCATCACTAGCCTATTAAAGCCTATCAACTCCCCCACTCAGTCTGAATAAGTACTTGATATACCCGCATAAAAATAATTATAATGACAAATACTTGTCTGGGTAAACATGGCGGGTCGGATCAGTTTTTCGTCTTTTGATGTTTGTGGAGATTTTTTTACTATAAAAGACATCTTAAATAATATCCAATTCTGCTTAAAATGAAAAAGTTAGAGCTGTAGATTGCGGCTACCGTCTAGGCACACAAAAAGCCACGATTTATGCCAAGCCCCATATACAACCCAAACTTTGAATCTGCATGTTACTAAAAAATATCTATACCTATCTAGCACTAGCACTAAATTAAAACACTGTATTTATATCATCAATCGCGTTCGGTCCGTCGCCAGCCAGACGTTTTAATTATGGTCAATGTGACCAAACTAAATCGTCAAGCTCAATAGGGGCCGTTCATTCATCACGTGAGGCTCGAAAGGGGGGGAGAGGGTTCGGAAAAAATCACGAAATATCACAAGGGGGGAGGGGGGGAGTGTAGTGAGATATCACGTGTATTTATTTTTTTGTTGAAAGCGCGATTACTAAACCGAAAAAAAAGTTGTATTTCAAGATAATAATGTTAAAAAAAATTAAAATAATTAGTACCAAAAAAATACACGTGATCTTGGGTAGGTGGGGAGGGGTTAGTTCAAAACCTCACCACGTATCACCAGGGGGGAGGGGGGGGGTGTCAAAAAATTGCTAAAAAACATCACGTGATTAATGGACGACCCCATAGCGCCTTGCTACATCTCCCTTGTTTCTATGATCTGAGGCCGGTACTAATTTTCTCGGATGAGCTTTTTCATAATAGGTAAGCTCTATTATTATACCTGTGTACGATAAGAGACAGAAATGTCATGATATAATACGTTTATCGTTAACAATATAATTTATAGCGCACACTCAACCCGAAGCCACTATTACCAAACTTCCCCAGTTGTACCAATATTTTGCTCAAATAATTTATCAAGCAAATTATTGGAGCCGAGTGTTGTTCCATGCAACCCCATACCCGTTATCCCCTAGTTCGAAAACTAAACAATACCGTTATTATGAGGCCCGCATAAAATACAGTATTTACTACCCCCATGACAGGAAATGTCCTTAAGCAAAGACAATTATGGTTAACGGTAGCAACGGATCCAGGATGAGGTGGGAAAGAAATTTCAGCTGCTTCGAATTGTGTTCCTGCTTATTGATATAGAGCGTTTCACATAAGAATTCCCTGTCTGTCATTTTATTTAGGTTTTAAATTTAAACGTTCTATATTTTTTACCCGACTGCGCCAGAAGGAGGGTTATGTTTTTCGAGTGTATGTATGTATATTTCTTTGGTACGCTCTGTAGCCTAAACGGCTTGATGGATTTTAGCTTGAGAGGTGTTGTTAGATTTGTCTTAATTGTGAAAGTGACACTGGATATATCAAAATTATAAAAAATTAAAATGGCCGTTATTGGCGTCTTCAAAAAGTTTGTTTTCCTCGAAACCTATCGAGTGGGGAATCAAAATGAAGGGCTCGAAAAGACGATTACGAAAACATATATTTAAATACATTAAAAACTAAAAAGTGAAAAATTTTAAGTTAAAAATAAAAAAAAACCCGACTGCCAAAAAAAGCAACTAAAAGTTCAATACAAGAGCACTTTTCTAGCAGTCCGATGCAGTTGCAGGTGGCATAAAATCTAAGATTTAACACAAATAATTGCCACCAACTGCCTCAGACTGCTTGAAAAGTGCTCTTGTTTTGAAATTTTTAGTTGCTTTTTTTGGCAGTCGGGTTTTTTTATTTTTTTTAGATTTCAGTGTTAAAGTAATGCCTATGACAAGAGGGACACTAAAAAGTGGTGCACGAATTGGTGCTAAAAGAAAACTTCCAAAACCGTTAAAAACGTTTTAGAGTAAAGAATGAGGCAGCATGGCCAAGTGTACACTGATTGTGTGCGCACTGATAAAATCAATGGTTGGGTAAGGCATAAGATTAACAAAGGGTAACCTAAAGTACTTGTTCTGCGGGAAATTAAACATTGCGTTTATTATAATAATAATAAAATCAATATTACTCATGCGATCAGTGAGAATATACACGTCTTTAAAAGTTTGAAACTATAGAACGTAGAAAAGATTTTAATGCTAAATTAAGCATTAAAGTAAGAACTTATACTTATCTAATTCAATTATCTCTTAGCTCCACAAGACAAAGAAAAAGCGGAGGGAAATTAAAATCTTATTTCTGGACTCTATAATTGCAGTTGCTATTTAATTTTGTTTGAGAATGAACGGACTGAAATGAAAATAAAGTGTTTTATTTTATACAAAAAAAAAAGACGCTTTCATTTAAAATAAATGAACTCGACTATTCCAAATAGGATAGGCACATTTTTATACGATTCACTAATTCCACTAGTTTTTGCTTCACAATGACATCTATTTTAAGTTTCGACCATCGAATACACGTTGGAAATTTAAATTAAAATAAAAAAAAACAACAATGGCCGACAGCTGGGCCGGACGGCGCGTTCCGGCCCGACGAGCGGCGATGCGAGTGCATCGAGCTATGATCGCGTACGACCCAACGGGTCCCGTACATGTTTGGATTGGAGCGCACACGTAATTTGATGGCAGATTTTTGCATAAAAAACATACAGTGAAAAATTCAGGAGCATGTTTGAAAAACAACACATAAAAAAAACATCGCTTTAATGAAAAGAAAGTAGGTAATTTGAAGTTATTTTATTGTTGGGTTCAATTAAAATGTAATATAAACCGAACAAATACGCAATTTGTTTAGCTGATATTTTTATAATACATACCTATGTCCTCCATAAAATCGTTTATGAATCAAAACAAAACATTGGCAATGTTTTGTTTAGGGACCTTTAGGGCGGGTTGTTTCAGCTCCACTTAACGCACGCGTAAACGTTAAAAATGGCGCTAACTATCGTCAAACCAGAAAAAGTGTTGTTTCACACAATGTTGGCCTTAACATACGTTAAAAAATAACGATAACCGTAACCAGTGCTCCACCCACTGGTTAACGTAATTTTATTTTAAAACAGCTGCGTCAAACAGTAATAAACAAGGATTCTCTTTTGTATTCGTCTCTTTATTCAACGATAGTTCATCTGGTCATGTTACAATAGTGTAGAAAAAAAGAAAAAGTATTTAAAACACGTGTTAATAAATAACCTAGACCTATGGGACGAACAGGAATTTATTGCAAGATATCGTGTAGCTTAGTTACGCGTAATGTTTTTTAGGGTTCCGTAGTAAAACTAGGAACCCTTATAGTTTCGTCCCGTCCGTCTGTGCGTCTGTCCGTCTGTCACACCCTCGTCAAATCTACAGTTCATAACCAATCTGTATGAAACTTTGCAGTTAGATGTCTTCTGTAAGCCGCCATAAAGGCCTGTAGTAAAATTACGAAAAATAAAATAATTAGGGGTGACCCCCATACATGAAACTGAGGGATGAATAAAAATATTTGCGAGCACCCCTTCCTGTGGGGTATCGTTGGATAGGTCTTTGAAAATAACGAGTTTTCTAAATTACTTTTTTATTTAAGTTCTTATTAAGTGAACTAGAAGCTCCGAAAGTCGTTTACAATGTGTCCCCCCCTCCTGTAATTTTCCAATCGCGTTATCAAAAAATCTGAAAAAATGGTTTGAACAAGATCCGTTAATAACTTTTTGAAATATTCACTATTTTCAGTTTTGACCGCAAAAATAACTTTGTATTTCATTATAATATTAGGAAATACAAACTTATGTTTGCAGTTGGAAGACTGAAATACTTCTTCCTACGGAACCCTAGACTGTGCGTGTTTCGACACACTCTTGCCCGGTTTTTATATGTAATTATGAACGTGCGCCGTTACTATTTACACTGGGCCCAAAAGAAACTGTCCTTTACAGTACGTTCTCTGTAGAAAAAAATACCACATATCCATGAAGTCCAAAAACAATGAGAAACAGAGCAATATCGTTACTTTAACAAATAGCATCAAGCCTATTATATTTACTGTGTGTAAAAGTATTCATTTTGCAGCAGTAGTAATTTTTAATCACCAAAACTTCTCGCTTCTGCTGCGTTACATTATTGCAACTGAGCCATTGTCGAATAATATGCAAACACAGTATCACGTTCTGAACTTCTGGCTTCTATTATAATATGTACAACACGGATCAATGAAGTTCAATTATTCTTATCTAAAACATCTACGAATAGGAATATAGAGATAAACAGTACGTAATTATGGTAATATAACATATAAATTTAAATTCGCGGTTAAAACGTCTAGCTTGTCAGATAAAAATTGACGTTTACAAATACGTATTGCCATAATTAAAAAATCTCCCAACCATTTTTATTGGAAAAAAGTGTTGCTTTCTACTGGCAGCCCGAATAACTTTGACGATCGGTATTTTATGAAATGAAACAACGCTTTGTATTTAACGAACGTTAAACATCTCACGTTAACGTTAATATTTAACGTACGTATGTTACGTTAACCAACCGATTGAAACAACCCGCCCTTAGTATCGACCTATATTCAAATTCGTGACGTAAAAATCTGAATATCGAATACCTAATGTGCCTGACCTATCGCAAGCTTCATAACAAAATTTATTGTGAAACCTCTTTGTAAAGGTCCTAGGAGACCGTACCGTAACGGACAAAATGCGTGACAGTTTTAGATCATTTTAAAAGTTTATTTTTGGATAGCTGATGCCAGATGTTTGGAATGAGAAGTGGTAAAACGTTTAAGATAGTTAAATGTCGTGTATGACAAATTGACGAATAATGTTAGAGTAGATAATTGCGTATTTAAAAGTAGTGGAACATTGACATAGGTACCTGAGTACCATTTCCATTTACATTTTTAATCATGTTTATTGTTCATTTGTGACCTTGCCGTCTGATGAGCATAGTCAGAGATTGTGGGTAGAGCATTTTCGCAAATGTTTATTTATCAATAAAATTGCATTTTTATCGGTTTTTGATAAGCGCATAATCCTTAACATTTCTTAGTAGGATTTGGTGAGCTTCAGCCTAAATAAAACTATAGGTATGTTCAGCAATATGACAGCATTATACCTACGTCCTATATGTTACACTTTAAAATGTTTATCTTAAGATAGGCAACATTAACACCAATGCTCCACGATGAACTGTGTTAGGAGGATAGAAGATTGATTTATCGTAGGAAAAAATCAATTAAATAATCAAGGTAAGAAAAAGAATGATGATAAGCCAAAACTTATTACAACTTCATTAATCTCAAAGGAAATGAGACCGAATCTTAAAGATACTTCAAACTACTTTTTCCTCATCAGAAAAACTGTAAATAAAAAAGAAACTTTACCTAATCGACTTTTTTGCGGTCACTCGGAAGCCTATGCCATTAGGCGTAAAAAAGGAAATCGTTTTTGTCTATATCAAGTTCCACAGATAATTAAGTGTAACATAATGATGCGTTCCGTTGATTTTTAAAGGTGCGTTCCAAGCGAGTGCATGTGAACAAGAAATATGGGCGTATATTGTGTATTGTATGTAGGAGACATTTGAAAAGACATGCATTATGGTCGCCATTGTTATTGTTGGGTTGTTTTGATGTTAGCCAAGAATAGCTTATGATTGCTGCTGTAATGGTCAATTTAATAAAGAAAAGCCACTTGGACACTGAGCCTTATGATGAGATACGAGATTTATGATTTGCATGATATGAAGGAGGTTAAAAACAGGTGTGTGTTTGTAGCCGTAAAATAAGGTTTAGGTTCATAATAATGTAAAATAATGTTATGATGCACTGTACCCCTATCATGAGTTTTTTTGACGTGTAGTATCGTTAACGTAAGCATATTTTGAATTGAAAATGCACGTTTGTTACACAATATTTATATAAATTAAATACTTAATTAATTTCTCTGTATTTTTTAAAATGTGCAAATTGTATAAAATTTTATCAAAATGTTCCAGGACTGCTGTATTTTAAATTCAAAATATGCTTACGTTAACGAAACTCATGATAGGGGTACTGAGCTCAGTGGTATTAATATTCTGCTAAGTGGTCAGAAATCTTACTCCTTAGAGGGCAATTACGAGTAGGTACCTACATATGTTCATCTTTCATGAATTTATGTCAGTTAACGTCGTTTTTAAAGCAATACTTAGACCTACATATTTTTAAATCAATACATACGTTTAAAAATCACTTACATTCATGAAAAATGTACCTACTAAATACTCTCTAAAACGAAATAAATACGTCGAAAGTTTCTTTCGCCATGGCTTTCATTTTGACAGTTCAATAACATCCATTGCGGCGTTGAGGTAGTTACGGGAACACGGATAGCAATTATACGGCGTAATGAATGTCAAAAACAATGCCATGGTGATAGCAATTGAGTTACGCAATTAGGGTGCCGAAGAACCATTTCAAGAACCATAACCAGTGACGTGCCTATAGCACGTCACTGGTTATGGTTCTTGGAAACTAATTCTAAAATTACGCTCAGTTGGATTCAGCGCTGCTGACAATTAAGTTCCCTAACTTTTTTTTATTTTTTCTTTCCTTCTTTCTTTTGCCCCAAGTTAGTCAAGAATAGCTTTTGATTGCTGTTTGTAGACATCCACATCACGCTTGCATTCCTCGAAAGGCTAGGCAGAGGTGTATAGTAAACCTAACATACACCAGTTATGTTTGAAGTCCCTATGTAATACGACGAGCTTATTGCCACTTACCGGTGGATACATAATCCACTCCAGGCTGCTATTGAAAATTCCGTAATGGAAAAACACAATACAATACCCGGCATAAATCTTGAGCTCTGATCTTTATTTACTTTAAGCAATTTTGGACCTTACTCTTGACACAATACGACGCACACACAAACTATTACCATTCCGCCGAGAGCTCAAGGTAAATTGCAACTGTACCACTTTTCTTGAAGAACCCAGGACCAGCCTGTCATTCTGTACTAACACGCCGTGACATTCTCCCTCGAACGTTTGCAAACAATTGGCAGTTCTCGCGGTGACATCACACATACAGAATATAGAGCATAGGACTCGCAATGAGGCATTCAACTGACCACAAGACCAAAACATCCTGCATCGACCACAATAAAATAACTTTCCTAATAACTGCATGATGACGCTCGCTGTAGTAAGGGCTGGCGGTGGTTCCGAGCGAGTGCGTGTAAAGTTACTAGTAGGGTGACGCGCTCGGCTTGCTGCGCGACGTAATGGTCGACGACATTTGACGAGCATAGAGTGGACATGGTCATTTATTATTATTTTATTTATTAATCGTCTAATTAACTAATTCGTCTGTCTCACTTGACAGACACACTTGATTTTGACCTGAATGAGGCGGATTTTCAAAATGCGACAGATGGAGGGCTCGCGTTTGACTGACATCTTGCCTGGGGGGTGATTCTCGTGGGTTCCATATTGATATTATCGAGTTCGATATTAATATGGAACCCGCGAGAATCACCCCCCTGATTTTAGGCGATGATGCGGCTTGAAAAAAAATATGGTGATCTATAAATACTATAAATAGTATAAAACAAAGCCGCTTTTGATGTCTGTCTGTTTGTCCGCTTAGTTCTTCTAAACTACAAATTTTAATGCGGTTATCACCACCATTATGAGAATTGATGCCGAAGGTTTATGTGTAAAATACGTTAATATTTTACTTAGATACAACACAGAAATCTCGATGTTTGGTTTGCTACATCAGCACCCGTGCGAAGCAGGGGTGGGTCGCTAGTAGTATAAATATAAATAGCGTTACGCAAATGTATTAATAACACAGTGGACGATGAATGAATAGAAGGTTAGTGACGATACAACATTGCACAGACTACAGAAGTACAGACTCATTAATTGGGCACCCTTCACGCATACAAATACCTACCTTAGTAATACCGAGTATCACATGAGCATTGCCAACCTTTTAGGATTCACTGTGTCGACAGCAGCGCATCCTCAGGAGCTCTGGCGACCTTAGTCAGTACAGGAACACAACATCACCGAAGAGTAGCGTTATTTGGTTTGGTAATACTTTTTGTTCATCCATTATTATCTAGTGGAATCGGTTGCTATACATCCAAACGTTTAAAAATCTTTGTCGTTTAAAATAGGTACTTGTCAGAAAATCATATTTTTTCAAGTCATATCCACACAACACCATCGGCCGCAACTTATCACTTAACTGGAACGTTCTCGGTTCAAGTTCAATGTTCATTAGCGTTTGAAGGATGCCACTCGCGCCAGTGACTCGACTTGACCGTCACTCGTTATCTCATAGAATTTGTAATGTAATAACACTGCATCCGGCTGAGAATCCCTCCCTCATTATACAAAAGGCACGCATACATACATATAAAAAACAACCGAAGAATTAAACCAGGAAAATTAGAAATGACATGCTTTTTACTCGACTGCCCCAGAAAGAGGGTAATGTTTTTCAATTTCTTGTCCGTTCTTCCCCATAAGAATCTACGTTTTGGAACCGCAACTAGCTTCAACTTACGGACAAACAGACAACTAGCTTAACAATATAAAATTACCTGTAATTGGCCTAATTGCAGTAAACGTTTTGACTTTGACTTTGACTTTAGTCTTGTACAAAAATTATGTACTTATTAACATAAAATAAAATAGCAAACAGTTCAACTGAAGTCAGCTGATACATTATTTTCTTCTTGTAGTTTGTCTACAACAGCTGGCAGGCGTGAAATTGCATACCTAGTTCAATACACAATTATGTCAAAACAGATGTTTTACTTGCAAGTATTTCAATATACGTTTACTTACCTACCTTTAAATAATAGGTTTCGAGTTGAGTGACATTAGTTGTGCGAGAAATGAAGAACAAACACGTTTTTATGGGCACCATAACTTCTCTGCTGCAACATCTGTGTGCCATGGTAAGCAAAAATAAATTTCACAAACATTCACGGAAAGACAGTAACAATAAGAAACGTACGTGCACAACACAAAGGGAAGGAAAACGAATGCAAAACGCTCCAAAAAGGACCTTCCGAAAAACAAAGGGAAAAAAATGTCTCACATACAAAAATACCTCATTAATTATCCGTTTGAAAACGTAAGCAGAAATACGTAAAAATATTGCAATAAAAAAAGAAACGACACCCCTTCGCGAACGCCATTCACACCGTAATAATTTTCGAAGTTATCTATACAAGTGTTTTAAAATGCGACACAGAGAACTATTTGAAACACTGTGCTCTCTTTCCTTTGTCAATTTCTAAGCGACTAAGTGAACACAGAAAATCTCTGTTCGCAATTGGAAAACGAGTGAGGGAATCCGACCGAGAGACTGAGTAATTTATTTATGAACTCACAAAAGAGATAAGCTTTAATAAAATGCGAATATTTTTTATGGAGACAACGCCGGAGTCTTGATGATGACACTCGAGGCTTTATTACACTTTTTGTAATAATGAAACTGTACCTAGTATTTGATACTGAGACAATATAAAAAAAATACTATTAATTAAGAATGAACTATTAAATCTTTTATTGGAAGTGAGTTCCTTCTACGAAAGGAGTCAAATATTCTGGTGCAACTATTAGATTTCTATGGTTCTTTGGCTTAAGTATATCAAGTCTACCACAGGTGACTTTTTCAGATTGTCGGACCATCTCAACCTATAATTGTCGTTTTGTGTTCCTTATTGATTCGTCTGTTTGAAAGACGCATCCTTTCGGCAAACTTAGCCAGCTTAATTAGCTTGCATATTCTAAAGATAGTTAAAATCAGGCAGTCATATTCATATAGTTAAGATATAACCAGGATCAAAACTTATACATTAAAAATACCTTTAGATAAAACGTAATACCACACTCAATTATTGATCCTTTTTATTCCATCTACATTCATTACCGTACCGTACATGCTCATCAAAGATAAATCTCCTAATCATCAATATATATCTAAAGAAATGCTCAAACAACAGAATAAAGACCTAATTTCAAGGAGCTTAAGGAGGCTAATCGCGTGCTTATCGGTACAAAGGCAAGTTCAATTACTTAACAGATTCTAACTTAGACGTACAACCTCTTTGGAGAGAACAGAGGAGGATGTCCATTTGGAAAGTTGTACAAAGCAATTTCGTTCTATCCAAGATATACGTAATAAGAGAATCGCTATTTCTTTTATGCTTTATCAAAAGGAAAAGTTAATTTCTGAAATTTTGCTCAGCAAATTGGTATGTCTTGACGTGTTATTGATCCTGAGTTTTTGTGGTAATTCAATTAGTTTTTATTGACTTTGGATCAAGATTGATTGATCATACACTAGAATACTCTGGCGAAATTTAAAACTTTTATTGAAGGTTTAGAAATAATATAATTATACAGGGTGGCAGGTTAAACAGTGGAAATATTTTAAGGGGTCATTGTACTCATCATTATGAACAACTTTTACTATGGGACCAAACCTGAAATCGCGAAAAAAAAATCAGCTGTTCCATACATTTTGTTGAGTTATGTGAACATAAATGTATGGAACAGCTTATTTTTTTTCGCGATTTCAGAGTTGGTCCCATTGTAAAAGTTGTTCATAATGATGAGTACAATGACCGCTTAAAATATTTCCACTGTTTAACCTGCCACCCTGTAGAATAAAAGGCTAAATGTCTACTGAATTTGTGTATCGTTATTTTATTTGCTAATACATACAAAGGAATTTTTGAAACATTTTTACAAAAAAACAACCGACTTCAAAAAAGCACTAAGGCCTACAGCACTAAGGCCTAAAGCACTAAGGCCTACAGCTCGCGAATCCAAAAGTCAGACAATTAGACTTTCCTCCGTTGCAGCGTTAGTTATGGCTTGCAGAATTACAAAGCGAACTGAACCTTGGTGTTTTGAAAAGTTAAATCTTGCTCTAGTGGAGCATGAGCCTAACCGACCAAAGAGATTGCAAGCTTTGGGGTGTGGTCTTAGTGTCAGCGGAATCATAATTATGTAATCTTGAGTTCAGAAGGCCAATTTTCGTAATTGATTTCAGACAGTGTTGACTGAATTGAGATTAGATTTTAATTAATTAAAAATAGTATCTATTCTCTAATCAGTTTTGTCGTATATTTAAGCACGAGAATATATTTTTTGTTCAGATTGTTATCATAATACCGCTTTGGTTTTAATAAATTTTTGGTCAATTTTCGATTTCATTGCGATATAAGTTCACGTTTATCGTTTTTTGTCAGAAGAATAACATGATATTGATGACACTTAAACTAGATCGAAACTATATTTTGAACATTTTAATCACGATAAATAATGTTCTTTTGTAATTCTTTTTCATTAAATAATGACTTTTTTGTTTTTTCTTATAGAATTGTATATGAGGCAGATAATATAATTGGTAAACGTTGTTGAAAGTGATGTTAATTTTAGAGTAATTAAGTTTAAGTAAGCAACGCGATTTGGACATATTTGATGATGAGCGGTTGCCCCTGCTTAAGCTTGCTTAAGCTGCGATTCAGTTATCTCACATCCACCTATGATATAGCTAATATCTACGCGTCATTGCATCAGAAAAAAATGGAGTCAGCAGAATTAATTCAGCAATTACTGAAACAGATATATTACCTAAGTAACAGAAAATCTCAATTTCCATCGGAAGAAATCAATTCCGCTTCTACATTGAAACGTAACTTAATCTAGTATTAAGCAGCTCCTTACATAAATTACTTGCCAGCACTCCGCTGCAACTGGGACCCAACCCATCGTCTGCACGCAAACCATTTGCCACAAAGGTTCCTATACCTATTTCAGTACATTTGATGAGAGCGTTATGTGCACCGGATGAAATTTGTTTTGGCCTAGGAAATGCGGCAGACTGCGTCTAGATTGAGTTCTGCTTTGTGGGCTAGGATGGGATCTTGAGGAGATTAGCCGGCGTACCTTCAGCGAGATTCATTTAAAATGCCAGGAGATGAGAGGGTTAGCCGTGTTTGTGATGGTTTAGTTTTTATAATGGATTTCTTGCGCTTGAGCACGGTGAAGTTGCTTGGAAGAAGGTATTTACTGACGATGTTTATTCAGGTACAGTACTTTTTAAAATATTTTAGCATTGGGCTTCTGATCAACCTTCTTATTAGTCGATTCGTTGCAAAATCTAATGTTAGCTGTAATTTGTGATTGGTTGACCAAAATTACATCGACCAATCATATCATTTGACATGAGATTTGACAAACAATATTTGTGATTGGTTGACCAAAATTACATCGACCAATCATATCATTTGACAAACAATTTATTATATTGAACAAGCTTTCAGAATCTAAGTGTAAATCTTCTTATTTTATAAAACAAATGGCAAAACATAAATAAAACAGAGGTCACGTCCAACAGACACGAAAACTTAATCCTTACACGAAAACATTTCAACTTTAAGTAAAATTTCGCGCTTGTAAAAACACTCAACATGAACTTTGTTTATAACTCTGATACCTGAAAATGTAATGATTTCATGCGGCGAGTTTTATGTTTCATGAAATTTCTAGGTAGTAGGTAACTGAAGGAGTAAAATTATCCAGTATTTTATCAACAGTTTTTATGAGAAGCGTCTTTAGTTAATTAAATTAGCTAATGGTTTACAGATTTGTGGTTTTCAGTTAAGCATCTTAATATTTTCTTCTTTACTACTATAACTATTACCGTCTTTTTAGAGTTTCGTAAATCAAAAGGAAAAAAGGAACTCTTATTGGATCACTTCGTTGTTCGTCTGTCTGTCAAGACCCTTTATCTCAGAAACGCGTGGAGGTATCAAATTGAAATTAATATCAAATACTTAGGTCTACAATCTCTTACACCTGTAGAAAAAATCAAGTTTCTAAGTAAATGCAATAAAAAAATACGCCCATTTATGCCGCATATTTTTACTTTATAAATAAATCATAGATTTTTTTTTCTCGTTGACCTAAAATCATGGAATTTGGCGAGAAGCTTACAGCTCAAGTTAAGGAAAAAATCCAAAAATCGTTCATTTGTAGTAATATCACATTAAAAAAAATATTTTATGCGATTATATTTTGTACGGAACTCTTAGAGCGAGTTCTACTCACACTTGTCCAATTTTTTTCATCTTATTTTAGGTCAGCGCTAAGATTTAAATATCTTTCAATTACGGACCGCTGGCTGTATCGCCGCAGCATCATATACATAATTGTATGGACCATCACTATGCAGCATCTCTCGGCTACAGGACAAAGCTTATCTGCAAGACGCTATCCCGAATGATAATCATGCACTATTGTTTTAAATAAGTGCACTTCAGAACAGAAAAATCCGGGATCTGCACTTCTGAAGTTTGCAAAATGACAAAAGTTAAAACTTTTTTGGGTTAAGCGATTTTGGTAATTTAGACGTCGTTTAGATTCAGCGAGTGTCCTGAATTGTTGGGTTCTTTTGAAAGAAATGTACTAATGTGTAAATGATGGCGTTTAACGACCTAGGATCCTACTAGACGCAGGCGCGGTCCCAGGGGGTGGGTCACGGGGGTCATGACCCCCCCCAAAATCCTACAAAAATACGCCAAACAAGGGAATTCACGGTATATCACGTCGGCATTAATCAGTATCACCCCCCCCCTAAAGTCTTCAGCTGCGGTATGAACCCCCTAAAATCGTCGGCTGGGACCGCGCCTGGCTACACGGCTGTAAGATCAAAATCTACACTAGTTATCAGTGCCGAAGGGGGAGGAGAATTCGGTACTATAAAACAGTAACAGAATTATAAATGCCTAGCTTCCGCCCGCGGCTCCGCCCGCGTTTATCGGGATAAAAGGTAGGCCATGTGTTATTCCGATGTACAAGCGTATGTGTATATAACTGTAAAGTTTCGTTCAGTAATTTTTGCGTGAAAGAGTAACAAACATTCCATACATCCTCATAAATTTTCGCATTTATAATATTAGTAGGATTCAATTTTACTTATTTTATACTTATCGTTCATTCACTGTATTTACGTATTTACATATTTTAAATAGGCGAATAGGTATGACATAGGTAAGTAAAACGGAATTATTTTTTGATTTTGTTATTATTTTATTGTACAAGGTTCCACTCACCTTTCGTCACTGCTACTTATGATGGACGTTTCGAACAACTACAGCGATATGTTTGGCTACTGATGGCTTTTTGGCTCTGACTGCTTACGTAGGAGTTTGAAACCGTTATCCATATGTACGAAAAATACCTTTTATACCATTCCCCCTCTAAAAACCTTATTTTATTCACTGAAAACAGTGAATAAAAAGCACTTTTACTCACTGTTTTGATGTTTGAAAATGGAACACATCAATGTATTCGACCACAGATTTAAAGAACCTATGCTAGATGCGGCACGTTATTAGATTGTATGAAAACCGAAAGTGTCATCTTTTTTATACCTACGATAACTTCACCCCAGCCATTTAGTGATGTGCTCAGAGTAAACAGAATTGTTTCAATCACTAAGCGTCACTGAGCTAACAGACTTTTTTTAGTACGAACAGTCGAACATGCAGGGCACGCTTGGTCGTGGCTTGCCGTATCTAGTGTAAGTGTAATCTGTGTATTCGACCTATATTGATGTGTTCTAAATTCAATTTGATTGGTCGACATTTTCGACAAGGAGTTTAGCATTAGAATAAAAACTGTTTTGTGTTCTTTGCTGTCCTTAGTAAATTAGCGCTATTTTGAATACTGTAAGTTGTACGAACACAACGTTTAGTGTTACTTTAATCTTTAATTTTGTGTTTGTTTAGTGTTGTTCTAATCGATTAAAAATGCATTCTAGTGATGAAGATGTGTTAACACCTGAGTTTGTGAAAGAGAGGGCGGCCGATATAGTGGAAAGGTGGAAAGCTTGCTACCCAAAAAATCACGGCTGGTTTACATCAAAGCCAATTTAACTTTTCTTTTTCTTCATTATATGTATATTTTCACTTAAATCTTTCTTTTTCTCGTAGTCATGGTATAAAGTATAGTATGCAACTCTTGAATAAAACGGATTTATATCGAGGGCCATGAATCGCTCGCGTCGCTCAGGATTCTAACACTTGAATCACTCGCTACGCTCGTGATTCAATCATCATGAATCACTCCCTACGGTCGTGATTCAATCGTTAGAATCCTTCACTAGCTCGTGATTCATCTATGGCCCTCGCTTTAAATCCGTCCTTTATTCACTAATTGCATAATATACTATTATTGTATATGAAGCGATGTCTTGACATACCTGAAACAAACAAATATAATTATTAGTTTTTTACTTACTAGAATGTTCTCCTTTTTAACTGACATTTTCAAAAAGGAGAAGGTTTTCAATTTGATTCTTTTTTGTATGTTTGTTACGCGATATTTTCGCAAATTATCATTAAGTGATTATAATTAGTATTGTTATTTTTTTCTGGTAGAGACAACTCACACAGTGGTATCATATCATAGCTCCAATAAACGGAATTTGTTTACTTTGCCTAAGTTGATATCATTTACAGCAAAAAGTGGTATTTAGGTTCGGCTAGTTCATGCAATTTTTTTAATCGTATGTCTCATACAAAAGAAAAATAAAAAAAAACTTAAAACCGTCTTCAAAAAGACCGCAATGCTGTGTAAAATAGTTTTGGTAGTCGGTGCCGAATAAAACTAAATAAAAAATCAAAGGTATCGAGTTCCGAAATTATTTCACCTAACATTATTGTGATCTTTTGCGGTTTTAACTTTTTTTAAGTTTATTTTTTCATTTTTCTTCATATATAAGTTATGTGGACCTCAGATCATAGAAACAAGGAGATGTGCCAAGGCGCTATCGAGCTTGATGCCTGATCTTGAGCAAATTGCTCATATTAAAAACGTACGCGCTGGCGACGAACCGAACACGATCGATGGTATAAATACAGTGTTTTAGTTTAGTGCTAGTGTTGAGTGACGATTAACAGTGTTAGATTGAGGGTGTGTGGAATGTTCCATGGGTGGGAGATCTTTTTATTCACAAGGAGCGCTTAATTATGCGCATAATTGTGTCGAAAAATGTACTAAAAGTGGCATCAGTTGTTCCCGTACTAATTTGCTATGATGGCATATCTCCTTGTTTCTATGATCTGAGATGTGTGGACCTTCCACTCTGAAATATTTTGACTATTCTGTTCTAGAAAATGATAAAATGCTGCTTTACTAAATTGTTTATTACAACCTCCTTTAATCTCATCCAACCAGGACAAAGATACTGCTGTGTACAAGTGAATTCATTAAAATGCCCAAGAGAGCATCATCCTTAATATAAGGTCCAGCAGTGTATTTAATATTTCAAAGTGAAATCTACTACACAAAATTACTTCCAAATTGTTTTCCTCATAGCAGATCTAGTTTTATTCAGCAGTGGCCAGGGCTGTCGTGTTGTAGAATAAGAGCATTTTGTAAAAGCTGAGTTCTGCAGGATTAGAATTGTTACGTTGTACAATACGAGGGTATTAAATAAACCTGTGTCTGTTTGTAGTTTAAGTAGGTGTGAAATAGGGAAGGGTTGAATAGAAATCGTTTTTGATTTTTAAAGTACATAGTTTTATTCGAATATTTTGTAAGTATTTTTTTCTAGTATGCAGGTTTGTTGCTGAAAATGATTGGGGTTTAACTGGCGTTTGAGTATTCGGACCTAAGATGATGTATTGGATGGTAATCTTGCTCATGTATCCGTCAGTGTGTCTTCTAAAGTTAAAATACTCAGATATAGAATATGACTGATATAAGAAAAATTGAAGCTCAATAACGGATCAGGCACACCGCGCACTGTTTCATTTTTTTTTGTTGTGGAATATTCGGATAATATGGATAAACTCCTTGGTTTTGACAGATAAAATATCTCTTTACCGGATGTACATGACTACTAGCAGCCCTGTCGGGGTCGGAGGTCGGGGTGTGAGGCACCGACCTCATTTGGTTGCCGAGAACTCATTAAGTCGCCTCACCGCTTAATTTTTAACTTAAGTGAAAAAAAAATTAGTGAATTTACCAGTTTGTGCTCCCAACTGTGAACTTAGTTCAAATATTTTAGACTTACTTTATGAGAATTTCGTTTTACGGAAGTTTAATTTATTTCTTGAGTTAGTTTATTGACAGAAGTATTTCGTAATATTCAAGTCGTTTGAGTATGAAAATACATAGGTGTAGCGAAAGGCTTGTGAAAAGATAGTAGCTTCTATGGAGTTTCAATACCTTTATCCAAAGGAATAAAGCGTGATGTAGACTGTTTCCGCAAAACCGGCAAAAATTCTTTTTTGGTTTTGGTTGGTAAACTCATTTCATAACAATATTATGAAATACCAACTTATGTTTGCGGTCGGAAAACTGTAATATTACTACTACATGATCTTGCCCAGTTTTTTAGATGAATCGCTATGGAAACGTACTGTGATTTGGTAACCAGAGTAACTTTGTTAGATGGATAAAAGTAGGCGGTCTTTATGTTAGTTATTACTCTAAAACCTTATGTTATGGCCTAGTTAGAAAATATTCCATAATAACCAGCTCATAAACGAAGCCATGAAACTTTTGCATCACGAAAGTTTTCATAGGAACTTGATCACTCTAACAATAAGGTTTTATGATGAAGCTCATGGAAATTGACGTAGTTTTTCCTTATTATCTTTTTTGTATTTTATTTAGTACGCGCTGTTTTATTATGGCGCTAACGGCTAACCATTTTTAATGATAAGTATTATGAGAAACTTATAAAAAAATAAGAATGTAACATTTGTTTCTGTCCAGTAATGTTTTATAATTTCTATTTGGTGGGTATTGTAATGTTTTTTTTTGGTATAACACGATGGTGGCAGATAGGGTTTCGGTCCGCCTGATGGTAAGCGCCTGTAACACCAAGTATCACATGCGCGTTGCCGATCCTTTAAAATGAGAATTCGATGTGCCGACGGCTTAGGGGACAAGCAGATTCCCCACTGTCAACACAGCGCATCCTCAAGAGCTGGCGACTACCGAAGAGGAGCGTTATTTGGCTGTGGTCTGTAGGATGGGGTTACTTCCCCAGTCTGCTTCAGATTTGAGCAAGATATCCCGTTGTGCCCTACATCTTGTCTTGAACCCTGCATTATCGTTAACAAAAATTCATCAGACTTCCAGCAGAAGTCGCCACGCCAGTTCTATCAAAACTAAAATATTTTTCCCAACTAAATAAAGTTGACACCAACTAAAACTATCTGAACTGTGAGCGATGGTTCGTACCTAATTATTTTAGTTGGCAACTCCTGCCAGACTGTTTGTGTTGCGTAATGAGTTAGTGCGGGAAACCTGTTAATAATTACGATAGTGCTGGTTTCTCGCTAAATAGCTAGATCGATCAATGTACGAAGTAACGTAGAAAATAGCAACAACTTTGGATAAAAATAGATAAGGAAAGATACGATAACATAAGAGGGCTAGGCCATAGCGGGATATTTCGCTCAAATTTGGAGCAGCCTGAATGAAGAAGTACCTCCACCTCACAGAATACCACAGCCAAATAGCGTTACTCTTCGGTAGTGTTGTATTCCTGTGGTGAGTAAGGTCGACAGAGTTGAGTTTGGGCGTTTATATAGGTTCTTGCCACTGAATAGGCGTTTACGAGATTTTTGCCACTTTTAATTGGCATAATGCATACAATTTGCTTCAGTCACAATTGGACTAACAGAACTATTTGCAGATTAATTAATTATCTTTCTTCCTCTGTCATTAATTACATGTACACGAATTGCAAGAGCAGTGGTGGCTGAGTGGTGTCTTAACTTACGAATGTTCAATGGTCGTGGGTTCAAACCCAGGCAGGCTCGCACTTTGTGCAATTTGTTTGTGTTTTTTTTTTTATGTAAGAAGTGATGGAAATAGTTTTTAACTATTAAGTATTTAATAACAATAAAATTAGCTTAAAATCGCTTTAACATGTTTAAAATTCATAAAAATGTATTGAAGTGTTAAGCGACAATAGGATGAACGCCAATACGAAAGCCGACAATGGGATTTTGAGGTTGTAAACCGTTTGCGAAGACTTACTTAGAAACTGAAGATTGCCAATAAGCCGGGATAAGACAAGGGATAAGCTAGATCCACAAGTAAGATTTTCTTGATTTTCAGTGCAAGATATTTTAGAAATTATTACAAGAGATTATATAAGATGAATTTATAAGCATTATCTATGTACGTGCATACATGATTATTTTTTAACGTGAGTACCTGATGATTATCATTTTTAACCGACTTCAAAACGGAGGTTCTCTATTCGACCGTATTTTGTAGTAAGCTTGCGCGGTGGTCCCGCATAAATAATAATTGTATTAACTTTTTTAACCGGTAGTTTTTTGTTTAACCAGTTTCAATAAACGGTATTTAATTCACTTTGATTTTAAAATAATTCATTGAAATAATTTACAGCAAAAAGTGGTGTAAGTAGTTGACGTAGTTGTAGGTTTCGGTTGGTAACGAATTTTCTTTTTTTTTTAAATAGATAAAAAACAGGGGCAAGTGAAGAATAGAAGAAAGACATAGAAAGAATAACAAGTGCTAAGTGTACCTATTTACAACTGTATTGGTATGAAAATAAGACAATAACACTTTTAGACAAAATCGGAAGCAACGTTAAGAATTTTTATAAAATAACAGCTCTTAGTTTGAAATCATTTAAATTGCTCAATTTTATATTCGTATTTTCCTTTTAATTAATTTAATTGAGCTACAATAGACTTCCTGGTCAACAAAATAAAAAAAATATCGGATTCTCAAATCCATTGTTTCAAAACATTGTTAAAAAACAAATATTAAACCATTACCAAACTCGCGATTTTGCATCGCAAACGGTGGGAAAAAAGTATTTGCCCGCACACGCCGGCCGCGTTGAATAACATTCGGTAACAATACGTACACCAGCTATTTTTGTTTGAATACAAAATACAGACGTACTCTGATTAAAGGGTAACAAGAGACGTAAATAAAAACAAAGAAAAAATGCGAAATAACGTGACACGCAAATTGGGCAAACGGAAACATATAGAAATTTTTGTACTGGATATTTTTTGGTTACGTCGACTCTTTTTATTAAAAGTTTAATTAAGAGGTTGCCAGGTATATATAATGAAAGTGGAAAAGTTTATTTTTGTACGCTTCATTCTGAACAATTAAACAATAGAAAATAATTACAAGTTTTCAAATACAAGGTTGGAAAGTTCTGTACCACTTTTAAATATGGTTGGTTTGTAAAAACGGCAAAACATGCAGATATTTTAAAACAAAATTTATAATAAATAATAATGTTAGCAATTACCTTTAGTTTTTCAGCATGTCTGCAAACACAATCAAGACAATGTATTTATGTCCCTATGTGATCAATAATCGTGTATAGGGATAAGATTGTACAGTAGATTTAATATTTTAATCACGCGTTAACGAGTATCAATCTAGTAGACAAATATAATATATAGGGTTGTCATTGTCAACTATCATCTTTCGTAATAATTGAAAATTGGCAAAAGGCAAAATCGACTTTATATTAAAATAAAGCTTTTTTAACGACTATTCGTTATTAAGCCTTATTTTAATGTATATTTGACGAAGTAATTGTTTCTTTTATTTATGCATGAAAGCTGTACATATATCTAACATATTACTTATTTTATACCTATTACACTTATTTTTAAGGTTTCGTACCCTAGAAGGAAAAAAGCGAGCTTCTAAAAGATCACTTTGTAAGACGTATTTATAATTTTAAACAGCATGGCCAGCCCTGTTTAACAATTCACCAGAACCAATAAGTGGTTTCTGAAGATGGTTTCATACTAAGTACAGTTTGACATCGAATGTCAAGGGTTAGTTTGTAACTGGTGCTGAAATATTATACCTAAGGAGTTTCATGGGGTTGTAATCATATTACACTGTGCCATCATTGTTCGCTTATCTGACAATGTTTAGGTCGCGTATTGGTATATTATATATAACAGTTTTCATTTAATAATGTTAGCTTTATTGAAAACAGTGGAAAAGTTGTAATTGTAAAGATGAATTGTTTTCTAGACTACTAGAACATTATATTTCATTCGTTGGCGAAACATTACAGACGTGACTTCGACATCTAACCATAATATTAGTTTTTTTTCTAAATAACTAGAGCTGATTATGAGGTCGATGGTTTGGAGGTTTTCTAAAATTTTTTAACAAACTTGAGGAACCATTTATTACTTTTGTTTTATTACATTGTTTATGAAATTAATAAAATATATGAAAATAATATTATGTTTTGATATCGATACCAATCACATATCTGTCAAGTTTTTAAAACTAGTTAAAAGTAGCTTTGCTGTAACGTACAAGTATAAAAACATAATTCCAATAATAAAGTATCTACATATAATAAAAGGAAATAAGTTGTGACAGGTAGTTCTTGTAACTTTGATTATAACCGTAGATAGAGAGAGAAAATATTGAACTGAATCTGTCTATACTAATATTACAAAGCTGAAGAGTATATTTGTTTGAAAGCGCTAATCTCTGGAACTACCAGTCAGATTCAATTTTTTTTTTGTATATAATAGCTAGATTTATAAGAATTAGTATAAGCTATTTAACATCACGCTAGAAAAATAAATAGAATGAATGAAGGTTACAAACAAATCAAACTATTTGCCTCAAACAACATATTTATCTAAAACCTGAAAGAAAACACATCAAAATACCGAAATCAATTTACCGATATTCTTAAGAAACCTCTTAACGTCTGGATATTGAAATTATTCGTGCAAATGTGTGTCTGAAAACAATTTGAAGACTTGCCGATATTCTGACCTTCAAGGTCTAGGTCGAAATGTCGACGAGTCAATTTATTTTTACCGAAAATATGTTCATAACATTTATCTTATGAAAGTACTAACGTAATAGGTAGTAAAGAGGGATTTTAGAGGGTTTGCCTACGTGGGTAACTTAGCATTTGATCTGCTGTATTGGTAATGGTAATAATAAATGAGCATTCAGTATATCTGTTTTTTGATAATACGGTTGTTAATAATACATGTAATTTCGTTTTTATCGATCGTCGCTCTCTGTACAAATAAGTATTTATGGATATCTTAATTCGAAACAAAAGTTAAATCATAACTTTTATTTTCGATACCGATTGTGTTTATTTAAGTTTTGAACCTTGAACTAGATTCAAAAGAGGAATGTACGTCTTTCGCCGTAAATAAAAAAAAGTTGTACAAAAGCTAAGATAGAAACTTGTAGAACTATAATTATTAATCATTGTTATCTATGCTTGACTATGTGTTACGCTATTATGCAATAGTAATACAATGTGTTTAGTACACACATACGTGAACACTGTTTACGTATGTGTGTACTATATTTATCTATACAAATCAAACATACGTATGTTTAAGAACCTTTCAGCAAAGCGCACGTATAGCTCTCACGTACGAAACGACAGATATAAATCATTTTCATCATAAAAGATAACTGAAATGATGTCTACGCGCTGCGTAGCGATGCTACGGCACGCTACGCCGTAGACGCGTAGGCGTCGTTTAGGAAAAAACTCGGTGCCAATAAGAATTATGGCTCTATTTGATATTATGCTTAGGTTTAAGGCTTTTTTCTTCAGGTATGAGATAAGATGTAAGCAGATTTCGAAGTGAGGTTTACAGTTGAGCTTTTTACGTCAGGACATAAAATAAATGTTAATATTATGTGAATAGGTACACTCGACGCCATTGACGGTCGACCACTTTTCAGCCTTATGTTCTTAGTAATAAGGGCGAAAAGTGGTCGACCGTCAATGGCGTCGAGTGTACATAATTTATGTATATTATGATGTCTTCTCTAGAGTTTTATTTTTTTACTAAACTGAAGTACTACGTTCCTATTTTTGGAAAACTTAACTGATGATATAACTTCTTGTAAATACCATTACATTTTATTTATTAACATAGTTAAAATATCACTTGTTTTATTTCGATAATATGAAGTGAATATTTATTCCTACTAGCTCACACTTTAATTTAAATTAACAAGACAAGCCCGACAAGCTGTTTTAAACAAGTACACAGGCTTCATCAGGCGAGGAACATGTAACGCGGAGAAGAATCTTTACAACCCGTTTTATGTAATAAGAAGATTAAGGCTACGTTATATGGTATGTGTATTAGATTAAGATCAGAAAATAACATACAGGTATAAGGGCCAAGTTCACCAACAACATAACAGACCGTTATATTGAAAACGGCCGTTTAATATGACTTTTTCTACAGAAAATGATATGATAAACAGCCGTTTTCAATAATTTATCAGACTCATTCAATTTATCTTGTCGGTGAACTCGGCCCTTAGTCTTGTCTGCTGTACTGCATCGTTGGTTCAGTCGTAAGTGGTGCTGCTGGGATTGTGGTAGGATCGATTTCTAGGTCAGGCAAAGAGTTATTGAGATATTCTGAAGGGAAATTATCAGAAGTAGTATGGAGCATGGAATTGTATCCGATTAATGTGAATAGACTCGCCGTCTGTTACACGGGACCTTGCTTATACTTTTGTTAATTTCTCCTGAGATTCTTCTTTCTTCCTCACCTTTTACTAAATTAAGAAGCGATTTCCTTAACCACGGAGCTATCATCTTTTTTTTCACATATAATTTTTGGTAAAATAACCCTATAGGTATACCTAAAGCTAGTTTTATCAGTTCAATTAAAAATAACGATTCTTGGAAGCTATTTTTTAACCTTACTCATGAAGTTAAGCACGCAGAGAATCAATAAAGTTCATGCTGTACATCACACGGGTCATATTTTCAGCTGCATACTAATTACAATGAAACGAATTTACTGGAAGCGGTATAAAACCTACATATTACGAGCAGTGTTGGAGAGCGAAGTTTTCATAAAAAAATCGGTACTAAAATGTGTAAAAAATAATCCACAGTTGTAAATACTGCCATGTTCATTGAATAAATGTTGTTAATAATTATAACATTTGCAATTGATTAAGAGTATATTTAACTAGCACCTTGCCTGCGACTTCGGATTCGTGACATACATGTAGCGCCATCTAGCGTCATAAAGTAATTGCGACCGTCGAAAGATATTGTTGTTTCCCCCGGGATTAGTACTTTTTTTCTGGATAAAAGGTATTCTGTACCCCTGACTGAAATTTGAAATCTTACAGACTTACAGACTGAAATTGGAAAATCTTTTTTCAACTGATTCAGACGTTGACACAGTAGCTCAGTTATATGTGATGCCACGGTACGGCAGAGGTCTCGGGTTCAAACCCCGCCTGTATCAATTGTTTTTGAAAAGTTTATATATTTAATAACAAACGGATGTTGTTGAGTTCCCGACATTAGCAACACAGTCAATAACTCTCATGGGCCAGTAAATTGACCCTTCAAATCGAAACCCAGAAATTCTGATTTGTGCGCAGAAAATAATGTGATGTTAATACATTTTTCAGCCGTAAATTTTCATCAGCTCTACTACTGTTAAAAATTGACCTAGATCTTAGGTAATAATAAAGCATGATATAGCCATTTAATTACAAGGTCTGGAATGGATGCCGCGTCTTTTAATGCCCTTTTAGAGACGTTAAATGTCTAACGAGATAATTTATAACACTTATTACTAAGTGACTTTACTTGGGTAACAAGAAGCGAGGGGAAGGGGTGGTAAGTCAGGGATGTTACGGAGGTTTTTTCGGAACCGGAATCGGATCCTGAGTCGGAACCGGAATCGGAGCCTGAGTCGGAACCGGAATCGGAGCCTGAGTCGGAGTCGGAGGCGAAGTCGGAGGTGGTGGCAGAAGAGAGATGTGTTAAAAGCGGCCCTAATAAAATAAAATAGTATTAATTTTATTCAGTCAGACTTTAATTTCAATTAAGAATTAATTGAAATTATTGCCGGCGCTGCTATCCGCTATGTTTGACTTCCGATTAAAAACTCCGATTTAAAAGTATCGGAGCCGAAGTCTGAACCGGAGGTGTAATATCAATCGGAAGTTCCGACTTATCGGAGTCGGAGTCGAAGCTCCGTAACATCCCTAGTGGCAAGTTTACCCAGAGACAATATTAGCTAGTATCTATTATAATTATTCTGGGGAAATATCTTAGATCAGTAAATCTGTTGTCAAACATCAAGTGAGCTCTTGTAATTGGCTCCCTAAAATAGTACCAACCAATCATGTCAGTTGACAAGATTAAATTGAATAGGCTTTCGAGAACTAAAGGTTAGGCGGTGTAATTATTGATTATGGTTTCAATATGATATCACGTTCCAACAGGGACTATGATATTATTTTTATTATTACTGTATAGCTCAGAGTTTCCCAAAATCTTCAGTTCACGGCGCAAGTATAGTATTTTGTCAAAATATGTAGGAAATGACACCAATAATGCGTGGGATTTTGTTTATTTGGAGCGTCTCGTGGCGTTGCGCACCGTGTACACTTTGAGCCCACTGATAGCTCCATCTTGCTCTTGCATCGGAAAAAATATGGTATAGTATCCGGCAGGAAAGATGATCACAGAATGTCACAGATCGCGCATATACATTTTTGGCCCAATAGACAATTGACAGTTGAGAATACGTAATAGAGAATAGTCCAATAGACGACGAGCATCGACTGACGAACCAATAGCATGCAGCCTCGATGCCCCCCGTCTTCTTCATTCCGCCAAAGAGACCAAAAATCAGTTAGTGCGCAGGTGACGTTTGTGATCAAGATCCACGCCGATACTTATAAGTATTTGTACCTACGGGTGACCGTTAAAAAAAAGAAAGGGTATATGAAATATTAGATAAATAAATGAACAGCGATAGTTCGGATAGTGACGAAAAGTGTACTTGCTCGTATCAACCACTTTCAAGGCTTGCTCTAATTCTTTGTCTAATATAAACCCGTTAACGGCCCCTTCCAGTATCTTTAAATCTTCGGTTTTACATAACAGGTGGTGCAGGCGATATTAATATTACCCGCCCATACCGCTATGAGCAAGTCATATTTGTGCTTAATACTGCACTAGCTACATATGAGCTACCTATCTGACGGAAGTATACCGTTTATGTATGGGCAAATCATATAATCTAAACTAATATTATATAGAGTAATCATTTATTTTTTCTGTGTTTGTTTGTAATGAATAAACTCAAAAACTACTGGACCGATTTAAAAAAGTCTATCACCAGAAGAAAGCTACATTATCACTGAGTAACATAAGCTACTTTTTATCCCGAAAAAATGCACCGTTCTTGTGGGGCACGCGGAGGAAGTCGCGGGCAAAGTACTAGTTTAATATAATGTGTTAAAAGCATACATAAAGACTTCTTTCCTTTTGTCTTTGCCTTAGTCGGCTTAAAAACTTAACTCTATTCATAGAGTTAATTTTTTAACCCGTCTACGGCTACCGAAATTCTTTTCGTGGAGTTGCTCGGTATCGAAAAACTAAAATAAATTGTTTTTTTTTATCGATGTTATGTTTTCTTTCTGGTTTTTGGACGTATGATATTGATTGACGAGTGATAGCCTAGTGGTCTAACCATGTGCCTCCCACGGCGAATGGTTCGAGTTCGATCCCGAGGCACGCACCGCTGACTTTTCGAAGTCATGTGCGTATTAGAAATTAATTATCACTTGCTTTAACGGTGAAGGAAAACATCGTGAGGAAACCGGTAATAAAAAAAATTGTTCAAAGTGCGCCTGCCTGGATTCGAACCCACGGACCATGACTAATGGTGGAAAGATCCCTGTTGTCTGTCAGTGCCAAATATATCCACAATTTCATGCTACAATGCATATCCATTTCCAACTATAATATCAAAATTAAAATTACATTATTAAAATTAATTCTGTAACATCACTCCAGGGATCACGATAGATTGTCCGTATTAAAAACGAAACGATAATTATTGTATTAACGTATTCATAGCACCGCAAGGTATTACACAAATTATATTATTAATTCGTTGTATTGTAACTATATAGGTCGGGCGATGTCCAATTACCTTTGGCTATGTAATTTATATCATTTCTCTTGTAATTGTTTCATTTTCGACGGATATAATTATTTTAATTTATCAACTGTTTTAACTATGTTAAGCCTTTGTACTGATGTCACAGTAACTAATTATAAATGCTTAATTAAGGCAGGACATTAATTACATTTCAGCCATGTTTACGTATAGCAGAAATAGGTCGTTATAACACAGGACTAGGAAAAGTAAAGTTAAGTCTGCTCGTTCTAACTTTGCTGGGCTGAAGTTGGCTCATCGAGAATTGGATACATTCACGCACTTAGGCCATGTTGTTTCATCTTACAGTTACGTATCAGTAATCGTCAAATATGGCGGCTTGTATGACAATTTCATACTGACTTAACGATTACGTACTGACTTACGAATACAGATGGTTTGAAGCAACCCGCCCTTACAGTTACTAAGAAAACAGTTAAAAGTGGGCAATAAACGTTGTTGTTACACAAAAATAAGTATAGTATACATTTTCATTTATTTCTTGATTTATCTTTATTTATCTTGATTGGGTAACTTGCAATTTATATTAGCAGCTACTCGTGCATAATCTCTGCCCGGTCAAGTGACATCGTGCCGACTAGCGACTGTAGTATTTTGCAACATTTTAAGATTAATTGCAATGTGGGTGTCACAATTCCTGATCCAGTATTAGGACATGCAGTGGACTCATATCAACAGTGCAACGGATGGTGTTCAAACTCACAACCTGTCGCTCTCAATCCTTTGGGCTATTGTCGCTTTCATCACAATCACCTACACTACAATTTCTTTTCATGTTAAAACGAAATCCTACAAAGATATTCGCAAGCAAGCATTTTACTGAACAAATCAAACCATTCCTTCTTAAACTACTTTTAAACAAACAACCCGCCGACATTCAACTAACATTCAGAATCTCGCTCTATATTTCTTTTGTCTTGCAAAAGGCAAAGGAATTAACTTGCAAGTCCTTTTTGTTGTTAGAAAGTTGCCTTTTCGATATATAAGAGAAAAGGTGTAATAAAAAAAATCTTTTGATGGATAATAAAGGTAAACTTTTTCGGGAAAATAACTTTGGACTTTAGCAAAAATATAATATGTCGTTTGTGTAGTTGTGATTTTTTTTTGTACAGTTTAGGAATTGCTGCGTAAAGCGTGTTTATACACTTTTTCTGGTTGGCATAGTTGGATGGCAAAATTGAATACAATTTATGTAGATATATCTCGAGAAATAGGCCGCTCGGATAGCCACAAGATGATGTTCCCACTGCTGGGACACAGGCCTCCTCTCTGTGAGAAGGAGTGGGCCGTAGTCCACCACGCGGGCCCAGTGCGAGTTGGTGGACGTCACTGTCTTCGAATTTTGGTTCTAGGACATGCCGGTGTTTTCCTTCACCATTTTTAGAGCAGTGTTTATAAAACAAATTGCATAAAGTGTGCGCCTGGGGTTCAAACCCACGGACTACGACTCGTATGTCGCAACAACTGGGTCACCACTTGCTCTTAATAAAAAAAGAACAACAAAAATATCTCTTTATTCAAATGAACTTTAAATACATAATACCCAACTTAAACATCGACACATTTTATTAGCTTCACTAGGATTATTGCAGTCACTTAGCCCAGCGCCCCTCTATAATCCAGGGATTTCCACACGTCCGCCAGACTTGCATTTATGTTAAAACTAAGTTAAAATTCATGCACATTTTATTTCGACCGGATTATTTCGGCGAAGTAATTTTAATTAGGTTTAAAAGTTATGTAAAGTTTTAAGTGATTTAAAGTTATGAAGTTAATGGGGTCCAAAAGTGGACTTCAGTGGACCTTAGTGACGATGAGGTGCAGTAATAAAAGCAGGGTAAATTATAATCACCAATGCGTCTGCCAAGGGGTTTTTCTACAACATAATTTTTTGTTAATGCAAAATCCGAAACACTTCAAATATCTTAAAAAAATGTCTATGTAAAACGTTTGAAAAAGAAATAAAGAAAATTGACAAAGTTACAAGCTAATTTCGTCCGCGCGCTGCGAAAATTAACGCACAAAATATCTAAATAGCTTTCTTTTTTTTACACTGATTCTGAATAAACTAATGTCAGGTTTTGTATACATGTGCAGTATGTACGCCGTCATATAAGCCGGTTAAGCCAAATTAATGGATTGTTATAAAATAACAAATACAGGGTGTTATAAAATATTAAAATTTGGTGCACGGCTTCGATGTATGTACCTACAATACCTACATTTAAATAATTTATATTCAATATTAACTTAATAAACAACTTTGATTTTATCTTTTGCAATCGCAAAACCAATTTTAATTTATTAGCACTCCGAGTATGTGCTTAGCTTTTCATTAGAGCTTACATTACTCTAACGAGTTCATTTACAAAAAAACTCCAGTGTGAGTCTTACTTCGCAATACCTATTCATCTTAGTTTTTCTAGACTTTTTCTATCCACTCACAGACTCAAGATTTCTAGCTTCATTTTAGAAGAAAATACTCTTACCATCCAGTTTTGGGTTTGACAGTAAATGATTATCTTCCATCTTAGCTTATAAAACTAGAAATATATCAGAAACCCTTTCAATCGATTCTATTGGCCAGCTAAATGACATAGTAGGCTGTTCACTGCAATCATATGACAAATAAGACCCGGTTCAAGCCGAAAACCGGGTCGCAATCGGTCAAAACGTCCATTTCTGTCCGTTACAACAGCCATTTTACGCAGACCTAACTCGCCAAACCATTTGAGAACAGCGTTAAGCTTTTTATAGGGTCAAGACTTTCTGGTCGTATGAAAAATGACATTTAGTATCGTATTACGTAATACAGGACGTTGTACGATAACACGGAGTAATGTGACGTCATTTTACACGTCTCGGGAATCGATACCCAGCTTCACAGCGATTTCACACTAATATCTATAGCACTAAAGTTGAAAATGGTTCGTTTTATATCTATCCGATATTGCTATCTAGATAAATTGTAGCGTCGAAATGTGTAAAAAATAAGGTCATGTTTGCGTTCAAATAAGCGGAAAATCTGGTTTAAAGCGGTTGCAACCGGCGCGCGTCTGTAAGCACCGGATTATTAGGTGCATGCTGGCTTTAACTGGATTTGCTTATTCCAAGCCAAGTGAAAATGCGTCTTAAAATGTTCCACAGTTCTGATTTTTAAATAGGTTGATTTATTACTGCAGTTTCCTGGAATCTGGTTAAATCCAGTGTTTATATTGTTAAAAGCTTGGTGAGCTTAAACAGAGTTACGTAGTTTGAGTGCTTCTATTCAAATTTAATGTACACAAGACTACTCGTGTAATTTTCACGACCTTTGAAGCTGTAGGGATGAGCAGTGTTCTAGGTAACCCTATGTGTTGACTGCTAGGGTTTGTTTCAGTTAAATACGTTTACCAAGTAATGCGTGGTCAACTGGTCATGTTTAAGAGGGTTGTTTGGACTCTTATTTAAAGCAACATAATGACAGGTCAATCGTAAAAAATCGGATATTTTTTATCGACTCTTCATACAAATGACTTCAAACGGGTCAATTCGTATGGAGAGTCAAAAATGTTTGGCCGTATTATTTTATTTGAACTATCAAATAAATGTTGTTATATAAGAGATTTTGAAAAACAACTGACGCAGGCAGGGTTGAACCCGCGACCTCTGCCTAAACCGGGGCAGATTAATTGCTTTGAATAAGAATTCAATAAATTCCCTTAAATAATTATGTCCTCACATTTCTGTTACACGTTCTATAACTCAGTCGCAACACAGGTCAGTCAGGTTCACAAAAAAAATAAACTAGAGATCTAAAATGTATAAAGTAACAAAATTGATCTTCGTTAACAGTTAAATCAAAAGTTGAAAGGAGGGCCCGAGGCGATGCAGAGGGATTTTTGTAGGAATAAAGAGGAGCTAGAAGAGAATAACTCTGCTTTTTAACCGACTTCAAAAAAGGAGGTTCTGTATTCGACCCGTTTGTGTGTATGTTTATATGTCCGTGAAATTTCCACTAACGTAGTCTACATACTTTCAGAAAGGTTTTAGTATGTAATACATTAGGTACTATTTCCTATGTACGAAATTATATGCGTAAATGTAGGTACACACTACGTAAAATTAGTTATGAATGAGTTCGTGAAAGTAATCTAACTCGGGATAAAGTACTAAAAAGGAAAAAAATAAAAACAACCGACTTCAAAAAACTATACTACGAAAAAGTAAATAATAATTTTAGTTTTGGAAGTCGGTGACAAAAAAGTTACCAAAACCACAAACTTCCTAAACTAAAAATATTACTAACTTCGTAGTGGTTTTTTAAGTTGTTTTTTTTTTTATGACATCCGTTCCAGTTGAGAACGAGTATGACACCTTACTTCGCTTGTCATGGGATTCGATCAAGACTAGGGATCTTATCTCACTAATATTATAAGTGCGAAAGTTTCTGTGCGTGTTTGTTACTCCTTCACGCTGAGACGGCTGGACAGATTTGGATGAAATTTGACAAAAAGGTAGCCTGGGACCTGAGGAAGCACATAGGTTAGTTACCCGACTGTGCCAGAAGGAGGGTTATGTTTTTCGAGTGTATGTATGTATGTATATTTCTTTGGCACGCTCTGTAGTCTAAACGGCTTGATGGATTTTAGCTTGAGAGGTGTCGTTAGATTCGTATTTATTGTGAGAGTGACACTGGATATATCAAAATGATAAATTTTAAAATGGCCGCTTTTTGGCGTCTTCAAAAATTTTGTTTTCCTCAAAACCTATCGAGTGAGGTATAAAAATGAAGGGCTCGAAAAAACGATTACGAAAACATATATAAATACATTAAAAACTAAAAAGTGAAAAATAAAAATAGTAAATTAAAAATGTAAAAAACCCGACTGCCAAAAAAACAACTAAAAAGTTCAAAACAAGACCACTTTTCAAGCAGTCTGATGCAGTTGGTGGCATAAAATCTAAGATTTAACACAAATAATTGCCACCAACTGCACCAGACTGCTTCAAAAGTGCTCTTGTTTTGAACTTTTTAGTTGTTTTTTTGGCATTCGGGTTTTTAAAATTTTTAATTTACTATTTTTTTTATATCTATTTTCACGCAGACGAAGTCGCGGGCAACAGCCAATCAGAAATATATCAAACGCATGGAAAATTAAGTCTCGGTTTATATATTCATCTTAATCCCGTGAGTTTTGCAACATTTATGTAAATAAAAATTTTAAATATTACTCGATTTCAGAAGGCGTAGGTAAGTACAGAACCGCGTAGTTATACGTCATCGTTAAAAAATATATTTCAAAATTGTATGACAGCAAAAAGCCCAGTTTGTATTAATCCCTTAGATTTCAAACAGGCAGGTTTTTACAGGCATGTTAGCTAAGTCGAGCTTACGAGCCATACGTCTTCATTAAGTACGGACGCGGTTTAACAACAACGTTAACAAGTTTAGCTGTTTGTGGGAGGATTGTAATGACGTATGTATTGGCTACCAAAAAAATATCTACAATATGCGAGATTAGAGTATATGTTTTCAATTATATCGGGACTTTTCGCGCACAAACATAATCAAAATATAAGCGAAACCGTCAGCATTGTGTGTCGTGATTTAGACAGTTACGTTTCACAAAACCAGGCGCGGGTAGTTCGAGACAGCACCCGCCGCTCAAGACGATGATACACTTCAGTCTTCTCGTGACGACGGTCAATGCAACTTGATCGAAACGTCGAGGTTAGTCAAAATGCTTATATTTTGATTATGTTTGTGCGCGAAAAGTCCCGATATAATTGAAAACATGTGTACAATTCACGAAAGTTTAAAAACTAGAGTATATGTAACAGCCACATGTCATATTACCACTTGAAGAAATGTGATTTATAAAAAAATATATCCTACTTAGTCAATAATATTTGAAAAGATTTAGTCATCCGCCTAGCCTTTTCCCAAACATGATTGGGGTCGGCTTCCAGTCTAACTGGTTGCGACTGAATATCAATATTTTTTTAGTGATGAACAAATTCGTGATAGTAATTGAACTCGGAACAAAATACTAGGTAAAGAAAAAAAAAAATAACCGACTTTTAAAAATCACTTGAAACATAAACCGTAGCAAACAAAAACAAAAGCCACCGACTTCCGTAAGTAAAATTCTGATTTACTTTGTTGTGGATTTTTGAAGTCGGTTTTATTAAACGAATTTTTTCAAGGTCAAACTTAAACGGTTTTATTCAGTTTCAGTCGAATTTTGAGATCGATTCTTCATTCACTTCTCATAATATGACTGAGTATTTCGCGCACCTGTATAGTTAATACAATGTTACGGTGTTACAAAATTGATCTGATGGCGGGCGTAACGTCAAGCCGTGTGATACTTCTGATTTTGCTAGTACGTATTTAAATCCTGTTTTGTTTTACTACTACGTAAAAGAAATTAAAATAATTTAACTATCTATCCGACTTGGAAGAAAACGGTGTTACACATAGGGCGCCATGTTTGTTTAAATATTTGCTGCTAATATCCACGTCAGTTTTAAAATACCTTTCTTTTACAAAATATTTTATTCAAAAACCAAAATCCCTGCATTTTAAAAATCATGTACAAAAATTCCAGTGCAAGCGATTTTCTTCGCTTCGCTTTTCAAATCTAATTTGCATTTCAAATTCAAAAATGGAAAACGCTCTGGACGCAGCGGCCGCGCTATAAAACAGTATGAAAACCATTTTCGTGATTTAATTTTATAATTAACTTGTCTGCTAGCCATATGGGTAGAGAAAAAGTATTAGGGATGCATATAACTTAGCCAGATGTAATGTTTGTAATTTAATCGTGATCAATTTATTAGGTAAGACTCAGGTTCTGTTTGGTTGAACTCGAACTTCAGAGAGATACTTTTCGGAAGTGAATAATGCTTAGATAGGAAAGCGAGCTCTATTAGATTACGAAATTTTGCATAGAGGTGAGAACCTTTTATAGACAAGGAATAAGGATTTTTTCTAAATTCCCACAGGATAGCGTCCACGCGGACGGAGTCGCAGGTAAACGCTAGTATTGAATATGAGCAGTTAAGCAAGCTAAATACTTTTTTAAAGAAATATTCTGGGTATTAGAGCTGGTAGGTAATGCATTGAAATTAAGTTATTTACATCACCTTAACAAATTCCTTTTTATGTCCACAGATAAAATGGGTAATACCGCCCTTACATGGAAACACGCGGTCACTTTACACTACTTTACTTAACAACATGAATAAATCATTTTAGTGCAATAAATTAAAATAATTAAAACATCATCGTATCTAGTGGTGTAGCCCCGCCCTAAACTCAAACTAGTGTTGTGCCACGTCCGCCTTTGAAATTCCGTTGGCAGTTAGTTTGAATTGTGCAAGCTTTTAATCCTCTTCCATTACAGACTTTTTGGGCTATGGACGCAGGAAATACTGGTGGGTAGTTTTATTTTTCAGCTTTAAAAAGGGCGGTGAATTGGATCGTGCATTAAAGGTGAAATGTGAGCAAAAAATGGGAAAGTGTTTCATGAATGCGAAATGATGTAATGAAGATACTTGTTAGTGAGGGGTTGTGAATACGGGATTTTATTTGGACATTGGTTTGTTTATGGACTGAATTTATTACCGTTTTGCTTTGGTAGCATTTATTAACTTGTTATCTTTACGAAAGTGATAAAATAGCGAGGAGTAGATACCACGGATGTCCATTAACGAAACAAGATCGATTCCGAGTACTTACTCAACACTTTTGATATTTTAACATAATATTGTGTATCCTATAAAAATATTGTATTAACCCAATAACTATGTAACATAAAGATCACTGTGTATCCGTCTGTTTTGGGTCAAGATAATTATAATCTTAGAAAGGAGCAACCTGGCAACAAAGTAATGAAATTATTTACCTATTTAAGTACTTTTTTATACTTTAGGCAATGTACCTGTGTTTTCTGGCCACGGTTTCACGTCCAGTAGTTGTCTAAATATAACCTGAAAAAAAATCTTTCTCTCCTTACTATTCCTAACCCTATAATATACATTATACACGTCTGTTTTAGCTCAACCTTTTAATGCTAGCTCGTAGCTAATGAAGTAAAAAGATGTTAAACTAATGGCGGACTTCGTGCAAACATATTTTTTTACATTTACCGCGTAAAAGGGTTGAGAATGGAGGGTAGTTTGTGTATGTATGGGTTACCTACAGCATTAAACGTGCCATTCTATTTTCTGTGCCTTTAGCACGAACATTAAGCGGAATAGTATTAGCTACCGTTATCGTGTTGCCAACTTTTGTATACAAATTGTAACAGCCCCATTGAGCATTTTTGGAACTAAAATAATACCTATCTTGACAGATGACTAGCGAGAAACACGTTACTAAGTACTACTAACTTAACGGAGATCCATTTAGTCGAAAAGAGCCATCCCTATTTCGCAAAAGATCAATTATGGTTTTAACCTTAGATTATCAGCGGAGACCAATCATTAATCTATGGTTTAAATATTATAGACTAGCTTCCGCCCGCGGCTTCGCCCGCGTTTTTGGGATAAAAAGTAGCCTATGTGTTATTCTGATGTATAAGCTATATTACTGTAAAGTTTCATCAAAATCCGTTCAGTAGTTTTTGCGACAAACAAGCATCCATACATACATACATCCATCCTCACAAACTTTCACATTTATAATATTAGTAGGAAGTAGGATAGGATATTACGGTCTGGTTGTGATAAATAATAGCTATCGTGATTTGTGACTTTTCGTAGTAATATACCATAGTGCGCATTCAGATATACCTATACTACCGTACTAAGTTTACAGCGATTACAAAATTCTATCCCCAATTTTAATATTTAAACTAACAAAGAAATATTTTTAGCAGCCATTCTATAAATAACCTTCATCTAAGTAAATGAGGCTTCCATTGAAAAACCTCCAGTAGAAAATATGAACGGCGCACCGGTTGGCATCCTCAATCATAATCAATCATAACTGAATGTTGGCAGCCCTGGATGGCCATTGTTTTTCTTTTTTCTTCTCCCTTCCCGAGTGCATTTCGGTGAAAAATTGAGGGTAGTTTTTTGTAAACAATGTTTGTTTGTTGTTAGTGTGTATAGTTTTTGCGGGGAGTTGTATAAAAAGTTTGGGTGAATTTTATAAAAAGTACTCGGAAACCATTTTTCGCAATATTTCGCAAGGAATATTCGTGTATTTCGGTATGAATGTCACTAAGAGTAATACAATACAAACAATTTTTTTTTATTAATTAGGTATTATAATTTTTATAATCAAATTAATATTGTCGTTTGTTTACGATTTTACACGTTTCGGGATTTCCCGACCAGAGATAACTTACTTTTAAACTTATCACGCGGCAAGGTCGCCGTATGGTGATAAGACCGCCGATTGTACTACAGCTTAGGTTTTTTATGTCGTATTTTTAGTTAAAATTAAGTTCTATGTTTATATTAGTCAAGATGGAACGGCAGGCTCGTAGCTAAATGGCAGCCGCGCTGATCGATCGATCTGCGAGATTAAGCTACGCTTGCTACGGTCAGTCTTTGGATGGGTGATCGTTCTTTACATATCGAGACCCCTCCATGAGGAAAGCACGTTAAACAGTCGGTAGTCAGTCAGAGTAGTCGGAGGTTGAGGCGTCTCATGCACGAAGTGGCGTGTTCGAAGTTTCGAATCTATCAAGTACCAATGCGCCTTTTAAAATCTTTATAATACGTAAGTAAGTACTAGCTATCTTATTTAAAAGTTAATTCAAGATATCACCAATTTACTATGAAGGAAAACATTGTATGGAAACGGCTTGCAATAATCAAAAATCGCACTGACCAAGCATCGTGATTGATTCTCGATCCTTATTTTTATGAGAAGAGACTTGACCTGCATTTAGTTAATTACAGGTTGGTATATAGTACAGTGACAGTTTCCGAGTGCAAAGTAAAAGCATAGCTTTTAAAAGCTAATACGAGTTCAAACAGTTTGACAAATTAAAAGCATCCTGTAATTTCCCTAGTGCCATCAGCAGTCATAATTTCATAAGTGGTATCAGTGCGCATGACACTATTAGCTATTACGGGCACTCAGCTAACTACCTGTGGGTTACGATTAACGAAGATGTAGAAAGAAACTAGATGCGCTATCGTTCTCAAGATTGTGACTGAGATAAAGATATTATGACTTGATGTCTCATAGTATAATGCCCAGAGTATCCAGTATCCACCAATGGGCGAAGAGGAGAGAAAAGTGAAGTAGCGTTTCACTAAAGTGGAGAGATATATCTTGGAAAATCCGAAGTATAATTATATACTTAATCTTTACCGTTGGTTACTCACAGGCTCGCAGCACACCGCTCACATCTCCTTAATGATCGGTTTCAATAACCGATCTATCGGCTCTTTTCCTTACTAGAGATCGAATTGGATGAATGTTTTTTATTCAATCACGGCAAAACGGCTGAATAGATCTGGATGAAATTTGGCACAGAGATAGATTATATTCTGTAATAGAACATAAGATACTTTTTATCCCGAAAAACGTAGCTAGTAATCTTTATAGAAGTAATGTCAAAATACGATCTCTAGTAGGGGAAGGAGTAAATGGATCAGTTATTGAAAACGGCTATTAGCCACTACTGCATTAGCGCTAAAGATAAATGAGATATCTCCTTTTTCCGCTAGAATTGAGTTCAGTAAAGCTGAGAGATGTGCAAATAAAGATACCCTATTAGTTATTTACAAAGCGTCTCATCTCCCCTCAAAATCTATTTTCTGAAACCCATTTTTGCATTTTTTACCCACTGTTCCCGTAAAGGTTTAATTTATTAGATTTACATGCATCTCGATTTTCACCCTCACCCGATTTTCAAGTTTTTCATCTAATCGGGTGATATATTCCGTTAACATCGGTTCCAGTTCGTGTACTATCATCGACAGAAGTTTTACTATCCACCAGTATTTTTTGATGAGTTCGTCCGACTGAATTTATAACCACGCCGTGTAATTAGCAAATGAACCCAGTTTTCATGTCTCACTAACAAACAGTGAATGCTGTGATTGCAGCACTTACATTTTTTCTTTTTTTTTCTTTTTGTAACCTATTTTGACGGCGACTGTACCTGAAAAGAAATATGAAATTATTAAATTATTATAAATAGATAATACAATAGGTAAGTATTATATTTGAAATGGTTGTTCCAATTTTTTTTTCTTTATTCAGTTAACGTATGTTCAACATGGGTTGCCGGAAAAACCACAGCAAAAAGCGGTCGCTTGGGAAACTATACTTAGGTTTAATAGGTAGGTATAGGTATCGTAAATAATAAAAGAGAGGAATAAGAGGGTACTTAAAGTTTCCTTAAGGCTATAAGAACGTTTTAATATGGCAATAAGAACGCTGCCAAGTGCGGAAAGGATATTAAACTTTATAACAATAAACAGAATTATGAAATCTTCTAACGGATATTTTCGGTTTAAGAGTTTCATACCTCAAGAAGTATAAAGGAATCCTTATAGTTCTACTTCTACTCTACTTTAGTTTGTCCATCTGTCTGTCAAGATCTTTTTCCAGTAATGCGTGGAGGTATCAACTTGAAATTAATATCAAACACTTAAAAAAAATCAAGCTTCTAAGTCAACGCAAAAAATATAAGTATTTTGACACTCGCAAATAAATCAAAACTTTGTAGAGTTCCCATTACCGGTTCCGAGTTCTGTTGGCCTAGAATCATGTTTGGCAAGACGCAAGATCTTTGCTTTTTTTTTTTTGCGATTGCAGATTCACGTTTTGTATGGAACCCTCAGGATGCGAGTCCTACTCGCACTTCTCCGGTTTTTTAAAGTGTATATATATTATTAATTACTTAAACATCGATTTTGTTTACACGATTATGGTAACCAAAACAAAAAAAAAAAATTCAGTTTACTAACGCCTACTAAATACGTGTAAATGAGCCTTTGAGTATCTAGTAAATCTGCTCCAAAGAGCAATTTTCTGGAATTAAGGAGAATTTGTACTGTTTGTAAAGTAGGTATCTACTTTTAAACTGGTCATTTCATTTATAAAGGGTGGCAGGTTAGACAGTGGAAATATTTTAAGGGGTCATTGTACTCATCATTATGAACAACTTTTACTATGGGATCAACCCTGAAATCGCGAAAAAAAAAATCTGCTATTCCATACATTTATGTTCACATAACTCAACAAAATGTATGGAACAATTGATTTTTTTTTCGCGATTTCAGGGTTGGTCCCATAGTAAAAGTTGTTCATAATGATGAGTACAATGACCCCTTAAAATATTTTCACTGTCTAACCTGCCACCCTGTATTTAAGCTGGGAGAGAATTGAAGTCTTATTAAATGTACAATGAGAACGTTTTTTTTCCTAAATTATACCTTTATGATAAGGTACATATAATTTTTCAGCCGGACATTTTACCGGACATGTGTCAGATTAAATAGTAATCTTAAAAGCGCATTTTATTAAATTATTTTTATGTGCATGCCATTAACCTTATTTTCTTAAAAGTCAACAAAAATATTGATTTAAACAAAACTGAATTAACATGAGACCTGATGCCGGCTCCACACGATCGTCCAACAGTCCAACACTCCAACATGACTCCAGTCTGTCTCAACTCACGATCGATCTAAAATCTAAAATTTTAAACAGACTCTCCCTCACCGTCATACATGCATGAACGATAGTTCATTATAGGTCAACATTGACTATATCATGCCGGCTCCACACGTAGAGATATCTCTCTACACGTGGAAGGTTGGACGAACAGTTGGACTTTTGGACGATCGTGTGGAGCCGGCATGATATAGTCAATGTTGACCACAAGAAGACTTAAATGATGGTGATGTAATGTAGAATCAATTTTGTCCATCTTAACATATTTTTTTAAAAGTGCCTAGTTTTTTAAATGCAAATAAATGTTTTATTTTTTTAAAGTTTGCGCATCTAGATTCATGTCATAATTTCTGTCATTGAGCATAACAACCGCCATTTGATTTTATATGACAATATAATTAATTCCTTCCTTCCTTCAGTCGTTAGTTCACTGCAGAGCGTCGTGATGTGCCCGACTAAACATCTTGACGATCTCCCTCCATTTGTGCCGATCTTTGGCCTGGCAATATATAATTAATACAAACCCATTTTACACGTAAAATCAGAACTCCACCAGCGAATAACTACTATTACCTAATAAATAAAGGCAATATAACAAGTTATATAACAGGTTAATATCTACTATTTCATTTAATACCTCTAAACGTTCGCCGACGGTGTGACATTTGGTCACATTAATGGGACTTCGGCCATTTTAATTACAATTACGTACCTTTTATTGTCTCGCAATTCGTTATTTAACGAACTGTGAAAATAAAATTGAGTTTCGTTTTGGGAGGTGAGCGATTTATATTGGAACAAAGATCTTAAGCGCTGATACGACACTGTGTGATAAACGCCATTTTGAACATATTTTTTGGGAAAGGCTAAAATCGAAGTGAGATTAAGTTAGTTATTGATTCTCATAAAGAACTAATGTCGATCTTGCTTTAACATTGTACTCTATTAAGTACATAGCGTAAAAGGTGTCAAATACTATATTGTTAAGAATTGTGGTCAGAACACAGAGTCAGCGATATAGCCAGTGTTGTGTTAGATGCCAGCGGTATCGGTAAAATAAGCAATATATATATTTTCAGAGATCATAGAAACAAAGGAGATGTGCAAAGGCTCTATCGAGCTTGACACTTTGACATGATCAATATGATCATGATGCCGACGGACGGATCGAACGCGATCGATTTACAGTGTTTTAGTTTAGTGTGAGTGACGATTGACGAAAAACAGTGTAAGATTGAGGGTGTGTGGCATTGTTAATGTTTGGGAGATCTCTATATTTACAAAGGGGCGTTTGCATTTATGACGCACACTGCTTAAAAATGGTTGACAACGGTTTCCTAATTTGGTATACTAACAGATCTCCTTATTTCTATGACCTTATGGTATATTAGATATACCACGCTCCCCATCCCTCACGTTATATTTGATCTGAATTTATAATTTTTTCAAGTTGTTCGCATCCCGTGCTTAATATGTCTATGTTTGAGTTCGTTACTCTAAACAAACTAACTCAACTAATAAAATCGAGTTACTTAATAAAATGTAGCTAGAGGCGAGCGAGGTTAAATAGGCTGGTGACCTGGCATCGCGGACATCGCTTCGGGCAATATCGATATTAGATTATTTAACACCAATCGATATGGACGGATGTATAGTGTCGCCTTAATTTTTGACAGAGTAAGTGAGATCCCTAGTAGACCTAGTACGGACTGGATTTTTCAATCGCTAGATAAAAAGTATTCTTAGGAATAGACTATATTTTATAACACAAGGTGTTAGAGTTAAATAAATAAGGTTTATTCCTAGGAATACATTTTATCTGGCGGTTAAAAAATCGGCCCTTAGTGAGAATTCTCTTCAAATTATAATAAAACTAGCGACTCACCCCTGTTTCGCACGGGTGCTATAGCTACTTATCTGATGTGGCATGACATGACATGTCAAAACATCGAGATTTTTGTACTGTGTTTAAGCTACATATTATCGAATTTCGCGACGTGTCAATTTCTTGCGACGTTGTTAACATTGATTTAATTTAAATCATTTATTATTTATTTGATTTATCAAAATTCCGAGCATCTAAAGGTGGATACAAACATTGTGAGGCATGCGCAGCGCACGGCGCTCATGGCACAACTATGGACCACCACGAATATGGACGTTCATATTCGTGGTGAGGCATGTGCAAATTTATATTAAGGGCGTGCGCGGCACATGCCTCGCAATGTCTGTATCTACCCTGAGAATTCCCCCCGAATTCCGGACAAAAAACCAAGTTTTCGGACGTACGGCAACCCTAGATACAGCCCAGTCAAACACAAATACGTCAACGTAACCAAATAAAAAAACAAAACAGAAACATGTTTACATAATCACCTTGTACTGGTGACCTTAGCTTGCTTTCTTATGGCCTCGTTACACTCTTACTTTGGCGACCTCATTATTTTGACCTTGAGTTTGTTCCGATCGCATACGGAACCTATCACTGCTGTATAATTGCTGCTTGAGCAGTTTTTGCGCCGGAGTGACGTCAGTTGGTTCTTCTTTTTGCAATTTTGCGTTTGCGTGTCGCCTTTGTGTGATAAAAACTTGATAGAAGTGTTAGGATTATATTTATATCGGTTTTTATGGCACTTTAACAATTCACTTGGTGAGAGCGAATGTGAAAGATTGGTTGGGTCTTTATGAGGCTGATAGTAGCCAAATTAGTTTTTTTCTGCAAGTTTTTAGCCAATAACGGTTTACTTAAAAATAAATATTATGACAATTTTACTATATTCCTGGTTTTAGGTTCGATTGCCGGGTCAGGCTGTTATTAAGTTCTTCCATTAGGAAATACTTAGTAGGTAGGCTCGGAGTCAGGATTTGTGCCCGGTTGATGTCAATAGGCTCGTGTCCCAGCAGTGGGAACATTATAGTCTGGTTATCTATACTAATATTATAAAGCTGCAGAGTAGGTTTCGCGCTAATCTATGGAATCACCAGTCGGATTCGAGAAAATATTTTTGTATATGATAGCCAGATTCATGAGAAATAGTATAGACTATTTAACCACACGCTACGATCCTTAGGACCTTAGGAGTCGAGTTATGGGGGTAAAGCTGCGGGGAACAACTAGTGCTATTATATTTAAGCTGAGTATTAGATTATAAGCATATTGTAACTTATTATATTTTATCAAATAATCGATTAAAACAATTTACATACCAATAAATTCTACCAATCTCGGTTTTAATAATCAAACATTTCATTTCGTATTTGAATCTTTTCCCTAGAGCGTCCTCAGACTTAGAACACACTTTTTTTAATACCGTCGTCGGCAGAAATAATATTTATTCAGGAAAGAGGATTGTTTCTTCTCACTGTACAATTTTATTTTTATTGACGTTAGAACATTATCCAGATAGGCTCCTTATTTGCGAATCGTCTTGAATGGGTCGCGTTTTAGAGATCGTTGGGTGTAGTGATTATTAATTGTTGATCAATTTCTTCTCGTGGGGGTGACTTTTTGATTCTATTGCTTTCTTGGCTTGTTAGGTGCTTTAAGCTGTAAGATTCTTGTGTGCATGATCACTTACTTCATCTACATAATGTATTATGGTCCAATTTTGTAGGTATTACGATGTAACTGATATAATTACGTAAGATAGTTTCTTTGAGTCAATTTCTGAAAAAAAAAAACTGCAACTTTCGTGACAAAACCTGCCTACAAACTGTGTATTCATTGTGCAATAAATGAATGAATAAATAAATAAACCTCACCGCTAACACCTTGAATTGGTTCGAGTGTCAATTGTTTCAACTAATAAATAACCCACTAACAACGCATAAAAAACAACTGAACTTCAACCCTTAAACTGCGGAACTGTTCCCAATACAAACAAGCGTCACTTCACCACATTTTTTTCTAAAGAAAAACTAATTATTTCTCCGTTCCGACCATTCTTTTCCATTCAGTCTCGTTACTGTTTCTTAACGCCATTCTTTTATTTCCCTTTATTTTCCTTTGCGTCCGTCTCAGTATTTCTTTAGGTGACACTTAAAATCGTTTCGTACTTGAGTGATTGGTAAGTGCATATTGATTGTTTTTTAGCTGAGTGATGTTAATGATAGGGATTTGGGAATTGAGGACTTATGGGCTTCGAAGAATTTATTAGTTCTTATTGCCATTTTGGGCGGAGACAATGAGAATGAGACGGTAGTCAACGGATAAGGACAAAGCGAGGACGTTGTTTGTTCTTTTCGTGATATTAAAATATCATCGAGAGACATTCGTAATATTGGTCATAAATATGATCAACGCAGGTGAAGGTTACGCATACGTTGCAGAAGCGATTTTGCTTGGGTCCATGTCATGTCGTTTTCACATTCCTATAAGAAGCCTATGCGAGAAATATATGCAATCAAAATTGACCGCAACTTGGTCACTAATTAGAAGATAGAATATACTTTATTGACACCATAATGTAATACAGCTCATATAAGGTATTGTTAATTCTAAGGGTACCTACAATGGCGGTCTTATCGCTGCTAGCGATATCTGCCAGTCAACCTTTTGATGGACTGGAAGAAGATGCGAATTCGAAGAATAATTATTTGTGTAAAAGTCACATTCTTTTACCCTCTAGTATGTTCAACTTTTACTGACCTTTACGTAATTTTTTTGTTATCTTTCAAAGTCAAAGTTGAAATTAATTCTAAATAATAGAACATTATTATTACGTCATACATCGTAAGGTTGCCTTTATATTCGGAGATTGTTTTTAATGTAAACATCTATCTTTATATTAAAAACATTCTCCGATCCGCAATTACTTGAAATGTATTGTTTTTATTTTGTTGTAAAAAATACACATCAGTGAACTAATTTAAACTATTTGTCTAGCGGTCGGTTGCAGAAAGATAATTACATTTTAATGGAGGCATTACCCATACAATTTCTATCGTTAAAGTCTCCTTTAAAACTTAATGACCTTTTCTTCAACTCAGCGTAGGTCTTCTCATGACGTTTTCCTTTATTATAAATCATTTGTCTAATTAGGTATATGGATAAGGTTGGAAATCAAAAGAACGAAATCACCGATCTTAAATTAAATCTGTCAGCACTTGAGGAATCGCGGGAGGGAGGGCTTCAGCTACCTAGCCCCTACCTGGATCGGCATCCGCCGGTTATATGTATAAGTAACATGTTCCTCGCTGGCTATTCCCATACATTTCTATAGTCCCAAGCACTCGTCTAGTCCTAAATAAGCCTATCTACAGAGATGTTACAATTCCTAAACAATAGTCGATAGCTGTAACGGTGACTACTATTTGCTTGATTTGATGGTTATCTCCATGCAAACCGGTATCATATACCTATGTATACATCTTTAAACTATTTCTGTTTCCTGCGTATTATATTATTTGTCTCTCTGACCATCCAATGATCCAAAGGCTGTCAGGTAAATATTGACACTTATTGAACTGCCATTTTTCCTTTAAACATGAAAATATGTAGTTGCTACACTATCTTTTGGTGTAACACAAAGCATATTCCATCAATCTATCTACCCCTCGTAGTAGGTACACAGTGGGTTACATACAGTCAAACCGCAAGTCAAACAAACGTACTACGTAGATGAACATAGATAATCTCGTAGTGTTGTACAACTAAACTCATTAGATACTATCTAACTAACTACATATTCCACTCAGTTTGGGCGGCTTCCGACAGGGAACTATCTTTAAGGGCAGTATTTTGAAGGTAGATAGAGGTGACACGGGGTAATGCAATTATACAGGGTGGCAGGTTAGACAGTGGAAATATTTAAAGGGGTCATTGTACTCATCATTATGAACAACTTTTACTGTGGGACCCACCTGGAAATCGCGAAAAAAAAATCAGCTGTTCCATACATTTTGTTGAGATATGTGAACATAAATGTATGGAACAGCTGATTTTTTATGTTATTATTTAATTTAGATACACATCCTGAACTGGCATAAATAATGAAATATATTCTCGTACTTTTTATACTGCTAAATTAATTACGAGAATTATCCTTCTGATATTTTTCAGTAGCAACTCTACAACAAGTAATTTTGAAATATTGACGCATATCAGTAGGTACACCTCTGCAAAACCATTTCGGGAAAATGAACTCATAATTATATTCTTTGCCTTTCCACAACGGTCTGATAATAAGAACATTGTACAATACCTACTACCATAAAGTAAACTCAAATAAAACTGCACTAGAACAAAAACTCGGTAGTATCTCAAGACTTATTCTGTCATTTACATCAAAATGGCCGCTTGGCTGACGAGATATCACCTCAAGTTGAAGGCACATAACTTAGCTAAGTTTATATAGAGTTGTTGAGGCTTACTTGTTATGAAGACAGTTCAAGTTTCGGGTGACAATAATGTAGCAAGTTTCCATTTAATATTAGCCTCTCTGGCTTATAGTTCCATCATTTAGGAGGTTAGGGCGGTTCTACGTTGGCGATTAATCGTGGGAATGTGTAATTAGGCATATAGCATTATTTTGACGTAAAAAAGTAATTACTTAATTTCAAAAATCCTTATCTATCTTACCTTTGTTTGGATCTTGGCCTAGTCTTTATCTTTAATTGGCTAAATATTAGTAGGTACTAAACATTGAACATAGAGCACTTGACCTTCACAACTCAATGACTAAACCTTTTCAAACTTTTAGGCTTCTAACAATGCGTAAGTTCTGTCAAAGATATTAAAACCGGGCACGATGGTTTACATGCGAGGCGTATGGGGTGTTCATGTGTTAAAAAACTGGCCAAGTGAAAATATATTTTTAAATGGCAGGTAAAGCCCTTTCATATGACATACCATGAACTAGAAATTCCACATTAGTTTTCGAAACCCACTTCTGCGGCTTTTGCAACGTAAATAAAAATTGTTTTAACTTTTTTCATTTGCAGTAAAGATGGGCAAACATTCTTTATAATTATTCCAAATTTCAAGTCGCTACAGCATTAGTAATTGCTTCATAGATTGACTTATCTGCAAAATGCTAAACGTCTGCCTATCGTCCTAATAACGTTATCTAATAAACATGGTCCTGCCGATGAAATTCAAGAAAACCACTCAAAACATTCGACGATCGCATCGCACCCCAGTAACGTTACGATTAGGTGCCTTCGGTCGGTCTAGATACATAATTTCGCTCTTGTGCAACGAGCCTAAACACTTAAGTCGCCCGATATCTAGATTATAGCATCGCTTATCGAGTCTAATAAATTGGAATGACGGTCGTTGTTCTAATGATGCCTGAGACCCCAAACTGTGCTTACTTAAGCATCGCTTAGGCTTCGTGAACAACTTTATAAGTTTTATCTAGAATTGTGCTTATAAGTGAAAAAACTAGGTATTGTGTTTAGATATTTGCAATATTCAACATTTGTAGTACCTAGTAGTAGAAGACTTGTAGGTACCTGTAATTTTTGATAATAAATGAATAAATAAAAAGTGTAAACACTGAAAAAAATAAGATAACAAAAGTTTATGTAAAATGAATGATGAATCTTTCTTATTTTATATCATTATTTTGTGAAACAGAAACCACGTGAACTCAACCTTACCGCGCGATCAGCTGAGGAATAAGGGTTATGTTGAGTCCGAAACTAATCCAGGCAATCCCGAAACTTGAATTTAAAACCGTAAACTATCTGAAAATTATTTTCTGCCAGGAAATCAAAAAAACTATAATAACATAATTTATGACAGATCTTACATTATCTTGATAAGTTACGTTGCTTATAGTCAACCTGTTAGCTGTCATAATAGGAATTAGGTCTTCGATGTGATGAAAAATAGTTTCAAGATTTTTTTCTATTTTGTACTAAGAAGCGACGTAACTGGAACTTCTATAATGACCCTACATTCTTTTGTACATATTTCCATAAAAACTTTTTGCAAGCTCAGTTCTCAAGTGCCTACATGATAATGAAGCCATTACCAAGACAATTACCATGTGTGGGGCCCTAAATAGTCCCTATTGACCCCTGTCGGGCCTAATGTAAGACATTTCAGGCCCATTTGGTTTTATGTGATCGTATTTACTTGGAGGGTGGAACTATCTTTATGGTATTATGTAATTTCACCTGTAGTGATGGGTTGTCATGGGGTTTGCGACAAATTGTTGAACCCCATAGGTGTGAGGGCTATCCATTATACCAGTGATCGTACTAAGAAGTGTTAAAGCCAAATAGACTTGAACATGTTGAGGTGTGACTAATAATATATTCGTAATAGGTAGATAGGTGTCATAATACAAGCGACGTAAATTCATATTAGGATATGTGATTAAAAAGTAACAGGTTACCAGGTATTAGTCAAAAATAATAGGCATCCAAAAGTACTGTTATAACCTCAGATCATAGAAACAACACCCCTATGCAGTACAGCTTACATCTGCATTATATACTTAAAAGTACTTTTCCATTATTCATATTAATGCTGAGTTGCAATAACTTCAGCTAAACAATTAAAATATTCAGTTAGATACTGGACGCGGTCGCTTTATCACACCAAAATTAAGAGTAGTCATCTTAATTTTAGGGTGTTTTGGTAATAAAGTGTCTGTGGTTAATTAAAAGTGGTTCGTAATAAAAGTGTTTTTTTTAAGGACAAACTGGGTCGGCTGGTCGGTTGTAACAGTGCTCTGTGACGCGTCACGTAGCTAACTTCCGAGATGCAACTTGTTTGGCGCGTATCGTGATGTAGGTACCAACCTACTTACTAGTCCATCAAAGTTAGTTAATTGAATTTTTTCTATTCAATTTCGAGTTTCGTGCCCCGTGTTTCATGTCTATATCATTTACCCAACATTTCAGCGTGTTGTACCCTGCTTTTAAAAGCCAAAAACACGCAAAGATATAGCCCTTCCCGTAAAAGCTTGTCCCATTACAAATTAAGGTGGGCTTAACCTGTAAATTGACTATAATTAACGGTCCACTTTATTGTAACACTCTTGTTTAAAAGTAAGCGCCGCGTTTTAGGGTTAACGGTCGTACCATGCTTGCGTATGGTAATTTTATTTCACATATACACACAAACATAAATGTAGATAATCTTGTTATGTTTGATATTTATGGTAATAATGAAAAGCATGTTTTTGTATGAAAATTATTGAGGGGAATTTATTGGACTTACTTTTTGGTAAAATGTTAAACTAGATCAAAAATATTTCAATATCCTATCATCAGTTTGAATCCTCATCTATAATATGCTATATAAGGTTGACTGTCAAATGCAATCAGATGCGATTGAATAAGTAGGTATCAGTATTTTAGCCGACCGAATACGTTTTAGTATTTTAGTTGAAGCGACGAATGAACAAGGTGCTCTCAAAGGCAAGAAGATGTCTCGAACCAATCCATCTATGGATTTAAAATTACGTCTTACAACTTATACACAAGTTCCCCCCTCCCCCTTTCCCCCACAAAGATAAACAAGCATTCCTTCTCAAAAACAGATACAAAACTTAAACACTTAACTTTACTTACGACTTGCTATAACTAATGATTTACAATATACCCGTAATGAAGTCAGCGTTTCCCAAATGTTCAAGTAAATGCTGTGTAAGTACACCCATTAATTAAATTGATGCTATCAATTAAAGGGGTGAAGGTGTGAGTGTGATTTGTTTCGGCGCATCAAAACTTGGAGCTGCTTTGTCAACCGTCAGATGTTAAAGCGCTGTATCGCTCAGGATTTGCTGGAAAGGTACATTAACTGAAATATACTAGCAGCTTAGTTTAACTGGATAAATAGAGTTTTATTAGCAGCTATAACCGCTGTTTTGCCCAAGTCAATGTTACCTACAGTTTTACGGTACAAAAGACACATTTGTTTTTCCAAATTCATCTTTCGTTCTGTCACGACCATCAATTTGTTTAAGATTTCTAAAGGCCCATAACAATACTGATTCGGACGCTAATAGAATATGTTCTTTTTGCGCAATTAAGAACGAAGACCTGTCAAGCGCTCGAACAATTTGTGAAACTTACTTCACTGAATGTTCAAGCGCTTGACAGCTCTTCGTATAGTGAACGATCATACGAACTTGCGCTTGAACTTGCATTTTTCAGCCTTTTCTTGCTTACCAGATAAGCTGGTGATCACAATTGGTGAATGATTTATACTTATGAGTCATAAGTCGGGGTTTCAAACCCCGGCAAGCGCACACTTTGTGCAATCGGTTTCATCACCACTGCTCTAAAAACGGTGGAGGAAAACGTCATGAAGAAACCGGCATGTCCTATAACGAAAACTTCGAAGAGATGTGGCGTCTATCAACCCGTATTGGGCCCACGTGGTGGCCAACTCCATCTCACAGGTCGAGGAGGAAACGGAGGTATGTGTTCCAGCGGTGGGAACATTATAGGCAAACCCCCTTACTTACAAACGATGATTAAATTACACAGCTCATAAGTCAATTGTCATCATTTATTGTTATAATAAAAATGACAAGGACAGTTGTATAGTTAGTCAGTGGTTAAATTAAGAGACGTTTATAAGTAAGGGAGTAGTTATCGTATGTTATGCTTTGCTAATATCCTAAATTTCAAAGAGGATGGACTATTTTTTACTCAAATACAACTCACACTCAGTAAAAATTCAACACAACCTGCAAACCCTGAAAAAGTTGCACGAAACATTTCAAGCTTAAAATTTCCGAACTGTGCCCGAACAATTCTCAAGACACATTTGTTAAGAATTTGTCAACATGCAAGGACAAAATGCCGGGTGTCAGTGCTGCTACAATGAAAACTTAAACGTTATGCGGCTGTGGCGTGTACACCCCAAGGGTAACTTAGACGTAGGGTGGCCACGTTAAGAGGAAATGTCGGACAAATTGTTTTTGGTGTTTTCTATAGTGGAGAAAATGTTTATGTCAAAAATCGATTATTTGGTGTTACAGATATTTAGTTACCGCTAGTATAAAAGTCGATTACTTTAAGTTATAGGATAGGTTATATAAGATAGATAAAATGAATTTTGTATTTGAATAGTATGCTACAAATAAGATAGGTAATTTTGTTATTTTAACATGTCTAATTAATTAGGCACTATATAGTAGTGTACTTACGTCAATGGTTTGACTTCAGACATAGCACAATTGATTACTAATAATAACGTTTAGTCGAAATTGAACTGATGTCAACATTCTCATCAATTTTATAGTGAACAATAATTTTGTTACACGCTGGGCAGAAAAAACATCGTTTATGGTTCATAAATTGGATTAATAAACCTTCGCTTCTATATTGGTTAACTGCATCATCAATATGATAAAAAACATTTTTATATAGGTACTATAATATGATATACCTACCTGGATATTGTACGTTTTTTTATATAATATAGATATGTAAGTAGGTATAATTCTATATGGATATTTTATAATATTTATAATGTGACATCTTTATGTTCTTTTAATAAAATATTTTTCCAACAAAATTGGTAAAATATAAAGACGTTAATATATTTTTTTGTAAACACTATCACTAAATCACTACATACTACATTTTTACAAATAATCTTTTCTTTTTCTAATTGCATAGGTATCTTAAATCATATCTTAATTAATATTGTTTAATTAACTACTAATATTTAATATTTTAAAGACGTTATGCCAGTTAGTTTTTGGAACGGCATACGGCATTAGCTGTTGACATTAGAGTGGAAGTTGTAATAGACTGAAAAAAATTTAAACCTCGAAAATGTTAATTCTAAAATAGCAACTATAAAACTTAAAATTTCCCAAACGTGTTCTAAAGTTGACCATCATAATATGTGCACCCTTTTTTTTTTTTTTTGAGGATGGGAAATCATCAAATGACCCCTCCCGCTCTGGGCGGAGCGGAAGGGAGTGTCAGACTCTTACTGACTAAAACCCACCCATGTTCCTTCCTTAGCCCTTTTGTCCGGGTCAGCGGTATCCCTTCCGGACAATCCCGCTTTCCCGGCAGGCTTGGGCCCTAATGGGCCCCCTCTCTGATGCTGACATCTCTTTGAGGCGCGCGTGGAACACCTACGCGCCGTTCGGCACGGGCCTGGTCCTGATCGGAAGGTGAGCTACCCATTACTCACGCGCGGCCGCGTCACGCGGCTCCCGACGCCAATATGTGCACCCTACATGCGGCATAACGTGACCTTGTTGCGACAAGCTAGCATCTTACTGAAGTCGGTCTCAAACCAGTACAAACGTGTCCCAACCTGTATGCATTCATCATAGTCCATCGGACTTTGTTCGTAATTAAATTAGTTCAACTGAACTTTGAACTCAAAGGAGTTCTACGTTTGTTTGATTAAATGGCAATTTGGATAATATTCTCTGTTTGCTATATTGGTCGTTTATTCTCGAACGGATCGATCGATTATAAAGAAGGAATGGGCATTGATTTATCACACTGGCATTTTGTGTTGGCAATTCCAGACCAGATTTCCAAACGAATCACGATGATTTCTGTATAATATTCTATGCAACATTGTATAAGGCACATAGAGGTAATGAACTGCCACCTATGGGCCGACCGCTGTAAGTGCGGCAGCTGTCTACAATCTATGTGTAGTTTGTCATAAGAACTTGCGCGGTTTTGCCTTTATATTATGAATCGCAGTTTGCATCGCGGCTTTAATGTGGCTTCAGCCTAAAATACTTATGGCTCTAATACATAATAGTAGGTACTGCACCTGCACGGTCCCGTGGACAAAATGTCGTTAAGTCTACCTATGCGCAATAAATTCAGTTTTATTAAAAATGTCGACCCAGAAAAGTCCAATAAAACACTGCAATAAAGACAATAAAACTAAAATACCCAACAAAATAAACCATTAATTCAATACTAAAAGCCTAGATCGCCATAATCTAGGTCTAAAGACCTAACTAACGACTAATGTCGCTCCCTTTACCAAAACATCGGCTTAGTCAGGACATTTAACAAGCCACACACGTCCATAATTATATGGGTGGGTAGTTTCAATAAAAACTAATGAAGCGACCTTTATCGCCTACTAAAGACATCCGTGAGACATTTACCAGATTCTCGAATATGTTTGATCATTAACGTCATTTTGTTAAGGTTTGCCGAATATTTGGTTGGTCTTATTGGCTTATCGGCCAGTGATTGCCTAACTAACCACGTTCGAATAGAAAAATGGAATGCTTAAAGCTTGGTCACACGAAGCGAATATTCGCTGTGAATTGCAATCGCCACGAGCGAACTCGCTTACTTATTATGTACTGACTGAAACTCAAACGAGTTTCACTCCGTGACCGGGTCTTAAGAATCGTAGGTAACCGGATTTTTTAGGGGTGAAAAATCCACATGGATCCTCTCCGTTTGAAGAAAGCGGAGTGTTATACTACGCTCGTAATAGAAAACACAGTAACTGAAAAATTCAAATATCACTTCAAAGTGGGCTAATGAATTAGCAATTTTCGAACGTCAAGATAATTTCAGTTAATGTTTTGTTTATTTTAAGTTGCTGTGCAGTATATGAGAATCTACCAACTAAAGCCGAGAGACCTCCAAGCAAAGAAACAATCAAATCAATAGGTAGCTTTACCATAGATCGCAAAAAAGTACTTATATGAGCGACTACCACAGGCCATCCTATCTATAAAATTAAAATCATTTTCTTAAATCAATGTCATTTTAGTTCCAAATCAATTTTTAAAAGATTAAACTGATTTGGTACAAAACAAAACTTCAATCAGCATCTGAAGCGGGCTTTCTTTATGAGATTACAGAATAGTTCCTGTTTTATTTTTTTCTCGATGATAGGCTTGCGCTTGACCGCCATCTCACCTGATGTTAAGCGATGATGCGGTCTACGATGGAGCACGCTTGCCTAGAAGAAACCGATTCACTCGTGACTTGAAGATACCCAGATTGTAACTGTTGGGAAACACCCACTCGGGCGGCGCATTCCACTGCTTGGCGGTTTTCACAGTGAAAGTGGAATCAAAGCGCTTTGTTCGGGTTCTTGGTATATATACCATGAACCGATGTTTTTTAAAAATCGAAAGATTAATCGAAGTGAGGAACCCCATAAAAAACGCAAACGGAAACTTACGCGTTAACGTTGATACTCTAATGGTATACTTTCGTTATTACATCGTACCCTGACCCTGGTCACGTGTGGCTCTGTAGCTTAACTTCATAATCAAGTTGGTCATGTTAGGTGGTCATGTAATAAGGACTGGTTCGTATTACTTGCTACTTTTTACTCCCGGCTTCGGTTGCAAGTTTGAGGGAAAAGTTTTTTGTTTTGTAGGTAAGTTGATTGTTAGTTTTAGTGTAATAAGAGAAAGCGAAATATATTTGGTAAAAGTCAAAAAAGAAATGAATATCTTCTTTCCTATTCGGAATTAACTTACCTAAGTGACCTGAAAACCTATTTGTAATGGTGCTTAATAAGGCTGTTATTTTAATGGCACCCATAAACATAAGTATGTATAGCATTATTGCTTAACGGCAGAATAAGGTAACTACTTTTCAGAACAAGCCTTTTCACAAGGAGGTCTACTCGTACTTAATTTCAAATTTAAGGCCCCTCTTCTCGAAAAACGTAAACCCAACTAACTATGTTGCAAGATTTTTCGTTGACTATAGCATCTACATGTAAGAGAACATACATACAGGGTATGTATGTTCTCTTACATGTAAAATTAAAACCAGTGCGGATATTTTAGGAGGTGAAAGTACTCATGAATATGATCAACTTTTATTGTGGGACCGACACTGAAATATGAAAAAAAAAATCAGCTGTTCCATACATTTTGATCGTGTTGTAGTGCATTTTTGTAGGGAACAGCTGATTTTTTTTTCATATTTCAGTGTCGGTCCCATAATAAAAGTTAATCATATTCATGAGTACTTTCATCTCCTAAAATATCCGCACTGCTTTTAATTTTACCCTGTATATATTATAAATTTTCAAGATATAATGTGGTTTTCTTTTATAATAATAACAAGAAAGATAAAATCCTCCTCTTATCATCCTGGTTTTCTTATTTGGAGCTTTAATTTTATTTTTAACATAGTATAAAACAAAATCCCTTCTCGCCGTCTGTACGCTTAGATATTTTAAACTACGCAACGGATTTTAATGCGAATTTCATCAATAGGGAGAGTGATTCAAGAGGAAGGTTTTAGGTGTATAATTCATATCCGTCCGAAGCCAGGACGGGTCAGCTAGTTTTTAATAAATTAATAATGTGTCTCAATCGTGTTCTTGCGCTATTTCTCATTCCTTTCTTACGTCCCAAAGAAAAGAGTCTGTTGTTTCAGAGAGAGGGGCCTTAATGTCACAAAACATAAATCTAGCTAGACATAACGCACCATTCGCACTGCCTAATAGACTTACGAAAAGTACACCAAGAACCCTACAGACCTACAACTAAGGTTGTAAAACTAAGACCTAGAAACTCAGATATAATTTAGGTGAGCTAACATAGTAACTAAGTCTAAATAAGGTGAGCTTAGGAGAGCGCTCCAAAAACGGCTATGGCCGAACCTGTTGCTTAAACGAGGGGTCGTATTAAATTGTGTGGAGCCTGACATAGTTTACATACTAAAACCAGTTACGTAGTGAGGTAGATTTTCTAGGAAACATAATATCACGCCTTTAATCCCCGAAGGTTATTGCAGAGGTGTCACCCACATTTCGCCAGTTATAGTTACGCTTAAGTCTCTTATAATAGGGAGCGAGCCAATCCCAATAAGCGGGCATTAAATCCAGACTTCGGACTGAGAATTTCATTAAGAAAAAAACCCACTGAAATCTAAATAATACCAATGTTAGGTAATTAATGTTTAATTAATGATTATTTTACTATCAGTCTTATTACCCCCGCAGAAAAGCTGTTTTACGGGAGTAAAACAACTTTTCTGAAATAGTATAGGTTATTTAACATCACTCTATGACCCTTGAGAACTGAGCAACGGGGGTGAAACCGCGGGGAAAAGCAAGTTCGTTTTATAAAAAGTACCTTCTACAGTCTTCCTGGAAAAAGCTCAAAACAACAGGAACTTGTAACATGTTGTAATACGGTAAAACGTTATTGTAACAGACAATATTCGTGATCGTCAGCGTCCGTATTACGATCGCGAATGAACGTGAGACGAATACAAACGATGAAAACTTATTATGGTAACATTAAAATACAGTCTACGTAGTATACCTAGACATCTTAAGACAGTGAGTAAAGATAAGAAGTGTAAATTTTATTTTGTGTAAAAAGTTTTTGTAATCAAAATAAATACCTAATAATTTCGAGAACCTCCTTCATAAAAGTCGGTTAAATCTCTGGTTAACCTTTGTGGAATATAAGCGTGATGTTATGACGTAGCGAGGAAGACACTAAATGTAGGTACATACCTACATAGTTATCCTAACGACCAGAAAAAAATACAAAAATAAAATCAAATTACATTGATTTTGGAATGTAAATTTAAATTCCAACCGTGCCGTAATTATATAAAAATATTTTGATTGGATAGTGTTATTTTAGTTGTGGTAGACAAAAGTTCGTTGACATTTGACTTAATATTACTATTCGGTCATTGTGTTTTGGCCTTTTTGTACCCGACTACGGCAATGCCAAAAGGAAGGGTTATGATTTTAGCCGTGTATGTATATGTATGTTTTTAGTCTTTATAATGCAGATAACGTAGTTTTATTTGACGTAAATTTCGCATGAGAATTCAAAAATTTTTACTTATACATGAAAATACTTTAGAAATTTCTGAATCAATTCAGTCATAAGTTAATTTCCCAACGATAATAATAATAATAGAAATGGATAAACATAAACATAATTAGTAGGAATATTTACTAAGGGAATTCCTTATTTGCAGTCGGCGACAACAGCTGCCGCTGCGGTCGATCACTGTCGCCGGGGTGTCGGAATTGTACCTTTACAGGTACATATTCAATTGATAACACTAAGGCTGGTTTCACAGTCACGCTGGCCGTCAACGCGGGCGGCCAGCGCGGCTCGCAAGCCGTACGATTGTACGCGTTTCACTATGAAACGATACAAGATACATCTACTCAAGACCCATCGACTTGCCGCGCGCCGCCATCACCCACACCGGAGTAAACGCGACTATGAAATCATCCTATCTATCACGCCGCGTTTTAAAAGAAGCACAAATAAATCTCCAAGATCAGTCATTACCAACAAAAAATGATTAACAACCCTAAATTGCCGACAGCACCCCATCTTAAGCACCCTCACGAACCGACGACGTTACCGTTACGATAACGTAACGAAAATCGTTTTACGATATTTTTAATACCGTTTACGCATTTAAGGAATAAGTACTTCGATTAAGATAGGGCTGCGTATTAAAATTTATTAGAGTACCTATCTAAAGGTGCGATAGAATATTATTGATTGTTTGTGGGGTGTGAATATTTATATTCTAGCTGATGGTGTGGGTTAAGCAGAGTTCGTGGCAAGTAGTTACTTAGATTTTTTTTTATTCTTGAATAAAAAGAAAAAAACTGTTGCTAATTTAGCAATAACTGTCTCCAATTTGTATTTTCTTCTTCAATTTGAAATGCCAAAATTTTAATGAAACCTGTATTTTAACGATACTTAATCATAAAGGACCGTTTTAAGAATTTTTCTGTCTGTCTGAAAGTTTGTCTCAAAAAGGCTCCGAAACGGCTTAACGGATTTCAATGAAAATTTTAAAGATTTAAACAGTTAAAAAAAAAAACGTATATATTCCATTTCGATATCTGGCAGGGTTTAAAAGATATGACATTTTTAGTTTCCATGGGATACTAAAGTCTACACGGACGGAGTCACAGGCAAAAAATAGTATTTAATAAGCAGGTCACTATCTGAAAAGTGACATTCCCGCACATTTCTAACCCTCCACTACCGATAGTGTCGCCTTGACATTGCATGCGGGGGTATTCAGACCCCTATGCAGGCTGAATGTATAATACGGGAGGGTTGAGCTCGGATCAACGGTAGCTACGTGCTGTCTTTCTGTAAGGATGGAGGTATATTCATCATAAGTATGCTTAAATGGGACACCGTTTCATTTAAAATATTATTTCTGTATTTATTTTTGGAAGTTTTCTTTTTATTTTAATGGGGTAAATAATAACATAACACACCCATTTAACGTGAATTAAAAGCACGTGTAATACCAATGAGATGAGCGATGCGTCGCCGAACATCGAGACAAAGTGTAGCATTTAACTTTAATTAATGACAATTTGATTATTTATTCTAAATATTTCCTGCTATATTTTGTATTCATCTTTGCATGAAAGATTTGCATCATTGCATCATTTTAAATTATTATGTCACCATCATCATAAGTTGCCAGGCAGTACACAGTGCCAATAACGTAGCTCCCATCGTAAACGGTAGTCCCCTACGTAAATGTAAGTCCCCATGTAAACGTAAGTCCCCAAATCAAATAACCCAATCCAAAACTAGAAGCAACTTTTCACTTATTAATAAATTCTTTCAACTTCCCAGCTCAGTCCCGCAGCGCCACAAATCATAAGTACTGAGCTGCGTGTCAACCCTGAGAAAGATAAGGCCCCTGAGGTAAGTCCGGAGTTATTTTTCTCACTTTTATTTAGTACGGTGTGAATGACGGCGATAAGGGAATAGGTATTTATATTTTTGTCTGTCATTCCGTTTTGTTATTCTGTTTGGCGTGGAAAGATAGCGGTTGTAAAGAAAGTGTTTGATAAAGATAGCGATAGTGTTTCGTTATTAGTCCAGAACTTTTTTTAACATGATTATTGATTATGTATGTGGTAAATAGCTATTTATATTAAAAGTATAATACACGAGCATATTCATGAAAAAAAAAATCGAAATCGTCTAGTGATCCTTTTTTTTTATTTCGTGGCGGTTTCCCATTTATGAAATTATTAAAATAAATAAGAACATTATTTATAATTATGATTAAAAATACTTTTATTTAGGACAAGTAGAATAATTGCCGCAATCTTGCAGTATAGCCCGGCGATATTTCAATGAAGTTAAATGATGGTACATCACAATAACTGCTATATACAGGGTGGCAGGTTAGACAGTGGAAATATTTTAAGGGGTCATTGTACTCATCATTATGAACAACTTTTACTATGGGACCAACCCTGAAATCGCGAAAAAAAAATCAGCTGTTCCATACATTTGTATGTATGTATGTATGTGTCTTTATTTATCAACGTTTCACAATATTCATATAACTAAACAAAGCCCCACAAAACTGTTTTCACAGTTTGTCTGTGGGAACAGATCCTTCAATATTATAATTTAAGGTGTAGGTACATAGGTATAGCGCGAACAGTTAAAGTTAACGAAACATGTTTACACAGATCGCGCAGTTACAAAGTCTGAAGATAGAATTGTTTGAGTAATTTAGCAAATTTACCTTTATGTTCACATAACTCAACAAAATTTATGGAACAGCTGATTTTTTTTTCGCGATTTCAAGGTTGGTCCTATAGTAAAAGTTGTTCATAATGATGAGTACAATGACCTCTTAAAATATTTCCACTGTCTAACCTGCCACCCTGTATAATAATTTTAATAAACTCATGCACTAATATAATTATATATTTATATACTAACTCGTATTATTACTAACTTTAAGCAATATCTATTTCTAGTTTTGTATAGTCTATATATTATTGGTTTACATCCGTCACGTCCAACTTGCAATGGGTCCAGTTGAAAATCAGCGCCAGGCACTAGTAGTCTGGCATATGCTGAACTGGACCTATTTGACAAAGCCGCGAGACACAGCAATCACTTTATTATATAAGATCTTTTATTTTCATTTTTTATTTTTATTATTTGCTTTGTGTCTACCTGTGCCAAATAAATGTTTTTTCTTTCTTTCTATACGATATAGATCTCGACTCACAGCTATACAAGTGCAGCAAGAAATTGTCAAAGGACTAGCCCGTTTAACAGCACCTTTACTGTATTGTTAATCTTTCTATCAAAACCGCTGAAACTGCAACCACACACCTTCTACGGAAAGGTTATTATAGTTTTCCCCCATTGTTAAGGGGTGACAGAGTGCGAGATGAAACAAATAACATTTATACCGACGACATGCGACATAAAGATTCATTATACACCCGACAGTTGTGGGTAAAGTAATTAGTACTGTAATAGCTTCAGGATGAATGGACGCTTTCGGGAATTGCAGGAAAAATGTATCTTTTGTGTGTTGAGGCTGTTTTCTTGTGTTTACGAGAAGTTTAGGGTTTTTATTTATTGAAAATACATAACATTATGCAACTATTCATAGAAGGGGTAACCAGATATAGGTATATAGGCTGGTGCGGTCAAAGCCGAAGACTTTGGGGGTGTCATACCGCAGCTGAAGACTTTGATGAGGGGCCATACCGATTAATGCCGACATGCTATACCGTGTATTACCGTGCTTCGTACATTTTTGTATGATTTTGGGGGGGTCATGACCCCTACGCCCCCCCCCCCCCCTCGGACCGCCACTGTATATATACAGTGTGTATTGAAAAATTGTGCCTATAGGCACAATTCGCCAGTCCAGCCTATTGTCATTACTGGAGACAAATGCGGACTCCATGCTGCTACCGAGAATTTGCTACTAGTCTGGAATCGCCAGCCTGCAGTTTTGCACTGAGTAAGCATGCATTTGCATTAGTAAGCATGCAAACGAGTATTAATTACCATGCTTACTCAGTACAGACCTGCAGGTTGCAGTGGATATAAATTTAATAATGCTTCTATTTAATAATGTTTATTCTCTGTTTTAAAAGAGGCCTTCTACCCCTCAGTGGGCCAATTATAGGGTGGTAAAGATACAGTAGGCAGCGCAGTAGGCGTTTTTTTAGGGGAGACCAATAGGCAATAATAAAGTGTATAATTTACTATGTTATACTTTAAAATAATCATTTGTGATAAGTAGATAATATTTGGATTAAGAACCACCCTATCGCCTTGGGATAGGTATCCTGTAATGGTAGTGTGCTGTGTTAAATAAATAAAAAAAAAATAAAAAATAAATTTAGAATTACAGTGAAGTAGGTACAGAATGATCTATCTTGTCTCCTGATTCCACCTCTGAATTGAAATAAGATTACATACCAACTTTTTCTCGTAACTAATTGTTTTACTATTTAATTGGCTATTAAAACAATTAGGAGGAAAAGTTCGTCACATATTTTTTTGTATAACTCATTTGATAAGAAAACGCGGATTAATTGATATGAATAGGTAATTGAATATTGATTCGATGTCGAATCGTATAATTTTATCGTACTATCGGCTTAGCTCTGTTTTTAGGATACTTTTTCCTTATTTTAATGTGATACCATTAAAATAAGGAAAAAGCGTGCTAACCCTGAAATCGCAAAAAAAAAAAATCTGCTGTTCCATACATTTCTCGATTTATGTGAACGTTTGTGTTCACATAAATCGACAAATGTATGGAAAAGCTGATTTTTTTTCGCTGTTTCAGGGTTGGTCCAATAGTAAAAGTTGTTCATAATAATAAGTACTATGATCTTTTCGGCTTTCGCATGAACTAAGAATGACGTTGTATAACTGGCATGTAGGTGTGAGTACTATACACCCCTGATAGCCCCTCTCAGACGTGTGCTCACCATGTCCTCCAAAAAACCGAACAATACATATAGATTACTATCTCACAAACGACGGTGACCTCACCAAGGTCTTCTATTAAAACTCTAGAGTTCAAAGCACTGCAAATAATTGAATAAAATTATTGCAATTTAAAATATATTTTCAAAGAGGTCGTGGTTTAATGATTGCTTGGGTTGGTTTAAGGTAAAGCCATGTTCAGTCAGCGACATAATTTGGTTAACACTTCTACTTTTATACAGGGTGGCAGGTTAAACAGTGGAAATATTTTAAGGGGTCATTGTACTCATCATTATGAACAACTTTTACTATGGGTCCAACCCTGAAATCGCGAAAAAAAAATCTGCTGTTCCATACATTTTGTTGAGTTTTGTGAACATAAATGTATGGAACAGCTGATTTTTTTTTCGCGATTTCAGGGATAGTAAAAGTTGTTCATAATGATGAGTTCAATGACCCCTTAAAATATTTCCACTGTTTAACCTGCCACCCTGTATAGCATCTAAATTCTAAATTGACACAAAAATATACGCTGATTTTAACTATTTGATGTAATGGTCAAGAATTTGTAATACTAGCTTCCGCTTATTACCGTATTTCGTTTAGTCGCTGTACATATTATTTTGAATAGGTAGGTAGGTATGCCATAAGTAAAATGGAATTATTTATAATTTCGTTATACTATTTTATTGTACCGGCTTCCCCTCACCCTTCGCCACTGCTATGCACCTCTGTGTAGGGTACACAGAAGGGTAGGTATAGAGACGTAATATTTAATATTGTATTATTTTCTACACCGCTACTTTCACGGTGTTGTACTCGATACTTCGCATTTTAAAGCCATAATCATCTGTTTTTGGGCATTGAAACTGGTCAGATCAAAATTTACAAATATAACAAAACAACCACAAGACACGTGTAAGTATATAAATACATATACTTAATTATAACTATTATTTATCTCAACCAGTATACTTAGACCGGTGGTTAAAAAAGGACTAAATAATAATGCACCGAGTTTGACTTATTTTTGTAATTTTCCTCAACAATCAGCACTACTACAAACAGTCAAGGTATATTAGGTATCTCCAAATAAGTCTATAACGTTGTGCGGAAACATACAGATGACATCATAGGTCAATGACCACCGAGGTCATTATAATATGTACCTAGTTGAAAAAACTCGAGAAAAACTTCTTGTACCTATTACTTCCAAGTCATTAAATAGAACAATTGTGGCGGATTTTAGATTGGTTTCGTGGTTTATGGTATACTAGCTGTCCCTCTATGCGGCTTTGCTTGCTAAGGGGATTAAAACAATATGATTTTTCACCACTTTTCACCCCTTTAGCCTTAAAAAATTCGAAGGCATGTGACATCCACCAACCAGCATTAGGCCCGCATGGTGGACTATGACCCATTCCTCTCACAGAGAAGAGGTACCAATGTGTCCCAGAAATGGGAACATTATAGACTGATTATGCTATAGTTACCTTTGTAGCAACTTAAAGTATGCATCCTTCAAAGCTGCAGTCATAAAACAAAAAACCAAAAAGGAGTAATAAAAGAAAACACATTTAGCTTAAGAGGTGTACTGACCGACCGGAAGCCCGCTGTAGTGCTCTCCGGCTCTCAGCAGTTACCGGTGAGACGAGCACTTCAGTCACGTGTAGGGTTGCCATACGTCCAGAATTTCCCGGACAAGTCCGGAAATATAGGTCTTGGTCCGGAATGCGGGGGGAATCTAAAACCGTCCGGAATTTCTACAAATAAGTGAAGTGCATCATGTGCGCGGGCGAACGCGGGCGACAGAGAGGCGCTTCCCCCTCACCCCTCACCATTTAACCGCGCGCGTGTTAAAATTCGAACGATTTAGCAATCGATTTGGTTTATTTATTTACTTGCACGATGCGTAACGATTTTAATATAACATTGACAAGAAAGTCCGGAAATTTCATCAAATGTCAGGAATTTTCTCGGATTTTTGATATTTTGATCTGGGAACCCTAGTCACGTGAGTACACTGCTTTAGTGGACAACTTTATATATATTTACTTGTGTTTATTTATAGTTTAGGTACATGCATATACGATAAAATGTACAAATGTGGAAGAAGTAAAAAGTTATAACTTTAGTAACTTGCAAAACGTGGGTGTTATGCATTCGCCAACCCCTTCGGTTCCATACAACATACTTACGTTTGTATGGAACCCTCAGAGCTCGATTCTTCCTTGCACGTGTCCGGTTTTTTGGACACGTGCAAGTAAGGGCCTGTGCACACCACGTTTTTTAAACGCGCCGTCGACGCGCGTTTGTAGCGATACAGACGCGATACGCACGCAAGTCAGACGCAGCCTGTAGACGTCTGTAGGATAAAAGTGCGCTGTCGACGCGCGTTTTAGAAACACGCGTCAACGGCGCGCTTAAAAAACGTGGTGTGCATAGGCCCTAAGACTCGAGCTCTGAGGGTTCCATACAAACGTAAGTATTTTGTATGAAACCCTCAGAAATTGCGGACCGAAGAATTTATAACATAAGGCCAGCACCCCAAAGCGGCGGACCCTATTACTAATTCTTTAAGCAGCTTGTCTAACGTCACAACTACAAAATGCTCTTTTGTAAATATAGAGATATCCTACACATTGAAAATGCCGCACACCCTCAATCTAACACTGTTACTTGAGATGAAATGTGGCCAATAAGCACATTACACTGAAGTTGCGTGGCATCACGTGTTTATAAGTATGTTTTCGCCTTTAATTTCTAACGAATCCCAAAGGAAGGATGTAGTTAGTGTATTGTTCACTTAGGAACCCTAGGTACTAATTCAGGATACAATTCTACCTACCAGCCGGCACAAATCAGTCACCGTGAACATATTCAAGTACATAATTAATTACATAATGCACCAGGCTGAGTCAGCGATGCGAAATTCCTATGCCATATGGTGTGATGGATCGGGTTACGATAGTTGTACCCGTGTGAAACTACTAGTGCTATGGAACTAACTATGATTATTACGGTATAGTTAGCAAGTGTCCTGATTTTGCTTGTCTGTAAACTTGTCAAGAAAACTAAAATGAAATTCTTATGGCGTGCCATACACTAATTCGGGTCACATTCGGTTCGGCATATTGCCTAAATAAATTGTGCTATCGGCACCACCCGGGCGGCTAAAGTGGTTATAATTAGCAAGTAGTGTTTAGCAAATATGCCGAACCGAATGTGCCGACCCGAATAAGTAATTCAATTTGGCCCGCCTAATCCACTAATGTAACGAAAATCGTTTTCTAAAAACCAACATTTTGAGATACCTTATATGTCTGTTTTGCATACAAATTAAGCTTTCTGCCACTTTCCTTATCAACTAACATGTAACAAACTAGCTTCTGACTGCAGCGTTGCCCGCGATCATCTGATAAACGGTGGTTTTTTATGTCGCCTTGTCAAAAAATGTATCACTGCTCCCCTTTTTTTTATCGTAACTTTATAATATACAGGGTTTCTATTTCTTCAATCTGGAGTCAGAGTTTAATTTATCTCTTTACACACAAGATCCTTCAATCTACGCCAAACTGGTGACGCCGAGCATGAACATCAGCGCAACCTTCGAGCAGCAGCAACTTCGCCAGCATCATCGTCGTCATCGCTCTCTCCACACCTTCTACTTTCTAGCAACAGCCAGCCAGCATCCACGGCTTCAACGGGACCTGACCACCAGCCTGCAGCGAACGCACAGACCTGGTCAACCCCTCAGCCTCATCAGCGACTTTGGCACAGCCTTCTGCACCTCGGCCGGTCAACAAGCAGTACCACTACTCAGGAGTAGTGGTACTGCTTGTTGACCGGCCGAGATCGATGATCGGCGATGTCGACGCAGCTAGATAGACAACATTGTCAAATGTCACTACATGACGACTATTGGCTGAATCCTACATCGCGCAAGCAGAGTTTTCACAGCGATTAGCATATATACAGAAACCCGACATCAACTGTCGGGGCAGTGGCCCACCAGACCAATATCACCCGGTCTGGTAGGAAGATTCTCCCTTTTCAGTGGAGGGACAATCCACCTCGTTCCTCCATTCCCCAAACTTGAAGAGGTTTCGATACTAGTTTGATTATACAAGATATTTTTATCCGACTTTACTATAAAAGATTACCCCTGACAAACACAAACTTTTCATCTAGATATTTCTAGCAATTCCACATTACCTACGCAAACTCTAAGCACTTGGAGGTAATGTCAAAGAATTCAAAAGCGTCCCGGTACTGTATCGTTTCAATCAATCAATGGAAACGAACCAAAACGCTATCAAGACTATAAAGAACCAGCCATATTTGGTTTTCTAAGAAACTCTTAGAACTAATCAAAAGTTCTTAGAAATTGATATTTTCGGCTTGATGTTCATGATTTGATTTCAGTTTCTGAGAAGACGTCGTTTATTAAAAAGTTTGTAGTTATTTTCCAGTGGTAGCCAATTCTAAGTAAAAAAAAATATAAAAAAATATTATTATATTATATTTTTGGGAATAGAATAAGGGCTCTTTTAATTTAGACTTTTGTTCGTCTAAATTGAAAGAGTCCTAAAGGTTCACCAAACGCAAATATTAGACATCTAGGGCTTGGTAATATTGTGGTGTCTAAGCCATAACCATTAACTATTTCTTCTAAAGAGTTATGCAATACAGATCTACTTAGAAATGTAGTTCCTAATTATATTGTAGATAGATAGATTATAGAGTAGAGGTGGCAAGTGCAGCTGCTGTATGCGTTTAGTCCAGGGTTCGATTCCCAGGTCAAACAATGTATTAAGTTAATACTTTCGGGGACACACGATGAGACACAACAAAGTTTTATTGTTGTCGCTGCTATAGCTGTTCAGTGATATACTTCTGCCAACCCTCTCAGGCAAAAAGGCGTGAAGATATGTATAGTAAGTACCTCTCATAAACCAGAGACGGTCATAAGATTTATAGGATACCTAAATAAGTAAATAACTTAGATAAGTGAAAATCTTTTACAAACATATTCTCGAAGCAAATGTATTTTCCTCGGTCGTATTCCAGTTTATGGTCTTGCAATCGTTTATGATTTCCAAGTTTTGGTAAATTGAGTCAGTAGATGCATGTTGAAGAGAATCATTTACTCGTATGCTGTGTAAATTGAAGACTGATGGATCGATCACAGTTCTGCTTACAAATGGGAGGTCCCATTTATGAGTGGAACTGTGATAGGCAACGAACTGACTCGTACTGAATAGATACCTACTCAATGTACTCATCTACTCATACATTTTTAGAGTTCCGTACCAAATGGTAAAAAATGAACCCTTATGGTGCGACTTCACCTGTCTGTCTGTCACAGCTGCTTATTTCAGCAACTACTAATAATGCTATCGTGGAACAGTTATAAAAAATGCTTGCCCACCTTTAGTTCAAATGTAAGAAGTAAAAAAATATTTTTATTTTCATTGCAAATGGCGCCGAAGTGGGGGGTTCTATATTTTGAAGTGGGCTTAGGTGGAAGAAGATGCTAGTGGTAAAGAAAACGAGCTACTTTTAGCAATGGCGATCGGCGATCGGCGATTTAGTCACTAGGAAGCTTGATGCCGCGTTCGAACGTTTCTAACCCCACACCCCCAAACGCCAGTCGTGGTGATCTATTAGTTTTTTGATAGCCATGCTAAAAATAGTCTGCTTTGGCCCTTATATTTTCAATGTTAAAAGTAATGTGATTTATATTGAACTCTTAAAAACTCACATAGGTACTTACAAGGGGTGAAGGTATTAAAATTATTACTTGCCGGAAACCACAAAACAAAATAATTACCTACTACTTACAACAATTTTCATGATGCATTCAATAGAACACCACAAATCTTTATCAAACAAAAACAAACCTTATTTCTATTATACTAAAGTTCACACCTAACATCAAAATTTATGGTGAAGAGAAACGTTGTAGTTCTAATTTATATCTTAAGTTGTAGGCAATACAACAAAAAGTTGTTTGGAAGTGCTAAGTTGCGTGGGTACTAAGTTGCAGGGCCATATGGTTACCGCAGAGTGGTTGTGAAAGGTGTAACATAGTGTGAAATGGTTTATATCGCTATAAAATATAATGTTAATTAATACTTAGGTAGTTCTGAAGAGTTGTTCGAAGATCTTTATAGATGTTACCGAATAATTTTATTTAAAAGATAAGGATTTAAAAGACAGGACCATCCATCATAAAAACAAGGGAGATGTGCCAAGACGCTATTGAACTTGATGCTTTGATATGGTCACATTGACCATAATTAAAACGAACATGCTGGCGACAGCGATGGACCGAACGCGATCGATGATAAAATTGTGTTTTAGTTTAGTGTTAGTGATGCTGATGAGTGACGAATAACAGTGTTAGATTGAGGGTGTGCGGAATTAGTAGATTAGTAGATCTATAAATTCACAAGGAGCGCTTGTAATTGTATCGCAAACTGTGCTAAAAGTGGCGACAGTGGTTCCCGTACCAATTTGCTATGATGGCATATCTCCTTTTTTCTATGATCTGAGGATAGGACCATCATTAATTTTTTTGCAGGGTTACTTCATTTATATTTTTAGGGTTCCGTACCAAAATGGTAAAAAAGGAACCCTTATGGTGCGACTTCGTCTGTCTGTCTGTCACACCTGCTTATTTCAGCAACTACTAATGCTATCGATATCGACAGTTATAAAGAATGCTTGCCCAACTTTATTGCAAATGAAAAAATTAAAAATATATTTTTATTTTCACTGTAAAAGGGGCCGGAGTGGGGGTCCGAAATTTTAAAGTGGGGTTACTAGGTCAAGTGGCGTATCATATGAAAGGGCTTGATTTGAACATTTCAAAATATATTTTCATTTTATTTTATGTCTTACAGTTTTCGACATATGATGAAAAATGTCTGAAAAAATACCATTCCCCCCCCTTATCTCAGAGGTTTGCAAAGCGAAAAATCTGAAATAATTAGAGCTGATAGGAATTGACCCAAATATTGCACCAAAAATACAACGATGTTCCTAACTAGTACAGTTTTTTCAAAATCATCAAATTTCGTTCACAAACAAACTTAGTTATGCGGTTTGTTTTTTTCACTTTATACGTCCAAAAATGATGGACGCATTCGGTGCGCGAGTACGACTCGCACTTGGCCGGTTTTTTTTTTAAGTTAGCTTAATGAATTGCAGACTTTTTTCATTCTGCAGCAAAACTAAAGGTATTTCTTACTTTATTTCATCCTTTCTCTAAGACCCCGATAAAAGCCCCAGCAAAAAGGTATTCGGAGCAATTAATATCGTCTCTTAACCTGCATTTCTGAAGCAAGATATTGGACGTCCATTGGAAAATAATGAATGCAAAACCATTGAAAGTACATTCAGCATAAAAATATTCTCGGAACAAGACGAAATCAGATTATTTTGCTAACCAATGACGCACGAAATTTTAATGAAACCCTCACATAAAATACGTTTTACTTACGTTCAGAAAATTCAGCTGAATAAAAACGGCAATTACCTGAAAGTGAATAAATAGAAAAAGTTTAATATTCGAAGCATAAGTATAGCATAATCGGCCTATAATGTTCCCACTGTTGGGACACAGGCCTCCTCTCTGTGAGAGGGAGTGGGCCGTAGTCCACCACGCGGGCCCAGTGCGGGTTGGTGGACGTCACATGTCTTCGAATTTTTGGTTCTAGGACATGCCGGTTTCCTCACGATGTTTTCCTTCACCGTTAAAGCAAGTGATAATTAATTTCTAATACGCACATGACTTCGAAAAGTCAGCGGTGCGTGCCTCGGAATCGAACTCGAACCATTCGCCGTGGGGGGCACATGGTTAAACCACTAGGCTATCACTGCTTTATAATATTCGAAGTGGATTGATAAATACTAAATTAATTTATGTAGTTTTCAGTAACGAAGTTATTTGTGGTTTGTATATTACAGTCGCGGTTGCAGTCGACGACTTTGGGGGGGTCATACCCGCAGCCAAAGCCTTTGGGGTTATACCGATTCATAGCTATGCCGTGTTTCGCACATTTTTGTACGATTTTGGGAAGGGGTCATGACCCCTACAACCCCCGCGCCCTCGGACCGCCACTGGCATATTACCTACTAGCTGTGCCCACGACTCTGTCCACGTGGAAGTCGGAAAATATCACAATATCGTTATTTTCTTCACACAAACTTTACCGCCCCTTTTCACGCCTTTACGAACAAGTTTAAAAAAATTTCTTCCTTTGTAGTACTAGTACTCCTCTAGGGTAGGTACTCAAGAAATATTTCCTCCAAATTTAAAATCTCTTGGTCCACCGGTTTAAGTCATTCAGCCATGGTAGGTACCAACTGTTTTATAGGTATAAATTAAATCGAAGGGCTTTTAGCTGCAACAGTCTGCGGATCGATCGAGGTTTAGCTACCTTTCCCGCCATCAAACTATGAATAGGTATCCTTAACTATCTGGGTACCTACTCAGGAAAACAGAGTTATTTTTTAGCCCTGCATTATTCGTTTTTATTATACATTACATGCACACTAACCCAGACTAGAAATCTCTAGGCCATACAAATGACTTGAACCATGAACAGTCTAACGTAATTTTTCTTTATCTCAAAACAATGCTGCCAATAAAATAAAACCTGAACTGAAAAGCCACCTGAGCTTGTACATCACCAAAGACAATAACACACTCAAAATAAATTTCACCACGATTCAATAAATAAAAGCAAATTGTTCCGTGATAAACGGTAGCGCAATCAGAACGTCATTTCTGTTCGGAAATGAATACTCACCACAAAATACACACAGGCACAGAAGGCCGACTCCATACAACGAGCGAAAACAGACGTACGTACACATGGACGAGTACGTATGGCTCCTGAAACTGTCAAACAAAGTTTATTTGACTTGTTTGGGCGTTTTTCTATTAGACGGCAATGGCACAGCACGTCGACCGACCGGCTGGTAATCTATGGCACGGTGCTGTCGTCGCCGCCGTCGCCAGTCAGTGGAAAGTTGCGCGATAAATCTTTGCTTCCCCCGGATGTCATTCGTTGCCATCTAACGCAAAGTTTCTTAAAGGGTCCACGGATCCCTACACGTCACGGACCCTCCACGTGTGTCAGTGAGTGCTAGGAGTCCACAGCCACTCAGTTCACTTTTAACTTATTCAATATTGAAAATTATGCAGTAGGTAGTTCACTTATCGTTTGCTAACCAAAAAATTTTTTTTTTTTTAATTATGCGTTCTTTTCTTAAAACTTTCTTCGACAAGGTTCCGCGGAATTTTTGAAATTCTGAAAGAGGTCCGGGCTACAAAAAGTTTAATAACCACTGGTCTAATACAAATACGTACCATCAAATTAGCTGTATGTACACATCTATGCTTCATGCGTCTATTATCGCACGTTGTATGAAGTTGGCCTTCTGTACACATTTTGAGCACTCACATTGGTTTTGACGTGAACAAATTATATTATGTGACTAGATTTACTTGCAGACTCGAGTTTCTCGTAAGATTATGTAGATTTTGTTAGCACTGCACGTTATTTAATATAGTTTGTAGTTTCGTCTGTCTGAATGTATGCTTGATTTTGGAAAAAACACGGGAAGAATTTTGGTAAAGTTTTTAGTAAGATATTCAATGATATTTAGGAGCTTCATTCATGATAATCATGACCTTTTCGCTAAACTTAATGACTACTTACACTCGACTCGTATTTAGTCCAGAATAGTCTATGTCGTCCTTATTTATAGCTATGCGATCATTGTAGCTAAGGTATCAGACATATAATTTTTTTGCTTGATTATTATAGAGCTCTATTGCAATTTTGAGGGGAGAAAGGGGTTCGTGGCTAAATGACAGACACGCTGATACTAAAATTATAAAGAGAGAGTGCGAATTTTGTGAGTTTGTGAATATGTGGAGGGTAATCTCCGAAACTACTGATCCGGTTCTGAAAATTATTTCACTAATAGGAAGCTACATTATCCATGAGTGCTATAGGCTTTTTTATCCCGAAAAAATGTACAATTCCTATCACGTAGGCTAAGTGCTAGTCATCAATACAATCATAATGAAAACTTTCACCAAAGAATCGAAAGTAACAAAACAATTTACTACTTGTAACTCTCAGTTCGCAACTCAAAGTACACGAATACACCACAAGCACCTAACTCCTACAATAAAAGAAGTATCTTTCCTGAACACACAAATCACCCTTCTGGGTACATTTGGAAGGGCATCACACATAGCGGTGCTCGGTAAATAAACATATTAACCTTAAGTGGGGGCCCGGCCGCTGGGCCGCTGAAATGTCGTAACGTAATGTATAAGCTGAAGCGATTTGGTAATTATTATAAATAAACTGAAATTTATTTTGTAGGGACATTTTATTTGTGTCGCTAATAGATTTCGTAATTTTAAAGATGTTAAAAAAAGTCAATTACTACAATTACAAAACAAGGGCTCACAATAATCGCTTCGATTGTTGCGCGCAAATTCCAATTACGTAAAATGATAAATTAACAAATCCCTGTTTTTAGATCGATCACGAAACTTGGCAGGGCACGGTCATTTTAAAATATAATTAAGTACTGACTCAATTAGGCGTTGCCCCTAGTCCGGATTTATGCCCAAGTGATGGTAAAAGACTCGCCCCTATTACAAGGGACTTATAACATTTATTTATCTGGCAGAAATGTGAGTGTGTGTGACACACACCTCTGCCTGTCCCTTTATCCACAGGCGTGATATTATGTCTGTCTGGTATAACTTTTAATTTTAATTATCAAGTTAGTTTCGCTTAAGTATACCGAAATATTCCTCTCAAACAAACCGTTTTGCTCTCATCACTTGTACCACTCACTCTTCAAGTTCTCCCAAGGCACGCTTCCTGAATGTTTAATTTTATTGAATTCCGATCGATCCTGCCCGCCAGATGTTTGGTAAGTACCAACTTATCCCTTTTTACCATGTCTCTTACCATCCATATTTTCATGAAAAGTGTTATTTATGTACTTTCTTCTAGTAATAGGTAGTTTTCGAAATACGTAGGGATTTTTATGAGGTTGTATATGGTGGCTACCTTGTTCCTTGCCGGTGTCATAAAGAGCAAGGAATATCATTATGAAGATGGTTATTTTTTTAAACATTGGATAGGCTTGTATTTGAACTCTATCTTACCTGTTAAGCGGTACGCGAATAATACTACGTTGTAACGAATTTGAGTAATCGATCTTGGAAAACGTAGTAAAAATAGAGAACTTTTCCACCTAAAAAAATTAACTGACTTTAAAAAATAAAGGACTACAATACTGTACACGACACACAAGTTTGCGTCTCGGAAGTTAGCGTGTGTCTGCGCACGATCCCCTCTCGCTACGCCCGCCGTACCTACCACTCGCCCTAAAATCTTGCGAAGTGACGCTTCACGCTAACTTCCGAGATGCAAACTTGTGTAGCGCGTATTGCACACCAAGTGATAAGTAAATAAAAAAAAAAAAAAAAAAAACCAACCGAATGCAGAACCTCCTCCTTTTTGGAAGTTGGTTAAAAATGATCTTGTCATTACAAAATGTTTTTTTTTTTATGTTGGTTGTTATTTTTTTGTGATTTTTTTTTTCTATCTGGCCCCTTGTTTTCAGCAGTAGATAATAATATACGATGACAGTTGTGCATAGGTATACCGTCTTCTATATAACTGAAAATCTTGCAGTGTTATGGCGGTTATAATTTTTTTTACATTAACAAATAATTAAAGAGGGATCAAGCGCACAGAATTGGTGTACGAAGTGGTGCCGCCTACCACGTTTCCATAAAACAAGAATTTCTGAATCCTTAACACCCACTTCAGAATAACGTTTGCACGTAAATTAATCCGATGAATTACAATAATCCCGGTTAAACCTAACGCTCGATCTAAGTTTTATGCAATCGGCCGCAAGTTGTTCAAACTTCGACCAACTTCAGGCAACTTCGGCCAACTTCGGCCAACTCCGGCCAAGTTTTGCCGACATCTTGTTGGATGTTGTCTACATCCTAATGGTTCCGTCGATGTGGTACGATACAAACCGCGACACGGAAATTAATTCGACCTATGTATACACTGATAGGTAAGTACAGCATTCGAGTGCTCAGGTCTGGTAGCCGCAGCAGTGTACACTAAAAGTTTGGAAAACGTCGTAATATTAAATTATGTTTGGAACTTAGATGAGATAAAACCACGTACTTCCGAATGCGGCGGAGATTTGTTATTAATATGGTAATAGAAACAAACGAAGTTCGAGCTAAGTAAACATGGCGTGTTGAATATTAGCTGAACGACTTCAGAGGGAATGTAATGAATTTTTAATTTTGTTATTACAGCTTTCCTATTTAGTTAAAGGTTCCTAATTTATATCAACCCTTCTCGTACCTATAATACAGGTGTGCAGATGTTCTTCAATACCTAATCTGCGAGTCGGCTACCTTTTCAAGATGCAGATTTTTCAGTACAGTCTTATAATTCCTCGGAAATTCTTTAAGCATATAAGTGATTCTCAAAAATCATATGACCCGAGCGGGATTTGAACCCGCGACCTCTGCCGTACCGTGGCTAGTGCTCTGAACCAACTGAGCTACCGGGTCACATGGCTTTGACATGTTTCAAATTCACAAAAAAAATATACATTTATAATTCTTTAAGCAATTTGATGGTCAATGTCACAAAGTAAATGAGTTCGGTTATCTTCGAATATCTATTACCCTGGCCTTTACCGACATTTTGATGTCAAATTATGCATAACTTCATCGACTTATCGCCAATTATTTTTCACTTTACAGATGAGTTCATAATGTTAGTATAACATGTAGGTAAACAACCTACGCAGAAAAAACGAAGTTAGAGCGCTAAAAGCGTGCACTTTAGATGTTAAAGCTGAAAATTGTAAAAAGATTGGTTACCAAAAAACCTTTCCGTTAAATATTAGCGAAGCACTTTACAGGCGCATAAAGGAATTTCTCTTTTACGGCTGCTTGCATCTTGTCGGAATATTGAAGCGTACAGGGACGGGCGTGACTGACAGCGGGGAGGAATGACAGCGGAAAGAAAGATGGTTTAGATAGCAAGCATTAATTGACCTTAAACGGTGATTAAAGAAGTTTGACAACGTCGATTGCCTAAAGCTGGGTCCGTAGTTCGATGTCCAATTGAACATCGAACATGTTTTCCGTCACGTGTTCGAACGTTTTGCTAAACAAAACGCGTAGGCCACGCCCCTTTTTGCTCATTAAACATGTTCGATGTTCAATGAACACGCGCTGGAGACCCGGTTTAATGGTTGCAAGTACAGCTTTTATGATCGTGAAGTCCCGCTTTTCTGTCAAGAAATTGTCAGTAGCAACCCGGAGTTGGTAGTAAACGTGGGTATAATATACATTTACCTATCCTTTTCGAGATAAAGGCATATGTAGAGAGAAGACCTCCTCGTGTAAGGAGTCGGGTTCTACTACTTCAGTAGTAGGTAATGACAGTCGCCAAAGCTATGTTGTGTTTCGGTTTGAAGGGTACGGGTACTAGTGAAATTATATACACATACCTAAAATACCCTCATATTACAAAACGTGGTATGCGATAGTCTCGGTTTAAGTGTAAGGTGTAAGTGACATAAACAGTAGACAAAACTTTTGAATATTGTAATATAGTGAATAGAATTTACAGTAGGTAATGCATTACAACTTACAACCTAGAAAATAATTCTTACAAGATTTTAATTTTAACTTGTCTCATGATAAAATTAATTATATATCAAGGGCAGCAAATTTTATTTTGAAAATTAGTGAAAATGTACCCTTAGTAAGTATTTTATGTAAAGTTGCCAAAGCTTATTTGGTAAGAGGATATTGTGAAACGCTTTGCGCCTGCAAGTGTTACGGCATTTAGGAAACATCCGAAACTAGTTTTAATGAAAACCTAACGTAAATAAGAATTGCTGGTATCAGCTGGATGCGGGCAGCGCAGGACCGGTCGTCATGGTGAATCTTTGGGGGGGGGGAAGGGGGCAGTGTAGGGCGTAGTTAACTATCATCATCGAAATTGAAATCATCATCATCATCATCATCATCGAAATCATCATCATCATCGAAATCATTATCATCATCATCGAAATCATCGAAACCATATCGCGATTTAGAAAGTAACAACGCCATCCAGTTACTTTATTAAATACCGTACCTACATGAACTTTTATAATGACGCAACATCATTTTAAATCTGTAGTTATAAAAAGTAATCAAGTAATCGTGATTGCAACTACAATTAGTAGTTAATAATCAAAATTTTTAACTACATTTTTCGATTTTTTTATGTAGTTAGTAGTTATGATTACTAACTACTTTATATAGTCGTAGTTAGTAATCAGTAGTTAGATTACATTTTGCCCAATACTGGAAGGGGGGCTCTACTTCCAGTGTTGTAGATGTCCTTCGGGTGATATACGATTTAATAGAAGCATTTGTATTTGCCCTCTTTGCATTGGGCAAAAGGTTCTAGCCAGAGGAGTTTGCTCATCGTGTTATGTACTTCGGTCACGTAAGTTTTTTATAGTAAGTACATATTTAAGGGCGTAATAAAAAATCAAACAATGTATTTTAGTGGTTCAGACTCAGCGTATACAACGAAATAAAGTGTCTACAATGCGTGTATAGCGAAAGACGTAGGTACTACGCTGACCCAAAATAAATTGGTATAAGAGTTTTAGTATTGGGATAATGTAGGCGATGCCTAAATCAAGTACAAACGGCCACAAAGTTCATTCTGATTATTTGACAATATCGGTCAACCAACGTTTCTTGGCCGCACTGAAGTTAGCCGTTTAAATGCGCAATGGATTGTTTAAGGTGTAAATTGTCTATTGCGCAGGCAAACGACTATCTTCAGCCAGAGCGGCCAATAAAAATGTTGGTTGACCTGTACATTACGTTGATCTAGTTGTCAGGCTTCGTCAACCCAACAAATTTTCAAACATATTGATGAATTGTCAAAATGAGAGTAAATGTCATCGGGAGTGTGTTACGCAATAAACCTGCCATACCTACATTTGTTTTTGTATATTTTAATTTAAGCATAATTGGCCTATAATGTTCACAGGCCTCCTCTGTGAGAGGGAGTGGGCCGTAGTTCACCACGCGGGCCCAGTGCGGGTTGGTGGATGTCACATGTTTTCGAATTTTTGCTTCTACGAAATGCCGGTTTCCTCACGATGTTTTCCGTTAAAGCAAGTGATAATTAATTTATAATATGCACATGACTTCGAAAAGTCAGCGGTGCGTGCCTCGGGATCGAACTCGAACCATTCGTCGTGGGAGGCACATGGTTAAACCACTAGGCTATCTTATTTTTTTTTATATGCTATTTTAATTTTATTGCCCGCTTACTGTAGGACCTCGCCTTATTTGGTCGTTAGGGCCAGGCGCAGCACTCATTGACGGTAGCTTATTGCAGCTGCGTCGTCGTCTTTCGAACTTATTAAATTACGGGATATTGTTGTCTATGCAATTTCGGTACCGCGGGTGTCGGAATGAGCTCTTGTGCGGTACAAGGTTGACGATATTCTGTTTACGTCTTGTCATTTGAGGGGGGAGATTGTTTTGTCGAGCATCCCTGGAATTCAAGGCTACAGTTATTTTGTAATTGGTTTGGTTGTTTTATGCTGTATATGCCTGTTGTGTGGCATGGAAATAAGCAAATTGCCTATAAATGAAAGGGGATTTACTTACGTCTTCTATGCTATACCAGCTTCAGATAAACCTTTTTCATAAAGATGGCAACTCTGAGTCCATTCCTCTCACGCTACTGCAATTTTTTTTTTTTTTTTTTTATTCGATGATTGGCTTGCACTTGACCACCATCTCGCCTGATGTTAAGCGATGATGCGGTCTACGATGGAGCACGCTTGCCTAGAAGAAACCGATTCACTCGTGACTTGAAGATACCCAGATTGTAACTGTTGGGAAACACCCACTCGGGCAGCGCATTCCACTGCTTGGCGGTTTTCACAATGAAAGTAGAATCAAAGCGCTTTGTTCGGGTTCTTGGCATATCTACCATGAACCGATGGCGTCTTGTGGTGCTTCTGGCCGTCCGATAGAAGAAAGGGCAGGAGGGAATTAGATCATGCAGATCTGAAGCACACTCTCCGAAATGTATCCGGTAAAAAACCGATAAACTAGCAACTTTGCGCCGATGCTCAAGACTTTGGAGTTTGGCCTGAACAAGGGAGTGGTTGTTGATGAGCTTCTTGGCACGCTTCTCAATAGACTCTAACGCCTCAAGCTGATACTTTGCTGTGCCATCCCAAAGGTGCGAGCAGTACTCCATGCATGAACGAACCTGTGCTTGGTATAATTGAAGCAACTGTTCCGACGTGAAGTACCGCCGCACCTTCGAGAGGATACTCAGTTTTTTAGCAGCCATTTGAGCTTTGGACTCAGTATAGGAGCCAAAGTTGAGGGTTGACGTCAGAGTTACGCTCAAGAGCTTTAATAGAATGCTTAGCTATAGTTCGTAAAATATAGCTTGATCTTTGTGACAGATGTCAAAACGATACATTTTTACTGCATTTTGACGTTATTTGTTCGTATTTGACATCTTTAGTATTTTGTTGGCTGTCCGGACTTTATTGATAAAATGTATGGTTGAGAAGTAGAAAAACAAAAGACGTTTTAAAAAGCTTTAAAATAAGATTTATCTTCCTGTCGGTCGGTTGCAGAAAGCAGTAATTAAATTTTAATGGAGGCATTACCCATACAATGTCTAGTCTATCGTTAAAGTCTCCTTTAAAACTTAATGACCTTTTCTGCAACTCAGCGTAAGTCCCTTATATTATACCTAATTAATACTTATTAGTATTTCCGAATGCTAATGAAAAAGCACGAAATACCTTTCATGAAGTTTCATGAAGTTTTCTTTCATGAAGTTGAATTTCATGAAAAACGTACACAGCAGCATTTTTACTTACTGAGTTCAAATGAAAAATTAATTTAAACTGAATCATATTTGTATGTTTTACGATTTCAAAACGCTGACTAAGTACACACATCAAAAGTGTCTAGGGATCAAGCATTTTTATGCGGATTTCTTGAGATTGAGATGTGGCTTTGTAATAAATTTATGATTTTATAAATTTATATGGATCCTTTTTGGTGCATTTCATAATTTGAATCAGGAACTCTCAATCAAATTCGAGTAAAAGATGAAAATAAGCTGTCAATATTTTCCCTATAAAAACATACAACGCATTGAAGACATTATTAGTGCTACTGTTTCCCTACTACTGATTAAAACCAACGTTATTATGGAGCGGCGACGTCATTTAAGCAGGGAAGAAATGCTCAGAGCCGTGGGAATGATAGAAGCTGGTTCCCGGCAACGTACTGTAGCTTTAGCTCTGAATACAAGTCAGAGTGTTATCAGTCGACTTTGGACACGTTACCGAAGCACTGGTACCGTGGCTGAGCGCCATGGAGGACGGTATCGCTGCACCACACGGAGACAAGACCGATACATTCAAATCTTAACTCGAAGAGCTTCAACAATAACCGCCATGATGTTAGCCGTGAGGCTTCATCACTCTTCAGGGAACTTAATTAGCGACCAAACAGTCAGAAACCGCTTGCATGAAGTGAACCTTCATTCCCGAAGACCGCTACGGGTACCACCTATAGCAATGCACAATCGTAGGATTCGATATCAATGGGCTCTTGAACACAGAAATTGGGCAGAAGAACAATGGCGTTTCGTGTGCTTTTCTGATGAGTCTCGTTTTGGTATGAGACCGGATACAAGACGTATACGACACTGGAGAACCCCTGGACGCCAACAGCGATTAAAATCCTGCCAGGAAGTCCATCCTTATAGTGGTGGAACCATCATGGTATGGGCGGGTATTTGGATCGGCGGAAGAACTGAGTTGATTTGGATCAGAGGCAACCTCAACGCTCAAATTTATGCTGAGACGATTGTATCAGACGTCATCGTTCCTCTACAAGTGCAAATCGGTCCCTTATTTCAGTTAATGCATGATAATGCACGACCGCACACCGCAAGAGTTGTAAGACAGACTCTCGCCGCAGCTAACATCAATGTCCTGCCCTGGCCTGCTCAGTCGCCAGACTTGAACCCGATTGAGCATGCATGGGATATGCTACAGAGAAGAGCTCTGCCGAATATGGAGGGTATCCAGTCGCAAGAAGACCTTTTTTTGTTGTTGCAACGAACATGGGCGGCCATTCCACAGCGTGATTTGGATGAACTCATTTTGAGTATGCCAAACCGATGTTCTTGTGTTGTTAGTGTTCGCGGTAGAAACACGGATTATTAATTGTTTAAGTTACCCAATAAAATTTTAAAGAAAACTGTTATTTCAGTCTTTTTTTCGAACTTTAATGTTAGTGGTTCAAATGTCAAAAATCCCTTTATTAGGAAAATGGCAAATTTCTTTATTAATGCAAAGGTGACTTGGTTTATCGTTACTGTGACAAACGAAAACACTTTATTTGATGAATCCTTAAAGAAAATTTTAATTAATATCAATCAGGAGAAAAGTTATTGCAAAAATATATGTTGATCCCTAGATACTTTTGATGTGTGTACTAACTAAAACAATTTCATACTATTGTTTATAATATATGATGTATTAAATAAAAACTACGAAATAACAATACGAAATAAACGAAACGCGGCCTGTGGCATTTAATAAACTTCGACCACACATGTGTCGCTACGTAAACTTTACAACAAATGTCTATGTCGCAGACAATGTTGCACGCCGGTGCATTGAGGAACTTCCTAATTATGTGGAACTTCAACAATTAGTGCACGTAGCGCCGGGAGTGAACCGATAACATCGTTTGCAATGTCTCAGGTACTTTTTAAGTTTAGTTGTCATAGTTTTGTTATTCGACGTTACTTGCGGTTTTGCTTTGAGTTTATTAAAGGAAATTACATATTTGTTGGTAAATAATTTGTTAGGTTCACCTTCGATAAACCTGTAAAAACCTATGCTAGGTACCGATAGTAAAATAGTAGAAACCTATGGTACGTAATACCTTCTTAGTGCTTTAAGGTACTAAACTAATATTTCCGCTAATTTTCAAATCTCAAGGCTGCGCGTTGTCTGTCAATGAGACATGGTGCTGTTTTATAGGTATAGAAGATTTATAGAGTTTTCCAGGATCCTCAAAAAGCCATCCTCGGTCACTATTATGAACTTTTAGAATACATATACGCCTTATTTATCCAGTCCATACCGGTCACAACAATGGTTATTAGAAAATTAATCAAGATTTTGCCCAAAATATTTAATTACTTCACAATTATCTTAACTATGCAGCTCTTCACAAATCACTGCCAGCAATAACATTAGAAACTAAAACTTAAGATTCGCAAAGGCGTAACACTAAAACTAAGCATCATGCACTAAAACTAAATGTTACATCTCTTACTTAGTCGTTTTATTGTATGTCTGAGTTCGCAAGTGAAGTCGGGGTATTGTAGACTATTAATGCAAGTTTTACTCTTGTTGCGATGTTATTTGCATGTATTATACTATGTTAATGTGGTTGGAATATGTTTTTGATTACAATGTTGGCGCATTGTTTATAAAGTTATTTCGTATTTTAGTATTCGCATAGCTTCTAGTCACGACAATATTTTGTTGTTTCTATTTTGTTTAACTAACCGTGATAAAATGGAATTAGAAAAAAAGTTATAAATCTTTTGATTGTGAGATTTCCTGAAGAATTCTTCCCATATACACACAATGTTCTGTATAAATATTACAGCAAGCATTATGTAGTAAATTAAACTTCAATGTTGTAAGCACTAGTTTCCAATAAAACTGGAATTAACACTCATATCTAGTAATTTCACTAAAAACCTTATTCCTCAAACTGCCAGCAACATCCAAGCAAACCCGGTAGTCAACCCATTATACATTAATAATGAAAGTTTTCCTGCGACACAGTTCCCAGTCTTATTTGCTTACGTAATTAGTGCTTGAAGCTATGCGAGTGCAGGATCTTGTGTAGTCGGCCTTCTAGTTAGTGTGTGCTGGTGAAAATGGAGGAAATAATGCTGGCGACACACTGTCAAATGAATTGTGTAAGATATTCTGTTGGAAAATATTTGTTTATTCTTAATGTTATTACAGTTCCGTAGCTAAATGGCAAAAACGAAATTTAATTTCATCCTGTCCATCTGTCTGTAGGTACATTCCTATCCGTCTGTAAAAATATTTTCGCGCACTCCGTCATATGGGATATCGTTAGACAGGTCTTTAAACATAGCATGAAGGATTGTACAAGACTTTTTTATTTAGGTGAATATTCGGTAAGCCATGAGCTCCGAAAGTCGTTAATAAAGTCTTCCCCTTCCCCTAACTTTCCAACCCCGTTAACTAAAAATCAGAATAAAATCAATCATGACATGTATCACAGCACTTTGTTAACAATTTTGATGAAAAGTCAACATTATCTTGTGTCCGAAAATTAGTTTATGAAATATTTATCGGCTAGGTATTTTCAGTTTTTAGAAAAAACCACTTTGTCACAAACTTATATTTGCGATCAGTCGTTGTCGCTGGACGTGTCAGAATAGTAACTGTTTCGCATCCCGTGGTGAACATGTTCATGGATTAAGCTCGTATTAAACTATTATTTTGACTACAATATTTTTTCATGCATAAATAAACATTGTTTTGTTATTTTAAAGCTGGAACACCACTAAATGGTTGCGTCCATTATCGCCGGACAAATTCCAGAATGAATTTTGAGTATTTAAATACTTTTGTACGGTTTACATGTTGTTCAAATTCATGTGGGTAGGTAGTACGTTCAATATAAAAAAAATATTACATATTTTTTTGTACATGTTTAACAGTTTTGCAGAACATTAATCTGGCTTGTTTTTAAGAACTGGGCAGTGCATAATAATGCATAATCGGCCTATAATGTTCCCACTGCTGGGACACAGGCCTCCTCTCTGTGAGAGGGAGTGGGCCGTAGTCCACCACGCGGGTCCAGTGCGGGTTGGTGGACGTCACATGTCTTCGAATTTTTGGTTCTAGGACATGCCGGTTTCCTCACGATGATTTCCTTCACCGTTAAAGCAAGTGATAATTAATTTCTAATACGCACATGACTTCGAAAAGTCAGCGGTGCGTGGGCAGTGCGTTCGAAGCTAATCGCACCTATTTCTTACTAGCTGTTGTCCGCAACTTCGTCTGCGTGAACATGGATTAAAAGTAGCATATGTGTTGCTCCAAGTGCCAGGCTACCATTTTTTTTTGTCAAATTTCATCTAAATCCGTCAAGCCGTTTCAGCGTGAAGAAGTAACAAACACAAACTTTCGCATTTATAATATACTAGTAGGACTAGTAGGATAGGGTAGGAGAACGTAGGTTGCCTTTTTGGTCTAGTGGTAGAAAGCGCAACTGATGAACGGGGAGTCCTGGGTTTGATCCTCGGGTCGGGCAGAGTTCTTAAGTTTTTCCATCGGAAAATTGTCAGTCCGGAGTCTGGAAATTATCGTCACACAAGTGTATGTCTGGTGTGCGGCCCGGCTTACAACTCTGCTTAACCTTACGGGGAATAGAGGCGTAAAGTTATGATATAAGGCACCGTAACAAGCTGTCATGATGACATAACAAAACAAACTCATAATTTGTCCACTGTGAAGGATTTTCCTCAGAACCTACACGAGTAAATAATGATAATTTTGTAGAATCGAGTTTACAAATCGGCTTTTACTGTGTGGCAGCCCTGGAGGGGATTACAGGGATCACTGATCACCCATAAGCCTTTAGTTACACCGATATGCTGTTAACCAACACATATGGAACATGAGTGTGTGTGCATATTGACATAACACATGTTTTTGAGCTTGTGTGCACGTATTCTGTACCAATAACAGATATTGTTTTGCGTGTTACTATGAGTAGGGGTTTGTGTGAGAGTGTGTGCGTAATTGGATTTTAGTGTAAGTAATCGTGTTCTGTTTACTTCGCTTTGATTGGTTAGTGTAGCGAATTATCTCAGTTTCTGAAAGCCTGGTCAAGCAACTGATTATTAAATCTGCTGTAAAGGCTCATGTCAGCTGTTATTGGTTTATCGAAATAACATCGGCCAATCATATCACTTGACATGAGATTTGACAACAGATTAAATTGAAGAAGTTTTCAGAATCAGGAGCTATTACAATGTTTCTTGTCAGATATGTAGTGTAGGTATCTTATGTAAATATCTATTGAAAGTCGATGGGTATATTTTGATGTAGGTGTCTTTCCAGAAGACCTAGACCAGAAGCTTTGTTAGTTACCGAGTAGTAAGCGAGTTGCTTGGCTCTTAGCAACAAGCGAAGTTCTTTGTAGTGTGGCCTTAGCCTAAGTACGCTCTAGATCCATAGCCTGAGAAAGCACAAAAAAAAAAAATACCACGAAAGTCTTCTAGTAACTTCGAGAACAAGACGCAACAAAAACCACCTTATTACATTCTAATTACCGCGTCTAAATTCTCAACCGCACCAAGAACATGCAACAAAACTTGTGTTCGCCTCCCCTCCCACTTGACCTGGAACTAACACCAATTCGTTACACACGGCAACACAAGTGCAAACTGTCTCAGATGTGCATCAAAGTTGACTAAGTAAGGTCTTAATTAGCCAGCCCAAGTTCGATAGGCTACTTGTGGCAGGTCAGCAGTTCTGGAGAACGTCTTAATTAAAATTTAGGTTCACTTTGGCAATGAAGCGATAGTTGGACATTAATTGTTTTCAGGTGGGCAGTTCTTGTAAGTGCAGAAATTTCTAGGAACAATTTGTTGGTGGGAATTCCTGGTAACAATTTGTAGGTATCAATATCAATTTCCATAAATAATCAGATAGGTATTGATATAGAAAACTGCATGACCTGATTGATGATCATACAATCTTTAATTTGTATGTGTAATGTGTGTGTGTAAATACAGTATTTAATTTACAATCGCCATTTTGCATCCTTGTAGGATCACAAAACAGCAACCAGTTGTATTATATTTAGAATTCTAAGGCAATAAATAGAACCTTTTACAGTCTATAGCCATGGGTCTTGTGTAGGCAATAAAGTAATTGCCATAATGAATAAGTATAGGTAACCCCCAGACTAACGGATAATTATTTTACTTTTTAGTAACGTTGCCCCACACTAGGAATTTCTCTGGTATAGGCGCGTTTACAAACACGCTCACACAAACATTTAGACCCGGAACAATACTGTCCCGTGCGGGAACCGAACTCGCGACACGTGGCGCAGCAGTAAATCGCTCTGCTACTGTGCTAACCAAACCATCAAAACCGCAAATCAATGGCTGGTCTATGTGGACGTATACCTATACCTAGAGGCCAAGCCCGAGGCATTTTTTTTGGTTTTGGAAGGTGTTATGTTAATTTTTTATGAATTTAAGTGTGTTAATGTCGTTAATAAAGCAATACGTACATTAAAAATCACTTACATTCATAAAAAAAACCGGCCAAGTGCGAGTCATACTCGCGCACCGAGGGTTCCGTATCATTTTTGGGGGTATAAAGTGAAAAAAACCGGACCGCATAACTAAGTTTGTTTGTGAAGGGATTTTGATGATTTTGAAAAAACTGTACTAGTTAGGAACATCATTTTATTTTTGGTGCCATATTTGGGTCAATTCCTATCAACTCTAATTATTTCAGATTTTTTGCTCCGCAAACTTCGGAGATAAGGGGGGGAATGGTATTTTTTCAGACATTTTTCATCATATGTCGAAAACTATGACACATCAAATTAAATGAAAATATATTTTGAAATGTGCAGATCAAGCCCTTTCATATGATATGCCCTTTGACCTAGTAACCCCACTTTAAAATTTCGGACCCCCACTTCGGCCCCTCTTGTAAATAAAAATATTTTTTGACTTTTTTCATTTGCAATACAGTTGGGCAAGCATTTTTTATAACTGTTCCAAATTTCAAGTCGATAGCATTAGTAGTTGCTGAAATAAGCAGGTGTGACAGACAGACAGACAGTCTAAGCATGGTACTGCCTATTCAGGCAATTCCTTCCGATATAATCCTTCATCGAACCAGAAAAGGCGTGTCCGTCTCATTTAAATATACACAGCAATTCCGTGGTATCGGACAAGGGTGGGCGTATATTGTGTAACTGGCTTATGTAAAGCTTATCGTACCTAGCGACTGTACTTATGGGTTTTGTGGTACGCCAACAAACATTCTATGGGTTACATCACCACATCACGTCTGCATTCCCCGAAGAGATATTCGCCAGTCATTTTAAAAGTTTAATGTAATAAAGGGCGAGCCCATTCAGAATGTTACTGAACATTTTTTTAATGAAAACCCGAGAGTACTTTGCCTGACCCGGGAATCAAACCCTAGGACCAGCTCAGCAAGTCAGCAGTCGCTTTAAACAATTTGTTGTGCGTGTTTGCGCGCAGAATTATACGGGGGCGTTAAATGTGTTGCGATTTAAATGTGGCGCCAAAATTATCGTAATACAAGTGTATGTCTGGTATGCAGCCCGGTTTATGGTTATAGGTTGACATTTGATTATACAACCAAACAAAGTGTAATTAAAAAAAACTAGGTTTAATTATATTTTGTTTTACAGTATAATTCTCCGTTCTACCTAACAGTATGTATCAGAGTACCTTATCAAAGGTTACATAAGCGGTCATAGCCGGTAATCTAACCTTGTTACCTAACTCCGGTTATGTTAGTTACCCGTTATGCCGGCAGAGCTTGTTAGTGCCTCAATTTCGGCGCTCAATTTTTAAATGTGTTTCTTTTTGTAGCTGCGTTTAAAAATACGTTATAGGTTTTTCAAAAACACCCCCATACTTATGAACTGATGAGGTGATTAAATTAAACAGCTCTTATATCAATTGTTATCTCTATTCATTGTCATACAAATGACAAGGATAGTTGTATATTTAATCAGTGGTTAAATTGAGAGGCGTTCATTTATAAGGGCGTTAGTGTTGAGTTAGTTTGTGTTTCAAATGTAGTTTTATTTATTACAAGCTTTTGTCGACGACTTCGTCCGCATAGACTTCAACAAATTATCAATTTTAAAGGACCTCCTTAGTAGTGTTGCCCAAAATCGGTCGTGCAACAATCATTTTCGCAAGATCAAGACCACCTAATTACAGCAAGACTAAGACCAAGACCAAGAATGAATGTACAATACTAAAACTAAGACCACGACTATGGGTATTGATGCAGAACCGAGACCAAAGACGGGGTTAGACTCGTCTCGGTCTTGCATTTGGGCAACACTACTCCTTAGTGTGTCTAATACTACTAGGAGGTCAAGCTGTACCTATGGTTCATCGCACCGGAATCAGATGAAATGTCATTTAGATTTTAAGTTGGACCTCAAGTCCCCAAGCTGCCAAACTGTGTACTGTAACAAAACCACATCAAAATCAGTTTAGTACTTTTTGCGTGATGCGCACACAAATAGACAAAAACCCCAAAATAAAGCACCCTATCCTGACTGTCGCTGACTAACTGACTGACTCCTTGACAGCTTGGCAGATCAAAAGTACCTACTTGTAAGTGGTTTAATTGAAATAAATGCTTTGACTTTGATTAGGGCAGGGGCTTTCAAAGCGGTCCGCAGTGTCCAAAATCGGACCCTACCTATTTTGTGCGAACCTTAACTATTATCTATGTCAAAAGATCGAAGAAAATTAAATGTGCATTGTGCATGTAGGTATTAATTTTATTTAGCCCGCGCTTTATCTATTTATACCACATTTATACAGAGGCTTCCACCCAAATAGGTTTTAAATTCTCAGAGTTCGGTTTCATTTGTTTCATAACAAATTGAAATTGAACTACTGTCATTTGTTTCCCCTGTATTCTGATTTTATACTCCATATAATATTTATACGGCAAATCCAACGTAATAAAGATCAAAATAACATCCAAAATTGCTTGACATTTCATTTTCACAACAGCAAATATATTGAGTCGTGCCGCACGGCACGCATATAAAAATATTACGCTATAATTTTATGAACTTTATTACTGGCACATAAAGTTCACAGTCGTATGTTATTGATAATGAAAACGTAATTGGTATATATTGTTTATTAAATGAAATATTATGACGATAATCTTTTATTTATTTGGGACAATATCATAATATACAAGCTATCAAAACGTCCAAAATCAGGTCAACAGAATATTTTCTCATTTTTTTACCCCTAAAAATGTTGTATTAAAAAATGTATAAAAAGTAGCATTATAAAGGATTTTCTTATCTAACTTAGGCAAGACGTTTTGTCCAGAGATTGGCTGTATTTTTTGGTAAGAGAAAGGATACTTTATTAAGGCTCCCATCACATAAGCGTCATAATATCGGTCGATAATATCGCAAGCGATAATGCGATATTTGTTCTTAGTAGATTTTGTATTAGGACTTATGTGACTTCTGCGATAATAACGACGCAATTAGTGACTCGTTATTATCGCAGCGCACATTGAAAATGTCGGACGATAAAAACGCAGCTGTGTGGACAAGACAGGGACGCATTATCGCAATAATACCGGCGATGTTATCGACCGATATTATCACTCTGCGGGGAGCCTTAAAAATTTTGGGCTTCTGATTCTCCTGTATTTTAGATACTGTTTGTGTGTCAGGTGGGACAGGTAGGCAGTCAAGCAAATTATAAGACACTATGGTTGCTGAAGCCGGTAGAAATTGAATTGTAGGTTTAGGGCCTTCGCTACTAGTAAGTAGCGAAGGCCCTAAACCTACAATTCAATTTCTACCGGCTTCAGCACTTCACTGCAGCGACCACAGCTATAGAGTTACTGGACTGCACGCGTCACGCTTGTCAAAGGTAAGTATTTATTGCTCGGCTTAACTCTTACAAAAATTGACTCTTCGCCACTATTGCCTAATCATAGTAGGTACTCATACTTAGATTTTTTTACATCTTCGGAACTAATCATTACGAAATCTGTGCCCCTAAAAAAAAGGGTACCGTATGAGTCCAATTTTATAGAAATTAATTATAAAAAAAATATCTAACAGTTGATGAAAACAGATTTAAGTAATTTATTTCTATTGAACTAATCAATATTCCAATAAAAGTTATCTTATAATGACAGACCATCCCAGTTTATGTTCACGAGCACCAATAACTGTGGCGATAAAACTGCACTTTAATAATAATCTAGTTTAAATGCGCTTTTTACTTTTATACCAAGTCATAAAGTTTGAACGATAAATAGAATTATAATAATAAAACAAGTTTAAACGGATTACATCGCGTATATTACTGACTAACTTATGTCCGCGGCTTCGCCCGCGTTTTTCGGGATAAAAAGTGGCACATGTGCTATTCCAGACTATAATCTATCTCTGTGCTACATCCAGATCCGTTCAGCCATTCTGGCGTGATTGAGTAACAAATATTCATTCATCCATCCATTCATCCATACAAACTTTCGCATTTATAATTTAGAAGAAGGTGTAGATTTTTCCTGACGTTTCGAACACTTTGCAGCGTTCGTTGCTCAGATCATAGAAACAAGGGAGATGTGCCAAGGCGCTATTGAGCTTGACGCTTTAGTTTGATCACATTGCTCAAAATTAAAGCGTACACGCTGGCGACGCGACGGACCGAACGCAATCCATGGTATAAATACAGTGTTTTAGTTTAGTGTTAGTGATGGTGATGAGTGACGAATAACAGTGTTGGATTGAGGGTGTGCGATATTTTTAATGTGTGGGAGATCTTTATATTCACAAAGAGAGTTTGTAATTGTGTTGCAACCTGTGGTCAGGTCTCTAAACAGAGGAACTTCCTCACACTGAATGCCGTATCTAGTGTTTTCTGCATCAAGTCATTGGGAAAGGCTCTCTCATACGTAGATCATAACTATAACTAATGCATTAATTTTACAGAATCTTCTCCACACAAGACATAATTACTTATTAATAGTCGATTGAATATTATATTCAGTGCTAAACGGATTACCGTTATTGTCGTCATCATTGTCACTAACAATAGATTACCTAATTGGTCATCTCTAAGTGTTAATTGATTCCACACGTATCTATAATGCACTGGTTCAAGTAGATCTTCACATCTATTTATGCATGTTATGACACAATACAATGTAGTTCGTAATCGGGAATATTATACATGTGTCGTCAAAAAAATCATAATCATATTTTTTTGATAACTTATTTGTACATAATGATTTATGGTGATATAACTTTTTTGATTCAGTGATTTCTTAAAAGATTGTAGTAAATATACAGGGTGGCAGGTTAGACAGTGGCAATATTTTAAGGGGTCATTGTACTCATCATTATGAACAACTTTAACTATGGGACCAAACCTGAAATCGCGAAAAAAAATCAGCTGTTCCATACATTTATGTTCACATAATTTAACAAAATATATGGAACAGCTGATTTTTTATTCGCGATTTCAGGTTTGGTCTCATAGTTAAAGTTGTTCATAATGATGAGTACAATGACCCCTTAAAATATTTCCACTGTTTAACCTGCCACCCTGTATAAAAAGGTATATTTATTAGTAAAACGGAACGTAATTTTAATAAAAACACGAATGATCTCTGAACGTTTAAAATTATTCAAAATTTATGCGAAAACTAGTACTACCTCCGACTCTATCCGCTTGACCCACAGGAAATGTGCATTTTTTTTCAGGATAAAACGTAGCCTATAGCACTCAGCAATACTGTAGCTTTTTAATCTAAGATATATTATACTTTATAACTTTACCTCTTTAAACGCTTTTTTTCGAACATGCCCCGATGACCAGCGTTAAGACTATTTTTTTATTCATAAACTACGTAAGTTGACCCCTGTAATCCTGTATCCTTGCCATACTGTAACAAATGACTCCCAATTTTCTGTCAATATCTTCCGGTCTATGTGTATGACGTATGTTCAAAAAGTGCTCTATAGTATCTAATTCTACTGTATAATAAACTAATAATTAATTATGAAATACGATCCATGCCATATTGTAAACGATATTCCATCTAGCGTATCAGCGCATAATCTCCAAATATTAATTACACATAATACCGTTGTAGTTGACAATAAATAATTTACATACATATTATTAATTAATAATTTATCTGTGGAACTCACAAAGCGACCCTTTCACCCTGAAGGATTAGTAGTATAACACCACCAAATTGAAACGTACGCATTGTGTATCAAAAGTCGTTGGTTGCCGTCCTCTGAAATTTGGCCGGTTTACAATATCAATTTAGTTTGGATCAGAGCTGAAATGACGTAAATGCAAATAGAGATAGTGGGAACTGAAATAATTGATAAGGTTTTAGCGTCGACTGTTGTTTCAGTGTAGTTATGGTTAAATTGATAACGGACTTTGTAACTTTGGGTTGTGAATTGTGGTAGGGCCTTTATACGCGTTAATTGTATTCCGGGGACAAAAGATTAGAAATATATTCGAACTAACAGAAAGCTACATTATCCCTGACTTTACTACATTTTATTTCGAAAACGTTCACAATTTCTGTGGGTTACGCGGACGAATTCGCGGGCAAAGTGTTAGTATTTATCCCATCGTTAATTCCACCAATAGAATTTTGTTTTACTAACAGTAAAACTGGAAATGTTTCGTGCTGAAAATGCCTCTCAAGTACCACTACAATGTATGATCAATACGAAATTGCCATGTAGGTATCAACGCGTTTGGTTAACATATAGGTTAGGTAGGCTATTATTTTGTGCGGACGAATGCGTGAGTGACTCCCGTGCCCCCGGCGTAAGGTAGTTGAAGGACTGACTGACTAAAATCACCGGGGTGATTTTAGTCAGTAAGAGTCTGACAGACCCCCCCGCCCCTCTAGGGCGGGGGACATCCATGAGGATTTCCACCCCGAGAACAAAAAAAAAAAGGTAGGTAGGTTTTGGATGAATTACAACCACAAAACAATTATTGCCTCGTTGGTCTAGTGACTAGGCGCGACTGCTGAGCGTGAAGTCCTACGTTCGATGTCCGGGTCGACCAGGGGTATTGAGTTTTTCTATTAGGAAATTCTGAGTAGCAGCCCGGAGTTTGGATTTCCGAAGAATGTCAATGAGTTCGCTCCTTATTACATTGGACTTATGATATAACTGACAAAGCATGGATGTAATATACAACGTTACTAATGTTACTATTAGTTTATGCGAAAGCCGAAAAGGGGTCATTGTACTCATCATTATGAATGAGCAACTTTTACTATGGTACCAACGCTGAAATCGCTAAAAAAAACCAGCTGTTCCATACATTTTTTAGTGAACAAATGTATGGAACAGGAATAGCTGCTTTTTTTCATAGTGGTTCATCTCCCGTATGTACATTTGACAGGACTTAAGAAATGTCAAAATTGACATAATGAAAGTTAAAGATCCCGGATTGGAATTACTGCATGTATTGCAGTTGGGGACCCCCTTCCCCCCATAACCTCCCGCACGAATGACCTGCGTTGAACAACTGTAAGAAGTACATAATAGCTAGACTGTGATAAACATTCTGCTTACTCCTTCAGGAAAACAGGCGTGATGTTATGTAAACCTTAAATTTTAACATAAATTTACGCGAAAATTACACACAATAACAGTATTAATCCTCCTGCACGCTACCGATAAATTAAATTCAGTATAAACTTTCAATTAAAATGGCTGCTAAAACTATTAATCTCATTAGGTCCCGGTAACCAATTTACATAAATAATAAGATAGTGCTACACCAATTTGATGCTACGATTAAATATATTAATGCATTCGATTTAGAGGTAGGTAATAAATAAATGGAAAGTGAATTATTTTATGGAGTATGCCTGAAATATTGTTGGTTGTTAGGAAAATTTTATTTTCTCATACAATCATTACTTACCACTTTATTTTTGTATTTTTACATGAAAACCCCATACATTTTAAAGGTTGTTGTCATAGCAAAAGTCTTTTTTATATACAAGCTTTTTTTAAAAGTAAACACAGATGAAAAGATCCTTTGTATAAATAAATTGAAAAGCTAAAACTAATAATGTACTTTTAACGACAATTGATTTTGAAATTGAAACCGACGATTTAGGGCTCACCGCTGTCGTGCGGTAGTCGTGCGGCTGCAGTGCGGGTGTCGCACGACAACCGGACGGCTCGCACGACAACTCGACGTGTCAAAAGCAAAACAATCGGCGGTGCGCAGTGCGACACCCACACGGCAGCAAGCCGACACCAATCATCTAAATTGAAAGAGCCCTAAATCAATCAACCCCAAAGTATTGATTTAGTAAATTCAACCACCGTAAAATATTAATAGTTATTACTTAAACAAAGTGTGACAGTTAATATTGGAACAGATAATAAATCGTTAAACGATAGGATCGGTAATGAAGGGTGTTTTATGAGTATTTGATTAAATTAACTACGCTCCAGGGCTTCAGCGGACGCTTGCAATTATCATTGGAATTTAAATTATTTTCGGTATTAATATTGCAATAATGATTAATTTTAATAATGGGTTATGTAATGCTCTTTTAGGATTGAAATTGAAATCATTTATTCTGCAAATAGGTTACTAATAACACTTTTAAAAGTCAATTGAGTTTTTCTTTTAAAACTAGATGAGGTCGGTGTTTCCTATCTGACTACCTTTGAGAAGAAACACTGAAACAAACTCAAAGGTCAAGGTCTCTTTTAAAGTCCAGACAATAAAAAATTAAACTATGTAAGAACCATGCAGGTTAGTCTGGAATGGCCTTTAGAGGAAAGAGCCATACAGATTTGAGTGGACCTGTCCTTATTGTGCACGCATGTGCCGTTTTTGTTAATTGTTATTGGTAATTTAATTGGATAAATACTTTCGTCGATTAATTTTACTACTGAAATATTGTGTGGATCGCCGGGCAGAACTTAGTCACGAGTGGCTGCCAATTTAAATTTCTAACTATCCCTTACTACATAAATAAAAAATAACTGATTGTAAATACCGGGTTCTGAACATAATAACACGCCTGTGTTCCTAGGAGATACCTAGGAATAGCTCCCACCTACAAACTATAGCCCACATTTCGCCAGAGAAGATTTGAGTCCCTTAAAATAGTGGATAAGCCCATTGTTATCAATCGAGCACGAATGCAGACTTCAGACTGCTACTTAGTGGAAAAGTCACCGCTTGAGAAGTAGATCTGTAAAACCCACACAAGCTCAAGCTGAAACCAATCGATTTCCTTCACAAACAACTAGTGAAGACAAACAGTCTACCTATCTTACGTAAAAACTTTTAATAGTACCAGAAACTGTACCTAACAAGAAAGGACATGGAAACTAGTAACAGTTCATATTGTACCTGGATTATGTAGGTGAGACAGTTTGTTACAATGTAGGAATAGGTTTTCACATAGTTATAAGACCTAGGCAAAATAGATCGACGACGTTATTAAACTTGACGGAATTACCCATACATTTACGGCATAATATATGAAGAATGGTGTAAACGGAATACCATAGACCACCATGAAAACTAATGAGTTACATCACCTGGCGGCTATGCAATGCATTGTCTGAAAAGGCTCACGATACTGGGCCGTATACAAGGTCAACGCGCCATGGTCCACATTTTAGAAGACCCTATAGCTTGGAGACGCGTTGTATGTGGTCGTGATTCTCAGCAGTGAGAAAACGACAAAGAAGAAGTAAAAGGCTTGAAGTTGGCTGTGAATGATAGTATTATATTATTGGAGTATTATTTATTATTATATAGTATTATATTATACTTATATGGAGAGAATTCAGAAAACTATACCTACTCAGTAAAACATAAGAGAAATAAAGAATGGCATAAATGGCAGAAGGTTTGCGGTTAGTCGAAAAATGCTGTGGATGATGTATTGTTATGGGAAAACATTTGACAAATTCCAGTAAAAAAGCTTTTGCGCTTACGCAGGTAGATTTTCCAAGAAAGAATAAAAAGCGCAATAATGTATTATTGTCACTATTGTAGCATCGATTTTTGGTACCTACACACTGGTTTTTTTTGGAACATTTTCATATCACAAAAATATTCGCATGCCCCAATTTCTTCTACATAAACGAATTGATCCACATCCATTGCGGAGTGCAACAGTATTGGATACTTAATGCTTTTAGCAAGACGTGCATTGGACACATTACTGATGTTTATAGACGTCCAGAGTGACCGACCCAATTATCATATTGGTTGGTTTGATCATACTACTGGTCCCTTGTGTTGGTTGCATTGTAGAATTGAATTTCATGTTCTTTTACATACCTATTTGTTCAGTAAATGTTTGACATCAGAAGTAGCACTCCATTGATTGAACTGAGATTAGATTTTGAATCGACTAAAAATGGTATTCCGCTAAAAAGTTTTGACGTACTACTCTTATATTTAAGCACGTGAATATTTTTTTTTGTTATTTAGGTATGTGTCATTTCAGAATGTTAGCAGGATATAGCTTTAGTTAAGATCAACTTTTGGTCAATTTTCATTTCGGTATAACTTTACGTTTGTCGTTGTTTGTTGGAAGAATGCTATTATTGGGAATCTAACTAAATTTGAAATAAAAAAAAGAGACAATATTACACGAACTTTATAATAATTAGCAAGTAATTACAAAAATCAACAAAAATAAGTATGACACGTAAACATGGTAAGCAAGAGATGTTGTCGGTAGAACGCGCGCCGGTCAAAAGAGGGCGACGCACTCGCAGCAACGGCTTTTATGTCCTCTGCGTCAGATGACGTCAGCTTTGGTAGTAGTGGTGGAAAGGATTCTGCTAACACGGCCTCTCCTGACATGGCGGCGTCCTCGCAGCCTTCTTGAGAAGAACCCCGTCGTGGCGGCGTCCTTAAGTCTTCGTCGGCGCGGCGCCAGCAACCACCAGCGCAGCAGCCAGCAGCGCAGTAGCCAGCAGCGAAGCGGCCAGCGGCGCAGTGCAGCAGCATAGTTACATGAAACATGTATTGCAACAGTTAGAAGTTTTATTCGCTTTCAAGGAAAGCAATAGCTGAAACAACAACAGTTAATTATTTTACTCGCATCTGAAACAGAGAGAAATTAAACACTTATTGCTAGTCAGACTGTTCCATTGTAATTACAACATCAGCTATCACAGCTACTACGGGTTGTCGTTCACATCAACGCCTTCGCTCAATCGACAGGCCTTACATGATCGTCGAGTCCCAAGCCTATGACCGCAGCCTTCCCGGCCTTACAGGGACCCAACCACACAGACACGACACCCAGCTGTACCTCAGCCCTTGTACAGGTCTATTCCAGGTCACCCCGATGCCATTTCGCACAGGCCTTACACGGGTCTCTTCCCAGTCAACCAAATACCAAAAGGTAGGTACAGCTCCACAACAAATAAACACCATAACACATGGTTCTACACCTACAGTCTGACGCACAATGCAAATATTACAACAGACATAAATAGAAATACAACACAAAAGTAAGAACAGTGACATGAGTAAAATCGATGTACTCTTATGCTCAAAGATAACGGCTATGACTCCGCGAGTTCACTTGCCATTTCAGAATAACATCTGCTCGGCCGTACCTGACCGAACTTGTAGCTAGAAATGCACATTTGCATATTTACACATTCAAAACGGAATCAAGTACCGCCACGCAACTACGTGCGTGCTTCATCTCGGACAAAGCTCAACACAAAACGAGTTATGACGAATAATGGTTTGGTCTCACCGGGTTTGTCAATTCAAATGCGCAAGGCGCTCCAAGACGCCTTCTTACACTGGAACGGTGAGCCACGTCGAGACACGTTGTACAGAGTAGGACACGTGCAGGTGCCAGTCTTGCTATCAGGCGGTAGGCAACTGACGATGGCGCCCGCGTTTGCCACTTCAAAGCTCGACCACTGTTCCAGGACGGTCACACCGTTCCGACCCAGAATCGCTTTCCATTGTTGCACTCGAGCAACCTAAATCTGGAAAAAATGTGGCGTGCGCTCTCTCCGACTATTTGTTTTGGACGGTATTTTGACTTACTTTTACCGCTTACGAACTTACAACAGAAATCAAAACAATTTACGGAAATAATAAAACTGTGGGTAGATGTGAATCTTAACAAATGTACAAAAATAGAGTGGGCGAATGGGATAGAACCCAAAAGTTGAGTTCCATCCCACTTCTGATATTGGGAATCTAACTAAATTTGAAATAAAAAAAAGAGACAATATTACACGAACTTTATAATAATTAGCAAGTAATTACAAAAATCAACAAAAATAAGTATGACACGTAAACATGGTAAGCAAGAGATGTTGTCGGTAGAACGCGCGCCGGTCAAAAGAGGGCGACGCACTCGCAGCAACGGCTTTTATGTCCTCTGCGTCAGATGACGTCAGCTTTGGTAGTAGTGGTGGAAAGGATTCTGCTAACACTATTTATAACATTGATGACACTGAGACTAGATCGAAACTATATTTTAAACATTTCAATATTAGGAGAATAATTGCCCTCCTGGACAGATTAAGGTACATGTTAAAGTGGGTAAGTCACAACACAATAAAAAACCGGGCAAGTGCGAGTATGCCTCGCGCCCTAAGCGTTCCGAAATATGATCATAGATGGCGCTACTGCATACTTCCAATGGCGCCATCCATGAGCAGATGGCTCCACTTATGGTCCGGTGACTGACGGCGGACAACAAAGTGATCCTATAAGGGTTCCGCTTTTCCTTTTGAGGTACGGAACCCTAAAAATGCAATTTTACATTATACCTAATTATACCGTTTTCTTATTAAAATGGCGTGAATGATGAAGAGATGTTTACCTGCAACAAAACATAAAATAATGGTTATTATTATGATAGAGAGGAGATAGAAGGAATATTCGCTCGTTTGATGTAACCTTTAGACTCAAATAGGGTGTTAGGGCCGACACACATAAAAGCGCTGCGAGTGACGTATCAACGCAAAAATCTGTGACGTCACCAGGCGCGTATGTTCAGAATAAAAACAACATTAATCCCCACAATACCAGTACCATATCACCATCCCCAATTCGCTTAACAAGTCAATATACAAGTCCAAAAGGGGCATTATCCTTGTAGGCCCACAAACGACGGTAGAGGGCCCGATTTTAATCATGAGTTCACATTGAGGCGCCCAATTCAGTGAGATAGGCTCCGTAGGGTAACCATGTCGCATGTATGGGTAGGATAAAATTATGGATGATTTGTTGTGAGCTGGTAAGGATGATGCTTACTTATAAATCGATGCTTGTTCGGTCTAATAAGTGCAAGGTTATTTAGTGGTAGTGGGAATTTTTTTTCTTGGTTCGATTCCTAAGCCGGAGAGCTCTTTTTTTCGCTTTTCTATAATATCTTTCACTTTGTGCCGGTTTTTATTATTAATATCGTTAGGTATGTATATCTAAATCGATAAATAAAAATAATATCCAGATTTTAAAAATAGCAGTTTATTATCTCAATGGAATCTGTAAGTTATTGTACACATAACTATAAATAAAAATATAAAGAAATTGTGTTTAGTCTGGATTGTGAATACCTATAAAATATAAGTTTTATGAGTTTTCGTTTTATTTGCAGAGTGGATGTAAACGCAATCATGCTGAGAATTAGTGCAATGAACTGCAATATCTATCATAAAAATATAGCTTAAGTTTTAGATTATAATAAATAGTGTTAGAAATCAAGTATAAGGGGATTGTTATAGTATCAGCTAGAATATCTTCACACGTATTTTCTTTTAATTTTTCATATGAGTATTTCTTCCAACTGTATTTTTCCTAATACAAAAATAAGATTGTTGAAAGATGGTATGGAATACGACCCAAACCAACAGTTTTTTTTCTGCTACTGTGCTGTTTTCTTGGTCACCCCACTTCCCATACCCTCAACGCTAATGTGCAGAAATTTTATTCGCCTGTGAGTTTAAAGCGGACGAATGAAGCGATTTTTTTCAGTTAACTGTTATTGCTCGATGTAAGGATACAGCGCTTTAGCGGATTTTATCGCAAATGCCTGCATGAGTTTTGATTATCGCGTGTGATTGTTGAGTTCACAAGATTTTGTGGAAAATGGGAAAATAAGATAGTTTTTTCGTAGTAAATAGTGATCTTTTGGATATAAGTTTATTATGTTTGCATTAAAGGAACTAACCTCTACCAAAATTGACAATTGCAGGCTCCGTAAACCTTATAACCGAACGGATTGATCGATCAGCAAGGTTATGTTGCGTTTGCCGCGGTCAGTCTGTAGATGGGTGACCATATTTAACATTTTGACATTCAGTCCTAATAATATGTGGTTAGTTTGATAGCTGATCATTGTTAGACAAAGGGGATACCTGATGGATTCACCCTCTGCTACTTCATCATTAGAATCCTATACATTCTTGAGACGTAGACCCTATTTCAAAGCAACATTGTGTTATAAAATTTGCTCCATATAAATCGATATCCAATATTTTACACACTTTGTAAACAGATTGGTGTTAAATCGATATAATATATCTCGCGTGAGAAGAGATCATTATTGCCATACAATCTATCTTATGGGAGAGTCTTTTGTTCAAAATTGGGTGAGCTACAGAGATACCTAGAAGAATAAGGGGGACGGAGGGTCGGTATTTTTTTCACATTTTAGCTATACCTATAATTAAGATCACTGAACTTAAAATTGTCAAAAAAGTTTAGAATTCTTACAGTTAGCTCTTTCAATTGATACCCCACACAATATGTTACGAGAAAATCCTCTATGACAGACGAAAAGATCACTCCCGTGTCCGCTGATCTTTTAAGGGTTCCGTTTTTCCTTTTAAGCTACGGAACCTAAAAACTATATCTACTATGTAAATTATTGGTATGTTTAACTAATAAGCAAAACAAGAAAGGGATGGAATAACAACTTACAAAACTACTTAGTGCCTACTTGTAGTCAACTTCAGCGTGTCTTAACTAGTGTCGTTTGAACTTGTTTAAATGCAAGAAACAGCATTGATTTTCTTATGATCCTTTCTTTTATCTTGTAGTAGAACATGAGCTAGTCACAATTTCGTCTATGTATTTGTTTTGTTCCAAATAATCAGTTTTATGGCGAAAAACATCAAAACAAGCTTTTATAATGACCATTTCCCAGCTCCATCGTGACCTTGAACATCATCTAGGTCTTATAGTACTTGTTAAAACAAATCCAATGAACTCAAACACGACGGAGTTATCCTCACGAGCCACCTCCTCCTGGCTCCATCACGAAATGGCCTCCACGGTACCATATTATTGCATTGTCATCATTTTAATTATGATTGTGAATGTGAGTACTATGTGGGTTATTATGTTACATTCATAGATCTTAAGCTCAGTCTGGCAGTTTGAGTACATTATGAGGCCTACCCACCCACATGTCCTTTCTGATAATGTTCGTCGGGTAGTTGAGCTCCCTTAGTCACGTTGAGCTACTACGATACTCGGCACATGCGTGCACAGTCAGGACAGGTCCACTCAAATCTGTATGGCTCTTTCCTCTAAAGGCCATTCTAGACTAACCTGCATGGTTCTTACATAACTTAAAATTGTCTGGACTTTAAAATAGACTTTGACCTTTGAGTTTGTTTCGGTGTTTCTTCTCAGAGGTAGTCAGGTAGGAAACATCGACCTCATCTAGTAAAAATATTGACGTGTAAAAGTGTTATTTATACTTACTTACTTAATAACTATTACTTAATATAAATACAATATAATGTACTTACTTACAGAATAAAGAATTTCAATTTCAATTTGTCATCAAAGTTTCATTATGCGTTCTAAATTTCCGCTCAATCGGTTGGGGGGAACTGGTCTAAAATTCAGTTGTAAGATTTCGTCTAACACACATACACAATTACACACACGGCAAGTTAAATAAAAGCTTGTAATAATAATTCACTCCAAATTAAAATTGTAATTTTGTGACACTCGATAAGATTCCCGAAACGACCAATTTCGATTGTCAATGTTTACGCGATTCATGTGATTAGTGATCGTGTACCTATTCGATTGTCAATATTTTTTACACGTTATTACGTACCTAAACATTGATCAATCGCAATTGACCCTTTATGTGGCCAGAAGCGGTGACTATGGCCATAACCTTTTCAAAAACATCTTTGAAGTTTCTTCTCTCTTTATTAGTAACATATTTTCCAGATAACACGTAAATCAGTACATCTATCATGTCTAAGATTGGCTGCCTACCATTATGGCTGGCCATCAATCTTGCAAGCCTGAGTCGATTTGTTCAGCCAAATTGGGAGTTTATTCTTTTGGCAAATTGCTCTTCAGCCTCTGTTAGTCCGTATGATCTAGTGAGAAAATAATGATTTATCAAGAATATTAGATATAATATGTGTTTTTGAATTGTGCTTACCCATATGGAACAAATGGGACTGTGTAAAGGAACTATAAAATTCTATACATTAAAGTAATGCATTATGTATCTAAAGCTTATGGCATTCAGAATAGAAGGCTTTGAAGACGAACTTCATAACCTCAGATCATAGAAACAAGGGAGTTGGCCAAGGCTTTATTGAGCTTGACGCTTTAACACGATCGATGTGATCCTGTTTCGATGGACCGAACGCGATCGATGATTTATAAGCAGTGTTTTAGTTTAGTGTGAATCACGAGTGACGAATAATAATAGTGTTAGATTGGGGGTACGCGGCATTTTTTTTATATGTGTAAGATCTCTTTTTAGATCCCCACTCACACCCCCACTCACACCGTTTTGCAATGAAAATAAAAATATTTTTTGTGTTTTTTAATTTAATAAAGTTGGGCAAGCATTTTTTATAACTGTTCCAAATTTCAAGTCGATAGCTGTAGTAGTTGCTGAACTAAGCAGGTGTGTCAGACAGACAGACAGACGAAGTCGTACCATAAGGGTTTCTTTTTAGGGTTCCGTACCAAAATGGTAAAAAAAGGAACTCTTATGGTGCGACTTCGTCTGTCTGTCTGTCACAGCTGCTTATTTCAGCAACTACAAATGCTATCAACTTGAAATTTGGAACAGTTATAAAGAATGCTTGTCCAACTTTATTGCAAATGAAAAAAGTCCAAAAATATTTTTACTTTCATTGAAAAAGGGGCCGGAGTGGGGGTCCAAAGTTAGTTCAAAGGGGTTACTAGGTCAAGTGACATATCATATGAAAGGGCCTAATCTGCACATTTCAAAATATATTTTTATTTAATTTTATGTGTCACAGTTTTCGACATATGATGAAAAATGTCTGAAAAAATACCATTCCGCCCCCCTTATCTCCGAAGTTTGCGGAGCGAAAAATCTGAAATAATTAGAGTTGATAGGAATTGACCCAAATATTGCTCCATCAAAATTCCTTCACAAACAAACTTAGTAATGCGGTCCGGTTTTTTTCACTTTATACGTCCAAAAATTATACGGAACCCTCGGTGCGCGAGTACTACTCGCACTTGGCAGGTTTTTTATACAAAGGAGCGTTTTAGTTGTGACGACGCACACTGCTTTAAAAGTGGCGACAGGAGTTCCCGTACTGATTTACTATGATAACATGTCTCCTTGTTTCTATGATCTGTAGTGTCTAGGTATAAGTGATAGTAATATATTGATTATAATTATTGTAAATGTGAGTACTATGTGGGTTATTATGTTACTGTTATAGATCTCAAGTTCAGTCTGACAGTTTGAGTACTTTAGGGGGCCTACCCAAATGTCCTTTCTGATGGTAATGTTCGTCGGGTCGTTGAGCTCCCTAAGTCTGGGTTGAGCTACCACGATACCCGGCACATGCGTGCACAGTCAGGTCAGGTCCACTCAAATCTGTATGGCTCTTTCCTCTAAAGGCCATTTCAGACTAACCTGCATGGTTTTTACACAATGTATCTTAATTGTCTGGACTTTAAAAGAGACATCAACCTTTGAGTTTGTTTCGGTGTTTCTTCTCAAAGGTAGTCATATAGGAAACGCCGAACTCATCTAGCTTAAAAAAAAATATTTTGACGTGTAAAAGTGTTATTTTTAACCTATTTACAAAATAAATGTCATTTATCATAAAGATACTAAAAAATCCCCCATTTAAAGTTTTGACCAAACTGTTGGTTTAAATATGACTTCACCTGGTATCTATGCGCAAAAATCATTGTAGGTAAATCAAAACACCGATGTAGGTACTGTATCGAAAATCATCTCTATATACGTTCGAGAGTAGTAGAGTAATTTCCATTATTTTCTTCACTATTGTGTACGTTTAAATAGTCAGTTCCTAAACAGCTTCATATCCTACATATTCATGAGTATTTATGCCTATGCAAGTATGCATGCCATAGAACATTCCTTGAATATCTGTCAACGGCCTTGCATAGCTGACATGGTTTATTAACTATTATCTTTATAGCATAAACCTATAGTCTACTACTCAAGTGTAAGTAGGTGCTATCAAATCTTAGGAAATACATATATCTATAACAATATTATACAACTGAAGAGTTTGTTTGCGCGCTAATCTCTGGAACTACCCGTCAGATTCGTTTTTTTTTTTTATATTAGAGCCAGATTCATGAGGAATAGTATAAGCTATTTAACATCATGCTATGACCCTTATGAGCCGAGCAATGGGGGTGAAACCGCGGGGAACAGCTAGTCATTAGGGGAGATGGGGGAATTGGGAGTCACTTAAGGAAAAGTCATTATTGTAATCACAAATGATCAGTCTTATATTTTTTTCATATTTACTAATCTTTAAAAACTAATCAGGTATCAAGATATATAAATCTTTTTTGACTATCATTAACATAAACATAATTATAATTAAGAAACAAAAAAGTAGTTTTGACTCCAATTACCCACATGTAAGGGAAATGAAAGTCAGCTCATGGGGGAATAAGAATAATATCTTGCATTAATAAACATAAGTTTAGTTCTAGTACTACATTTTAAGATTATTCTATTCGTAAAATTAACAAATATAGATACTCACGTTTTCGATCGAAATTTCGGAAATTTTACAACGGCCCCTCCCCTGTGACACGTGTGTCGCTCCCGGTCATAGATTATACAGTATCGGTGACGCGAGCTTGACTAGCGGGTCGGCGTATTGGGGAGTGCGGGAGGGATGCCGAGCTAAACCCCGTGCGACATAGCCGTATTCTGTAATGCTTTAGGTTCATTTCTTTTTGAATTGACCCTCATTGCCCATTGACTCTCATTCCCCCCGGCTCCCCTAAAGATAAAAAATCAAAAAAATCAAAAAATACTTTCATGAAAATCTGGCACCTCTTCCGTTGCAATCATGAACATCTTCCGTTTGCATCATCAAATCAGCTGTATAACATAATAACACCGTATCAAGTTGACATGTTACACGGGTGTGCAAAATTACAACTCGATCGGATAATGGGAAATGACAAAATAGTTATCATAAAAAAATCATAAATTGTCACTGGTAAAGTGTGAAGCTAAAATTTAAATGAAATCGTTTATTTGTTATAATAAGGTAGGTATTGACGTAATTATTATGTAACATCAACCATAATTATATAACATTAATCATATCATCAATACTAAAAATAATCATCCAATTCACCTCTATCTCAACCCTGTATTAATAACCCTGCACTGCCGGCTGCGGTCTATTTGATCCTTGACACGAAGGATCCCTTTCAACAGGGTTAGGATTGCCTTCTAGTTATTGTTAAATTTAACTATTAATTCCAGTATGTATTACATTACTATATAAGTTATGTCTATTTACGTTTTCTTGTTGAAAAAGGGAACAAACTACAAAGCCACTGTAGGTAGGTATTTTTATTTAAAACGCAGATGAATTTCCTATCTTTCATAATTATTACATAAAAAAAACTAACATACAGGTTAAAAAGTAGACCCTCCTTTTGGTCTTTGCCGCAATAGGCACAGGAGGACGCTGTAGTCCATTTATTTATTTATACATACAGTCACAAACTCACAACAGTCATAAAAAGAAAGTGAAAATATCATCATTGTATTTTCCCCATTCTAATAGAAGTAATAGTCCACGAATTTCTAGAAAAACATTCACGATTCCCCACAACACCAAAAAAATTTACATTTTTCCTCTCCGCCACCTAACCCCCCACCGCGACGGGGGTCATTCCGACCACTCATTAACCAGATAGATGCCGCTGTCAGCATACTCGCCCCATATATTTTAACAAGCCACGCTAATTTCCCATTTATTGTCCATTCTCACATAAAAATACGTTATTCGCACGCAAAAATAAGAATTAATGATGATCTGATTACTCTTATTTTTATTCTTGTCACATTTTTGCTTTGTGAATTGCTTTGCGTTGTTTTCTTTATGATTGTACTAATGTGATTTTGGTATTGAACCTGATAATATTTATTGGGAGTTAGAGCCACCTGTGCTCACGATCGTTCTAACTGTATTAATACGCCAATACATACATTATGTTATTTATTTACGCTTTGACCCCAAAACCGGGTAAGCAAGGTTATTTATATGTGTATTTTATTATTTTTATTTATATGAAATTTTGACTAAACTATGTTTTACGACAACTTGTATAATGCATAAACTTTAAATCCACTTTGTATACTAGATACTATCTAGTCATAAAATGCAACTCTGTAAACCCTAAATGCATTTAAAGCAATTTTATTTTCATCAAAATTTCACAGATATTAATCCACTTCAGCAAACATACTCGCTTTCAACAAACTTGCATTTATAGCGAAAACTTCAACAATTCACTTTACTAGCATTAATCATGCCAAAACCAGTTATCTGCTATTTTTCCTAGAATCGCAATCAGTTGAATGTCAACACGAATAAAAGAAAAGCCCGAACATAAGTAACAAGACAATATCGACGTGCTTTCAACGGTAATACCCATCGCAGGCAGGTTGTTCGATAGATTATGACGTGCCCTATCGCGTTTAATAAAGCTGTGCTTTTTAGGGTTGAGCCCAAGTTCACTAAATTTTTTTTTACTACACTGATGGAACATTGCAACGCGATATTTTGCATCAGGATTAAATATGAACATGGTTTTTTTTTAAATGGAACAACTCGCTTGAAACTAAACGTATTTAGTAAGTTTTTTGCTTTATTTTGATTTCAAGAATTGCAGTTTCATTCGAGGTACCTACTTAAGTTTTATTTTTATCCTCATAGTGGTTTATAACAAAACTTTACTTTTCTACATACGTAAAAAGGATTTCTTTAGTCAAGAAATGTGATTTAGAGATATAAGCTTAGCTCAAGCATATTTACAACATATTAATTTTGAACCTAAAGGTTTTGTTTTTTTATTAATTTTAGTTTTGGTTTGTTTGATTGAAGTGAATGAAAAATGGAATATTTTGTCAAAATAAAACTACTTAATCGCAATGTTAAAATAGAACCAAGATAATTCAGAAATTTAATCTGAGAAAATATTATTTTCAGAGTGAATCATTTTTACAAGCTTTTATTTATCTTGGCGTGTGTGTATGAGGCGAAATCTTGTAACTGAATTTTAGACCAGACCACAACCGATTGAGTGGAAATTTGGAACGCATATATTATGTCACTTCGATGACAATGCAATAATATGGTACCATGGAGGTAGTCTCATGTTGGAGCCGGGAGGTGGCTATAGAAAATCCTCAACTTCTTATTTTCTTAACATAACTCCGTCGTGTTTGGGCTCGTTGGATTTCTCTTGACCAATACGAATACTTAGATGATGGAGCTGGGAAGTGGTCATTATAAAAGTTTGTTCTGAAAAATGTTTTTCAACATAAAACTTATGTTGAATTTAAGAAACTTGCTTTTACTGACGTGCCTCATTATAAGTAAACTGTTTTTACCGTGTATTTATAAGTTGTGCAAAACTTTATTGTTTTAAACTAGTTTTGTTTTCAGAAACCTTTGTAAGAGTACTGTTTGTAACTGTAATATGGTTCGCTTGATTTTCTCTTCGTATTAAGCAATGTTTTATAATTTCTCCAGCACGATTATTTTTCTATTCTTAGAGGTTTTCTTGAAGTTCTACTTATAAATAAAGCTTCTTATTTTCTGTTGCCTTTAGTTTTATTGAAAAGTAAATGTCAGTAATAGATACGATTTAAACAGCGTTTAAATGATGAGGCGGTGAAGCTACCAGTGGCGAAAAGTGAGGCAAAGGCGGTACCTACTACCTACATACATTCGTTTATTCACTCTATTAACAAAATTATTGCGAATAGGTAGGTATGATATTAGTGAATAATTTTGTTACTATTTTATTGTACCGAATTTCCCCCAAACTTGTTTGATTTTTTTTTATTTGTAAATAGGCTTGCGTTTGACTGCCATCTCGCCTGATGGTAAGCGATGATGCGGTCTACGATGGAGCACGCTTGCCTAGAAGAAACCGATTCACTCGTGACTTGAAGACACCCAGACTGTCTTCGCCACTGGAAGCTGCATCTTCTACCTCGACTAACTAATAGGTAAATAGCCCTTGAAATTATATTTAAGGAATATCGTTATGTTTTCACGAAATAATCGTATTTTCCTCAAAATAATATAATTTCGAGGGTTATATGATGAATATTATTTAGTAATTATATATTATTCATTATGGTCGCGAATCGCATTTGGATCAACATACAACGTAAAACAGCGATGAAATTTGAAAAAAACGCAAGATATTTTGATTTTAGCGCGCAACCTTGACGGATCCACCTTGAGGAAAAGTTTTAATAGGCTGCCCATCTGAGAGCTGTCCCTATTACATGATACTTATAACTACCAAAATAAGGTTAGGTATACTAAACACCTCTGTCCTCTCCTTCGGGGGATACAGGCGTGATATTATAGATAGATAACTCACCAAAAGCTTGACCCTATATAAGGTAAGCAAATCGCTCCCGCTACCTCTTATCACACATTCTTATACGATTCTTCCTTCTACCAACACCCTTCCACTTTCAATATCAATCTATATCAATAATCAAATCAGAGTGCCTCCACGGCGGGTAAATCAACTTTTTAACTTTGTTATTCAGCTGGTTTTGCTTGGCGGCACGTTCTAGCGTTCAAAGTGGGATATTGAATCGGCGTACCTACGGATTTGTCTTTAAAATATGTTCAGGAAACTAGGTTTTAAAGGGTATCCATTTGTGGTTTGGTTTTTTTTTGTTTTTAGGCTAAGTTATTAGTTGAGTGTACAACAGATTGTTTTTGAAAAAAATATTATTTTGTGGAATGCGCTGCCAGAATGGGTGTTTCGCGATAGTTACAATCTAGGTATCTTCAAATCGCGAACTCGCGAGTGAATCGGTCTCAGTAATCGTGCTCCATCGTAGACCGCATCATCGCACACATCAGGTGAGATAACGGTCAAACATAGGCCTATAATAAATAAAATAAATTATTTATCTAGTTCGAAAGTAAGCAGTATTAGTTTATGGCACAATGTGGGTTCTAAAAATAAAAGTAGGCGTACCTAAGTTACTTTTATAAGGTTAAGCTCGTATAACAAAACTTTTATACCTAAGTCCTAAATTGAGTTTTTTTATGTAATACCATCTAATTACTTTCTTATTAGACCTACTTCTTATGACTAAATAATCAGTTTAGTGACTCACAGCTAAAAAAACTGTTGTGTAAAATTAGAATTAGAATTTAAAATAAAATAACTTTTGAGTAACAAGCTCAAAATCAAATAAATTCTTCCATTTCTTATATATAGGTAAAGATCCCCAATCACCATACATTACAATAATCCATTTTATTAAATCAAAAATTTTAATAACATTCATGAATATTTCATAGGAATTCTCATCCAATAAAAGATAAAATATCAAGCAAAAGAACAATTACGAGAACAGAAGAAAATTACGCGTACAATAAAAACGTTAGCGTAAACTAATTACAGCGTAACTCAAGAGTAATCTAATATATTTGGAGACGGAACACGATGGCAACAGTAGCAGGATGTTACAATGTTATTAATGTAGTTCTATTTATAATCTCGTTTTAGCAATAATTTTGATACTTACTCGTATAAAACGAAACAAATCGCTTTCTAAGAGAAACCTAAATTGATGTGTGAAATAGTTTCAGTACCCCGATCATGAGTTTTTTAACCGACTTCAAAAAAGGAGGTTCTGTATTCGTCCCGTATGTATGTATGTATCTATGTAAGTATCAATGTATGTATGTATGTTTGTATGTGCGCGTTTTTCTCAAAAACTACTGATTCAATTTGGATGGGGTTTTCACTAACGTAATCTACATACTTTCAGAAAGGTTTCAGTATATAATACATTATATAATCATTCCTATGTACAAAGTTATAGGCATAAATATAATATATAATATAATATACACTCCGTAGAAGATTTACTGTTGAACGAATTCGTGAAAGTAATCTAACACGGGATAAAGAACTAAAAAGGGAAAAATAAAAAACTTTTTTAACAAAAAATAACCGACTTCAAAAATCCACTACAAAGAAAATAATAATTTTGGTTTCGGAAGTCGGTGGCAAAAAAAAGCAAACAAAAACCAAAGCCACCGACTTCCGAAACAAAAATTATTATTTTCTTTGTAGTGGATTTTTGAAGTCGGTTATTTTTTGTTAAAAAAGGTTTTTGACGTATAGTATCGTTAACGTAAGAATATTTTGAATTGAAAATACACGTTTCTTACACAATATTTATATAAATCAAATACTTAATGTGCAAATTGTATAAAATTTTATCATAATGTTCCAGGACTGCTGTATTTTAAATTTAAAATATGCTTACGTTAACGAAACTATACGTCAAAAAAACTCATGATAGGGGTACAGAATATTCAGAACTTTGACGAAAGTATAGCGTAATACACACTAAACAAAATATACTATCGAATTCCGAAACTCCTCTTTAGAAATAGAAATTCCGTTCAAGTGCGAATTTTATCGCATAATTTTATTATTTTATTCGTAGTAATTAATTCGAAGTTATCAATAAATTAATACCACTACTGAGACAGAGTCATGTGACAGTCGGACAGACAGATATGCATCGTGGACATATGATTTATTACAGCAGTGATTACTTCACTTTTCTTTGAAACAAACAAATCGATATGATGATAAATCACGTTACAGTTATGTATCTAAAAGCAAGTTACATAATGTGAAAACTGAAAAATAGTACCGTGTAGTATCAATCTGTAAAATGTGTAATTTCTTATAATAGTTTTTTTCTCGTAAAAAGCTTAATAATTCCTAGAGTGCTTATAAATAACTAGCTTCGGCCGCGGCTTCGCCCTCGCTTTTTGGGATATAAAGTAGCGTATGTAATATTCCAGACTATGATCTATCTCTGTGCCAAATTTCATACAGATCTGTTCAGCCGTTCTGGCATGATTGAGTAACAAATATCCATCCACCCCTCATTGATCTGAGATCCATCCAAACTTTCGCATTTATAATATTAGTAGGTATAGATAATAGTTTAAATCCATAAAAAATATCTACTAACATAACATAACATCGTGTCTCTTCAATACCGGCTCTTTCCATTTATTTATTCCTAATAACCCGAAAGCGCCGACTGGGGGTTATACGTGTACATAGGTAATTTAATTCCGTCGCCTTCGTAAATAAATAAAGGATATGGAAGTCCTGATTTTGCCATTCATGGGATGAATTGGGCAATCTTACTTCGGGTCTGTTTGACCCCGGCGATTGTGTGGGCGGGGTCTTTTGTGACTTCACCAGTCGACGGGTTGAACGTTTCAATAGTTTGAAATGGTGAAACGGCGGATAGGATTATCATGCGTTTCGTTCTTTTGTGTATTTTTTATGTGTTTGGGCTTCCGTGGTAATATGGAGTAAGTCCACATTGTGTACGGTTAATGTTCATAAAAGTATAAAGTGATGGTAAAAGATATGGGGTTCGTAACTTTGTATAAGGCTGTAACTTACTATAGTAATATTTTTATTGACTGAATTTATCTGATAGTGATATCGCTATATTCATCAATTCGTTTGCCAGTAGCTTTACGAATATAAACTCTAGAATTATTCATTCGTGTTGTATAGATTTTTGTAAAAATGCTTCAATGTAGGTACTTATTGCCCTCTGCGATTTTATTATACATCTAAATGATAGATAGATTTCTATCTCAGATCATAGAAACAAGAAGATATGCCATCATAGCAAATTAGTACGGGAACAACTGTCGCCACTTTTAGTACATATTTCAACACAATTACAAGCGTCCCTCGTGAATATAAAGATCTCCCACGCATTAAACATTCCACACACCCTCAATCTAACACTGTTAATCGTCACTTAATACTAGCACTAAACTAAAACACTGTATTTATATCATCGATCGTGTTCGGTTCGTCGCCAGCGTATACATTTTATATACGGTCAATGTGACCGTATCAAAGCGTCAATTTTAGTAGCGCCTTGGCACATCTCCCTTGTTTCTATGATCAGAGATTTCTATTGTAGCGGTGATTTATAGACTTATGTCCAGCATTATCAACACAAATGTGTTATGCAATTAGCCTATAGATTATTGGTGTTTGTAGGTTTGTAGCGTTATTTATAGGAATTTCTTTGTTTTCTACAACACGCGTGACTGTTCTATTATGTAGTCTAAAGATTAAATTGTATTTCATAATTGCATTGTTAAACAATGTTAGCTAATCACTAACTATATTTCATTACCCATGGTTGACGTCTACAATGTGCGTGGAATAATTAGCAGGTGATAATTACATGCGTATATTGTTTTGTAAATTAGATCATGGAGTGCTGAGAATGGGCTAAAATTAAATTTCCTCTTGTATCGGCACGAGCGACATAAGAATAGCTTAAATTGTGGTGAAAGATTTGCTGCTGGTTAGCAAGGTTGGGCGGGCTGTTTAGGGCAGGGTTGCAGAGACCACGGCGCGCGGGTCGTATGCTTGCCCGTGATTTATGAAATACTATTTTCAATAAATACTAACCCCCTCACTTATAGACGATGATTAAATTAAACAGCTCTTAATCAATTGTCATCTCTATTCATTGTCATACAAATGACAAGGATACTTCTTTATTTAATCAGTGGTTAAAGTTAAGTGCAGTGATAGCCTAGTGGATTAACCATGTGCCTCCCACGGCGAATGGTTCGAGTTCGATCCCGAGGCACGCACCGCTGACTTTTCGAAGTCATGTGCGTATTAGAAATTAATTATCACTTGCTTTAACGGTGAAGGAAAACATCGTGAGGAAACCGGCATGTCCTAGAACCAAAATTCGAAGGCATGTGACGTCCACCAACCCGCACTGGGCCCGCGTGGTGGACTACGGCCCACTCCCTCTCACAGAGGAGGCCTGTGTCCCAGCAGTGGGAACATTATAGGCCGATTATGCATGCTTATGCTAAAGTTAAAATCAGGGGGTATATTTCTACATAAACACACAATGCCGTGTTACCACTACAGTTCATTAATCATAATTATACCACCAATCAACACTGTTATGTTTATATTTGAAGGGTGTTGTTGTAATTACAAACATAGAACTTTTCAACTTTGTTTGTAAGGGATCGTACACATCTGACGAATGACTATTTTCGAAAGGCTTCACGCTTGTACATAACACACGCGTGAAGCCTTTCGCAATAGTGCGATTTGTTCCGATTCTGCAGCGAGCTTGCTGCGCATTCGCACCACTTTTGCCAGATGTGTACGATCCCTTACAAACAAAGTTGAAAAGTCCTACGTGCTGTAATTACAACGGTACCCCTCAAATCTAAACACAGTACTGTTCAGAAACGCATCAGGTTGATTGCAACCAATTCTAATTCTTACAATTTAACCATATTACAGACATTTTCATTTGCGCTCGTACAAAATAAATAGTCAATACTGGCGTATTTCGATCACGAGTCCCAACCCTCAGACTAAGTATATTATCCACTTTTATGACACTCGTAAACTCTCCCCCTCTCTCCCCTGTCAGTAGGGGTGAGGAGTAAAATGTATTGGTTTCTTTTATTTTGAGGAACGTATGTTAGATGCCCTGATTGCGGGCGGACGATACTGAAATAGGTCTGGTTACGGAATTTGGAAATAGAGTTACAGTCCTTAAAATGACAGACGTCAAATACGACCAAATATCCACTCAGTGACTTTTCTTCGATATTACGTGACTGTGACAATACCCCACTCTGAAATGCTGTACTCCAACCACAGATAATATAATACTACGTATAGATGCCTCATCTTACACAAAGAAACGTAACCGCCACAACTCGGGCTATCCTCGGGCTATACATTTTATCGTGGATTTTTTTAAATTAGAACTAATATTTTTCTTGGTTTTTTTTATGGTCTGAATTTTAAACAAACTTCAATAAAAAATCGATGCATATAACGCCATCTATTAAATGTTCCTTTCTTCCTCCGGCCTAGCATGACCACGATAGAAACGGGTTTTGTCTACAGAAGAATAGACAAAGTGACAGATTGTAGAAACATTTCTACGTTTTATGCATAAAACAGTAGAAATGTTTCTACAATCTGTCTCAGGAACATTTAATAGATGGCGTTATATGCATTGTTACGTTGTTTTTTTTGTGTACCTAACATTTACCTGAGAGCATACGTTGTAAATTGTGAGGTTTCCAATATTAATCTCAATGGTTTCCAAGTGCAATGTTCATTGTTGTTTGTGCCAACGACTTTAGCCTGCGATTTATAGGAAGAGTCATCCCTTCATCTGTACTTCGTCACTGGACTCTTTAGTAACACTTTCGGACGATAAACCACTTTTCAAAACCCTATTAAACAGGTTTTCACAATAAATTAAATCCATCATAATATTATGCTGCGATTGTTTACATTCCAAATGTCATTCAGTTAAACGTCAGTTTCTGACAGTTAGAGACGACATCTAGCGGTTGCAAAGTAACAACTGTAGTTTTAATCGATAAATTTTAACATATTAATTGGAAACCATCGAACTAATATCGTACAACCAAATCCTTAATCATTTTCAGCTTTTGGTTAAAATACTTAGTTTTCTTTTAACCGTAAACGGAAGTGAAATTATTTTTTTATTATAAACATTTTTCTAGAAACTTCGCGAAGCACACAATACATATTTAATCTGTGGTTTGTCTATGACTTAGTGTGGCAAGGTTATAGATTCTCAATTCGCCGAAGGTCTCAGAACCCGACTGAAGACAAACTTTAGTATTAGAAATAAGAAATAATGAGTTTGTTAGCTTGGATCTTGTAAATTGTTATTGTTTCAGAGTTTAAACGTCATGTTAGACAGTTGTTAGGGATTTTCAAGAATTAAATATATTGGTGTCGTGATTCTGTCATCAGTGCTCCCATAGGTTTTACCTGAGCCAGGGGAGATTTTTCCAGGTATGCCACCCCAATTCCGGTTTGGAGGATGACAGGACAATGGAAGGTCACGGGCGTTCATTTACGATTGATCGCGCTTGAGATATAAACAAACATTATACAATTTTTTACAAGGTAAGGATTTTGGTAGATTAGTATTTGGAAGTGATCTCTGAGTCCTTCCCAGGTCGTTGCAAGGATATTGTAGTGATCCCTGGATATTTATTACAGGACTCCATGCGTTAAAAGGATTCGCAAAGAAAATAGGCGGACCAGTTCTCCGGCCGGTCGCCTCTTGCTGTCAAGGGTTTTCACCACTAAGCAACCGTGAGTATTACACGCCCCGTGGATGATTCTATTTCTTGATGTCCCACCACGCAGGGTTAGGCAAACCGAAGACGTAGCTCATTCCAATTTTATTTGCATAGGGCCAAGATAATAGGCTAATGATTTAGCCTTTGGATTTCCTAGCTACTCACCCCTATTCCTTCTCAAGGAAAGTACCATAGTGTTCCCTTATATAATAGGGTCCCCGTATTGTCGATTCCAGGTGAGGCAACTTCGAGTGATTCGTCTCGCCGCCAGGATCTAGAGGAGCCTCTGGAACCTGGACGCGAGACCCGTTCCTCGAGTCCCCACAAAGCCTCCTGTGGAGACGGCTGTGCGGTGGCAGAGTCCGCCTAGCGTTTTAGCGCAGGCGGGACGGTTTTTTTTTTTTTTATTTAAGCTTAAACCTTTTAATTTATTTTCTACCGGTTCATATACGAACCAGTGTATCACCTGCCCGGTTTTCAACTATAGAAGCCGGACTTCATCTAAATTAATTAAAAGACCCCGGGTTCGACCCCTACACTTAACTGGAAGAATATTGGACATCTTCGTCGGCTCCGGGATCTGGGACTCTTCAAGTCCCTGGCGCCCATTTAGTATTTATTTACATTCATAAAACTGGAAGGTTGTACCTTGATAGTTTAGTAAGAACTAATATTTAATAATTAATTAATTAATTAATAATTTAATTTAATCTTGTGAGAAAGGAACAGTACTGGGTTTATCTCCAACCCCCCACAACCATAGTTCGAAACCGACTGAAATTTACGCTGGCTGGCATTACCCTAAAGTATACGTGTCTCTTAGGTAAATTAATTATTTGCATGTGTGTATAGATTTTTAATAAATAAACTTACATTGTTCGAGAAAGTTTGTGGTTTCTATGCCTATCTATACTAACCCACCTTGCATCTGGGCTTTTGTTCCCCTACCATAGAGGGACAAAATCTCTTATGTAACAGCATCGATTTTTTATTGAAGTTTGTTTAAAATTCAGACCATAAAAAAACCAAGAAAAATATTAGTTCTAATTAGAACTAATATTTATCTTGGTTTTTTTAAAAAATCCACGATAAACGTGGTCATGCTAGGCCGGCAGATGAGACCCCATGACTGTGATATAACTTAATTCAGACAAAATATTACTTATTTCGAAAAACCCATACAACAGGTGTGAGGTATACAATGTTTCCTAATATCACTTTTACACATTGTAACTTCCATTGCAATTCAATAGCATCTTACAGCTCGATCAGATGGAACATAAAGTTTACGTGGGCCCGTGAAGGCTTAGTGTGTGTTTATGGGCGTCGTAAATATGGCAATATTATTGATGATACTTCAGTCTTTTGTTGTTATTTTCATACCTGTCACGTGTTATCTGATTTTATTGGTATTAGAAGAAAGTAATCATGAAACATGTCTAGGTACACTCGACGCCATTTACGGTCGACCACTTTTCGCCCTTATTACTAAGAACATCAGGGTGAAAAGTGGTCGACCGTAAATGGCGTCGAGTGTACATGTAGGTATATATTTGTTGGGTATAAGCATTGATAAATTGGAAGTTCAAATCAGGCGCAGTTTATTCAATAATAAGATCTAGTACAATCTTTGGCAATGTGTAATCACAGGGCCAAATATTGCATTAGAATAATTACATACTAAGATTGTACTGAATGGTTCAGAATCTAAGACTATCAAAGTTCTGGAATGAAGAAACGAGGTGTAATTCATTTCATTCCTCTATTAAAAGGGAGGATCCTCCGACCAGACTGGGTAACCAATCACTCGGTCTGATCAGACGGTTCGACGGGTCGACAACTGATGTCAGGCATCTGTATTATAATTATGCTAATTTATCTATAAACTATATAGGAACTATATTTTCTTGCCCTTCAGATTGCCACAAACAAATGTCTCTATGCGGAGCAAAGGACCAACCTATTAAGCTGGGTACTCACTTAGCAGTGTTGCATGTAACGTATCAGATACTGTATCAACCTGCAAGTGGGTACGGCTCGTCCACGGTCCATCGCGTAGGTATCTAGCTACGAGCTGCCGGATCACACTGCGAGCCGCCTTTGTGTTCGCAGTGATACCGCCACTTGGCAGGTCACTGCGAGCTTACAGCGCTCCCCGTGCGACCGGCTCGTAGCGGGCTCGTGCCTACGTACTCACTTGATACCGTATCTGATACATTACATGCTACACTGCTAAGTGAGTATCCAGCTTTAGATATGCGGCTCCAACAGTTCTGTTAGAACCTTGTCGTTCTCAGTGAATACGCATCAAAAATAAGTTACAACACCACACTATCCTTATTTCATATTCGCATTAGTGTTACTAGTAACAGTTCTACGTATCAGCTGTTTATTTCCCACGGAACTTCTCGAACTTTCTCGGGAAAGGGATTGTATTGGATTAGTTAGTATCGTCGCTCTATCGAGTGGGGAAGTAATTATTCGTTTTGTGCGATGTAGAACTTATTTCGCATAGCATATAGCATAGCATAATCGGCCTCTAATATTCCCACTGCTGGGACACAGGCCTCCTCTGTGAGTGGGAGTGGGCCGTAGTCCACCACGCGGGCCCAGTGCGGGTTGGTGGACGTCACATGTTTTAGAATTTTTGGATCTAGGACATGCCGGTTTCCTCACGATGTTTTTCCTTCGCTGTTAAAGCAAGTGATAATTAATTTCTAATACGCACATGACTTCGAAAAGTCAGCGGTGCGTGCCTCGGGATCGAACTCGAACCATTCGCCGTGGGAGGCACATGGTTAAACCACTAAACTATCACTGCTTACTTATTTCGCTCTGTCGGAAAAAGTGACTAAGGGGCAAGCTTAAGTCTGAAAAACTACCGACCCGATTCTAAAATACGTAAACAATAGATTTTAATGCGGTTTTCACCATCATTTCGATAATATATTCCGAAAGGTTTAGTTTAAAAACACATGAGTTGAACTTATCTCAAAAACAGATCATAATAGTTATCAAGCTGGGTTTATTAGATAACACAGTAGAAGTGTTTTAATTTTATTTACATTTTAAATAATATTATTTTGTAGTTAATAGTAGTTTGCTGTTTGATATTTTTTTTCAAAAATGCCTCTTTTAATTGAAAATTCTTAAAAAATATGGTTCTATAAGACAAAATGCGACAGCCCACTTAATACTAACATAGTCCCCCAAATCCGAACTAAATGCAACGGCTACGAAAACGCAAGTGCACACTTTACGACTTCAAGTTTACGACCTGCGACATACTGTACTAGTTTACGACGGCGTCAGCAGTAACCGACGGGAAGTCGTTTTAATGACGCGACTAGTCTTAGCGACTTAATGACGTCTTAGTAACAATCGTTAATGTGCGCCGCGCTGAATGATTCCTGTGTTTGGCAATTAGGTATTTGAAGGAGACAATGGTAATATAACATACGCCTATTTCCCTAAAGGGCTAGGCAGAAGTGTGTGTATAGTACACTTACATTTTGCCAGATATGTTTAGGTCCCATGTAATGGGGGCGAATCCCATTTTTCCATGTAATGGAAAAACCCAGTAATAGGTAATAGCTCGCCCTACCCGCAAATTGAACCCAGGACCCCACGTTCACGAGGTAGTCTAGGCAGTTAATGAATTGTTAAGTGTTTTACACCATTAGGCTTTATACGCACTGCTATGTGCCACATCGTGTGATGCGGGGTAGTATGTATGACGCCATATTGTTTATTGTGAAAAAGGAATGGTGTTATTTATTTGTCGTGTATAGCTTCATATCCCTTTCACACTTATTTTGCCATATTATGTCCAAAAATTTCCGGACATGTCCGGAAATTTGGTTCTTTGTCCGCAAAGCATGGGGAATTCTTAGATGTTCGGAATACTGTCACAAATAAAGGAAGAAAAACTATAAATCGAATAAAATATAGTTGACGCGCGGTTCATGCGTCGGTTCACGCAAGAAATCGATAAATGCCACGAAATTAGAAATTTTAAAGAAAATGTCCCGAATTGCCTTTTTTTTGATCTGGTATCCTTATTCACACCGGAATGGAAATGGCAATAATACGTCATACTACGCCCGCTTGTTTGTAACTGTTTCATGGACTTGTTTTACTTCCAAGTAAACACACAAGAGAATTAACTTAGGTAGGTATTTATAAAATTATTTTGTAACCACATTTAGTTTTAACAGCACACCTCAAAGGGACCGATAAAAGTTATTTAGAAAACACATTAACTACTCCACGGTCAGTTAAAATAGCGTGTTTAGTTACATTAACACATTTTATTGTAATTAGTTAACCCGGAAAAAAGACCAAGTTATAAATCGTTATTTTATACGTTTATGATGTTAATCAGTTACTTATCAAAAGGAATGGTTTGCTAGTCAAAAGGTATTTGGGCCTAGTGGTAGCGGCCCGACTTACAAGTCATGGATCGTGTGTTCCGACCCCGGCAGGCGCACATTTTGTGCAATATTTCATCATCACCACTGCTCCAAAAATGGTAAAAAAAAACATCACATAAAAGCGAAGATGTGATGTGCACCAACCCACACTGGACCCGCACGGTAAACTATGGCCGAGTCCCTCTCACGAAGAGGAGGCTTGTGTCCCATTATTGGGAACGGCCACTAGTCATACGTAAGTAGTTTAACCACAGATATCACTACTAAATTCAAACAATTTCAATGCCAAAACCTAATAAGTCCTTACAAATGTACAGCAAATATTTTTTTATTCCGGACGCATTGCACGTTCGTCGCATCACTCCGATCCTTCTTTATTTATTATTATAAATAATAAAACCGGATCCTGTTCCTCTAGTTATCCGGGGAGTGAAATATGTCGTTTGCACGACTTATCCGTGCCTTATTTGGCAAACAAGAAACCAGAACATTACCCCAACACAAATAGGTGCTTGCGCAAATATTCGGTGCAAATACAGCCCGACGAGGGAAATAAATAAAAGCGGGAAGCAAGTGAGAGGCCAAGGAGTATATTACTGGACGTGGCAACTATATTTAACTATCATGAAATGCATTTATGCCTAAAATATTTCGAATTTCGAGCAATCCAAAAAAAATAAGTGTGTAAAACGAATGATAGAAGTAATTTTTTTGTACAAAATGCTAGAACTACCCATACGTCTGTTAGTTATCATCAAAACATAACCATAACTGTCACACGACTTTCTTGCGTAATCTCTATCAGTTTCAGTCATAATATTATACGTACCTTATTTATTTATTTATACTCTTTATTGTACACAGTACCTATATTTTAATATATTAATTACATATATTTTGTTTTTCTAAAATTATATTATACGTATTTGTAAATGTATACACGTATTACTTTAGATTAAATTCAATTTCGATAGCATGCAAAACCGCTAAGTCTGCAATCTAAAGAGTAAGCCGAAATTCAATAAATATCGAAATTATTTCACGCGTTGCGCCATTCAGACACATATTTTTTGCCATCAAAATAACGGTTTGAAGGGTCTTTTCAATTTTGACTCTAGGGTAGAAAATTACGCACTTGCGATGCCTTTGGTATTGCAAAAATTCATATGCAGCGGTGACCTTTAACCACCAAATAAACCACCTGCTATTTGCCACCCAAAATACAAAAAGAAATCTATTACCAATTACAATTACAAAAATACCTCCAACTACATCCACGTCACTTCCATTCTCCCTATGCGCTCGTGAGGCATAAGGCCGTAAAATTTTGAACAGTGGGTTCCACACGTAATGTTGTAAATAAGACTTTACAACTTTCACCCCATACCATGCCCATGGGGGTGATTGTGAACCGTGTGACGCAATAGATAATTAATTGGAAGGTTGTTAGCTGCAAAGTTGGTGGAATAGTCTTATGTAATCCTACGCATACGTTGGTTGGATGTTTTAAATATTTATGTTATGTTTATGTTGGTAGGAATATCAGGCTTATTACCAGTTATGACTTTTTAACTTATATCTTTGGGTGATGGGTGCAATGCATTTACCAACGATTTTTGATCTCCCTTTACACTACATATTTCTATGGATCTCAAACCATTATCATTTCCAGCAATTTCCTTAGTATGTTGGGGTCTGAAAGTTAAGGAATATAGCTGACGATGAGTAAATGTTAACGGACCTATTACCTACTACATAGATCAGTTACCTTGGTTTCTTGGATTTCATTTAGACCGCGGTAGATTTTCGAACGAAAGTCAGAAAGACTTGTATATACAAGTCCTTCTGACTTTCGTTCGAAAATCTACCAGTAGAAGGGGTATGTAGACTGGTCACCCATCCAACATCTGACCGCAGCAAGTGCAGCTTAACCTTGCAAACTAATATTTGTATAAATGGCAATGAGGGCTTAGTAACCAAAATAATGAGTATTTCATAACCACATTCCAGCTGTTGCGTGTTGTGGCGTTATTTTTTCAGCTTATCTCACTAAAATATTCCTTCCCGTTTAATTTATTTGTAGAGGAATTGTTAACTAAGAGTTTTAATAAGCCTTATCACGGCGGCAGTTCTTTGTTCCGGGTATTTTGAGGTTAAGTACTTAGTTCAAAAAACCAGCAGTTAGTTTATAATAGGCGTGCTTACACGAAAGAGTTATTGAAGAGTTAGGTATTTTATGCACGAGCGAATTTTCAACATCTATCAAAATATGTTTTGAAGTGAATGTGTAAGTGCCTAAAGACGGAAAGGCTGAGAAAACAGACACTCTATATTCCTTTTAGGGTTCCGTAGTAAAACTAGGAACTGTCTGTCCGTCTGTCTTTCCCTCTGTCACACCCGTGTCAAATCTACAGTTTGTAACCAATTTGAATGAAACTTTGTTTTGTAGGTAGATGTCTTCTATGAGCCGCCATAAAGGCTTGTATTAAAATTATGAAAAATAAAATACATGACTGGGGGTGAAAAAAAAATTGCATGAATTACATCTGTACAAAAATAAAATCTTTTGCGCAAGAGTCGTGACAGCATTATTTTGTTTACGCGACCTTTTGGCCCAGATGCACATTTATTTTGATATATCTCACTGTAATAAACATGTTTCATGTTATGTTATACAGTAAGTACTGTTCGTAATCCTTATTTTTAGTGCCCAATACACCATGGCCTCTAAAAGTGGCACTTTATACTGGGTATGATTGTGTTGATGGTTGAATCGTGCAATATATTATATTCTTGATCTTGATTTTATTGAAGTTCTGTTTATATTGCAATAAATATTAATTACTAACTATTGCCCGAGGCTTTGTTTACGTGAAAATTTATGAAAAATAGCCTAAGTGCTTTTCCAAGTCAAATTTTTTCAGTTCAAATTTGACAAAAAGGTAGCCTGAGAAAGACTGGGTAGTCTTTCTCAGGCTACCTTTTTGTCAAATTTCATAGAAATCCGTCGAGCCTTTTAAGTTGCCCGGACTGAAGTCCGTACGAAGGGCGTCGCAGTCATTGACCTATATATCTAGACAAGCAGTTCCAAACATTAAACATGTCACACTCAAGTGTTGTGCGGGCACAACACTTGCCTTACATTCACTTTGACGTTTGATGCGGTGAGCAACAGACAAGTACCCGCGTGTGGGGCATGATTTTTGTTCGGAACTGCTTGTCTAGGGACATTATAGGTCAATTGTCGCAGTATTTGTTTTCGTGTATTGATCATACACAAGCGCGAACTTCTGGAGCGCTTAGTATAAGCGAAAAAATAAAGAATTTAGATTGCGTGTGTTGTTAATTCTATTATTAGGTACACGTGCTTCTGATACCTCTAAAAAAAAAACAATCGCTTCAATTCTACTCGTGCTCCACCTTGAATATAACTAAAAAAACATAAAAAAATAGAATCTGATAACGATCGTTTTAAATTAGCGTTGTAGGCACGTGCAAATCCGCCACGGTTGCGTAAGCAACGCGTTGCATAATGCGAAGAAAATAACCACTGACATTGGTACTACTTAGTGAAAGTATCGCCTACATACACTACTTTATAAAAATCAAACCTATTCTTCGAAAAATAAGGTTGAGTTTTCTATAAACGTGTCGTTGTATGCTGCTAGCCATCGCGGTCAACGCGTTCTTTTTTCAAATCGTCAATGATGTCACGTTGTGGGTTGACACTGGCCGATATAAAGTTCGACCACAGATAAAAAAGTTTTCGGGTGTTGTAAATAAAAAAATAAAGTTTGGCCCAGTTATTGGGAATTCGGGGAATTTTTCGTTTGTGTATCGAGAAACGGAGCGTAGGCGGCTCCCAGTAGATAAATGGATGACCTAGTGAAGGTCGCTGGAAGCCATTAGATGTAGACGTCCGAAAACCGTTTAGTATGTAGGTACGTTTGTCTTAGAAGTCTTCATCCATCAGTGGATGTCTTGCGTCTGCTATGATAATTATTATTTTGGTGAACAAAGTTTTAAAAAGCCCAATCAATGGGGTCAAAATTATATGGTTAATTATATGTATTTATTATAATTATAAGTAGTTTATTGTTTGGCACGCGTCATGGACATGGTAAATTAAAATTTACTAGAAAGTGTATCGAAGCTAATATAAAATCAGAAGTCTAATTAAAACGTAGGTAATCTTTGTAATTAATGCAGTGGATCTATCTTTTTTTTTCAGTATATCTGTAATTCTGTATGGCGGAGTTTTTGGTATGGCCATAGAACAAACAGGCCTTTTAAAATAATGTATCAGATTTATTTCGTTTGTTAATACAGTTCAATAAAATCGGGTCAGTTTGGAAATAAAAATTGCCTCTAAAATAGTCCTTTAAAAGCACCGGTTTGGTTAGTTTTATAAAGCTTCAATCGGTTTGTTACTCTTGGAAATGAGGTACCTACCTACTCATCGCTTCCACGTTTCAGAAGGGGTGGCTTTCTCTTTTCCTGGAAGCCGCAATGGAATGAATTTCATTGGAACTTTGATAACGTTGTTCTAAAAGTGGAAATTGTGTAACAGGAAACATGATTTCCGAGTATTATTGAAAACAAAGTTGTTTATAATTTCAATATACTGCATAAATGTATTTATGCCTCCTCAGATCTGGATTGAATATAGCTAGCTGTTTTTGACATAGCTATAATTATAATGATTTCAAGATAAGAATTAAGGACACCCCTATTAAGTTTTGGGTGACAAGTGAAAATTAATACCTACGGGAACCGCTGTCGCCACTTTTAAGGCAGTGTGCGTCCCAATTACAAACGTACCACTGTAAATATAGAGATCTCACACTCATTATTAATGCCGCACACCCTCAATCTAACACTATTAGTCACTCGTCACTCACACTTAACCATAACACTGTATATAAATTCATCGATTGCGTTTGGTCCGTTGATAACATGATAACATTGATCATATCAAACCAACAACCTCAATAGCGCCTTAGCACCTTGTTTCTATGATCTGAGGTAAAACTTTTTACCTTAGATCATAGAAATTGTTTACTTCGGCTAAAACATAAGCCCCTCACTTATAAACGATTATTAAATTAAGTAGCTCTTGTGTCAATTGTTATCTCTATTCATTGTCATACAAATGACAATGATAGTTGTATATTTAATCAGTGGTTAAAAAGAGGCGTTTATAAGTAAGGGAGAATAGTTTTCACTGCCGTAACCTCTCTCTACCATTAATGCTTAGAGTATATAAATAACGTAAAGCTACACACGAAGTTCTTAACTAATAAAGTCACGTATATTTTACCACAATGGTAAATCGTGCAATACGCGATAAGCTGGTGTACCTTCGATTAATGATGAAACTAGTTTTGTAACGGTGAGCCAAGGATTTGTTAATGTGCCTACAATCTACATAGGTACGTTTCTTCATAATATAGAGGTAACAATGTGTTGGTTAGCAATGATGTGTTCATGTTCATTGCACCGATAGTATAGGTAGACTTGATCAGAGATTCTTATATATTTGAGGGGTTTACATTTTATCAAATAAATATAATAGAATATCTTTGATCCAATAGGAAGGATTTTAAAAGTCTTTGACGTCGATATGACTTATAATTTTATTATGTCTGTAGCTATTCCCTACATTATCATAGTATGTCTTTGACTCAAAGATCTTTGATCATAATTATAAATATCTGATAGCATAATACCCTGCTGTGATTGGTTTAAATAAAGGCTTTCGTATCTTCAACGATATCGGCTTGTATTTCTCGAGGTAGGCAGAGTTACACCGACACTTCATCAGTTACGTTTAAGTACCACAAGGCCGTGGCCGCACCAGTAAGCGCGACGCGACGCGACGGCGATTTCCTGAACAAATAAATTTCGCTTGTCGTTTCTGCAGTGCGGCCACCGACATAATGTTTATATGAAGTTGTTTTCAAGAAATCACCGCCGCCGTTGCATCGCGACGCGTCGCGCGTATCGGTGCGGCCGCAGCCTAATAATAAGAGGTAATTGGCATCAACCGGGCATAATCCATACTCCGAAATATTAGTAAGAAATCTGGAGAAACCCTATAACAATTCGTCTGATCTGGGGATTGAATGCAGTACCTACCTTACGCTCAGCAGTCGTGCTTGCGACCACTAGATCAACGATGCAGTCTTGAAGAAAAATCGACGACTAACTCAGTTAAGTATTTTACTTACTTTCCTTTATTGGTGTTTGCGATAACGTTGCCTCTAACTTTGATGTAGGTGTATGTTCCTCTTTCTTCGTCTATACAGCATCTTTTAATAATTTTGCAGATGAAACATCGTTACCAAAACATGTTACACAATCAACAAAAATATTTTAGAATTTATTATTAGGTACCGAAGTTATCACTAAATAAAATCTAAGCACCGACATAAACTCGTAAATAATTGCCAGCGCGCAAAAACAAAGCATTATGAAAAAATACATTGTGCAAAAAAAAAACAACGACCAAAGAGTTATTGACACAGCTCATGTTTTTAAAATGGCGACCGGTATTGTCCTCTAATAGGGTTCCGTATTCCATTTTTGTATTGTTTCCTCTCATTCGTACAAAATGTATAAGTCGTTAGCGAATTGTTATTGTCGTTTATTTATTGAGACAAAAAGTTATGTTGGACCGTTTTTGTACTGATAATTTAGTGTTTATTAGAGTAAGGGTTTGTTTCAGAATTATAAATGGAGTTTTATGGACAAATTCGACCGGTGTGGATGAAAAATGGCCCGGTTTGAGTAGGTAGGAGAAATTCGGAGGTTTTATTTTGTGTTAGTATAATAAATTTTTTATTGATGAAGTAGGTAGGTAAAAAAATTATTAATTATTTATCAATTTTTTATACTAAATATCAAAAAATTGATAAATTATTTATCATTTTTTTATACTAAATATCAACCTTGCATACCTACTCTTCATCAATAAAAATTAGGTAATATTATGAAAACTTTCCGCCAGACGGAATCTCATCTGTCTTATCCAATTTTGAGAATATTTAGAATACCTATATACCGACTCGTCTGACCTAAGCATCCGGTTCCGAATCTGTCTTTAGTCTTGACGAGTTATTAAAAATTATACCAACCTTGAGTTTTGAAACATTGACCTCCAAGGCTCTGCTATACTTCTACGACCATTGACACCGACCGAAAATCTTGAGCGATTTCGGTTCAAGGATCAAGAGAATTCTCATTATTTCTACAACATTACATCTACACCTAATCTACGCAAGTTTGGTCTTAATCTGTACGGAATAAAGATGATTGAGAATGAGTTAGTAAAGTTGTGATTTTTGGTAATCGTTTCGGAAATGCTTCGAAGATTTCCTCAGTGCATTAACCTCAAGAGTTTGAACGTTACGTGTGAGGGGAAATCCAAGGTTTTCGGTTAAATTTGGTTCCGCTTTGTAACCTTTCGTTATTGTCTATGGTAACTCCTTTTTAATGTTGCGTAATCGAGAACTCCAGGGTTCACAATTCTCTTGAATAATTTCAAATTCAAACGTCTCCTTTTGCGTGGTGCAATCAGCGAACTGCGAATGTATTGTTAAGAATTTGTAGATGTTGGCTACTTACTAATCAGTAATTTGAATAATTCTCTTATCCCGTTTGATGTGTATAAAATGGTCACCCATCCAGGAACTGACCGCAGCAAGAGCAGCTTAACCTCGCAGATCGAACACATTTGCGTAGTGCCTACACCTACACAGGTAAATGTAAATGTCCTGACAAACTAACTCGAAGCTTGAGACCTATTAGCACGACGGTATTTAATTAATAATACATGATAAATGCTTACGTAACTGATGCGACGAAGCGACCTTCGTGTGAAAGCCAGCTATTACCCTTTGACCCTTGGGAACATACCGAGTGTCCTTGACCTTGGTTAGTGCGAATATGTGTATTGTGTAATTCATACTTACAAAGGTCATGTAAGTAGAGTATGTCGACGAGAAAGTGTACTATTTAAAGCGTAGTTTTTTTTACTGAAATGTAATTTTTCTTTTCAGTTGTATAATATAGGTCGGAGAAAACCTGATGAGAAGTAGTTACTGCCGCTAAAAGACAGGCAACCCAATGAGTTTACCGAAACGCGAAGAAACAAAATCACAACGTTTCACGTGCATTATTTATTTTGTAAAAGTCACTTGCCTCATCCGTGGTTCGAACCAACACAATGCAAAACAATAAAAACTTGTTTATGTTTAGGCATCAAACGACAGGGTAAATCGTAAGGGACCAATTTATACAAGGTGGCAGGTTAGACAGTGGAAATATGTATTTTAAGGTGTCATTGCACTCATCATTATGAACAACTTTTACTATGGGACCAAACCTGAAGTCGCGAAAAAAAAATCAGCTGTTCCATACATTTATGTTTACGTAACAAAATGTATGGAACAGCTGTTTTTTTTTGTAAAAGTAATGAATTAGTAAAAGTTGTTCATAATGATGAGTACAATGACCCCTTTAAATATTTCCACTGTTTAACCTGCCACCCTGTATAACAAACATTGCAAGTGCAACCTGTATATCGTAAAGCCCATTCCATATGAATACCAAAATTTATTTATATTAAAAACTTCACAAGTAGTAAAGTGTTAACGTCTAAATAATTATATCGTCGTCCTATGGCTTACAATCACCATTAACAGCCATTACCATCGAATTAATAAAGATTTGTTTAACTTACAACTTTAATTGAAACTTCCCAAAACAAACTTCAATTTATGCTAATAGTCGGTTTACCTGAATATATTTAAATTAATTAACACCTCTATGTTATTGCCATACCTGGGGACAAATAAATTAATATTATTAGTAAATTGAAATTTATACTGAACAAATTACCATGTAGGTAAATTAAGAAAACCGTTGTGTATATATAAATGCATACATAAATTCAAAATAAAGGCTGGATCACACCAAATACGATTGTATTATTTGTGTCGTGTGTCGAGCAGACGAATTTCTAATGTAGGCAGCTTTTACTTTATGTCAGATTTTACACCAAATGCACTGGCCATGGACCGCTCACGTACTTTTTTTGTATTCAATGATAGGCTTGCGTTTGACCGCCATCTCGCCTGATGTTAAGCGATGATGCGGTCTACGATGGAGTACGCTTGCCTAGAAGAAACCGATTCACTGCACAAGTGCACACGGACTGGATTTACTGTAGTCAGGCCTTATAAGACTACTCATCATCCGCCTAGCTTTTTTCAAATTAGGCTAAGTTGGTTTCCAATTTAATTAGATGCGGCTAAATGTCAGTATTTTTCGTACAACGACAGCTATCTGACCGTACCCAATTACGGACGATTTAAATTATTCCTGTCAGAATTGTCGGACAATTCTACAAATAAGTCAATATGTCATGACAATTTTCTGTTTATTAAAGCAGATTTGACAAGTTTTTCACGAAAAATTGTCACCTGTCGGCTGTCGCTCAAAAAGTTTTATTAAACAGGACATATTTGTGAATTTTCCACCATGACAATTTTGTCACCTGTAAGTTTTATTAAACAGAAAAATTGACAAATTGTCACTTTTTGACATTTGTCGGACTTGTCGGATTGCCAGTTTTATTAAATAGGGCCCTGACCGCGGCAAGCGCAACTTAACCCTTGCTTTATTAATTCATTAAGTCAATACAAATATGTAACGATACCTACTCACAAACATACTGTTAATATTCATTAAAAATTCACACAAAATGTTAGTATCATACGTCTTTATTAGGCAAATTAGTGTGACACGAGAAAATTACTGCACACATGCAAATTTCAACTATAAATACAATAACATAGAGTTAAAAATTATGTGTGATCATTTTGTATTGTCATTTTTGTAAGTGAAGTTCAATGAACTCTCTTTGTAATAGCGAGTATTATGTAAATTATTATTGTCATTGTAATGCTATTTGTTTAATGTATATAGGTAAGTATATTTACTTAAATTAATTTAAATATAGGTAGTTTTTCTTTTGTCAAAATAATGTGGGTACAAATGTACGTACTTAGTATGTGGTAAATAATTGTTGAAGTAAATTGTTGTACTTATTTTTATTTTCATGTTATGAGAAGATTATTTAAATTTATGTTTTCTTAATGGTTTCATGTTATGATTATGGGTAATGTATAATGCATTGAAGTAGGGTATTTCTATTTACTACAGCAGGTACCAATCCTGATCTCGTGAAAAAAAATCTGCTATTTTATACATTACGTATTTTGTTGTTAATTAAAATATATCAAAATACTGCTACCTTTTCCTTGGTACAAGAAATTCCAACTTTAAGAAAATCTTGAAATAGGTACCCAGAACATCCCATTCCAACTATTATGAAAACCGTAAAGAGAAGGCATCTATTCGATTACCTGAGTGTTTCTCTAAAGTAAAGGATTTCAGATTGTAATAAGATAAATTGAATTTGAGGGTCCCTATAGTTTGAGTATCTACCTATATTATTAAAAGGATTTTATTTCAGATAACATAATACCAGGTACGTTACAATTCCCAAGTAATAATGGAGATGGCACAAATTCTAATAGCACTGTGGAGTAGGGTTGTAACGAATGTCATTTAACGGATGAGGATGCGGATGAGGATATTGACATTATCAATTTAGAGGATATGCGGATAGGGATATTGACATTAGGTACCTATCGGTTAAGACTTTTAGAGGATGTGCGGATGAGATATTGACACTATCAGTTTAGAAGATGTGGATGAGGATATTGACATTATCGGTTTAGAAGCAGTCGACCGCACGATTGTCGCAGTGGCTGAGAGATTGGCTGCTGCGCGACGTGTCGCGGGTTGGATTCCCGCATTGCACTTAGGTCTGGCTGTTTGTGTATGTGAAATCTGTGTTTGTAAAAGCACCCACGACACAGGAGAAATCCTAGTGTGGGGCAACGATTTAAAAAAAAAAAAAAAAAAAAAACATCAACAAACAAAGAAAATAACATTTTGAAAATGCAGATGAGGGTGCGGATGCGGATAAGGATGAGATGTCTAGCTGTGAGATGTGGATATTTAAATTTACGTGGATGCTTCGCAGTTGCGGATACGAATATCCGTTACAAGGCTGCTTTGGGGAATCTTGCGCTGAGGGGGATTGAACAGGGCCTTACACTCAGCAATCGCGGTTGCAACCCAGTGGTCGCAACCGACCAACGATCAATATAGTGTAACTAGCTGTTTCCCGCGGTTTCACGCCCGTTGCTTGGCTTCTAAGGGTTGTAGTGTAATATTAAATAGCCTAAACTTTCCTTAAGAATTGGGCTATTAAACTCAAAAAGAGTTTTTCAAATCCGACTAGTCGTTTCAGAGATTAGCACGTTCAAACAAACAAACAAATAATGGGATACATGGGGTTTTAATATAACTGGCAAAATGTGGGTGTAATAAGCTCTGCTTATCTCTTCGGGGAATATAGGCGTGATCCTATGTCATGTGTAACGTTGAGCCAAAAAGTCATTATTATGTCTACAAATTAAGCCATGAGGCGGCAAAGCTTATTTAATGAAGCGTTATGCGTGAGAGAGCGCTCAGTGACTACACTTTACGTTAAAACCATTTTTTTAACCTAATTGTAATGACTATAATAAACTCAAGGTCTTCAAACTCATTCGTATGTGATTATTATCAAGTAACTACTACCCATTATAGTGAAGTACCAGCGTATTTCTGACTGATTCTATTTTGGTGCGCACGCGCCGTCGCTTGTTTTTCCACTCCCAATTGCTATGAATAGTACACATTTGATTTACTAAACATAATGGTTTAGGATGCATGTATGTAGATTAGTGTGTCGGTTGGTGATCGTTGGTTGTCTAACATTTGTTAAAAAAAAATAGGTAGGATAAAAACATTCCATACTTCGAGCAGCTATGGCTCCATTCATGGTCATGACAGACGGACAACAAAGTGATCCTATAGGGTCTTATAGATCCTATATCCTAGGGTTCCTTTTTTCCTTTTGAGGTACGGAACCTTAATAAACGGCCAAGTGTTTGTCCGATACCTACGATTTCTTAATTCACGTATATTTTATTTTTTTTCTCAAGAATGTGCTATGAACTTATGTCTAGACAAATTGACTACTCTAAGTAATATATATTTATGTCTGTCTCTGTAGTTATTGTAGCTAACTACGGTACAATATACGAGGGTCCTTAAACACAGTTGCCGACCACTCAAGATGTGAAGTGTGAAACTCAATAAGTCTGTAGATGTCTGTCTGCTGAGATTATGTTGTGATATACTTTATTCTGATAATACTTCATAGTAGCATTTCAAAGAGGAATGTTTTTAGAGAGGCTTATCCAGAAAATAACTTTATTTTCGACTCCAAATAAAAATCTATCAATATACAGGGTGGCAGGTTAGACAGTGGAAATATTTAAAGGAGTCATTGTACTCATCATTATGAACAACTTTTACCGACTACGGGACCAACACTGACATCGAGAAAAAAAAATCAGCTGTTCCATACATTTTGTTGAATTATGTGAACATAAATGCAGTGATAGCCTAGTGGATTAACCATGTGCCTTCCACGGCGAATGGTTCGAGTTCGATCCCGACGCACGCACCGCTGACTTTTCGAAGTCATGTGCGTATTAGAAATTAATTATCACTTGCAATCGGCATGTCCTAGAATCAAAAATTCGAAGACATGTGACGTCCACCAACCCGCACTGGGCCCGCGTGGTGGACTACGGCCCACTTACTCTCACAGAGGAGGCCTGTGTCCCAGCAGTGGGAACATTATAGGCCGATTATGCTATGCTATGCTTATGCTAACCTGGCACCCTGTTTAATGGAGATGAGGTGGAGATGGCGGTCAAACGCAAGCATATTATTAAATAAAATAAAAATCCTAAAAGAGTGTCGTTGGTTAAAATACATAAAACTCCTGGTGGCTGTGTCCAGGTGCGTACGAACGACCCAACTTGACAACCGATTTATAGAGCCGATACAGGTGAGTCTCAATCATTGATGGGCACGTGAATAGGCAAGTTTGGTTAATATTAACGTGCCAATCTGTTGGGATTCACCTGCCGGCCTAGCATGACCACGATAGAAACGGGTTTTGTCTACATAGAAATAGACAAAGTGACAGATTGTAGAAACATTTCTACGTTTTATGAATGAAATCTGTCACTTTGTCTATTTCTATGTAGACAAAACCCGTTTCTATCGTGGTCATGCTAGGCCGGTTGGATCGGCTCTACAAATCGGGTGTCAAGTTGGATCGTTAATAGGTACGCATCTTTAGGCTACCTGTATTCAGTTTCAGTTTTACCATAGAATATAAAGATTGTACATAAAGTTATTTACTAGAATAATACAATTTAGAAGCAACCCAATACATAATTTAGTACAAACACACTTGACTGACTATAATACGCTCCCATTTTAGTACTTTACTTTTAAAACAAAGCAGTGATTCACTTACAAACAATACACGTCCGCAATAACAGAAATACTATAAATTTTTAATAAAGAAATATGATTCGTGACACACGCGCGCCCCGAACGGCCAATTTAAATATCGTGATTATGCGCGTTATTGACCGCGGATCACGATATGATTATAATAAAATAGAGCGATGAGCGCCCGATGTCGGTACTTCGGTAGTATGTCGCATACTAGTTCGATGAACTGCAATGACGTGTTGCGCAGTTTAATTGACTGTGTGTCTGTGCTATTAATTTTTTTTTTTTTAAATAACCATTGGTATAAATAAACATACCTTTACTAGTTGAAAGATTAATGGCTGTTCGAAAAAATATATCTGTGTTGATAATTGCTATATAGACGAGATGGGTTAAAAAAATCCGTTATTTTCCCTTAGGACCACGAGAGCGTAGCCTTGGGTAAAGTACATTATAATTAGGGGAATTATCATTCAGTTTCATATGGCGTGATTAAGAACCAAAGTCTAATTTCCTATAGCAATAGATAGGCGCCTACTCATTAGCAATCCAGCTTTTACAGTCCTTTATAATTACTTCTCACCAATTGCCAGCACATACTCGTAATAGTCAAACGCTGATTTCTGATTTCACGGAACGTTAAGAATGGCGCCTGCACAGTTGTAAAATTATGTACTAGAGTTAAATGTAGACTTGTTACATAGCTTTGTAATGGTTAGACGTAATATAAATAGATTAGCAGTACTTAAGCTGGTTTTAAGTGGCTAAAAACAAATTAATGGTTCAGGTAAAATGGTTTCAGCAATTTTAAAAATGGTTTTGAAACTGCTACTTTTCCCTTCGTCTGTCGCAAAAAAAAAGACAATTGATTTTGACCTCCAGAAGGTTGATTTTTCAAATAAATTCCCTAGGGATATAAGGAAATCACGGAAGATGTCGAATATTTGTTTTTATTTTACTCGATTAACGCGAATGTGCGCAACTCGCACTCACTCGCACATCCGACTCAATTATAAGAAAGAGTTAGGTATTCAAATAGAGACAAAAGATGTACTATTAAACATTAAATGAAGTAAAGTTTTGAAGTTATCACGACATTATTTCACAATAAACAAGTCTCGTTATTTTGATGTAAAGACCTAGCAAATGTTGTTTCATGTTTTATTAAGCATTGGTATCAGGTGCTACTGAGAGCGGGATGAAATATATTATAACTTTAGGGTAACTATTAATACTATAGGGTAAATTTAGGGCTTATCGTGTGCATATAGGGCATAATGGTACATTATTATTTTTAACTGTGTTTGCGTGATACTATCCATCGACACTAGATACTTACGGAAAGTTTCTAAATGGAAGGGTATTGCAGTTATAATAGACAAAGGTTATTGCTTCGCATGTGGACCCTCAGGTCAGGTCTCTTTGCACGAAAACATTTGTTTTCTCCTTTAAAAACTCTAATCTAAAAAAACTTAACACACTGCTTAAAATAGGCCTGACCAGATTTCTTATATCCCTGGTCCCATAAACAACCGTGGCTCAAATGGTATCGGTTCATTTAGGCATCTCATTCGACATCAACATATCATACAGACGTCTAAAAGCAGACCTAAGTAACCCGCCCACACTCGCACCACACTACAGACTCGTTCAAGCTGTACCGAGCATCGCACGTGTTTCGTATGGTACATATTTTACATAGAAGTTGGCAACAAACATTAATCATTCGCTAACTTACGTACAGATGGCTAGAACTTCAACTGTTTTATGTACAATACTGTACTGATCGGGAAATAAAAATACGGCACATGATGCTTTGATGTGTTCAAAGTTTGAAGTGATTTAGGGTTTTGTGTGTCAAAGAAATGGGCTGTGTAGTGCATTTATTGTATTATGAACTATATTCTTGTAATTATCTCGTTTCGATATTGAAAGTATTCTCCAATCAGCAGTACATATCAATATGTAGTTTAATTAATAACAGGTTCATAAGCAACTCAATATTTCAAGACTGTCATTTGTTTTTATCTAGGAAGTTTTTTATAGAATTTTGATAATAGAACTCTGTATAGGTACCTAAAATCTATGATAAGCTTGAATATTCTACAAAGTCAACACATTGTAGGTACCTACGTAACAGATGTTTGTTGAAATTATATAATTTGTTCTCGTATCGAATTTCAATAATATGTTTACCTAATAACCCGCTGTTGTTATGAATTACGTATTCAGAATATTCTATACAATATTGCTTGTAACTAAACATTATTTGTACTTTAGAAAATGGTACATACCTAAATTACCTAATAAATTGTATTTGAGCAAAGCGATGGCGATAGCAGAGTGATGAGCGGAGCGACAAGCGGGGTGGTGAAGCGCTTGCAATGTTAGGTACATGTTTTATTCTCTATGTGGATAGAGATACTCGCCATATATTAGCAATTGAGGCATACACAAAGTACTTTAAATGCAATTGTTCATTTAAATTTATTCGCTGTTTGCACACTAAGGCACACCGCCGCGGAAGACGATACTTGTTCTTATATTATTAGTTCCGTTATATACCTAGGTAGTTCCGAATCTCTGTTTCCACGGACCACTGCTGTGGAGTCTAGGGAGGTTATTATCAAAGGCTTGCCCATAGCGTCACATCACAGAAACAAGGGAGATGTGCCAAGGTGCTACTGAGCTTGACGATTAAGTATGGTCACTTTGATCATCATTAAAACCGACCGATGATATAAATACAGTGTTTTAGTTTAGTGCTAGTGCTGAGTGACGATTAACAGTGTTAGATTAAGGTTGTGCAAAATTTTTAATGTGTGGGAGATCTTTTTATTCACAAGAAGCGCTTGAAATTGTGTCGAAAAATGTATTAAAAGTGGCATCGGTTGTACGCGTACTAATTTGATATGATGGCACATCTCCTTTTTCCTACGATCTGAGCCCATAACGAATAAAAAATTAATTAATTGACCTGCTCACGCTCGCTATCTCTCAGTTCGCAGCCTTACAGCCTACTCAATTAGGTAATCTATAGATATTTAAACATCTATTGATATCCAATAATATAATATTACCCGTCTATAATTCTCATTACCTACGTTAATCAATATTGTCAATCAAATCACAGTAATTTATAAATTACGTCATAGGAATGCTCGTATTAGCGTCTGTCAAAATGGCCGGACATAATCTACTTATGGTATTTAGTGCCATGAATATGTTATGGAGTTAGTTGTACGAGGAATTTGATAGTAAGCTGTGTATGTGTTGACTTAGTTTCTGGTTTGGACGACATTATAGTTATGACTTGTGAGCTTTTTACAACAGTGAATTGATTGGAATTTGATTAGGTACTACTTTAATAAGGCATGAGAATAAGAACCCTCCTGCGGTTGGTAAAAAAAAGGATTTAAATCTTTTCACATTACCCTCGTTGATGAGTTGGGTCTTCTACATAATTATGTAGAAAGGGTCAATTTTTGAAGTAAACGAGTTTAAATCATACAAATAGTTAAAAATAACTTTTTAGAGAGATTACTATTATTTTAAATTATTTTTCGCCACTACGGTATTTTTAATTGAAAATAATCGACAATAGTCCCAATTACAACCAGTTTTACGTATTTACTGCCTGATAAAACTGCACCAATCAAATAACATAGCCATAAAACACGGGCATTGAAAGCGTCAATTCAAAAATACGCTATTCACCAACCAAATAGTTCGCATTAAAGCATTACGAAAATAATTCCGTCCGTAAAATCCGCTTAATCCGAGAAAAAATTACACCGCTTTCGGAGGTCGGAATTCCGTTCCGTTTTACCGCATAAATATTCACTGTGCAAACTAGAGTCAGCTCTGAAACATTCACGAGTAAATTGACAAGACAGAAGGAGATAAATAAAACAAATAGGTAGAACGAAAAAGGGTCAAACGACGCTTCTATTTTCATGTAAATGTTCTGTGGAGAGGTCAGGTCGCACAGCGAGATGGGATAAGCTAGTGTTTGGGACTTATTCACGCGGAGAAATATGACTCTCATTTAGTGGTTGACCGTTGTCAAGATATTGCTGCAAAATGTCTGCGGTTGAACTTAGGTCACATAATAGACTAAAGCACTAAAATAAATGGGTGTAGATATTTTTGTCTTTATGCAGATTGAGAATTCGTGTGGCAATCGTTTTTCTTGGAATTTGATGCGAAGGAATGAGGAAAATCTCACAGGAAAGTGAGTTGAGTACATGAATGTAGATGGCTATAAGAATAGAAGAATAGAATGAAGGAAATAATGGATGGATTGTTTGAAAGATGATAAGGCCAGAAAAGGGCTAAGGATAGGAGGATGCAGATATTGGGTAAAAATCGCTTCACTGTGTAATTCATCATAGTCTAAGCATTATATTACAGAACCAAACTCAAGACTCAAGCATTACTTAAAACCAGTTTCAACCAATCGAATGGCCTCAAATCTATGCTCAAGGCGAGACCTGGTGCGCGAGTATCGTACTGTAATACAAACCTAAATGCTTGCAATTATCATATTGTTGAAAACCAACATTTTGAGGGCTAAATGAGGAGCCAAAATGGTTGTCAAAAGAAAGTTCTTAATTAATAAAATTAAAAAAAGCACGCTGGTAGTCTACTTGCTCTTTAACACAAGGTCGACAGGTTGACTCCGCTTGTCTAGCGGAGGTGGCAACCGACCCAGCACTTAATCGTTTGATGGGTACAATAGGCAGCCTCGGGCGACACGGCACGCAATGAAGGCGTCAGCCCATTTGGACCGACCGTCACTTGCCAAAGCGGGCAGTCGTCCGAAGCCAAAATGATGAAGTAGCCTGTCAGTAGGATCACATTGTAAAGTAAAGTTTATACATAGGACTTAGACCCAAAACAGTTTAACACTAACTTCGAGCATATCTGCCAATCTCGATAAAACTTTACGAGCTAAATACTCAATGCACTTAGGTACCAAAGTGCAAAAGGTCTACAGCCTACCCCTCTATGGTCAAAGCACCAACTACTGTTTTAAAATTGGTCTATAAATTGGTGCTATCATCATCTTGAAACCCGATTTGGATATAATTGGACCTGATGGGAACAATGATAGTTTTAACGGTAGCGATAAAATAAGAAACCTTTTATGGATTCTGTACTCAGAAGCTTTATAAGTTTCTTCTTTATGGTGTCTGGATATTGTTTGAAGATGGGAAAAAGTACCTAATGGTGGAACTAACTCTATAATAGATAGCAAAATGTTACCGTCTTTCCTGTGATGACAATCCGAATGGATATCTTAGTAATGATAAAGGAAGCAAACTAACCATAATTAGTCAGATACTATCCCAATCACAGAATCCTTTTGAAATATTAAAAAACCCAATAAATCTTTACCTAACTGCAAGCCAAAACCAGACTACAAGCTCAACAGTACCTATCAAATTATACCTAGCAGTTCATTTCTCGCTCATCTTTCAACGAGACGTTTCCTTACCGGAGCACCTTAAAGTCTTCAATCTTTGATGTGTCGGGGTGGCTCAATCCCCATCCCCCTTAAGCAGTACAAAGGTGAGATAAAGTAAGATGTTTACAGTTCGATGAGAACGTGGCTTTTTGTCAGGGGATTTAGAGGAACAGAATATTTATAAGACACACTGTGTATCTGTATACCTATTACGCGAGGCATGTAGCGAAATATTGTTTTAATATTTATATGGAATTACGTTTACACAATGTTTATGTTTTTGTTCAGGATAAAATAATCGGGTCATTATTTTGTTTTTGTTCAAGCAAGGTGTTAATTTTTTTTATTCAAATAGTTTGGTGATATAATAGTATTTAGTTGGCTGATAGTTTCGGTTTAAAGAGAGTGTTGGTTGTTGTGGTTGGTTCAACAAAATTAGGCTTCCAACAGACGACGCCGCGACGGTTCTTTTTGCGCGATTGAGAATGAAGCGCCCGAAGCAGTGAAGTAAGTTTCACGAATTATTCGGGCGCTACGTTCTCAATCGGCCAAAAAAACGTGAATTAGGGGCCTATACAACAGACAAACCAGTTTTAACATTTCTCAAATAAAATAAAAAGGCTTTCAGAATTTAGGAGTTAAAAGAATAAAGAAGCGTATAATAAAAAATAAATTGTAAACGTTCCTCACATTCTCCATACTTACATGTCTACGTTTCTTATTTTCTTTTAATCTCAGACTTGTCTAGAACATGACCTAAAAACTGACCTATACGACCTTAAGAACAATTTAGCAATGTTTTCTCGAAAATAAAACATTTTTAGCACTAAAGTACCCACGGTCTATGTAAGGGTATATTAATCGTTAAGTTCGTTGTTCGGGCTGTCTCGAGGACGAACGGCTGCACGTCACACCGAAGCGTAATGTCGTACGGCTTCAGTAGTTATAAATACTTATAATTTTTCTTGTAATTACGGGTATTTGTACACTCATGGGTAAACAGCTGCGTAAATTATATCTACGTAGTTAATCTAAGCACCACTTTTGTAAAATGTCAAGATTTTCCCAATAAGTTTCTTGTGCTGATTTAATCGCGGTCCCAGTACCTCGTAGTCCCAGCGCCTAATGACTCAATACTTTGTTGATTTTGGCCCGATTTCCCGATAACTCGTGAATATAACTTTTGAACCGATAACTTTTGAAATGTGAGTGAGGTTTTAATTGCATTGGCATTTGCTCCTGTTAGTGTATTCCTTTCTTTCATATTCGGCTTATTCATCAAAGGCCAACATAATTTTGTAATTCCCTAGCAGCGGATAATAATGTTACGTCACGGTTTGATCCTCGGTCTAATTAAAACGTTGCCCACATACTCAGTATAACATTTATTATGTTTTCAAGACTGCGTTTTTTTTAAAGTCTAGTTACCTACCTAAAACAAATTCTTTGTCTACGTAAGCTTGTATAGCCAAGGTTAGAGAATTTTGTATCCACTTACATAATATTAGTCTGCTAAAACACAAAACAAGGAAAAGTTAGAAGGCTATTTAATAAACAAAAGTAGTTATATTATAAAACAGGACAAGTGCGAGTCAGACTCGCGCATAAGGGTTCCGTTCCAGTCAAAGAAAATGGTTATGTTATATTATGTCATTATCCTGAATTGAAATGAATTATCACTGAATCTTTGAAAAAAAATGGCTTAGCAAATCAAATACCTACACCAATGTTTTTCAACCTTTTTCATCGCATGACCCCCTTGGTAGGTAAAAATATTTCGCGACCCCCTATCCACCGCATAATAAAACACAAGCTAGAGACATGCTGTACAGCACAGCTTGTACTTTATGTTACAAATATCAAATTCGTACAACACTACGTTATTTAGCCACAGAAACTTTGAAGTGTTTGATTCCATTTGCAACCTCCTACTTGTGTGAGTTGACGTTTTAGTCGATGGCTCAAATAAAAAGCAAACAGAGAAATCGAAAATGAATTTGAAAATGTTCTATGTGTACCTAGCAAGAACGGATCCACAATGGAAGAAATTTGTTAATGAAAAATAGGCCTAACTCACATTGATGTGAATGTGACTTACCTCTATTCTTTTTCTTTTTGCTGATCTGCACCTACTAATGTCCTTTAGAGAGCATTTTCATTATAACAAAAAATGTTTTAATGAACCTTGTAGTTTTTTTTTCTTTTTAACGAGGCTTCGCGACCCTCCGCGACCTCCTTATGGAGGCTTTGCGACCCCCTGGTTGAAAAACACTGAGCTACACAAACCAGCTACAGCCAATAAGCTCATTATGACTGGTACTTTAATTTTAACTGTACCTATATGTGCTATAATTTCATAATTTAAAATTATTTACATGTAAAAAATCATGTTTCATTGTTGGTTGTTTGTTCGTCATCTATGCTTACGCGCATCTTTCATCCGATTAACTTTCGAAGCTTATGTGCGTTGTTGTGCGCATGCCCGCAATAGTTTCAGATGCAAACAAAGTCATGGGCAACAGCTGGTCCACAAAAAAATCATGTCACAGACCAAAGGAAAAATAAACGCAGAGTTGACACGACACTTATTCTACCTACATGTCCACTATGACTAGAATTCTACCTACACCTAAATTGTCGTAAACAGTTAGCCGACCGGACGTTATGATAAATTTCAAATGAATTGTAATACCCAAGACATTTATAGGACATACTGAATCTTAATGTTGTTTCCGTTTGACACTGCGCAGTTAGGTCGATAGGACAAAGACTTTTCCTTGATATTATTTGTACATATTTGGTATAAGGAATACAACTTGAAATAAAATAACCTCGTTGCTGATTCGATGTGTCAGAGTTCCACTTGATCAAAATGAAAAAAAACCAAGGCAAGAACGTGTCGGACAAAAAAGGCTAAAGCGAGCGTGTCGGACCACGCACAGGAGTTCCATAACAAGAAGTATTTCAGTTTTCCAACTCAAAACTGTAAATAGCGAATATTTCAAAAACTTCTTCGAGACAAGACTTCGATTCGATTCGAGGACACATTTGTAGCGGGTGCAGTTTGTGTTCTTGGTGTGCGTGCTTGCGTGCAGATAAACGTGGGCGTTAAATGTGTCGCGTCGCGTCGCGTCGCGTCGCGTCGTGTCTGAGGCCCTAGACAAGTAACTTTTCTGTTAGCGTTTACGCCAAACGATAAGCACAAAATATATGGCAATGACATTACCTGCGGAAAAGTCACGTGACTCACAAATGTCACTTCCATACATTTTATCCGTAGCGTTTGACGTTAACGCTAACAGAAAAGTAACTTGTCTAGGGCCTCTGGTGTGCGGCCGGCTAAGTGAATAAAAGGTCTCCTCTCCAGCTGTCACAGTTTTATCGCAACCGAACAGTTTGTTTACAAACAGCATTTCATTGAGTGCGACTCAATTACTCCTCTCAATGAACCGAGTTTGAACCCGCGCCAAGTAATCTGCATTACGATTTGTCAACTAGATTCGTTTCTTTTTGTGGATACATACGAACGACGAGGTTGGGGAACTTGTTGGCTACATTATTTACCAATAAATAAAAATAGGAATGTTGGTTTATCAGATTTATTATGCGACCTACATCGCTAAAAAAAATTATGTATGCTTCCTTCTTTTGTTGTAGTCGGTTAAAAGTAGTAAGCAGTTTTTAAATAGCAATTATTGACCCATTAAATAACTAAATAGTTATTTAACTGGTCAATAATTTACACGCCTTCAATAATTTTCGACGCTATGTTCGCTTCCCTGAGTGTGAATATGTTACAACGTTTTTAACGGTGTTGGATATTCTCGTTCACCACGCTTCAGTGTCTTTTATCGAACACAATTTACACAATACGTCGAAGGAAATTCTAAATGAAACGCATTGTAGTTGATGGTGTTTGTAGGAATATAAAAAAACCATCTATTTTTTACTCGACTGCCCTAGAAGGATAATGTTTTCGAGTGTATGACTGTATGTATGCATGTCAAGAATTTATTTTGCGACTACACTTATGTTGGTTTTTTCAAAATCCGTATCCTATAGCCAGTATTATTTACGCCATTAAGATAAATCTAAGGATACCTCATTTGTTAAAATCGGTTCATTATTTTAGCTTCTAAGGGGGAATATAGACACAAATACATACGCACCAACTAAAACATTACCCTTCTTTTGGGCTCCGTCGCAATCAGGTAATAACAAGGTAACATAAACATTGCCCAATTCGTTTTTCTCAATTTTCCGAAACTTTGTTGAGGTAGGTCGTAATGTCACTCAGTATCCAATGAATGTGTTTGAACTGATGCCAAGTTATTTGTCTAGCGGTTTGTCGAACGGATCACACTAATTTATTTGTAGAGTAAACACTGACCTATCTTATACGAAACAGCTTGTTATTTTTTAGAATTTTATTGGATTTTAGGGATGCAAATCAAAGGTATTTTTATTGGGATCCTATGGGAGCTAATTCTGAGAAAGAATAAATCAACGATTCCAAGAAAACATTCAGGTACTTATAATTCTGTGATTAGGTAGGGGAGATGTAGGAAATGGGGATCACTTAAGCGAGAATCGAAATAAATCCAAATCTATTAATCAAGTATTTATTGCTTTGCTTTATTAATAAACTTTACTTATCTATCTATCAATTGAGATCAACTTTAATCACTTTGGCTTACCAATTTTGGAACAATAAAGATTAAAAAAAAAATAGGTTTGATCACCATTGTCAACATCGGTTGGCAATGGTGATCAATGATGTAGACAATGGTGATCAAACATATCGCACATATAACTGTGAGCAGAGTCCCACCCAATACAATCAGTATGAGCCCAAAACTAACTTTCGGTATCTACAAACAAGAAATACATTGTTTTATCAAAGTTAGGTGGTGTGGGCAATGGGTATGTAATTGGAATCACCTGATTCCGATTACCTACATAGGAGAAAAGGAGAAAAACAAAATCCTGACGAGAAAGTTAAAGATATAATAACAATCTGGGTTTTAAATCGCAATCTAAAATGTTACGATTATTACATATCACAAGTACAGAAATAAAGATTTAATAATTTAAAACTTACATTCGGATTTATCTATACGAAAAATTAGATCAGAATGGCGCGAAACCTTCAAACGCCTGTTTCTCTCCAGCGCATTGCACGAACTTAGTGAGCCACTGTCTGCACACGGGAATGACACAAAGCTAGCGGGTAGGTGTGTTGGCATCGCTTGTTCACGTTCGGTTTTTGTTATTTTGTGGTGATCACCATTGCCAACTGACTCCGATTGCTTACATCTCCCTTAAGTATAAAAAAGTGTGAGTAAAAGGAAATAAAATAAGTTGGTTCCATATGCAAAAGATTTTAGAATATACGAATGTAGGATATGCAAAAAATTCAGATAATCAAGGAAAGAAAAAAGTTGCGAGTCATCTATTATATTATTTTGTTTCTTTAAAAACGATTATAGGTATTCGTATCGATCGGCTTTCAAAATCGTAATATTACCGCCCGCGTTTCACCCGCACCGCACCGTATGATTGCCCTGTCTACACGTTGTCGATGACTGACTGTATTGTTCTTAGAGGATTTATTACCATTATTTTTAAACTTGTAAGAAAATTTCATAGTCGCGCTGACCGTCAGCGCGAGCGGCCAGCGTGGTTCCTAAGTCGTTTCGTACGCGTCTCACTATGAAACGGTACAAGACACATTCGGTACGGAGAAATGTTACAAGTCGGGACGCGTAAGGGTAAGGGGTGCGTTTCCATAGAATCTCTTCATTTACCTAGCCTCAGGTGAATTAAGTGATTTTATTGGTTCTTAACAAACACATCCCTCGTACACATCTCTGGTGGAAACGCACCCTAAGCGACTGTAAAATCACTCTAAAACAAGCGTAAACACTTTAAAATATTTTTTCCCGTAATCTCTAGGAATAGACGAGACAATTTCGTTGAGGTAGCTCTCACTACATCCACAGGCCAATAGTTTATCTCATTGAGAGTGTATTTGAAACAGAGCCAAGCAATCTACTACTACGGATTGTCAACTAGATTACCTCCTTTATTTATATCGACACATGAAATCCAGAATTAGGCTGTTTTTAGACCTATTATTATATTGTTTTATGTGATTACTTATTACTACTAACCGCTTTTCATAATACCCCGCGTATATTTAAATTTTGCATATTTTTCACAAAAAGCTCTGCTTCTCAATAAATTAAAAGTTTAATACATATAATACTTCCAGTTGGATAGTAGTCATACGAATATCTATGTACAGACGGCCTGCGTCCAGTGCTGACCCTCTTTTGTAAGGTAGATATTTTAAGCGTCAGGGGTACCTAATTCATGCAGGGGTCCGTACGTCATAAATGTTAGTCAAAGTTGATTAAAATTTTTGTCAGAAACCCGAAATTTTGACAATAGGTCTAACTACAGAAAGGGATTTTTCCTAATTGGGTTGTGGATGTCAGACCACATGTGCTTGCTCGGTTCTGAGTAAAATTCTGACATTATTCAGCTACTAGTTAGACTGCAAACTGAGCCTGAGATAATTTGCTTAAGGCTAGAGAATGGCGACAAACGTAGGTATCTTATAATCCCTCCGTTTTTAAAGTCGGATAAAAAATAGAATCTTTAATATTATATACCTACCTACGGTTACTACTCAAGTCATGAAATCCTCAAAACGAACACGTCATTAAAACAGTAAACATAATACATAATGTATGTTAATATAATAATAAATAATAATAACATAATAATTGCGTTATGCTCAAAATATTGAAAGGCATGACGGATGCTCCTGACATCCATAATGAGCTGATTCGACTCTGCGCACCGAATAATTATCTCCGTAGCAGAAAACATCGGCTGCTAGATAGCTATCGTGCCTTCATGTCGGACTGCAGCCCGTGCTGCATCTCCCATACCGCGCGTATTGACCGCACTAAATAAGCTCGTGGAAGCCAACCCGGACTGCGATCTATTCTATAATAAATTCGCCAATTTAATGGTTATATGCCTACTTTTTTTTGGAAAATAATAAGATTTGAATAATTTCTATTATCAGTCTATGTTTGTAATTATTATAATTTTATACTTTGATTTATGTAATTGGTGTGTATATGCCGTGTAAATCAATAAAATAAAATAAATAAATAAATAAATAATAAATGTCTGACGAAAATTACATCATTAAAAAATTTAAAACATGATTTTCGAAGATACATACTCACTAATTTTAAAACAAATCGCATTAAAAGGCCAAACAACTTGTGTGGTAGTTTAAAAGTTTTACAGATCGTGAGACGTTTTCCGAAATGTTTACAAAAAACTCTGAACGAGCATTTTGCGTCAATTACGTTTGTCAATGGACGGCTGCGGGTTTGACTCCGTGCCAAGTAATCTAGCGTAATATATTGTCGACTAGTTTCGTTTCTTTACTACGAGGTGACACACAGATCTGTAGTTTGGCGAACTTTTTTTGGCAGCTCAATCATTTTACCCGACTGCCTCAAAAGAAGGGTTCTTGAGTGTATGTATGTCTATTTCTTTGGTACATTCTGTAGACTAAACGGCTTGATGGATTTCAGCATTAAAAGGTGTCGTTAGATTCATCTTCATTGCCAGAGTGACACAGAGGTAAGTATAATATTTAACATATTAAGCAGTTGGGTTTTAATTTTGTTTCTCTTGTTTTTAGACTACCTCGTTGGTCTAGTCTAGTGGATGCAAGCGCGACCTTTGAGCATAATAGGTTCTAGATTCGATCCTGGGGTCGGATAACTGGTTTTGCCATGATTCCAGGTCAGACAGTTTAGTAATTTCACACGAATACATAACCCCAAAGCAGTCAAGAAGTAGGTTAGGTACTAGGTAACGATTTTTCATTAATCGTGGGTATTCTCTTCTTTCATATGTCAAATGACAAGTCACAAACAAATGAAGCAACAGCCTTAAAATCTGAATATGCATTGTTTACATTAATTTGCAACAATAGGCAATAACAATTAACTGTGTGGGTTTCCGTTACACTGACCTGATTGTTGACACTTGATTATGTATGAGGAAAATCACCATCATCAATATGAGCTGTGTTTCTTTTTAATAAACCTTCACGAAAACCTTTACGAGACACCTTGTGTGTTCTTAACATCTAAAGTTTGCAATGATGTCTGTTTTTAATGTGGTTCGTAAGAATACATTCATTCTTTAAAATTACCTATGAATAAAACACAATTATGTAAGACAACATTTATTTAAAACTGCTCTCGTCCAAAGTTAATAAAATTTATACAGGACCATTGCGCGAGTTTCCTCTACTAAATAAAGATCTGGTAAATCGACATAAAAATCACGGAGAAATTAATGTAAAATACACAAAAGAAGAAATCGTGAAAAAAAAACCTGCCGAATGAGTAACCTTTTCCTTTTTTGAAATCGATTAAAATTGTTCTGATATTTTTATATGTATTACCATTTTTCTTTGCGAGCAAGTCACATGAATTTTCAAACCATACTGGACACAAACACACTCATTCCACTAGATCGCATTTCATATTATTAAAGTGAATGTGTGTCCATTTTTGGTGTACCTCCCGTTATGTAACCCTCGAGGACTGTAGTATTAATGCGTCAGTGACGTGATGGGGCTAGATTAGGTCTATGAATATACTAGCTTGGGTGCTGGTTTAATTAATAAACTGCAAGCGAAAAAACAGTAAAAAAATAAGAATATCTTTTGGCCAAAGTTTTGAAATTATGAACACTATATATGTTGTATTTAATGAAGTTGTTATTGTATTAACTACAATTTTTTTGTAGGCTCATCAGGCTTATCTGGTTTTTGTATGCTACCGCCAGTGCATAATTTTAATAAATATACTTTGGATACCTACAATTTATTTCCCGTCTATCCAATCAAAATATTAATGTGAATTATATTTAAGTTTTTGGTGAATGAAATGATGTGTACGAATATAAGAACTACAAGATTTGCGACAAGTTTGATCCTAAATGTGGCTTTAGAACCAAATTAGTCTCAAGTATAGTAATCGCAAGTGTTGCTGCAAAGAAAGGTCTTGGTTTCATGTTTAAAAAGTTTTTGTAACTTCAAACGATAAAATTATACATATGAAGAACGTGAAAGTAAAAGTGTCAATATATTTTTTATTTTATTTTAAATCGCTTTAAACTACATCTTGGACCACAAACTAAGGATTTGCGGCGTAAATTATTTTCTTTATACGAGCCGAGGTATCTGTTTTGTAATTTGGTGATAAGCGGCCCTTGTGAGCTGGTTGGTTATTACACGAGGGGGTCGAGGGGGAATGGGGATGAGTTGTTGTCTGATGTAGACAAGCATTGATGGCGTGTGGTATTTTGATTGGTAAATAAATAGAACTTTAATTGGGTTAGGTACGTGTATAAATAAATGTACCGTGTTCAATATAGTAGTACAGTAAATAAAGTATAAGCAGGGTAGTTATGTAGACAAATATGTGTTGTATTCATAGCCAGGCTAAGGGGTTAAAGATAATATTAAAAATGTTTGATCCTTATTAGAAACACTGTTAGATGGTACACTAATACAGTATGTGTAGGTATTTTTTTTTCCAAAACCAACGGGTTTGATTCCGGGCTAGGAAAATATTTTTTTCCAAAAATCGAATTATGCAGTTTTAGTTTTTATCTCCAAAATTGGCTTCGAGACTCTTGCGCGTTTTTCGCTATTTCTTATTAGTTTCGGATTTAGCCATCCACGCCCACTTGAAAAATTCACCCTGTATATAGATGCGAAAGGAAAGAAAATCACAGCATAGGTATTTAAAAAAACCAAAACTTACGTCAGGTTGATTTAAATTTTTAAATCACGCTAAAATAATTACTTAGTCAAATACTAAATCATATTCCAGTTTCAATAGTGGTTAGAATTAATTAATTTTAGTTAGATCTCTGTTTGATTCAAATGATTTAATTATTCAGTAGTAGGTTCCTACCTACATATCTATGCATGAATTCAATAATTGGTTAAATCATAAATTTTCATATTCAAACTTAATTATCTGATTGATGATTAATTGGATAGCAATTACCGATTAAATGTTAATGAATATAAAAATGTGTTTGGTTGCTAATAGTTGTTGATTATGATCAATTGCTCGTCGGTTATTAAAGTCAATGTTAAGGCGTGATTGGTTTTGATAAATGGGATTATGGGAAACTGCGACTTGTCTTACGACCGAATGACATACTATATAGTGGTCGCGTGGCATACTATACTTACCTATAGATATAGGTCGCGGCGTGAATTAGGATCACAAACGTCACCTGCGCATAGCGAGTTTTTAGGTATCTTTGGCGAAATGAAGAAGACGGGGGGCGCCGAGGCTGCACGCGATTGGTTCGTCAGTCGATGCTCGTCATCTATTGGATTATTCTCTATTACGTATAGTCAACTGTCTATTGTCTATTGAGTCAAAAATGTACATGCGCGATCTGTGATCAAGATCCCTGCCGATACTTATACCTACTTGTGAATACCATGCAAGTTGGTTTAGTTAGCCAAACTACTTATTTGGTAGCTGTTGCTCGTGACTTGTTTGCGTGAAAGTGAATGAAAAGTAGCCTATAAATGCTTCTCCAAGTTTCAGGCTACCTTCCTGTCAAATTACATTCAAATCCGTTCAGCCGTTTCAGCGTGAAAGAGTAACAACCACACACTCACAAACTTTCCATTTTAAATTTTCTTTGACGGTACGTTGGCCCCTTGTCTGTCATTTTTTCTAACTCCTAAAATGTTTGTATTTTTTTTTTATTTAAGCGTTAAAGAATTGGTGCAGAAAGAAAACTTCCAACATCGTTCGAACCGTTGTAACATATTGACATTCAAGGATTCAGGGGAGCCAACATTGCGTTGAAGGGAACCCATAGGCGAAACGCACTCTAACACTTCATTCTATTCATTCAATCGAATGAACGAAGTACTGTCACAGACAACATACTTCTGAACCGCAGTTCTCTTTATTACTTTCCTATGTTTATTCACCTCCGTACTCCATCCCGCGCTGAATCAACTTGAAAACTTGAAAATTTTATTCATCTCACTTGAACTACATCGAAGTTCCGAAGTCACCGACTTTCGGCTTTCAATTTGGATAAAAGGGTTTTTGTTTGTTTAAAACTCGGTATGTTTTCAACGCGTCACGTGGATGTGGTGGTTACGTGATGGTTGTGGGTTTGAATCCCAGCCGGGTTACTTAAAAAGAAGCTACAAAAATGTTTTTGTTATTATTAGTCTTAACTTTGTGAAAGACTTTTCAACCTTGGATTGTAATTCGACATTTCGCTTTGTGTACCTACAATAAAAACAGGTATTTTTTTACAGTCAGGTTATTTTTAATCTGTTTAATTTTAAAAGAACTGGAAGCTAACTAGCCTATTTTTACCTGACTGCCCCAGTAAGAGGGTGTTACCTAATGTGTATGTAACTAATGTTTTTCGAGTGTATGTGTATGTGTGTATGTTTGTAGGTCTATTTTTGTAGACTAAGCCAAACTAGTTAAGCTTAAAGTTTGTAGGACAAACTAGTTCGTCCTAGGATAAACAGATTTCTCCTGACACGGTAAAATAAAACGGTTTGGCCTATGACAATAACATTTAATTAAAGGCATTATTTCTAAATTCCAAGGATATAGCGTAAAGCCGTGTCTCCTGCGCCCTGTTTTCGTGTTCGACGAACATCGAACAGTGAACAGTGAACGAGAAAGGGGCGTGGTCTACGTGTTTTGACGAATAAAAACACTCCAAACACGTAGACCACGCCCCTTTATCGTTCACTGTTCACTGTTCGATGTTCGTCGAACACAAAAACAGGGCGCAAGAGACCCGGCTTAACGGTCACGGTTATCGTTAGGTATAACTATCAGGTTTATCACTTATCTAACCACGAAGTTGACCTTTGCGTGATTTTAAATATTTTTTCTACATTTTTATATGAATCAAAACGATTTGCGTAAACGATTGGTTTCGTTTAGAAGTGAACAAATTTTAAAAAAATATTGTAACAAATATTCATACATAGAGGTACTAGATGTTACAAGCCCGTTCAGGGCCCGTGTCTAAATTATAGGCACGCTGATCTATCTGCGAGGTTAAGCTACGCTTGCCGCGGTCAGTCCATGGACGGGTGACCATTCCTTACACATCGAGACACATTCCTCAAACAGCGCGTTAAACAGTCGGTCCCAGCTGTCGTACGAATATCTATGGCAGTTGTTAGGGGTAGTTAGAAACTTAGAAACCCGAAAGTGACAAGTGGTCTAACTTTGAATATAGGTTCTACTTAGTATTTGGTTGAATGGGTCAGATGCCAGTCACTCCATGAATGATACTGATAAATAGCCACATCTAGTAAGACAGCAGACTTCTATTTGAGCATAAACTAGGCATATGATATACAGGGTGGCAGTTAAAAAGTGGAAATATTTTAAGGGGTCATTGTACTCATCATAATGAACAACTTTTACTATGGGACCAAACCTGAAATCGCGAAAAAAAAATCAGCTGTTCCATACATTTATGTTCACATAACTCAACAAAATGTAAGGAACAGCTGATATTTTTTTCGCGATTTCAGGGTTCGTCCCATAGTAAAAGTTGTTCATTATGATGAGTACAATGACCCCTTAAAATATTTCCACTGTTTAACCTGCCACCCTGTAGATGCGATGATGAAATACGTTAATCTACGTATTTCATCATTGACGATGATGTAGATGTTACCTCATATTTTCATCATCTCCAGAGAAATTGAATTACCTGTAACAATAAAAGTAAAATATTAGTCTCAGCTTTCGTGACGTTTATTACTCAGTTATTTATAGAAACCCTTCTTGGAACATGAACCCTAAAAGATATCTTTTACACATTTACAGTCATACCTACTAGGTATTGGTGTATTACATACATTGTGCAACGCAATAAATATATTGAGTACGGTAACGAGATCTATGATCTGAGGTCGGTACCGTACTAAACAAGGGAGATGTGCCAAGGCGCTATCGAGCTTGATGCCTGATCTTGAGCAAATTGCTCATATTAAAAACGTACGCGCTGGCGACGAACCGAACACGATCGATCGTATAAATACAGTGTTTTAGTTTAGTGCTAGTGTTGAGTGACGATTAACAGTGTTAAATTGAGGGTGTGCGGAATGTTTAATGCGTGGGAGATCTTTTTATTCACAAGGAGCGCTTAATTATGCGCGTAATTGTGTCGAACAATGTACTAAAAGTGGCATCAGCTCTCCTTGTTTCTATGATCTGAGGTACCGACTAACTTTGCATGCGACTTCGTCCACGTGAGCCACAGGATAAAAATTATCAGTCCTATCTATAAACTGTCCCACTGCTGGGCACGAGCCTCCCCTCAGAATGAGGGGGGGGAGGCCATAGTCCACCACATTGGCCAAGTGCGGGTTGGCAGACTTCACACACTTTCAAGAACTTTGATAGAATAAACTATGAAAAAAATTACGTCTAAACCTATTTTGGACAGAACTTTCGGTAGATTTAGGGCGGGTTGCTTCAAACCATCTGTATTCGTAAGTCAGTACGTAATCGTTAAGTCAGTATGAAATTGTCGTACAAGCCGCCATATTTGACAGTTACAGATACGTAACAGTAAGTTGAAACAACATGGCCTTAAATACCTATGCGCCTTAAATATCCTACCTAAGCTAATTTTAACAATTTTATTATATAATTTTAATATATAAAACCACAAACAGCTGTTCAAATACAGGAAAATTACCTAAAACACTTGCTTACGTCAGTCAGTCAGTCGCCAAGCTAATTGAAAAATCGATTTGTTACGATGTGTTACGTAAAAATACGAGTATTTCACTACTCATATACGTGGATCCGGTCGGATATACATATAATTTTTTAAAAGTAAGCAATTCTATTTTTTGTGTTAAACTTCGTGCTTGTAAAAAGTAATAGGTATGTTTTATGTTGAAAAACCACTTCCCAACTCCATCATCCATGAAATTCTGGACATCATCTAGGTCTTGTCATCTAGTACTTGTCAAGACAAATCCAACGAGCCTAAACACGGCGGAGTTATATTAAGAAGTTGAGGAGTTCCTATAGGCACCTCCCGGTTTCATCATGAGACCACCTCCATGGTACCATATTATTGCATTATCACATGCGTTTCTTTCCGCTCAATCGTTGGGGGAACTGGCCTAAAATTCAGTTGCAAGATTTCGCCTCATACACACACGGCAAGTTAAATAACCTTTTGAATGTTGGAATAGGTTTACAGCACAGACCGTCTTTTACCTAATACTAAAATCCACTTTATCACATAGCCTCGCGTGTTTAAAAGAACCGTCTTAGCTAAGATATCTATCTTCCTAACTAATATTATAAATGCGATAGTAAATTTGTTTGTTACCTTTTCACGTTTAAACCATTCAATCAATCATCATGAAATTTTGCATATACGTTGTCAAGGGTACAGAAAAGGACATGGTGCCTTCATTTTCATCCAGAAAAAAAGTACAGTTTCTGAGGGAAAGAACAATAACTTTCGACGGTCACAATTGCTTCAGAACACTAGATGGCGCTACGTGTCTCTCACACGAGCAAAGCAGCGGGCAAAAGCTAGATTTTTTATAGATTCCTTATAGCAAACAAACAGACACAAACTAAGTGAGTTAAATAGACAGGAAAAATATTAAAAACCTATCAGCAAGACCTTCAGTTGACAATGTCGTGCCCCGCTGACATTGCGGGCGGAACCCGCAGCGGTGACGAGACTATGCAAATTACTTTAGATAGCGGTTAGGGTGTCTCAATGTCACCTGCGTAATCCTAAATTTTAAGGAGAGTAGGTTGATAGTGACGTTTTGTTGATAGTTACGTTTTGTTGATAGTGACGTTTTGTTTCTAAGACGCAGATAGGGTAGGCAGAGACGTACGTACTGCTTCACGTTATTAAGGTATTACGTGACAGGAAGTGAGGAAGTCGGTTCCTAGAACCGAAAAATGGATCGTTTTTTTTGCCAATGGTAGATTTTGGTGTGTGTATTGCTTTCGATTTAGGTGAAGATAAGACTGTTAGTTTGAAGAAATATCCGTTGATATAAAAATAGATAGTCAGTTGAGAAATAATAGACAAAATATTATTTAATAACTAACGCTGCCTCTAGTACGAGTATCTTATAAGAACATTCTGACTTGGTAAATGCACCGAGAATCACTGATGGTATTGGCAAGAATGCCATTGATAGATCGATTATATATCAATGGCGTTCTTCCATTTACATTAAATAAGTAAATAGGTATCTGGGTACCTAGGTACTTTTATCCGCATCTGTTTAGACTGGAAATTGACCCTAACTTATAAAAGACAGAAAAAGAATAGACCTCATATCAGTGATTCCACATTTATCTCCAAAAATATTTTCGTTATTTTATTTTATTGTTCACCGAACTATAATAAAAATCGAATTAGCTACTACGACCTACATGCTAAGTGCTATACCGCGTCATAATTAGTGATGTTAATGGCATGTGACGTCATCCGTCGCCTTGAGCGACGGGGTAGCGTTATGGGTCAGTACGTCCCTAGGCACTCGTGTTGAGTTACTTACTTATCTTCGTGGGACATCCCTAGGGGTAATATGTGGGTCGAGAATTTTTAAAAAGATATGAATTTGCAGGGTAGAATCACGTCAGACTAAGAAATAACCTTATTTTCTCTGGGTTAAGTTTTATGATTTAGGAGATGGTACAAAACGATACCATTATCAAAGTGCTAGAATATTTTGTTCTTCATAACAGGGTAATAAACATAAAATGCTGTTGCTTCTGCTGTAATTTGTTCGCAAAACATATAAAAAACCTACGGCTATTCACCACTTCTAGATAAGAAGATTTCCGACTAAGTAATTTATTTGACAAAAAATGGTGCTGATTCTGTTAAACTTTGCACTAAACTAATTTTAATCACACCATATCTCTTTCTTACAAATATCATTGAAAAAGGACAGAAAATATTAAGAGCTGTCAAATTAGTCTACGCCCTTGTCATTTACAGGAAAATAGTCGTGACCTTTTGCGAAACCGACTAAATTCACATTGAAATGAAGCAAGTGGACTAATTTTACAGGATTAAATATTGTCTATCCCTTTCTCATGTTTTTCGTTAGAAAAAGACATGACATGATGACAATGAGACTAAATTAGTTTAGTTTGTAAACAACAGAAACGGCACCATTTTCATACAAACTCTGTCACATTTTAGAATTTAACTAGTGGATTGGATAGTTCAGTTCCAAGCCTGTGGAACTGACTTTTGATTTTTATCCTGATTACATATCAAATGTAAGGGCCATATTATTATCCCGGGCAATTTTCATTATTAGGAATGAAAAGAATGGGTAATATAACCTCCATTTCAGTCTGTAAAACGTATTAGGTTGATTTTTAGTTGATCGTTCCATGTTCGGCATTGTTTTTTTATTAGCGATATGTGCAAACCCATGTATCGAGACAAAAAACAGTTATACGCAAGGTATTTTTACCTCTCATGTAACAAAATATACGACTTTATGTATACAAAAATCTAGCAAGAGAACATAACTATGAATAAAAAAAAACCGGACAAGTGCGAGTATGCCTCGCGCCCTAAGGGTTCCGACATATGATCATAGATGGCGCTACTGCATACTTCCAATGGCGCCATCTAGTAGCAGATGGCTCCACTTATGGTCCGGTGACTGACGGCGGACAACAAAGTGATCCTATAAGGGTTCCGCTTTTCCTTTTGAGGTACGGAACCCTAAAGACACGTAAGTCTCGTTCTCGAGTTATAATCGCAGTAACGGACAGACAGATCAGAGACGTAAAGTTTAAAATTATGTACGGTTTCACAAACTAAAACCGTGATATAATATTAATAAACGACAATAACTTCATAAGCAAGAAAATGACGAGGTATTTGAGTAATATAAGCATATTATATTTTCAAGTTTTTGTGATTATTTACAAAATGTGATATGCCTACGTAGGTACTTATTTTGTCACTTTTAGCAACAAAATCAACTTATTTGTAAAACAAAGTTGCCATTCTAACAATACGTTTTACGAGCATGTTACCAAGTTCACGGTCAAAAGAAATAACAAATGGAACGATTAAACGACCGAAATAAACGCAAGACGCACGCGCCGGGTTAAATACGTGATGGCAATTGATAGAGATTGGCTATGTCAAATTGATATTGACAGTTGATGTTGCTATTGTAAAGCAAAGTATTTTTTTTATTGTTCATTTGTTATATTTAAATATGTAGTGGTAAATATTAACTTTTAATTAATAAACTCAATTTTCTTTCAAGAAAATTATGGCTTGCTTGTGTGAAATATGTTTAAATAACATTGTAAACCAATTTATATGCTAAAAGTCATAGAATCTAACGTAATAAAAATAAAGCAATTATATTTTTCGTATTGAGATAAAAATAAGCATACTTACAATAAAAAAGTTTCAGCAAAACTACTTCATACAATGAATGAATAAAATAGTAGGTATAATCTTTCCAAGTAAGGGTCATCTAAATGGTCTTTCACATAAAATTTATGTGAAATTGTAAACAACGAATCCCGTAGTCAATTCCCATTTCAATTGCCTTAGAGACGCAATAGCAATAACAGTGAAATTACCAATTTATTTACCTAATTAAAACCCGACTACACACGATTGCCTACGCAGAAATCCTTCGCGCACGCAATAAAAGGAAAACCGGGGCCTATGACCCTACCACAATAAAAACTGCATGAAACCATCCGGGCTAAAATTGTAATGTCGACGCACTCTACAGCTTGTGTGACCTTAAAAACACTCAATCAAAATTCAACCTTAAGTCCTTGAAATAAATCACATATCGAAAACGCCACTCAACGCTTGTTACGCTCGTTTAGAAACAAACGACAATCGCCATTGAAGTCCTCACTGCATATGACACGGCGTAACTTAGCAATCGGTCTGCACAAAAATATATGTTAACACGATAAGAATAGAGTTGATGTTCGTTTGGGATATCCTACTCCTGTTCTTTGAGGCCTGGATAATGCCCTTTGTGGGTCGTTATAGTTTTTCATAATCGACCTATTTGCTTTTGGAATACCGTTCATTTTTCTTTACTGCCCCTATTATACCTTGGGCTGAGACCATCCTAAACGGCGCTGCATCTCTCCTATAAAATCCATCTTTATTCTAGTTTCCGAAGGTTGGTTTTAGTTTGAAGGGGTCGAGTAGAAGTGTCTGCGGTGTCACGACATTGCATTCCAGGCGATGCGAATGACTCCGAGATGACAACGGCCAGACAAGGGCAGCCAGTACTTACTCATGCGATGCATCGCGAGCCAGTGCACTTATGTAAATAGCTTGAAAGTGATTTTTATAGCGCAATGTATCAAATAATGGGTAAACAGACATGATGCAGTTGGATAATAGGTCAAGTAAAAATCACAAATAACCCAACTGAAATTAATAACCTTTTCTTACCGAGGTCTGTAATAATATTGTCATACGTGTCTTTCTTTAAACCGTGAACACTTCGTGCTTCGGAGAGCAGGTATAACTGTCGGTTCCGGTTCTCTTGTGAATGCCAGGTCAACAACTGGTGTAGATAACCTTAAAATATTGGTTTTGTTATCAGATATTTCCATATTTAGGAAATACTAGGCAGATACATACTTTCGTGTGACCATTGTGAGTGTGTAGCAGCACCTTTAAACTTTATCAAATATTTATCAAAATAGGTAAATAATGCTGGCTATAATTCAGTCTTCAAATAATTATGAAAAAATAGGTTCTCAGTTTAAGAGTACATCACTAAAAACAAACTCCATTCACCTCTAAAAACCAATATAAAATGCTATTGCAATCAAAATTCAATGCAAACACCAACTAATAAAACAGGAAAACGACATTTACACTCTCTGATCAAACATTTATTCCTATTAACCCCTGGTCTGTAAAACGCAACTACAAGATTCAATAAGCCGTATCCTTAAGAGTTGGCAACTTTGAAGCGAGAACTTCTCGATTCCCGAGCGGAATACTAAGTTAGGCTCACTTGTAAAAACGAATTGGCTCGATTAGAAGCCGCTAAAGAATTGGTCCTCTCCAGGGAGTAAAGAACGAAAAATGGATTATGCTCAAGGAATGGGCAGCTCTCCTTCTATATATGCTTATTTATAATAAGACGTAATAACATACCTATTGCGATTTTCCATGCATCTGGTTGATAATAATAATACATTATGACAATAAATACTATTTTTGGGGGGCCCCAGTTAGTGAGTTAGTAAGTGTCCGTCTTCCATTTTTACATAATACATTGTTTTGGCAGGCGCCGTAAGTCCCATAACCTACTCCATTACCATCCCATCACAATAGCCCAAGTAGTTTTTCTCCACATGTATTGCAAATTGCAATCCTGCATAGGTTAGGTTCATAGGTTGGAGTTTGTCCTTGGGTGCATTTCTTTAGTGCATACAGGGATAATCGCTGGCTATATCACATTTTATTAAATTGTCTTATAGGGCCTCTAGGTATTGGTTTAGGCCCTAGGCACGCCTTATAAAAATTCCGGAACTCTGTAGTGTGGTGCAACAAAAGAAAAAAAACCGGCCAAGTGCGAGTCATACTCGCGCACCGAGGGTTCCGTATCAGTTTAGGACGTAATAAAGTAAAAAAAACCGGACCGCATAACTAAATTTGTTTGTGAAGGAATTTCAGTGATTTTGAAAAAACTGTACTAGTTAGAAACATCGTTTTATTTTTGGTGCCATATTTGGGTCAATTCCTATCAACTCTAATTATTTCAGATTTTTCGCCCCGCAAACTTCGGAGAATGGTATTTTTCCGAACAGTATATTATTCCGAATGGTATTTTTTCGGTCAGTTTTCATCATATGTCGAAAACTGTGAGACATAAAATAAAATGAAAATATATTTTGAAATGTGCAAATCAAGCCCTTTCATATGATATGTCATTTGACCTAGTATCCCCACTTTAAAATTTCGGACCCCCACTCCGGCCCCTTTTGCAATGAAAATTAAAATATTTTTGTACTTTTTTCATTTGCAATAAAGTTGAACAAGCATTCTTTATAACTGTTCCAAATTTCAAGTCGATAGCATTAGTAGTTGCTGAAATAAGCAGGTGTGACAGACAGACAGACAGACAGACAGACAGACAGACAGACAGACAGACAGACAGACGAAGTCGCACCATAAGGGTTCCTTTTTTACCATTTTGGTACGGAACCCTAAAAATTACAATACATGTCAATGGCCGAGAATTGAGCTTGGTGACGTGGAATTGGAGAGATCTATGTCTAGAAATGGACTGCAGGTATATTGTAACTGATGATGATAATTGTGTTCATAGTATAGTTGTTACATTTCATGAGCGCGGGTCAATGATTGTAATTTGAACCGTAGGTCAATATCCATACGAGTCACAATATGACGCACGCTTGTGGGTTGCAGACGGGAGACTGGTTTTTTACTGTGGTATGATTTGGTAATAAAGTTATTTTGAACCAGTTTGTTGGTCAGTACCTATCTACCCATTTCCTTTCTTACGTTTTACTCCCTACTAAATCTGTCCACTATAAAAACTACGTTTTACAAAAATGAAGTTTGATAAGAAAACTTCCTCGCTCATTGAAAGAGAAATATGAAAGAGAAATATCAACTGCACTTTATTATCTCATGAAAGTTATAAAAAGGAAATGGGTTAAGTTAACTATAGACCAGTGCGAAATGGCGTCATATCTACACGTCCTCGCTTTCATAAAATATTCATAAAGGACGAAGAATTGGATCAATCGATTTACTTTGCCGATATCTATTGAAGAAACATACTACGATCGAAAGTATTCGACCAAGTTACGCTTCAAAGCAAAAAAAAAACAAATCTGTCACTCAGATATTATTTATAAGAGGCAGGACCGATTTTAAAGTTGTGGAGACCCTGAGGCAACCAAAAAGTGGAGGCCCCAAAAAATATTGAATAGACGAAAACACAAAAAAAACTCATTTTTCAATAATTTATTTCGGATCAAAATAAAGTTGTGGAGGCCTAGAAGCTAGAGCCCCTGTTGCCCTGCCCTAAATTTGGCCCTAAAGAGAGGTAGGGCATAGCGAGGTATCTCGCTAAAAATTGGAACAGCCCGATTGGGGAAATCAGGGGAAGTACCTCAAGCTTACAGAATACCACAGCCAAATAACGCTACTCTTCGGTAGTGTTTTGTTCTTGAAGGTTACCAGAGCTGGCATAGCGAATCTACATTTTAAGGATCGGCAACGTGCATGTGATACCTACTCGTGTTGCAATAACCATCAGGCTGGCCGTACGCCTGTCTGGAATAGTAGCACATAATATATAATTATGTTTTCAGTAGGTACTTATAAGCGTTTTGGCTACAACAAATTATACGAATTCAAAATACTCCAAACTTTCAAACATTAACTACCTTTTTGCCTTTCCTTAGCAAGTTAAAACACAAATCATGATAACCAGAAATGAAGTTTAAGAATTCCGAAAAATTCCAACAGATATTATGATTTGTAAGCGAGAACCAAGTCCAACAATTTCCTTATCCTTTTGGCTTGGGTGTTCACGGCACTGATGGTTCATTGAAGTTTCACTTGGCCTGGAGTTCAGCCAAGTTTTCAGCCACCCAAGATGAGGTTGGGTATCGTTAATGCTGTATAAACGAGCCTCTGACTTTAAAATTGATGTAGCCGGATGATTTATTTGGACTTCGAGATACGTAGATATTTAAGATATTTTGATGAAAAAATTGGCAAATATTTTGCAAAATTATTGTAACGATGGATGGCTGAAACGTTTTAAATTCAAGTAGGCATTTAAAATAATCTGCATCAAACTGTGTGTCACTACGTCTTCAATTAATATCGAAGAGACATAAGCGTCAAGCTACAAAAGCACGGGTTTGCTGCCAAATTATTATTCAGGAATCCATAATAATTACCTTCTTTAATGCATTTGAGGTACCTATACATTTAGTTTCCATTTATTATGTTGGCCGGGGCAATGAAAACGCAGTTAAAAATGGAGCTCATTGAGTCAAAGCCGAAATTAAAAATTAACACAATTTTTTTTTTCTAATTTTCTAATCAAAAATATTTACCATACTCATTTCCTGTACAAATGACCATAGACCAGAATGTGGCTACAACTCGCTAAGGTCCTAAAGTACGATTCCAATAAATCTAAACTTAGTGATAATGTTTTGAAGCCAGTTTCCTTCTCCATTTTCCTTTCTTATAGCTCGGCGGCCACAATCAATAGCCCGTCGGTATGCAATGCGTCTACGTGCATGCAGTTTGCATATTAATGGTTCAATCTTAGATCTAGCCGTGACCGCTCGTTCCATTCTATTGTCTGTCATTTGGGGGTGCGCGGTAATGAAATCGGTTTAGATATGGTTCTATAGGGTGGCAGGTTAGGCAGTGGAAATGTTTTAAGGGGTCATTGTACTCATCATTATGAACAACTTTTACTATGGGACCAACACGGAAATCGCGAAAAAAAATCTGCTGTTCCATACATTTTGTTGAGTTATGTGAACATAAATGTATGGGACAGCTGTTGTTTTTTCGCGATTTCCGTGTTGGTCCCATAGTAAAAGTTGTTCATAATGGTACAATGACCCCTTAAAATATTTCCACTGTCTAACCTGCCACCCCGTATAGAGCATTTCACATAAGAGTTCTCTTCAACGCTATGTTGGCTCCCCTGGTCGTCACTTCGGTAAGGTTTGAGATTTAAGTGCCTGGGACACTAAAAAGTGGTGAAAGAGAATTCTCTTTGGTGCTGAAAGAAAACTTCCAACACCGTTAATAACGTTGTAACTTAGTGACATTCAGGGCAGCCAACATAGCGTCGATGGGAATTCATAATTATGTGAAACCTCAGATCATAGAAACAAGGAGATGTGCCAAGGTGCTATCGAGTTTGATGCCTGATCTTGAGCAAATTGCTCATATTAAAAACGTACGCGCTGGCGACGAACCGAACACGATCGATGGTATAAATACAGTGTTTTAGTTTAGTGCTAGTGTTGAGTGACGATTAACAGTGTTAGATTTAGGGTGTGCGGAATGTGCAATGCGTGGGAGATCTTTTTATTCACAAGGAGCGCTTAATTATGCGCGTAATTGTGTCGAAAAATGTACTAAAAGTGGCATCAGTTGTTCCCGTACTAATTTGCTATGATGGCATATCTCCTTGTTTCTATGATCTGAGTGTGAAACGCTCTATACACTTTTGGATGTAGGTATTCGGAAATTTTCTACAGTTTTATATTGGAACATTTTAAGATAGGTTTTTAAGAACACATAGGTTGGTCGCTGCAGGCTTAACATGTGCAGATGGGGGTTTAGGGATCCCGACCGTACCGAATGTGACTGCGGTGACGAATACCACTCGATGTCGCACCTTCTGGTTTGTCCACTGTGCCCAACCACCTGCACAAGAGACGATCTCAATGTGGCCACACCTAGTGCTGTACTGATGGCCACTTTTTACTGCAATTATATCTAAATTGAACCATTGACACGAAAGAAGAAGAAGAAAAAAGTTAGATTGAAGCGGAAAATCAAAATTTTATCTTTAAGTTAGTAATGTTTTCTGTGTTTCGGGGGATGGAATAGAAGAAAGGCATTACGGTATTATTGTTTACATTTTTACTTAAAATACATTATTCTTATTGAAAAGTTTTAAGGGGGCAGCTAGCAGACTACACGGAGGAATATTGAATGAGAAGTAAAAAAGTTGTTATTTTGAATCATGTAACAGCTACTAAAGTGTAGTCAGTGGTATTATAAACCTAAAACACAATCGCAAAAGTATTGAAACTCGAGTCAGCAACATGAGTACCTACTGGCAAACGTTCGGTGGATCCGCACTGTTTGCAATTAGACGATGCGATTGCACACATTTAATATTTGGCGATATCGTCCCGTAGTTCGAAATTCTAGGATTTATACCTACTAGGTTTGGTTCGAGATAGTCTGAAATTTATTGAGGGAAACCAGTTGGACCAGAAGTTAGCAAAATGTTGAAAATGTCTGTTATTTTCTGTGTGGAACTTCATTGGCACGATTTTAGTTCAGATATATTTTTTGTCTGGTCTCCGTCCAGTTAAGCTTCTTCTATTTACATTTTTTTATAAGTTTCGTGAAGTATAAACTCTTTGTCATGAGTATAGACTGCAGCTTCTGAATTTATCATAAGAACATAATTGTTACCATCACATGTAAATAGTTCTTGCAGGGTTTGTACCTAATGTTATTGGATAGAAAACATGCAGGCTGTGCCCAGACGCGGTCGCAAGCAAAGACTTTGGGAGCGGGGTCATACCGAGTAGTGCAGACGTGCTATGCCGTGAATTTCCGTGTTTCACGCATTTTTGTATGACTTTGGGAGAGAGTCATGACCCCTACGACCTCTTGACCTATGACCCCCTCGGACCGCCACTGGCTGCGTCTGCTGGTAAGTAGTCATCATCGCCTGTTGTTCGTCCTCGAGATAAAGAAATTTCTCATGGGCCTGTAATTACACCGGCACCCCATACCCTTTAAAACGAACACAGTAATGCTACTTAGCAGGAGAAATAGGTACCTATAGTGGTAGTTCTTCCCTGGACAAACTCCTTCACAAAGAGCTATACTACTATTAAAAGTCCACATCATGATTAGTTGCAGTGAGGTTTATGAGGCTTTTATCCAACAGAGAACATTTATGTGCCGATAAGAAGTATGTTTTAATAGCTTACAGCTATGGAACATTAAAAGCTTCCTCTAGTACACGCCTAGGACACTCAGTCCAAAGTTAGGTAGCTACCAATCTTGCTGACTGGTTACCGTTTTTACGACTACTACCTATAGAGCGTTTCAATATTTTAAGCCTTTTCTTTATTATTATTATTATTTTTTTTGTTTGGTCTGTGTGTCTTTGTGTGTTGCCAAATAAATGTTTTTTTCTTTCTTTCTTTCTTCTTTCAATAAGAATTCCCTTCGACGCAATGTTTGCTGCCGTGAATGTCAATGTGTTACAACGTTTTTAACGGTGTTGGAAGTTTTCTTTCAGCACTAATTCTCGTTTACCACTTTTTAGTGTCCCAGGCATTACTATAACACATAAGTCTACAAAAAATATAAAACGTTACGGCCTAGACAAGAGTGATAGACAGTGCAGCCAACATAGCGTCGAGGGAATTATTATGTGAAACGCTTTATAACCATTCATAAATAGATCGGATCGATTTGGGAAAAGAAGAACCATTTATATAAATTTTTACAATACCTGCAAAGTTAGAAGACTTCACACGAAGCGAGCAAACAGCAAGCAAACATACAAGGAAATAGCGTTAAAGTCACTAATTCCTTGTCCAAACATGTAGTGTCGACCTGTTAGCGGCTGCTAATAGGCACGTTCATTCACTCCTGAGATATCGTACGTTACATAATGAATGAATCATTGTACACGTACTACGGTAGAAGATTTAACTGTTTTTAAGATAATATTCTTGAGAAGCGATATAAATCTAGATTATTGTCTTGCTTGCGAAAGTCAACTCTTGAATTTGGACCTGTAGAACCAGTGAATGAGTAATTTTCTTAAATATGAAGATTGAAGTAGATTACTAACGATTTGAGATCATTTTTTGTCAGCAATAATTTTCAGCTCGCAACGGCGTGGGTAGTAAAATTCTGATCGTATAAACTCCCTGAAAACTACTGTACAATAAACTCTTTATTTCACGAAGAAATATACCACTAAAACAATCAAAGAAAAAAAGGATCAAAGAGAACACTTCAGGCCAAATTAATTCCCACACGATCCAAAGGACCTCAAAGCAAACTAACTCAACCGAAGCCTTTAGCAAATATAATAAGAATCACCCCAACAGTACAGATATACTCCTAAAAAGGATTCCTTTTTAATCAATTAAGTGGAAAAATCCTTAACACATGACGTCCGCACTCTAAAACCCTAAAGCGATTGGCGTGAGTGGCCAATCCTGGTAAATAGTTTTTGGTACAAATTGTAAGACACAAAGATTTTTTATCATGTCAATATGTCATTTAAATTTACATTATTAATTAATAATTTTATGCAACCACGTAGATGAATCGTTTAATTTAGAAGAATAATTTACAGATTTTCTCACATCGATTTTGTCGGGGTTTTTCGAGTAATTTCGTAATTTACCAGAGCCCATAATCATGAGCCACTTACGCAGCTAGATCATGAACTTTATTTTTCCTTATAATTTCCTTTTCGTTTAGCTGATTTCTAGGCCTTCTGCCACAAAAGTTAGTTTCTCCAGCTACCTGGTTAATAAATTACCGATCCTCCTAGCCTTTTCCCAAGTCGGCTGCTAGTCTAAGCAGATGCAGCCGGATATCAATATTTTTCATGGAGCGACCAGCATCTGACCTCTGCAAACCAATTACTGGGTTATACCAATAATTCTAATGTTGCTTGTTGTTAGACAGTGATCAGGCTTTCGGTACCTGACTACCCGTAACGACTGTCATAGATACTAGTAAATGACTAAATGAAGATTTAAATGTTTAAAACAATAACATTAAAATGCTACAACTATTATATTTTTTTTGCGTAATTGACATCGCACCTCGTGAATGAGATAACCCACAGCCATTTGCTTGGCTTAGATTCTTCGAAAGACGAGACATTATTTTAATTTTTAACCGACTTCAAAAAAGAAGGTTCTGTATTCGTCCCGTATGTATGTATGTAAGTATGTATGTATGTTTGTATGTGCGCGATTTTCTCAAAAACTACTGGTTCGATTTGGATGGGGTTTTCACTGACTTAATCTACATACTTTCAGGAAGGTTTTAGTATATAACACATTATGTAATCATTCCTATGTACAAAGTTATAGGCATAAATGTACACACTCCGTAGAAGATTTACTGTTGAACTAATTCGTCAAAGTAATCTAACACGGGATAAAGAACTAAAAAGGGAAAAATAAAAAACTTTTTTAACAAAAAATAACCGACTTCAAAAATCCACTACAAAGAAAACAATAATTTTGGTTTCGGAAGTCGGTGGCAAAAAAAAACAAACATAAACCAAAGCCACCGACTTCCGAAACCAAAATTATTATTTTCTTTGTAGTGGATTTTTGAAGTCGGTTATTTTTTGTTAAAAAAGTTTTTTTCATTCGTCACTTCATATCTGTCCCAAATTCCGCTACATCTTCCCTTTTCAACCATTTTCATAGGTAAGAGTGGAACACTCGGACCTGTAGATTGCTTTTCGAGTGCCATTACCCAGCGTTCGCCCAAATGTGGCCCTTTTATAAACTGGCGTTTATGTTACATCTATACGAATGTAAGCCGCCTTATAGATTCGGAGGAAGATCTTGGAAGTCGTTTTCAAGTAGCCTTAATGGTGGTGATAGATTGAAGTTATTTTGGGTGAACAAGAGGTTAATGAGGGTTTGGATAAAGTAGATGAGGAAAAGAATAACTTGTGCCTAGTGAAGCCACGTTTAGGTTTATATCATCCGAAACCGAAATAAAATTTAACCTTTTTTCACACCAACAGGACGTCACCACGGAGGACTTTTGAAGCTGAAATTATTTTGAATCCTATTTGATTACTGTTAGAAATCATAATTCGTTGATATCGTCCCAAGACTTGAGCATACCGCGGGATATTTCGGCATGCCGCGGCAAGTTAAGCTATTGACATAAGATTTAAAATATTTCAGCTTCAAAAAATCTTTTGCTGTGCAATCTTACATCATTGTGAGCGCCAAGCCCAACGCAGTATTTTATTTAGTAATCCTAAATGTGTTAAACTCATATTTCTACACTGCAAACTCTCCATTGTTATGAGTGCCATTACATTTCTCTCATGTGGGAATCGAAACTGCACCCTTATCCGGGATACCACCCCTTCTCCCATTCCGATCATCAAAATGCAATTACAGAAGCAATAACAAATACCAATAACGATAATACTTTTCCTCCATCTCAAAGATTCAATATCGCCGAGAACTTATCAACAAACAGATTACATTATACTGGAGTCCTTATTGGACAGACGATAGCACTCCAAGTTAATTTATCCTTAAATCTGAACCCTTGCTTGACAAAACACTTAAGTAATAGTGTCGCTTGACATCTTAGAGTTCCCGGAATGTGCTGATTTTCCGCAGTTATATAGGTACTTTCGCGGAATAGTGGGTGGTACAGACCTCTTAGATCTAATGTCTTGATTTGAAATAATTTTCAGTCTCATGAGACAATCGTATCTGCAATTTCATTTTCTTATCTTTGCTTTCCTAGAACAAATTGTTTTTTTTTTTACTAAAATCTAGCTGACCACGATTATTCTTATCGCAATATCACATAATTATGACCCATCACTCACTTGAGGGCCAGATTAAATCAGCAAACTTGACCGTGATCGAAACTGACAAGACACAGACCTCTTGCCTTTGTCCAGCAGTGGGACGCTGTGAGCTATATAATAAAGTGGTCATCGGTTTTTGTTATTAGAAGACATTGTTGTAATTCCTGAGTTGCCATAATGGGTGGCCTATTTTGCTGCCGGGGAGTCGGCAACCACATCAAACAAGTTGTCTTAACTTCCAAACTTCACCAAAATTTAAATCCAAGTAGTAATTGATCTTAATATACGCTAAGTGCTAAAATAATTACGCTAAAAGATAAATTAAATTAGTTCACATGTATCGAGTAAACTTGGTCTGAAGAGTAAACTACGCGATAGCGTACGACTTGCTATTACGACTACAAACCACAAACTAACGGAGTACGTAATTGATTTCTAGATTGTACTTGAATATGTGTGTAGTGTTTCTATCTCTACGGTATAAGTATGTTAACCCAAAATAACACCCAATAAAGTACAAGAGGAAACAAACGATAATATTAACATTGTTGATAGGTACTTATTTTGCACTATGACCTGCATAGCCACATCAACAATTGACATGCTATTAACCGCTTCCGAACCTCACAAAGGGAATATAAGCATGAATATGGAAGTGCTTACATCATCCCGACATCCTGATCCCGGCAACAGACAGCACTACCCGGGAATTAATTGAAAATGAACATTACAGTTCAAAGGAATAACAGAGTACTGTAAATATTAATACGGAACCTTTTGATCAGTCCTTGGTGATACTCTGATTGTTTTAGATTGTAGCTCCAATAACGTTTGCAGGTACTGAAATGGGAATATTTCATTACGTTTCGATTGATACCTTTTGAGATATTGATGAAATGATAATAGAGGAACTCATAGGAGAAACGAAGGGTTGGTAGAGGAGTGTTTTTGTTCCGGGACTAAATGAAGTTGTAATTTCGATTTTAAGCCAACGCTTGATTTTGATTGATGAGATGGTATTTATCTTTGAAATGGAAGTGATTATTCAATGACTGAAGAAGCAAGTTTAATTCTTAATACTGTTTTATGATTAAAACAATCTCCCATTACAAGCTCTCTGAAAGGAAAACTTATATTAAAGACATAAAAAGCAAGAGTATTTGATGTTAGTCTCCAACAGGAAGTCAGAAAAATACGACATCCTATACTCCTATTTTTATTCTCGAACAAGAGGCAATCTATTACCTCCAACGCATAAAGAATTATCCCTTCAAACGCTAGCTAAGTATCCTCAGGTTTATCGCAGTTCAGCTCCAATTATTCCCTTTTGATGTCAAGCCCTTGTGCCAAGAGCCAAAGGCTTCGCCAAATTCGCGAGTTTAATGTGTTAAGTGCGTCGGTATTTCGGCTAAATGGATTTGGGAATAAGGAGATGGGATTTTGGAATGTATGTAATGCACTGAGTGATTTTAAATTGTGTTTTCGTGGGATTGAACAAAATGTTCTAATTAGTTATTAGGTATATTTTGATTATCAATCCTGCTTAGTTCGAAGCAAATTTCTTCGTAATTTATTTTAGCGTGATCTTTTTATCCAAATTCAAAAATACGAATATATTCTCTGGAATTAAAACCTCCTTAGTTTACCGCATTGGGAAAGATTTATTACCTTTCAACATAGGTAATTTAATTTAATTTTCTCTTTGCTCGTAAATTGCTAATAACTATTTCCACGTATCTTCTAGCTCAGACACCCCAGCTTGGTTTATCTCCCTATCCATATTACTAATTACATTCCGTTTGAAAACCGTTTGGGAAAAAATCTGCACGTGAAACGGGGCAAGTGCTCTCGAAATGACTTTGATCCCAATCTAGGAACTCTTTGGTACCTCAATTGGTACCAAAGGTTTCTTATGAGCATACAAATTGACTATTAGTTTAGTTATCAGATGTACCTGGCTCTGATTATTTCATAGAAGTAGTTAAATTAGTTTAAAAGTAGTTGAAAGAAATCGTCTATTATGTTTTTTTTCAATTGTTTTAGGAGTTTTTTTTGGGGGGTGGCCGTTGCCGCTTTTAAACCTGATCGCGGTCTAAAAAAAGTAATAAGGTTTTGATTTGTGGAAGGCGGTAAAGCAGGTGCACCTTAACACTGTCATGCTAGTACTTTCTGTATCAAGGTATTGACACGTTCTTCTGTATGGATATAAAAATGTTTAACTTTGATCAGTGTCAGAGTGACAGTTCCTCTTTAATATAAATTACTTTTATAGAATCATCTGTCAATTAGACAAACCAATGAAAGCGTAAATCGAATGAGTACACAAATATTGACAAGTTATTTCGAATTGCTAAGCAGTCGATTGGAAGTAAGGACCCGATTCTCCAACTTTTATAATTTACGGACTTTGAAGTAGTTGCCACTGTTTTTATTTGATGTTTTGTTTTTATTATTTGTTTTTTAACATTTAATTATTTAGACGAAAATAACTTTCTTGATTTGTACTCGTAAGGATCACTGAGCACAGAGATTCGATGATCTTATCAAAAATCACTGTTAAACATTTTTTATACCTAAGGGATTAGATTAGGTCTCTTTATGAATTCATATGAATGTTTACCTATAATCTTGAATGATATATTTTTTCTGATTTTTCACTACAACATCATTGTTGTAGTGCAAAATCATTGTAATTTATCTATACGATCAAATGTTTTACCAATATGTATCACCCTCAATATAGGAGCAAGGGTCACTTCTCCAAGTTTCCAATGTATTATGGTATACCTGTTGTTTTTGGCAACACAGCGTGCTTGACTGAATACGATTCCTATGCATTCCAAATACGTTTCCACACTTTCCACATGCGTCTATATGCAACAATGCTATGATACGAAAATTATTGATTGTATGAATCTATGAATAACTTAAAAGTATTTCGATATCATCTTTACATTGTTCTAGCATTTTAGCTATGTAATCTCTGAGCTTAAAATAGATCAAACTCATTATTTCCATCAAATCCAATCTCTTCATTATTTTTCTCTTCATTACTTTAGAAACGTCGAAATCTGATTCCTGTTTATTCGTTCCTCTGAACAATTGAAAGGGTCAATTTAATAAAAGACAAAAATTGGAAATATCTACGAAGTGTCACAATCCAAAGATTCAAAGGGAACTGAAACAAACGTTCGTTCTCAGAGAGGAAATTTGATTGGGAATTGAATTTTATTAGGCAATTAAAATTCATAAAAAAATGTTTCAAAAAGGACCTTTTTTCATTTTGCAAATGGGGGACACTTCGTTTCAATAATCTCTTGTTTCTGATGAATACTTTATGAACAAACCTGTGATAAATATCTTTAATTTTAAAATCGGAGGCACTGATGTTACCAATCCAATTTTAAACATAATATCAGGGATTCCTGTATCCTGTAACGCCATCAGTTTTTTTAGACAGTTAAAAGACCATTGAATTATTAGTGTGACTGCGTCGTTGGTCTAGTGATCGCAAGCGCGACTGCTAAACGCGGGGTCCTGGGTTCAATCCCTGGGCCGGGCAGTGTTATTGCGTTTTTCCATTGGGAAATTCTCAGTAGCAGCCCGGAGTCTGGATTTGTGCCCGGTTGATGGCAATAGGCTCGCCCCCTATTACATGGGACATAAACATTACTGGTGAAATGTGGGTGTTACTACTACTGCTAGTACTGCTATTGCTGCTACTGCTTTTGCTGCTACTGCTGCTGCTGCTACTGCTGCTGCTACTCCTACATACCTCTGGCTAACTTTCTGGGAAGTACAGGCGTGAAGTTTTCTTATGAATTATTAGTTTCAATTTAACAAGAAGCTCATCTAAAAATAATCGTAGGACGAAATATTTATTTCCAAATCACCCAAAACATGAATTCCTGTCCCAAACAGAAGTGGTGATACTTCAAAGGAGTTTCCTTCCACTTAACGAAAAGAGTTTGAACAAAGGAATCAAAACCTGAAATTTTCGGAAAATATACCTCGTTTTAATCTCCATCCATTGTTGTGGATCCTCGTTAAGATCCGAGTCGGTTGGACAGAAGTAATTCACGACGTTCATTAGAGTAACGAACGCTCTATGTACACTTTATCGCTGGATTGAAATTATTCAGCCGCGTTACAGTTGTATCTCTATGTTAGTTTGAGAAATTTAAATGGAAGCTTTTGAACGTGTTGGAAGCGTTGTTACGAATGAAATGTTTAACAGTTGGGGGAGTTGTGCAAATTGTAACTTGAATGTAAAGCGAAAAGTGACCACAGCTTTCATTTATAATTTTATATAAAATACAAATATTTTAAATGCGTAAGTTGGTGTGTGTGTGTTTGTTACTCGTTCACTCTGAAACGGCTAGACGGATTTGAATGAAATTTGACAATGAGGTAGCCTGGGACGTGGATAAACACATAGGCTACTTTTCATCCATTTTCACACAGAAAAGGTCGCGAAAACTAGTTTTATATAAAACCAGATCCAGTAGAAAGACACATGCAAATGTGCTGAAACCCGGATAAAGAATGCTTAAGTTTGATATGTTACTACTTGCTATAAACACTTATTGCAAGTCGTATCAGTAAACATTACTATTGAAATAGTGCTATCCAAACCGTTTATTAGAGAAAAAAAATATGAGATTCATCATCACCTTATTCCAATTGAGAGGAAGCAACTACCTAATTTAATTTCAATATCAAATCATGAGTCAAAAGCTAATTCTATCTACCTCACATCAATTGAGAAATACTTTAAGATTCTATGTAAACAACTAAGCATGTTACCTTGGATAATAAATGCTAATTTCCTCCCCCTACCTGCCTTGAACTGCGTCTAAATTGAAATTATTCCACGGCATTCGTGGAATTACTTCATATTCTAGTTACTCGGCCATTATTGGATCACTGGGAATGTAAGTTGTATTAAATCCTGAATATTCTCTCGCAAACGGTTCGTTAGATTCTCAGTGTTAGCGTCAAAAGGTAATCTCCTGGGTTCGTTGAGTGTTTGTATGGCTCTGGCTTCATTTTGGATGGATTTGGAGTCATTTGAGTAACGTTGGTTAGGAAATGCAGTTCTAGTAATGGTTTAATCCATTTTAGTGTCTGAAGCAGCTTCAATGGACATTATGTGACTCTATGAATGCTGTAATGTGATTAAATGATAGGGATGGCGTAGGAGACTATAATCACAGTGTATAGAGACACATACATTTGTGATATCTAAATTACAAACTGTCAAAGGTTCGAGTTTGATCCCGAGGCACGCACCGCTGACTTTTCGAAGTCATGTGCGTCTTGCTTTAACGTTGAAGGAAAACATCGTGAGGAAACCTGCATGCCTGAGAGTTCCCAATTAAGTTCCCTAAGGTGTGTGAAGTCTGCCAACCCGCACTTGGCCAGCGTGGTGGATTATGGCCTATCCCCTCTCATTCTGAGAAGAGGCCCGTGCTGAGCAGTGGGACAGTTTAATTAACAGGACTGATATTATATTTATTTTATTAAAATGATGATTTGACAAGACCCCGGATTGCATGTATAAGAGCTAGGCAGGGGGCTTAGGTCCGACTGACCTGTGACAACCCTCGCTTTGAAGGACTATAAGGAGTAATTTTAAGAGTAATAGCTAGACTGTGTTATAATGCTACTAGTGTTAATATGTGACACTAGTGAATTACAGCAATCTAGCATCAAGAGCAATAGGTATCGTAATTTTACTCCAGTCAAAAGTAACTAGTATATAATTATACTCTAGTATACTCTTGTTTAGCGATAATTATTTGCATTAGATTTTCTTTTCCATTAAATGTAGGTAATCTCTTTAGTCAAGTAATGTTTTATTATGTTGTAAGAATTTAGAAAGAATTTAACTTGACATTGGATGTATTAGAGCTAAATACACGTTACCTTAATAAATTCCTGTGTACTTAACCGCATAGTTAAGACAGATGTTAAACTATGTTTAGAAACGTACGAAATGGATCAATTGAAGCGTGCGCGAGCGGTTTATGAAATAAAGTTAATTTGAAAATACGTTTCCTACTAAATATTTACTTAGGTATTACGTTAATTTACTCTAGTAATGACAGTTTTATTGTCCACTAATGAAACTGGGCGACCCCAACTCCTTTATAAAACAGTTAATTATTTTTGTAACAAATATTAAATTGTATCTACTTCAACAAAACACCACGAAGGGTTTATTCACTGTATTTACATATTCTAAATAGTGACTTTTGTAAAACGGAACCATTAATCAATTACTATTCACCATACCAGTTTCCTCTCGCCCGTAATTTTAATGTTGCTACCCAAAAAAAACAACCCTTAATAACCGCGCCTGTCCCAAACTCCAGCCCTTATATTTCCAAACTAGAAGAGATTTAGGTTGGGTACACTGCTCTAAATCGCAATATATAATTAATTCATGCTACCAACCTCTGGGGCTACGCGTCGTTATAGAACCTCCCCTAGGAATGCCTGTTAGCTTTTAATTTACATTAAGTGACCCTACAAAATGCGTTTTCATTACGAAATTGGATATTCCGATATCTACGACTTTTAAACCTATTTGGTTGATTCCGGGAGATCTCGCTTAATGTGTTGTGGTAATGAAAAATAAATAGCATCAAATTATCGTGCGCCAGAAATGAGGAAAATACGGCAAATTCACGATTGGAAATGTTTATTTTCGATTTCGAGGGACTTGGGTTTTAATGATACTGTAAAAGTGGGAAGTGTGCTAACAGTCTGATAACGATTCTAACATAAAAAATTATAAGACTACAATTTTAGTAGTTGAGCCCTTCTACGGAACCCTAAAAATTGGGATAGGTAGAAGTCAGGCTACTACTTACTGCTAGATTTTTTCGTGGATTCGATGACGAAATAAATCATTTTTAGCGCATACTCCCGCGGTTTATGACGTCATTGTGGAGAGTGAAGGGAGGCTCAAACATATATTTTTGTATTGCCGTTAGATGGATCGTTGCAATTATATAACCTACCTATGCTTTTTGTAACTTTAAACTTAGTTTGAAACTTTCAAACGTAGGCACATGTTTTGGGTAGCTCACCGTCCGATCAGGACCAGGCCCGTGCCGAACGGCGCGTACGTGTTCCACGGGGGCCCAAAGAGATGTCAGCATCAGAGAGGGGGCCCATTAGGGCCCAAGCCTGCCGGGAAAGCGGGATTGTCCGGAAGGGATACCGCTGACCTGGACAAAAGGGCTAAGGAAGGAACACGGGTGGGTTTTAGTCAGTAAGAGTCTGACACTCCCTTCCGCTCCGCCCAGAGCGGGAGGGGTCATATGATGATTTCCCATCCACAAAAAAAATAAAAAAAAAGGCACATGTTTTACGTTACACAGTTTTTCTGGAAAGCCCGGTGTTACGAGGAAGACGTTCATCGAATTCATGTCGAAATTATAGCTATTGCAATTTTAGCAGCTTTTTGAGTAAACACATACAACATAGGTACACTCCTCAGATCATAGAAACAAGATGTGCCAAAGCGCTATCGAGCTTGATGCCTGATCTTGAGCAAATAGCTCATATTAAAAACGTACGCGCTGGCGATGAATCGAACACGATCGATGGTATAAATACAGTGTTTTAGTTTAGTGCTAGTGTTGAATGACGATTAACAGTGTTAGATTGAGGGTGTGCGGAATGTTCAATGCGTGGGAGATCTTTTTATTTACAAGGAGCGCTTAATTATGCGCGTAATTGTGTCGAAAAATGTACTAAAAGTGGCATCAGTTGTTCCCGTACTAATTTGCTATGATGGCATATCTCCTTGTTTCTATGATCTGAGGTACACTCAGTCATTCGTTAGAGCGCAATGCAGTGTTTCAAATAGTGTTACTAACACGGTCTGTTAATTCAACACCTAGTGTATTACGCTCGAATGCAACGCTTCATGTCTGAATATGTCTCAATTTATTTCAGAATATTTCGTGTACGTACGTAGGTATCTACGTCTCAAAATATACTCGAATTGTATAGACATAATGGGTTGGTGTACAAAACAAATACCACGGGAGGGGTTTCAGACATCTTCAGAAAAAAAATTACTTCAAATTAGACTTTATTCGTTGTCAGGAAGGTTTTACCTTCCTGGAAGTTTACGTTAGTTGAAATCATCGAAATTGGTTCAGTAGTTTTTGAAAAAATCGCGGAGATACAAACAAGTCGAATACAAAATCTCTTATCTTGAAGTCGGTTAACTAGGTTAATTAGGATTCTCTTCTCATTCAGAAATAAAATAATAACCAACTTTTTTATTTTCTTTATTTTAAGCCGAAAGTTTAATTGTGATGCCGTTCTTCTATTTTATGAATGGAAGCAAAAATAAACGGTATAAAGTTATCTACATAAAACTGCTCCCTGGAAAACTCTAAGAAAAATATTCAAGAAACATGCATTTTTCATCTTCACAACAACTTACTATTCTTAGAACACATTGCGAGAGATGGCGGTATTACTTACATAATAGAACTTTCGCGACTGTATTTCCCGGAAGGGTAGGTAGGGATATAGTTTTATATAAATATAGTTCACTAGCTTCCGCCCGCGGCTTAACCCACCTTTTTGGGTAGCCTATGTGTTATTCTGAAGTATAAGCTATATTATTGTAAAGTTTCATCAAAATCCGTTCAGTAGTTTTGCTTGAAAAAGTAATAATCCATACATCCTCACAAAATTTCGCATTTATAATATTATTACTGTTCGCTTTGGCAGAAGATCCTGTCATGGTGGTATGATTGTGTATTAATAATAATAATATCAGCCTTGTTTTTTTATAAACTGTCACTCTGCTGGGCAGTGGCCTCCTCTCAAAATGAGAGGGGGTAGACCATAGTCCACCACGCTAGTCAAGTGCGGGTTAGCAGACTTCACACACCTTCAAGAACTTTATGGAGAACTCTAAGGCATGCGGGTTTCCTCACGATATTTTCCTTCACCGTTAAAGCAAGTGATAGTTAATTTCTGATACGCACATGACTTTTGCATTGAACAGTCATGTTACTGCAAACAATTTAGGTCGAACATTATGCAGTTACACCTGTCAATAATATGAGTCGTTATTATTGAATAGAACAAACAAAAACATATCATCATCAAAAACACTTGACCGAAATTCCGTATTTCCGCTTTACCGGCAAAATAAAAGAGTGCCGGTAATTGAGGCCACTCACGACATTGTGCAATTTTCTATACATTGCAGGCCAGCCTTTATGCATACATCGTAATTTCGGTAGCGCGAATGTCCAACAATACTTCATGTAAATTTCTACCAAATTATTATTGCTCTTGCTATATGCATTTGTCGTAATCGTTATGCTAATGTTAATAGTTAAAAAAAAATCCTGCAGTGCATTTAATAATATTACTGCAAAACGTGCTGCATTATTTCTTATTTTCATTGGAAATTCAATTCCGTAGTAGTACCTACCTACTTATTCGTTAAAGGCCCCGTTTCTATTTAAGATTTTTTTTTTTGAAATTTTTATTTATGAGTTAGAGCTATAATCTCAGATCATAGAAACAAGGAGATGTGCCATCATAGCAAATTAGTACGGGAACAACTGATGCCACTTTTAGTACATTTTTCGACACAATTACGTGCATAAATTTAATTAAGCGCTCCTTGTGAATAAAAAGACGCGCACGCATTGAACATTCCGCACACTCTCAATCTAACACTGTTAATCGTCACTCAACACTAGCACTAAACTAAAACACTGTATTTATACCATCGATCGTGTTCGGTTCGTCGCCAGCGCGTACGTTTTTAATATGAGCAATTTGCTCAAGATCAGGCATCAAGCTCGATAGCGCCTTGGCACATCTCCTTGTTTCTATGATCTGAGTGTTAATATAGTTCTGTGTATAATAGTAGGTACATACCTAGTTCCTACTTCAACTTGTTCTAGGCAATGGACAAAAACACAACGATCAGAGTTTTTTAGGGTTCCGTAGGTACCTCAAAAGAAAATAACACTTTGTTGTCCGTCGGTCAGTCAAGACCCATTTCTTCAGGAACGTAGGTATCAAGAATTTTGATATTCGCAAACTCACTCATCAATACCTATAGGGTACTTCGCGTTGACCTAGAATCATGTGGCAAAAAGGAAGGTCTCACAGAATTAGGAAAGAAAAAAAAAATTTAGTCATATCACAAAAAAATTGCTATTACCTACTAACTTTTCTACGGAACCCTCAGGACACTCATATTTTATTATTGTAGCTAGATGCATCACAAGCCTGTTTCCTGTTTTTAACTGCGACAAATAAGGACGCCATTACACTATAAAACGTACAAGAATACAGTGCAGTGGCGAAGGGTCCCTACAATACGATTCCTACCGGCTTCCCTTTGAAAAATAGCACAGGCAGTATTGCCTACTTTTATTAATTAGCTTTTCGTGGCCAGGTAAGCATTTGTAGGTCCGGCTTACCTCTTACAAAAACTGAGCCTTCGCCACTGATACAGTGACATCCGCTCACGACATTTGATTCGATCCGTCTTTTATTAAAATGACGCTATCATCTATAGGTACCTACCTAGGCAGATTAAATATTTTGCATTTGTGTTTATTATTGTTATAAGGTATTTTTTACCTTTAAAAGATATTTGATGTAAAATATTTTTTCAGAAACGGTCGTAAATGACTTTAAATTTTCAGCTTATTTATACATCATTGTCAATTTATTGTACAATACGTTTTTGGTATTAGTTTAGGATTCAAGTAAATTCTAAGCACAGTTCCTCTAGACTCTAGCACCCTTACCACAAAAAAAATAAACACGCGTTAAACGTGAATGCTACCAAAAATAATACACACTTTTGTTTCAGTCAAGTTAGTGCTAAAACAAGTGCATATTATTTTTGGTAGCATTCGTGTTGAACGCGTGTTTATCTTTTTTGTGGTATGGCCCTAGAAGTCTAGAGAGTTCTCTGAAGGAATACATATGTATTATTAATATTTACTGCTAGATACATCTTTATGTTTTTACGTAGGTAGGTACATCAATGTTTTTTTTCAGATGTCCAACACAATATTTATCATAATATGTTTGTAACATTAATTTAGTCATATCACGTATTTATAATTTTACTAACGCTAATTAAAAGTTACATGCAATAAAAAAAATATTATACATATACCTAGGTATTAGGTATATAAAAATCTTAATTATAATAAGTTGTTTACCTTTTGTTGAAGATAAACAGACTATTTATTACCTTCAAAACTCGAACTTCCAACTCAAAATAACATCACAAATCCAACACAAAAAAACAATACCAGTATAGCATAAAAAACACAACAAAAAACAATTCTATGGCACTTTAAAACAATTAACAAATAACATTCGATAATTCGAAATTCAAACGTATCGCGCGAAACAGTTCGTGCTAAGTCGCGCTCAGAGCGCCTAACATGCGCACCGCGACAAAATGTTGTCGACGCTTTTATCGTGCATTTGTCTCGTATTCGCACGAGTAAGAGCGAGACAAAACAGTCGATAAAATTTGTCGCGGCGCGCATGTTAGCCCGGCTGGTCGTACACTATACTGAGTCGCGATAACCGATTGCAGAGCCAGTGACGCGAACGCTTGCTTATCGATGATGCAATTTTATGATGTAGGTAGTTAAAATTGCATGGAGTATAATTTTAAATATTTTATGGTATGCTCGTTTTCGATTTTAGCTAATTTCCAAGGCGGTAATGATATACGAGATATACACTCAAGAACAATCTCATTGTTTATAGGAACATAAACGTTTAGTACAAACATTTAGTAGAGGATTTAAAAAGATGGATAGAAGAAGCAGAAAGAGGGATAAATACTATTATTTGCATGTGTGGAAACGTAAAATACGATAACATGTGAAGAAGGTTGAAAGCAACAAGTGTCTGTTAGATATAGTATGACAAACAGACCTTACAATGAAAAAAAAAATCTTTATGATATAACTTTTCTGTAAATATAGTGTTTTCAGACATCTGAAGTTGGATAATTTATGTAACTACAACGCAGTGTAAGGGCAGTAAGTGTGAAATCGAGCGAGTCATACGCATGTTAAGTTTTTGATAACAAATTGCTGAGTTAGTGACGTGCCTGCCCAGTTATCGATATCGATGATGTAATTTAAACGTACGCAATGTATTCAAAAGGCATGTTTATATTATTTTTATTGCTGTAATAATTTATGAGCTAATATAACATGTAACAAAATTTCTAGAAAATTTATCATCATATCATAGTCACTTTTTATGACAACCATCTCCAAAACCTCTTGGGAAATAAAAATAACACTTCAGAGAGTAACCAAGGTAACATTTTATTATAATTATTGTTCATTTTAGAGAAAACAAACACAAAAATAGAATGTATATTTTTATAATATTATGTAACCTAGTTTATTTTGAAAACAAATTTGGATCAATATTTAGCAAAAATTATAAACTACTGCCTCTAATTTGTGAAAGAATGCTAAAGATAATTATGTGAGCCAGTAATAAAATGTTACAAAATATTTATTTGTATTTGCATTTTATTTACATAGATACTAGCTTTCGCCCGCGGCTTCGCCCGCGTTTTTCGGAATAAAAAGTAGCTTATGTGCTATTCCAGACTATTATCTCTGTGCCAAATTTTCAACAGATCCGTTCAGCCGTTCTGGTGGCGTGACTGAGTAACAAACTAACAATCATCCATCCCAACTTTCGTATTTATAATACATATTAAATACCTATACATTAGTATTAGTGCCTATAGTATTTACTTAAAACAAAAATTCAAAGAGAAACTAAATAAGAATACTTAAATTATAATTAACTATACCTGTAATGTAATATACTTCGAAACTACAGAGCAATCGCTAATATTCACAAACAAATCTAATAGCTTTTAGATATGAAGGTTAATAGGATTTAGATTTATTAGGAGTTTTCGAAGGAAAATCAAGGTAATGAAACTTTTTGATCCAAATATTCAAGAGCAGACAAAGTTGAGTTTCGAATTGTAAACTTTTTTTTTTTTTTAATTTTATATTCATTTGAATTTGGAATAGTTTGTCACATATTTTATTACAAAAGTTAAACGCCCATTTATCTGACCCGAACGCGCTGAAGGAGCCAACCGAACTGAATTTTCTTAAAGCCTTGCACACCTATCCGCGCCGAAGGAACCGAATCTAACACAGATAAGATTAGGCTAGATACCGCATGTTCCTTTAATTTTAATTTCAAAATTCTTGAAAGAATTCTAAAATTCGGTTCGGTCGGCTCTTTCCGCGTGTTCGTTTTGGGTAAATGGGCATTCAGCTTAAGTCCTTGCTCAGTGCTCTAACCAATTGAATTTTGAACTCTACATTTAAGAATTTAAAGTTAAAAGTTGATCAGACCAAGTAAACATACAAACTTTGCCACCCCTTTTCACCATCTTGGGGGTGGAATTTCTAAAAATCCTTTCTTATCGGATGCTTATATCATATAAGGAATACGTCCACCAAATTTTACGTTTCTACGACCAGCTGTTTAGGCTGTGCGTTGATCCATCAGTCAGTCAGTCAGTCACTCAGTCAGGACAAAGCATTTTATTAATATAGATAATATCTATACATGTGCATGTTTAAGTAACTGTTAGAATATTGAATACGTTAATATGCGAATTAATAAGGTAATCTGCAGATTACTGGCTACGCTCCGTTAAACAGCGTTTTACCTAAAGTAACAAGTATCTGCACTTTACCTAGTTATTTTGCATATTAACTGCACCGTTAAATCGCGGAGTCTTAGTTTCGAATGAACATAATTATGGTGGAAAGTGGCCAGCCAATCGTTTCTGGCACTCGCCGTCACCGTTATAACCTAACCTGAGCGGTTTTTCAGCACCTATCATTTTCTTACATAGAAAGTCTACGGATTAACTAGTTAATATAATAACAGAAACAATTGTTCGCACTTTAACGGACTCAGCCAGATAATCTGCAGATTAACAAGTTGTTTTACACTCTAACTGATTTCCTCACATTAGCGGCAACATTTAAATTAATTATGTTAATTTATTTCAGTAAATTATTTAAATCAACACTAATAGACGTCGAGTGAATATTACGTTATTTTAAAAAATCCTTATTTACATAATATGGCAGCTGGTTTTATTAATCGGGTGATCATGACTTTATCTAGCCAAAGACTCCTACAAAATATCCTGTACTAAAGTTTTTAGCAACTCGCTTGGTAATTACATTTATTTCTTGTTTTATACAGGGTGGCAGGTTAGACAATGGAAACATTTCAAGGGGTCATTGCACTCAGCATTATGAACAACTTTTACTATGGGACCAACCCTGAAATCGCGAAAAAAAAATCAGCTATTGCATACATTTTGTTGAGTTATGTGAACATAAATGTAGGGAACAGCTGATTTTTTTTTAGCGATTTCAAGGTTGGTCCCATAGTAAAAGTTGTTCATAATGATGAGTACAACGACACCTTTAAATATTTCCACTGTCTAATCTGCCACCCTGTATACCAATAATAATAAAATACCTACAAAAAAAAATATTTGGTACTTTTTTACAAGAATTTACATAGTACGAGAAGTAATAAGCTAATTGTTGTATTGTAGTATTTAACTTTAGTTCAGATAAATAACCATTAATTCTCATTTACTCTTTAACAGCATATTCAAATGAATAAAATGTAAATATGTACATAATTATTTGATTCATATTTATTCTCTACTACATTAGCAGTCATTTATCGTTCAAGTTCAAGATTAATTATGTACTAACACGTCTAAATGTCATAAATCAAAAGTCAACTCGTATGGAGATAACATCAGAATTTGTGATATCACGAACATAAATAAATACGTAAATGAAGAACAACAAAGTTCTTTGACTTTTACTTTGCAAAATAATGTTTTATTAATACATTACATTTATTTTTAATAATAAAAAACAAATATTTTCAATCCTTACTAATATTATAAATGTGAAAGTAACTCTGTCTGTGTCTATCAATCTGTCTGTCTGTGTTTTACGCAATCACGCCTAAACTACTGAAGCGATTCAAATGAAATTTGGTACAGAGATAGTCTAGAGCCTGGGAAAGGCTACTTTTTAATGCGAAAAAAGGGCTGTAAAGGGTTGAAATAAGGGATGAAAGTTTGTATGGAAATTACGTCATTTTTATAGCTAGAAGCTTGAAACTTATTTTTGAGCTTTGGGGTGTAGGGTAGGTGTAAGGTAGATGTAGGGTAGGTGTAAGGTAGATGTAGGGTAGGTGTAGGGTAGGTGTAGGGTAGGTGTAGGGTAGGTGTAGGGTAGGTGTAGGGTAGGTGTAGGGTAGGTGTAGGGTAGGTGTAGGGTAGGTGTAGGGTAGGTGTAGGGTAGGTGTAGGGTAGGTGTAGGGTAGGTGTAGGGTAGGTGTAGGGTAGGTGTAGGGTAGGTGTAGGGTAGGTGTAGGGTAGGTGTAGGGTAGGTGTAGGGTAGGTGTAGGGTAGGTGTAGGGTAGTTGTAGGGTAGGTGTAGGGTAGGTGTAGGGTAGGTGTAGGGTAGGTGTAGGGTAGGTGTAGGGTAGGTGTAGGGTAGGTGTAGGGTAGGTGTAGGGTAGGTGTAGGGTAGGTGTAGGGTAGGTGTAGGGTAGGTGTAGGGTAGGTGTAGGGTAGGTGTAGGGTAGGTGTAGGGTAGGTGTAGGGTAGGTGTAGGGTAGGTGTAGGGTAGGTGTAGGGTAGGTGTAGGGTAGGTGTAGGGTAGGTGTAGGGTAGGTGTAGAGTAGGTGTAGGGTAGGTGTAGGGTAGGTGTAGGGTAGGTGTAGGGTAGGTGTAGGGTAGGTGTAGGGTAGGTGTAGGGTAGGTGTAGGGTAGGTGTAGGGTAGGTGTAGGGTAGGTGTAGGGTAGGTGTAGGGTAGGTGTAGGGTAGGTGTAGGGTAGGTTTAGGGTAGGTGTAGGGTAGGTGTAGGGTAGGTGTAGGGTAGGTGTAGGGTAGGTGTAGGGTAGGTGTAGGGTAGGTGTAGGGTAGGTGTAGGGTAGGTGTAGGGTAGGTGTAGGGTAGGTGTAGGGTAGGTGTAGGGTAGGTGTAGGGTAGGTGTAGGGTAGGTGTAGGGTAGGTGTAGGGTAGGTGTAGGGTAGGTGTAGGGTAGGTGTAGGGTAGGTGTAGGGTAGGTGTAGGGTAGGTGTAGGGTAGGTGTAGGGTAGGTGTAGGGTAGGTGTAGGGTAGGTGTAGGGTAGGTGTAGGGTAGGTGTAGGGTAGGTGTAGGGTAGGTGTAGGGTAGGTGTAGGGTAGGTGTAGGGTAGGTGTAGGGTAGGTGTAGGATAGGTGTAGGGGAGGTGTAGGGTAGGTGTATGGTAGGTGTAGGGTAGGTGTACTAAACTTTACCCGTGCGAAGCCTGAGCGGGTCAGCTAGTATTTAATAAATCGATAAAAATGAATGATCAAATAACACCATCTCTTTTTTAACAAAATAAAAAAGCGTCACCTACAGGTGCAAACCTATCCACTCATAAGATACAATCTTCTACTTAATAAAATTACTAATAGATACTGACTGATAGACAACCCACAGCTTAAGCCATTGGGTTTAGAAGCATGTAATTATGCAATGGAGTTCTTTAAATTAACGTAGGTGAGCAGTAAGAAAGGATTTTTAAACAATTCATCACTGATGAGAAATCCCATCGAGCACACGGCTAGTAGTTCAATAAAACGAGAGCAACCTAAAATCTAGACTATTACTAAGTCAGTCAGTTGTTACGCCACTCAACCAAAGAGAAGGGATGGCCCACATATCGAGTATATTAGTCAGAGTCACCGATAAAATAGAATAGACATCTTTCAATTAAGATTACGTTCACACCACGTGTGAAATAGATACCATCATTCATATTATTATCTCGGAGTCAACGGCCGAACAACAAATTTATTCAATTTATGGACAATCTTATCTTAATAATAATGTCATGTTTACTTTCGATAAATAATAATCACGCTAAGTGGGTGATTGACCCATAACCAGACCAGTTTGTGGTTATACGTTTGTCTGATACATTTGATGTATTAATATAATATTTTTGTAGCAAAATTGCTACTAAAATTGAACAGCATTTCGTTTTTGATATTTAGTTTTGAATATAAATGGATTATTATATCCCATGAGTCTCATGATAAATAAACTTATGTGAGAAATAAGTATCATTAATGTCTGGTACAGTGATAATATTGATATTATTAAAGTGTGAATATCTGCTTGTAAAGTTGCAGAGGTCAGAAAAAGACCGTTAGCGATTAAACAGATCGCAGACTAGCTATTTTATAGAATAGAATAGTAATTAGAATAATAATTATCGTTTATATAATTATTTTCGTACTAGCCAGTAAGCCTAGTGATCAGGTGCTATCATAATTTTGATTAATAATATCAAGATCACACATTTAAAACCCGAGAAAGCACTTAGCGCATTATAACGAAATATCGATACATTCTATAACTTCTGAACCACATTGTCCCACCACTATTGCGGCACATTTGTCGATGTTATGCTCGTGTATAACACAATTTATTTTAATATTTATAATGCATTTTATATCGATAACGTACTTAATAGTGGAGCGCACATTGTTGTTACTACATAATAATTGCAGTAGTTGCTGCTGGGTGATTAATTTTACTGAAGAGAACTTAATGAAGAACAGTTTGAGCCTGGACATGTCATTTTTAGCATAGTCTGACATGATAGATACGAATTTGTACGAGTTTTAAATAACTACTTGTGTATGCTGCCTCTTATCTCCATTACAATCATCAAGCGCAGTGATTATAACGGTCGGTCAGTTTATATCAAACACCAAAAAGGTTGGTAGATACGTAAGATATAGAGTTGAATAAAATGTACTTATGAACATCCAATTTTCAGTAGGTATTCAATTTCTCAGAAAGCATCAAACAGAAACAGCGTTCTAAAATTCTATCAAACTATCACATTTCATAATGCACCACGAAAGTAGAACATCGAGACATCGAAATAATAGATACACTTACCCAACAATCGGTATACATCGGGATCGAGTACTCGCTTCTTTCACAACTCGGTATGTCCACATAGTGTAGTAATATTTCTAACGTTACACGTCCGACGTATACCCCAGGAGTGCACCAAATGTATTCTTAATGACGTTCGATGCACGCCGACGGTATAAAAGTGCTCGCGAGTTTCTCAGGTATACGAAACGGTAGGTACAGTAATCCGTTTTTAAAATTCTTGAATTTTAAACTTTTTGGAATTTGCAATTGGAACCAGCAAACACGGTTTAAGTTTTAAATGCAGAACGTAAATATTCTTTGCTCAGAAGGATTTTAATAATAGATACATGATGAGTATGTTTTCATTGAGCTCTTTTGCGGATCAGTAGATTTCCATTTTCATTGAATAGCAATTAAATGTTAGTGATGACTTAATGTTCGAAAGACGTACGCCTTATGACTTGCGTCCATGATCGACTAAAATAGTATAGATAATTATATTAAAAGAAAAAAATGGCAAAGGAATTATGCTACATGCTGTCAAAAAATAAGGTCTTATCCACTTGTGAGTATCGCAAAAGGCGACAGGGTTGTCGATAAGATAATAATTTTACAGTCGAACAAAACCAATGAAACGAATATTTCATACATCCGGATAAATTTCAATAACATTTGAACATACTTTTTAAATTAAAATGCACCTTGATAATTTAAATTTATCGATATTTAAACGAGAAAATATGGCCACTCCACGCGTTGATAATAAATTTTTACGAGCATAGCGCCAGCTACCGCTTAAAGTGAGAACTAACGCTAGTGCCAAGTATTCAGGAAGACTGTTCATCAATTATTCTATTTTCTAAGCACGTGAGCGCGATATTTTACGTTCTTGTATTAAATTGCTTGTTTGCCGCTGGCGAAGCATAATAATTTCTCTGCACCGTTTGGGAAATATCCTTAATATCTAGCTATCGTTTAGGATAAAGTGCGTTCACACCACGAGCATTTGCGTGTAATGAACATTTGGCTACGAGCATTTGAGCAACGATGAGCATAATAAAAAACAATTGTGAGCAAAAAAATATTGTCTCAGGACGTTCTAAAGAGCCCTAGTACCACCCCTACGAATCCTTACAATAAGTTCACTAACGAATTACTGACTCGGATTTTTCGCACTATGAGAACGCTCGTTTTAAATTGCTCGCAGTTAGAACGCACCTTTAGGCATATCCATCAATTGATGTCGTACATTATTATGGGACTCCGTCGACCACTTTCAGCGATGATCATGCAAGCATGGTGATTTTGGCTCTGATCATTAATCATCGATGATTTGCAGATCCACAGTAATTTCGGTACTGGTTGATTTATTCGAAATGGAACATTTTGAATTTTAGTTTTTAATCCCATAATACGTTTCCAGCTAAAACTGGGTTATTCTCATCTTTTACAAACCTATATTCGGAAGATACCCAGCAGCATAGTACCTATGCACAACATGACGTCATACACGAACACTTGATTTCCCTAAGGTTGCAGAAAATCAGAGCGAGCCGGTTTCAGCATAGGATTACGTTCTGTATTACAAGAAATAAAGGCAGGCAAATTGATGAATCGAAGTATTACTTCAAAATTTCTAAGCAATTTCTACCTTTTAGCACAGGTAGGTGCTAAAAGGTAGAAATTGCTTAGAAATTGCTGAATTAATCAGCTTAGAGTCCAATGTCCTTTGTTTTACGGTTCATATTTATTTAACATAGGGTTGCACTTATGATAAGTCAGTTTAGTAATAGGGGTCTAAAATGTTGGTCCTATTCCTGTTTAGAAGGACAAGGAGAAAATATCTTACATAGGTGTAGGTGTAATACCTGTAGGATTGGCAATCCTACAGGTATTCAATGAATAAATCCTATGACTGACTTTGTAAAGAAACAAACCTTAGTTTAAAAAAAACCGGACAAGTGCGAGTATGCCTCGCGCCCTAAGGGTTCCGACATATGATCATAGATGGCGCTACTGCATACTTCCAATGGCGCCATCTATGAACAGATGGCTCCACTTATGGTCCGATGACTGACGCCAGACAACAAAGTGGTCCTATAAGTGTTCCGTTTTTCCTTTTGAGGTACGGAACCCTAAAAATAATATAGGTACCTATCCTGTCTTTGTACAGTAGTCTCACCATCCTGTCTACTATAAATATCTTATGTAGGTACTAGACGCATTTGATGGTATGGTTGGCACAGTGACAGAAAGATTAGCTGCTGTCCAACCTGTCATTGGTTCGATTCCCGTACGGGACAAATGTTTGTTTCGGTTTGTGCAAGTCTAGGGCAAAGATAAAAAAAAAATGGCGCTGAACTGTTCTCATGACGCGTTCGTCTAAAAATTCCTCACAATGTTGCCAAAAACAAGTATTTTTCCGTGGAACTATAAATATTGTTCGAGTTTATAAGGGAGCTAATCCAATAACTCGGCTAATACGTCGACATGCCTGATGCATTATTTATACAAGTACAAACTTATTGGAAACACCGGCTGACACACGGGGGTGTTGTTACAGGGTCCGCAGGGGTGTAGGTGAAATGAGGTGAATTATTTAAGTGTATAAAATAATAAGATAATTGATAAACAATGTGATTTAGGGTTGCTACCCGTACTCCATAACAGAATACTCTATTACACGTAGGCATACTTTATAATCTGTGACAGTAATGCTATGATAAATAAGAGATTTTCAAAAACAACTGACACAAGCGGGGCTTGCACCCGCGACCTCTGCCGCATAAGAGGCATAAAAAGAGGTTTCCAATTTCAACTGATTCAGGCATGACATGGTAGCTCAGTTGTGTTGTGTGCTCACTGAGAATACCACAGCCAAATAACGCTACTCTTCGGTGGTGTTGCGTTCCTGTGGTGAGTAAAGTCGCCAGAGCTCCTGAGGAAGCATTATGTTGACAGCGGAGGATCTGCTTGTTGCTAAGCTGTCGGCACAGCGAGTGCTTATTTTAAGGGGTCGGCAACGCGCATGTGATACTCGGTGTTGCAAGCGTTTTATAAGCTACGGTGACCGTTTATCTTCAGGACGACCGTATACCTGCTTGCCAACACAATTGTTTAAAAAAACGCTTGAAACAGAAACACACTAGGTATTTACTTCGCCATCAAAATCGAGAGTACCTACCTTGCTAGGTTTTGGAAAGAATAAATCACACCATTTTCTAACAAACGTATAAAAATACTACTCAATACTCTGTGCTCCCATCCTTACATAATATCTGTTCTTCCACTTTCATGCATCTTTTCATACATGCGCGTCTTTTCCACATGACTGGAGTACCGGGGCATACCTTCCTCAACCCTTATCAACTACTTATATATATAGTTACTCGAATGTGCTGAACTAAAAATATAATATGACATGATTGTATTAAAAACGAAATTGTATTATTATGGCGTAAATCTATCAAGAGTGTTTCACAAAAGAAGTCCCTTTGACGCTATGTTGGCTCTATCACTGTGTCTGTTTCTCTCATTCTGTCACTCCTGTATACCTAAGTCTTAACGGTTTGTTTTTTTTTGTGTTAAATCAGCCCCGGATCTCTGGGGGCTAGCCACATTTTCCGCCCGGGGCATGCCCCGGGCGGAAAATTCCGAGGGCGGCAAATTCGAGCTTGGTAGACGAATACACTGAGTACACTGAAAAAAATGGTTTGTCGGATTTACCAAATTAGCAAAGGTTGGCTGAATTACATGGAAACTACGACAAATGTAACAAAACCTCGCTATTGAAGTTACAAGACTAAAGAGGTTGAAGTTGGTACCAGAGTTCTGATGTAAATCAACAAAGAGTACCTATTGTACATTTTACCAAACAAATCTCAAAAATTTAGTTTGGTTACAAAATATAGGTGTAATCTACCAAATAAATTTGGTACAACACCAACTTAATATGTTTGGTAAAATCAATCAAAATTTGTGATAGGACCGAAATCAACCGCAAACTTTGGTAACATTTACGCAGAATCTGTTAAATCCAACCTAACATTTTTTTCAGTGTAGTGTATTCGTCTACCAAGCTAATAATCGCGAAGAGCAGCGTTAGACCGGTCGTTGTGGCATTCTTTGGGGGAGGCCTTCATCAGCATCAGTTGGCGTGTTATGGCTGAAATGATGATGATAAAGGTTATATTTTGTCGGGCATTTTTCAGTTTTTGTCCCGCCTCGAAATAACTCAAGATCCGGGGCTGGTTAAAGTAATGTTTATTTTTCCCTTTTTAGTTCTTTATCTCGCGTTAGATTACTTTGACGACTTCGTTCAACAGTAAATCTTCTACGTAGTGTGTACATTTATGCATATAACTTTGTACATAGGAATGATTACATAATGTATTATATACTAAAACCTTCCTGAAAGTATGTAGATTACGTTAGTGAAAACCCCATCCAAATCGAATCAGTAGTTTTTGAGAAAATCGCGCACATACAAACATACATACATACATACGGGACGAATACAGAACCTCCTGTTTTGAAGTAGGTTAAAAATACCTTCCAACACCGATAAATACGTTTTAACATATTGACATTCAGGGCAGCCAATATAGTGTCAGAGGGACTTTTTATGTGAAACGCTCTATACATAATAGTGCCGTGACTTATTTATAGACAACGCACAGCCTATACCAGTGGAAAATATTCCTTGTGTACCGTCGAGGTGCACTGAAGAGAGATTTTTTGCAATTTGTATGAAGAAAATAGTGACATTATGCTATTTTCCAATATCCACGCGGGCAGAGTTGCAGGCATAGCTAGTTTAACATAAAAGTCAGCTCACATGTGAAGTCACTAAGTAACATTTTGAACCTAAAATCTAGTAACGTAGGTACTCGTATAGAACGATACTCAGTTATAAAATATAAATATATAAGGTCACCAACATTGTTTTAGTTATAAGTACAAAGTTTTTGCATGCCAAATGGTAGAATCTCAGACCATAGAAACAAGGAGTTATGCCATCATACAAAATTAGTACGGGAACAACTGTCGCCACTTTTAGAACATTTTTCGACACAATTACAAGCGCTACTTGTGAATAAAAAGATCTCCCACACATAAAAAATCCGCACACCCTCAATCTAACACTGTTAATCGTCACTCAACACTAGCACTAAACTAAAACACTGTATTTATATCATCGATCGTGTTCGGTTCGTCGCCAGCGTGTACGTTTTATATACGGTCAATGTACAATGTAGTAAATACCATATCAAAGCGTCAATTTCAATAGCGCCTTGGCACATCTCCCTTGTTTCGATGATTTGAGGGTAGAATGTACTTGGAACCAAACTTCTTTGTAACAACTCACCTGTATAGGTATACAGGTGAGTTGTTACAAAGAAGTTTGGTTATAGAATAGAATATAATAAATTTATTTGCATAGAATGTAGGTACATTCTATGCAAATAAATTTATTATATTCTATTCTAAATCACGATTTACTACGGTACTTGAGTTGCGATTGGCATAAAATTCAAAACTCAAAAACGAGTTTCTCCCAGGTCATCTGCCTATAAGCCTTTTCCTAACAAGGTTGGGGTCGGCTTCTAGTCTAACCAGGTGCGGCTGAATATCAGTATCCTACATGAAGCGATCACCATCTGACCTCTGGGTAATACCGGTATTTTAAGGTTAGACCAGCTGTCAGACTTTCGGGCTCCGGATTACCCGTAACTACTATAAATAGGGTTGTCACCTTTTTGTGTTTTGGAATAGCAAAAAATACGATGTTTATAAAAAAGAGCACTTCTATTTTTATGTTTAGACACAGGTATTTTTTCTCGCTTCTAGATACTTTTAGTAAATAATTATTTTTTTCTTGGATACCTCCATTGCATCTTTACAATCAAATCCTACTAATATTATAAACATGAAAGTTTGTAAGGATGCATGGATGGAAGTTTGTTACTCTTTCACGCAATCTAAACGGATTTTGATGAAACTTTACAGTCTTCTTTTTCTTCTTTCGTGTCAATGGTTCAATTTAGATATAATTGGAGTAAAAATTGGCCATCAGTACAGCACTAGGTGTGGCCACATTGAGATCGTCTCTTGTGCAGGTAGTCGGGCACAGTGGATAAACCCGAAGGTGCGACATCGACTGGTATTCGTCACCGCAGTCAGTCAGTTACAGTAATATAGCTTATACATCAGAATAACACGCGGGTGGAAGCTAGTTTTTTATAAAGAATATTTTATTGTACGATATTACTGTAGAATGTAGATTATAAAGTACGCCTACGTGAAATGGAGCACAATACTCTAAAATAAATTAGGGGTAGCAACCCTATACTACCAACGTCATAGATATATTTGTATGACAGCCATAACTAGCTGTTTTACGTGCTTTCCAAGGCAAAAATGGGTCTCGATGTGTCAAAGAACAAAAATAATGGTGACTCATCCATGTACTGACCTCGCAGATCGATCAGCGTAGCTGTAATTTTGGTACGAGTCTATTCCAGGTGTAGTCATTTTAATTTAACTACATTTCAATATGTCGTTAATCTGGTAACTTTACCCCAATTTTCCCTAACCTTTTACTCCCTTTAAACAAAGATTTAAATCGTTAGATGCGCCTTGCGTTTCAATGTCAATTTCAATATCAATTTTATCTAATATAAGTCAACGGGAATACACCATATGTAATATCTGAAGTATTAAATAAAGTATTGTCTCGTTCACGCTCATTCTAATTTCAATATATTCAAGCTCTCTCACTCAACACGGGATGTGTAAGCTCACTCATCTCAATATGGACACATTTTTGCGTGATGTAAGTACGGTGAGGGCGCATAGATTAAAATCTTTGCCTTTAAAAAATATATTTAAAAACTAACGTATCACTGATACTGACCTCTAAAAACGCTAATCTCCACACAAAGTTCCACTCATTGGAGCACTTAAACATTGCCGTATAGAAACATTATAACACAGGGTGGAGCAAGTCAGTTTAAAACTTAATAAAAGCGTAGTTTAGCGCCCCTATTAACTGTAACTCGGCGGACATAGTACACAAAGAGGTTAACTAGAGGTCATATTGGCATAGGATTAGCGGGGCGTTGAAACGACAAAGTGTTTAAAAAGATAGATGGTTTAGTAGGCAAAGGCCGCCGTTTTTCATCTCTTGGGTGTTTTATAAGGCAATTATTGTCAAAGGAATAAGCAGAAGAAGTCTTCTGTGAGCTAATTTTAACATAAGAATTGCAAAATAGTAAACATTCATGAAAGCCAGGAAAGATATGTTAAGAAAAGCAATAAGTTTTTGCCACACGGAATCAAATAAGTACTTTAGGAACTGTAAATTATATCCATAGCCACAGATAATACTTATAATACTATACGTACAGAGGCCTCATCTCATACAAAGAAATGTGACCGATTTAGCGCGGGCTATCTTCGGGCTATACATTTTTCCGTTCTTAAAGGATTTTTCAAAATTTGAACAAATATTTTTTCAAGTATTTTTTCATGTTCTCAATTTTACACAAACTTCAATAACAAATCGATACATATAACGCCATCTATTATGAGTTATTTCCACAAATGTTCCTTTGTTCCTGATGAGACCCCGTGCCATAGCTAAATGTTATTTTTTATGCTTTCAATCAAATAATATTTTGGAGTGATTGATATAAAAACATTCTACTTAGTTCGGTCTAATAATTAGTAATTTACTCTTTCAACGTATTACAATAATATGAGATCATAATTGTAGGTATATCACCATTAATTAACTTCATTTAAAAGCACTTAATTATCCTGAATGACATGTTCACGTTGCATTCATAATGTTATTACCGGCACGTCATCGCGACCGCATTATATCCTATCAACAATATCTGCTATATTTTTGATTTACCATACTTTACGATGCACCAGACCTGTACCAGAATAATTTAGTCTACCTACATTCAAGTATACAAACAAGAACTCGAAATCAGTCACAACATAAACATAGATACGCTTTTTCATGAGTTTTTACTTTTTTTAAAAGGTTGTAATTTAGTATATACTAAATTACAACCTTTTAAAAAAAGGAAACTAAAAGATTAAAATCTCAAAACAATACGTAAAGACGGGAGTAAAATTGATTTTCAAGATTCGTAATCCTGTAACATAAACCGCTACCGTTCCCGCTCCGCTTATCACAAATATCTATCCCTTACCCCTCGCAACAATTGCATTTAGAAACCCATTTTGTGTAATACAGCTCTTTGTTATTTGCATAGAAATTTTCACCAAAGCTTCAGATTATAATATTGTTTGGCTGTTGCCTTATTTAATATACGGAACTGGCTTTTAAGAAAGGTGTTTCCATTTAAGTTTTTTTAGGGTTCCATACTTCGAAAGGAAAAAACGAAACCCACAAAAGATTATTTTGTTGTCCGTCTGTGATCACACCGTATCAGAAAAGAGCTCATAACTTTTAAACAACTGGACAGATTTTTATCAAATAAAGCTAAGAACCATCCCGATTAAATTTAATTTCAATTAAAAATCGCATTGATATCGGTCTATCCATTTAGGAGCTACGATGTCACAGACAGACAGATAGACAGGCGTGAAACTTATAACACTCCTCGCTTTTTAAAGTCGGGGGCTAAATAGGGCTTTACAAATATTTTTATGGGTTCCAGAAACCGTAAAAGGCTTGCAATTCCAAACTAGGTCACCATAAAATGAATATTGGTTTTATATGACCTTTTACAAATCGCTCGCAACGTCTCATGCGTGAAGGGTTTCAAGCACGTTTTTCATGGAACCATTTTAAATATCGATGCAAAAGTGCATGATATTATGTAAGGAGCAATGCAGGAAGAGTTCGTAGTAGAGTGAAAAAGTTCTTGTTGAAGAACTACCTTTTTCGCTGTAAAATATTTTAGTTATAGTCAAAGTCAAAGTCAAAACATTTATTTCAATTAAACCATTTACAGGCACTTTTGAATAGTCAAGCAATAGTTGTCAGTCAGTTTGTCCGTTAGTTGAAGCTAGTTGTCCTATTGTGTTATATTATTAGCATCTGAAAAAATTATAATAAAACAAGTTTAAATGGATAGAATCGCGTGCATTACGATTAAATCCGCGATTTCATACGTTTAAACTTGTTTAAACGTATGAAATCGACTATAACTTGATTGCGAAAACTTAAGACATTATTATCTGAAAAAATATTAGGAAACGGTGAAGGGCAGGCGTTTTTGAGGGCTGCCTTTTTATGTTGACGTTTAAATAGTTTAATTAGGTTATGCACACTTTGAATGAACGTTATTTTAATTTATTATAGTTTTAGTGGTTTTAACGGTGATATTAAGCTTTCTAGGGACTATTCAACTTTGTCTCCAGGTTTGACATTGCCAACGCACTGACGATTCATCTTGGCGTTGCACGTGTCTATGCGTCATTTCCAAAATTGCGGGAAACTTTTAGGATAGGTATTTTTTTTAAAAAGTAACAGAAGAAAAAATCGTTTCTGTTATTTTTAACCGACTTCCAAAAAGGAGGAGGTTCTGCATTCGGTTGGTTTTTTTAACTAAATTTTTTCCTAGCTGACTCCTCTCAGTTTCTTACAAAAATTTTGAATATGATCCCATAGCTATTTATAATGTTGTTTTTAAATATTGACCGCACGGTTGTCGCAGTGGCTGAGAGATTGGCTGCTGCGCGACGTGTCGCGGGTTCGATTCCCGCATTGCACATAGGTCTAGCCTATGTGTTATGCCAGGTCTCAGGCTACCTCTTTGCCAAACTTCATCCAAATCCGTCCAGCCGTTTCAGCGTGAAGAAGTAACAAATATACACACACACGCACAAACTTTCGCATTTATAATATTATAATATTAGTGGGATGAAGGTCATAGTTTTTACCTTAAAAAGTTTTGTTCGCATAGAATTATTCAAACAAGTTTGGAATTATTTTATAAGTATTTAAAAATAATTGTCTTGTTTTATTTCTTGGGCCCTTAAAATTAACAATGTACTTACAGATTTACAAGCTTTTTAATATTAAAAAGATAGAAAGACTCTTTGTTAGCTAGACCTCTTGAGTTCAAAACTCTTTGCTAGTAGTGAAGTATGTGCGAAGTTAGTTCTTCCAAAGTTTTTCTTAGAAGTTTCCTCTCGAAGAAAAATTAGTTGAGTGGGGAAAATGTAATAGAAAGGAGTTCAATTTATGAAAGATACTAGATCTTAGTGAGGACTTGGCTATTCAGCACAGTCTGGCAAAGAAGAAAATGTCTAGCTATCCATTCGTATAGCCTTCAACCTAACCACTTACCAAATACAGTGTAGATACCTAGTTCGAAGAGATTTATTTATGTATATTAATTTCCTATTGTAATTTAGTAAGGAACACCTAACATCATAATTTCCATTTAAATAAACAATATAAATAGTTATTGGCCATAAATTTATATTTATTACTAGCTGTTACCCGCAACTTTGTCTGCGTGAAAATGTATGAAAAGTAGCGTATATATATGCTTTTTCCGTTCCCAGGATACTGCCACATCCGTCTAACCATTTCAACGTGAAGGAGTAACAAACACACACACACAAACTTTCTCATTTATAATATTAGCGTGATTAATGTAATTGCAATCACCACTAAGCATAATTAGTTTCCTTCAAAATTAAAAGAAGAAATTGCTACGCAGTTACCACCTTTAAAGCACCAAAAACTGTTGATAAAAGTATTCCCATCACTAAAGCAAAGTACGGAAAACTCTGCATTCTTTGATCATCTTCTATTTGTCCTTACACCTGTTTGCGCCCCATCTGAAGGGAAGTCGATCCCATAGAATGTTTTCATTAAACTTTGTTAATTTACGCCTTTCTTTCTCCCCCATCCGCCTGGGATGGATGCCTTTTTCAAATTATTTTATCCTTAATGGAATGAAAGGGCTTCTTAAGGGATATTTTCGAAATTAGCCCTTTTATCGTTGGCGGCTCATTTTTATAATTCGTATTTGAGATTAATATGATTGGGGTTGGTGTAAACGAAAAATTTTATATTTTAACAAAAAATTACGCTTGTATTTCCCAGAGGGGTAGTCAGAGGCTTCTAGTACAATAAGCACAAATCGAAACACTGCCTGTTACTAAGATTTTTCTAAGAGAAAACCCAATAACACGTTGCCCGACTCAAAGACCGAACCTAACATCCCATCCTTATCAGTTGCGCGCGTTTATTGCCAGATATATCTATGAACGTGGTAAAAAAAAAATCCGGCCAAGTGCGAGTCGTACTCGCGCACCGAGGGTTCCGTATCATTTTTGGACGTATAAAGTGAAAAAAACCGGACCGCATAACTAAGTTTGTTTGTGAAGGAATTTGGATGATTTTGAAAAAACTGTACTAGTTAGAAACATCGTTTTATTTTTGGTGCAATATTTGAGTCAATTCCTATCAACTCTAATTATTTCAGATTTTTCGCTCCGCAAACTTCGGAGACAAGGGGGGTGGGGGGTTGGTATTTTTTCAGACATTTTTCATCATATGTCGAAAACTGTGAGACATAAAATAAAATGGAAATATATTTTGAAATGTGCAGATCAAGCCTTTTCATATGATATGTCACTTGACCTAGTAACCCCACTTTGAAATTTTGGACCCCCACTCCGGCCTTTTGCAATGAAAATAAAAATATTTTTTGACTTTTTTCATTTGCAATATAGTTCGACAAGCATTCTTTATAGCTGTTCCAAATTTTAAGTCGATAGCATTAGTAGTTGCTGAAATAAGCAGGTGTGACAGACAGACAGACAGACAGTTTTAAGACATGTGACGTGAACTAACCCGTAGTGGGTCTGCGTAGTAGACTATGGCCCACTCCCCTTCACATAGAGGCTTGTGTCTTAGCACTGGGGACATTATAGGCTTAAAGCTATACTATGCTATTATGGTCAAACTAAAAGAAGTATATAAGCATAACAGTAGCATATAGCTCATGGCATTCTGTAGTTTCTGCTTACTCCATAGGAAAAAAGCCAATGGATGTAAAACTTATAAACCCCAATTAATTTATGTCACTTGTAATAGTCAAATAATTACTCTCTAAAGTCTAAGCAATGATCATTTTTTTATTTTGTCTACAATTTTAGAAGTATCTCTATCTGCTTGTTTGCCACTCAATAATAAAAAAAATTACCTATATGAAAAACAATATTAAATGTTTTTTTTTTTTTTATATATGTGGTTTTAAGATCTTAACACATCGCAACTTTGCATAATCCAATTCTACCACACTTGTAGCTAGTTCTACGTACGAAATCAAGACAAAAACTAAGTTCCGTACCTGGCTACTAGATATTACACAGGTATATAGCGTCTATGTATTGCGTTAAGCTCGGTAGCTTATGTATATAGACGTTATTAATGCCTTTAGGAAACACGCGTGCTTGAACGGCTGACTGCTAGGGTGTATAAATACAAGGGATGGGACATCTATGTATGCTAATAGGCTATAAATTATCGATACTTTTTACAAAAATGTTATCTTGCTGTTTTTGGCCTCATCGAACCGATTTCGATTGGCTGAATGCTTAATTCTTTAAACATTTTCGATATTATTTTGATTTTATTTTAAACATTGTTGATTTTAAAACACTTGTAAGTTCGTAGCCAGTTTATTTTGCTGACATTTACATTTACTCTTTCGTCACCTTCAAGTAAATAGTTTATTGAAATAGTTAAATCTTAAAAGGTGTTTTGCTTCAAGTGTTAAATGTTAATAGGTCGATTTAAGACTCAAACAACATTTTAATGATTATAGTAGGTACTGTGTACCCTAGCTTAACTGCAACGCAGCCAGTATGCATGCAATCAAAATTTAAAAGTAAACTAATGAAAGCTATCCATTGGTTTAACGTAAATATTTTAATTTTTTACTAGCTGGCTACCTAAATACAGTCCAAATTATTAATAAAGTAAAATCATGTAGAGCAGGATATTAAAAAAAAAACACATTTGACATTCATGAAATTACGTGGTAAGTTACAACACTCTTTTATTATATCGATGTCGACACACACGCATCACTAAAGCAGCATGTCTTATAAGATTGGCCCGGGGTTACACTGGCACTTGATGCACCGACTTCATACCTACAACCACGTACGCCTTCGTAGCTGGCACCTTGAAATTTAGCCTGAAATCTAGGTTTCCTGACGTGCTAGCAGAGTTTCATATAGTAGGTACGGGTAAAATTATCATTTATGGGTATGTAGGCATTTAAACTATTTCGTGGTACTTAGTGGTACCTTCTGGTATCTTAGTATTAACGTACTATGAAATTTGAGTTGAAACTTTGGTACTTACAAGGCTTATATGGGAGACTGGTAGTTTGCCTAGAAGTTATTTATGTTGAATACATTAATAAAGTCAAGAATTTGTATACGTATGATATTAGTTATGAAACTTTGACTAGTAGTGTAATTTATGAGTAAAATTTTCTATCCGCAAGCTGTATTTTATTTATTATTGTTTAGCGTTTTATATCGTTTTTTACCCGACTTCTTGTTAAACTGATCACATCAATGTTGCTTGGGGGCAATAAGATGTAAGTTGGTAGTTCTACTAAACGAGATGTTTCACAAGGAACTCTAGCACAACTTAAGTTATCTATAAGACTATACTTACCTCTGAAAGAACGCACAGCCTAAACCGGTGAACCTAGATACCTATTTGTTTAGAGAAAATACTCCTTGAAAAGTATAAAGTATTTGCATGCAGAAAATAACGACATTGTGCTATTTTCAGACTTCCATGGGCACATAGGTAGTGCAAAATAAATAATAGCAAACAAGATTATATGTAACAAAATTAGTTGAGGGAAGTAGCGAACATTATAAACGTTTTCCGTTTTCGTTTCTTCTCGCAACAATGAAGATTACATAAAGCTTTATAAAGGGCCCTAAATACGTTTAGCGATTTACCTGCCTCGAGTTAAAACGAGCTTCTCAATGAATTGTCTTTTTTTAGAAAATCTGTATCATAATACAAATTCATAAGAAATAGTATAGGCTATTTAAATTTTATTTAAATCACGCTACGTCCCTAAGGAGTCGAGCAACGGGGGTGAGCCCGCGAGGCACAGTTAGTTATTGAATATACACGTATTCGGCGTCATCATAACAAAAAGCTAATTCAAAACGGGTTATGAAATTAGCAACACAATTCACAATAAAATGTTTTCCTTTCATCTGAAATCCCGAAAATTCCGCATTTTTCTATAAAAAAACTCCCCATACACAATCGCAGATAACCCTCCCAAATTTGAAACACGATATATTTCCATTAAGGACGGCCGACGTCGATGCTAATGGCGGCCATTTTAGAAAATGTACAGTCAACAAAAATAACAAGTAGGTATGCAGCGAGCTAACTACATAATTGTTAACCCATGTTGTGCTTGTGCAAGTTAAGTTCTTTGACATCACTGATAAATCTACAGTAAGTTTGACAAGCTGCTTGACCAATTAGTACCACGTACGCTTCGGGGTGCTGACCTAAGGTTTGAAATTCCTCGGTACGCAATTTTACAACATACATAATTAAGTTTGTACAAATCTCTCAGGGTGCGAGTTTTACTTGCACTTGTCCAGTTTTTTTTATAGAAATAAGTAGGTTCTAAAAGATGTCGTGCGCTGATTCCGTTCCAAGGATTGTATTACCTACAGAACCGAACTCAAGACTCAAGCATTACTTAAAACTAGTTTAAATATATGCTCGAGGCGAGATCTGTGCTTGAGTATCGTTCTATAATACGAGCCTAAATGTAGGTACCAACAAGTCGATTTTTATTCCGATGTATTTTTGCCTACATACCTCACACTTTTGTTGCCTGTACAAGCAACATTAAAGTTTATTTAGATGCCAAATTAAGCACACCTGTTGAACTGCCCGGAGTTCGGACGTACAGATAATTTGTTTATACATGTAAATTGCATCTTCCGTTTACAAGTTTGTACAGGACAGTTGCCTAATGAAGTGCTTTATACTATGACGTTTTTAACACCTGTTTGTTGAAAGGATATAAATATTTATGGGGTTTGGACGTTTGAATGGTTTAACGAGGGTAAATCTCATGGCTGTTGAAAATACAGGATCAGTTGGGGATATTGAAACATTAAAGGCATTATATAATCTGTAATGTCTGTTACAGATTTGCAACATAAGTCCACTTACTTATTTATAGCAAGATCTGTACCATGCTTTTTGGGCAAATGACAGGAATAATAAGAGTTCCTGTGCTATGACACACATACATACCTACATACAAAAGGGTCGAATATAACACCTTTTTTTGAAATCGTGAAAAAATTGATTACAATAATAAAACTAGTCAGTATGGATATGGATTCCCATGTCTAATAAAAGTGAAGTATATTTATCAGGGCAACAGGGCAGAAACATTCACTTATGTACACTCGACGCCATTGACGGTCGACCACTTTTCACCCTTATTACTAAGATCATAAGGGTGAAAAGTGGTCGACCATCAATGGCGTCGAGTTTACCTACTGATAACGATATTGCGGTCATCGGTCCACTCGCGAAGCGTATCGATTATAATACTTTATGCAATCGTTTGTTGTCGCGGTTTACAGGAAAAGGTTATCAGAATGAGTAGTATATGTTATTTTACATGAAAACTGTTATTTTATTCGTTGAACTGGGTATCACTATTCAATTAAGTAGGTAATTGAAAACCGATATTAATGGTGATGTTAATTCAGAACATAGAAATAGCAAAGGTTTACATGTGAATGTGATACCGTTTAAAATTAAAACAAATGAAAACGTGTACCTATCTGATCTAAACCTAATACCCATCATTATCATTATTCAAGTTATATAATTTCGTAAAAGCCGCAACAAATGTGCAATTTCTTTATGAATATCATAATTCGCGAGCAACAAATTGTCTACAATTTCTATTAAGTATACGCGATGACAAATGAAATCACAACAATTACACTTCCCTTGCGATGGTGCAGATCAAAAGAAATTGCTTTACCCCACGACAAACATTCATTGTGCCGTTTTAAAATCGCGTCTTTCTGACGGAAATAAGGAGAATGGGTCGCCCACATTTTGAGGCGAGCTCCCTCAGTAATTTCGAATTAAATTTGAGCTCTGTGGGTCCAAATTTATCGTCGTACCTTTCACTGATGAAGGGTGAAACGACTTTGATGTGGTACAGTTATTTATACATTTTTAACTTCATACTTAGTTCAAAAGACTAAGTTTTGGAATATGAATAATTTAAGCTCAAATTGACTTGAACTGAAAATTACTTCATATTTTAATGACTTGAACTTTTGAAATGTAAGCAATTCAAATGTAAATTGAAATTTGTGCACGCATAAAATGTAATAAACAAGATGAAATAGGAAATAGTGACTGGTTTTCTATGTTAATTCAATTTAAAACAAAGATGTTACAGCTCAGAATACATTTGACAATTCATATGGAAATGAATTGAGAAACTACTCTGTAAGATTTTATTTCACAAGGCAAATAAGAAAATGTTTGAAGAAAAACATTGTTTTGGATGTCGAAGATAACAATGCAATGCTAAATTATTTTTATCATGTCTAGTTGTTAGAATATTTGAGAACATAGTTATTTCTTTGGAGCTTGCTTTTATCTCAATAAGAAAAATGTCGATGAATCTTATAGTCTAGACGAGACGTTGAAAAAATTATCTTTTGAAGTTCATCTCCACTGACATTTGGTCGCTGTATTTTTACGAAATGTGGTTTTGTTTTATATTCTTATTTTAATGAAAAAATAATGTTATATTAAGATTGAAATCTAGGTTTCACAAGTTTAATGTTAATGTATTTTTAAGGTTTGTTAAATATGTTATGTTTTGGTTAACTAAGATTAAAAAAAAAAACTGTTAAAGAAAAAAAAATCTTTGTTGAAGCGCTATTCACTAAAAGGAATTTACTAGTACGAATAGGTGCATGAACTGAATATTTAAGACCTTTACCTCTGAAATTCATACTTATCTAATCTCTTCTATAAACGCCCTACTAAAGAGAAGACTATTTCTATACTGGTTATTTTTTATTTAATTTATAAAAAAAAATATGTTTGTATGTTGCTTTGTTCATCGCTTATGCTTTCGAGCATCGTTCATCCGATTGACTTTAAACTTTTTTTGTCAGAAACCTTGAGAAAGCATGCGCACAACAATAGTACAAGGTTTCTGACAAAAAAAATACCCATAGAGTTAGTATTAATAGAAATTAGAACACCACTATGCTCGTAATGTAGTATTATTAAATCTATTTTCAATCTTTATAAAAGTGTGGCATGTACAAAGTATGAACAAATTAGCTTCAGTTAAATGAACTAGAGTAAATTACATGCACCCCCATACGGTAAAAGAAAGGAAAAACGAGAAAAAAATCATGCTTGTTCTGTGTTGTACAACGACCGTAAAGTAGCTCCAGGCTGGCGCGGTCCCAGGGGGGGGGGTCACGGGGGTCATGACCGCCCCCAAAATCGTACAAAAATGCGCCAAACACGGTAATTCACGGTAGATCACGTCGGCATTAATCGGTATGACCCCCCCCCCCCTATAGTCTTCAGCTACGGTATGACCCCCCCAAAATCGTCGGCTGGGACCGCGCCTGGCTCCAGGGTTCAGAGAAAATTATAAAAGTTACCCACTATACGAGCTTATTATTTGAAATTGGCATATCCACTGCAATCACCTGAAAACTGATCTGTTTTTGTCATTTCGTTTTTTTATTTTTTGACTTTTTTGTAACAGGCGTGATTGCTAATTATTGGATACTAGGTTTATTCCCCGGATCGGGCTAAGTTATTGGGTGTTTAATTGGAAAATTCTCAATAGCAGCCCGGATTATGGGAATAGGCTCGCCCCTTATTACATAACCAGCGAAATGTGGCTGTGACCTCTGCTTATCCCTTTGGGGATTGCAGGCGTAATGTAATATTATGTCTAACTGTTGACCGCGACTTCATTCGCATGGAAATTACAAATCTATATATCCAATGCGAGCTATACATTTTTCCGGGATAAAAGTAACCTATGTGCTATTTCAGACTATAATCTTTCTCTGTGCCAAACCAGATTCGTTCAGCCGTTCTGGCGTGATTGATTAACAAACATCCAACCATCCATCCAAACTTTCGCATTTATAATAGCATATCAAACGAATCCAAAGCGAAATAATTCATACCGCAAATAAAACATCAAATCGCAGACCGATTCCTTGATAATCACGAGAGCCAATAAATGGTCACTCGCCCGACAAAATGTCATATCAATTCATCGTTCGAATGCAATGACATTAACGAGAGTGACTCCGAGTGGTCACGACGCCGTAGAAAAGGACCTTTCGGTGATACGTTTTAAAAGATTATTTTCATCGACGAATGTGTTTTGCGTAGAAAGTTTCATTCGGATTTTATTTTAGTAAAACTAAGTTGGATATGTATTTAAATTCGGGGATCTATGTGATTAAAAAGCATTCAAAAATAGATTAACACTTAGATGGTTTCTTTAATATCCCTCTTACTTATAAACGATGCTTAAATTAAACAGCTCTTATGTCAATTGACATCTCTATCCATTCTCGTACAAATAACATGGAAAGTTGTATATTTAATCAGTGGTAAAATTAAGAGGCTATATTTACAACCTGGTAACTAATAGGTTACCTACCTAACCTACCTGTTTAATTCTGGAGTGGTCAATCTGCGATCTCTTAACCTAAATCGAATCCATCCTAATTTCAGATGTCATTCAACCTAGATTTATATCCACGCTCTTAACCGTAAAAGATATATCAGCAAAAACCTGGCTATATCGCGTCACCATCTATCACAATAAAAGAAAAATCTGTGACGTAATCGCCAAATTGGCTCTAAGAGTCTCTTAATCCCAATATCGATCAGGCATTGTGCCTGAGATGGGGATCGGGGATTCGTTCAAAATGGGTGGGTGCCGAGATGAAAGTGCTCGGAGAAAAAGCAATATTCGATTGACATGCGATAGTGAGGCGCTCGAGCAAGGGCAAATTGCTTTATATCTTAACGCCTTCTGAAAATTACGGATTTCTTTGTTTAAGTTTTTTTTTTCGTTATTACGGATATTAATTTGGTTTTTATAGTTAAAGATCTGTGTAAGAATTTTATTTCATTTGGAAAAAGTAAAAATGCATTTAAGTGTTTTTAAATAATTAATTTTATGTCCTTTATCAAACTTAGAAGGAAGGGAGATAAAATTATGGCAGCTATGTAGCCACTTTATTGTATGAAGCCTGTCTTAAATAGGCTGATTAAAAGAATACCTATATAGTTGAAAAATAGTGAGATTTTATCTGAAGAAATCGAAAAAAAAATCATTTGAATGGTGATTAGACTATTTGCTGCTAGATCTTTGTTCAACTGTGATACGTAACTTTGTAAAGCTTTCAACAAGCAGTTCGTAATTAACATTCGTACCTAATAACTTGGGTTTACATTTTTCATCCCGATTTAGATTACTTGTGAATACACGCTGAAGCAATCTTCATAATAATTATTAAAGTTATAAAACAATCTCATCAGGACAACAAGAAAACATACCTTAATATCGCGAACTGCGAAGCTGAAACAAAAATAGAAAAACCATTAAAAAATAATAAAAAACATGACCGACTTCTTTGACCAAAAAATTGTACTTAATAATGTCAACCGTTTAATACTTATTCTGTAGCGAGTTAAAGTAATGGAACCACATAATAAGAAAATACAAAAGGCCTACTCTTTACAACTGTGGGAAGTCGGTAGTAGCCTAGTAGGCAAATGGCAAACAAGCATGTGGTTTACTTTATGGTAACTAGTCACCATCGTCTAAGGCATCTGTACCCCGATCATGAGTTTTTTTGACGTATAGTATCATTAACGTAAGCATACTTTGAATTGAAAATACACGTTTGTTACACAATAATTATATAAATTAAATACTTAATTAATTTCTATGTATGTATTTTTTAAAATGTGCAAATTGAATAAAAATTTTAGCAAAATGTTCCAGGACTGCTGTATTTTAAATTCAAAATATGCTTACGTTAACGAAACTATACGTCATAAAAACTCATGATAGGGGTACTGATATATACCTACATATATCAGTACCCCTATCATGAGTTTCTAGAGGCATCGCATCGCATGTGCATTGTCACCTCAGACTGTCTACTCTGTACCAACACACCGCGTGATATCACCACGAGAACTGCCAATTTGTTTGCAAACGTTCAAGGGAGAATCGAGAATCGTCCGAGGATTCTCGCTCGAATGTTTGGAAATAAAATCCTTACATAATTTGCTCGAAAGCGGCGACAAGCTAGGTCACGTGCCTTTTCTATTGACTTTTTTAGATTTCTGTGACGGACTCCCACCTTGGCTAAGATTATAAGCTGGTCCTTCTGCCTTTATCTGTTAAGTGGTAGACCACATCAGAGTCGGTCGTTTATCACGGTGACAGATCATCCCGAGCTCTTAGAGATCCAGAATGACAAATGTTACGGTCAGGTAAAAAGGTTTCATGTTTCTTAAATTTCACTTAACTGCTTCCTGATGACGGCGGAAAGTGCCTTCAGACCTTATTACTTAAGGGCGGTTAACGTGCCGTTTTGGGTTCTTTTGAATTGGGTACACTTTTTTTTAATTATGTTTCAAGATTTATGGCTTTGGGGACTTTTAGGAATCTCCCACCTGTAAATATTTTTTTTCTAGACGTGTGAACGTGGACGAAATAAAAGGAGTATGTATGTATGTATGTAAGGATCGCAGCACGGTGTGTTCTGTAGTTTTTGTCTATGGGAAAAAGGCGTGAGGTTATGTATGTGTATGTACTAGCCATTCACTTCGAGATGGCCGCTACCCCCCCTGCCGCTTCTCAACACCGCGCCTCAAGTCAGACCCGTTTAGTATTATTGATTGAAGAAATAATTAATCCTTACTATTTTTCCTAACGTAAAAATACAATTACAAAATGTTTACAGAACTTTTAATTTATTTTTTTGACCGTTATAAAATGACGTCATAGGCATGACGGCCATCTACGGCTAGTATTGCAAAAATCTGTATTTTAAACATGCCACACTATTTATGATGACGTCACATCAATATAAAAGGGTTATTTCCGCGTCCGCACTTGTAATGTATGCGCCTTTCCACAACTTGTCGCAACACATTTTTTCTGAAAGATGCAACACGCAGTTTTGTCGCAATGCGTCGCAAAGCGCTGTCCTGCTAGGGCAAAAAGCGAATTTACTGTCGCAGTCAGTACTTGACGATGTCAAAGAGCATAATATAAGGTGCTATATTATTAAAACTGTTATTATGCAAAACATTTTTCAAAGCGTTAAAAAATGCACGTTAAACGAAAGGCTACATTAAATTCTAGTTTGTAACGTTATCGTCTAACGTTTAATGTCAATTGTAATGCCGTTAGTAAATTAACGTATTATAGTAGCCATATCTACGTAGTGATATTACTAAAATCTTTATCAAACAGTAAACATGGGTAGATTCTTTCTCTTTTCTCTACAGCATGTAACAAGAACCCTGTTCGATACCAAAGGGGGTAGGTATATTCATTATTATGAACAATATTTTTTATGACACAACCCCGAAATATAAAAATAAATCTGCTGTTCCATACACTTAATAGAACACAAAATAATGTATGGAACAGCAATTTATTTTTTCGCTTTAATAGGGTTGGTCCCATAGTAAAATTTTTTCATAATGATGAGCATAATGGCCCCCTTTAGGATCGAACAGGGTTTTTGTTACATGCTGTATTTAGAAGAGGCTATGGCCATCAGAAGGATAATTTCAGGGTCATATTCTTTGCAAATCAACGTCAAAAAGTCATCGACCCCTAAAGGAAAAATCTCCGTTTCCATCAAGGTCTGCGACGTTACACCAAAGTCCGGACCCCAGATTTTGATTGACGCGTCCATAAGATAACCTGGATCATCCCAAAAAGTGAAATATCGATTAAGTTTACACTTGTACTTAGTCTACAGCAGTTAAAAAACGAGTACTCACGTTTGTGGCACATCTATGTGACATAGACACTCATATAACACCACCTGCCAGCTCATCAACTGCACTTTCACAAATAAATTGATCTGCACTTCACTTCCCAAAATGTCTCAACTCGCCGAGGTTCTCTCTGCACAGAAGACTCTTGAGGAGAACTTTCTAAAGAAGATGGATGAACTCGAAGCTCAGATACAGTCCGCCGGGCCAGCAAAGGACACAGTAGCTAAGATAGCCGATGAGTTCCGTACATTCCGTGAGCTCATATTTAGCATGCTTGGTCTGCTCCGAAGCCAGATTAATGAGTGTGCCAAACAAATAGATGGCTTAGAGACCAGACACCGGCGGAAAGCGTTGGTTTTTCAGGGTCTTGCTGAAGCAGAAAACGAGGACAGCACAGCAGTAATCATGGATGTCCTTAATTCCAAGCTGGCTCTCAGGAACATCTCAACATCCTCCATTAAAGTCTGCCACAGACTTGGGGCCCTCAGCAAGGAACATCCCCGGCCTATTCTCGTTAGGTTCACCAGTGCGGACATCAAGGCCTCAGTCTGGAAGGCAAAGACAGGTTTGAGGGGCTCCGCCATATCAGTGAAGGAGTTCTTAACTAGGGCCAGGCAATCTGTCTTCGGGAAGGCGCGCCAGCACTTCGGGATGCGGTCTTGTTGGACGCAGGACGGTGTCATCTTTATTAAGGCGTCTGACGGAAGTCGACACAAGGCTACTTCCATCGACGAGCTGAAGCCCTTGCTGACGAAGTACCCCAAGGCGCCGGACGTACCTCCAACAGCGAGCGGAAGAGGTGTTGATGTTGTCGGGTGCCTGAAAAACACAACACGTAAATAATCATTGATGTCTTGTTGCTGCTGTTGCTATTTTATAATTTCACTATTCTTTTCTTTCTAAAAACTTTACTTACCGTTCTGTATTTTTCCCGTCTCATAGTTACTCTTCTTGTTTGTGCCCCAACTGTATAATACTTCTCATTTCTCTATATTGAGTACTTAAAATTATTTACCCTCGAAATCACTAAGCTCGAATGTGAAAAGTTTAGTTTACCTACATTACTGTCAAAGTGTCAAGTTGTCAAGTGTCAACTCATATGTAATAATGACGTTTCAAGTGTACGTTCAGAAATGTGTTTCGTCTTAATTTTAAATTATTTTATCAGTGTTGGTGTTAGCTGGCGGGTGGTGCAGAGTTGCACGTTCTGCAATAAACTTGTTAACTGTTGGTGTCAGTATCATCAAATTTGTAATTTATTATATATTTATATATTTTATTGTATTATTCACATATATTTATGTCAGACGAGTCTTTTTTTTCTGCTAACGATTCTGCCACATCTTCAAGCAATGAAAGTTTTTGTTCGTTTAGTGACACCCTTGGTGACTTTCTGCAACAGAATTTTAATGATAGGTCTGATCGGCTGTTGAATGTGTGTCACGTCAACGCACAAAGTGTTCCTAGCCATTACAGCGAGCTGTACGACGCATTCAATAGCAGCAACGTTCATGCCATCCTGATCTCTGAAACTTGGCTCAAACCACATCTTCTGTCAACCACTTACCCCCTCACTGGTTTTGTCCTTATTCGGAATGATCGGATTGACAAGGGAGGGGGTGGTGTAGCCATATATCTTCGCAGTGACTTTTCTTACAAAATACTTGCTACTTCTTCTTCACACTATTCTGCTTCTGCTGAGTTTATATTTCTTGAAGTTTGCGTTAAAGGAGCGAAGACTGTTATTGGTGTTGTTTACTGTCCTCCCACTGTTGATTACTTCACTGAATTCGAATCGGTACTGGAATCTTTGGGTTCGGAGTATGCACATCACATCATCATGGGTGATTTCAACACAAACCTTCTTGCCCACAATTCCCCTCGATCCCTTAAGCTCCTTCATCTTATCGAGTCATCTAGTCTGCACGTGTTACCGCTTCAACCCACTCATCACAACACTGTCAGCGATGACACTTGGCTCGATCTGATCCTCACCTCCAATCCTTCCCTCGTTTCCTCACATGGTCAACATGACGCTCCTGGCTTTTCTCATCATGACATGATTTTCCTTTCCTATATCCTGAAACCTCCTAAACCCAAACCCAAGGTGCTGTACAGGCGCTGTTTTGCACGAATGGATGTTGATAAACTGAAGGAGGATGCATCTATGATTGACTGGGAGCCGATGACGGAAGCCCAAACAGTTGACGACAAGGTTGCGATCTTCAATGATGTTGTGGTCAACCTTTATGACATCCATGCTCCCGTCAAAAAAGTAAAATTAAAACGTCCTCCGGCGCCATGGATGACAAACGGCATTCAGATGGCTATGCGACGCAGGGACCGCGCGTTCCGTAAACATAAAAGGGATCGTACTGATGAACACTGGACATTATTCAAGACTGCAAGGAATAGATGCAACCAGATGATACGCAATGCTAAACGCCGCCACATTCTGGATAATATCGCTTCTTCCTCTTCTGCTGATATCTGGAAATTCCTTGGAACTCTAGGTATTGGCAAACCGCAACATTTAGACCTTCCTAATTCAATTGACTTAGACGATCTCAACCGCCATTTCTCCACCGTCGCTACCATGGATCGTCTAACCAAACAACAAACTCTATCTTTAATTTCTAGTCTAACGCGTCCTCATACTAATCCTTTTCACTTCGTTCCAGTTGAACCGGGAGAGATTCGAAAGATCATCCTTTCCATTAAGTCGAAAGCGGTGGGATGTGATAATATCACCCGTGGTATGATCATAACTATACTGGATCACCTCCTGCCGGCGATAACCCATATTGTAAATTTTTCACTCTACTCTGGAGCATTCCCTTCCTTATGGCGTAAAGCCTATGTTCGTCCACTACCTAAGCTTTCAAATCCCTCTCTTCCTACCCACTTCCGCCCAATTTCTATTCTTCCTTTCCTATCCAAAGTGCTTGAGGCCTGTGTCCATAAACAATTCTCCAGTTTTGTTCATTGTAATTCACTTATTAGCCCTCTTCAATCTGGGTTCAGGCCTGGGCACAGCACTGTTTCCGCCCTCCTTAAAGTGACTGGCGATATAAGGGCAGGACTGGAAGACACCAAGGTTACTGTTCTTGTACTGGTCGATTTCTCAAATGCCTTCAATACCGTCAGTCACGACATCTTGTTGGCCATACTGTCCTATCTTACGGTCTCTCCCGAAGCACTGGAATGGTTCTCTTCTTATCTTCTGGAACGTCAGCAGTCTGTACACGTTGGAGAGTCCTCATCTAGTTGGTGTGATTTAGAAACTGGCGTTCCACAAGGCGGCATTCTTTCTCCTCTTCTATTTTCTATCTTTATTAACCTCTTAACTTCCGAGCTTCAGTGTGCGTATCATCTGTATGCAGATGACTTGCAGTTGTACTGTCAAGGGAGGTTGGATGAAATACCTGATGCCATCAACAGAATAAATAGGGACTTGATAGCCATTAAAACTTGGGCTGATAAATTTGGTGTAGCAGTAAACCCTAATAAGTGTCAGGCGATAATTATTGGGAGTCCTCGTAACATATCTAAAGTGGATAGCACAACCTGGCCGCCCGTTCTGTTCAACAGTACGATCATTCCATTCAGCGATAACGTCAAGGATCTTGGCTTGCATATTGATAGTACCTTGAGCTGGCGTACTCAGGTCGCTAGTGTCAGCCAGAAGGTTACCGGAACGCTGCGGGCCCTGTATCGGTTGAAAAATCTGTTGCCATTTAATACCAAAGTAATGCTTGTACAGGCCTTAATTTTTCCTATGATCGATTATGGTGATGTGTGTTACTTCGACCTGAATGCAGATCTCCTCAACAAACTAGACCGTCTTCTTAATAACTGCATTCGATTCGTTTTCAATCTGCGTAAATATGATCATGTCTCTGCGCAACGGTCGCATCTAAAGTGGTTACCCATACGCCAGCGCAGAGAGCAAAGGGCGCTGACCACCTTGTTTTCTTTTCTTGACTCTCCCACTTCTCCTAGTTACCTATCCCCCCACTTTCAGTACATTTACGCCAACCACAATAGAAATCTTCGCTCTTCACATAACCGTCTTCTTCAATGTCCCACTCACCGTACTGACTTCGTTCATCGTTCTTTCTTTGTCCAGTCTATTTTGTTATGGAATGCGCTCCCTTCGGAAATCAGGATGGCGACTAACCGACTATCATTTAAATTTAAAGTTCGTGAGCATATTCGAAAGAATCTGGCAGAATCATCACAGCGCTAATATTTTCCCATTAATTTTCTACTATAGTTAGTATATATTTTTGTGTATTTATTTTATATATTTGTGCATATCTTATATTACATATGTATTTATATGTAGGTATATAATTATATTATTTATATATAAATGTATGTATATCTTTGTGTAATTTATTTATTCATCAATTCTCGAAATTGCACCTACCACTGTTTGTCTCTGCATCACCCAAAGGTCGACTGGTAGAAAATGCCTAATGGCATTAAGTCCGCCTCTGTACATATGTGTGCTTGAAGAATTAAATAAATAAATAAATAAATAAATATATATTACTTCGTCAGTCCTTACTTTGTACTATTCCAATGATATATTCACATTCGGATTCCGGTTCTATGATGTTAATTTTAGATCAAAGTTTGGGGTTGCTTAGGTTTTTTGGAGTGGAATGATGATTCGATTTCAACATATTTTTCTGTAATTTTGTATTTTAAGTTAATCTAAAAGTACATTTATTTCTATTTGTGCCCGTGGCTACACCTCTATAGGTAATTACCTTATTTTTTATATAATTATTTTCTTTAGGTAGGTAGGGTACAGAGCTACCGCTCTCTACCAAACATAAAAATCACTTTGGTATTTTCGGTAAAACTTGTGAGACAGATTCATTTATCCATTTTAATATTATTTTATTAGTTGTGAATAATTTATGTGCTATTAAAAAAAAATTTAGGTCGGTACTACCATTAGACTGTTGAGTTCACAAAAGTTTTAGGTCCAATGACTGCAGTTAAAATGATAAAAAAAGGTTTTGTGATACATAGGTATCGCATTAACAAATTATTACAGACATTGCAAGGAAAAACAACCTACAAAAAATAAATTCCTCGTTTCCCTTTGAATTTCGTAATAACGCAATACAAAAACAAAATAACGGCGAAGCGGAATTAATACACGCGTTATTTCCTTCACCCACTAAACCATAATAATTCCCAATTCCGTGTACAAAGGGCACATTATCTAAGGGCCATTTAGAAAAAGGAGGCGTCCTATTAAAGGGAAATTCACTTTCTTTCGGAATAAGGGAAAGTCCTTTTGTTGTGGTGTGAAAATGTGTATCTGACACTAGATAAAAATTTTGGTGTGAAGTTTGACATTTTTTTTTGGTTGGTGCAATGACAAATAAATGTTCTTAGATTAAATTTTAGGAGGAGGGAGGAGAGTGTAAATAGTGTTTGTTTATGTAGGTACTATTGGGCAATGTTATATTTTTAAGAGGAGGGAGGAGTGTAAATAGTTTTTGTTTATGTAGGTAATATTGGGCAATGTTATATTTTTAAGAGGAGGGAGGAGTGTAAATAGTGTTTGTTTATGTAGGTACTATTGGGCAATGTTATATTTTTAAGAGGAGGGAGGAGTGTAAATAGTGTTTGTTTATGTAGGTACTATTGGGAAATGTTATATTTTTAAGAGGAGGGAGGAGTGTAAATAGTGTTTGTTTATGTAGGTACTATTGGGAATGTTATATTTTTAAGAAGAGGGAGGAGTGTAAATAGTGTTTGTTTATGTAGGTACTATTGGGAATGTTATATTTTTAAGAGGAGGGAGGAGTGTAAATAGTGTTTGTTTATGTAGGTACTGGGCAATGTTATATTTTTAAGAGGAGGGAGGAGTATAAATAGTGTTTGTTTATGTAGGTACTATTGGGCAATGTTATATTTACTTATGTACTTTATAGAGGGCAGTCAGAATAATTTTATGGTTAAACTTGTACGGTTTGAAACAAGTGTACGTCGAGACTATTATTTTATAATTATAATAATATTAATATATATAGCAATATTATTTATGAAATGATGCGCTACTGGGCGCAAAAACATTGTTGTTCTTTAGGCTTGTTTTTATAGGATGAAATTCCTTTAAAAATATGTTACTGAGGTGTCTAAACTTCGTTATATGCTAGGAGTACGTACAGCCCTCAGATCATAGAAACAAGGAGATACATCAAGGACATCATAGCGAATTAGTACCGGAACAACTGATGCCACTTTTAGTACATTTTTCGACACAATTACGAGCATAATTAAGCGCTCCTTGTGAATAAAAAGATCACCCACGCATTAAACATTCCGCACACCCTCAATTTAACACTGTTAATCGTCACTCAACACTAGCACTAAACTAAAACACTGTATTTATACCATCGATCGTGTTCGGTTCGTCGCCAGCGCGAACGTTTTTAATATGAGCAATTTGCTCAAGATCAGGCATCAAGCTCGATAGCGCCTTGGCACATCTCCTTGTTTCTATGATCTGAGGTACAGCCATTAAGTTCACCTACACAAAAAACACAGTGTTTAAAAACTTTTTGACTTTGTTAACATACAAAAGAAAGTAAAAGTATTTAAAAAGTCAACCATACTTTTGTCAGATACCGCATCACTCTACACAAGAGTCGTTCATTCATTTTTTTACCCTAGAAAGCTTTCAATGCTTCGATCGTCGGTGACAAAAGAAAGTAAATAGTGGACCTGAACACTTTCATATCTAATCTCAGATGGCATTCCATTTACATGTTCAATCTTTTTTTTTGTTTCTTCCTAGGGTTTTCCGGTCTTTGCCCAAAGTTCGAATCAGACGTTCGGTAGTTGCATATTTAAACAATCTTCGCTAGTCTTTTGTTTTAGTTTGTTAGGGTCAAAACATTTACCCCCGTACGAATTAACACGAAATAAATAGTACGCTACGACCCTTAGGAGCCAAGCAACGAGCGTAAAATGGCGGGATACAGCTAGTTATTTTACATAGGACTGACTATTTACAATTCGAGCAATTCAAACTTCAATCTCCATTATCACTAATCGAACGTACCTATCAAATAGCACCTACACTAATTACCAGGGTTGATAGTATCGTGATTACAATTACAACACTACGTACTAAGCAATTGTGGCTGCATCCTTGAGCACATTCACTCGATCTCGACTGCACAGATTGCCGCCGTTTCGAAATCCACATCGGGGCCAAGTACGCTTCCTTTCGAGCAATCTATTCATAGATACGGCTCATGTAAATGTGAATTACCAATACTTGTAATTGTATCCGAATGCCTATTCCGAAAGTGAGACAATGCTAAAATTTGAAAGTAGTCACATACAAAAGAACAATGTTAATTTGCTTCCTATGACATTGGGGGTTAATGACGTCACTGGCCCTATAATTATTATTACCCATGTTTGCTAAAATAACAGCGTTCAATGTCCAAAAGATTTATGTGTTTTGCCAGAACGACAAAAGCGATGATGATCGAATGGATGCTAAATCTTAGGTAGTACAGTTTTTATGGTGTATTTCTGGTTAGAAGCCCATGAACGAGATACCCCTTTAAAAAGTAAGTAAAGCTATCACGCCATGCAATTGAGTTCATATTTATGGAGTCAGGTTGCATGGATGTCATTACTGTTCATCACCAATTCGAGCCTGAAATACCTGCATTTGGGATTACAAAGATGTTATTCTACCACCACCACCAGTCTTTATATTATCTAACAGATTCCAATATCTGTAAACCGAGAGTAAACTGAAATCGATGCCACCAAACCCGGCTGACCAGTTCCGCATTAATTGAAATCATTGACTATTTGAACCCATTGAATCGATTATCCAACATGTTAGTGCTCCAATAGTTGAACACGACACTTCTGATTGAATCACTTGATCCAGGAATTCCTGGAAACCATTTGACGTTAGAGTGAGCACAAACAAACGTTAGTTGAGGCGTTCGTCAAGGAAATGTGTCACGAGACTTGCCCTTGCCGAGGAATGTAAACTAGAAAGAGCACGATGTAGGGTGAAAGTATAAACAGTAAAGTCTTAAGAAAAAGATTTCCGTAACCGTCTTTCTGATTGCTAATGCTAAAAATTATAATTATTACGGTTATTAATCCATCAATCAAGCTGGCCGACTCTAGCAATATTTCGTAGTGTAAACAAATTCGTTTCTCATGTCCGTTTGTCCACATAGTTCTTCTATATAATGGATTTTAATGCGGTTTCTGCCACCATTTAGACAATTTTATTTCGGGAGGTTTATATGTACCTATAATAAGTTAATTAAACTTAAACACAGCACAGAATAATCTCGATGTTTTGACAGGTAGCCACATCAGTGGATTGCACATTTGCGAAGCAGAGACAAGTCGAGCTCCAAATATAGTTAGACTAGCTTCCGCCCGCGGCTTCGCCTGCGTTTTTGGGATAAAAAGTAGCCTATGTGTTATTCTGATGTATAAGCTATATTACTGTTTAAAGTTTCATCAAAATCCGTTCAGTAGTTTTTGCGTGAAAGAGTAACAAACATCCATACATCCATCTATACATCCTCACAAACTTTTACGTTTATTATATTTGTAGGATGAAAAATGTTATACTTGTTAGTCTTTCATAGTCTGGCTGTGTCCAACTGCATGTAATAAGTTAATTTATGCAGTTCTTGTTTTTCTTTAAAATGCTTCACCTTCTGATATGTATTGCCATTTTCCATCTCTTTGATTCACAGATGTCACTTAGACAGGACAATGGAGTACTTAAATAGTGACCAAAGAGGACATCGGAGCGCGTGTCTCATGTATCCAATTCCTAGCATTCAGTCTATTGATGGCTCGGACGTTACTGCTAATTGTCATTGTTACAAATGAATGGAATGGCCTATCTTGAGTCTTGTCCTGTGTTACCTGACACCTGCCTGTCTATTGTCTATTCTGTACCGAAATGTCACTCATGATATCACCGTGAGAACAGACAGTCTAGTCTTGGAAGCCCGGAAGGGAATGATGAACGCTGACGAATGCGCTATCCGTGTGTCAATGTGGTAAGTGAAGGGAATTACTTAGAAAATATGACTATAAAGATATTTGAAAACTTCACTGACCTATATGTCTAGACAAGCAGTTCCGAACATTAAACATGTCAAACTCAAGTGTTGTGCGTGCACACCGCCCGGATTCACTTTGACGTTTGATGCGGTGAGCAACAGATAAGTACCCGCGTGTCAGGCATGATTTTTGTTCGGAACTGCTTTCATTGTGTAATTTTATGAAATTAAACGAAAGCGATGAGGATCTCTTAATTGATGTTTATTTATTTATATTATGAAAATAATATTTCTAAATTCATTTTGTTTTTTTTAAATCAATGATTTCGCAATCCACAACAAAGCTAGTAAAAGCTATTAATTTAAATATCTTAAACTATGCCACTAATAACTCATAACGAATTGGTTGAGGTCACTTTAAACGTTTGTATTTATACTATATGCATGTACCTACAGTGATTGATGCCAGCATAATGTCAAGTTACCAGTCACAATGCAATTTTAACATTAATGGGTTAAGGTGACTATTAGAATGCCAGCCAGTAAATGCAACTAATACTAGAATGCAATTTTTAAATAGGAATTCACGTTGATGCCTTATTGCGATATAAATTACGTTTTGATTGAAGTAATCTTAAAATGATTTTTTAATGGATCTGTGATTATTTAATTTGTATAGATTGCTTTGGTATAAGGAGATGCGGTTATCCAAGTCTATTAAATTACTGTGAAAAAAGATTGAGATATTGGTCTGAAAAAAAAATGCTTTAAAAAGTTATGCGTGGTTATACATAAAAAAATGTACAGGGTGACTTGAAAATTATAAATAAAATGTAAAATACTCGTATACCAATTCTGTACTATAATGGATATGAATACGCTTTTTGCCTATCCTAAAAGGATTTACGATAGTCAAAAAATTGACGATCAATTACTTAAAAAAACTTTTGAACTACAAAAGCAACCAATTATTATTTGTATACACAATTTACACAATAAAATATCTTGAATAGAGCCTACCAATTTATTCACTATTATTTACATTTTCCATTCACGCCATTATGCAAGTAGAATGCGATAATTCATCGTTTTCAATTTTCATTCGCAGAGCGATTCCGTTCACTGATACCAATGATTGATTTAGCTCCCGTCTCCATTCCTATTAGTAGTTTTATCGTTCATTCGTTCGTTTCGAAATTTGAATGCTCCAAAAAGGATTGCCATCCGGGATGATTCGTGGACTGCGTTGACATTTTATGGTATATTTTTTAATGTAACAGAATGTATCCATTATTTGTATGATTTTTATTTAAAATTAATGGCGTTGTAATGAATATTCATAGTTTCGAAAGTGTTGAAAGATTATGATGACGTGTTTTAAACCAATTACCTAACTGTGTTCTAATTAATATTGACTACTAACTAGTACTAGTACATCCAAAAACATAATATTTTGCTATGTTCTAAAAGCATTAATTTTTTTCTATTAAAATAAACATCATGAGATATTATCATGCTACACTGATGCAATAAAAATCACAAAGAAAATACAGTATCAAACTACAATCGGATAAAAAATTTGGCTCCAGATAAAAAAACTTGTTTGATACAGAATTTTAAACAGAATCAAACGAGTCTCAAGAATGTCGGTAGGTATTCTGTTCCCTCTCGTTTTCTACGGAATCCTCGCCCTTTCCCTTTTGTTGGCAACCGGTCCACTCCTGCGCGTGTTCAAAGTACGAGTCAAATGCGATTTGAAGAATGCCTTTTTTTTTAATTCGGAATGATGGTCCGAATTAATGTTATGGTTGGTTGCAGATAAAAAAGCCACTATGGGTGTAATAACTACCATTTATTTAAAAAATTGATGAAAGATATAAGACATCGGAATAAAAAAATGACTGGTAATACGTGGATACAATTATTTATTATTGTGGTATACAAGCGTACAACATTCACCACTATAACGGCCTGGCCACGACCTTGTCGCTATCAGTGGTAGCTTAGCACGGGACGGCGAGAGGTAAATACAAATACATAATATACGAAAATGTATGAATCATGCCACGAAGAATCGCTTGCAGCGGCAACGCCGATACCGCCGATACCACACCGCTCGCCGCGCCGCTTGCCGTTAAGCCAAAAGTGGCCGGGCCGTAATTCAGTAATACGGCACCGAAATAATATCGCCACAAAGTAACCAACGTAGCGCTAGCATAGAATTAAAAAAAACAGACCGCAGTAAATAAACATACACATAATATTATGGCTATGAGACCGACATCATACAGCACTAATCGAAAAAAAAACAATAAGAAAAAAAAAATGCACTGATCATTCACGACCAACCTACCTAGTAATATTATTTGGCCAATCAATAAAACAGTCTTATTGGCCTACAAATCACCTGTCCCCAAGTATTAACATGACCATCGACTCTTGCGCATACACGTTTGCGCGTGTGTGCGGCGGAACGCAGTCGAGGAATGCGCCCCATCCCGTCAGACCTGTGCGACAAGGTCCACTGGACCTTGTGGAAACTGATGCAAATATTACGCTATTAACATCATGGTGATGATGACACGAATGACACCATTTGGTGACGTTTATTATATCAGGTAATGATTGTCTGCGGTTTGATAACATTCATGTAATATTTCAGAAAATAAACAAGTAGATTAGGGTTGACGACACATATTTTTTATTTATTACTTTGGTGATGATGATGATGAGCAAGATATCTGCGATAGTTTGAGCTGATTTTTGATGACAAACAGTTGTCAAAAAATACTACTGTTTAATACTACTCCAATGCTGAATAAAAATCGGCTTCTGTTTATCTATTTAGGGATATAATATTACGTTACATTTTGTTAAAAAAAACGGCTTTCCTATTTTTTGTAATTTATTAAAAAATGATTAAATACATGCACTGATCTTAAATACCGATACCTACTTAAAATTGAACAGATAAATTCATACTATCAAACTTTAACATTGTTCCGAACAAAAGCTCAAGGGAAAATATATTTTTATTTCATGGAGCAGAAAATCGATTGGGAAGTTTATGAGATTTTTTAAACGAACAATATTTTTTACGATGTAGGCTATAAATGTACAAATATTCTTGTAAATTTGAAACATGTCAAAGCCATGTTATGCTTCTCTACCAACGCTCATAAGAGGCGTATCAAAAGAGATTTCGAATTTCGACTGAAGCGGGAAGGCGCGGTAGCTCAGCTGGCAGACCGGTGCCACGGTAGGTACGGCATAGGTTGCGGGTTTAAATTCAGCTCGCGTCATTTGCTTTTTGAAATCTCTTATAATTTAATAACATGATGTAGGCTGCTGCAAAACCAAGGCAGGGATATTAAAAGTATTTTCTATAAAACAGTTTAATTATAAAGTTATAGATGTATGAAGTAAATATAATGTATAAGCCTGAATTTAAATCCAGACTTTGGGTCCTAATATTACACAGACCTCATGACTTGTGAAATAGTGTGAAGCGAAGTGTATAATACACTCAGTATTATATTTCTCTGTTTACCACTTCGGGGACTGTAGGCGTTGTTTTTCTGTGTGGTATGTAAGACCGTCAAATCGTGAGAATCGAATGGATCAGGTCGTCTTCACTTCTATCATGAGATGATCACGGCAATTGTAGTTTTTAAACTTTCGCGAATTGTACACATGTTTTCAATTATATCGGGACTTTTCGCGCACAAACATAATCAAAATGCTTATATTTTGATTATGTTTGTTTGGCAGTCCAGTTACCTTAAGTATTTATCTAGAACTAGTTTTTGACTGTCGCTTCACCCGCGTGTAGGTCAGAAATAATTTCACGGGAACGTAAGTACTCTTGGATATAAAAAGTCTATCGCTGAGTTGCAGAAAAGGGACAGATTGCCGCCTGACGCTCGCCGTGAACGGACGTGTCGCTCCGCGCTCGCTGTTTACGACGCTGTCAAACCGCCCTTCTCGTCACGCTCGCTCGTGACGTCATCGTAGTCACCCGACTACAACCATTTAATCAAAAGCTGCCTTTTTCAAGGCGGTGGCTGATTACTGTTTCTTTACCCGCGTTGTGTAGCTTCACCTAGGCCCCCTCAGGGCAAAAACCACAGTTTCGTGGTCCTCGGTGGAAACCTTACGGTGTCAACGAAACCGAATGGGGTGTTGCCCCAATCACACCCGCCGAGCCCCTTCAGGGTGAGGCAGTCAATTGGAGTCGGGAGCTAGACCACCGGCCTTGGGGGGTCTCCTAGTCGGTCCTAGTCTCTGATTTCGTCCACAGCTACACACCTAGTGTCGTTAGGGTGTTGTCTAACACCCTTAGCGCTAGACTGATCAGGGCCCCGCTCGCACAATAAGACTGGCGACGGGTTACAAGCTTAGGGCACACCATAGGCACTCACCTCCCTGTCTACACCCGACAGGGAGGGTTACACATCCCCGGGCCCATCCACCCGGGGAGTTAGGTATTTAGGGTTCTCAGGACTCCTACGGGAGTAATGTTAGGTTCCCCTCAGTAGTTTAGTAATTCTTCTAAGATGGAGAGCGCCGATCCAGTGCAGCGCTCTCCATTTTAAAGGCGATTATCGCCGATTATCCCGCCATTAGGGAGAAATATGGGCATTTGATAGCCCAGACCATCGGGCCAATAGCCCTAGGCCCCCCGGAATCCCCCGATCCCGATTACGGCCCCGTTAGCCCCGCTTTTAGTTCCGGGCCCGCGAGCCCAGTCCTCCCTAGCAACGAAGGAGAGGTAGCCTCCACCGAGGCACTTTCCTTCGAAGTAGGATTATTGACGCCTCTATTGTCAGAAAAGACAATAGAAGCGACAACAATGGTCGCTTCTAGCGAAACGCAACCGCGCCCCGTACCTGCGATTCCGGAAATCGCTCCCATTGTCTCCAACAATCCCATTGTTGAAGCAAATTCCGCCAAAACCGGCACACCTGCGCAATCCTTTGTGCAGACCGCCGAGGCCATGGACACCTCCCCTGTGTCCGATTCCGAAAGCGAGCCCTCTCTGAGTGACTCGAACCCCTCTTCCTCCGAGGAAGAGGGATTCCAAGTGGTAACCCACGGGAAGAGGAAGAGGGCTACCCCTCCCTCCTCTAAGGCTTCTAAAGCCAAGAAAACAGACGCGGCTCCCCGCGCTCCCACCCCTCTCCCGTCGGCCGCTTCCCAGGCCAGCCGCCCTTCCAGCCCTAGGGCTAACGCTGCTCCTGCAGCATCCTCAGCGTCCTCCAAAAAGGAGCGCCCTCCCCCACCCTTATATATTCATGATAAGGCAAAATGGACCGATGTGTCCAAAATGTGTAGTAGCCGCTCAATTGGCTACACAAAGGCCATCTCTACCCAGATGGGTATTAAGGTCAGTGTTCGGTCGTCTGATGATTACCGATCATTAGTCAAATTATTGAAAGGATTCCAGATATCCTTTCACACGTACTCCCTTCCGGAGGAAAAGCCAATTCGCGTGGTAATTAAACGCGTTCCCAAGGAGTTTGACTCCGAAACTATACTAAGCGACCTTCAGTCGCAAGGTATCCCCGTCATAGAGGTACACCGCATGCACCGCGGAGGGTCGGAACGCAAACCCTTCGACATGGTGCTTGTGGTGTGCGACCCCGTAGAAGGCCACCACCCCATCTTCAATGTCCGCTCAATATGCCACCTATCCGGCATATCAATTGAAAAGCCGTACAAAAACGGTGAAATCACGCAGTGTCACAACTGCCAATTCTACGGGCACTCGCAAAGGAATTGCTTTGCGAAGCCCAGGTGCGTCAAGTGCCTGGGTGACCACGGCACTTCCCAGTGCGAGCGCCCTAAAGATCGCACTCTTTGCGACCCTCTTGGTCCACCCAGCTGCGTGCTCTGTGGCGAATCCGGTCACCCGGCTAACTACCGTGGTTGCCCTAAAGCCCCCAAATCCTCCCGCAAATCGGCAAAGCGTAATAACGCCCGCCAAAAGAGGGAGAGCCCCACTGTCCCGATTCCCTCGGCGCAGTTACCCGCTAGGCTCAGTCCACAGAGACCCTCTCCGTGGAACCAGCTCAATCACCAGAAAGCCTTCCCGGCTTTGCAGGTGGTTCCCCCAACTTCAACCCCTATCCCCGCGCCGATAGTCCCCCCCATCGCCGCGTCACCCCCTGCGACCGCTCAAGTAGCGCCTGTCACCACCGAACCCGCGTCCGCCCCCAAACCCGCGTCCGCTCCCAAAACTGCGCCCGCTCCCAAACCCGCGCCCGCTCCCAAACCCGCGTCCGCTCCCAAACCCGCGCTTGCCCCCGCAGCCGTGCCAGCCGCCGCCGCGTACCCCGCCCCCACAGCCCGCCCCACTTGCAACGTCTCAGACGTCATGTCGGTTGCTAGTCCCATTATAAAGCTGACGTCGGTGTACATGAGCCCCAGGGCATGTGAAATGTCGCAAGCCATACGCGCCAACGAAGGCAACCCATTTGCACTCTCGCAAATATGGGAAAGCTACCAGAACGTCATAGCCGCCCTGCAAAACCTCAGATTTAACCCTTAGTATGGATAGTACAAAAGAAAGGTGCAGAGTCAAACCCCGATCCCTTAATTTAGGCTTCTTTAATGCCAACGGCATTAGAAATCAACGCGATGAGATCGCCACCTTCCTCCGCGACCATCAAATTGATATATTCCTCGTACAGTAGACCTTCCTAAAGCCCAGCACGCGTAACCCGTCAATTGCCAACTACCAAGTTGTACGCAATGACAGGATTCGCTGCCACAAGGGTGGAACTCTCATCTACCACAAAAGGTCACTGTACTGCATACCTATGGATCCCCCACCTCTTTTGCAGTTAGAGGTCTCAATCTGTCGACTAGGCATGACAGGACATCAACCGATCACTTTAGTATCGGCCTACCTCCCTCCCACTTCCTCCGATAACAACGATCTTAAAAAAGATCTTGAAACACTTCTTGGCTTGAGTAGCTCCGTTATCATAGCGGGCGACTTTAACGCCAAACATATCGCCTGGAACAGCCACTCGAATAACACGAGAGGCAAGCTCTTACACCTTATGTGTGGCCAACTCCACTTTGACATCATCGCTCCGATGAATCCCACTCATTTCCCACCCAACCCAGACCACCGTCCTGACGTCCTCGACATAGCGCTTCTTAAGAACGTGAACCTCGGTTTGCGCTCTATTGAGACGCTACAAGAGCTCGATTCGGACCATAGACCAGTTGTAATGGTTCTAGGCCCTCTCACGGGTCCTAGAGATCCCGATCTTACCAAGACCGTTACGGACTGGGGGAAATTGAGCGAAGGCTTAAAATCCACCCGGTCCGTACACTTGGACTCTATCCCCGACGCTATTAACACAGTCGACGAAACGCAGGCGGCGGCCTTCTCGATCGGCAGTCACGTACAGTCCATCTTGGACGACTCTTCGAGGCAGGTTCCAGCGATGGACGACCATCGCTAGAGGCTGCCCGATGATGTGCGTGCTCTGCTGACCGAGAAGAACGCGGCCATTCGTGCGTATGACGCTTTTCCCTGTGAAGCGAACCGTGCTCATATGCGCTATTTACAGAGATCTGTAAAGAAACGCATAGCAGAAGTGCGGGGAGCCCGCTGGGACAAGATGTTGAGCGAACTCGAACCGACCCATCAGGCTTTTTGGCACTTGCAGAGGAAGTTAAAATCCGAACAGGTGACTTCCATGCCCCCCCTAGTACGTCCCGACAAGTCGATCGCCTTCGACGACGAAGACAAAGCTGAATGCCTAGCCGACAGTCTTGAAGCCCAATGCACGCCTAGTACGCTACCGGTAGACCAAGCCCACCTTTCCCGGGTAGACGCTGAAGTCGAACGTAGAGCTACGCTCCCTCCCGTAGACGACCCCGATAATCCCCTGCCCCCCATCACCCCTGATGAAGTGCAAGATCTCATTAAGGGGCTTAACCCCAAAAAAGCCCCTGGCTCCGACGACATCACCAACAAAGTGATTAAATTATTCCCCGCCCACCTCATACTGCTAATGACCGCCATCTTCAATGGTGCATTAAGCAATAATATATTCCCACAAGCGTGGAAAGACGCTATAGTTATAGGCATCCATAAACCCGGTAAGCCCAAATCCGAACCCTCTAGCTATCGCCCCATTAGCCTCCTCAAGGTTTTCAGGAAGATCTACGAGAGGCTAATTTACAAAAGACTCAAGGATTACGTAGAATCCAAGAGCCTCCTTCCTGACGAGCAGTTTGGGTTTCGACCCAGACACTCTTGTATTCATCAAGTCCACCGTATTGTTGAACGTGTAAGCCACGGCTTCACATATGGAACGATGACGGGCATAGTATTTTTCGATGTGGCAAAAGCCTTCGACAAAGTCTGGCACAACGGCTTATTGTACAAGCTGTACGAACTCGGAGTGCCAGATCGTCTCGTGCACATCATCCGAGACTTTTTGTCGAATCGCACCTTCCGCTATCGCATCGAGGGAGGCGCTCTCTCCTCCCCTCATCCCATAAAAGCCGGAGTCCCTCAAGGCTCCGTGCTGTCGCCCCTCCTGTTCACGCTGTACACAAGCGACATTCCCAAAAAGGGAAAGGCCCAGTTGGCTTTATTTGCTGACGACACGGCCATCTATTACTCAGGCATCAGCCCCGATAGCATAGCCCGAAATCTACAGACCGCGGTCAACGCCCTAGGCGATTGGTTTCGGAAATGGAGAATCGAAGTAAACCCCGATAAGAGCCAGGTGGTTTTGCTTTCCAAACCGCGCACTCCTCCTGATAACCCCACCCCGATCACCATGTTCGGCAAGCCGATCCCTTGGGATAAGCAAGCCAAATACCTGGGCATCATCCTCGATAGGAGATTGAACTTTATCGAGCACATAAGGACGGTCCGCTCTCGCGCCGCCTTCGCTCTCGGTCGCCTCCACTCCATCCTAAATGCACGTAGCAAGTTGGCACTTAAGTACAAAGTGCGCACTTACGTGACTTGCATACGCCCCATCATGACCTATGCTGGCGCTGTGTTCGCACACGTCAAGGCATCTCGAATCCATAGGATGCAAATCATTCAAAACAGGTTCATGCGAAAGGCCACGGGAGCTCCCTGGTACGTTCGTAATGATCGCCTGCACTTAGATTTAAAACTGCCCACCATCCAGCAGTGCTTGAAACGCGCCTCCAAGCGCTTCTTTGACTCTGCCCCGAACCACCCGAATCCTCTGGTGGTATCGGCCGCCCGATACACCCCCTCTCAGATTAGCAAAATTCGCCGCCCGAGGCATGCTTTAAATACTCCCGATGATGCTATCACCTTACTGCAAGAGAGCAGCAGGGAGACCAGCACTCTGCGTAGGTACAAACACAGACCGGCGCCGTTCCGACCTCGCCGACGAGGCCCGTCGCGACGTCCCCATCATGACCCGAGTCCGCCGCCGCGTATGACTCAGTCCCCTAACCGACCCTTGCTCGAGCCAGCCCGCGCTGAGCCTGTAGATTTAAATATGTCCGTAAATCATATTAATCCGTTCCAGCTAGTAGCCCCTCCCTCTAGTTGTCCTCCCCCCAGCGACACCCTAAGCCGAGGTCCGTACCCCAGTAGGGGGTGCCCTTAGCGTGTGGTCGCTTAGTTTGTAGTTTTTATTTAGTTTTAAGCCTGGCTGGAGGCATTTGTAAGTCCTCACCAGATGACCGGTTAAGCAGTGACGGCTGTTAGAAGCCAACTGCGAGAGGCCCTTCAAAAAAAAAAAAAAAAAAAAAATTGCAGAAAAGGTCATTAAGTTTTAAAGGAGACTTTAACGATAGAAATTGTATGGTTAATGCCTCCATTAAAATTTAATTATCTTTCTGTGACTGTGAGTCACAAATTCTTAATTTTTTATTGTGTAAATTCTTAATATTTGTTTTGTTTTTTTTTTACCCAGTTTTTTCTTTTTTTTTATAACCTGTAAGCGAGAGCAAAATAAATTAATTTTCTTTCTTTCTTTCACTCTCCGCCTCATAATGCAAAAAAAATATGGCGATCCGTTGCTCCGTTGCTGCGTAAAAGAAGGACAAACCAACAAACACACTTTCGCATTTTTGATATTTGTAGAGAAGTGGGGCTATGGATATTAGTAGGGATTACTCTCAAGCTTAGCTTTTTAGCATAGCATTATATTATATTAGATAAGAACGTCTTTCACCTAAATTCTAGAAATAGTTGCGACTGAATTCCAGTTTGTGTAGATTTATAGACAAATATCTTACTACCCACATTGTAGGTATATAAAGGTGTGTTTGGCCCGATAAACTGTGTATTTTCCGCTCCAAACTAGAAGATTAATGCTTAGATTTCACGGGATTTTACCTCTTATAATTCTGAGTGATTTTTTTCTACGTTTCTTTCCCTCGAGACGTCGGCTTTTCTTTAGCCGATCTAGCAACAGTTTTAGTAAATGTAGCCTGTATTATTTTGAAGCGTGGCACGTGGATGTTTTTTTAGAAAAACCGTTTTTCTGAACAAGAACTTCAAAGTGAATCCATTTAGTAGGAAAAAACCAATTTAAAAAATAATGTCATAGACTTTTTCTTGATACAGAATGTTCCTTAAGATTTACATTTTTTTATTAACAACATTTGAACGAAATTGTTTTTTTATAGAAATTGTACTTAGATACAATAAATGCTTTTTCTGCTTTTACTGATAAAACTGCCTACTGCGCTTATAAAAACATCACTTGTAACCAAGAGTTAATCGCAATTCATCTCAAAAACATTCATTCATTACAATTTCCACGGCGAACTTACACCATAATCAGGCATACTCGTAGGACTCAAACAAACCCATTGTTTGCGACTCAATGCTCAGTTCAACGACATCGGCGCAGCTTTATTAACGTAATTACCGTCGCATACTGCCCGGACAGTTCGTTCACTCGTAATCATTCGATCGGTGTACTATGATTCGCGAATGTTTGTGTGCGTTGTCAATGTCATTGTCATTACATGAGTATGAATTGCCATTGTAAGGTGAATTAATTGACAGTTTTGACATGCAATAAAAGGAGCAAATCATAATCTATACTTCTATACTAATATTATAAAGATGAAAGATTTTTTTGTTTGTTTGTTTGTACCGAATAGGCTTCGAAACTACTGGACTGATTTTAAAAATTATTTCACTAATAGAAAGCTACATTATCACTGAGTAACATAGGCTACTTTTTATCCCGAAAAAATGCACAGTTCCTGTGGGACACGCGGACGAAGTCGCGGGCGAAGTGCTAGTAGGTAATATAGAGCGTTTCACTGAAATTCGACGCAATGTTGGCTGCCTTAATGTCAAAACTAATGAAAAAAAACTTCATGAAAAACGTTGTAACGTATTGACATTACAACGTTTTTCATGAAGTTTTTTTTCAGTACCAATGCTCGCTCAACACTTTTTAGGCATTACTTTAACACATAAATATACAAAAAATATAAAACGTTAAGACCTAGACAGAGATGACAGACAGGGGAGCCAACATAGCGTCAAAGGGACTTCTTATATGAAACGCTCTATAACTTGTGTTTGAACCTTTTTTTTAGTTTTCAGTTTTTTTATTTCGTAAAATATCAATACTATGCGCTGTCCTATGGTTTACTTCTAGGCCGTAAAAAATAAGTAGGTTTGCCAAGCTTGGATTTGGAATTCCGCCCCATGAATTCCAAATACTCTTTCATTATATCCATAAATACCATCTTAAAAGCATGGGTGCTATGTATTTCTCTGTCTATTTCTCTAGATATGATGTTTATGTTAACAACATATTCCTTCACGTCTGTATAATATAAAAATAAAGTTACATGTTGATACGTTACTCCATATTCTCATTTGCTTAAACATTGTTACAATTCTTGGCTACGGAGGCGTGAAAAAGAAAATTGTTCTGCCGAAGTCGGTTATGATGAAGCATAATATTGCGATTAGGAATCACAATATGTTTTGGTGTATGTCGTTTGTATTATGTAGATGTAACAGAAAGCGAATAAATTTATTTGTAAGTTTGTTGTTACTTGTTACACATGTGAAAAAATAGGTAGGTTATTTTAATATTAAGCATTTTATTAAGCAATTTTCTTGAGGTTCCAAAAAATACTCTAACTTTATCTTTTGTATTTTGTAGTAGGCCATGGGAAATGAAAAAACTTTTTTTAATTAGCCTATGAAATGCTTTTAACACCAACACACGCGTGTTACCGATCCCTTAAAATGAGGATTTACTGTTCTGACAGTTTAGGGAACAAGCAGGACCCTTGCTGTCAACACAGCGCATCCTCAGGAGCTTTGGCGACGATACTCACTACGAGAACACAACACTACCAACCGAAGAGTAGCGTTATAGTGGCTATAATAGATTATGTAAATTTTTCTTTTCTTTTCTTTTCAAATTTGACTAGCATTGTATCTATTATTATTTAATGACTTATTAGCAGTTCAACGGTTATATATATAAAAAAAAAAAAAAAAAAAAAAAAAGTTCAGCAGTGGATGTCTGTCGATGATACATAAATCAACCTGATATTCCGCTAGCTTCGTCAAAAGCTTCAAATAAACAACAGTGACTATAAAGTAGCAAAGTTACTTTCATTCTCGAATTGCCACGAAATTTCTCAGAGTTTCTTTACAAGGTCATCGTAGATTACTTGACCTACAGACAACCCGATTTTCAACCTCAGATAGTCACATGAAGCCTGTAGATTGACCACGAAAACGATTACTCTTACAAATTGATTACAGCTATTTGGTGAAAATATCTGTGACATAATTATCAAGAAAAAAACTAATCTTAATGTTTTTTGCCATTGCCAATGAAAAAACTTCAGAAACCAAACATTTCCCTCTATCTAAAGCCGCGTCTCCTGCGCCCTGTTTTCGTATTCGACAAACACTGAACAGTGAACGAGAAAGGGGCGTGGTCTACGTGTTTTGACGAATAAAAACACTCAAAACACGTAGACGACGCCCCCTTCTCGTTCACTGTTCACTGTTCGATGTTCGTCGAACACGAAAACAGGGCGCAGGAGACACGGCTTTAAAGGTACCGACATTCAATGTCATTCAATTCATTCTTTCAGGCATTCCCATTGCCTTTATTGGATAAATTGGAAAACTTGGATAAATGTTATCTGACGTTGGTGAAATCGGCCCTTAATCGGTTACCTAATAAATGTATTTTCAGTGATCTAATAAATCATGTTTGTTCCTAGAATAATAGATCTGTCACCTAAATTGAATCACCAAATAATATCAAAACGCTTACCTAAATATTAATTAAGAATTACTGGGAAATAATATCAATCATCTAATAATTGTATTGGGTATCAAAATAATAGAAGTGTCACTAAAATCTAAGGCATGTTTTGTCTCAATCAGATAGGTAAGTCCTAAGATTCAGCTTGACCTCCCAATTGAGTGCAGTCCCGTAAAAAACAGGGATCAATATTAATTGGATACACTGTGCACTCTAACGGAATTAAACGAGTTCATTTTTCAATTAATTTCAATATTGCGATTGATAATTTAATTGAGTGCACTGTGATCCAATAAGTCTGTTATGTATTTATTGATATTTATCGTGTCGGTTCCGACAAAACGGTAAAATGGGTTTTTGTTTGGAGTTGTTCATTAATACGCAAGTTTTTGTTTTACAAGGATAAAACTTTTGCTGAAATTCACAAAGGATTTTTTGTATATTAAATATTGTAAAAAATATATATTTTAAATAAGGCGCGAGTGCACGGCTGTGTCTATCACTTGAAAAGCAAGGCTTGCAAATAATTTGCGAATTAATAAGGATTTTTTTATCTTTATTTAACCGAGTCTTAGTATTACCATACAGCTGGCTCGTCACAAAATTGCACAAAGTCTTTTATTTTCTAATTTGTATAACATTGTACTTACCTTTAAGGTGAACCACCTACATCACAGATTTAGAGTACACTAGATACCGCAAACTGTCCGTCCCAGCGTGCCCGAAAGTTTGTGCCATGCGCCTCCTTGCCGAATTTCTACTTGAGTTTACTTTCAAACGCGCCGGTGAAACTTGACAAATAGTGTCGTTGAAGACATACAAATGCCAAATTGTACCAATAATAACTGTAGAAACTCTTTAAGGTTGCCCAAAGCCTTTAAATGACTTGCGCGACAGCATAGTAGGTAGGAAAAAGTGGCACGCTCGTTTTCATACTATTTAGTGAACATGCGGTATCTAGCCTAATCTAAATCTGTGACCTACATATTTGGCACACAATAACATATTTAAATAATCTTCTCCGTTATCCAAACACTTTTAATCATAACAAAACAATTTTTTTTTTTTTTGAGGATGGGAAATCATCAAATGACCCCCCCCGCTCTAGGGTGGAGCGGAAGGGAGTGTCAGACTCTCACTGACTAAAACCCACCCGTGTTCCTTCCTTTGCCCTTTATGTTCCGGGTCAGCGGTATCCCTTTCGGACAATCCCGCTTTCCCGGCAGATAACAAAACAATTGGATGCACTTAATAACTCTTCAATTTTATTTCCCTATTCCATTTTACCCGCAACTGAAACTATAAAATCCGAATTAACAAAAGGAAAATGCCAAATGGCCACAAAGCTATTATTGACTGTGAGTTAGCCGGCCGGCTATAATGATCACTTTGATCACTGGAACGGCAACTTGCCACTAAACGTGTGTGTTCGTGGTTCCCAACTATTTTGTTTATATTTATTCTGGTTTTATACTGTCGTTGTCATGTGGGTTCGTTTGGGTGGAGTACCTACCCCACATTTGACGAATTATTTAAGTTATTAGGTAATACATTTATTACTTTTATAAATCAGCGATTTTTTGAAGGTTTTAATTTTAAACTTACCAACATCTGATGCGGCAAAATTTATTGTTGAAAGTTATTTTGCATCGATGATTCTTCTTTTGAAAAAAAATAGTTTTTTTTTGTTAAAGATTAAGGTTAAGGTTGACATGAATTAATATAATAATTTTCAATAGTAAGTTTGGTTTTGTTGTACGCATATGAATAACGTTAGTTTTGTAATTGAGTAACTTTCTTTGTGTATTGTGAATGTGAGTGCCATGTACCTAGCTATTTAAGTTTTAAGCTTATAGTATGGCAGTTGAGAGCATGTCATGCTCGCTTAAATGTACCGCTGATGGTGGCGTGTGTATTGGATCGTTCGATTCCCTCCAAAATGGTTGAGTTGAACGGTGCTGATGCGCACGTCATGTCCGTGAACGGGCGCTGTCAGTTGGTGCTGGTCATCTCTTGACTGCCTAAACAATGTTTTTTCACTTGTCTAGTTGATATTATTATTATTTTGTACCTTACTAAACATAGTTCTCACATATTAGGGCATCACTGTAATCAAAGAAATTGTAACAGAATTTATTGAAAAAGAGTAACCATGGAGTTTCTTGTCCGTTCTTCTCCATAGGAATCTACGTTTTGGAACGGACAACTAGCTTCAACTAACGGACAGACCGACTGACAACTATTGTAATATTGTTTGACATTTCAAAAGTGCCTGTAAATGGTCTAATTGAAATAAATGTTTTTGACTTTTGACTTTTGAAGGTAAAGCTGGGGCTCTCATGTCCAGAGACAATTTAAATGCCCCCAAATAAATAAAGAATAAAAAAAATTAAGCTTACATTTTTTAATGCAACATTATTTGCTGAGAGCAATCTGTTTCTATAATGTATGTACAATCGATTACCACTATAACTCTTAATTTGGACTACGTTACAAACCAAAGGTAATCTTAAAAGGTATCTAATCCCTTCATCGAGTTTTTCCTACAGCAAAGAGGGAGGATCAAAGAGCGCTACTTCGAGACAATTTCACTCGTAAAGCCTCTTTTAATGCTTCAATATTATTAATCTAGCAATAATCATACCAGTACTCTATTTGCTTATGAAAATGCCAATATCATCATTAGCATGTGAATAGACCTAATTCACATCTACTACAGATAACATCTACAGAAAGGTAACGTCACTGAGGCATCAGAAAGGCATATGAGTTCATGATTGAGCACTATTCGGGAATGCAAACAAAAGAAGCCTTAATGTATAATTATAAGTAATTACAATATTACTTATTTTGTTCTTAACATAGAGTACATTTGTACAAAGGATATATTAAAACCAGTAACTCATTCATGTAGATGCAAAGGTAATCGCCTAATTGGTTTCGCTTGACATTTAAGGTATTAAAGAATATAATCATAAGAGCCTTGATTACCATTCGAGTAATTTAAATAATAGGTGGCTTAACATCTGCAAACATTACAACCATTCATTGACTTTAATCGTAGTTATTAGCTAAAATGAAACATACAATTATTTCGCAAACTATTATTATATTTTTTACGATTGATCTTAGCCATTTTGGTATCATAAAACTCAACTAAAAGAGATTTTTAAAACTCAACTAAAAGAGTTTTTTTTTACCCCGTCTGAAAAAAAAACAAAGATAAGAGATTTAAAAATAACACACAAGTGAGATTCGAACCCGCGACCTGTGCCGTACCTACCGTGGCGTGGCGTCGTTTTAACGACTGAGTTATTATGTCATAATTGCATTAGTTGTTTAAAATACCTTTTTTACACGCCTCTTATGAATTATAAGTACGATAAGCTTATTATGATTTTACCATGTTCAAAATTCATAAAAATAACAAAAAATATGAACAATCTTTTCATTAATTTTTGAATACACTACAAATACCTATACAATATTTATAAACCAGAGAAATGACACCGAAAACCTCACGGAATTCCATATTCAAAAATAATATTTTAAAAAATCCTATCGAGCTGCGTTCCACAGATACCGAACGTCGCCGTCGTTCATTCGTTCACTCGATAGTCAATAAAGTTCATTCAATCGTTCGTTCAGCCATTCAGTGTAGATGTTGCGTACTTTTAATAGTCGACCATTGTAGTGACTTCTTGTTGAATAAAACGGTTCAAAAACGTTCTGAACTTATATGTCATTCGGCCTCATATCAGCGACGTTTCAGAAGTGGGTCAACTTTTATATAAAAATAATAAATGTTATATTTTACAGCCATATTGATATAAGAGTGGCAACATCGCGATTCACTGAAGGAAATGGCCCATTACAGTCCTAGCAGAGAGCTGAAACTTGTCACCTGTTTATAAATTCTCGTAATATGTGTTTAATATTCCGAGTTGACCACATCAACTGTTGTTGATGTAATAACTAAGTTGACTACCCACTGATTCTCAACTTATTGAGTAGGTACCTACCTATACTTGAAGAGACGTATAATTCTGAAATTGAACAGAATTGACTTGCTTGTAGACAAGCACAACCATCACGCGGTATCCCTAAAGGATTAGGCAGGGGTCTGTCTAGAGTTCATATTACTGTATTTCTTTTCATTAAACTCAAAAGAAAAACTTGAATAACAGGTTGGTGAACCTGATAATAAAGTTTTTTATTCAAAAGAGGTTAATCTCCCTATGTCAATATCCTACACCATGGTCACATATCTATTGTGAACCCAAGTTCAGCTAAGTTCAATGGTATAATGGGGCCTTGTGATTGACCTTGGGTCACGTGGCGACATCTGGCAGTACACAAGGGAACCATGGCGCATTTCCAACGACTGTACAATGATAATGATGTGCGAATTTCATGGGACGGACAGTGACGCCATCTATGAGACAAAGTGAGAACTAATCACACCATATAATTTGTTTTTTTAATTATTTAATTACACAGTCGGGTTATTCTGTTTTTTCTAAACATTTTATTTGTTTTCCTTTGTCAATTTACATTTGGAATTCCTATAGAAAAATACTGTATGCAACAAACCGATGTTATGAATAAACTTATCTGATAAAGGTGAAAAATCAATACCGGTACTACGACTATTTCCTGCTTATCGGATTGATAAGCTATGTTTACATAGTATGCTTAGATAGTGGATACATGGATGGTCCATACATTGTATATGATGGGACTTTTTGGTTCTTGTATGGAATTGGTCCGACTATGATTTTTGTCTCTTTTTATCCAACTGCATCAAAAGGTGGGTAATGTTTTTATACTACTTTTGCCTCAGTGAACGACTAAGAACATATCAGGTCAGTACATTGTGACATGTAGGTACGTTGGATTGGTCGCAAGCTTGGCTATTGAAGACTTTAATTGATGTCGAAGTTGAAGAAGAAAATGTTTTATCTAATTTCAATTAAGAGATTCTCCATTTGAAGCCTGACACATCTGAAATATAGACTTCCTATCGTTTCTCAAGAGGCGCTGTGCGGACGATAGACAATTTGTGCGCCAACAATTTTGTCCGCGGCGATAGAACGTATGGAAATCTAGGCAGTCTATTTGTCTTTTGTGCGCGTTATTGCATAGATTTCCATACGTTTCACGTACTAATTGTCCGCGAACAAAGTTGTCCATAGTCTGCAAATCGGCCCGACAATACGGTGTGTGGAATTAAATCGGTACAGGTTCTATAATTCCCTATCACAGGGGCGCTTAATGTAAAATTGTTGATATTTTCATAAAATTAAGCAAATAAACCATTTTAATTACCGCTTAAATGCTACCTTTCATATCTCAACTAAATTGCTTGGAAGTATGATGGACAAAGTTTTAGCTTCATGTGTTTATTACGGGGCGAATGATAGTCATTAGTGAAGGTTTATGTTGATAAGTCATGCGAGAAGAAAATGGGTAAAATATACTGCTTCCTGCGATCAATAATCCGTTCAAAAAATCCTTTATACCCGACTGTCCCAAAAGAAGGGTAATGTTTTGAGAGTATGTATGTACCTATGTCTACTTCTTTAACACGCCCTGATATATAAACGGCTTGATGGTTTTCAAAATATGAGGAAGATTTGTCTTGAATTGTGGGGGTGAGAAAGAGTATACCTACTTATGTAATTTTTAAATATTAGGTACCTACGCAGTCTTTTACGTACACCGATTTTTTCTTTTGTCTAAAATTGTTGGTAATTTTTTTGTGTCAGACCCTTACTCAAGACTCAAGCATTACTTGAAACTAGTTTCAAATAATCAAATGGCTTTAAATCTACGCTCAAAGCAAGATTTTTGCTTGAGTATCGTTCTGTAATACTAGCCTTAGATTCGAATTCCTTCGTAAGGTGAACAAGCATAACAAGTAAGGTAATTAATCACACGTGTCAGCATGTTACTGCAATAGAGTTGTCATTCAATTGTGTCGCAACGTCGACTGCCGCTTGCGCAGTTATCGAACAATACGTTCTGACGGTCAGATGTAGACATCCGATATCCAGACTTGGAAGATAATATGTTGCAAAGTTTATATGTCAATATGTCACTGAAAATCATGGATATACAATTTGCTCCATTGGTATGATGCCGATTCTGTTGTTTACAAACTAAACCAATCTAGTCTCTTTCTAACATGAGAAAGGGATAATTATAATACCTACCTATATGTAGGTTCTATTTATAGTCCTGTAAGATTATTCCACTTGCAATTCAACGTGAATTTAGTCGCAATCGCCATAGGTTAAGGATGTAGACTAATTTGACAGTTCTTAATATTTTCTATCCTTTTTCAATATTTTAACCGTTTTATGTGTTGCCAATAAAATAATTCGATTTGGTTTATTTTTGTTGCATTTGCAATAAGACACATTGAAGTGCTTTCATAGTCGCACTGTGCAAGCTTCAAGTGATTTTATAGTCGCACTGATCATCAGCACGGGCGGGCAGCGCGGCTAGTTGTGCTTGTGGCAAGTTGTGAGTTCGATCCCCGGCTCGGGAAGTGGTATTAGATTATTCCTTTAGGAAATTTGCTGTATCAGCCCTGTGCCCGGTTAAAGGCAATGGGCTCGCTTTCTGTTACAGGACTTTTAAATAACTGACGAAATGTGGGTGTCCTATACAAATCTACCTAAGCCTTTGAAGAATACAAGCGTAATATTATGTTTATATCTCAACATTTCGTAGATTAAGCAATCATCCTAAAATCAAGCACTGAAGCACACAATAACGTTTTAACATCGCACGAACATCGTTCTCACAATAACACCAATGATTAATGAAGTCGGCCGGTTCTGGGAAGCTTTCTAATTTATCCATAACGCCGACTTTTTGATGTGAACTCGTAAAATACAGGCTAACAAGGTTTGGTAGCTAAGTGAGCACTTTGACGAGATACATCAGTAAAATTGTAGTGAATGAAATTTTGGGATTTCATTTGGGAGATAAATTGCTTTCAAGGATCAAAGTTATCTAGAATGTAGATAGATAATTTGGGGTAAAGCGACTCAAACTGTAGGTACTTAGTGTGTAATAACTGAATCGTTGGTCGCAACCGCGGCTGTTGAGCGTCTGGCCCTGAATTCGATACCCGGGTTTGACATGAATGTGAAATTTTCAGTAGCAACCCGGAGTCTGGATGAGCCTTGTTAGTGGCAAAAGCTATTCCTCCCATATACATGAGACATTAGTTCATTTCTGTCGATCAACCTGATTCAGATCTAAATGAATTATGTCTGTCAATTGTAACAGTCAAAGGGATAATAAAACGTGTGAAATGTATGTGCTACAACCTACGCAGTTACTGAATGGGATTGAAAACGGCGTCGCCTCTATTCACCTCTCGCTGTCACACTATTGCTCTTTACATATAGGTACTTACACCCAAAATAATCAATATTTAGTAAAGGTAGCTAGATACCTGACAATGATGAAAAAGAATTGACACTGTATAGTCTCTCGCAGACGGCATTCACTCAATATTTTCGAATATGTTCTTGTATTTACCTGTAACAAAAATAGAGATTCATGAGATGGGTTTATAAAAAAACGTGACGTGTTATTAAAGTCGCTGAAACATACAATCTTAGGAATGTGTTACACTAACCTTGGAGTTCGTAACCAAAATGTGTAAACGTTTCTATGAGAATTCAAAAAAAGAAAATGGAGTACAAAAAACTTTACGAGAGCTACATAATATTCTTCCGGAAAAAGAATTTATTTGCAAATATGAAACACAAATAGACGTCTACGCATTTTTTTGGCTTTTTCCGCGAGAGAAACTTAGTTAGGCGTTTACTATAATCCATGTAAAATGTGATTTTATACAAACAACTTCGCGTTGGCGGTCCCATTTTATGACAACACATAAAAATAAATAGGCATTTACATGAAGAAAACGTGCACACCATTGTGGAACAGGTTTTGGGATAAACCACCGTATTGTGAGAGTATAAAGTCGGTATTCATTTGATTTGGTGTCGGATAGAAAATTAATTTTAAAGATGACAGGACCGGATTATGCGCGAGGTGCATTTCATTTTGTAAGAAAAAATGTGTAAAAATGTATATTTCGTGCGTTGTGGATGGAAGAATTTAAGGAAAGAGAATATATTTAGCTAGATATTTGCTGTCACAAATATTTTTACACGTTTGCCCAAAAAATGGGGTGTTATGTTTTCAGGGTTCATGCGAGTATGAACAAAAAAAAAACACACTGACAAGTCTAAAAGCGAAAAAAAAGTTTTGTTAGTGTTTGTGTGTGTAAAATTTTCATCGCAGTCGGGAAACAATTCTGTGAATTATTTTCTTTTAAGTTCCCCGACTGAGATGAAAATTGACAGACATTTTTTAAATAACGTTGCCCCACACTAGGATTTCTCCTGTATCGTGGGTGCGTTTACAAACACAAATTTCACATACACAAACAGCCAGACCTATGTGCAATGCGGGAATCGAACCCGCGACACGTTGCGCAGCAGCCAATCTCCCAGCCACTGCGACAACCGTGCGGTCAATTTTTTGTCACTTTTAGACATGGCTGGCGTGTTTTTTTTATCATTATTTGTTTTTACAACGTGTTATTTATTGCGTACTCTATGCCAAATCACACAAGGAATTATTTTCCTATTGACAATAAAATAAATATATTATTCCAACATAGTAATGTCAAAATGACACATAAATGTTGCCTAACTAATAATAACTATAGCGGCAAATTTACCGCAAATAACTAATGTTATTGCATGTTCACGTTATAAACTGACGGTTTAAACTTTAAAGAGAAGGGATAACGATCATTAAAATAGTTTTACATGCGTATTGACACATTATAATAGCTATGTATACTAATTTGAAAGGATAACTTATATGGGAACAGCTGTCCTTTCTAATAAAATTTTAAGTTGTTACGGTTTGTAATGATTTATTTCTTAATTATTACATATCACTTACACAGAAATAAACACCAGATAGTCATTCTCATTATTAATCACCTAAAAATACTATTAAGAAATAAAACATTTATTAGACACTAGACTTTTGCCCGTAACCCCGTCCACGTGGGCTTACAATTACCATTTTATTTAATGACCTCAAGATGGCTAGTACCTACTACGAAGTGGTCAAGCAGTATATCTAGTTCAAAAAATATTTTTCTTGAGCATGTTCGAAGTACCCTATGCCGACTGTTTTTTCTGGAATATCTTTATTGTACGGATGCGATCTTTCTACAGTTTTATAATAATACTAGCTGTAGCCCACGACTTCATCTGCGTGCAAACGGATCAAAAGTAGCTTATATGTGTTTCTCCAGACCCGAGGTTACCTTTTTGCCAAATTTCATCCAAATCCGTGCAGCCGTTTCAGCATGAAGAAGTAGCAAAAATACACACACACAAACTTTCACATTTATAAGATTAGTAGGATAGGATAAATAGTTATGGCATTATCGTAGTCCTATGGGAGAATTATGCAAGTGTTGAACCAGGCTTACCTGGTTCACCCTTCATCCGAAGTTACACGATGGTTTCTTATGATCTTACAAGTGGGCAGACAGTTCACTGATCTTGATATACCTACAATTAAATTAATAATATAACTCTTAAAATGATGTAAGATCGACGTGCTAGATTACAATTCCTTGTAAAACTTAATTGTCAAAAAAATATCTTAATGACGATCTTATGACGGTTTTTATCTTTTGTGGGAAAAGTGATAAAAATATTATCATAACATAAACACTTGTATAACTGTTGTCACTGGTAAAAAGAGCGTAAGTAATCTGTTTTCAGGATGAAGATATGCCCTTTTTGCTTATGACGGGAGTGTATTCCCCGATGGGGTAGACAGACGTGTATAATAGTACACCCACATTTCGCCAGATAATAGGAGGGGAGCCTATTGCCATTATAAATATTATCAACATCTAAAATGAGAGTTATAAACGAAAAAATATATCCAATTTTGGAGCTAAATACTATGTTCAAGTTTTATTTTTCGTCGAAATATAATTATTTGTGTCGATTCTTTGAATAGACTCGTCTCAATGTTTTTGACAGATCATTAGTAGGTGCCTCTGCCAACCTTTCGAACTAAGCTAATATACTAGTTCTATTAGGAGGTACGTCAGAATGTAATGATGTGGGGTTCGCGCTTATGACGTCTTGCTTACCAGTCTGCATAACAGTGGGACAATTCTTGTTATGAAATCGTCCTAATTTAGTGAGATATTCGACTAATAGCTACATACATACGTTTTAAATTACTGCATATTTATGATACCAATGCTCATCAATTTTTATTTACATACCGCAATATTTTATTTTCTTCTAAAAATAAATACCTACTGTACTTTTGTAAAAGGGTGTTGTACCCACTACCGTACCAAGTATTTAATTCAGCCAAAAACTTATTATTTCCCTCTTCAACAGTAATGAAACCTCACCTTTTTAAAAGGGTGTTGCACCAATGATTATATTCACCCATAAACCACTCATTTTCCTATTCAACAATTACGAAACCTCATTACATGCATGAACCTTTTTAAAAGGGTGTTGCCCCCAACTACCGTCCCAAGTCCGTCCCCATTCCCAAAGGTCTAGTAAATCACATTACATGCCGGACATTCGACCAACGCGGAACCCAGACAACTATGGAAGATCACGACTCGGTCACAGGTCAATCTTGAATCACGATGTCGTCTGCAACAAGTGGTAAACAATTTTAAACCTTATTACAAAAGCAGAAGGTTGGTTGTGGTATGGGAGGTATGTGCGTACGTAAGTTAAGAAAGTAGTGCGTTATAATTAGCCAGTTTGGTTTAAAGTTGATATTATATTTCAACTTGATTAGAATTACGTAAGGGGTTGTGTTGAGGGAACTGACAAAAACTTTAAAACAACTAAGAGGTGTATTCTAAATTATTTGACTTATCTATCCCATTAATAGTAAAATATTAAAAAGAATGCCAATACTAGTAATTGCCTAAACACATCAAAAGATACACTCTAGCTTAGGTAAACAATACTGTACCGCTTATTCCTTATTCACGAAATTGGGAAACCTACATTCTAAGTAGCATCCCTATAACACCAGATCATATAAATAGGTAGACATAGCACTGTCTTATCAGTTTACCCTATCAACACAGCAACCAAATTGTCTTGTATATTATTTTGGAAAAAAACATTAAGACAACGATATAACCATGCGTGGTTTTCCCTTCAACCGTCATTGTAACCGTTATTGGCACGCTGTCCTTCACCAGAAGGCTTTTACAGGTTAATTTATGAAGACAATGAATCATGCTACACAAACGGTTCTTACCTTACATTATTAAATTAAACCGACAAAGTAAAACAAAGTCAGCATGATGAACAAAGGTTCATTGCAACAAGAAAGTATTGTTCACAAAGAAAGGCGCAGCTATCGCCAGCGTAATGATATGCAAACTGATGTCGCGCCAACCTTATTCTTTGTAAAACTCTTTTCCGTATTACTATTCTGTATTTTTTTTCATATTGTTGGAAAAATATTTTTAATTTTTGCACGTTTTTAACATTTGGTAGCGTTTTGGAAAACACGTAGTTATGCCAGTATCTGTGTAAAAGTAACTAAATACATAGGTATTTTAGGTAAAAAGCAAATAACTATATTTTCGAAACAAATAAAAAAATTAAAAGATTCAATCATACTTTACATAAAAAAAATCTTCGTCTAATCCTAGTCGAGTAAGGTTAAAAACCGGCCAAGTGCGAGTCGTACTCGCGCACCGAGGGTTCCGTATCATTTTTGGACGTATAAAGTGAAAAAAACCGGACCGCATAAATAAGTATGATTGTGAAGGAATTTTGATGATTTTGAAAAAACTGTAGGTACTAGTTAGGAACATCGTTTTATTTTTAGTGCAATATTTGGGTCAATTCCTATCAGCTCTAATTATTTCAGATTTTTTGCTCCGCAAACTTTGGAGATAAGGGGGGGAATGGTATTTTTTCGGACATTTTTCATCATATGTTAAAATCTGTGAGACATAAAATAAAATAAAAATATATTTTGAAAGCTGCAGATCAAGCCCTTTCATATGATTATGCCACTTGACCTAGTAACCCCACTTTAAAGTTTCGGACCCCCACTCCGGCCCCTTTTGCAATGAAAATAAAAATAGTTTTTGACTTTTTCCATTTGCAATAAAGTTGGGCAAGCATTTTTTATAAATGTTTCAAGTCGATAGCATTAGTAGTTGCTGAAATAAGCAGGTGTGACAGACAGACAGACTGACAAAGTCGCACCATAAGGGTTCCTTTTTTACCATTTTGGTACGGAACCCCAAAACCATAGAACCGCAGCGGTTCGCGCTAAAAAAGAATAAATATTTTAAGGGTCAAACATTGCAGAATAGCCCGGGCTCCTATTAGCAGCGTTGCTAGAGGGCTCTCGAGCCACTCGCCTATAATGAGGCAGCTATGTTCCTACTTGTTATGTGTGCCTGGTACCTGTCGGTGTATCGGTACCTACTATCCCAGGTCCGATTTTATTAACATTTTGTAGCAGGAAAATAACTATTTTACTTGACCCGCTTTTTGAAGTCCAGGGCCTGCAGTCTCGACATAGATAACGATCGCTTTACGAGCGAAATCGGTCGCTATCTATGAAAAAATGTATGGAAAAATACGGCGGAACAACCGATTTCGGTCGTAAAGCGATCGCTATGTCGAGACTGCAGGCCCAGTACGTTTTGAAACTACAAAAAATATTTGGTTAAATACATAATATACATTTACAAAATGTTTCGAAAAACGTACAGGTAGGTACATGGCAAGCATATCTACGTCCTACTAAAAATGTATTTTATGAAAACATAATAATTAGGTACCTACCCAATGTTTTTGCAACAGTTTTAAAAATCTTCTTAATTTCAAACATAATATGTACCCCGATCATGGTTTTTTTGACGTGTAGTATCGTTAACGTAAGCATATTTTGAATTGAAAATACAGCAGTCCTGGAACATTTTGATAAAATTTTATCTAATTTGTACATTTTAAAAAAATACAGAGAAATTAAATAAGTATTTAATTTATATAAATATTGTGTAACAAACGTGTATTTTCCAATGACATACTATATATAGACGCGTCATAAACCAACTGCATCACTGTACTAAAAAACGGCGCAAATACTTTAAATACATGTCAGTGCATATGTGTAAAAAAGGGAAAGAAAACGAATGCCTTGCTTAGCATACCTCTTGTTTAGTAGGGTTTTTATGTTTTTCGCAAAATTTTGCAAGAAATGACGTTCAGCCACAAAACTGGTGGTTGCATGATTAAATGAATGGTGGGCAATTACCTTACCTTTTTGTTGCCATTTTAGATCGCGTTTAGATTAGATCTATGGTCTATATATCATTGGTATTTTCAATTCAAAATATGCTTACGTTAACGATACTACACGTCATAAAAACTCATGATCGGGGTACTGATTACACTAGAAATCGATCTCGAATTAGTGATAAAAGACTGAAATAAAATCACGCACCGTCTGTCTTCTTTATAGAATAAAAATCTTCATAATGTGGTTAAAATATTGAATGATTCATAAAACCATTTATTACCGACTACATTATGCTAATTTATTCATTTGCCAAGTAAATTAACTGCCCAATATACAAAATGCATTATTCACAAGTATCAGTACCTACTTTCGTGAATAAAACTGAAAGTCAAATGAATACAAAATTCGATTGATTATAAGCACATAATATTATACGCTTGATATACTTATGATAATGCCTGATCAACTAACGATTAGTTAGTTTATCGGACTAACGGTCGGTTGCAGAAAGATAAAATTAAATTTTAAAGGAGACATTAACTATACAATTTGTACCGAAAGTCTCCTTTAAAACTTAATGACCTCTTCTGCAACTCAGCGTATTTTACGTACGAGTATTAATCATAATTAAAATTAAATTCGTTTCTATATCGCAGACGATATAACAATATTAGATAAGATTAAGTTTAACCAATCTCAGTCGGTAAATTATTTGGGATCGGGGCATTAGTGCTTAGCGTTTAAGATAGGTACCCACGGATGATGAAAGAAAAGAATAGTCGTCGTAGGCGGTAACGACACAATTATGTATGTAAGTAAGATATCTGCTTACCCCTTCGCGGAATACAGGCGAGATAGATATATTGTATTAAAAGTAAAACACCGAGCCTGCCTCAACACAACACTGATAGGGCAAGGGCATCGGACGGGTAGAGCGCGAGTGCAGTAGTAACCAAATACTAACGTTATCATATGATAGATAGGACAGCGGTGAGGTTAATGCCTACGAACTAAGTAAATCTATAGGTACTTAATATTATAAATCGATGTTTGTCACTCAATCACGCCAGAATGGCTAAACGGATCTGTATGAAATTTGGCACAGAGATAGATTATAGTCTGGAATAGCACATAGGCTACTTTTTATCCCGAAAAATGCGGGTGAAGCCGCGGGCAGAAGCTAGTGTCTCATAAATATATCATAAACACAAGTAGAAAAAATAATGTTTTTATTAAGCGCAGAAAGACAATGCAAGGGCACGATAATTACTGTAAATCAAATTGAAATGTAAATCTCGTAGAAAAATGATTGATTTTTGTCCACCAGTCGTTAATAAATCAAATGACTTTAGGATCTGTAGATCAGTAGGTATGCATTGCGGTCACCTACTTTAAAATAAATCCAAAAATAATAAAAGACCTTACAGCTATGACTCCATTCCAGAACTATCTTACGCTGCTATCTATTGAACGAACGAATAAACGGGGCATTATCTGTCCAACCTTAATATTATACTGATAGGGCAAGGCCATTGAGCGAGCAAGCCATAAATGCAACGGCATTCAGACACTTCTACGTCATTATGATAGAAGGAAATAACGCGGTACTAAAAATTTTGATAATACCCACAATAGAGATTTTATGACAGAAAAAATTAAAAGCATAATAATATCGTATCAATGAATGTTCTTAAATGCTACTCAAAGAGTAGCGGAACCAACTTTAATGGTTTTGTTTTCAATTCTTGTTTTAGTTGAAAAAAACAACAGGATAACAAAAAAATGCGTTTGTTAACATGTTATCACAAAATCATAATTTTCACGCATATTAGTATTACGTATAATAAAATGCCATTTTCCTACCATTCAATAGATACAAACTCATAATAATAATCTTATCCTCTTTACATAACCGAAGACCATTATCCTCACAGAGTTATCGAATCCAATACGCCGCAATATAACCTACTTGGAGCATCTGTTATTATGTTCTATGCGATTCTTGACCCCGCTCGTGACCAGAGAACATTGCACTGCGCTCAATTGGACGATGCGTGTAGGTATGTAATACGTATGTACATATCTATGTATCAGTTCCGTATCTACGTGGGAGTTAGTCTATGCTGTATTATTTGTAGTTGAAAGTAGCGATTATGTTAGCGATATAATTGATAAGTTCGTGAGTGTAATTATGTTGATTGGTTATAATGCCACGGTTTTATTCTAGTCCTTGAAAGTAAATGGTAAGGATAATAGTACCACACATAATAATTGCGTTTAAATGTTTAATGTAGGTAATTTGAAAAGCGCTTTCTAATATTTAGACAGAAAAATTACCCCAACAGAAACTTAGGAATACCGAAGAAGTTTGAGCTAAACTCACATTGACTGAAGTTGATAATCAAGCCAGTACCTAAAGATAGATGCGAGCTGGACCTTTAATGCACCAGATCTGCTTAATTAAGTCACTTTTGGTGGCTCTTTGAACGCACTCTATATAACTTTTATAGATGATGATGACTCAAATTATATCGAAATCAATAATATTGCCAATATTGCCATTGATAAAACCTCAATACTAAATCATAAACAAATAATAAATAATCATTTATATCACTCATAGAACTCAATACATTCAACTCAGTCCAACACACAACTCAATACTTTAGTTTCAAAAACTAAAATACTTAGATTATTATTATAGATTGAAATAGTGTTGCCACTAAAAAAGATCATAAATAATACTCAAATTATCTTCAATCCATATAAACAAGTCTTAAACCAAGACTTTGTTTCATTATGATCTCACTCAATACTTTCCCCACTCGATTCCTGCTCAGACATAAATCTAGGTACAGCCAGGTTTCAGAACAAAAACTGGCTAACATAAACTACAATTTCTAGTTTTGTTTACGTCCGGGCAAAGATTGCACAACCGAGTTGCTTCCAATTGGACTAGTGAAACTTACTAGGTACAGTCAGATAAAGTTACCAGTAACTAAACAAAATATATTAAGCATTCAAGATATTTACTGGAAGAAGTACATAAACTTTTCAGTAGAACAACTCTGAATAATTAAAAAAATAAAGAAAATGAATAATACTTTATAATACTTTTGGCTAAACTGGCGCGCGAAAAGTTATGAAAATGTTGACAACTAATACATTTAGTAAAAATCGTATGGAATCGCTATAATTTCATCTCAGAACAATGCCACAGTGCTTATGTAACGACCATCAAGTATCAAAATCGAAACACTCATTCCAAAACTCTAGCTGCTAAACACTGCGATAATCTTCAACCGAGTGTACTTACATTGTGTAACTTCTTCGAACCAATATTGGACAACAAAATTTAAGCTTCCCGTCTTCTAACATAAAGGCTAGGATTTCATTTTTCATTTACTACCCTTATGAGTTCTTTGCTTTGTGGCTCACATTTTTATTCTTTGCCTGTTTTCTGTTGACTTCTTCTTTGTTCGGGCTCTTTGTGTAGCTTATTATTTGTAACGCATTGAAATGGATTATTTGCTCTTGTACTGTGATAGGTTCTGAAATTTTTTCGTATGTATTCATTTCTTATTTAGTATTCATATGTGGCTTAGATTATTCTTCTTTATCTCGTTCTGTGAGCATGATAGCAGTTGATTGTAGCTGGATAGGGAACAACAACAGCTCTGTATGATCTGAGTGCAATTCAGCATTTTGCTCATCTTTTCCAATACGTTTAACTGCTTCATTGTAAATTTTTTTTTACAATAATATGTGGAGCTTCATTTTTTTAGTTCGCGTTTGTCGACTTTAAGATCTAATGGTAAGAGACGATGTGGTCGACGATGATGCACGCTTAGCTAGAAGCCAACTATTCTCTCGTGATTTAAAGTTATCCAGAACACATGAACATTTTATATGCTCAACTTTAATACTATGCAAGAGGAAACAAAATACTATGGTCAGCAGAAACTAAAAGAATTTTGCAAGCCCTTATTTAACCATTGGCGTAGGAAATGTCTTTACTTAATCTGTAACATTAGGAGTTATTATAACGGTTTAGATAAGCAGTGAGCTGACAAGTACACCAGTAGTGCGAGTGCGGCCCACGTGGCATACTGTAGTTTCCTCACCAACCGGTTTAACCACACAGACTGGGGTTATACTGCAAGCGGAGACAGATAATATATTATTTTGCTCCATATAATAATGATAATATTAAATCAATTACATAAAGGGGCTGTAACAATATGATTTAACTTTTAGTTCGACCTCAATAGTGAAGCTGACATTTTCCGCTTTAACTTTGTTTCGTTCAAATGAAACGAGTACAGCCTTTATCTTTGTAGTTAGTCTAACTTTTATATCTCAGCTTTGATTTCAAAAGCTTTCAAGGGCAAGGTACGTAGGTTTGTAGAAATATAAGGTACTTACATGAACAGAAATAATATTACAATATTAGTTAGTCACCCTGTGTAATACAAATTCTGTTCTTGATCGCACTGCTACTTTGCATAAATATATTAGTCTCAGGATATAAAACTATGTCTCTATCACTCACATGATTGACTCTTCAAAGATTATTTCTCCAAATCCTATCTACTTGTCCAGATGTGCATTGTCGAAAAATTTTCTAAAACGACCTTCTCCGCTAACACTCACACCACACCTTGTATTGCATAACCCTTACCGTTTGAACCCGCTATAATTATTCTATAGTCATAGTGATTACGCAAGCACGGCCTAACTTCACCCTAAGTTTTGTAGTTACCATGGCTTCCCATGAGGTGATAACATGAAGTTTTGACCTACTTCAGTTATATTAATGGAATCAGTTCTAGGAATTGCTGTGCGGTGTTAGGTATACATTTTCGCGGAACAAATGTATATGAGGTATATTTGTGAAAGATCGATGGCACGACTGGCGCAGTAGCTGAAGAATTGACTTCTGCAATACTGGTCACGAATTGATTTCTGCACGGCACAAATATTCATAAGGCCTCGAAATATTCGTATGGCTTATTAAGTAGTTTCGTGTCTAGGCTATAGTGAATGTGAATGTTTATAAACGATTCAGTAAAAAAACCAGTGTCAGGCATTGTTGATTCGACATTTTTGCTGAACTAGACCAATTTGGCGCAGTCGTAAGATAAATAACATTTAAAAATTCAGTTTTTGTTTTATTTTGTTTGTATTATTGTGTTACTAAACTGTGCCAAATAAAATGTATTTCTTCTTCTAGATACAGGAGAAATCACCAGCGTAGGAAAAAACCATGGGTATTATTGGTGTTGCACTTAACCAGGAATGTGAGAATCACTAAAAGCTACATCTATCTCTGATTTATCCATCTTTTGACCCACTTTGTCCTTACATACTTACTTTCTTACTAAATGATCAGCCCAGCCTTTTACGTATCCAGATACGTAAAAGGCTCGGCTGATCATTTAGTAACATTTAGAACACATTAGAAAATGGGATTAATGAATCCAGATTCATTAATCCCATTTTCTAATGTGTTCTAATACGTGAGACACATCCAATTAGCGCTGTTGATGCTGCGTCGTTAGTTTAGAGTTACCAGGCGCAAGATAAACAAATCGATTGCCATCTAACTAGTGAGAAATATCGTTCAACTAACAATATATAACTAACTTGATATAACAACATAATGTTTCTTAAACAAACATGTTTTGATTCGGACCTACCGTTATTAGTATAAACTTTGGTAGGTATTGTTTATATAGCTAAATCACAGCAAGTTTCGTACCGTACCGTAGAGCTAGAGTAGGTACAAACAATCTGCAAGCCTGAATCATAAACCAGCTGTTTCGTTGCACAGTATGATTTATGCCTTTCTGCCTAAGATTATGGAAAGGAGAGATATGTCATCACATATTTAATTGATACCCAATCCCTACGATACCAATCGCTATTGTACTAATTATAATCTTTGCCAATTATTTATTTATTTATTTATTATAAAGGTACATATTAAGGTTTATAAAATAATATAATGTCCAACAAAACTATATATATAGTTTGTCTGTTGGATCGCAATAATAATAATATAATAATATCGCAAGCCTTCATGCTTCATGCTTAACATACAGCTAAGAGATAAAATGATCACCATTTCATTCTTTAGCTAGAAAAACATGCGCGTAAAATTAGATTTTCAAAGGACTATCACTTACCTACGTATTGTGAACAAAGAGAATCGTTATCAAACATGACTGAATGATACTGAATTTTGTAACCCAACTAGGATGGCGTATATCTAGCTGTGTTCGAAAGTTAGACTAGTTTTGTTAGCTTCAAAGACGAGTGAACACTGAGCGTGGCCCTTAGCTATAATTAAAATTATGTGTGACATTATTAACAATATTTTGTCTTGGCATGGCCATGTGACGTGGAGGAATGAGGAAAATATCACAAGAAAAGTTTTGAGTATAAAAAGTGGAAGGCTATAAGAATAGAAGAAGATCAAGGAAACGCAGATTGTGTGAAAGATTATGGCTAGAATGAGTATGAACAGTTTGATGACGACTGACAGAGAGATATGAAAGAAAAAGACATCATGCGCTGATCCAAGTATCAAGAATATTATAATTTGCACCCTTGGCGTATCTGTTCTATTTCCCTAATCTAAGGTTTCAATAGTCTAGCGGTGCAGCGGTGGAACAATAACCGGTTCCTATCGTGTTTTGCACTAACGCGGCCGATTGATACGACAGTTCCACAATGTTAGGCAAATTAGAATGTGCAGTTTGGAATTGTGCGGCAAGTTTCGGTATTTGGTTAGCTTTCCGATTTTGGGAATAAGCTGAGTTATTCTTCCGTGTTTACTTATAACGAATTCACTGAACTGAAAGCCGACTTTACTTTATTAAGGGTTTTTGAAGTGTTGTTGGTGAATTTTTGTATGATGTTAATACAAGTAGTCTTAAGAGTGTCCAGTGGGTCGTTACTTGGCTGGTCTTAGTGATGGGTTTCATGTAATAGAGAGCAAGACCATTGACTTTTTATGCCTGAACCAGTACCTAGGCATAAGCACAATCAGCCTGTAATGTTTCTACTGCTGTTATACAGGCCTCTTTTCTTCTCTGTCTTCTCTATGTGTGGGCTGTAGTTCAACACGCGGGCCCAATGTGAGTTTGTGGACATCTCCTTCTTCGAATTTTTGGTTCTAGGACATGCCGGTTTCCTCACAATGTTTATCTTCGCCGTTTTTAGAGCAGTGGTGATAAAATAAATTGCACAAAGTATACGCCTGGGGTTCAAACTTACGACCTACGACTTGACGTTGAGTCGGGGCCGCCACCACTAGGCCACCACTGCTGGACTTTCTTTCTTCTAGTATGGACTGGGTAGGTTACTGTGTTGAAATTTTCAACACAGTAACTTAACACTAGAAGCAAGAAAGTCCTTTACAATGTTCTTCTCTTGTGTCGGCGCGGGTTATACCTACGACTGCGTAACCTGGTAAAACGATTGGTGAGTAAACTCCACTACCATCAAATCGTGACATAAAATTCTATATAGCGTGCAAATGAAATGGAGGCCGGTAGTAATGTTATCATTAGGGAAATCGTTAAAATTGCTATCTAATTTTATTTAAAGCGTAGTGCCACAGTGAATTTGAATACAGTAGCTCAAATTGGTATATTGTTTAATTTTTTTTTTGTTTTCGATCGTAACATCGTGTCAAGATAAAATTGACTCTTTAAGAAGCTGGACAAATGCATTTTCTCTTTTAATTCAAATGGTGATTGAAGTGGTGGTGAAATTTTAAATCTCTTTGAATAAGCCTTTTATAGGCGTATTCAAAGTCAAGGAGATTTAAAATTTCAACTTATGTGGGCGGGGCACGGTAATTTAGTGGTTAGAGCGCTGCCACGGTACTGTAGAGATCGCGACGGTGTCAGTTGTTAAGAGCTTTTATTTAACTTGCCGTGTGTGTATGAGGCCAAATCTTGCAACTGAATTTTAGACCAGTTTTCCCCAACCGATTGAGCGGAAATTTGGAACGGTTAGGTCACTTCAATGGCAATGCAATAATTATCGTACCATGGAGGTGGTCTCATGTTGGAGCCGGGAGGTGGCTATAGGAACTCCTCAAATTCTTAACATAATTCCGTCGTGTTTGGGCTCGTTGGATTTTTTTTGACAAGTACTGTAGACGTAGATGATGTGCAAGATCTCATGATGGAGCTGGAAAGTAGCCATTATAAAAACTTGTGTTGAAAACTAAAACTGATTTTTAAATCTCATTTATTTAATAACCGACATTTATCTGACCCAAATTGCTTGTGCACTACCGCAGACAAGGCATCAACTTTCAAAATTAATATAAATTTAATTCCACACCTACTGTTCTCTCTCAGCAGTTATCACCGAAATGTTTACGACAGCAGATATACCGGTGACGGTTAAACTCATAAATACGCTCGTAAAACTGTTTTAAATATGTTTCAAGTGATATTGGATCGGTAAGGGGTGTTTCAAGCCGTATTGGAGAATTTAATATGGATGTATTTTGTGTTTTATTAAATAACTAGCGATGCCCCGTGGTTTTGCTCGGCTCCTAAGAATTGTAGTGTGATGGTAAATAGCCTCAGATCATAGAAACAACGAGATATGCCATCATAGCAAATTAGTACGGGAACAACTGATGCCACTTTTAGGACATTTTGCGACACAATTACGCGCATAATTAAGCGCTCCTTGTGAATAAAAAGATCTCCCACGCATTGAACATTCCGCACACCCTCAATCTAACACTGTTAATCGTCACTCAACACTAGCACTAAACTAAAACACTGTATTTATACCATCGATCGTGTTCGGTTCGTCGCCAGCGCGTACGTTTTTAATATGAGCAATTTGCTCAAGATCAGGCATCAAGCTCGATAGCGCCTTGGCACATCTCCTTGTTTCTATGATCTGAGTAAATAGCCTATACTATTTCTCATGAATTTGGCTATCATACTAACAGAGATTAGCGCGTTCAAATGAACAAACTCTTCAGATTTATAACATTAGTCTAGCAAGCCTACGACTTCGTTTGCGTAGGATTCACGATACTCCTTATGGCATCAGCTATCTGCCAGTGAAAGTTTTGTCAAAATTGGTCCCACCGTTTTGGAGATTAGCCTGAACAGACAGACAAAAAATGCATTTAGTAAAAAGCTATTATTTTGACAGTATAAACAGACAATTCAATTTTATTTATTTGTATAGATGCAGACTAGTTGTGTCAGCGACTCCGCGTGGAAGTTGGAAAACAACACAATATTGTTTAGGATGATTGTGACTCTTCCAAAGACGCAAAAACTACAGAACGGATTTTGATAAAAACGAAGGCGCGGGTGGAAGCTAGTCTTGTATAAATCAGCTATAGATTGCATAATCAATTCATTTTAAAATACCAGGAAAAACTAAGAACTAGATAGACTCAGTTCTGAATGGCTAGTCTATAAATAGATGTAATACGTAATAGATAGACAGCTGTCAGTGACCGGTCGGAGGATGTTACATCGTCACGTCTCAGTATTAAAATATTATTACTATGGCAGCTCCTATTTGTATGCCTTCCTGTTTGTAGCATAAGACTATAATTATGAAGATATTCGTAAAGTATAGGTAACTATGCGCCCTGATTTGCTATCATCGGCATCGCGATTGGTTAGCTCATAAATACGGGCTCTAATTGAACACGAAACTAATCGAACTTACCGAAAACTAGAGCTGCTGAGGATGCGCTGTGTTGACAGTGAGGGACCTGCTTGTCCAGTCACAGTGAATCCCCATTTAGGATCGGCAACGCGCGTAGGATATTAGATGTTGCAAACGACCGTATGCATGTTTGTCACCATAGTCGTAAAGAAAAAAAAAAGAAACCACGCACGTGAGTTAAACCGTAAGTAGGTATCCATAAACATGCATAATTACCACTCACGAACGTAAGTTAACCGGACAAGTGCGAGTAGAACTAGCGGCCTGTACCTCTACCATGAGTTTACACCGCCAAAACTCGCTAGCGTCTCCGTAAATTATTTGTATGAAATATTGTACAGCGCCCCTAGCGGTCACAGAAAGAATTAAAATTCGTACCATGAGCACTATAGATTACGATAGGTTAAAAACCTAACGTAATCTATTCGATAGTCACTAACGTTTTTCAGCTGTCACCATACAAAACGGTACCATGAGTCACTAATTTCACTGACGCTATCGAATAATACGCTTACGATAGTGGTTAAGTAGCTCACTAGCATTTTGACGTGTGAAACATATGTTTACATTAAAATTATATACGTTTTTGAGTCTAAAACAAGTAATACCAGTCAAAATAATGTCTGCAAGAACTTATTTAGCTTGGAATATGTTAGTGGCCGCTGAATTTGAAGACCATCGACGTTAATTTAATAAGTTAATTTTTATAGTATTTATCAATCCATACAATAAATTGAATAGAAAGTTGAAACATATATTTCCATGAACTCCACCAACAATTGAAACTGTGAGACACTGGTCCCCATTGTATTAAATAATCTGTTTAACTTTTAAACCACACCGCGCAGCTCTGTGACACAACGTCAACAAACGTTTGGTTTATTTGTGACATTGACTGTCTTCACATTTTTAGCATAGCGATAACAGACATTTTGAGCTTTTAAGAGCCGTTCTCTCTTCTTATTAGTGGGAAAGAAAGAAACAAAACATAAGTAGTGAAGCATAGACGAAAGTATTCTAAAGAGTAGAGTGAAGTTAGCTAGACGACACCATCTATCGAGCTTACCTTAGCGCCTGCGTAAGACTCCGTAAATCTCATGGTGCAAGCATTATCGAAATCTATTTGATCCACGTTAGCACGCTAGCGACGTCAACGCTAGCGAGTAATTTTTCGATGACAACTCATGGTAGAGGTACTGAGGGTTCCATGAGGTGAGGAATAAAATATTCCACTAGAAATATGCAATAGCGCCATTTATGAGCATGATGCCCGACCTATTTCTCCTAGTGGCGCCCGCGCTATCTATGAGCAGATGCCTCGGACTTGCCACGGACAGACGGACGACAAAGTGATCCTATAGGGTTCCGTTTTTCCTTTTGAAGTACGGAACCCAATTTTTTTTTTTATTAGACTTTAAGGCATATCAATGTCGAACCATCCAAAATCTATTAAATAGCTTAAACATAATGGGCCGTACCACAAAAATGGTAAACACGTGTTCAACATGAATGCTACCAAAAATAATACGCACTTGTTTTAGCACTAACTTATCTAAAACAAGTGTGTATTATTTTTGGTTGCATTCGCGTTTAACATGTGTTTATCTTTTTTGTGGTAAGGGTGAATACATCTAAAAATTCAGACAAATTTTACTTCCTAATGAAATTCCCCTCTTCATACAAAAAACAATAGCCTGAGCATAATATCTGTATCCATCTGTTTCTCAAGAGGTCATCACACTGTGTAATGGCTGCCATTTGAATTACTCGACGAGTGATGTCATTTCCCATTAAGTGCATTGTATGGGAGTTACGTCACCACATCGGTACGGAAAGGAAATAGTTATTAACTTATTACCACACACATGGATTCTATTTTAAATTATAGGTACAACGTGCAAGTGATCACGTTTTGATTAAAATTTTCATATAAACATAATGGAAACAAAAACATACTCGTAAATCCATGTTTAGTGTTTTAGAAGGAAAGATTAAAAAATATTTGATTCTATAATATGTATCTACTTATACTATAAAAAAATATTGTATATTATTAAACTAGCAGTCACGTTGAAACCTCTCAGGCAGGTACGAAGTTACCTCTCTGTTTAAAAAAATAAACTGTTCTACAAAAATATCTATAGCACTCGACAAAATGTATGAAACCGCTGTTTTTTTTCGAGGTTTCAAGGTTGGTCCCGCAGTTAAACGAATTAGTTCTATATGTATACTAAATACCCTCCTCAAATATATCCTTCGTTCTGCTCCCAAATTCTAAAAATACATTCGTTATAAACTGGATCCATTTAATGAAATCAACTTTTTATAATTTACGTGTGAAACTCAAGTTGCCCTTGACAGTGGAACTCGTGGCATAATCAAGAAAAAAACAGAAGGCTCATTCACAACTGAGATAAAAAAAACCTTTTTTGACATTGAAAATTTCCACGTTATTATTGATATAATGCAAGATAAAAGAACTCACAAACGCATTTATTGTCTCTAATGACAGCCACACGCGATCAATTCTATTTGCTGTTCTTTCATATTATGTTTCCCCGTCATGCAAATTGACATTTAAAAACGGTCAAGTTTACTTAATCAAACTTTAAATTCTTATGACTATTACTTGATGTGACATATGATGCAGCTATAACTAAGTGTGAGCAAAGAGCCAGTGCAGTTTTTCTCAATGGTTCTGATTGACTGCAAGTGCTTGAACCAAAGTACAGGCGAAATGATTGCATAGTGTAGGTGGAAGGCTATATGAAAAGAGGAAGATCAAGGAAGCGAAGGACCATATGGCCAGAAAAGAGATGACAAGTGAGATGATGGCTGATAGAGATTTATGAAAGGAAAACACTTGCTGCGAGGACCCCAAATAAATTGGGATAAGAGCAGGAGGATGATGATGAGTGTAGGTACATCATAATAATCATAAGAATTTGATTACTTTACTCATAATATAACCCCTGAGAAATAGAGACTCAGAGAAATAGTACACCCACATTTAATTAAATTTAGATATGTTTGAATCTCATGTAATAGGGGGCGAGACTATTGCAATTAACCGAGCATAAATCCAGACCCTGGGTAGCTACTGTCGTTCTATTCTCAAATTCATTCACAGGTCACACTGGTGTAACGTAACCTTTTGGTAATATCGTCGAGCGTCATCATTATCTAAGCTTTTTGAGTTTTGTGTCAAGTAGGCCTTTTCTGTATTATTTTGTGTGTTGTAAGCAATAATTTGACGGTCGTTAACATTATTCACACTTCACTGTCAAATGTTACGTGTAATCACACGTGAGATCCTCTTCGTGTTGATGAAAGGTCAATATGTCTTTCGAGCTGTCTAAACATGATTTTATTAGCTTCACTTATGAATATTTAGCAGTTGCATATTTTTTTTATTTTTTTCTTATCACTGTCCTAAGGACTTCAAGAATTTGAGGTGGCGCAGAAAGAGTGCTTGGATCCTTCCAAGCACTATGTTTCTGCGCCATCACCACCTTTAGTTAACCTTTTCGCAACCTACATAGGTCATTTCGCCAAAGCCGACTTCTGCAAGACTGTTCTTGCGACATCTTGCGACCCATTTTGTAGAAGCTCCTGCGCAGCAGTCGCAATGCATGCAGCTGACATACACTTACGTAATGATTTATTTATTTTGACCTAACAATGAAATACCAGCAAAAAATAGCCTCTTTCTTCAAATATGTCCAGGGGCTATATCTGACTAACTGACTCGTCTCGGTTTCGCACGGCTTTTTATTTCTGCGTACTATTTAGCCTTTTGATATTTGTTTTCATTCAACCTATGCTGGGCTGTCCACTCCTGGGCAAAGGCGTCCTCCATAGGTTTCCATATCTCTTTATTAGATGTATTTTCTGACCATTCTGTCATAAACTTAATATCCTTCTGAAGTATAATTTTAGATTATTCAATTTTATATAAAAAAACTCGGTCATTCACGAATAAGAAAACTGAATCACATCAAACGTTGAACGCCTAAAGAATTATTCGCCACGATCAATAAAAAAGCAATTCAATAGAATAATCTAGATTTCTAGACGTTGATAAATCCCAATCTTTACACTCCTTTCTTGAACAAATCCATTGGAATTGCAAATTCTATTTCGAGGCTTTGAATAATCTTGCTTAGAAAAATAATCATTGAATACGTTTGAAATAAAGGATTCGTAGTTTGTTCTTTCAGACCTAATTCTATATTGGTCTAAGTAAGTAGATTAGGATAAGTAAGGGTTAGATAAAATAGACTTACCTTACACGAGTAAAAATGTTCTTTATATAATATACCTATAGGTACGGTACTATGTTCAACTGGCTTTGAGACAAAACATAAACAAAAGATCTAACCCAACTGAGTTTAAGATCACGCAACGGTGCAACGTAATTTGTTGATGTTCATGGTTCATCATAATCATAACTTAAAAGTAGGTATAATAATGACTACTTAAGTTGTTATTAAAAAATTGTAGTAATTTCTACATTAGGTATCATATTTATTACCCAAAACATTCAATAATCATATACTTAGCAAAAACACAGTACCATCACTGTCTAAAGCACTTAATCAGACAAAGCATATCCAAACTAAACATGGTCCACACACAGCCACTCAACACAATCCGGGTGCTAAGTCGCCATTAAGCAAATCCTCTCGATCCCTAACTAAAACACACTCAAATCGAATACCAGACGAGTATCTACAATAGGAGTAATCTTAACATATCCGTCAGTACGTAATGGGCTAGGTATTCACGTATCCCAGATTGCAACCCCGGATCCCTTGAGAGTCACTCAACTCGGTTCGCGGAAGGCAGCAGTGCATACTGGTTAATTCCGGATTGAACTGGATCCTACGAGAGATATGATTTGTTAAAAGGCGAGATTTATTCGGCGAATGTTTATTTGATTTCTTTAGGAATCGAAATTGCTGTTCTAGTATGAGATTTTTTATGTAACATACTCTAAATATATTCAAGAACAATAATAAAATGTCAATAGGGCGTTATTTTAACTGGATAACTTACTAGTGTATCAATTCAGTACCCCTATCATGAGTTTTTTTGACGTGTAGTATCGTTAACGTAAGCATATTTTGAATTGAAAATACACGTTTGATACACAATATTTATATAAATTAAATACTTAATTAATTTTTCTGTATTTTTTAAAATGTGCAAATTGTATAAAATTTTATCAAAATGTTCCAGGACTGCTGTATTTTAAATTCAAAATATGCTTACGTTAACGAAACTATACGTCAAAAAAACTCATGATAGGGTACAGATAGAGTGTGAATACCGTTTGATATCCTGGAAAGAATTGGTCATCTCCATTTCTTCTCTTGGGTGTTTTAAACGGTGACTACGGGGTAAAAACTTAGATTATGAGGAGCAGAATCTTCCACCAGTATGATCATCAATTCCTGTTTGTTTAGCGTGTGTTTAGCGAAATAAACCTCTCCACATGGAACAGTAAAAACACAATTTTCAATTTACTTAACTGTAGTCTTCGAATTGATACAACGTTTTTATCTTAATTAGCGTGAGAGAATACTGTCGGCCTATCAAAGAACCTATTTAACCTTGCAGATAAAGGTTTCTTCCAGTAATAAAGAAACAATGAAGATAATCATTAGTCTTTATTGAAATCTTCCGTAGGTATAATTTATTATATCTATACTTTTCCATAATATCTATTGCTATTCTTTGAAGAACTGCTAAATATGGAAATTCTCCATTTTACGTTTGTTATTGAACTCCTTGTGGAAGAATTTGTCTAGAGTAGCACGAACACGATATAATTGTCTGCTGCTAAGCATTGCTGTGTTCTAGCTTGAACGATATGGGCGCCGATTTCAGTAAAATTACTACCATAAAAGCACATAATACTGTTTTAACTTTGTTTTTGGGTAACGAGCGCAATGCGATGACACGTGGGGCTATTGCAGTTTATTGGTAGTTATCGCAAGGAAGTATGTATTAGAGTTATCACTTATCAGTCACGACTCATAAAACAAGAAAACTGCCTTTTACCCAACTGCGCGCATACTTATAGATTCACACCCCCGCCTATTGGCCAGCCAGAAGTTGGTAGGTTGTCCCCGTCACTCTCTGCGGCCGCCTATGGCCACAGTTCCTCCTAAGAAACGCGCGCGAAAAACGGCGCGCCGCCATCTCGGGCCTGTTTCTGTTCGGGCAACGGACTCCCCAAGTCCTCCGCCATGCTAGTGATACCTGGCCAAAATACGAGCATGGCAAATAGACCTTTACTTATCCCTTCAGGGAATTCAAACATGTTTTTATGTAATCAAAATCTTATAACAACAAGAATTCGAGAAACAAATAAGAGTAATTCTCTCAACATTTCTAAGGATCTCTCTTGAGTATTATGTCTTATTACTCGAGGACTCAAGACTAGTTCTCGACGGTCAATATTCCGAACAATTATAGTATTTGCGTTCTATCAAAGGATAATGGATTCACTGGGTGAAGTTAAATGGAATTCTGAAGTGGATATTGAAACTATCTCTTGTAGGGATCTGCTTTAAGCTGATTCCTAAACAAAAACTATGCAAGTACATACAATGAATAAAAAAGATAAGTATGAAGGCAGCAATATTAGGTATAATAATATTTAAGTAAATCTATTATTGTGCTTCTACGGAATAGCCAGTTTTTGACAGCACTCGTCAGAGGTAACTTAGATATTGTTACGCACGCAATAGTACTTCATATGGCCCGCGTAGTACAAAGATCTATATTTCTTGCCTGCATACGAAATTCTTTTATTGACTGAACCTAAAACCTTCCAATATATTGTTCCATCAAACCTATAAACTCGATAGCGCGTACCAATGTCATCCTACTACCTGACAATCCAATTCCATCTGAACCTGCTCGTCTCAAGGGGTTTACCCGATCGGAGCCGGAATCCGGACTATTCAATGTCCGTACTTATTCTGTACCTAACGTATTGCGAAGTATTGCGAAGATTTGCGGATCTTATTTTGCGGCGATTGCCTTTGTATACCGTTTTGGGTGTACTCAGTTTGGTATTTTGTTGCTAGTATTTTTGATGTTACTGAAAATTGGTTCATCTGTCGATCAACTCGATTCAGGTCGAAATCAATTGTATCTGTCAATTGTAACAGTCGAAGTGATATAGAAAGTAGTGCCATCTAGTGTTTGTATACTTGAAAAAGTAGGTAAAATACTTTCGTGTAGTAAAGGGCGAGTCAAGAGCCATCAAAATCCAGAATTCAAAGTCAAAGTCAAAGACGTTTGAGTGGTTGCTGATAATTTCCTAACAGAAAAAACGCAATAACACTTTACGCGACTCGGGGATCGAACCCAGGAGCCCTACGCTCAGCAGTCGCAATTGCAATTACTAGACCAACGAGGAAGTTTGACTGACTGACTGTTTGACCGTCCTGATAATCACGTGAAATTAAGACTTACGTGTTTTTAGGGTTCTGTACCTCAAAAGTAAAAACGGAACCCTTATAGGATCACTTTGTTGTCCATCTGTCTGTATGTCCAGACCCTTAACGGGTGGAGGCATCTGCTCATAGATGGCGCCACTAGAAGTATGTAATAGAGGCATCTTGCTCATAGATGGCGCTAAATTGCATATTTCAGAACCATCAGGGCTCGATTTTTTCTCTTGACATCATCATCATCTGCCTAGCCTTTTTCCCAAATTATATTGGGGTCGGCATCCAGTCTAACTAGTTTTGGCTGAATATCAATATTTTACGTGGAGCGACGGCCATCTGACCTCCACAATCCAATTAATGGGTAATACCGGTATTCGAATGTTAGACCAGCTGTCAGACTTTAGGGCTTCTGACTACCCGTAACGATTGTGAAAGATATTCCTATGACAACCGGGACCGACTGCTTAACGTGCTCTCCGAGGCACGGAGGGGTCTCGATGTGTAAAGAACGGTCACCCATCCAAGGATTGACATAATCCTTTAATAATACCTAACTTTAGTTCTTTTCTGATTTGACCCAACGAAATTAATTTACATTACCTACATAATCCAATGTAATGAAACTATTAAACTTAATTTATTCTACCCAGTAAAGTTCCGTTACTACGCACACCAGTATAGTATTACAACACCAATTACAGCCCTTAACAGGTTGTTAGTGGAAACCATCTAATAAGTATTTTATACTACGGTTTATAATTAACAGGTTATTGAACTTAAGATATACCTGTGTTATGGTAAAATGGTTTACGATATACCAGCATTATCGAATCTTAAATATTAAAACAGATTATGCTATTTAAACATTTATTTTTTAGCGATCAAGCTGCATTTGGCAACCAAGCTGCACTTATTTGAATTAGGTAGGTACCTACTGTAAGTATCTGTACGGACAATTTTATTACCAAAAATATTAAATTTGCAAGTAGTGTCTTAAATAGAATAGAGAGAGATTCGCAGTCACCCAATCTGCATCAAAATAATTATAACTAGCACTTTGCTCGTGACTTCGTCCGGTTGATCTACAGAAACTGTGCATATGTTCGGGATAAAAAATAGCCTAAGCCCTAAAGTACTCAGGGATAATGTAGCTACCTCTCAGTGAAAGATTTTTTTAGAATCGGATCAGTAGGTAGTTCCGAAGATTACCTTATACATAGAAACTTAAAAAATTTACCCCTATATAATATTACCTAAGTACAAAAGCATAATTATATTAGACACTATTATTTGCAAGTACATACAGAGTCGTATTACAGAACCTAACACAAGACTCAAGCATTACTTGAAAATAGTTTTAAGCCAATTTTGGATTAATTGAAAGTAGTCTCAAGTAGGTATCTAATGGTTAAAGTCTTGAGATAGATTCTGTAATACAACCTATAACACACTAGTGGTGCTTTCAACACGACTGTCATCAACGAAAAATAAATTAATAAGAAAAAAAATCGATTTCCACGAAAAATAAATTAATAAGAAAAACGTTCGATTTCCATTAAGCAAACAGAAATAAAATTACATTCGAAACGAAAAAATCCTATTAACCACAGCGCTTAATCCCATCGAGAGTGAGCAAAGCCGTAGTACCTCTTCCAAATGAAAACTTTCTTACCGGTTGATTAAAAATAAAACGTCCCAGTAAGGTAGCTTTGCACATGTCCCCTGTAACTACATTTTATCCCGGCAATCCCCTGGGTGGCGAGCTCTCGAAGTGGATCGAATCCTCTACATACAGACAGATAGATTCCCCTGTTTATTTGTTCGCACAATGTGTATTATTTCCCTGACGTATCGTTGGTAAGCTTTGAGCTGACCTGAGCTCGGTAAGCCCGGATTTACGTTACGTAACTGACATAAAATTAGTTGTATGACATTAATTTCTTACGTATGACATTAATTAATACGTATGAAGTGTATGTATGTATGTATATAGGTATATGTATTATGTATGTATATATATATATAGTTTAATATACTTAAGTAGTTATTGTAGTTGCATTTTAGTTTATTTTATTCTATTTACACACTGTGTCTACGTTTCTCATCCAAATCTCCTGTCGCAGGTCTGCTGGAAGAAATTTCATATGAAATAAGCTGTACCTTTGTGCTCAACTATCTGTCTACATTTTTAAATTATAAGTGTTTGTGTGTACATAAATAAATAAATAAATAAATAATTTCATCAACAATTTCACTTGTAAACTTGTAATTACATAATGCATGCATTAGTTTCATGAAACTAAAGTACTGTCGTGGTTAGATTTTTACGCGCGTTAAACAAAAAGCCTGAATGAATCATCTGATCACACGACAGTGCGTTTTAAATTGCGCACTATTGGATTTTCAACGCTCGGTGTTGGGTGTTGAATCGAATTTGCCTTCACAAACGCTCTGACGCTTTTTTTAACATGCGCTGAAAAAGCGCCCGTGCAAATGTAGGCTAATTTTGTTGCGTAAAATCTCATAATATAAGGTAATCTACGAGTATGCTTCAGTTACTAACTAAGTATATGAAGTAAACCATTTTATTATTCGCCTCATAAAGCATTTGTTCATAGTTTACTAAAGAAAAACCGTGTGAAGGTATGCATGTGAAATGTTTTAGTAGGTAATAAACAATTGTGTGTGTGTAATAATATGGAAATAAAACATTAGAATTATAACATAAATCGTCGCGTGAATGTATACGAAATACCTAATTCCATTTTCTAATGTTAAAATGATACATAATCGTAGGAAAATTAGTACATACTTACATACAAAAAAATTGTTTGGTTTGCAAGAAAATAAACGTTGCTTAACGTAGTCAATATTATTAAGAACTAGCTGTTCCGCGGTTTCACCCCCGTTGCTCAGCTCCTAATAGTTATAGCGTAATGTTAAATAGCCTACACTATTCTTCATGAATGTGGTTATCATAATACACAAAAAGAATTTTTCGAATCCGACTGATAGTTATACAGATAGCGTGTTCAAACAAACAAAAAAAGCTTTATAGATAAGTAGAGATAACAGATCGACCGACGATTCTTGGTGGTTTTTTACCAGTAGACGCCATGAAACGCCGAGTATGAACAGACAGCAAGGAACATAATACTCTCTGACGAGAGACAGACAGTCAATAGCTTATGGGACAGCCACCGTCCGTTTCCCCACCGTCAACACAGCGGCATCCTCAGGAGTTCTGGCGACCTTACTTCCCACAGGTACACAGCCCTACCGAAGAGTAACATTATTCGGCTGTGGTGTTCTGTAAAGTGGAGGTACTTCCCCAGATTATACCTTATCTCTACCTTCTTAATGCTATGGATTGTTTAGGGCATAAATTTTCTGTTATGCAGCCAAACGACTAACTAGTGCGATCAAGAAACATTGACCCATTCATATAATTTAGCGATTTTGGCATACCATCTATTCTTTATTCGCAATGCATCAACAATGGCATTAACACTTTATAGCACGGCTTATCCTTTATTGTAATTGCATGAGTAATTTACTTACAGATGAATGATGGCAGACTCTTAAACACTCCGTACTTCATGGTTTAGTAAGAATTGTAATTAGCCTGCTGCCTGCGTATTTACCTCTTTTGTTGACTGTACAGACAACTTCAAAGGAAACTGTTTATCAATTAAATCTTGCTAATTTTGTTTGTTATTTTGTGCATCTGTATGATAAAGGAGACTTAGTAGATTATTATTTTATTTTAGAACCTTGATTTCCTTCTATGATTGCGCAGGCGCTAGTCAAATCCTTGATAAGTCAAATCCTATATTCGTCAAAATCTAAGTTAAAATTCCAAAAAAGTCGTCGACTTTTGCTGTTGCCTGTACATTCACACACAAAATTTATTCGATCTCAATTCCTAATGATTTTTTCGCAGTATTACGCGAATGTCAACGCATGGAATAAATTCCTTTTGTGTAACTGATCTTGTTAAAAACCAACACTCGAAGGTGATATACCATTTGTTTACAAAGACATATATAAGAGCGTTTGTAAATGTAAACAGCGTTTTAATGTCAAGTATATTGATATTTAAGTTTTAGTTGTATTACTTTAATGTTCTTGTCAATTCTATTGTTTGACAAGAACTATGTAGCTTGGTTACAATAATCAAATGATAATAATGATGTGTGGAGTTGGAATGTCTTCAAATGATTGACAAATAGATTTATTTCTAGATTATTTATAATGTCTGATTTAACATAGGTACCTAGATAAAAAAATGTAGCAAATTATTAGGGTAGGTTAGTTTAGTGTATTCCCTTCTATTATTTTTTGTTATTTCCTGTGGTGAATTAAAGTCAGTTATTACCAAAACTTTATACGGTTTTCAGTGTTTAGTTGAATCGTCTGACACCTTTGAACTCAAATATCAATGTTTAATGACTAAAACGAACTAAGACACTTTTTCCTCTGAGCTAATAATAATTTTATTTTTTATATTTTTAAATGTTTTTTTTAGTAATTTTTTTATTGAAATATTTAAAAATGTAAAATAATATGTATATAAAATGAATAAACGGAACAGTATTTTAATGAACGGAAAACCTTTTTAATCGGTAAGTACCCTACTTACCGATTAAAAAGGTTTTCCGTTAGCTACTCTAGTATACTTACCTATAAGTCTTTAAACCTACAAAATATTTCAAGAACTTAACGTAACTTTAATAAAGGATAATAACAAAGTATACACGAACTAAACCCCATCCTAAGAGACAAGAGACATTTTATCTAAAATTTATTAGTCGTTAAATTAACGAAGGATATTCGTCGGAAGCTATTTGTTGCAAACAACATTCTTCAGCGGCCATTTTAATGTTTAATTGTTTACAAGCGCCTTTGAAGTATTTATAGTGCAGTACTTACTGAAGACGGTGATTTTCGTTGTAATTATTTTGTGTTATAATGTGTTAATATAGAATTCTGTAAGTTTCATGTGAATAGGAACTTGTAAGCAAGCGTGCGCCATCGTCGCCAATATTTGTGTTGGTGTATGAAAAATAAAGCAGGAGATAAATTAATTTTGCTATACTTATTTTAAATACTTAGTATGTGTATATTAGATAATAAGTTATGTATATAGGTAAATATTGTAAATTAAAAATTTGAATAAATAAAAAAAAATGCTATATAATAATTAATTGCTATGTGGCAATACACCAAAAGTTAATTAGACCGTCGTAACTAACACTAATCAAAAGTGACACTAATTAAAAAATCAAATGATATCAATCATACCTATCACACTCGCCCATACATACAAACACCTATAATATCATGAACGAGTATAATCCGAAGCGCCACGTACAAACCGGTCTAGCTATACATACATCCAGATTATGGTCTACATAGCGACCGGTTGCGATTTTGCGACTCGCACGCAACTCGTTGCGTAACAACCGTCTGATTGGTTGACATGCCGTTAACCAGTGACACACGGTTCATTAGGGCAGGCGACTTGACATTAATTTGGTTTTTAGTCTAGTTAATTATTTATATGGAAACATACTGCGGTGTAGGTATTTACTATTTTTGTTTGGCTGGCTTTAGAGTGATGGCATCTAGCCAATGGAAAACTTGAATTTTATTACTTACCGTCATAGGTACTTCGTAGAGAATAGAGACAGCGCGAATAATTTTATACTGTTTATTCATACGTTCGCAGACTTTGCAAGTTAACTAAATGAATGTCTATCGATTAATTTTATAAAAATACGAGTATATTGCAGTAAAATGAGACATAGTTAAAATTCTATTATTTGCGGCCGCAGGAGGCCGCTCGTGCATCTACGCATCCAAAGTATCCTCTCTTTATTTGCCTTTAATTTTATGCAGACAAATTGCCGCACTCACACTTATACATCAGAAAAACTTGTCATAAGGGATTAAGACATTAAGTTTATCAATCCCGGTAGGTATTGGCATAATCCTTTCATAAACAAAACAAATTCAAAGATATATTTTAAAATGTCTAAATATATCTTCTAAACTATTGGTTTAATTGGCTGAAATAATCTCGTATTTCGTGTCAATCTTTCCATTGCATGCGCATATAAATATGTGCACAAACCGGTTCTACATGTGGCCGATGACTCTCACGCGTATGTTATTGCATAACGACCGGGTAATTGGCACGCCATGCTTGCCCGAGGCACACTGTTAGGTAGACCGGAGAACATTGAAGGAATTACTGTCATAAATACCTACCTATGTAGTTATGACTAGGTAAGTTATTGAGGATCGTGCAGTGAAATGTTATTGGAAATCGCGATTTATTTATCAGTGGAACGCAGCTCCGCCCGCATTAACCCTTAACTAATGAGGTGAAAAAAAATAACATAACTAATGAGGTGGGAACCAAGCGAATTGGAATCTTAATAAAACATAAACAAGAAATAATAATAATAAAAAAAATACCATGGTAGACAGTTTTGTCTTGAGTTTACTTATTTTAAACATTAAAATGACTTAGATCGGAATTATAACAGTCCTAATTTTGCATTATTTCATAACTGTACACTTTTCTTAGGCTTGAAATAAAAAAATATATGAAAAATTTTCAGAAACAAAAAAAATCACATTTTTTCAGGCGAAAATAAACATTATTTTAGTAAATAAAAATGAATTGAATATAACTTCTTGTGAGAAAAAAATAACACAGCTCTTTGAAACCTACATTTTTTATTGATGGTTGATAATTTTCTTCTCTCTCATCATCAAAATGGTCTTTGACCCCTCCAGGATTATGTCTGATTGACTCGCAGAACAACTAAGATATTTTTTTGTTCACACAAATAAACAATTATTTTTAAAAAATAAGTCTACTAAAAAAGTTAAGTAACTAATGAGGTGGGTCCACTGGACCCAAGCAAGCTCAAAATCTTACCTTTGGAGTGGCAAGCCAAACAGGTCCTTCCGCCCACGTGTGCGTCGGCCACCTACAGGAAAGTACTGGGAAGCGGAGCGAGCTCCAGCACATACAGCGAATTTTAGGCCTATTTTAAAATTTCGTCTGTATCCACTGGACCCACGACATTAGTTAAGGGTTAAAGCTTTTAATTAAAAGCTAATTAATTGCTTTAGCTGAGGTAATTACCCAGAATGGAAAGAATATACCCTGCATCCTTTTCTTTTTCTAAGTGACCTCGCTGCAAAATCTCACCGAAATCGATTAGGTACCTATTTAGTTCGTATCTGAAACGAATTTTTGCAACATATTCAAGTTAGTGTGAGTAAACGAATCGCTTGAGGTAGGTAATAGCATGGATCCATTTTTTATCAAATGGGCCTAGACCTTACGATTTTTTGTTTAAAAAGTATTTCAACTTCTTTTATAATTGTGCTTGCAAACTTATGTGAGTAGGTATATTCCTTGTTTTTCATAGAAGGACACCACATTACATAGTTATGTATCCATTAAAATTCAAATGCACAACCAACGAATTCGCCAACAAATCCTTACAACCGTTCACCAGACTTAATGCCCGTATGTCCCTTGCGTTGTCGCGTGCTCCCGCGCACGTGCGTCATACCATGACGCCGATAACTTGCTTCAACACTTTCTTTGTTTTAGCGTAAACGCAAACAGAATACAATACCGAGTTCGTGTGCTAAAAACATCGATGCTGAGAATTTCCGATTTCGTGGATAGAAATCTGGTTTCGACAATCGAAAGTTTGATAAAGGAGGCAAGTTGTTGGCGCAGTGACTATCTGCTAAGTGGTTGAACTCTTTATGATGACCGTCAGGGACACAGTCTACAGTGGCGTGCCCAGAGGGCAGCCCGACGAATTTTTACGTTTTAGACAATACTTACTTTTGTTCATTTTTAAACCATTTAAACGATTTAATATATTTAGCCACACACATAACACAATACAACCTAAGTAAGATAACACATTACACAATATACACAACATACATGTGGCAATTTTTTCATGAATGTAAGTGAATTTTAATGTACGTATTGCTGTAATAACGACATTTACTCACTTAAATTCATGAAAAATGAACATAATATATGAATATCCTCTAAAACCAAAAAAATGCGTTGGGCTTGCCCTTTAGGCACGCCATTAACAGTCTGAAATAAAAATATATTTGTATGCTTCCTGTTTAGGCAGATGTGCCAGCGGAAAACCTTTTTTCAATTTGTTTTAATAAGAGTGTCACTGCTTCATTACATAAGTTACTTAAGAACTTATCTATCCCTCAGATCATAGAAAAAAGGAGATATTTCAAGCATGACTAAAACTTGTCGTAAAATAAAATATAAAACTTTTGACCTACATTGAACGCACGAACGTCTAATCGAGTGAATGCACCAATTACCGTCCAACCATAGAGCATTACCTAATTAATTATCAAACAACTTAGTTTACACATAAGTTATGCATTCATAACTCGGTTAAGTGAAATTTAAATGTTATCGCGTTAATTGTTAAGCAGAGCGTGGTTTGCGTAACTTCAAGGTTACGATTGTCCATTATGTGGGCACACGTGTTCTTAAGACAATAAACATCAGCCCATTATTGTTAACTAGCCTCCGCCTGCGGCTTTGCCCGCTTTTAAACAGAATAAAAAGTAGCCTATGTGTTATTCAGATGTATAAGCTATAGATATTACTGTTAAGTTTCATCAAAATCCGTTCAGTAGTTTTTGCGTGAAAGAGTAACAAACATCTATAGTCCATAGATACATTCATAGTCAGTCCATACATCCATCCATCCTCACAAACTTTCAAATTTATAATATTAAAGTAAGAAGTAAGATATGCTAGTGGAAATGCTTCTGCCGTTACTCTTCAGAGATATTCAACATTTTTGATGATTTATATGGTATAATCATAATAATAATAAAAGCAGTGGAATGCGCTGCCCAAGTGGGTGTTTCCCAACAGTTACAATCTGAGTATCTTCAAGTCAAGAGTGAATCGGTTTCTTCTAGGCAAGCGTGCTCCATCGCAGACCGTATCATCGCTTAACATCAGGCGAGATGGCGGTCAAGCGCAAGCCTTTCATCGAATAAAAAAAAAAGATAATATCCCCAAACAATATTTGCAAAGCAATTATAACTATGTAAACCGTGAGATGGTCAAATATTTCATTTCTTGATTCTTCTCACGTACCGACGGGAAAGGCCGTAAAAATGAACGAAAATGCCTCGCTTTGACTCTTGAATGTTTAATGAAGATGTTGAAGAAGGCTCTTTTGTACCTAGAGAAGGACTTTTTTAAAGGGCTTAATGGCGGTTCTGGACCTTAAAAGAGACGTGGTGAAAGTTTAAGATTCTTTTGCACGAATAAATTTACAATGGGTTCAAAGGGTAATCGAATTTTTTTTTACAAGTTTAGGAATATTGGCTTCTAATAAAAATTAAGGTACTACCTTTGGAAAACGGTTGGCTTTATAGGCACACTATAATATCTACCTCAAGGTACAAGTTCGTACCCAACAGATAACAGCAGCAGGCGACGTGTCGCCGCGTCATATCGCAGCGATACGTCGTGGCGTCATGTCGCTGCAGTCATGATTCCGAACCCAACTGCAGACGGCAGCAGCAAACGGCTGCTGCGAACCCTGGCTAGTGCGATCTCGAAACACATCACAGCTCAAGACTAATTAGTTAAGTCTCAATGTATGAAAGTGTCCACCACTACTACTGATCTGAGGTTGGGCCACAGTGTCATCTGCCGCTTGGCCCGTAGCGGCAGCTACAGAAAGTATTTCATAGAAATAGTACATAGAAAACCAGTAGTGTCGCGGCGACATGTCGCTTGCTGCTGCTGTCTGTCGTCGGGTACGAACTCGTACCTTATGGATTTGCCGAAGCGTTGCCAACCTTAGAGACTGTCATTGAAATGTCTCATGTGGCTATAATTTCACGGGCTGCTTGGCGGCAAAATAAGCATAGTTTTAGTATACTTAGACAGGCGATTAGGTACTACTCTCAGATCATAGAAACATTTGACCGCACGGTTGTCGCAGTGGCTGAGAGATTGGCTGCTGCGCAACGTGTCGCGGGTTCGATTCCCGCATTGCACATAGGTCTGGCTGTTTGTGTATGTGAAATTTGTGTTTGTAAACACACCCACGATACAGGAGAAATCCTAGTGTGGGGCAACGTTTTTTTAAAAAGAAAAATAAGAATTATTGAGCTTGATGCTTCAATTTGCCCACATTGGGCGTAGTACAAAAGTACACGCTGGTAACGAACCGAACACGATCGATGATATAAATACAGTGTTTTAGTTTAGTGCTAGTGTTGAGTGACGATTAACAGTGTTAGATTGAGGGTGAGCGGAATTTTAAATGTGTGGGAGATCTTTATATTCACGAGGGGCGCTTGTAATTGTGTTGAAAAATGTACTAAAAGTGGCGACAGTTGTTCCCGTACTAATTTGCTATGATGGCATATCACCTTGTTTCTATGATCTGAGGTACTACTAGTACGTGACTATGAATAAGCTTACGGTCCGTCACCACCCATGGATAAAAAGTACTGTTTAACTCATTTGACAGATAATTCCATATAAATTCTGTCACAATCGGAAAATATAGAACTCATCCATAAATAATAGAATGATGTAATTACAAGATAACTACCATTCCAAAGTCGTGTCGTAGTAAATATAAAACGATGATCAGATTAAGTATTTATCATAATAAGGCAAGCTAAAAGAAATGAGAGACAAATTGGACGATTCAGAAGCACAGCAACAAAACTATCAGACCAAAAAATACGCAGCATATTTTTTGAAAGCTGTTTTGTTATTTTGGTATTTTGGCAACGGTTCCCGATGCTACGCTACGTAACTGACTAGATGGTTAACACATCCAGACAAGTATTTTTTTTTGTTTTCCTTGAAGAATGTGTGCAGTGTGCTGGTGTTTTGGGCTGTATTTTTAGGGTTAGGTAATATAATTAATTTAAACAGACGTAATGATTTTTTATGTATTATAATAATATTTAATAAAAAGCATAGATAGCTTAAAATCATGCGAAATTTGTAATTGCTACACGCAGTTTTCGATAAAAAGTTTGCAAGATACAAAAGTAATACCTATATTATATTATAATGGTTGCATTTTCCTCTTATTTAGGAACATTAGTAATGTACCACCAATTGCTAGTATCTACAGACAACGAAATAATTTACTAAGTATAGTACTTACCTACACGCAATATTAAATCATCATTTATTGCGAGCTTATTAGGTACTCAGATGATTAATGTCGAAAACTTGACTACGAGTACTAGGCATAAATGCAACATGAGTGAAAAGCTGTTGTATAAATTACGTGCCTTTTTTTTTTTTTTGAGGATGGGAAATCATCAAATGACCCCTCCCGCTCTAGGGTGGAGCAGAAGGGAGTGTCAGACTCTTACTGACTAAAACCCACCCGTGTTCCTTCCTTTGCCCTTTATGTTCCGGGTCAGCGGTATCCCTTTCGGACAATCCCGCTTTCCCGGCAGGCTTGGGCCCTAGTGGGCCCCCTCTTCGATGCTGACATCTCTTTGAGGCGCGCGTGGAACACTACGCGCCTTCGACCCGGGCCTGGTCCTTACCGGACGGCGAGCTACCCATTGCTCACCGTCCGCAAGCCCGCGCCTACGGTGATAAATTTACGTGCCTGCTACTTGTATTTTTATTGACTATTCCTACATACCAAAACTTATTAAAATCGTGTTTAACCAACGATATCCCGATCACATTAATTACATATTGGGCTACATTAGCCTGATATTTATTTTGTCCTTTATTAACAGTTATTTGGGCATCTTTCCAGTTATAAAATAATAAGTAAGAAACAGTAGGTGGTAGGTAATAACACTAATCAAGTTACTTACGGTTGGGTGCCGACTTTTTTCTCCTTATACTGTACTGAAGGTTAGAATTTCATAAGTAGGTACTGACCTGAAACCAAAGAAAAATAAATTAAATGAATCTTTTCTGAAATATTTTATCATACCTACCCACCTAAAGAAAAAGGACTACTACTACTATTCAAATAAGTAATTTCAATTACTTATTTGAAATTTTGAAAATAATACTTTTTGGAAAATTGGGATGTGATGATGTCTTGGGAACGTTATAATTCGTTCACAAGACGTCAATTCTATCAAAAATAATTTGAATACCTATAAATCTAGAAATACATAATTATGTTGTGCTACTGTAGATACCTAAATAACAATTCTTAGATCTTATTTAAATTACTGTTCTCATACATTATACAAAAATTCCTTGTTGAAAAAACGTTGTCATATATCACACATATTTTACATCAATACCGTAGGGTGAAGGTACCTGTTGACGTTTGCGTGCCACAGAATTATTACCGTAATTCCGCCATTTTGAATGTAAGTGTGTACCTATGTGTTACGGTTTCATTTGTCACATGGTGATATTTCAGTCGCGTGATTGGCTCGCCAATTTGTCCTTGTTTTAAGCGCGTTTAGCACGCAAACCTAGGTTTGGTTTTCATTGGGTAATTGAAATCTATTAAAGTGCTTATTATTGAATTAGAGGTTAATGTACTTTGAATAATGCAGTATATATATTTTTTTCTTCTGTCGATGTCACCGTGAACTCTCGTAGATACCTATATATAGCGCTATAATAGCGCTTGCCGTCTTCGATCATCTTAGTGATCGAAACTTGCCGTGGTAAAAAAAGTTGCCAGTCAGCGAGTTTGGTAAGGAAGCTAACCTGTGGAGGCACTAAAGATTTACTTTACACTCATATATTTATACAACTAAAGGCATTTATTATTTTGTAAATTTTCTATATTTTTATTATGCAAAAACTATTATATCAACTTTCGGATCTGCTTTCTAATCGAACACCAAAAAATAATCGCACAGTAGGTACAACAAAAAAATACTTCTAAACATTTCTGCTATCGAATCAACAAGTCACCAATCCATTTATAACGAAAGCCTATTTAAATTCAAAATCCCTTTGTTAACTTTGTTGTTCAAATAAATAACTGCAAATATCTACTAACAGAAGATTATTAAGTTAATAAATGTTAATTAATTAGTCCGTTCACAAGGAGTTATGACGAGCATTCGTTAAACAAAATTAATGCCGCTAACGAAATGTTTAGTGGATTAATAATGGGTATTTATCAAAACTAATTTGGAGGAAGTTATTTAGACATCACTAAAGGAGGATGTTTTGAGGAGGGTCCAGTCCTGGGTTCACTGCATGAGTCGGGAAAAATGTTATCGGGTTTATCCATTAGTATATTTTCCGTTTTAGAGTTTAGATTTGTGCTCAGTCGCCCCTTAAAACATGGGGCTTATGACTATAACTGGCAAAATGTTTATGTACTGGTGACTAGTTAAACGAAGGGCATATTGAAGAAGGGGGATTCAGTATTCGATACTAGTTCGATTAACTACGGCAGCCTAATTGCGTAACTCAATTTCTTTCGCCATCGCTTTCATTTTGACAGTTCAACAACATCCATTGCGGCGTTGAGCTAATTAAAGGAGCACGGATTAACAATCATACGGCGTAATGAATGTCAAAAACAATGCCATGGTGATAGCAATTGAGTTACGCAATTAGGCTGCGGAACCGACCTTGAAATTAGTAAAAACGTCAACTGTTCCATACAAAAATATCCTCTTATCATATCACCTGATAAAATGTATGGAATCTGCAAAAAAAACTCAAACACAAATTACTTATATTTTTCCCAATAGCTAATATTAATCAAGATCACAAATTGTGCTGCGTACAAAAATAGTTACAACAACTCAGTTTCTAAGAACGTCTGGTCTAAATACAGATTCAATTAGCCCATTAAAGCCCCACTCTTGACCTTGCTACTTACAGCGCGAATATACCTACGATTTGGCGGAAGATTACAATGTTATCTATACGAATATTATAAAGAGGAAAGATTTTTTTGTTTGTTTGTTTGTACCGAATAGGCTCCGAAAATACTGGACCGATTTTAAAAATTATTTCACTAATAGAAAGCTACATTATTACTGTGTAACATAGGCTACTTTTTATCCCGAAAAAATGCACAGTTCCTGTGGGACACGCAGACGAAGTCGCGGGCGAAGTGCTAGTTACAAATAAATGTATTGACTAGCTGTTCCCACGACTTCTTCTGCGTGAAAATAGATAAAAAGTAGCCTTTGTGGTTTTTCAGGTCCCAGTGGTCCCTTTTTTGACAAATTTCATCCAAATCCGTCCAGTCATTTCAGTGTAAATATAATAAAAGTAACGAAACCACACACACACAAACTTTTCACTTATGTATAATATGAATGTGATTTTTATTTGGGTAAATTCCTGTCTTTAATGTGGATTAAAGGGCCTGTTTTACTGTACTCGGATAGAATCTATCCATTAGATAAATTAAACTTATATTGTAATGTAAGATCGCTTGGGAATAAAGCAGTGTCTTACGTCACGGGCGCCATATTGAATCCCGAGTACAACGGAGGAGCTAAGACTAGAATCTTGAGTACAGCGAGGGATCCAAGCTCGTCCAAGATGAAGACATCCTTATCCCCGAAGAGAATACTCTACTTTTTACATCTTCTGCGCGAAAGTGAAAAGCAAGTATTAGAATCAGTCAAAGTATTTTATGAAAGTTATTATACATTACATAGTACACCTATTTCAAAAAAAGTTAACAGAATTGGCGAAATTTTTTATTTTTTATGTTCTACCCGATTTCCAAACAAATGTTTTATTTTTAATCAAGGTAAACTGGCACATCATTTATAAATATCAACATAAAAATCACGACCTGTATTAAACTTGATAGCAACTTGGGATAGGTCAATTTAGACTTATCAACTACAACGTTAATTTAGATTTATCAACAACAACGAGGTCACATAAGGTCGACGCGAGTTTATCGGCCGACAACTGGCCTTACTACCCTATCAACGGAAAGTGATAAATCCAGTTCTGCGTACATTAGCTGCTTGTAAAATGGCCGCCGAGAAACATATATTGTAAAAAAAACGTTTGCTTAGTTTTGACATGCAATTAAGTGTTGTTTGTGTGAAAACAGTTTAATCTAATTTGCAATTGTGCATTACTTTGTAGGTAGAAATGTTTTATGTAGGTTTTTTTGTTCCCGTGCTTATAAAAAAAACCCTCAACTATTGGCCTTAAAGGGGCATACAAAACTACAAAAACATTACCTAACCATAATCTAGGACAGTCGTGTTAAAGTAACAGTCTTTCATCACACACCAAATTGTCTCAGAATCCCCAACTTCGCTAAAAGAAATCATAAAGTACCTACTGAAAGAAAGAAGTGACATATTAATTGCAGTTCCGTAGCTGCACGTCTCTGCCATAATTTTAGACAGAATGGTCCGTACCAAAGTACCTACCTATCTAAATTATACACGGTTTCCTGATACCGCAGACATAATAATACAGTTTTAGGGGCAACGCAGACGACATACTTTTTGTGCGATCGAGCCTGCAGCGCTCGAACAATCTGTGCACTAAGTTTCGCAGATTGTTAGAGCGCTGCACAGCACTGCAGACTATGAGAAAAGTCTATCATCTGCCTTGCCCCTTACACTGACTTTATGTTAAGGAGGTGCGCACTTGGCGAAGAGTGAGCGTAACAAAATCTATACTAATATAATAAAACTGAAGAGTTTGTTTGTTTGAACGCGCTAATCTAAGAAAGAAAGAAAGAAAGAAAAATATTTATTTGGACACAGCACATAAAAGACAGACATTATGATAAGGTACCTACAGCAAAACAGAACACAAAACAATAAAAATAAATGCAAAAACGTGAGGTAGGTACACTAATTTCTATATCCGCACAGGTTTGTGTCTCACGGCAGGACCAAACATCTCTGGTACCACTAGTTGAATTCGAAAAATCTTGTTTGTAATATGATAGTCAGATTCATGAAAAATAATAAAGGCTATTTAACATCACGCTACGACTCTTTGGAGCCGAGCAACGGCGCTTGAAACCGCGGGGCACAGTTAGTTACAAATAATTCTGTTGAGTAGTTTTTTGACAAGCTTCATTAAACGGTATTTAATTCATTACAGTTCACGGCTAAAAGTGGTTCAAATACTGGTAATGAATTCATACGATTGCTACAATCTTGTGTGTTTATGTCACATCAAAATTAAAAAAAAATAAACTTTAAACCGCCTTCGAAAAGTTAATAAGTTCAAAAATCTTCGAATCTTAGATATTTTTGTTTGTGTCAATACGAAAGAAGAGCCTAATATATGATTTTAAATGAACTCATACTGTTTGCGCCCAATATCAAAATATGATTTTAATTACTTTAAAATCATGTTTTCAATTCAGGAAAGATGAAAACATCTAAATCATTTAAAATCTTCACGCCTCTGCATCACCGTTGAACTGTATGATCAATTCAAAATATTACATGACTGTCATGTTTGATAACACGATCTTTATTTGTTTTTATCAGTCAGCTGTGGACCCATTGTCTTTGTATTGTTACCTTTGATCTGTTATATTTTGTTATGATATTGAAAATTCATTGTATGACTTCCGCTATCAAAATATTCATAATGTCGTTAGCCTAACAGTGACGTAAGCTGCACATGGATGAAGAAAACGTCGCTACCGAGCTGCAGACTACAGGCTGCAGCTCGGTAGCGAAGTTTTGCAGCGTAGCGATGTTTTGTGGCGATTATGCATTTTCATTCAACTCGCCGCACACGCCGTTCACAATACAGGTTGCGTCGATCACCTACCACAAATGGCTATCGCGCACTTAAGCTTCAGCACGCGTGACCAACTCCATCTCTATTCCACTCAGAATAGACAAAGTTCTTTCTATCCAACTCGTTATCTCTTCTGCCTGAGCACGCGGCGTGCTTGGCGTTGTAGATTTTTGTCGACTGAAGAATAGAAACATTTCTTATCTTCATTTTTAACATCGCCTTGCTTAAATCGGTAGAAATCTTTCTATAATCTGTCACTTTGTCTATTCTTCTGTCGATAAATCCCGTTTCTTTAGTGCTCATGCTATGCGTAGGTATTGGCGACGTTTGTGACGACGACTTAGCGGCGAAGCTTAAAATTAAAGTAGTAAGAGGAAGTCTACTATTATGGTTTCCGGTATAGACTAAATCACAAACTACTGAAGATACCGCAATGTGCTAAGGACCGGTTGTCAGACTATCACACATCATGACAGATAGTTCAATAAGGTTACAATTTACCTACAAAGTGACCTTTCCAACTGATAATGACCTTCCCACAATGTCCCGTCAATTCTCAGAAAACAATGACTAAATTAATTCATCCAATCTACAAGATCTAGCAACATCCAAGCGGAACAGTTGAACAGCGAAAAAAAAAAACAAATGATATTAGTCATCGAAACATCGAATCATGCGCAGCTGTCGAGCGTTATTGTGTAAAGTTGTTTAAGGGGCGGAGGTTAATCAAGTCTTTCCTGCACCAAATTGTATTGTTACAGCGAGTTTTCTTGTTAAAAATACATTTGGGACTATTAAGAGTCTATCTATGTAGGCTATTATTTTGAAGATGTGTTCTCCTTAAGATACTAGATAAAAAAATGATTAGAAAACGCAATAAACTCGACGGCGTAATATTTAAAATAAAATATGTAATAGCACAGATAATATAATACTATACGTACATATGCCTCATCTCATACAAAGAAATGTGACCGATTTAGCGCGGGCTATTTTCGGGCTATACATTTTTCCGTGCTTAAAGCATTTTTCAAAATTTGAACAAATATTTTTCATGATGTATTTTTTCATGTTTTCAATTTTACACAAACTTCAATAACAAATCGATACATATAACGCCATCTATTATGAGTTATTTCAACAAATGTTACTTTGTTCCTGATGAGACCCCGTGGTTATAGGTAGGTACCCTATGTTACTCCTACAATGAAAATGAATGTAACGTTGTCGTCTCAAAATGTTGAAATCCATTAAGTCCTTTAAGTGCGTGTCAAAGAAATATACATACACTCAAAAAACATTACCCTCTACTTACCTAGTCTAGAAAATTACCTATAATTTAATTATGATTCCAAATTTCTCAGAAATCAAAATCCTTTTTCACTCATACATAATTCATTATTCTACCTTTCATCTTAAAGGGTAGAAGATTCACACGAAAATAGACATCGAAATCAAAATTAACATATAAATCACTTGCGAGAAAGTAGATCGTTGTGTCACGCAAATGTGACATAATGTCTTGTGACATAAATTGTGGCCACTGTCACATTGGTAGATAATAATGGTGATGAGCTTTCTACAGCATACTATGGAATGTTCTCACGGTTTAAGGAGAAAATTAGGAACAGTACTGTATGTATAGTGTAGATATACATAATATGTCTCCATAAATGGAAATTTGTGTTGCTCCACAACCCAACTATTGGGTAATACTGACATTTGGATGTTAGACCTGTAGCCCTATCATGAGTTTTTTTGACGTATAGTTTCGTTAACGTAAGCATATTTTGAATTTAAAATACAGCAGTTCTGGAACATTTTGATAAAATTTTATACAATTTGCACATTTTAAAAAATACAGAGTAATTAATTAAGTATTTAATTTATATAAATATTATGTAACAAACGTGTATTTTCAATTCAAAATATGCTTAGGTTAACGATACTACACGTCAAAAAAACTCATGATCGGGGTACAGTTGTTAGACTTTCGGGCTCCTGACTACCCGTAACGCGACTGTCCGCGGCTGTCATGTAGCCACGAGCACCTCTAGAAGTATGTACTATATATCCGTACCAGGCGTGAATAGGTTGATATGTCGACTTACATATATATTTTTTTAATGCATATGTACCCTTTAATAAGAGAGTTAATAAAAAAATTACATGTTTGCTATGTGCGGTAAAACAAGATCTATCGACTTATTCACCCTATGAAAGAAGCAATTCTAATGCATAATATGCATTAAAAAAAAATATATGTAAGTCGACTTATCAACCTATTCACGCCTGTATATGTGTATATTTTATAAATCAGGTACTATGATTGACTTATTATTAACTGACAGACAATGCAACATTTGAAAGGAAAGGGAAAGGAAAGGACCCTAGAGGTGCACTAAGAAAGGATTTTTTTAAATTCTAACCCTAAATGAGAAAGTTTGTATGGAAAGAATAACGGTATTGTTTTGTTTTTCGACTTCCAAACAGACGAAGTCGCGGGCACCGCTAGTTGTAAATAAATATTCTTACATATTATTCTGTTATTACTTATTACACATTATTATTTTTATCGAAGTTATTGTCCGTACGTCATTACAACAGAATCGAACCCGACAAAGGACTCGCCAGGTCAGTTCGAGGACGTGAGGTCATACGAGTATATTGTTTATCAGTATTATTCGTATTCGTATTACATACGAATACGAAGTAGAGACACTTTAGTTGGGTACTGTTTCATAATTTTATTAATATTCTTTATTGTACACACAAATATTTATGGAAATATTATGTGCAAAGGCGAGCTTAATTCAAAATTAGAGCGGTAGAGAGATTTAAGACTATGAGACTATGATTACACACAATTTTAGTTTAGTTTGTAACGAAGACCCATACGGCTATAATAATATGACTGACATAAATAGGAAATCTATAATTTTGTAAAATTTTTAAAATCATCGATCAATATTTGTGAAAAGTTCATGAAAAGAGAATCATCATCAGAAACGTTGTTTGGCGTCTGAAATAGTATTGGGTTTTACTTTTTTGGACAATCTTTTTACAAATAGCTTGACTTGCTACAGTCTATCTGTTATTTATTACTAGCTTCCGCCCGCGGCTTCGCCCGCGTTTTTCGGGATAAATGGTAGCCTAGCCCATGTGTTATTCCAGTCTATCTGTCTGTCTATTCTATCTATCAGTGTGCTAAATTTCATCCAAATCCCTCCAGCCGTTTCAGCGTGAAGAAGTAACAAACATACACACACACCCACACACACAGACACAAACAAACTTTCGCATTTATAATATTAGTGTGATACTCGGCCGTTGCGGCGTTGCGGCCGTTGCGAGGGAAAGAGGGTCCCCAACTATCATACTTGCAATCATTTCAACCCGCGATCATTCACTTTTGATACATATAGGTATCAATTTTGACATTTCTCAAGTCCTACCAAATATAATAGCGATAAACTACTGTAAGGTCTTTAGACTTTGTGATACTACTATGGTCTTATAAGCATCTGCCAATCACGTTTGTGTATTCCATATTCAAAACAACAGACCAACATTCTTGTAGCGAATGGACCAACAGTAACATTTGACATAATTTTTCAAGTCCAACAAAGGACTTTCAGGGTCAAGCCGAGGACGCGAGGTCACAAGGACATACTGTTTATTAGGGTTCCCTATGTTGGCGTTTACAAAATATTCTGTATTTATGTTATTAATGTAATATTTTTGTTTTTTTTTGCGAATACTAGGTAGGTACCTAGTCAGCAAAATTATATTTTTTTTCGGGAATGAAGTTAATAAAAAATGGCAGCTAATGGATCGGTGGAAAATGGTGATTTTCATAATTATGTCAATGTTATATGTAACGGTAAGTATAACTCTTCACATTCATGACCTGCCTTAGAAAGGGACCCATTGTTGATCTAGCTATGTTTGGTGAGGTAACACTATTTGGCAAGATTACTGAGACAATGTTTAACTAAATAAATGAGTATTCCATTTTATTTCATCCCCTCTATTATGATTATTAAAACGCGTTTTTACATAAAACAAATATTCGTCTGAGATTTTGCTTTGTCTGTACGCCCTTACACATTATTGTATTTTTATTACAAACAATTCAAAATTAGGTTACTGTTTTCATAAGCTTAACGGAGTAGTTGACGTAATTTAATACAAAATGGAGGCGAAGGACGCCCAAGGTCAATGTGAGGACGCAAGGTCACAGGACCAACTGTTTTGGGTTCCGCATACATTAGGTGATTAGGTCAAATAAAACGTTATTCACGTCGTTCATTTGATTATGTTTTGGATAATTTTGTTTTATTTATGCTGATGGTTGTGTAGTTTATATCGCGCATTACAGGCTTCCTGATAATTATAATAAAACATGAGCTGTTGGCTTTAATTAATAAAATGAGCCATATAATCATTTAATTACTACTATCTAAAGGCTAGCGGTCACTTAATCGAGCCATATCAATCGCAGTCATTCGCCTCTCATAGATTTACTCTGAAATCAGGTGGTGTAAGTAATATCTATGTAAGTCGATATAGTTTCCGAATCCCATGAAAGAAAAAGTACTATAGCCTAACAATACTTTTATAAATATTCATATTTTATCGCGTTTTAGAAATCGAAAGTACGGAATCATTTCGCAATCACCTCGTATCTCATCCGTGTCGTGTTTTGAATGTCCGAATTACTACGAACGGGCCCGAAGTCCATTGTTTAGATCCTGATTTATATTCAAATGATGTCACTTCGCCAGAAATTATGAGGTTTTGTTTTGGCTTTTGGAAATAACTCAAGGAAGGAAATAGAATTAGATAATAGGTACATAATTAAAATGATCAATGACTAAAGTTTTTCATGAGCATGGTTCTATTCTAACAGTACAGGAAAATATTATGAAGAACTCAGCTGCATGGTAATATCCTGTCACGGGATCTCATCAGGAAGAAAGAAATACTTGTTCAAATAAATCATAATAGATGGCGTTATTTGTATTGATTTGTTATTGAAGTTTGTGTAGAATCCAGAACATGAAAAAATAGACCATGAAAAATATTTGTTTTAAAAATTTTAAAAATCCTCTAAGCACGAAAAAATGTATAGCCCGAGGACTTTTTACCGAGGACGTTTCTTTGTATGAGATTAAGCATCTGTATGTAGTATTTTATTAACTGTGTCTCAGTAAATCTTAGCACATCACACTTAATGATTAGGTACCTACTGAAAGTTTCCTAATGGCTAGAGACCTATCATTAGACTTGACTTGAGAGTCAAAACAATAGGATCATGTTCAGCAGCAAAGCATGCCACCAACACCACATGTTTAATGGGATGGTTATACAGGGTGTAAAGTGAAACGAGAAGATTCAGTATTAGATACTCTTTGACACTAATTCGATTGACCAACCATGAAACCACGAAAAAAAAAATCCACCGTTCCACTGAAAAATATCCCTATCACTTGACGAAATGTTTGGAACAGCACAATTTTTTTTCGTGATTTCAAGATTGGTCCTGCAGTTAATCGAACTGGTGTCAAATACTGAACACCTTCAATGAGTCCCTCGTTTAACCTCACACCCTGTATAACATGAAAAAGTAAATAAAAAGTAAAATACAGGTCTTAGGCATTCACTGCCTGACAACAATAAATCACCATCATAAGTTACAATCTAACGATGAGTTGATAACTATAACCACTAACACGTCTTGCCTTCAAGTGGCGACTATTCAACACAATTTTTTTCGGTTAAACAATTATAAGATGGCAATTACTAGCATCTGTGGATTTTTTCCTAGACGACTGTTTAATGAAGAAGAGGCACTGTTAAACATTGCATTGTAGGTGTAATCTAATGAACGCCACACAAGCAAGTCTTAGTGTACCTTCAACCACTTGATCTTGTGTGGCAGTCACAAATAGATATTTTTCTTTCAAAATTATGTGCTGTTCAACCATCATTAAATTACATATGAAGCGACAGCGACATCTACCGGCAACATCAAGTAAGTATACTTCTCTTTATAAATAAAATTGTTACTCATTGTACATTAACATAATTACAATGTGTCCAACTATTTTTGAGTGACGCAGACTGACAGATCGCGATAGCGAATTAGGGCTTCCGCTGCCGAGAACGCGATAATTATAATATTTATTGTTTCAATTGTACATTATATTATGGTCTCTATGTCATATAAAAAGAGATATGCTGGCAAGCAGGTGGCCAACCGAATGGAAAGTCGTTACTGCCTGATATATAAGAGTCTTGTAACATCTAGAGATCATGGCAATCTTATCTTTCTCTAAAGGCCGATTCACATCAAATGAGCGATTCGCTCATTTTATCCTCACTCTATCAAATTCTTTTAGTAAATCAGACGTAGGTAGAGCATTCTTTCGTTCTTCTGTCTGCGTTCACAAATATTTTATGGAATATTCTAAAAATGCTCGCTTGTTATAAAGTGTACTAGAGCGTGCGAACAGCAGCTTGACGCTTTAGTTTGGTCAATATTAATAATAATATAATTTGGTCATAAATTAAAACGTACACGCTGGTGACACGATGGACCGAATGTGATCGATGATACAAATACAGTGTTTCAGTTTAGTTCTAATGATGAGTGACGAATAGCAGTGTTAGATTGAGAGTGTGCGGAATTTTTAATGTGTTAGAGATCTTTATATTCACAAGGAGCGCTTGCAATTGTGTCGCAAACTGTTCTAAAAGCGGCGACAGTGGTTCGCGTGCTAATTTGCTAAGATGGCATACTTACCTCCTTTTTTGTATGATCTGAGGTTGAAATCCATCAAGCCATTAAGACTACACAGCATGTCAAAGAAATAGACAAACATACATACCTACAAACAAACACTCAAAAAACATTACTCTTTTTTATATGCGTAATAGACGGTGAACTGCCACTTGTCATAGTCATTACTCCGTGTTATGGACAGATGACCGGGCATCACATGTTTAGACCATTATCGTTAACCTACGGTCCCAGTTATCAATGTTATCATAAACAGCCATTACGAGCAGTCATAAGTTCGAAAGTCATAACCGGTGACCTTAAGATGGGTTATCGGTATCGACATTTAGATTGTGCAGTACCCCTATCATGAGTTTTTTTGACGTATAGTTTCGTTAACGTAAGCATATTTTGAATTTAAAATACAGCAGTCCTGGAACATTTTGATAAAATTTTATTCAATTTGCACATTTTAAAAAATACAGAGAAATTAATGAAGTATTTAATTTATATAAATATTGTGTAACAAACGTGTATTTTCAATTCAAAATATGCTTACGTTAACGATACTACACGTCAAAAAAACTCATGATCGGGTACAGGTCAGATAACTACACATTGTAAATATTTATACTGTATCCTTTTTTAGGGTTCCGTACCTCAGAAGGAAAAACGGAACCCTTATAGGATCACTTTGTCGTCCGTCTGTCCATGGCAAGTCCGAGGTATCTGCTCATAGATGGCGCCACTACAGTCGGACTGCTCTAGATTTAAGCGAGATATTCTGCTGTGCGGGCTACTTCTCTTATTATACCTACGTATAGTAATATCATTGCTGACTCGATTTTGTTGAAGTGTGGCAAAGGAAAAACTGGTTCCTAGATTACATGGAATCCTTCGATTAGGAAAATTTGGTTAAAGTCACTTTTTTTTTTTTTAAATGGTTGCTCCCCGACGTCGACAGTTACAATCTGGGTGTCTTGAAGTCACGAGTGAATTGGTTCCTTCTAGGTAAGCGTGCTCCATCGTAGACCGCATCATCGCTTAACATCAGGCGAGATGGCGGTCAAACGCAAGCATATTTTCAAACAAACTAAAAAAAAAATTAACGCGAGTGTAGCTGGAGTATGAACAGTTTCCCTCAAGAAAACGTACTAGGAAAGCTTCAGGTATATTAGGTACCTAAGTACTACTTCAGATTTTTAACTAGTAATTAGCCAAAACAATATTGCAATACAAACATTTTGTAAAACAAATAAATCGCTTAGTACATCCTTTCAACTCGAACAAAACTTGGCTGGACACATTTTAATGGTGTTTAATATAGGAGTGAACAATGCTCACGAAAATTACGCAGCATGCAGTCAACAGCAGCTGAACAATAGTGGAGATTCGTTAGTGATACGTAAGCGGTACCTCGTACCTACTAGGAAAACTCGAAAAGTCGAGTTACAAATTGTAACTTTTTGCCAGTGGTGGGTAAGTGCATTCATGGGTCATTCGGTTCCCTTCGAAATGCTTGAGTTAAATGACGCTGATTCATGCGTCATGTTCGGGAACGGGCGCTGTCACTTGGGACTGGTCATCTCTAGACTGTCAAGACAAATATTTGGAGTTAGTATCTTATATCATTACTTCTAGATTAATCTTTTATTTTTATGCACATCTTTTACATTGTTCTCACATTGTGATAATTGCGCCTTGACAACAATGTAATCATGGAATTGTAACATTTTGATATAAAAGAGTATAAAAGCATGGGGTTTCTTGCTCGTTCTTCTCCATAGGAATCTACGTTTTGGAACGAGCATCTAGCTTCATCTTGTTTACTAATTAACTGACTCCTTGACAATTCAAAAGCACCTGTAAGTGGTCTAATTGGAATAAACGCTTTGACTTTGACTTTTTTTTGTACAGCAGGCTGTATTATCTTGCCACTTTGCATAGAGATGGTTATGAGAATTGCTTGAGAAAACTGCTCAGATGGCGTCTAAATTGGTGGAAAAAAGTTCTCGAACTTGTGATATGCGGATGATACGGCCTTATTCACTATTAGTATTTTCCACATAGAAAACTTGCTACAGAAAAAGAAAATAAATCGCGCCAAAACCAAAATGTTGATCGGGCCAATAAGTAACTCGCTAGAGGTTACACATATAGGGGATTCTGTAAGTAGATCTATAGAGACACTTTTAAGTTTCTTTTTTTAAATTTTAGCTTGAAATAGAACAGGCTAATTACAATTTGTTACAATTTCCTTAGCTCGAACTCACTTTTCCGAGTTCCAATCGCATCTCGTAGTACAGGGTTGTGCATACCATTGCTGTAGAACAATACTCTATGATGCTTTGTTCCAAACGCTCTATAGACAAGTATGTACCATATATGTAGTAACCCGAAATGGTGTTGCAAGTTTAAGCAAACACTTATAGGGGTAGACAGATTTCCAAGTGTATGTTAGAACAATTGGTTCGAGCCAATTGTTTAGAAACCGTAATGTTGTACCGTTGCTCGAGTTTTTAGGGGAAATATTCTTCGAACTGGAATGCTGCTAAGCGGGAGTAACAGGTATGGTGGAAGTACTTCCTCAGACGAGCTCTTTCATAAAATATGTAAATGCAAAATAATGACACCTGGCTCTGAACTTGATAGGTACTAAGAAATTTAGTACACACATCAATTGAGCCAGGTGTCATAATAAATTTAATTCGCCCGGGTTGTATGACTTTTTTTATACGACAATGGTGACAAACAGCCCGCTTAGCATGACCAATTCTATATCTATTCTACCAAAGAATAGACAAGGTTTTTTCTATCCAACTCGTTATTTATCACTTCTGCCAGGACGCGGTGACCCATGCTTGGCTTGTCAGAATTTTGTCTACTGAAGAATAGAAACATTTCTTGTCTTCACTGTAGGTATGCATAAAACGGTAGAAATCTTTCTAAAATCTGTCACTTTGTCTATTTTTGTTTAGACAAAACCCGTTTCTATTGTAGTCATGCTAGGCCGGCTGACTTATAGTAAGCGCTTTTCTTATTCGTTCTTCTCCATGTGAATCTATGTTTTGGAACGGACAACTAGCTTCAACTAACGGACAAACTGACTGACAACTATTGCTTGACAGTGAAAAGGGCGTGTAAATGGTCTAATTGAAATAAATCTTTTGACTTTGACTTTGACGGTTATCGTAGCCTATGATCGTTGTCGATCTTTTCAAATAAGGATTCGCTGTAACTACAGCTGAGGAAACAAGCAGCTAGGAGGTCTGTCGACCTTATTCACCACAAGAACACAACACTACCGAAGAGTAGCGTTATTTGGTTTTGGTATTCTGTAAGGTGGAGATACTTACAGTATTCCCAAATTAATAATGCGCATGCAGATCTTCGCTAATTGTCTCTTTCTGTCTATCTATCAGCACAAAATACATAATTCTACTAAATTATGCATGAAGAAAATTCACTTAACCACTCTATATACATATCGTCTTCGACGCTCAGGGAATACTACCGTTGCCGAACAGTGACGAAGATTTCTATGCGCATTATCACTTTGGGAGACCTGTACCAATTCAGATTTGGGCGAGATATTCTGCTGTGACCTCTCTTAGCTCTTTTACAAAGATCTTTACTATTGTAAAATTGTATGACTCTATCATTGTAAAGCTTCGAGAGTCTCTACAAGTATTATCAGAAAAAAAAAGAATAAAATGTAATGTATTTATGTCCTTATCAAAGGTTTCAAGGACAAGTCGTAAGTATTATCTTAATGGCAGTTCAATGTAGACATTTTCCTTTATCGTAAACGAGTTTACATGTTAGTAGGTCAGTGTTATTTTGTAATGAATTTAATGCCAGAAAATACCTGTTTTTGGAAATATGCATTACTAGCACTTTGCTCGCGACTTCGTCCGCGTGACTGGGAATTGTGCATTTTTGTGGGATAAAAAGTAGGCTATAGCACTCAGGGATAGTGTAACTTTCTATTAGTAAAAGATTTTTAAGAATCAGATCAATAATTCCGGAGATTACCCTCCACATATACACAAATTCACAAAATTCGCACTCTCTCTTTTAATCTATAATAATATTACAAAGCGGAAGAGTTTGTTTGTTTGAACACGCAAATCTCTGGAACTGCCAGTCAAATACGAAAAATTATTTTTGTATATGATAACCAAATTCATGAGGAATAGTACCTATAAGCTAATATCACGCTACGACCTTACGGAGCCTAGTGACGGGGGTGAAACCGCGGGGAACAGCAGCTAGTATTAGATAATAATGTACCTATACTTATCACTAATCTGACGTATCACTTCACCTCATCACATCAGAAGAGTGTACACAGGAATTCCTAAAAGCCGGCACTCCTGCGCGGGTAAATCGGTTTCTTCTAGGCAAGCGTCCTCCATCGTAGACCGCGCATCATTGCTTAACATCAGGCGAGATGGCGGTCAAACGCAAGCCTAGTATTAAAGGAAAAAAGAAAAAATCATTCGCCCATTTCTCATAAAACCCACCAGACGAGACCAAATGACTCAAACTGGTTCCAACCAGTCCGCTTTCGAGACATTTTTTCACGCAATATTGTGACGGTTGATATTGACCGCGTTTTAACTGGCAAGGTTAACCGTTCGTTACAAGGACAGATTTGTTGTTAAGAGAAACCAATACGATTTGTAATAAATAAAAATCTATAGGTACCTTTTGTGTAAAGTGTGAAAAACCCTTACAATGAATCAGGGTTTAGGAACAACTCTAAACTCGAGAAAAACAACCAAGTTTTACTGATGATGATAATTAAAATTATTCTATACTATCTATACCTATAAGTACTAATATTATTAATGCGAAAGTTTGGACGGATGGATGGAAGTTTGTTACTCAATTACGCCAAATACGGCTGAACGGATCTGGATGGAATTTGGCACAAAGTAGGTTTTAGTCTGGAATGGCATATAAGCTATTTTTATCCCGGAAAAATGTAGGGTTCCCGTGGGATAAATTTGTAATACGCGAATGAAGTCGCAGGCAACAGCTAGCTAATTATAAATAATAACTACCTATACGCATGTTTTATGAGGCGAGCTAATTAAAAAATGGCATAGCGTGTTGAACCACGCACAGTGTAGGGTTCCGTAGCAAGAGGAATTTCAGTTTTCCGACCGTAAATATAAGCTTTTTTTGGTTCGCAAACGCAAAACTGAAAATAGCGGATATTTTAAAAAGTACGTAATTGACATAAATCTTATTCAAACCAATTTTAATTGAAAGTATTCGTATTTATTGAGTTCCTAGTTTAAATATGGAACCCTAAAAAGGAAAACATCCCAAAAAGAGATTGCCTGATGTACGAATCCAATCGTCATCATCACGCGGCGCCTGCACTTGCAACTGGATATAATTATTTAACTTTGCCAATATGTACCATGTCTTGTAAATTGTTTACTACCCTTGACATATAAATAGTTATGCCTTCAATGTAAATTAGTCAGGAAGAGAAAATATGCCATGATCTTTACCTACCTTAAGTCCTAGATCATTAAAATCCTGTTAAACATCACTAGGTCTGTCCTTCAAAGCTACATTATAATAAAAACCAGTAAGTAAGTATTGTATTAGAATAAGACCTCTGATATCGAAGGTCGTTGTTCATGCCAGCAACTGATGCCAACCACTTAGTCATCATAGTAAATTGGACACTTCTTAAGGAAATGAGAACTTATTGGTATGCGTAGTGCGTGTAGATAAACCATTGACATGTACGTAGTAGACGTCTCTTTATCTTCTGCTATCCTAGTACTTTCAAGCTAATCTTGCGAAATACCATAATTATGATAATGAGACGAGTTGAGTGAAGCTCCTTTCTGTTATGCTTTCCTGGTACCTACTGTTGTGTCATTGGCTTCGCATGATACTAGAAGAAAAGTACGAGGTACCTGCGAAGCGTGAGGGTAAGCCGGTACAATGAAATGAATAACTCCGTCTTATTTATGTCATACCTATTCGTTTATTCAAAATAATTATGTAAATACAGTTAATAAACAAATAGGTATGACATAAATAGAACGGAGTTATTGATAATTTTGTTACTATTTTATTGTACCGGCTTCCCCTCACCCTTCGCCACTGCGAGGTAGATAAGTAGGTAAGCTAGTAATAAATAAATAAAACGCCCTCTACTTGCGAATATTGAAAAAAAAATGTGATATGAAAAATCTTGTAGGTTCTACATGTCAATGTCTTTAACATTTTCTAACTAACAAGCTGCAAGTAAAATTCTTTAATTAAGTTAATTAATATCTGTACCATTACCTAACAAGCTAAAAGTAGGTAGGTAAGTGATAATGATAATAATATAATAAATAATGCACACTATTTATTTTCTAATTAATAATTTAACAATGTAGGAAGAATCTACAATAATTGAACAGTAAATGGCCCATAAAAGGAAGTCAAATTTTCTACATCAGTGGGGTTGAGGATCGTAATTCCTCCGTGTTACAATGAGCCCCGTTTACTGGTGACTCTTCAACTGGTCGCAATGACCTTTCACAATTGGCCTTTATGCCTACCGGACGGCGCCATGCCGTTAACACAATGCCACATATTCAATGGGCTTGACCACTCGACTGACCGTCGAGACACGAGACGCAGACTCGGCTGCGCTGCATTTATCCACAATAGCTTTCCTTATAGCATATTGCTTCAACACCAGGGATAGGTATAGAACAGCCCTACCCCTGACCACTGTCTTACTGTGTAGAAACGGACTCCCCATACTCGATGCGCGAAATAACGTACTGGTGCAAAACGGCACGAAAACTTTGATAGCGCGATGCAGATTTTTTAAAATTAATAACTAAACTAATCAAAAAAATCCTTATACTTTATTTTTCCTATACACTAGAATGAATTTGTAATCCTTTGGCATATTAAAAAGTTAAAAATATGAATGTTTTGAAAATAATTTTATGCGAAAGAGGGAGAGACATATATAGGTCGCCCCGATTGCGAGAAGGATAGCAATCATAACACGATTAAAGCTAGCACAACTAGCAACAGTGCTGCCATCTCTTATCAGAATGTAAAAGTACGCATCCCTGAAATGACGTAAATAAAATGCTTATGAAAATTATTTTAATTCTTACTTAAAATGTTATGGCGAGAGAATTTTTTTTTATACGCTCTAATTAAAATAATTATTAGTTAAATAAATTATTTATTTGAATAATAGTTTCCATGCATTATTTTATTTATAGAATATTGTACCTACATTCCTTGTGCTTTAATCTTTGTCGTGTTTTTTATGGAAATCATTCTCATTTTTATGCGGCAACGAGAGGTAAGCAGGATTCAAAGATGAAACGGCGCCACTCAAAACTAAAATGAGGTTTCGATTTTTATAATAAGTAGGTGTCTAATGATAAGATAAATCATTATCAACGTATGCCATGTTGATAGGTACAGTTTTACTACGTTTTTCCTTTTGATACTTTTTTTTAGAATTACCACTCTACCAACGGATATAATTATGTATGTACTTGTCGTGATTTTATAATTAATATTGTGACTCTACCGTAAAATAACTCTCCTTGCCTTAATAATGTCTTAGGTTTTCGCGATTATTACACATTATAATAAAACAAGTTTAAACGGATTAATTTTTCTTTAAATTAGCTGTCATGACGCCTACCAGCTCAGTCGTCCTGCGACCACGAACGCTGCAAAGTGTTCGAAACGTCAGGAAAACTCTGTAAAAATCTGTAATATACGCGATTTAATCCGTTTAAACTTGTTTTATTATAATCTTGCCTTCTCGTGAGTATTGCGTAGCTTGGATTTATACAATGGCATTTCCCTCATAATCAATTTATTGTACAGTTTGTTCAGATTGACGTAGGCCACAGTGTAGACCCGTAGCATAGTGCTACGGATTGTACGCTCGATCCTCGCAAAGGACATTTTTTGTACTTTCAATATTATTTGTTTTACGCGTAGATAGTATTGAATCTACGCAATTAAAACTGCTACGTCACGCTACGCTCTTCGACTTGTATATATATATAATTTGCTGGTGTGAGTAATGTGTATGTATAATTATTGCTACGCTTTGTTTATTTTTTGTTCCATTACTTTATGTGCTAATTGTATTTATTGATTTATTTAATGCTTTATGTATTTTGTGACAATCTTTCATTATTTTTACCCAACTGCCCCTGAAGGAGGGTAATGTTTCTCTAGTGTATGTATGTTTGTATGTCTATTACTTTGACATGCACTGTAGCCTAAACGGGTTCATGGATTTCAACCTTTTTCCATTTACGCGGGCGTAGTCACGGGTGGAAGTTAGTATTTAATAACAATATGAATCAAAAGAATTAAAAATAACCGCCGTTAAAAAAACACAAAATTCTAGCATGGATATCCGAAAGTAAGAAAATAATCTATAAACCTTACAAAAAGTAAATACTGTTGCGAGAAGCGAATCCTTGACCCAGCGCTACGCGCTACGATATTTTGTAGCCGCAAGGACTCCACAAGGAACAAAAACAATGATCGTACGATTTGTTTATTATTTTAGTCTATTCTTAACAATACAACATAATTATTATAGTACCTATGCTTGACGGGGGAATCATTATACTCAATGACCGTACAAGAAGTAGCAATGTCAAAAATTGACAATAAATATAAAAAATATAATAAAATAAAATAAATGTTATGCTTACAAAAGTATGATGATTTAGGGCCTGTGCACACCACGTTTTTTAAGCGCGCCGTCGACGCGCGTTTCTAAAACGCGCGTCGACGGCGCGTCTACGGCGCGCTTTTATCCTACAGAGGTCTACAGGCTGCGTCTGACTTGCGTGCGTATCGCGTCTGTATCGCTACCCTTACAAAGAGGGTAGCTCACCGTCCGATCAGGACCAGGCCCGTGCCGAACGGCGCGTACGTGTTCCACGCGCGCCTCAAAGAGATGTCAGCATCAGAGAGGGGGCCCATTAGGGCCCAAGCCTGCCGGGAAAGCGGGATTGTCCGGAAGGGATACCGCTGACCCGGACAAAAGGGCTAAGGAAGGAACACGGGTGGGTTGTTTTAGTCAGTAAGAGTCTGACACTCCCTTCCGCTCCGCCCAGAGCGGGAGGGGTCATTTGATGATTTCCCATCCTCAAAAAAAAAAAAAAAAAAAAACCCAAAAAAACCCTTACAAAGAAGAAAATCTAAAAGCTCTGAAAACCAAAAAAATATATTCTTGTGAGATCCGAACCCGCGACACAAAATGTCAGAAGCTACGCGCTTCGATTGTAGGGTACCTACTTACTTTTTTTTAATGAATAAATTAATATTGTAAGGCCTAAAGATAGTGTTTTATTTTTCAAATCTTATTTGACGCGTTTATTTTATAGCTTCATATTATTTATTAATTAGGTATAGATTAATAAAACAGAAAAACTTTGTAACAAATTGCCTAAGTAGGAACGTTCTATATGCTACCGGCCAGCTGTTATTGGCACTACTTACATTAAAGTCAACAGTTGTCTATAAATAAATAAAAAATAAGTTAACTACGTAGTGTTTTTACAAAACTATAATTATATTTTATTTACCTAAAACTTCAAAATTATTATCTGGAAATCATAAAAAAAATATCCCTGAGAAAAAAACACGTGTCGCGTCAATCGCGACGTGTCCAAAAGCTTCGCGCTATGACTTTGGGCGGCGAGAAAATTGTTGTTCTCTCTCCGAGCAAATATGGTTGATAAAAATGCTGTTATTGAATGTTTTTGTGGATATAATTATTATTGTAGATAGAAGTAGAGTGTCATAGTCTATAAACGGGAAATGCATTAAACTTTTTTGGTTGGTAATGTTTGTATAGAAACAAAAAATAATACTTCTTAATTAAATAAGCACTTATAATTGTATTAATTGATTAATTACAAATAAAATTTTATTAAAAAAAAAATCCAATAAAAATTACATTTTGTTTCGTGCCGGGCCTAAACTCACAACCCCTAGCAACCACGATAATCAGTCAACTTTTATGCGTAGGTAAACTTGTTATTACAAAAGGATCGACTAACAAAACAGCCCCTTTCTCACATTCGACTTACGAACAATGCCATCCTGAATCGCGCTATCAAAGTTTTCTTGGCGCATAACACTAGTAAAAGATTTTGCGCAGCGTACATAGGGAGTCCGTGTCTACTCAGTGAGACAGTGGACAGGGGTAGAGCTGTTCTAAATCTAGCCCTAAGTTGAAGCAATACGCTATGGTGACAGCTATTGTGAATATGCAGCGCAGCCGAGTCTGCGTCTCGCTGTGAACCCATTGTGGGCATGAAACAAGCCATTAAGGCCAATGTGTAAAGGTCGCTCTGACCATTGAATAAGTGTGATAGTCTCAGTACGTCGGGGCTCATGTGACACGGAGGAATATGGTCCTCCACCCCACTGAAGTAGAAGATTTGACTCCCTTTTTGTTTTATGTTTTATCATTTGCTTGTCAGCATTCATCTTCATTGTAGGAGAGTCATTGAGTAATAAAATTAATTAAATATTACACAGTTGGTTTTTTTTTGTTTAATAATAATAATCTTGTTAAACTAAATGTATAACTATAACTAAATATACTGTATAACTATATATAAATATTCAATTATAACAGAACACAAAAATATTAAATAAAAATATAAGGTAAAATTAATATTTATAATGGCAAATACTTTAGGAGGTAATTCTATATATAAGTCACAAAGATACATTTTTTTTTTTACATTTTCAAAATTAATATTAATAGTTTATGTTTACATTTGCATAAAACCTTTATTACACTATAATTTTGATAATTAATGGCAAGTATGGAATAATTTTGTGTCAATTTAGTTGTATGCTGCTGTAGAAGTAAAAGTTTAAACCAACTATGTCAACGATTGTACCATGCTACCTAACTAACCGGTGCCATCATTATTTTTAGGGTTCCGTGCAGCAAACCCTACCCGACCCTTTTCTTCAGGAACGCGTGGAGGTATCAAGTTTAGCAGTAAAAAAATCAAGCTTCTAAGTCAACACAATAAAAAAAGTACGGCCAGTTATGCTGTATGTACCTATATTCTGACACTCGCAAATAAATAAAAACCTAAAGGGTACCTACTTCCTGTTGATCTAGAATCATGAAATTTGGCAAGAAGGTCTCACAGCACAAGTAAAGGAAATAATCCAAAAATCATCAATATTTGTATTTATACTTATCAGGTTTTTTTTTGTGATTGCAAACTTACATTAGGTACTGAACCCTCAGGGCGCGAGTCTTATTCGCACTTGTCCGATTTTTTTATATTATCTTTGTAATTAATTAGTGGTAATTAACCTAAAACATTATATATGTATGTACTTGTAATTAAATGTACAATTCTTTTGTTTTACGTTTTCACTTTCGACGTTATCTTAGATCAAAGTGAAAGTGGATATCTTTTTAAATGTATATTTTTTGTGAGTTTGAAACATGTCAAAGCCATGTTGTGCTTCTCTTATGTTATTAAATAAATACCTATATATATATATTTTTTTTTTGAATGGCGTCTCGCAGTTGGCTTCTAACAGCCGTCACTGCTTAACCGGTCATCTGGTGAGGACTTACATTTGTAAGTCCTCACCAGATGACCGGTTAAGCAGTGACGGCTTCCAGCCAGGCTTAAAACTAAATAAAACTACAAACTAAGCGACCACACGCTAAGGGCACCCCCTACTGGGGTACGGGCCTCGGCTTAGGGCATTGCTGGGGGGAGGGCAACTAGAGGGAGGGACTACTAGCTGGATCGGTTCATTATTTTGGGTCGAATTTAAATCTACAGGCTCAGCGCGGGCTGGCTCGAGCAAGGGTCGGTTAGGGGATTGAGTCATACGCGGCAGCGGACTCGGGTCATGATGGGGACGTCGCGACGGGCCTCGTCGGCGAGGTCGGAATGGAAATACCTATATGTATAAGAGATTTACATCATACAAATTTACATATCATTTAGATCATACAAAATTAGTTGTTTATGTACGTTATATCACAATAATATTTATATATTCTATAATAAAATGTTTTAATCTATGATAAATTAATAATGTAATGATCTCAATTATTAATAAGCGTTTTAATATAATTAGGTACCTATTTAATAACGATTAATATGTAATACTTATTCTTATTATTTCATATTAATAGACTTTTGTTTAAATTGTTAATTATTTCTAATTTTATTGTTAATGTTTTGTTATATTTTATTACATTTTGCTGTGCCCTACAGGGTCCATGATTGTGCCTAGCTCTAAGCCGTTATCCTAAGACCATGTAAACATTGTGGAATGCAAATAAATGATATGAATATGAATATTTTAAAAAATCGAATGACCCAAATGGGATCCGGCGACCTCTGCCGAAACGTGGCATTGCTCTGATCCAACTGAGCTACCGGGTCTTGCTACGAATCATTCAAAATTTAAAAACCCCTTTGTATACGCCTCTTATGAGCGTTTTGGTGACATCTATGGAAAACTATTATCTCGTATCTTTTTTCTTGAAAGAACATTATTTAACCTTGTTACTATGAACAAATTCAATCCTGGGTTGGTCTCCACAAGCCCTTAAAAAACGCTTTGCAGTCTATATTATAATATCGCGGGCTTTATTTAGCGTAAAAAGGGATAAGGGTAAAAACGGGACCCTATTACTAAGACTTCGCTGTCCATCTGTCTGTCTGTCTGTGTCTCCAGGCTGTATCTCATGAACCGTGATAGTTAGACAGTTGAAATTTTCACAAATGATGTATTTCTGTTGCCGCTATAACAACCCATAAACTAACAGAATAAAAAATCCCATACCCATACAACAAACCTGATTTTTTTGCTCGTATTTGCTCGATACTGATAACGGCAACAGGTAGATGCTTGAAATATTCACAGAATATTTAGTTACTAGCACTTCGCCCGCGACTTCGTCCGCGTGTCCCACAGGAACTATGCATTTTTTCGGGATAAAAAGTAGCCTATGTTACTCAGTGATAATGTAGCTTTCTATTAGTGAAAGAATTTTTAAAATCGGTCCAGTAGTTTCGGAGCCTATTCGGTACAAACAAACAAACAAAAAAATCTTTCCTCTTTATAATATTAGTATATATATATTCACTTTAAAAATAAATAATTAAATTAAAATAAAACAAATTTTTAAGGGGGGCTCCCATACAACAGACATGATTTTTTTGCCGTTTTTATAGATATTGGTACGGAACCCCTCGTGCGCAAGTCCGATTCGCACTTGGCCGGTTTTTTATTAATAACTAACGGTATTAGGTATCGTTTTAATGTATACTCAATATATTTACATATACATAGATTCACATAGCCCGTTTTTCCTTATCAAACGTTATGGTGACCCAAAATTTTATTTACCGTCCATTTTATATTACACATTCGACTTTAACCCTTATTTTAAAAGCTTTAAGAGTCACTGAAACGTCATGTACAGCTTTTCGAGAGCTATTGTTGATTGTACTGTAATAAATTGTGTTATTTTCCTGTTTTATTATGTTTCCGAATAAACATGTGTTTGTAATATTAATAATTCAAGTATTCGCTAAAATTGTTTTATTTTTAAACAATGAAAGAACAAACCGAGTGGAAAATGAATTTTCTTTTTGTTTCTTTGTGATTTCAGAGTCAGAAACGACTTCAATTAAGCATAGTTATTTCTGTTATGCTCCTCCTGCGTGCAAGTAAATATGGCCAACGCGTTAATTTCCTAACGACATTAGACTATAATTTTACGAACTAAATTATTGTAGCCACTCGTTTAACGTCTTCCTTTTTAACGCCTTGATTAAGGCGCATTTTAACGCAGGCATTAACATTAATGCAGGTGGAACAGGGGTTTCTATTGCATACGTGGTTAGGAAAATTGATTTTTCAGAAATCTAATGATACTGTTTTCTCGGATTTCGGAAAGAGATCTCAAATTTCGAGGTGACCGAGCAGGTCGCGGTAGCTCACTTGGGAGAGCATTGGCACGGTTCGCCAGAAGAAGCGGGTTCAAAGCCCGCTCGCGACATTCGATTTTTGAGAATCTCTTAAATATTTAATAACTGTTATAGTTTTTGTTAAAACCGGTCCCAAGACTCCTTTGAATATTTTTCAATATCTCTTATTGTTTCGGATTTGGCCATCCGCGCACACTTGAAAAATTCAATCTGTATACCAAGCCGTAGATATATAGCTCTAAGTATTCTTCTTTATGTACCTAGTATTTTTTGACGTGAAATTAAGGGTAGGTAACTATAGGTACCTATCGAACAACAAAATACCCAAGATTAAGTAGCACGTAAGTAATCGTTGTTACTTCTTTAACCTCTAATAGGACAAAAACGTACATACCTACCTACAAATTTTAACCTTTCCAGCTAACCAGAAAAACTGCCCAATCCGTACGTATAGCTCCTCCTTAGTGGGTCCGGTTTATTGGCTATAAATGCACAAGCCCACTTAAGGAAGAGGTCAGAGTAGGGAGTTGTGTGTGGTTTAAATTACAGGAGCGAGCGTGCGTGAAATTTTCATTATTCTCTTCACGAAATCACATAGCATTGGTGTAAGTAAATATCACAATATGATGATCGGTTTTTGTACAAATTAAGTTGTTGTAACTTTGTTTTTAAACTGGCGTCCCGCTTTTGCTTTGCTACTGATGTGGCGAATTGTCAAAACATCGAGATGGCTGTGCTGTATCTAAATTAAATAATAAACCATGTTATTATACCTTAAATGAATAAACAATAAACCTTTCGTAATAAGTTATTAAATATATAAGTGATTCTCAAAAATCATAAGCGGGATTTGAACCCGCGACCTCTGCCGAACCGTGGCTCTGAACTAACTGAGCTACCGGGTCTCGCCCGACTCATTTGAAATTTGAGACCCCTTTGTAATACGCTTCTTAGGAGCGTTTGGCGACATCTATCGGAAAACTTATGCAGCCCAATACCAATTACTTTGCAGCTATCGGACATCGATGCGATATCACCATCTATACGATAAATGTATATTTTTTTGTGAATTTGAAACATGTCAAAGCCATTTTATGCTTCTATTAAGTTATAAATTTCTTTTATTCGTTCTATTCGTAATAAATTTTCTAAATGGTGGTGAAAACCGCATTAACAGTAATTTTTTTTTTAATTTTTTATAAAGAACGTTGCGCCAATTGTGTAGTTTTGAAGAAATAAGCCGTCAGAGAAACCCGAAAAACGACTTTATTTTATACAGTTTATAGATTAATCAATCCTAAAGTTATCAGGATATGTCAGCTGACTGTGCAATATGAAAACGTATTTATAATTATTATGTACTATCCAATATCGGAGTACCTAAGTATATACAAAAAATGGAGTAGGTCTATCAAAAGAGCTTTTACAAAGTTACGACATCAGTCGTCATGAGTTAATTTTATGAGTTTAACTTTTTAAAGTCGTGCAAGAGAGGAAAAGTCTGAGGCTTCAATATAAATCTCCACCTTTGTTAATAAGTATAAAGAGATTTTAAAAACAACTGACGTGGGTGGGACCCATGACCTCTAACGCACCGCGTCGCTTTAACCAACTGAGCTACCGCATCTTACCCGCTACAGTTGAAATTTGGAATCTCTTTGAATAAGCCTCTTATAAGCGTTGGTGACATGTATTGCAAAAGGGCCAAGTTTACCGTTTAACCTATCTTTTTCTATTTAAAAAGTCATGTGTAATGGGCGTTTTAAATTTATCGGACTGTTATCTTATCGGTAAACTTGGCTCTAATACATCTTAATCATCCAAATATTTTTTATATATTTTTCTTTCTATCTAAATAGGTATGTTTTGAACGCTTTTTCTCAAGACTTGGACTGTCGTGTTCCCAATAAATTAGTGCAGCAACCCCCTGACCGGCACTTAAAGGCAGACTTACGGTTATAGTACACTTAACAAATGCTTCGGCTACCAAGGTTTTTTCCAAAAAAAATGGACACTTACCAACACACTCTTTTAAGGTATTCGATATAAGTACTTAGTGTACCTATGTGTTACTAATTTGTGAGTAATTATTTTATAATTTACTGGAGATACCGGGTTTTCTTCAATCGATTAAATATCAGTGTATTTTAGTACTGAGTATTCGTCGAGAATTAAAAATTATTGATATAAATGATGGTGAAAATTACATCAAAATCTATCAAGTAGTTTCATAGCTTTCTTGATGAAAAAATTGTTGAAATCGGTCCAGTAGTTTCGGTACAAGCAAACAAAAAAATCTTTCCTCTTTTTAATATTAGTATAGATTAGAGGACTAATCCAATTTATCTAAAAACATTACGTTAATGTTATTTTTGATAATTTAAATGCAGGAAAAATGTCAAGTCTTAAACGCTATGCCTACGAACATGGCGATTGAAAGGGGACAATTTTATTGCCAGCAGGAAATGAGCGGATGGCTGTGAGAGCCAAAAAGAGAAACAGTGAAGAGCGACAGACTGAGAGGAGATTAGGGTTGTCAACTACATAATATGTTAAAAATAATCTATACTAATATTATAAATGCGAAAGTTTGGATGGATGGATGTTTGTTACTCAATCACGCCAGAACGGCTGAACGGATCTGGATGAAATTTGGCACAGAGATAGACTATAGTCTGAATTAGCACATAAGCTACTTTTTATCCTGAAAAACGCGGCCGAAGCCGCGGGCGGAGGCTAGTCATCTATATCCCCACTAATCAGTAATTGTGACAGTGAATTTGTTCATCAATCATCGTTAATTTAACACTTAAATGATTTGCGACCTGAGATAAAGGCTAATTTGAATATTCATCGAACTAGTAATTTCCTGATGGCACGCGAGTAAAGTTGCGTTAAAATATAATTATTTTCACTATAATGTAGGTATCTCGTTTTTAAAAGATACTTTAAAATAAATTACATGATTTCACAAAACATATTATATTTAGGGCGGGTTGCTTCAAACCATCTGTATTCGTAAGTCAGTACGTAATCGTTAAGTCAGTATGAAATTGTCATACAAGCCGCCATATTTGACGGTTACAGATACGTAACTGTAAGATGAAACAACATGGCCTTAGTCTATTAAAAATAAATTCATTAAGGTGTTACCTACATAATAAATGTCTAACTAACTGATTTACTCATTACGAGTAGGTATTTGTATTATAAGTACTAAATGTTCTCATGCCTCCTAAAATAAAACGTCAGTGGCGTCGATTCTCATATGCACCAACAAAATCATTATTTTGTATTGCTATCTTTTTCTAAAAGACAAACGAGAAAAGGACAAGTGATGCTTTAGTGCTGTCAAACTAAATATTACGTCATGATTAGTATGAACTAATGCGTGCTTTTAATCTAGTATGTATGTTAGTCGCAACTAAATTTGACAGCTCTTATTATTTCCGTCTCTTACTTTTTTATCAGAGAGAAAAAGATAGTAATAGCCTAAATTAAGTTTAGTTGGTATACAACTGAATAGGTAGCAGTGACTGTCAGCTACGAAAACTTCCGTATAACATTAATCCGATCAACAAATATTCCAAAGTCTTTACGACAGAAGTTTCTAATAAAATTTACGAGTTGGTAACCCTAGGGTGACAGGTGAAGGGGTAGCAAACAAGCCGAAATATTGCGGGAAATACTCGCACTGGCAGTGATTGGTTTTCGGACTTTCGACGATCCATGCAGAGTAATACTTATTTCGACTCTTTGTTGATGCGTATTGGGTATCGAGAAGCCCGGAGAATAATCAAAACTGAAGCAAAAAATGTAAAAATCCAAATTTGTCCGTTTTCGTGGTGCTTTTTCTCGTATAAAATAACAGAGTGCCTACTTAAATTGCTTATTCATAGGTATCTCTACGAAAAAAGCAAATTTTCTTGTGAATTAAGTTTAAATGGTTTACGTTTAATGATTAATAGATAAGACTACCCATTTCTTTTACTTTTACTAAACAAACACGTATTGATTTTTGACCGAAAATGCAATTCAGGCCGAGTTTCGGTTTCGATTTCGGCCGAAAAAAAATCCATATCCTAAAAAAACTTTTTTAACAAAAAATAACCGACTTCAAAAATCCACTACAAAGAAAATAATAATTTTGGTTTCGGAAGTCGGTGGCTTTGGTTTTTGTTTGCTTTTTTTGCCACCGACTTCCGAAACCAAAATTATTATTTTCTTTGTAGTGGATTTTTGAAGTCGGTATTTTTTGTTAAAAAAGTTTTTTATTTTTCCCTTTTTAGTTCTTTATCCCGTGTTAGATTACTTTCACGAATTCGTTTAACAGTAAATCTTCTACGGAGTGTGTACATTTATGCCTATAACTTTGTACATAGGAATGATTACATAATGTATACTAAAACCTTCTTGAAAGTATGTAGATTACGTTAGTGTAAACCCCATTCAAATCGAATCAGTAGTTTTTGAGAAAATCGCGCACATACAAACATACATACATACATACATACATACTTACATACATACATACATACATACATACATACATACATACATACATACATACATACATACATACATACGGGACGAATACAGAACCTCATTTTTTGAAGTCGGTTAATAAAAATGCTACAAAAGCTTTAGGATTTAATTAGAAAATATTATAATCTGAAATATTTTCTTATCCACTAATAACGTAACTCCAAACAGTGACCACCTGTGTGCCTGTAATCTGCATTACAATTCTTCAATCTGCAATACAACAATTGCTTAGGTCAGTGGCGTGCCTAGAGGGCAAGCCCGAGGGTATTTTTCATGAATGAGTGTTTTTTATTGCGCTTAGGCTATAGGTACTAATGCTAGTAATAGAGTTTATAGAAAAGTCTATAGAATGCTTAAATTAAATAGGTAAGTAATTAATCTTATCTTATTCATTTAATAAGTGAGCAACTATTTAATATAAGTATAATTAATTCCTCGGAAACGACTCTAACAATTTAAGTTTATCTAGATAGATCATAACTGGGAAAATATCGAGCAAAGCTCAATCGCCCAGGTACTATGTATTCCGTAATAATTTCTTATTACAAATTTTATTTTAGATTCACAAGATAAATATTATCTGTGCATTCATTAGCAAAAAAGGGACACTAGACTCCTTCAGTAAGTAATTACATTACAATACTTATATCCCTTAATATTTGTAAAAAACTATTTTTCTTCTTCATGTCGTCAACTCTTGAAATTTCAAATTACCGTAATAATTACCGCAGAACTTATCCACGCTAACAACAGTGTCAGTGGCCTTCTATAGGTCTAGCAGTTGTGGTGACACCGAAAGAGCCATTGTGTCATGGACGCAGGTTCTAGGAACAGTGTGGAGTTAATTTAATTATGTAACTCTAAATAATGTTTGTAGTAAAAAAGCATACAAAACCTGGTTCTCGGAATTTCTGCGCATGCCGATAGAACGTGTTGTTTACCTGGAAACAAAAGAAAACTATTAATATCGAAGTGACTTTGAACATTATACGGGGGTTTAACAGGTAACAAAACTTTGTAGGCCTTACCACAAAAAAGATAAACATCTGTTAAACACGAATGCTACCAAAAATAATACACACTTGTTTTAGACAGGTTAGTGCTAAAACATTTGCCTATTATTTTTGGTAGCATTCGTGTTGAACGTGTGTTGAACAGATGTTTATCTTTTTGTGGTACGGCCGTGTGACTTTAACTATTAACGCTTAGCCGGGTGTAATTTACAGGCACATGAGTCATTTTAAGTTTGTTTCTCTAGAAACAAACTTAAAATGACATCATAGATGAGATGTCCACTCTAGTGGACATCTCATCTATGATGCCTGTGATATTACATATTACAGATGTCCATAGGCACCACTGCCTATGGACATCTGACGACTTACCATCAGGTGGCCGCCTGCGTGTTTGTCACACAAAATATAAAAAAAAAACAGTGTGAATAAAAATATCATATGTATACGAAACTGTACTTCAATTTAAATGTCACAAAATAAGGTCCAACAATCCTCTATTCCAACAGGCTCTACCTATAGTTCTTTCAAGGAAAGAATGTGAAAGTAGATACAATAACAAAAATTTGGTAGACCTCAGACTGTCACCTGTTGCTTATATAATTTTAACACTTAAGTAATTTAAAAAAGCAGATAGACTTATTTTAGCGTCCTATAATTATGTTTTATACCTACTCATAATAATGTGTTACTACGATGAGAGCGGTAATAAATTATTTAACTTTCATTTTTATTATTTAACCACGTTGGGTAACAATTAATTAAATCAACAAGTAAAAATGCCAAAAAGAATTATCCGTCAGAAAAGTAGGTGCAAACTGGCCTTTAATAGAATCAAAATTTCCCGAACAAAACAGTTAGGCAAATAAGGCAAAGCCACTAAAAGCTAAAAGTTTCTCGTTAAACAGAAAACGTTAGAAAGTATTACACAGCAGACAGCACAGACAAAAGAAACGCTTGCAAAAAACGAAAAAAAAAACAAGTTGAATGGCGAAAAGGAAGAAATTGAAACCGAATTTCCCGTGAAGACAGGAAAAGAATAAAAACATCAGATACGCCTAAAAGAGTTCCGACGACGTCCACGTCTGAAACAATTTGGAATTGGAAAAACGGTTTCCAGTACGAAATGGAAATAACGTTTTGGAAGTTCTGGCTTCACGATTTTCTGGACCAGAAAAGAGAATCGATATAACTTTATGTATAAAATCGCTGTTGGAATTAGTTTAAAATAAGGACCCAGTTACGTCATGACCCAGAATTCAGCAGTTCAATTCTTAAAGAGTTGTAAAACTTAACTCAGGATTATTCTTAGTGTGAGCAAGTTTATAAATTTCGCTGGTGCTTTTCTATTATTGCAAATAAAATTTTGTATTTTGATAATGCTTTATGCTTTTGATTACTATCCTCATTTACAAAGCTCTCTATCGCACTGAGGTTTGCTGTTAGAGAACCCAATTTTGGGTTAAGCTCGCCTTTGTACATAACTATTATCGTGTAATTTTGTATTTTAATTTTATGTGTGTGTACAATAAAGAATAAGAATAAGAATGCTTTACGTTTTAAAATTATTTAGATAGGTGTCATTCCTGAGAGAACCCCGAACGAAGCTCGGTTGCCAATGTAGGTACTTCATAGTAATTTTACAGGATCGTGAATATTTTTTTCGTTACATACCTACATTATCATTCTTAACAACCTGACTATCAATCGGCTAATAAAAAAATCTCACTTACTCTCCAAACTTTTAATTTGAACCGATCTGAAGCCTAAAGTCATAGCAATTAAGTTTGAAACGTATTCGTTCAAAAGTAGCAAGGCTGCACTTTTTCGCAAAATGGCGTCGAGCATGCACGCTGAAACATGTCTTTGTCAGATAGGGTTTTCAGAAAAAGTTTTCAAAGGCCAGACTGCACAACGCTGGTAACTTGCAGTGCTAGTCCGTTTGGTCATTTTTGGAGCACCTTTTTAATCTTGCGAGGTTCGGGGTCCGTTCTATTGTGAATTACGTTTAACTTTTCTTTGATTTTTGTATACGGGACAGTTTAATGGGCTGTTCAGAGAGTTCGTTCAAGCGAATGACGTGAAAACCTAGGTATAGTTTTAGATGTAGCTACTGGATACTGGGGGGGGGGGGAATTTGCCATTGCCACTCACATAGGCTATACTAGTTACAATTAATCACTCAATGGAATCTAATCGGATCCTCGTTAAGAAAAAGTATACTTACAAACAACAAACTTTGTGTAATTAAAAATTCAGTCTCAATTAACTCCAATAACATTAATGAAAAAGGGTTGCGAACCTTACCGACTGGATTCAAAGCCAAAACAATTATTAGAGAAAAAATTACTTTCTAGAAAGTTCCGCGAAAAATAATGAAGGGGAAGAATGAAGGGTAACATAAATAATTGTTGTCGAACGGCTGAAGTCTTTTCAAGGATTATTTTATGGAAGGCCTTGTTTTTTTCTGTTTTTAAAATCGGCCTTGAAAGTTCTTGGGAACACAAAAGCATTGGAGTGGAATTGTGAGAATTTGTTTAAAGACAATTACCTAACCCTTAAGTTGAAATTTGAAAAGAAAATTGTAAAAATTGTAAAAATGTATTTTCAACCTAAATTGCTGACAACCTTGTTAGTTTAGTAGTCAGAAGTGGCCTGCTAGGCGTGAAGGTCCTAAGTTCTATTGCCAGGTCGGGCAGTGTTATTAAGTTTTTCCACTATGAAATTTCATTAGCAGCCCGTTTGGGAGTTTGGAGTAGCATCCCAGTCAATGGCAATAGGCTCGCCCCCTATTACAGTTTTATACTTTCGGAGAGTACAGTAGTGATTATTGCAATGAAATCCATGATGGCTAAAAGTTGATCCAAATCAAAGCAGTATTCTGATAATATTCTGAACTGGTATATGGTTCAAAATCTAATTTCAGTTTAGTCATAGTGCTAAATTAATTACGTTATACCTTCAGAGTAAAAATAAATTATAATTCAAAACCTGACACCGAAACAACCATATTGTTCCATGCCAAAACACGTAGTTTATCAGAACCGAAACTTTTGAAAATCTGGTGCCACGAATTTATACAAAAGGGAACAACTGGAGCCTCAAAGTTCTCGTTTTTACTATTAAATGGAGTTTAAACGGGGTTAATGCTGGGCCAGCGTTATTTTGACGTGCAGCAAAACTTTTTGCCCACTTGGCTTATGTCAAAGAGGAATTTCAGCTTAAGCTATTAAAACTGAAATAAACAAAAATATGTATCAAAGTTGGTTGAGGGCAAAGTATTAATGTTTAAAGTTGTGTTTTTATGTTGAAATGTACTATCGTAATATGTACAAACTCACGAACTTTATTTATGATAGTTCGACAATATTCTAAACGTTTAGATTTTAAGGCATCCATCACAATAGACTGCAATAAATATACTATTACCTACCTACTTTCTTTTTGCTTAGCGTTCTTTCTGACTTCTTCTTGCTCGGTCCCTAAGGGTCGTGATAGCCTAGTGGTTTAACCATGTGCCTCCCACGGCGAATGGTTCGAGTTCGATCCCGAGGCACGCACCGCGGACTTTTCGAAGTCATGTGCGTATTAGAAATAAATTATCACTTGCTTTAACGGTGAAGGAAAACATCGTGAGGAAACCGGCATGTCCTAGAACCAAAAATTCGAAAACATGTGACGTCCACCAACCCGCACTGGGCCCGCGTGTTGGACTACGGCCCACTCCCTCTCACAGAGAGGAGGCCTGTGTCCCAACAGGGGGAACATTATAGGCCGATTATGCTATGCTATGCTATACTAAGGGTCGTAGCGTAGAGTGATGTCAAATACCTTTCTTAAGAATTGGAATATCAAATGCAAAGATTTCTCGTAGTTCCAGATAATTATGGCGTTCAAACGAACAAACTCTCCAGCTTTAGTATAGGCTAGTATAGTCAAAATTAAACGTATACCCACCGCCACATAATTAGTCTACCTGCGTCTAGACAGTCCTAAAATCCCACACAGTCTTTACCCAACGAAGGTACGGGAGCCAAGAACTCAATATAAATGTAAAGTATCTTCTGAGGGTAGCGCCTAGATGCTTTAGGAGACAAATTGACAATCACCGGGTAGGTATAAACGTCAATTACCTACGTGGCTTGTCAGTCTCAGGCACGGTCAGTACGACCTTTTACTTAGGGCTGCCATCCGTCCGGGGTTCTCCGGATTTGTTCTAGTTTAAACGGCCTCCGGGGAGCGTCCGTTAAGGGTGTCAAAAAGTGTCTCGGTGAAACCCGGACACTTTGTGTCAGAAGAATCCTGATGGATGTAGCAATTTAGTGATGGCAGCCCTACCTTTTACTGAAAAAGTCCTCTCAAGGAGGACGATAGGTGAATTTGTGTTATCGCGTATGTGAGTTAATTAAAACTTCTACAATATTGTGAATTTTCAGTTGCTTTTCAACCAAACCAGTAGAGGCGATATTTGAAAATTGTGTAGCAAAAATATCAATTAGGCTAGGAGAGAATTGAATTTTTTTGCCATACAACTTTCGAATCTTCTCTCCTAGTCTAGCTTCGCCAGTTGAAATGCACCTTTAGTTCAGTATAATAAGAGCTATATTTTGGAAAACGGTTTTAGTGGTATTATAGTTTAGTAAAAGACTGACTCGTTGGTCCAGTTATTAGACCAGCGAGGATCCTGGGTTCGATTTCCGGGTCGGCCAAAGTGTTATTAGATTTTTCCATTAGAAAATCAGTAACAGCCGGAGTCTAGATTTGTGCCTGGTTTGCCATCAACCGGGCACAAATCTAGACTCCGGGCTGTTACTGATTTCCAGGCTTAGGTAAAGTGGTGAAAATAGGTTAAGTGTTGCAATACCTAAGTATTTTCTCTCAAACATTGAAACTATCACCATTAGTCGAGAGGCGTTCAGTTCAAGGGCTCTTTCGATTTCTTTAGACGATTGGTGTCGGACTACTACAGTGCGGTAGTCCTAATTGATTCAAAAAGATTAAGAAACATATGAAATGAAAAAAACGTTGTGTATTTTCTATTTATGACAACTTTTCCTTATTGAATAATCATTATTTGTAAGAAGATAAAACAAGTATCCTAAGGAAAAATAATATTAACTAATCAAGAATCTCATGTTACCTTTCATTGATACAAATACTAATATACTTTTTGTAAGAGAAAATCTGAGGTTTCAGTACAAATAGCTCCTTTGAGTCGAGTAGTAATTTGTATGTTGGCCAAGTCACAGGAGTTGTAAAAGAATTTTCTGTATTTAGATGCTTATTCCCAATGACTTCTTTCTATCTATCTTTGCTTATTCCGGAAACCTTTTTCAAAGTAATTTAAGTAACAAGTTCTTGTCCAAGAATCAGCTTATGAAATAAATAACTTAAAATCTAGAAAAACAGGTTTTTAGAAGTGCCATACTTACTGTATGTATGTACATATATCCACGCTAATGTTTTAAACTATACATAAGTAGCAGTTTTCACCTTTTTTGCCATTTATTTTAAAATCACAGACAGACACTTCAATTGTATTTATTAGTACACATAGATGCAATAATATATATAATTCTGTTTGTCTTTTTGTTACGTTTGCACGGTCAAACCGCTGAACCGATCTTGATGAGAAGTTTGGAAATAATTTTGAACTTTGTGAAAGGATAGGTGCTTTTATTCGAGTAGATACATATAGTAGTACATAGAGTAGGTCAATGACGTTAGTTTATATATTTGAATAGGGACATAGTTTTTTTGGAATGCAAGTAAAACAGCGGACAACAGAATACAGATAGGTTTTAATACTTTGCTAAGTAACTATGTAGGTACTTTACTATATAATTACACAGATAAATAAAGCAGTTCCGTGACTGTTTGATTGTCTGTCTGACAGAAAATGTCTAAGCCACTGGCAATACCTTACAATTTACATTATATGGAAGATAAAAATATATTTTTAAGGATCAACCTTAAAAATATATTTTTATCGTCCATATAATGTAAATTGTCGGTCGAAAAGAAATTCAAGAAAGAAACAACTGTCTCACGGAAACTTCCAACAAATTGGTTTCTTCGTACGTTATTGAAAATGTGCTATGCTTAGACATGCACGAGTCGTAAAATAAACCAATAACAGTTGGTAAATTGCAGAAGCATGTAAGACATCAAAAAAGTACACCACAGCAGTTATATATCAAGCCAGAACGCTACAAACAGGTCTTCATAAAATTGAGCTTGAAATATTTTTAGATAAGTAACTATCTATATACCTACGGTTATGTATCATTTCAACTAAAGTTGTTTCAACTATGGTCGAAATAACTACGGTTGATTCACCTACAGTTTAAATTACCTAAAGGTCGTTTCACATTATGTTTGTAATAACTAATGAACGAAATACCTATAGGACAATTCACCTAAAGTTGATTGAACTAACGGACGATTCACCTACTAATGATTTATCTGTGGCCAATATTTGTAGGCAAAAAAGTTAGTGACAGAAACGAATCGCTGCAAAACCGACTCCACGTAGTCTTGTCTGCCCTACCCCTAGAGTGTAATTTAAGCCCGTGTAGGCGCGGAGGGGCGAAGCGGCCCGCGAGCTGAGGAGCAGGTGGCTTCAACGCTCGCCGCCACGGCTGAGGCTGGCCGGCGTAGCCGGCCCGCAAGCCGAAGCTGCGGTGGTGAGTGTTAAAACCATCTGCGACGATAAGCTCGCGTGGGACCGCCGGAGCCCTGCAGCGCCGGAGCCGTGACAGAAACCATGCCTGCTGCATGTTACATGTTCGTTTACATGCTACATGCTTGCTTGCAAGCCATTGTAGGCGAGTCGTCCATTAGGTATTTCGAAGATTAGATCAATCGTTAGTGCAATTAATTTTAGTTAAATCTTAATTAGGTAAGTTAAACAGTAGTTGAGTCGACCAATATGCGATATGAACATAGGTGAATCAACCGTAGTTATTTCGACCATAGTTGAAACAACTTTAGTTGAAATTATACGTAACCCTATATATAAATTATACGTAACCCTATATATTAGTAATAATTAGCAAAAGTTACGATTGGTAAACATAGCAATCAGTTTCTTGGACGCATATTTTTCTTGCAAACCATTTAATAATTGACTTATCTCTTTGTTTTGCTCACTTCGTCCTCAAACTAGAAACTTTATGTGACATAAGTTTTGGCGAACTCGAGATAACATCGTCGACAATGGCGGACCAAATACAGAATTTGTAGTTTCCTTTCGAGTTATAATATACAATGTAATGCTTAGCATACAATGCAATATTGTGTGCAACACAGACTGTTGTGTTGGCAATTGGCCCGAATATACATAGCTTGTAACAGTTTTGAAGTGTTGTGACTTTGTTGAAGGATATTGTATCTTCGGATATTTGTCATCTGTCAAAAGTAACATCGTTACGGCCATTGGTCTTATACACCTCTTTAAAGATTGAAAGTGGGGGAATATTGCCACATAGCACAAAAACTAATGACCGCAGCAAGAAATATCTTGGTTATACTCTCTCGTGTCTATTTAGTTAATTATGTATCGTTTGTAATATGTATCACTAAACGCTTTCCCGTAATAACGTATTAACTCCAATGGCTAGAAAATAGGGGTTGGTCAACTCTTTTGCAGCTGCTACAAGACCATGTGATATAGCAGATAGCAAGAAGACCGTAACATCGTTTAAGATAAATTATAAGAAAAGAAATATTTTACATGTTGTTAAAACATTTCGAATTAAGTACATAATGAAATAAAAATATTGCATCTATCACTTATAGCTTTTCGTTAGGCCTTGAATTAAGTACATAATGAAATAAAAATATTGCATCTATCACATAAAGCTTCCTAGAAAAAGCTGATGACAGACAAAACAATTTTTGAACATGATTGCCTGCGGTCTACGTTGTGAGACGTCAAAAACGAAGAGTCACCAACAAGTATCATAATTCAAGTAGAAACGCTTTAACTTAACGACTTACAAATGCAGCGTATTAGATTTGACAATACTGCTTGGCAGGCTTCCACTGTTTGCTAATGCATAAATGAGTTGTAAACCATTTATAACCTAGGCTTTTAAGATTTATGACTTTTTTACTTGTAAATGCATCAGAAATGGGGGTAGAGGCTAAGTAAACTATTTATGCTGAAAATGACAGACTACAGTGGCGAAGGGTCCCTACAGTACGATTCCTGTCCTGCCGGCTTCCCTTTGAAAAATAGCACAGGCAGTATTGCCTACTTTTATTAATTAGCTTTTCGTGGCCAGGTAAGCATTTGTAGCTCCGGCTAACCTCTTACAAAAACTGAGCCTTCGCCACTGCTATTCGGCCTGTATTCTGCGTTAAAGATTTATAAACTGGCTTCCATAAATTTAATATAAGTCTTCTAGAGAAGAACTAGGGAAGATAACATCAACTTCTACCATTTAGGTACTGATGAGAATCTCAAAACTAATACATGGCGGATAGCTTACTATCAGATGATTATAATAAACAAAACATAAAACATATCGTAGATTAAAAAAAAATACCCATGAAATACTTAATTGGTAAATAATAAAATATTTGAATATGTAGGTAAGTATCTATTCTAGAGAGGGGCTCGTGGCTAAATGACAGTCGCGCTGATCGATCGATCTGCGAGGTTAAGCTGCGCTTGCCGCGGTCAGTCCTTGGATGGGTGACCGTTCTTTACACATCGAGACCCCTCCGTGCCTCGGAGAGCACGTTAAGCAGTCGGTCCCGGTTGTCATAGGAATATCTTTGACAATCGTTACGGGTAGTCAGAAGCCCTAAGAAGTCTGACAGCTGGTCTAACATTCGAATACCGGTATTACCCATTAATTGGGTTGTGGAGGTCAGATGGCAGTCGCTCCACGTAAAATATTGATATTCAGCCGAAACTAGTTAGACTGGAAGCCGACCCCAATATAATTTGGGAAAAGGCTAGGCAGATTATGTAAGTATCTATTCTAGAAGACAATCCATTATGTTACCGCTCAAGAACATACTGTATTAAAGCAAACAAAATACTATGTCAACCCTCTTTTACTCACGTGAGGACCCCTAATCCACAGATTACATTCCTACAGCTAAACAGTAACTAATACTAAAAGCTTAAATTACTCTCCTTAGTATATAACAATAAAGAAACCCGAAGGACCATCACGAATTAACGGAGAAAACTTGAATGAAAAGGGATTTCGGGTAATTTTTCCCATCACACCTTTTTCCTGAACCAATTTATAAGGATAAAGTGATTAGGAAATACATAAAGAGATATAGTTCGGATTGAAAATGTAATGGACATTAATTTTCGTAGTTTTCGGAAAAGTATTAGAACTTTTTTGTTAGGTATTAGTTTTATTTTGTATCGGGAAATTAGGTTGCAGAATATACATATAGTTGTTACCTACACGCTTACTTATTTGAATGCCTACATGGCTTGCTTTTATTAAATTGCTAAATACCTACCACTTTTACTTAAGAAAAAATCTAAAATGTTTATCAAGAAAATACTATCAATAGGTACCTATTAGTGGATTAGTGACTATGGTAGATAAAAAGGTAACACGACCTCCACAAAACACACATCAACAAACATCTTATATCAACCTAATTAAAACATAATTTACAAATTCTGTAACCCTTTTAACAGTGTACACTGAAAAAGGCTGCAATAAAAGCTATTTCACTTAAGACGTAAAATTTCAACTTTAAAAAACTCCAGTCTAATTTATGTAAAAGTCGGTTTTTAATTACATGCTAGTAAGTACTACCGTTCTCATCAAAACTTCAGGGGCCGACTTTTCTATTATGCAACTCTGGGTTGCTCCGGGGGAATTTAGTTTTTAAATCCTAGAACAAAGACTTGCAGGTTTTTCAAGGGTTAAACGTACTTATTGTAAGCATTCGCTGCACGGATTTAGCCAGTCCATACGCGACTTTTGTTCGGGTTCTTTTCTCTTGACACAAATGTAATATGTAACATCTGGATGCAATTTTTAAGTGAAGATCTCGTAACAAGATGGCTTGTTTGGCGCAGAGATTGAGCGATTGGCTTTGCGCCACGGAGTGAAGGTTTGACTTCTGGCGGGACCAATATTTTTTATAGCAAAACGTACCTACCAATTATACTGAGGAATCAAGTTTGTTTAGCATCTTCATTAATTTAGCAACACTATGCAATTAAGTTTATGAAGTACGACAAATAACGCAAGATTACAATTCCGTTTCATAACTAGGTTTGCCAATATTTAACCCGATATTTACCCCAAAATATTAAAGGAAAGACTAAATAAATGATAATACACAAACTGATATCGCTTCAACGGAATATCGCTCGCAGTTTACCCCGTAACAAGAACGGTGGAAACTACTCTCCCTTTAACACCAAAAGCGCTCAAGTACACCTTGATACACTATCCATTTTGGGCAAAGCTTATCGCGAACATTTTGCCTCACAATATCTTGTAGACGAGGTCATCATTGCAAGGTTAACCTACATACTTTGTGACAAACACCTAAAGGCCCTGCGGAACTATGATAAGCTGGAGCGACAGTCGACGTACTTATGTTGTTTGTGGTCCAAGGGATGAGGTTATAGCGGTAGTTTAATTGCAAATGGACCCGAGGCTAAACGACTGAATGATTTTGTGAGTTTTTCTAGTCTTGTAGCAACAATTCTGGTTAATGTCAAAATTATTTCTCATGCAATAAAATTAGTGAAATGGAATGAAATGTTTATTCTGTAAATAGGCTACAAGTAACACTTTTACAGGTCAATATGTATTTTTTTAAAACTAGATGAGGTCGATGTTTCCTGTCTGACTACTTTTGAGAGGCAATGTGTATGAAGAAATATAGGTATATAATAGTCATGTTGTATTTTATTTGTACAGTTTCAGATTTGTAATTTAGTCTGCGTTCATTGGGTACCCCTCGCACAAACATGTTAGCAAAAGAGGTAACCAATTGGTGCAGGCGTCCGTATATAGACACAGGCTTACAAAAGTATTGTTGTTTTATCTTATTTCTTTGGGCACCGTGCACCGTTTTAGATTTTTATTGTTTACATTATATTAGAACATCTTCTAACTACATTTTAGTCAAACCTAAGTGTGAGTTAATATCAATCACACTAATGTTATAAATGCCAAAGATTGTGCGTGTGTGTGTGCGTGCATGTTTGTTACTTCTTCACGCTGAAACAGCTGGACGGATTTGGATGAAATTTGGCACACAGATAGATTATAGACTGGAATAACACATAGGCTTCATTTTATCCCGGAAAACGCGGGCGAAGGCGCGGGCGGAAGCTAGTCGTCAATAAAGTTAGGATCAAACTGCTTGTACTAAAAACAATCATCGATTTAACGTCATAAATGATTGTTTCCTGGTGTAATATCAACGCGACCCGCTCGCTAATTGAGCTGTCCGTCATCGGAACGGACGCGTAATGAGCGATTCGTGGAACTGTTGTCCAAGTTCTAGTTGGATAACACGATAAATGATTTCATAAGCTAGTCTGTGAAACGTGTCTGTCACGGTTATTTGCGTATATGAGCCATAAGATTAGGTATAGTCAGTTAAGCTCAGATATTTACATTTTATGGTAGAGCTTATCATATTTGTTTCGTGCAATTGTTACGTTTGTTAAATAAAGTGCAGTCAAAAATAGGCCGACATTTCAGGAGTAAAAATACGTGACGAATACATAACGTCAGCTTTTATGAGTCGGTTAAAATTTTAGACGGATACATCATGAGCTTTATCAACAACACTTCAACTACAAATCCGTTGGCCATGCGGGATTATAATAGCATTATTCGAAAATCTATCCGTGTGACGATACTTAAGGCCTAGTTCAGCAGTTTAGTTAATATAAAACCCACAAGACAACAATAAAAACCCAGACAAGTGCATATTGGTTAACTCAAAACTGAATATTTCAAAAACTACACAAATATAGAAAGAAAGAATATTTCTTATTCGAACCAATTTATTTTTGTTGGAGGTATTTCTTAATTCTACCGTCTTAATTTTTTTTTAATTGTCACCATAATATATTCACCTAAATAAAAAGTCATTACAGACCTATCCAACGATATCTTCACATGTAGAGACGCGTGAAAAATAGTAGATTGTTATACAAGGGTGGAAAGAAATCAATTCCCATACGAGGTATTTAGACGCACGAGCGAAGCGAGGGCGGCTATAGTCCGAGTGGGAATTGATGACTTTCACCCGTGTTAAACACTCTACTTTTCATTTCAAATATAAGGAAAGTAAAAAATAGTAGTTTTCTTTAACGGAATTGGGGGTCGACATTTCAGAATCGCTTGAACTCATTTTTAATCAAATAATTTCGGTACAGAGTTAGTATCCCGCCAAATTATACATAAATAGTCTTTTTTAATTTAAATTTCAAATATGGAACACACCGCCCGCGTCACCGCCGCGGGCCATCCCACTTTAATAGGTATTTTTTTTAATTCACATTGGCCGTATACACTCACAAGACCGCATTTTTTTTTAATCGATATTTTTCTTAATTATGTAAAAAAAATTATAGCCGACTAAATAACCAATTTTAGTTCTATTTTTAAAATTCATTCCCGCCCTTGGGAGGGAAGCAATTACTTTGAGTCTTTCCCGCCCAAGGGAGGGAAGCATCGTTTTCGACCCGCTGCTCTGATCAAACAAACACTACTTTCCGAGTATGAGAAATGAAAAATTGTTTTTCATGCCTGTTTCATGTATGAAGACCTCCCCTAGTTGTGTTATTTTTTTTCGTAATTTTACTTCACTCAATAAAGGCGGTTTATAAAAGACGGCAATCTGTGAAGTTTCTTTCATCTATAAAGTGCAATTAATAGTCTCCGAGTGTAAATGGCTGTGACATGCGGATGGACAGGGCGAAATTGTAAGAGTTTAATTTTTGCCTTTTGGCTACGGAATCTCAAAAATTGTGCCCATACAAAAACAGTTTCCATATAACGTATACTATGTAATCGCTTATCGCTCGTATCTTGAACCATGCCATTACAGTGGATGCGTAATGAGCGATTCGCAGACCCGTTCCATTGATAGACCTATTTGGACAGCACAATGAGATAGTACTTATGCGTTCTATGCTTGTGAGATAAGTATGTATGGTTCTGTTTTGATAGGACATTATTATTTACAAATATAAATAAGAATTAATGTTCTGGGAATAGAAAATTCCCATTCATTCCATTAATTCTCATTTCTTTTTGTGTTTGGTGTTGTCTTTTTTTGTTTCAAAGTTATTTCTAAAGGAATAAAGGTCAAGGCATTCTATAGATTTCCACCAACACGATTTTTCGTGAGTCGGAATTTTGTTAAATCCGTCCGTTTTGCTCCTGGTCCGAAATGTGAGGGAAATTCTTAGATGACCGGAATTTTCATACAAATGACGTAGGTACTATCAAGAAATTGACATGCCGCGTAATTAGAAATTTTAAAGAAAATATCCGGATTTTTTTGCAAATGTCCGGATTTTTTTCCAGGAAAGTGTTAATTAGTGTTAATCACCAGACCATTTGGTCTGGTGATGATCTTGTGGGGTATCATTTGAGAGAGCCTAACTGTAAGGATCCAAAAAATATTTTTTTTACAATTTTAGGTTCCCCTGTTCCCTTAGGTTTGTAAAGTAAAAAAAAAAATATTTTAATAGGGTTAGTAAACATGCCATAAATAACAAGAAATATGCAGGATTTTTTGACCATACAATAGTTCCGAAAAAAAAAGGTTAAAAGGCCATCGTAAGTATCTACTTACGATGGTCTTTTAACCTGTATATTATTGTTGTTTAAATACAGAATCTTAATTGTGTGAGCCTGACTCGCTCTTGACCAGTTTTTTACATAAAGTCCGCACCACACACCGGCATCCCAATTATTGGCGTGCGTCGTGTGGACCCTAAGAATCAACGAGATTCATCTAACAATATAAAACTGGGGACCAAAAAAAATCAAGGTCTGTGAGCAATTGTCAGAGATAAAGAAAGGTCTTAGAACTTATCTACGTAAGTACTGCCCTTTCGTCCTACCCGTACATTGTAGAACCCGCCCTACGGGCACGATGAATAATAATATCTTTGTTACTTCTGACGATCTGCCAATTTTATTTTTCGCGTAAATTTTGTGTCCAAATTACTCGATACCATTTCACACCGTAAACTTCTAACTGTGTAATAAACAGACATAGGGTCTTTTGGCACATCCCTTTAATTTACATCCTACTAATATTATAAACGTGAAAGTTTGTGAGGATGGATGTGTGTATATATGGATGTTTGTTACTCTTTCACGCAAAAACTACTGAACGGATTTTGATGAAACTTTACAGTAATATAGCTTAGACATCAGAATAACATATAGGCTACTTTTTATTCCAAAAACGCGGGCGAAGCCGCGGGCGGAGGCTAGTACAATATATTATTATAATATTTTCAGACTTACCCTCACTTCCATTTCACTTATGTCATACTTATTCGCCTATTCGCGATATGTAAATACAGTAAATAAATAGTAACATGAGTAAAACGGAATTATTTTATAATTCTGCTACTATTTTATTATACCGGCTTCGCTTTACCCTTCGCCACTGCAACATAGCGAGATTTACATATTTTTATAATAATAACATCTCTACTCGAACTATCATAAATTCATAACCCACAGTAAAGGAGAGTAACAAGGTAAACATTTTTAATTGAAAGCTAAGTTACATAGCAAACTTCATGAATAACGAGGAACCCATCCAATTACCAGCCTAACTGACCGCTGCTTAACCACTCACACCCTTTTCTCCCTTCACTCCAAAATAACTAGGGGTTTATTAATATTAATTAAATAACCCTTTGATCGGCCGTCGGATCTTAACTCAAAGACTGCGAACAGTTAAGATTACATCTATCCTAAACTGATATTAACAGTAGATTAGGACGAACATTTTAGGGTTAAGTAGCAGTAAACGATCCTGTTGCTTAACGATTCGAGTATTTTATGCCTTACAGACCGAGTTTTAGTTTTGGTATGATTATAAAATGCAGTTTCAACTAGATGAGTGAATCTTCTTCTAATTAAATTATATTAAGGGTTGTGCTTTATTTTATAGACAATAGTTTCATAGAATTTCATTTCACATAAAATTTTTCTCATATGTCTCTGTTACACGGGACTAAGAGTCCCGGACCTTTTGAAGGCGTGCGCGGGGCCGAAGCCAACACGTATAGGCCCTTTATGACAGCTTTTTAATAAAATTTAATGGTGACATAGCTGGTGATTATCCTTGTATGCACTATAGAAATACACCCAAGGATAACCACCAGCTTATGCAGGACTATTGCAATATATATGTGGAAAAAAGAAACTACTTGGGCTATTGTGGTGGGATGGTAGTGGACTAAGTTAAGGGTAACTATAGGAACCTATGGCGCCTGCCGAAACAATGTATGTGCACACGTAAAAAATGGCAGACGGAGACTTGCCAACTCACTAACTGGGCCCCCTGAAAAAAGTCGCTCGGGTAGCAACAAAGGGGGCAACAGGAACGTGAGTGGCTGAAGGGTGGAGAGGCTTCGCTGGACTTTAAACTCAGATCACTTGCTCCCTGAGGGTCCGGCATCACTGGCCCACTCACCACTTACGCTCAGCAGCCACCCTCCGTGCAGAGGTGTTCTGCTCTAGCGACTCCACTCTAGACAACCAATGAAGGCAAGCTAGAGGCGGGAGACCTGTTCGTCGTCAGTATTCACTCCAACCGGCCAATAAAGGCAAGCCGGAGGTGAGGAACGGTGGCTTCTCCCTGGAGCACTCGGGTACCGCGGGGTCGCTACTCCCCGTCACTTCGCCTCAAGGTGCCCTGCGGGATTTTCTCATATTATTATTATCATTTCATAGAATAATCAATACGTAGAATACTTACTTTGAAGAAATTTAAATCATCGATTTTTGTTACAAATAAACTTAATGTTTAATTAATTCATGTCATAGAATAACAAATCAAATATTCTTTATCCTCATATTCTAAAACTTCTAACCAAGAAAATCATTTTATCGATTGAAGGATTCGAAGGGGGTGTCTAATTGTCTATGACACGCGGAAACTCCGGAAACACGGAAACCCCGCCCCCGTTTTTTTTAAATCTGTTTTCTATACTTATAAGGGAGTGGAAGGTGGTCGACGGTGGTGCCGCGGGACGAAGGTGCCGCAAGTTCCCGAGCTCGCTTCGCTCGCTCTTGGACTTATTAAGTCGACGCTATTTCTGTCCGTACGGTTAAAAGTAACCTCACACGAAGGGGCTTCGTTCGCTTGCTTCGCTCGCTCACTGAAGCCCCCGTCAACCCCTTCGAACCTAAACTATCCGTGTCGGGGTACCGCAAGTTCCAGAGCTCGCTTCGTTCGCGCTTGGACTTATAAGGGGGTGGTAGGTGGTCGACTATTTCTGTAGCAATTATTATTAGAACACACTTGGGGTACAAAATTAAAATACTTGAGAGTCTTTTATAGTATTTCTTAAACGCTTAATAAGATATTTTTTATAAAGTTATGAATAGCATAACGTCGCATAACTATATTTACATTTTTGTTGAAATAAAATACCTACCATGAAAAAATACACCGAACGAACAATATTCGGTAAAAAAATATTCTAGGTAATAAGTTTGTTAAATAAAAAAATGAGATTATAAAATTCATTGAAATAATTTCTGTAAAACATGTTTCATTCAAGTAAATAGTCTTTGAAACAATAATATTCGAAATAAAAATACAAGAACCAAATAATAGAAACATTTTCTGCGAAACGAAATTCTATGAATCTTCTGTCTGCGAAACAAGGGAACTATTATATTAAGCTTTAAACAAGACATAGAAAGATAAATAAAACCATTTTTATTACAAACAAACTTATCGATCTCTACTATAATACTAAGATTTGCCAAAGGTATCATTAACCTAATAAAATTTCACGCCATTTTATATTTTGAGATTTAAACCCGCAACTCTATACCCAAAACAGCATAATATTACAGCATCATTAACCCAAACAAGTTCATTATGTGATACACAACATAATTTGCGTCCCCGCAACGACTTTTAATAATAAGGGGTCAGCCAAAACAAATAGTTGGCGGTTGTCTGAAAAATGACACGCAGCCATGTTTGTTTGTTAAATGTGCGGAACCCGGCATTATAAATGAGAGAAGGGTTAGGGTTCCGCGAAACAACTTCTGACATTTGAAGGGAGTCATAGATGAATTTATAGGTGAACTTTCTGTTAGGAATTTAGGATGGATTAGAATTTGACAGGTTTGAACCTTAGTTGAATATGAACTCGCTAGTGCGGGTTGGTAAAAAACTGCGTGTACCTAAGTAATAAATAAAACTCAAATATTAGTGCTTCCTTCAACTTTGTTAACGGCAGAGTCTCAACTGCTAAAGCATTGGTAAATATTCAATTGACGTTAACCAACTCATTCAAACAAACAATCAGTTATTTGCCTTAGTTCACATGTCATGGTTAACATAAAATATAGAACAGTTCTTCCTTAATTAAATATTTTAAAAGTAATGTGGTAGTCTATGTTGATTATTATTTGGTATTTGAAATAAAAAAAAAATATTCGGAAGAAATAATAATCACTATCGTATATAGGGTGGCAGGTGAAATATTTTAAGGGGTCATTGTACTCATCATTATGAACAACTTTTACTATGGGACCAACCCTGAAATCGCGAAAAAAAAATCAGCTGTTCCATACATTTATGTTCACATAACTCGACAAAATTTATGGAACAGCTGATTTTTTTTTCGCGATTTCAGGTTTGGCCCCATAGTAAAAGTTGTACATAATGATGAGTATAATGACCCCTTAAAATATTTTCACTGTCTAACCTGCCACCCTGTAACTTACCTTCCAATAAAGACTAATTTAATAAAATCCAAAAAAATACAACAAGGAACAACACAATCTCACCCCTTTAACATATACCCTATAATAAATGAGGGTGGGGGCACGGATCGGAGTTTACATTTCATTTCTAACAATCTCATTCCGGTGAAATCCGTGGGATCACGTAATTTACTCGGAAGGGTTTAGTTGACTAATGGGGACCATGCGTACTGAAAGACCAAGTCGCAAATATATAAATGTTTGTGTAAGAATTATGATAGAGACGGATTCCAGAAACCTGGAGAAGCTGATAACATAACAACAATCGTGCCCACGCCTTCGGGAAATCCCGAAGCCGTAGGCACGAGTGTACCTATACAGTGTGTAAAAATAAAATTCTGTTCAATTCGTGGGAGTGTTCTTAGGTATGATTCTATTCACGTAATAACTTTCAGAGAATAAATAAAAAAATACCCTGCAAAAAATAAATAAAATGTAATTAAATGGGGAACCTTTAATGGCAATATAATTTTATTAACTCTTGATTAGGGTTCGACATTTCGTTTAAGTCACTTGCCGGATGACAAGAACAAAGCCGACGATGGTGTTTGCACATTGAGGTTATTTGGTCACTAAAAACATGAATTTTAAAGACTTTTCTTGGTAATGTTATGTAGCCGGGACCTCGGGACCTATTAATATGATACTTCGTTCGAAAACAGCGGATCTCGCCTGCAATTTTTTTTTTTTGGTTTTTACAAACGCAGTGCAAACCGCCGCCTGGTTTTCAAATTTTTTTAATTAACTACTATTATTTTTCATTATTTTAATATTTTAATATATTTTTGAGCCTTTCAATTTGATACCCCACATGACCACGTCACTTCCACCAATTTCATATAGGTATCCAGTCCAAAAAGTACTGCGATAGTAAAACATCAATATTGTGACCATAACCCTGACTCTTCATTAGTAGGTTTATGTTTTGCAATATACCTTACAGGCTGTTAGGAAACGAAAGAGAGAATGACAACAAAAAGTCACTAAGTAAATAACATCACCTGATACAGTGAGCAAAACAAACAGTCATTACTCAGGCAGTCAAGCAAAAAGATATATACGTCTTATTGATGTCCTGCCCTGCTGTAATCTACCCGTACCTTACCGCGGTAGGGTTACCAAATGTACAGGTAGCAGGTATGTTTTGTTGTCATTTTAAATTATTTGTTTGACTTGTATTTTAGCTGTCCTTTGTACGTATTTACTGGGGATCAGTCTTGTAGAAACGAAATTGCTATAATAATTTAATGATAAAAAGTATTTTGTGACAATTATAATAAAAAATCTTTGATCGACTTTATTGTGAATATTTCTCAGAACTTTTAATACTAATATTTAAAAAAATATGGGTCACATTGCAATAAAATAGGTACCTAAGTGGAAAAGATTTTTAGTGTATCATAGAACTCTAAAAATAATCCCGATGCCATTAAAATAAGAACAAATGCCAGTATTGCTGTACATAGAGTAAATTGCCCGTTTTTCTCCGCATTTTTTTCTCATGACAACCCTGACGGCGGCAATTCCCTGTATATTTCATAGCTAGTACTGTGCGCATTCCTCTATGCGTTTGAGTTATGATCGCAGTTTATTTGTGGCGCGAAAACGCTTCTGAAGAAATGTTTGTGTTTCCTTTATGCGATATATATCCGATCGATCGATATAGGTATATCCTTTATACCTGAGTAAGTCAAATGTTTAGGAGGAATGGCTTTTACGTTGTAGAACTTGCTTGTATGTTTTTTCTACAGCGAAGGCAAAAGAAAGGATATATGTTTTTACCAGTCTATGTATGTATATTTAAATATCCATTTAACTGTTACAATTGACAGGCATAATTGATTTCGACCTGAATCAGGTTGCTCGACAGATGAACTAATAAGTTCCACCATAGGGCCTTTTTTTTTTTTTTGAGGATGGGAAATCATCAAATGACCCCTCCCGCTCTGGTATGGTCTGGGTGACTTAAAGATAGTGATGTGATTACAAAATTTCCTCAATAAATAAATAAAATATTTATTCAGAAATTTAAATTGGTAAAATACAGAAAATATATATCGGTATTCTGTTTTACTATTTATTTATTTATTTATTATAAAGGTCCATAAGGTACATACTATTCACCTGAATTCTACTCAATGCCAATAGGGTATCGATTCTCTACAACAGTGCAGTTCTGAATTCCAAAACATGAATCTATCAGGAATCGGTGACTAAATCAAGTCGAGCACTTAATCCGTTTGAGAGATCGGTCCAATCACGTGAAATCCCTCACACACGAGATTGGTTCAGATGAAGACGAGTCACAGCGATGGCGGGTTCAGTAGGTACGTTATATGTACCTGATTTTTTCCACAAGCTAAATACCAAAAAGAAGAAAATTACAGTCAAGGTCTGTACATGAATTTTTTTTTCAACATTTTAATTTTCACGTTGCGTCTGTATCATCGTTTTTCTTTTTTGAAACGGTGCCCTTTCCTTGTATTGCGCGTGCGTTTATAAACACAAAGGACACTGGCAAACGCCCATAGAACGCTGGGCCTCAGATTGTGTAAGTCGGTACAGAAATGAAATTAGTTTGGTGTGATCGAGTATTTCAAGAGTATTTAAATTCATTTTTTATTTCTTTGTACGTAATTGGGTTAAAGAGAAATATTCGTATTTCTGACAGTGAGGTTAAGTATGGTGTGAATGATCCAGTGAAGTACAGCCCGACTAATGAGTTCTCAATTCAAAGGTTTTAGTTGCTATCACCATGATATTCTGTGGAAGCACGCGCCAGCCAGCATGCACCCGTTTTTGTTTTAGTGTTTTTTTCAAAATGTCAATGGCATAATCATTTTATTTCTTATTTATTTCGATTTTTTATTCCAATTCTTAATCTCTAAGATAAATTAGGCAAAGAACAATTAAAATATATTTTTATTTTTGGTTAAGCTTTTATTACTGTACCATATCAAGCCCAAAACTGCCGACGTCCTTTCACATACACGTACACCAAAACCCAGAACAATGAAATTACGCGCCACACAAGTTTGCGTCTCGGAAGTTAGCTACGTGAAACGTCGCAGAGCACGATTTTAGGGCGAGATTTGTTTTGTGCGAATAATTCACGCAATACAAGCGCCACACACGTGTTAAAGATTTAGACATTCATCTACTTCACCATTCACTGTCGGTTTTTAGCGCGTTCAAAGTTCAAAAAATCTGGCGCCTCCATAACGGAAATTAAATATACTTTTTGATTTGCTTGACTTTTCGACCAATTACCCTCAATTTAATCTGTGATTAAATCTTAAGTCAATTTATATGATTGAATGTTGTTATTTCTGGCCACCAATTCCAACAGTGCGCACGATCTTACTTGGCTGAGCAGAAGTTAGTCACGAGTGGCTGCTAAAAAACTATATAAATTTAAAAGTCACTGCAAAACTATATTTTTGTGATACAACAAAGTTTATTACACTTGTAACTATTTTTAGTGACTGTACATGCACGAATGTGCGGACTGTAGAGTGAGTTTCACTTATGATTCCCCTTCGACGCTATGTTGGCTCCCCTGTCTGTCATTCTGTCTTAGTCTTAACCTTCTGTTTTTTTAGATTAAGGTATGTGTTAAAGTAATGCCTAGGATACTAAAAAGTGGAGAGAATTTGGTACTGAAAGAAAACTTCTAGCACCGTTAAAAACGTAACATATTGACATTCAGGGAAGCCTACATTGCGTTGAAGGGAATTCTTATGTGAGACGCACTAAGGCAGTCATGAGATTTGACAACTTGCTAATCAGTGACGTTAGGCTTCAGAAACTAAATTTTAGTCACTACTCAATTATAAATAGTTAAAAATGCTTTTCATAATTATCCTCCTACTACCCTTATCCCAATTTATTTGTGGTCAACAGGCTTTTTTCTTCTTTACATTTACTATTTACCTCTTTCTGGCCACAACCATCTAAAAATCTAGTGAACAAATGCTTATAAACATTTTAAAACACTTTTACTAAAAAAACGATAGGAAAAAGCAATAAATCATTTTCCCGCGCACAATCGCACCGTATCCCAAGATTAGAAGCTGCGGTTTTGGGGGAATAATTTACGTATCCCTTACAAGCAGACATCTTCTTAAGGTGAGCCCGAGATAAGAAAACGTTACATAATGAACGCCTCTTCGCTGAATTGTGAGAAAAGATTAGGGTTGTGCCATTATATCGATAAAAGAGGTAATTGGTTAGGTAAAAATATAAATGGGTAAGTTTGCACAATATTACCTATACACTAAGGGTACGTCTTGGTTAGGCAAATATGATTTGTTTTTCTTTTTAACGAAGGTTTACGCAATGCTTGCTGAATAGGACAGGGCACTCAAAATTGCCAAGGAATTGCAAATATTTACAGAAAATAAGAAAAGATAAAACCGTCAAATTTTCTAGCATAACGAATTTTAGAATACTTAAACAATAATTGAGCTGTAGATTGGTAACACCGTTGAATGAATGACACCATAAAAAACATTTCTAAGAAAACTCAAGTATCAATCAAAGTCCGTGTCAATAGAAATTGTGAATTATGCAAACAATGTCAGTATGGCAAATTGATTTTTTTTTGTCTATTTGTATAGAAAGTTTATTTACATAAATCACAAGTTCTATTGACGCGGACTTAAAATACGACCACCATGTAGGTTAAGTGGCTGTAAACCTGTAGTCCAATATGTCCAACCCCACTACCTTTTTCTAACTTTTTTAGGTGTAAGGATCATTCGATTTCCTCCAAAATTGTTAAGTTAAACGATGCTGATGCGCGCGTCATGTTCGTAAACTGGTACTTTCAGTTGGTATTGGTTTATTCTTAACTGGTTAAGCAAGTTTTTAACTCCTTCGAGACGAATTTTATTTTTTTATCAAAAGACTTTTTAGACTATGTAACATTGTTCTCACATAATTTATGTATTAGGTCATTAACCTAATCAAAGAAATTGTAATTGATCTTGTTGATAAATCGTAACCATGAAGTTTCTTAACTTCTCCACAGGAATCTACGTTTTTTAGCGAAAAACTAGCTTCAACTTACGGACAAACAAACTGACGCTATTACTTGACTTTAGAAAATTCCCTGTAAATGGTGTAATTAAAATAAATGGTTATGTTTTTTGACTTTTGGACATACAGAGACAATCTAAGTAAAAAAAACAATATTTTTACCTTTTCACCGACAACCCTACATCGTAAAAGCGCGAGTTACGCAACAGGGCATCCGACACTGGCGGCCCTAGTATATCAATCTTCCCCTGAAATATTATGACATAATCTGAGAAGCCAATAAGTGGATCCACAATCTGTTTGTCTCTTACCTCAAGATTTACCGAATCAGATGTGAAAAGATCCAGGTCAAGGGTCTTGATATAAATAAAGGTAAGATTTTTTAGCTGTAGTAATGTTTGTTTTGCATAATGATGTCAAGTCCTTTTTGTACTCTCCATTGGGTTATTTTACATCTACTTCACGCTTTTTCCGCTGTTATTGATATTTGTATGGCAACCAGGATCACTACATGTGTAAACAACGGTTATTATTGTTGATATAACTTCCTACATACATGAATAAACTCAGTAGAGTTGCCAAATTTTTTTAGGAGTAAAATAAAGTACCGTGTGTCATATTTCAAAAAGGCTAAATAAGTTAAGACTTAGTATCTGTAAAAATTAAAAAGGTCTTATTTATTGAAATTTTTAAAACAGTATTTTTTGTACTTTGTGCGGAACATACTAATTTTTTGTATTATGATATAGCTCGACTAGTGAATTGTCTGGCAAAAAAGTCTGAGTTAATGTAAATAGAGTATTTGAAGTTTGAACGTACTTTATTACAAATTACACCTACATAAAATAAAACACAATAGGTACTCTATTTAGAATACGGTTGGCAACCCTAGGTATAGTGACGTCATAATAAGGCTGTACAATTCTTAAAAAAATCCACACAAAGCAGGCTATTATTTTACTGTTGACCTATCATACACCCACTCGCTGATGACGGAATTAGGTCCCAAAGAGATATGGGCGAGCTTCTCAGATCATAGAAACAAGGAGATATGCCATCATAGCAAATTAGTACGGGAACAACTGATGCCACTTTAGTACATTTTTCGACACAATGACGTGCATAATTAAGCGCTCCTTGTGAATAAAAAGATCTCCCACGCATTAAACATTCCGCACACCCTCAATCTAACACTGTTAATCGTCACTCAACACTAGCACTAAACTAAAACACTGTATTTATACTATCGATCGTGATCGGTTCGTCGCCAGCGCGTACGTTTTTAATATGAGCAATTTGCTCAAGATCAGGCATCAAGCTCGATAGCGCCTTGGCACATCTCCTTGTTTCTATGATCTGAGGCGAGCTTATTGACATTTGTAAATGGTAAACGTTTATTTTAGTACATTATTATGACACCCACACTAAGATACAACGAACTCAATATAATGGCTACTCATAAAAACTTAAGAACTTTGCCATACAAACTCATCAATGTAAATCTAAAACTTGATTCACATTACAAGGTAAGTGAAGCGAAGGCGATAGCGAAACTGTAATTTAGCACAAAATCTATTTAAGGTAAGTTGTATAAAACTGTATTTTAGTAATAGTTAAGTCAGTATGAAAGAGTCATACAAGCTTATTTCAGGTCTGGCAATCTGGGTTTTTGTGTATGTGAGATTTTTATAAACGCACCCACAATACAGGAAAACTTAATCTAGGGCGAACTAAAAAAAGTTGCCTTTTCAGTAAAATAACGCAAAAAACAAGACAAATATTTAAAAAACAAAACGGAAAACCCGACTATGTAGGATATAATTTTAATATCCCCTGTTCTACTTCCACTTTCTCATCCCATTTTGTTGAAATCCGTCAAGCCCTTTGGGCTGCAGGGCGTGCCAAATAAATAGACACACAAACATACATACACTCGAAAAACATTACCCTCCTTTTGGCAGTCGGGCAAAAACATAGATTATAGTGTAACTACAGCTTTAGCAGGGTAATGCTTTACACAACACTTAAAGTTCAAGCAGGTCATCAATGCTCGGTCGAATTGATTCATCATTCAGGTTAAACAATGACCTGCGCGGACAGTGAATGGCTGATCATTAATCTTAATGTATAATTAACATTAAGACAGGCTACTAATAATTTTGCCCACGTAAATTGAAAAGTAAACCTATTATGTATACAGTCATCCTTAAAAAGATGTATAATATGTAGAGAGGTTTTTTTTTTTTTGAGGGTGGAAATTCATCAGATGATCCCTCCCGCTCTGGGCGGAGCGGAAGGGAGTGTCAGACTCTTACTGACTAAAACCCACCCGTGTTCCTTCCTTTGCCCGTTATGTTCCGGGTCAGCGGTATCCTTTTCGGACAATCCCGCTTTCCCGGCAGGCTTGGGCCCTAGTGGGCCCCCTCTTTGATGCTGACATCTCTTTGAGGCGCGCGTTGAACACGTACGCGCCGTCCGGCACGGGCCTGGTCCTGATTGGACGGTGAGCTACGCATTACTCACCGCCCGCAGGCCCGCGCCTACGGTGGCCGGGAGTCGTCACGCGGCTCCCGACGCCCGGAGCGTCTACCGCGGCGGCTTGGACGGGAGAATCTATCCCACTGCCGTCCCGCCGCCTCCTTCGCTAGCATGACTGCTTCGCAGAAGGAGGCGACTGCCTCCAGGGGTAGGACGGTGCACTGATTCGGATTATCATCTACTAGCTGTGCCCCGCGGGTTCATTCACCCCCATTACTTGCTCCCTGATGTTAAAAAGCTTCTGCTATACCTCATGAATTTGGCTATAATATACAAAAATATTTTTCGAATTCGACTGGTAGTTCCAGAGATTAGCGCGTCCAATCAAACAAACTCTTTAGTTTTATAATATTAGTACCTATAGATTGTATTATATTTTTACAATTTATTCGATACTATATTAAACATATTATTTAATGTTAATTATTTTTACCAAAAAAGGAGCATTAAAAATTATTGTATATTTTCAATTCAAAATATGCTTACGTTAACGATAATACGTCAAAAAAACTCATGATAGGGGTACAGAAATTAGACACCTCAAACTACAAAGAACAATACCATAAAAAGAAAATATCAACCAATTCACCCTTTCCTATCCGATACGTGTTCACAACTATTACATCAGACCTTTGAACACGGGACTCTTTACCCACAAACATGCCTAAACACACACGCAATATCTACATCCCGGAACCCGGGATACAGCATCCATTGAAGCCCAAAAACATCCATTAAACATACCAATCTCTTACTATAACGGCTCATTTACATAAATTGTTACGAAACTCGCGAGTATCCGGGGGTATTATGGTACACTTTATAAAATTCTTAGCGCCTTCTCGTAGATTAATACACCCAGTAATTATAGAAGTTTTGACGAAGCGACAGACTAGAATATTAATAATCTAAGCATGAATCACGCGTTTTTAGTAGAAAATGTGGAAGACAGAAGGTGAAAACGCATCAGAGGCCATAGCAATGCGCAATTTTGCTTGTACCTAGTCGAGCTTTTTGTGAAAAAGTTCGTCAGAGGAATTAATATTTATCACATCATAATAATATTTCTGAGGCAAAACAGAATTGCTGTGTTCCATCCAGTTTAAAGGGTATGGATGCCGCTGTAATTATACGCACATGAGACATTTTCTAATTAGTCTATGGTGGACAACGCACGTGATGCCACTGATTTTGCAAATGTCTATAGGTTGCAGTAAGTATTTTAAATGAAAACATTATCCTCCTTTTGAGCTTCGCCGCAGCCGGTTAAAAATATGATTTATTCAAAATTGCCATAAGTCTATTAACACTGTCGAAACTGCGATGGTAAAAGACAGCAACTAATATAGGCCACATCCTTTACATTCACTCATTCGTTCTTACAAAGATAAGTAACCCTCTAGAAAAAAAAACAGTGGGTAACTTTCTGAGTGGGTAACTTTCTGGAATTTTTTTTTTTAAATTTAGGTACCTATTTCTTTTTTCAGTGGGTTTTCTGTTTCAATATCTGGCTGGTGTATCTATCAAGGCTACTCCTAATTTTATGGCTCATTTACATCGTTTGTTTAAAGCGTTTGGTTTTGCGCTCCTAATTCGGGTTCGGAGACAAAGGCAGCATTTAGTTAGGGCTTTTCTCTCAAAATTAACGACAAAATGTTTCGAGATTTATAAGTATAATTGAATTTGGGAACGGTAGTATATTTATAGCGTTGAGAAATAAAGTAAATAGTCTAGGAAATTGCTTTGTTTGTTATATTTTTGTTGGTATTTCAACCTGTTTTTTTTAATAGGTAAATAGGCTGATTAGTTATTTTAGAAGCTAAGACCTACGACGAGACGAACGATCGACGAGACGAACCAATAATCTCTGCGATTTTTTTGTGTCCAATGCACGAAAAACTTCCTTTCGTCTGGGGACGACAGAGGTTTAAAAGTCATAGTTCTGTCGGCTAAAACCACACAGTAATTACCCTACCTGTAACGACTGTCATAGATAATGAATGGCAGGAGGCGCAGAGGGTTCTCATACGTGGTAAGAATGATCACAAATTGATTAGTCAACGTGGGTGTTATTCAGCCACTAGCCCCCGACTAACAAAATAGCAGTGGCGAAGGGTGAGGGAAAGTTGGTACAATAAAATAGTAACAAAACTAAAAATAATTGCGATTTACGTATGCCACGCCTATTCGCCTATTCAAAATATGTAAATACAATGAATAAACTAATAGATATGACATTAAGTAAACAGTTATTTATAATTTTGTTACTATTCTATTGTACCAGCTTCCCCTCACCCTTCGGTGCAAACAGCATACATCATGCAAATATTCTCTCTTTGCACGGGTTCCTTGCTTTAGCCAGGCAGTGTAGTTAACAGGATTATCATTGTGCTATCCCGATGGCGGCTGGACAGAGCCTCGAGGCTTTCAACACGTTATTGAGTTACGTTCCAACGTTTCAGAGCCGTCCACTTTAATTTTGTTACGTTTGATTTTCGAGATACGCGGGTGGAACGGAAAAACGTCGGTTGTAACGTGGTTTTTTTAAAAAAAATATAAATATGAATATAATTTTAAGTGAAATTATTTTATTAAAAACCGAAGGTGAATTTTATTATGCTACAGAAAAATAATAAAGAACAAACAGTTTTATAAACTGCTCTGCTACATTATACTTTTTGAAAGATCGTACTTATTAAAAGACTGCTTTGTTGGTCTAGTGGTTGCAAGCGCTACTGAGCGTGAGGTCCTGGGTTCGATCCCGGGTCGGGCAGTGTTGTTAGATTTTCTATTAGGAAATTTTCAAAGTAGCTCGGAGTCTGGATTTGTACGTGGCAATAAGCTCGCCCCCAATCACATGGGACTTAAACATAACTAGCGAAATGTGGATGTACTATAATACACCTCTGTCTAACACTTAAGGGTGTGTCATAGCAAATAAGATAACCATCTTTTTTTAAAAAAAATCTGTCTAAATAATTATACAGCTATCACAAATAAAATTAGAGTTTTTAGGGTTCCGTACCAAAAATTGTAAAAAAGGAACCCTTATTTTTACTAAAAATGATGTCTTTAATAAATAATATATCATACGAAATTTATAACATGTATCGGTAGGTATCAAAAAAGGCAGATTATAAATTCAAATAAAAAACCAAAAGTCCTTTGTGCCAGCTAAAATTATTATAAAAAAATATACTGAACTCGGGTCGAATAATCCGATTTAGTTACAACTTTTTATATAGGTATTCGATTCAATGTAGGTACGCCAATATTGATTCTGGTAAATCCCCGGGGATATCCATATAGTTGGGATTGGGTAAAAATCCAGTGATTCTCCCAATCAGACAGACTTTTGCCAACATATAAATTTTCTATTTCGCTGGCTGGACGACAAATATACCGTATTGTTGGAGAATTTCTGTGAAAAATATTTTAGTTCGATGCCTTTGGGAGATTTGTGATTGTGGTTTCTTATATTGAATTGTTTAAGGATCATATAACGGGGATGGGCAGATTTAGATGACACTAACATTCGTTTTTGCCTTTTCTATAAAACTAGACAGTAGGATATTATTGGGCATTCTACCCCACCTGTCGCTACCTTCACTCACTTCGTTCGCCTTCGTCGCTTTCGGTGTGGTAGAAAGCCCAATAATATCCGACGGAGTGGGCGCCGTTCAACAATTCCGTTTTATTACATATCGTTCCTACGTCTCACTTCGTCTGAATTTGCGTTTGCGTTATTACTTACCGATGGCTTACCTCGATCATGTACTGCAGATTCTCGAATTGAACACAAAATCACTACTTTAGTTAACAAGTTTCACACTTAACCACCACTTCACAGTCAGTTTGACACATATTTCGTTTACTAATGGAACTTTACGAATATAGTAAACTAAAATTTTGGGACAGATTGTCTCATGTCTCTTCACAGAGTAAAAAATAGCATGCACCTACAAGTACACACACATTCTTTTTCTATGACCCAGATTGGGCACCAAGGACATCCAAATTTTAATTTAATTAACTCATACAGTTGACACTAGCTTACATGTTAACAAATAAACTAAAATTTGGGACAGATTGTCTCATGTCTCTTCACAGAGTAAAAAATAGCATGCACCTACAGGTACACACACATTCTTTTTCTATGACCCAGATTGGGCACCAAGGACATCCAAATTTTAATTTAATTAACTCATACAGTTTTACATGTTAACAAATAAGTGTGCTCGCTGTTAGAACCATTAGCCTAAAATTCAGGACAGATTGTCTCATGTCTCTTCACAGAGCAAGAAATATTATGCATCTTCAGACACACGTACATTCTATTTCTATGACCCCAGATTGGGCACCAAGGACATCTGAATTTTAATTTAATTAATTCATACAGCTAACACTACCTCACACGTTAACAAACAACTACTGGTAGCTCTGAAATGTTCTGTTGTTACTCTGCGACTCTGCGTTGCGCTTGATTAAGATCATCGCACACTTATACAATTGCCATCGAAACGGTTCGTGTGCCGTCCCGTGATCATCTATTGTACCATACTCCTTTTAAACCGCCGGATGACGGCGTCGGATCGGCGACCGTGTTAAGCTTCACAGTATAAGTGTACGTGATTCTTTACAATCGCAAAGACTGCAAAATTGCATTATGTAAATTTGTAGTGTTCGAACTTTGTTGTACCAGGTATATGTTTGAGTCATTCCCATGTATTCATCAATTTAGCTGTAAGATGATCGCTGTGCATGTTGCAGTCTCTGATTAAAATTGGTATTTTATAGAACTTCATAATCAATGCAATTCATTTAAATAGAGGATGTTCCTTTGATAACTTTGCTAATTATTTTATATTGTTTATTTGCTATATTTATTTATAAATAACCAACGTATACTTACAGTTTACACCAGACATACAAGTTTTTGGTTAATACATACTGAACAAGCATAAAAACATATAAGAAAACATAAAATGTTTCAAAATACATTGATAGTTCTTTAACAATCTAGGATTTGTTTGAAAGATGAATCTTAATACTAGTACCTACCTACTGAACTTATGCATGAATTGATAATAAAAAGTTCGTTTTAGTCGTTAGATGATATTACTTATTTACGATAATGTCAAGTTTTACTGTAGCATATAAGTGGTTAACTTTTTGCCGCAAGTTTGTTTACATGGATTATTCTACACAAAAAATGTTTTCAGGATGATTTTCTTTCAGCTCTCTTCCGTCAAAAAAGTGATTTTTATTTTTTAGTTCACATGTGTGATATCAGGCGAAGTTTTACATCACATTTTATACAACAAACATACATACTTTATTATATATTAATGTATTAATCATAAACGTCATGTGTCATCTTTGTCGGCGAGCGAAAAAAGCTGGTTTTATATTTCATTTCTCACGATAAAATTGCAATTAGACGGAAGTGATTTTCAATCACTACGGTTTAATTAGACGTAAGTAACATAAATTAGTCATACAACTGTCAATATATGTAGTTAAGGTTTAATTTTGTAATGGGATAAATATTGCTGAAATGGTATTTTTTATGTATAAAATCAATCAATTTTGATCATAATATTACATTCGCTCCAGTATCTTCCAGTGATAACCACCGGTTACCTTCAACTATATAAAATGTAAGTAAGTACTACTAATTTTACTGAATTTACAAATGTACTAATCGCTACCCAGCTACGGACCTGGTTTCTGCCTGCCGGCTGGTGTATTGGTTAGCCTTAATTTCATCGCATAGATGTTAGAATTTTGAGCGTAAACCATATAATTTTATGTAATAACATTATAGGGAATTTCATGAACTAAAGACATGTCCATAAATTATTCCACTGAGCCATGTATTTTTCTCACAATTTAAAGAAAACTTCAAAATTAATGTTATTTTGTGGTTATCCGATTCAACTAACATCAAACGTATCGCTATTATGAACCTTATTTGTTGCCGCGATGCGTTATTGTCAATTACCGAAACTTAAGTCATAGTTATTAGTTACAAAATTAATCTTTATGTGTTCCATTTCAGGTCTGACTCCGATTCAGAATACCGGTCACAGTCCGCAACTGTAGCCGAGCCGAAGCCGCAACCAAAGAAGAAGGTGTCGAAGCGCAAAGCTTCCGAGAGCACCACACCGTCCGTACCGAAGTCAAGGTAATTTTGTGTTACTGCTTTTACCTTTAGGTGCTTGTTGTGTATGTTATGTCAATTAAAATGTTATACACCGATAAACGTTCGTTAGTGGATTTAGAACTGCAACGAAGAGAGCTCTGAAATCAATTTCCAATTATATTCCTTGTAGGAATGATTACAGTTAGTTCATGAGGTATTTAAATTATTATAACAGAACATCATGCTTTCTATCCCCGTAGGGTTCAACAGAGGAGTAATACACCATCAATTTGTCAATATAAAAAAATAAATGTAATAAATAATGTGTTAAATTGTTTACAGTAAAAGGCGCAGCTTGAGCTCGGACCTCTTTGGTTTGGAGGACTACGTCCCCACCAAAACCTCAGTTGCGGACTTCGGTTCGTCACTCATCAGCCGTGTTGCCAACGGTAAAGTGCGGCGAACGGCAGACGTATCCGGGGACTTCTACGTGGAGGTTAAAGTCTACAACAAGGCTGAAGTTGCCTCCACCCCAAAAGAGGAGCGGTGGAAGAAAGCCTCGGTGGTACTAAAAGTGCAGCTTAACCGGAACACGCCGCAGTGGGACGGGTTACAAGTTTTTATGAGACGGGCTCATGAGTTTTTTGATAACTCTGAGCCTGTCTTTTATAGTGATAGTATTAGTTTAAAATAAATATTTAAGTTGTTGGGGCACCAGATGTTTTTGTATTTCTGCGATCGTAAATCATAATCGTAAAAATAATACATTGCAACATATAATAGTAAGTTTAAAACTATTATATTTTAAAATGCCGTTCTGTACTGTTTGTAACACATCTGTTGAGCGCAGTCACTGGACAGGTCACCTACGTAGTACTAATCATAAAAACAAAACTATTTCGCATTTTTGCGAAGGTGTTGAAATAATACATTCTGCATTTCGTAATCGTATAGCTTCTTATAGAATTGTCGATCCGTCTGAGAATAGTTCTCTACAACCATTTCTTATTAATATTTGGGACAAAATTAAAACGTTAATTAATATTTCTCTTAAAGAACATACTTGTCTAAAAGTTAATTTCGAATTTTTTGCTTTATTTTTAATGTTTAAAAATGATTCTCAGGAGATGAAATCATTTGCCACAAAAAACTTTACTCTGCATCAGAATTATGAAATTGATTCATTATTAACTCAAGTAAAAAACATTTTATCAAAAAAGATAGAAGAATTTCAGGACCGAGACAGTGGATGGACGTTCTTGAGCAGTTCTCATTTGGAAGTCAATGTTAACAAATATCAACCGTTGCATGGTTCAGGCTTTATCGAATTGCCTTCTGCAATAAAATCGAAAAGAGCATGTGTTAATATCCACAATAATGACGAGTATTGTTTTTTGTAGTCTGTTGTTGCTGCTTTATATCCAGCTAAAAGTCATCCTGAAAGAGTATCTTCTTACCCTGATTTTCGTAACGTGTTAAATGTAAAGGATATGTCATTTCCAGTGAATTTCTCAGATATTGCGCGGTTCGAAGTGAATAACCCCGAAATTTGCATTTACATTTATGGTTTAAAAAATAATACCGTCGTAGGACCGCTTTACAAACCAAAAGCCTTGAACGGAAAGGTGATTCATTTACTTTATTTAGAAAGAGATAATTTGTCACATTACTGTCTCATTAAAGACTTGCCGCGACTTGTTAAAAATCAAATAACAAAACACCACAGTAAACTATACTTTTGTGATGCTTGTTTAATGTTTTTTAATTCATGCGATGATCTTAGTTCACATAGTTGTGGAGGTGTTGTCACTGAACTACCTCCAAAGGGTTCTTTCATACAGTTTAAAAATTATAATAGAAAGCAAATTGTTCCATTTGTTATATATGCAGATTTTGAAACAATGCTAGAACGGTATGAATCTTGTGACCCTGACCCCACTAAGGCGAGTACTGTAACGCGACAGCGACATGTGCCTATAGCTTTCGCTTATCATATTACGTGTACGCTAGACGAAAGCCACAATCGTTACGTTTCTTATCGCGGTTCGGATTGTGTATCAAATTTTGTGAAGTCTATCTATAAAGATGCACAAAAAATTTACGATATTGTAAAAAATAATGCTCCTATGATTTATTCAAATGAAAATGCTCGCGACTTTGAAAACGCGTTGACATGTCATATTTGTGAACACTTCTTGTTCGGCGATAGGGTTCGCGATCATTGTCACTTGACTGGTAAATATCGCGGCGCAGCTCATAGTTATTGTAACATACAATACAAACTACCATCATTTTTGCCAGTATTTTTTCATAATTTGTCTGGATACGATTGCCATCTTTTCATAAAAGAATTAGGTGAAGCTCCTGGATCTATAAAAGTGATACCTAAAACAAAAGAAAACTATATTTCTTTCACTAAGTTTATTCCGATTGCTACCGGGGAAAGCATTCAAGTTCGGTTTGTAGATTCTTTCAAGTTTTTAGGAACTAGCTTAGAAAAGTTGGTTAGTACAATGAAAAAACAAGACTTTAAACAATTAAAATCTTATTTCCCTAATAAAAAACAATTTAACCTACTCACTCGTAAAGGAGTGTATCCATATGACTATATGTCTCAATGGGAACGTTATGAAGAAACGTGTTTACCCTCAAAAAAATATTTTTTTAACTATTTAACAAATGACGCAATTACCGACGAAGACTATGAACACGCTCGGTCTGTTTGGTCAGTATTTAATATTCAAAACATGGGTATGTACACAGATTTGTATCTCAAAACAGATGTTTTGTTGTTAACAGATGTATTTGAAAATTTTCGAAAAACTTGTAAACTACATTACAATCTCGATCCCGCGTTTTATCTTACAGCACCAAGTCTATCTTTTGATGCAATGCTTTTAAAAACAGGAGTTCAATTAGAATTGATTAGTGATGTTGAAATTTTTAGAATGATACAAAAAGGTATTCGAGGAGGTGTTTGTATGTGTTCCAAAAGACATGTCAAAGCCAATCATAAATATTTAGATACTTATGATCCAGCCCGTCCTAATTCATTTATCATTTATTTAGATTGTAACAATTTATACGGTTATAGCATGTGTCAATCCTTACCCTATTCGGATTTTAGATTTATGAATAGACAAGAAATAGATTTTTTACAATTGAACTTAGCAGAAATTAGTGATACTGCAGAAAACGGTTACATCCTTGAAGTTGATTTAATATATCCGGAGAATTTGCACATGGAACACAATGACTTTCCCTTTTGTCCAGAAAAATGCTTACCACCGGGTGGTAAGAATAAAAAGCTAATACCAAATTTGTATGATAAATATTACTATGTTATTCATTACGTACATTTAAAAAAATGTTTACAGCACGGTTTAGTATTGAGAAGAATCCATCGCGCTATTATATTTAAACAAAGTAGTTTTTTAAAGCAATATATTGATATTAACACCCAGTTACGTCAAAAAGCAGAGTCAACGTTTGAACAAGACTTTTTCAAATTATTGAATAATAGTATTTTTGGAAAGACCCTAGAAAATAATGAACACCGAATAGACGTTAAGTTAGTAAACAAGTGGTGTGACTCGAACAATAAAACAAAAAAGACTACTTGTGCTGAAAAATTGATAGCCAGCCCATATTTTCATAGCGTCTCTGTATTTTCTGATGATCTAGTAGCAATCCAAATGAAACCTGTGCGTATTATACTTGATAAACCAATTTACATAGGGTTTGCAGTATTAGAATTATCTAAAGCTCACATGTACAACTTTCACTACTCCATCATTAAACCTTTTTATGGTAACCGAATAGAATTATGCTATACTGACACAGATAGTCTAGTATATGATGTACAGAGTAATGATGTTTATAAAGACTTTAAGCTCCATTTTCTAAAATATTTTGATACCAGCAATTATGACTGTAACAATGACTATAACTTACCAATTATTAATAAGAAGGTTCCAGGACTGTTTAAGGATGAAATGGGTGGTGACATTATCAAAGAATTCGTAGGACTGCGCTCAAAGCTTTATTGTATTAAAACGTTAAACAAAACAATTAAAAAGGCAAAAGGTACAAAAAAATGTATTACCAAAAATTTTAATATGTTAGATTATAAAAATGTTTTATATGATTGCAATGTTATTCGTAAAAAAAATGTATTGTTTAAATCAATAAAACACGAAATATTTACTCAGGACTTAAATAAAGTAGCACTTTCAAGCAATGATGATAAACGATTGCTATCGTTTGATAAAGTTTCTACTTTAGCCTGGGGTAACGCAAGTATATTTAAGTAATACATATTTTTAACATGTTTTTTATTGATTGTGAATGGTAATACTTATGACGTCCTAAATGGAAAGTTAGATAATTTTTCAACCTACCTACTGTCTTACTTACTATTATAAAAAGTCTGTAAGGGTGGGTGGATGGATGTTTGTTACTCTTTTAAAATGTGAAATAAGTAGTATTGCTGTGTAATTTAATTCAAATAGTATCGATAGAAGTTTCTTTTGAACCTGGTTTTATTATGTATACAATTCTAAATTGTGTGTATTATATTCTTGGTGTCCGTTTTACTAGTTAGAGCTAAACAGTGTAGGTATATGTCTATTATGTGCCTACAAAGTATAAAGTTATATAATTAAATTGTGTATATTCATTACATACATCTGTTTCATTTCTGTTCCTGATGACAAAGCACACAGCGCTCGCCGCGTGTCGATACAGGTTCCAACTTGATAAAATATGTACCTAATGTCCAGTTTTGATGACAAAGCACTCATGAGTCGAGGTTCACACGCGCGGTGTAGAATTTAACACCGATCAGGTGCTCATCAGATTGAACTTGTTGAAACATGAAATTGATTCACATCGCAAGGTTTTATGGAGTTTGCATTTCATAATAATATGATTAGTACATACATCACAAGGCAGTCAGCCGGACTGGTCACATCACGTCACTTAAAAACGAAACAAATTGTAAGTATTGCACAAGCGTATAAGTACTTATAAAATTATGTCTTATTTATGTGTTTGATATAATTATTAATAATTATAATTTTCTTTGTTTCAGATCATCAATAATGTGCGATTCTCCAGATATTATTGACTTCTCACAATACGGTCAAGGTTTTCCGACTCCGAGTTTAAGCTGGCATATCCCAGATATCCAAGATCAACAAATACCTGTCAACAAGGAACCTAGAGCAAGACAAGACTGCGGACCTGCTAGCAAGAAGCCTAGAACAAGACGGGAGTGTCTAAAACAGAAGTCATCTCTGCCTAATTATGGTGAATCATATGTCATAAACAATGAGAAGAAAAAAGGATTACGACTGATCCAGGTACAAGTGTTGGATATCAGTGAACAAGAACCTGCAAGTGACAATCAGAATGTGATGTTAAGTGCGCAGTATGTAGTGACTGAACCGCTGGACTATGTTATGGAGGAGACGCAATCGTTAATTAACAAAATTTCAAAAAAACTTTGTGGGGACAGTTATTATTAAGTGATGTAATTATTTTGTAAGTACCTACTTTATAAGTTAATATGTGAGTAATATTATAGTTATTAGGGTATAATAATAGGTTTTTATGTTGTGTAGGTTCTGGATGTATAAATTATTAGAATATCATATATGTAAGTTTTATTGTAATATTTTTTTAAATATACAAAAGAAGTTACAAAAATATCAAAAACAAAAAATAATAAAGAGAGAAAAAAATTAAATAAAATATCTAGATTGTTTTAATGTAAATAGATAATATTAATCTCTTAGTTTAATTTTGTTGGGTAGTGCTCATACATCACAAGTTTTTATGTTATAAGTATGTATGTACGCGTAGAAAACATGTGGGGACAGTTATTATGATTATTGGGTTGGTAGATATAATTAGTTTGTAATAATTTTAAATAATTTAAAAAATAAATAAAAGGGTTCCATTTTAATTAAAATAATGGTAATAAGATAATATGGTAAAATAAATAGAATATTTTTATGTACCTAGTAACAATAATTAGTTTGTAACTGTAAATGATGAATGATAAAATAATAAATACTATAATTTAATATTAAAGTTTGTTTTATTGTATATGACTTAATCAATTAAAATTTTAAATTAGCTGTACAATAATACTAAATTTTCAGTACATATTCATTTACAATTATGTATTGTAGGCTTACCTCAAATTTAACATAACTACAGCTTATTTAAAATTTTATAGGTTCAAATAAAAAACCATAAGTAGTTATTTCGATATTTTTATTAAATGTAGGTCAACAACACTATACAAATAAATTGAATACAGACATATTATTATCAAAATACCATTTTTTTATACACACAGCATTATTCAGTGCACAATTCAGTTTATGGTTCACACAATTAAAATCAGTTTTATTTTTACAGAACCTTTTTTTTAATGTTGCAAAATTAGGACATCCTTTTTCACCTATATCAATCACTTCACAGTTTGCACATAATTCTTTAATCCACTTAATTTTTTCCAAACCCTTTGTAATAATTTTTTTATTTTCTAAATACGGTACGATGACATGTTGAAACTCTCTGTAGTCTATAAAGCCCTCACTCCAGCAAATTCCACGATTTCTTTCCAACCATCGCACCTGCCTCTTTTCTTCTTGAGCCAAATAATGAAACGAATGCGGTGGTTTAACTACGAACGTCTGTGTGTGCTCATTACTTACGATGGCCACTTCTTTGACGATAAAATTATTGTCTAAATATTTAAATCCTTGGATTTCGACGATGATAATATCTGAGTTCATGATATCTTCTTTACTGTGTTGCTTAATGGTTTGTATTCAACAATGCAATCGTTGAGAATGAGGCAGTATGCTGAAGTTTGATCTGGTATTTCTGAATCACTCTCAATTTCTACCCTTACATCCACAACGGGTCCAGTCTTCAGATTATCGGTCTGTCTAGAGCAATCAACAACAAACAACGGTGCTAACTCTTTAAATTGTTTCTCGCTTAGTAAAGACTCCGAACAACGTCCATAATACGACTGCTGAAATCTAACGTATTGCTCATATAATAAAGCAATTCTGTTATTAGCGAAGTTCACATTGATGCTTTCATACGGGAAATATGTTGAATTAAGGTACACTCGAACATCACGAACATAGCAGTGATCAAACTGAGACATGTCAGAACTTGCATTATTTTTTCTACTTGTTTGTAGTCCAATTATAACATATCTTGGTTTTTCTATTTGAGACGAAGTTTTGATAGACCAAGTATGTTTTGTAGTTTTAGGTAAAGAGGGATATTCATATAGATCCCAGTTTCTAAATATCATCTGAAGCGGTCGATCTTTTTCCAACAGTTTTAATAAACTTATTTTTTCTTTGTCTGATACTTTAACATGTGGTACACGCCATATGATTTTATTGATTTGAACGTCTTCCACTATTTCACCGGTGTTCAATTTTACAGCGTTCAAATTAGTGTTACTTCGTAACAATATTAGTTCATGTCTACTATTTATCACAACTTTTTTAAAATCTTCTGCGAAACCGAGAATATTCCGAAGTGGTATAGATGCAGAAAAACTTCCTCCATTAATATTTTTTATACCATCGATACTCCATCCCCAAGCTCTAGCTATTTTTGATTCATTCTCATTCATTGATATTAATGATTTCATGGTTGTAGTTATACCTGCATTTTTTATTTTATCAATCTCCACTCCATTTAGCTCATACCTAATATCTTGGAACAAGTACAGTAGAGCATTGTTTGTGAAATTGACACTAGTAGCTTTGTCTTTCGTATCTTTTTTGCTGACGATAACAGTGCCTTCTAAATATAGTGTGCTAGCTGAAGGAAGTATGTACAAATCCTGTTGGTTGATAGGTATGCGGATTTCATCGTTCCTGTTGAAACTTGTTACGTACGGCTTGTAGGAATGAAATTCGATTCCTTCTATAGTGTTATCGAAAGTCGGAGTGGATAAAACGTCTAAGATATTCATTTTAGTAATCCGATTGCTCTGAGGAATGCTTTATTGTCTTTAGTTAATTTTATTTTCTTCTTAGAGCCCGGTCTTATTGGGTTGGTAGCTCGAGTAGAACTGATATTTTTTATTTGTTGAAACTCATTTTTATTGAAGTCAATCATCTTTTTCTCTTAAGATGCAAATATATCTGCACTTCTTCACCGCGCAAATTAATTAAGCGATTATTTATATCTAATAGCCTTATATGTATGCAGCTTATGTTGTTTTGATTGATTGGAAAGTATATTGCGTTCTTCGGGATTTCTATGATCCTGTATCCAGGTGGCACGTTGAGTGCAAATTCGTGAATGATGTGACTTGGTTCACCGTTTATGTAGGAACCGCTCACAATATCACATTCAATCCTGACCACGGTCGTCGGTAAAATGTTGACTGGAAACTGTGACACATACCATTTATTTGCTTTCAAAATTTGTTTATTAAATCCTAACAGTCTTCTGAAGGAGTTTTCCTTGTCAAAATAAACATCTTTTGTACAGAACATTGTAGTTTTTAAAGTATTATTATTGCACTGTAGTTTGATTGTTGCATCTTTTATTTTAGATTTTAAATAATCACTGATATCTTGCAATTCATAAGTGCCTTCCGGTATTTCAATAACTTCGTTATAGCCATAATAAAACTTATTATTACTTTTGTCAATGTTTGGAATAGAATTAAACGTTGAAAAGTGCATTAAAGCACACTCATACTCTCCATCTAGTTGCAAAGTATTAGGATAGTACGTAGATAACACTGACGAGTTTCCAGTTATCGACAAAGTGAGTGACATCTTGCAAATGATTGAAATGAAAGAAAAGCATATATTTATAATACATTTTTATTCCAAAAAGTCCACAAATATTCTAAACATAAGTGACCACAATTAACTGAATTGAATTTTTGATATCTTGTGTAGTTATAAAACACATTACAATTTTTGAAATATCGCATCAATTCCATTGGAGGTTTTAAATCTCCATAACTATCAAAATATTCACAATAGTTGTATACTTTAACATAAGCTACCCAATGCGTTCCTTCGTTCTTAGAATCATCTAAGTTAACGATTGCACATTCAATCCGTTTTGGTTTTCTTGGTAACCGGTCCTTCATGTAGACTCCTCGGAAATATGGGATGTCTCTTGAATACTTTTGGATGTCTACATTAGTTAGAGCGCGATTAGGTAGCATACTTTTTAGTTTTTTGAAGATGTTATAAATAATCCTTTGCCATTTTTATACGGCTTAATGTATAAACCCTTACCCAACACTAAAGCCTCCATAGCTTTGTTGTGTCGTTCTGTTTCTTTCAAATTTTGCTTGCTTGCTTTGTAATCATTAACCGTTTTTGCAATACCAGCTGCACCACCAGCTAAAGTTCCTAAAGCCGATAAACCAGCAAAAATTGGGATTAAAGGCAGAATTCCTCCAGTCTTTGGTATGGGTATTACTCGTGGTATCCGAATTTGATGACGTATGTTTGGAAATAACTTTTTTGCGGTCAAGTAAGCTGCTTTTATCAAAGTCTTACTATCTTTGGGTTTGAGTTTCTTAATTTTTGATTTTATTTTTGAAACAAAACTTTTAAATGTTTTTACGCCAGATCCAGACTTCAGTTTGGCTTTCATGACTTTGTTTACTAGCCATGAGCTTAGTTTTTCACCTTTTTCTGCATCTTTTGATCTTAGTCTTTGTTTGGTCATGTTAAGTAGTTGTAAATCAGCTTTGTGACGATTTGATAAGTCTGTATGGTTTGCATACGCAATGTCGTGTTGCATACAAGCTTCGTCTAGCTTATTTACTCCTCGGTCACCTCGAGCCAAACGTTTGCGAAGTTTTGTTCCTGGTCCGCAATAATTGTAGCCGGGCAAATGAACTTCGAATGGTAGATTATTAATTAAGCTATTAACTAGTCCACCTCCTTGCATTACTCAAATTATAATGATAGGAAATTTTAAAAAAATGAATATATAATAAAATCTTAACCCATTAATGCAGCTTTTTCAATCCAACTATTTTCTGTACTGTTTAGACCTAACCATTTGACATACAACTTATTTCCTTGTTTTTTCAAAACTTTTTCTATCAAATAAACATCGGGATGGTTAGATTTTTGGAGTTCATGTTCGTAAAAAGCCCCTAATATATTTTGCTTTCGTTGATCTTCAATGTGATATGTTACTGGTAAAGTTCTATTAATCTTTTTTATATTAAATAATTCAGTTGACCAATTAGGAGTGTAACCTTTCTCAAAATTATGTTTGTATTTACTTATACGAACAAAATCACCAACTTTGAATTTAGGCTTCCACTGAGCTAAATCACACTTGTTTATTTTATTTATATTTTCCTTTATCATTGGTTCATTAGATTTATTCACATCAACCGGTTTACATTCAATGGTGCGATGTTTTGTGTTGTTATATGTCTTCAATATATCTTTTAATGGTATACCTAACCACTTATAATTTCCATTGAGACTAAATTGTTTATATAATTTATTTTTTACAGTCCTAATCAGTCTCTCTACAATTGATGCTTTTTTAGTAGAGAACGATGAGTAATGGTTAATGCTGTGTTTCTTCATGAGCGTTTGAAAAGCGTTGTTATAAAATTCTGTTCCCATATCAGTTTGTAAATTAACAGGTTTACGATGGCTGTTAATCAGTATTCGTTTAAATGCATGAGTAACATCAAGTTTATTTTTTGATTTTAAAGGCTCTGTCCAAGCATATTTTGAGAAGCAGTCAATCACCACTAAAATGTAACTGTGACCTTTATTATATTTTTTCAGGTTTTGCATGTCCATCAGATCAGCCTGCCATAAGTCATCGACCCCCTTTAGAATGACACGCCGCCTAGGGAAATTTCTTCGTGCTGCTTTGTGTATTTCATTAACAATTTGCTGTTTTGCCATTACGGGGTTTTTTGAAGTAATTTATCTACCTCGGCTTTAGTATAAAACTTATCTTGCAAATGAGTTGAAACCTCGGGTATCTTTGCTTTTAAAGTAGCCTGAACTGTACCCTTTGCGTCTTTTATGATTTGAGAACGCAATGAACCAATCATATTATCAAATTCTTTTATCATACTGTCATTCAATCGATCTACATAATCCTTGTCCACAGTCCGATTATTTAATTCTTTTAACATGTTAGCATTCAATCGATCTACATAATCCTTGTTCACAGCATCGTCTGCTTCTACTGGAGATCTAATTCCTCTCAGTCTTGATGTTTTTAAATCAAAATCTCCGTTTTCTGATTTTAATAATGCATTCTCATTAAACTCAAATAACTCTGATAAACGCATTCTTTTGTGAATGTAGTGTCCGAATTTGTCTACGTTCATGTTTAAGGTGTATTGTATCGAGAGGCTGATAGTAAAATAAACACATTTTAAAATATTTATTTATTTATAATATTACTTTCACGCAATTCTTCAATGATAGATATAATTTCATTATCTAATCCTGTGTTGCCAGCATCTCTAGACGCAATTAATAATTTCAACCTTTCCACTAATTCATTAGGATTATCCCAGTACACTAAATCTACGTTTTTTCTCCACTTTTTTGTTAACGGTAGACCCTTTCCTTGAACTGCATTCTTCACTTTAAAAAGAGGTTTAATAACTTGCAAATATTTTTGCCCTTTATTACTTTTTATTGGCTTACTTGGATCATAGTCTCGACGATGTGCATTTGTATCAAGTAGCATCGACTTATAATTTTCCATATCACTGACTGTAACCAAGCTTAAGTCTACAACTTTCTTAAGTAACAACTGTTTTAAACCAGGTGTATTTTGGTATTTATGTCCAGCCACGATGATGTATTGATCGTTGATCGTTATGCAAGCAGAACCTAACATCAGTTTCCCATGGTTTGCTCTAACCCCAAATGGAATATCTACCAACGCTTCTGAAGATACTGACCAGGATGACGTATCACAATCTTGATTCTTTTCAACTACTGATTCATAAGAAGAGTCACTGTTAATATCTGATTCATATTTGTCTTCATCACCATTATTATCATCACTTCCTGCGCTACCAGTTTCTTCTTTCTGCAAAGCTTCGTTAATAAACGGAACATCAGCAAAATCATCACTAGCACGCAGGAGAGGAGTTTGCTTACTAGCATTAGCAATTAGGTTGAGAGGTTCTGTTACAGGTTTGAAAACAGATTCCAATGCTTGTTTATTGTTAATCTCAGCATCTCTCATTTTTCGTACTTTTATCTTTACAGCTTCTGCCGCATCGACAATTTGTCGTTTCAATGATTTTTCCATATTGGTAAAATAGGTTGTAATTGATTTAGCGTCGTAAGGTGAATAATAATGTCAGGCAGAAAATAGCCTTATATATGTATTCGTGTTCTTAGTCAAAGACTACAAACGTGTCAAATTTACTTCTATAACATCCTTTGTTTTTGGAACAATCTTTATTAATCACAACATAATTGAAAGGTACACTCCATATTTTTGAACACATTTCACGAAATTCAATCCATGTCATATCAGTATTGACGTGCTCATCATAAACGTGTCTCATATTTCTTTCATCCTGTTTAAAAAGTACGATTAGGTTCGCGTTGTCTCTTACTAACTGCTTAGGGATTTTACTATACGTCTGATTTAGATAAAAACAATCGATGAACTTGTGTCTCCCCATAGCAAAATAATCACGAATACTACTTTGATTTTCACACGCAACATCATCAAATACAATTACAGAATTCGGTTTTGCGGTCTGAACACTCAGTACTTGCTCATTTTCATGATATTTCTGAAATGAAATGCCTGGTACTCGTTGCAAGACTTTTTCTAAAAAAACGTACTTAGGTTGTTGTAAGGTTTTCGAATAAATATAAACATTTTGAAATCTTAAACCATTCTCGTGTATAAGAAGACCAACTAATAAATTGGTTTTTCCACAATTTGACGGCCCGCAAATGATGCATCGTACCGATTTAGGTAATAATTCTCCATGGCGAAAACCAGTCTCCTGAGAATGAACACAAAGTTTGTTTACATGTAACGATTGTGGTTGTTTTACAAATTTCATGATGACTGCATGAAACGGTTATGTTAATAATGAGTCAATTAATGTATTACGTTGACATTTATAACATTATAACTCATTATCGCTAACTCGAACAAATGTACGAGCAACACCATGGCTGTCCTTCAATATGAGATAGTGAGTGTTCTCTGGAAAATTAGATTTCACCGAATCTGTTTGGGCTGTACAGCTGTCCTGGTGTTTTGATGAACCGTTATCTGTATGTTTCTGACCAGTTTGCAAATCTCGAATAAATATAATCTCGCCACTAGAATTCTTGATAATAATACGTTTACAAATGTCTTTTAAATCACATTCCACTGAGTCATGCATTGTTCGCAGTTAATTTAGTTATACCTAAGTATGTATTTAGTTTCGTGATACAAAATTCAACCTTTTCACGGCAATGGTAAAAATCGAATGTAGCGTTGAATTAGTGTGAACAACTATTTATAAGTTATTCACCTTCCCTGTTAAAAGAGTTTCACCTTTAGTTACATAACTGGAAACGGTAGGTTTGCAGGGATCGACCCAATCGTAACCATATGAGATATTAAAACTGGAATAGGGCCCAAACCACAAACCTCGTAAAAATCGTACTGCTTTATGAAATCCATTCATGTTATTGAGCATTCTAGACCACTTCCGTTACATTCGCAACCAATGAGATTCATAAAAGTGGAGTAGCGCCCAAGCCACACACTGTAAAATATAATTGAACATCCTACCAGTCTCGAGGCGAACGGCGCCTACTCCGTAGGATATTATTGGGCTTTCTACCACACCGAAAGCGACGAAGGCGAACGAAGTGAGCCGAAGGTAGCGACAGGTGGGGTAGAATGCCCAATAATATCCTACTCTAGACTATCTGATCAGATCATTCTCTGAAGCGTCATTGTCGTTAATGTTAATTTTGCTTTAAAATAAGATCTTTGGTTCGATCTCCGATGGTCCTGCCAGCTCTAAACATTATACTATATTTTCCAAGTAATATTTTTTCCCGTTTCTTTTAATTTTTGCCAAGGTATATTTTCTAACATAATTTTTCTTTATATACAAATATTCATTACGTTAAAAGCCAGTTCACAAGAATATTATGTAGTAGAAAAAAAGAAATCTGGGTAAAATGTACGCTAATGAATTTTCTCACCCCACAAAATTAATAGGCGTAAACTTGCTTGTTACAAAGTGTAATTAGTTAGTAGGTATAATTTTTTGAAGTCGCAACATTCTCAATTATTGTTATGTTGTTATAACTTTTGTAGAAAGAAAGTTGGTATGCGATTTTTTATAAGGCTTTTACTTGTGATTTTTTTCGACCTGATACACCAATTCACAACTCCACTTACCGGTTCGCTGATTTTTGTTACTCCCACCATCTACCTACTAGAGACCTCAGAGTATCAAAAACGAAATAAGCAAAATAATAATGAAAAAATCCATAACCCTAACATACCCAAGGCCATCCAAATAGGTGTCAACAACCTTTGTGACGTCACTAATTAAGAGTTCATTATGACCACACACAAAGAAAGTGTCCACGTAGAGGCAAGCGGACGAATTGAGACTAAGTCGTAACGAGGTCGAGCAAAGTCGGGTTACACAATGTTACTCATACGGACGAATGAAATTTCTTTCACTCAGTCATTCATTCATTCGTTTGTGGTTTAGGGGTGGCAGTTATATTTTTTTAAGTGTTCTCTGCGGTTTGGATATTGGTCACTCAACTCAACTCATTGGTCTAGTGATCGCAAATGCGGCTGCTGTAACTAGAGGTCCTGGTTTTGATTCGTAGGTCGAACCAATTTTTATTAAGTGTTTCTGTGAGAAAATACACAGTAGCAGTTCAGAGTTTGAAATTGTGCCCAGTAAATTCCATATTACATGATACCGTGGTACTATATCTGGTGTGAAAATTTGTAATACACATTTGCCAATGAAAAAGCGCAATGCATTGCATAAGAAAACGTATAAGATTATGTTTCTCATGCCATAAATGCTGTTAAGAAATTAGATTAGATAGATTCAGTTACTGTTAATAGCATCAAACAAGCAGAAACATTACACCGGCATTTTCTCGCAAACGTGAGTTAATTCATAATACAATTTGTACATGTTTTAAGATGTATTAAAGTAAATATAAATAAATTAAATTAAAGTAGCTCCTTCATATTAATTATTGTTATTTATATTGTTGTCGCGGCGTTTAAAAGTCCTGTACGAAAAGATGCACAAACGTAACTCATTTTTTTTTATATCTCATGACAACCCTACATAACGTCATTCGCACTGCGAAAGCGAAAGTCGTTACGCAGTCACGTCTCTATTTTGAGGGACATAATTTAAAATTCGAATGTGGTTTTATGTATCACTTCTTATCTAACGTGACGAGCGGTAGGACGTTTATTATTAAAAAATACCGGTTTTATATAGATTAAACTAGTAGCGAAAGTGATGTGCTTGGAATATTTTGGAGTCATTTACATTTTTTCTTTCGTCTATCTATAAAAGAAAGCCTGTTTATGCTCTCATTTCGGGTCGTACTGTGAAATGTAAAAGCTATCATTGTTCCCTTATCAAAAAGGAATCGGATGGTACTATTTTTGCTCTGTATAATTTATGTCTCTATTTATATGTGGACACAATTTTCCGCACCGAACGAGTAGAACAAAATGGATTTTAGAATCCTTTAAAATGAAACCCTATGAAACCTTGCCTGCCAATTTGTGCTGAATTGAACGAATCGCCGGAAAAAAACAGAAGATATCCAAAATCCTAGACGAATTTGGACGAATCAAATTCGGGGCAGACAATGCAGACGAAGCGACCGTTCCGCCCGCATTCTGCTAGTTACTTTCAGCGTGGTTGATTCTTTCGGCGCGGATAGATATATGCGAGGCCTTAAGATAATTCCTTTCGTTCGGCTCGTTCGGCGCATTAACAATCGAACGAATTTGGACAATGTCATAAAATTCGGGGCGGACAATGCAGACGAAGCGACCGTTCCGCCCGCATTCTGTTAGTTACGTCTACATAATTATTTTATTTCTTTCAGCGTGGTTGATTCTTTCGGCGCGGATAGATATGCGAGGCCTTAAGAAAATTCCTTTCGTTCGGCTCGTTCGGCGCATTAACAATCGAATGAAGCCTTGAAGGCACCTAAGATTAAATAAAATGTTGTTGCGTAAAATCAATAAAGTGGGAGAGGTATGGACCAAAATAGACTCAATGAGTTGATTGATCCAAAGACTTACTTATGTGTGCTTATGTAATAATGTTCCGACGCGTGGGAAGTGGCATCATCGTTTGCGCTAACAATAACATAATAAATACAATTTATTTCTACTTTTACCAGCTTTTATTATTTAGTTCCACTTGCTTTTTTTTTCATAGTGAATTAACACACTACGAGGGCTGTATCCGTGCGTTTTGCATTGCTGTTTTGTTTGATTATTTACTTTGTGGATCTTGAATGATTGCACGCTCCAAACACGTTTTGTCCTACTTACCTACGGGACAATCGCTAATGGTGATGCGGTCTGTCCTTTGCCTTAAGCTCCGTATCCACTATGTTTGCAAACCAGTAGCGCTCCACGATCGCTTCAAGAGCATGTAGCAGTTCGCGCTCCAAATAAGCCGATCCGATCACTGTCGGGTTTTTCGCGAACAAAATAGGGAGCGCAGTATGTTGTGTAGTGTGAGCGACCATGTTCGCAAACCATGTCTCCATTTGAGAAGATACAGGATCGCGAACATAGTGGATATGCACCTTTATACACTTTTTTTTGTTTCACTGGGCAGTGGCGAAGAGTGAGAGCAAGCCGGTACAATAAAATAGTAACAAAATTATAAATTATTCCGTCTTCCACTACACTGCATACACATATTGTTTTGAATGGATTGGATGGGAAATCATCAAATAACTTCTTCCGCTCTAGGTGGGGCGGAAGGGCGTGTCAGACTTTTACTGACTAAAACCCACCCGTGTTCCTCCAGTTGCCTTGCCAGGGGCCACGGTATCTTTTTCAAATTTCCCGCAACCCTGGCGGGCATTGGCCCTAGTGGACCCCTTCTGTTTTGCTGACATCTCATTGAGGCACGCGTGGAACACTACGGCCGTCGACCCGGGCCTGGTCCTTACCGGACGGCGAACTATCCATTGCTCACCGTCTGCAAGCCCGCGCCTACGGTGGCCGGAAATCGGCTATCGATTCCCGCCGCCCAGGGCGTCTCCTGCGGCGGCTAGGGGCGTGAGGGCGCAAAGATTGCCTCTCCCTCACGCGTTCCGCCTCCTCCTTCGCAAGCATTACTGCTTCGCAGAAGGAGGTGGTAGTTCGGGTGTAATCAAACCGGTAGAATAATAAACAACCACTTCAAACAGTCCGAGTAAAGCGTTTATTACGTAGGAAGTAGGATAGAAGGAGAAATACAGATTGAGTAGCAGCACAGTGAAGTATAGCGAGAAGACACAGATCAGAGTTTAGAATTAATAGCGGAAGGTAAGCGGAAACGATTGAGCATACAAGTAACATGGGCTCCGCGGCCGGCGTACCAATCTCGACTGTCGGACGGCGCGGGCGCATCGTCTACCTGCGGCGAGTGCGCGCGCGGCGTTACATAGCTATGAGTATGTGATGTACCGTGGAATCCAGCTGATCGCCGCATACTACCGAGTGTCATCCGGCGATGCTTGCGAATTTATTTCAGTTATAGTTTTTATTTGTTTTGTGTTATGAATGAATGAATGTGCGATTTATGTGAGTAATGCGTGACTGTGTGTTATACTATACGTAAATAAGTATTATATAAATTTACTATATGTATTTATGTTGAGTATTAAATATATAAAGATAAAATAAACTAATGAATATAATAAGTTGCCTACATCACTCCCCTCCAGAGACCGTGTCTACGGGCGATAATAATTTGGAAAATGCACCCTCCTTCCTGAACGTGTGGTTCTTGTTGCTGGACAGTCTTGTGGCTGCGGCTGAGGAGTTTCAGGGAGATGTGTAACGCGTTGTGGTGGGCTTACGTCATTTGACAGTATATAGGCTGGCTTCAGGCGGTCTATGCTTACTGTCTGGTCTTTACCCTTGACGCGAATTGTGAAGTATTTGGCACCCCTCTTCAGAACTTCGTGTGGCCCTGTGTAAGCAGGCTGAAGTGAGCCACGTAACACGTCTTCTCTGAGGAATACGTGGCTACATGTGGCAAGATCTTTGTAAACGAAGATTCTGCGTGAAGAGTGGTGCTGGGTCTGAACTGGTCGTACGTTCTCGGCGTAAGACTTCATCCGTGCCGAGAAATCGGTTATGTCGGTGGTATAGCCAGTGACGTCATGGCCGAAAAATTCGCCAGGAAGGCGGAGTGGCTCACCGTAAACCAGCTCGGCTGATGAAGTTTGGAGGTCTTCTTTGAAGGCACTCCTTACGCCGAGTAGGACGAAAGGCAACGACTCAGTCCAGTTTGCGTCAGTATGGCAGGTGATAGCCGCCTTCAGCTGCCGGTGAAAACGCTCGACCAAACCGTTGCATTGTGGGTGGTATGCCGTTGTCCTACGATGATCAAACCCGATCGATTTGGACAGTTGCTGAAACAGTGCCGACTGAAACTGTCTTCCCCGGTCAGTGACGATTTGAGAAGGACAGCCGTATCGGGACACCCAACAAGACACAAACGCTTTGGCCACCGTTTCGGCGGTGATATCGGTAATGGGTACAACTTCCGGCCATCGCGTGAAGCGATCGACGAGTGTAAGGCAATACCGATAATCACCAGCTGGCGGTAATGGGCCGATCAGGTCTAAATGGACATGTTTGAAACGCGCTGAGGGTAAATCGAGCGTCCCTAAAGGTGACGCGACATGCCTGTTTACCTTCGTGCGCTGGCATGCCAAACATGCCTTAGACCATTCACGGCAGTTTTTGCGCATAAGGGGCCAGACAAAGCGTTGTGCAACCAGTTTGGCCGAGGCGTTAGCACCTGGATGGCTGAGTGAGTGCAGGCAGTTAAATACCTGCTGACGCAGTTGAATGGGGACGAAGGGTCTTGGAGTCGCTGTACTGACGTCGCAGTACAACTCAGTACGACTACCAGGGACTTTCGTCTTGATTAGGCGAAGAGATGTTTCGCCTTGGAGATTCGCTGCAAGTTCAGGGTCTGAGGCTTGGAGTTTGGCCATCAACTCCACGTCAACTGGCATCTGCAGTTCGTCAACGCGGGAAAGTGTATCAGCCACGATGTTGTTTTTACCCGAAATGTGACGAATATCGGTTGTGAACTGCGAGATGAAGTCTAAGTGCCTATACTGACGTGGAGAGCAGTTAGTTTTCCTCTCATGGAAAGCATAACACAGCGGCTTGTGGTCAGTATAGACCGTGAAGTGAGTGGCCTCTAGCATATGGCGAAAATACCGAATACTCTCATAGATTGCTAAGAGCTCGCGATCGTATGGGGAGTATTTCACCTGCGAAGGGCTCAGCTTGCGCGAGAAAAATGCTAGAGGCTGCCAAACTCCATCCTTACACTGCTGTAGGACTCCACCTATCGCCGTATCAGAGGCGTCAGTGACGAGTCCTAAATTGGCCTTCGTGTCGGGATGAGCTAAAAGAGTGGCGTTGCAGAGGCTCTTTTTACAGTCCTCAAAAGCATGCAGGGAAACTCCTGTAATGTTGACGGGATGGGAGCCTTTCACTGATCCAGTCAACAATGCGTTGAAGGGGGCTTGTATCTGAGCAGCATTGGGCAAAAACCGCCTGTAAAAATTGACCATCCCTAGAAAGCGTCTGAGCAGATTACGGTCTTGGGGACTGGGAAATCAGCTATGGCTTTCACCTTGCTGTCTAGGGGTGTAGTGCCCTCTTCAGAGATGCGATATCCGAGAAATGTGACTTCAGAAGCGCCGAAGACACACTTGCTGGTGTTAATGAGTACGCCGTAGTCTCTCATTCGGGTGAAAAGCTGTCTCAGATGGTCTTCGTGCTCCTGCCTCGATTTAGAGAAGATAAGGAAGTCATCTAAATAAGGATAACAAAATTCTAAGCCACGTGTCATTTCATCGACGAATCTTTGAAAAGTTTGGCCAGCGTTACGTAGGCCAAACGTCATAAAGGGGAATTCCCATAAACCGAAGGGTGTGGTAATCGCGGTCTTTGGAATATCGTCCTTAAAGACAGGCACATGATGGTAGGCTTTAACCAAATCAATAACCGAAAAATATTTACAACCGGACAGACTGTTCGAAAAGTCATGTATGTGACGTATCGGATATTGATCGGGTATGGTCCTAGCGTTAAGTAACCGATAATCACCACATGGACGCCAACCATTATCCTTTTTGGACACTAGGTGGAGAGGTGACGCCCATTGACTGTCAGACGGACGCGCAGTACCATTAGCTAACATACCTTCAAACTCTTGTTTTGCTATTTTGAGTTTATCTGGCGCGAGACGACGAGGTGAGCATGACACTGGGGGGCCTGGTGTAGTGCGAATATAGTGTACAGTGTTGTGCTTGACGACACCCGGAATACCAGCAGGGCGTGTTATTTCCGGATATTCGGACAAAATACTGTGAAACTCACTATTCCCAACAGTCGAAATTTTTACACTCAGGACATTACAATTTAATTTATATATAGAGGCTACAGTACTGACACTGGTTAGACTATCAATAAGTTTTTGATTGCTGATATCGACAATCAGCTTATAAAATGAGAGAAAATCCACCCCTATAATAGCCTTGGTGACGTCAGCAATGACGAAACGCCACGGAAAGTTACGACGTAACCCCAAGTCTAAGTTTAATTGGATGTAGCCGTACGTATCGATAGTCGAACCATTGGCAGCACTTAGCTGATATGACGTTTTACAACGACGGCGATCACAAAGAGCGGATACAGGGTAAACACAAATATCACTGCCAGTGTCTATTAGAAACTGTATATTAGAACCGCGATCCGTGACAAAGAGGCGACCCGTTGAACTAAGGCAGTCATCCGTCGCCATCACTGACTGCCCGGAGTGTTTCCCGTCTTGAAGTCGCAGGGCTTGATGCACTTCAAGGCTTTGGTGCCATGTTTGTTGTGGTACCAGCAGATCGGGAACCGCTGATAACTGGATTGCGACCTGTGCGGTGTCCCACTCCGCTGCCGTCGTTGCTGTCGTGAATCTCGTTCGCGGGGTCGCGATTGCCGGTTCACCTGAGCCGTGAGCGCACTAACTTGGCGAGTCAGCTCAGCTACTTGCCGCGTCAACTCGTCCACCGGTAATAACGCGGCTGCTGAAACCTGTTGCGTTGGCGTCGCGATGTCATTTATTCTGTCTGCGAGTTCAGCTAAATCGTCCAAAGACAAAGTAGATTGTGACTTGACGATCGACTGCATCCCCGTAGGTAAGCGGCTGCTCCAGATAGTCCTCAAGAAGTCTTCGGGTATCTCAGGGCCCGCGAGATGCTGGAGATGCCGCAAAAATTGTGAAGGCTTGCGGGTACCAAGCTGCTCATGCATCAGTAACTGCTTGACTTTGTTTTCGCGGGACACTGACAAGCGTTTTATGAGCTCGTTCTTCAACCTCTGGTAGTCGGGTGGGCCGGTGAGAACATCCTCCACCTCCGCAGCGTACTGCCTGTCCAGTGTAGCCAAAATGTGATAAAATTTTGCCTTCTCATCTGTAACCTGCATAATGGCAAACTGGCCTTCCACTTGCGCGAACCATATCGCCGGTTTTTCTGGCCAGAAATGTGGTATTTTCATATTGTGGTGTATCGACGGGGGCGTGGAGGGCATGGTCGCCGGGGCCGAAATGGGTTCCGCCATTTTGAGGCGACGCTCACGTGTGCGCGCGGTCACCTGAGATTTGCTGGAGCTATCGCTGCTGCTAGACATCAATTGTCCTAGTCGTGCTCGTCGGGGTCACCAGTTGTGGTAGTTCGGGTGTAATCAAACCGGTAGAATAATAAACAACCACTTCAAACAGTCCGAGTAAAGCGTTTATTACGTAGGAAGTAGGATAGAAGGAGAAATACAGATTGAGTAGCAGCACAGTGAAGTATAGCGAGAAGACACAGATCAGAGTTTAGAATTAATAGCGGAAGGTAAGCGGAAACGATTGAGCATACAAGTAACATGGGCTCCGCGGCCGGCGTACCAATCTCGACTGTCGGACGGCGCGGGCGCATCGTCTACCTGCGGCGAGTGCGCGCGCGGCGTTACATAGCTATGAGTATGTGATGTACCGTGGAATCCAGCTGATCGCCGCATACTACCGAGTGTCATCCGGCGATGCTTGCGAATTTATTTCAGTTATAGTTTTTATTTGTTTTGTGTTATGAATGAATGAATGTGCGATTTATGTGAGTAATGCGTGACTGTGTGTTATACTATACGTAAATAAGTATTATATAAATTTACTATATGTATTTATGTTGAGTATTAAATATATAAAGATAAAATAAACTAATGAATATAATAAGTTGCCTACAGCCTCCCATACTCTCTCGCTCCGTACCATGGCCTGGACTAGGGCCGGACGCGAGAGATCGCCGCCTCCGATCGCCTCCGCAAGGACACGGCGGGGCCCCGCCCAGGCCGGGCAGACCTCCACCGTATGCTCCACCGTGTCCTCCGGGCGATCCGCACAGTGATGACACCCGGGCGTTTCCTCCCGCCTTATCCGAAACAGGAACCTCCCAAAGCTGCCGTGTCCTGTGAGGACCTGCGTCAGGCGGAAGGTGAGGACGCCGTGGCGCCTCTCCAACCACTCCTCAAAGAGGGGCCTTATCGCCGCAATTGTGGCGTGCCCAGCGCTGGGTTGCGATAGTCGCACTCTCCATGCCGCCATGAGATCCCGCCGGAGCTCTGTCCGCTGTGCCGTGATTTCTCGCGGCATCGGAGTTAAGCCCCGGCGTTTTGCCTCCTCGCGCCACCCCCATACATGCGCGAGGATTTTTGCCTCCAGATCCCATTGGGGACACGCCCTAAGTATTATTTAATAGATTATTTCGAGTTAATTTTGGATCACTTCTTCTTGGTCTATCAAGTTGAAACTTGGTCTTATCTTACGGCGACTGGTGTCTGATGTCCCATGGTCAAGCTTTATACCGTTCAATTTGCATGAGACTGAAGCTAGATCAATTTGCAGTTCGTCTATACATTCAGTTGTCATGCAAATTGACATGTACACACGGTGAAGTTTAGGGTCGGAGACCGGCAAACGTCATGAAAAATGTCTCGATTACGCTATAGTCGACTTTTTTGCATTTTGATCCTTAATGCACATACTTTCCCCCACTACGGTGCTTTTGCTCAAGATGTTTGTACTTGATTAAGCCCTAAGAAGTCAAACCTCATGCCAATTAGACGATAAACTTTTTGATCGGGTGTGGCGCCCATTATACCCACTAATAATATCAGCTCTGTTTATAAACTGGCCTCCTCTCAGAATGAGAGGGAATAGGCCATAGTCCACCAGCTGGTCAAGTACGGGCTGGCAGACTTCACACACCTTCAAGAACTTTATGGAGAACTCTAAGGCATGCAGGTTTCTTCATGATGTTTTTCCTTCACCGTTATAGCAAGCGATAATATAATTAATTTCTAACTCTTTTATACCCACTATTTTCTTTTATTTAAGCCTATTGGCTTAGGCATAGGCTTGCGTTTGACCGCCATCTCGCCTGATGTTAGGCGATGATGCGGTCTACGATGTTGACGAGTTACATTAGAATCCTACTAATATTATAAATGTGAAAGTTTGTGAGGATCTACATCTACATCTATCTACTCATACAGTATGGATGTATGGATGTTTGTTACTCTTTCACGCAAAAACTACTGAACGGATTTTGATGAAACTTTACAGTAATACAGCTTAAACATCAGAATAACACATAGGCTACTTTTTATCCCAAAAACGCGGGCGGAAGCTAGTCTGATAATAAAATTATTATTGTGTTATAGTTAATGGTCATTTGTTTTTTTTCCTATGTAAAATGGCCATATAAATCATAGTTTAACAACCTTCATGAGAACTTAATAATTCTAGTGGACAATAGAATACAACGTTTATTTAAGATTAAGCACTAATTACTATGTATATACCGATTGATAAGTGTGAATCAAGTGATTATATACTCTCTGGTGGGAATAATGAGGTGACAATTATGGTAGATAATTTGTTAGGTCATAATATAGTTAGAAGTTAGAAGGTTCACTTTTATAAAATACTAGATGTTCCCCGCGGTTTCACCCCCGTTGCCGGGCTCCTAAGGGTCATAACGTGATGTTAAATAACCTATACTATTCCTCATCTGACTATAATATTTTTGAGATTTATGAAATTTTAAAATGACATCTTTAAAATTCACAATAAATATAGGTATAGCTACTTATACCGACATTTAGAAAGTTTATTTCAACAAATTGAAACAGACTCAGAATGATGTCGTCAAGATGACTTCGTAAAAAATTTAAGTATCCCGGTAGTTGTGCAAATTGCCCATTAACCGTGCACAAATCCAGACTCCGAATTTTTTACCTGTTAAAATAAAAAAATAAGTGGTTCTAAAGTATGTTTCAAATTTCGTCCAAGACATCAGGCAATCAGAAATTCAGAACTAATATACCTCAAAGAAAAATATAGTTAACCTTTTGTTTATTCCCTTTATAACGACACAAATTGACGCAATAGTGATGTGACTTCGACATAACTTTGACGCAACACGACACGTAATGTTTCGCTATAATTGAGTATCTTCAATCTTGATCTAATTGTCACGAGTAGGAAGTGTGCATGTAGGTTAGATGCCAGCGATTTAGTTTGCAGTATGATGGCGTGAGATCTAGGTAGGAATATGGATCTAGATCTAAGTAGCCTCTTCCTTCAGTGACGTGAGAGCTGGTTAAAGGATTAAGGGTCTATTAGCAGAAGTTTAGCGTCTTATTAATCTTTATATTAACAAACTTTGCACTTTAGTACTATTCGTATAAAAATTCTAGAATGCAAAATGAATCTTATTAAGTTTTAAAAGTTAAAACAAAAACGAGAGGTATCATGGAACACCCATTAGGAACGAAGTTCCTTTCTCTATATTTAATTAAGTAATTTAATGAAAAACAGAAAAGTCTCGTAGGTAGATATTCAAATTCGAAAATTATTTATTCAAAGTGGACTAACGAATTAGCACTTTTTGAACATCAACGTTCATAAGACAGCTCCCAAAAACGCCCGGCCTTGACCGCTTCCTAGTGTGTTAGCTGCGAAGAAGAAACGGCGCAACAAACTACGCAGCAACACAATTCTGTCTGTCAGATACTTTTATGTACAAAATATACTATAGCAAAAGTGTCATGATGGTCGAAGTCTTACACTTTTTTTGACCTAGCTCTTTTTCGCCAAGTGTCTGGAGTGTAACGTGCGATAAGGAACTTCGTTCCAAAAATATAGAACAAAACCGTTTATTTTTTGCCTGGATACCAAATTCTTTATTTATTATCTAGTGTCATCAACGACAAAGCTGTAATATATTATCATATTTTTATTAGACTGTACCTAGTACTTAATCTATACTTATAATTAATCTGTAGAGGTCAATCTCTACATGAAATATATTTTCAAAATAACTATCAGGGGGTGATAAGTGATCGATACTGATGCCAAAAATGCAATCAGTAAATTTTTTGTCTGTCTGTCTGTCTGTCTGTCTCTCTGTCTATCTGTCTGTCTGTCTGTATGTTCCTTATAGAAACAAAAACTACTAGACGGATTTTAACGAAACTTGGTACAATTATTCTTCATACTCCTGGGCAGGTTATAGTATACTTTTCATCACGCTACAATCAATAGGAGCAGAGCAGTGAAGGGAAATGTTGGGAAAACGGGAGAAAGTAACTCCATTTTTTAAGCTTCCGTCGCGTGTGCAGCCTTAGCCTTAATGGTTAAAGCTACATAAAAATCATGTATGACGAAAATGTTCTACATAAAATTATCTAAAAAATATCCCACAACAGCATATGTCTATCTTTTATGGTTGACTCACAATAACACGTGTAACTCCCGATAGCTTAGCAGTTCGGAGCTTTCTGATTGTATTACACACAAGGAGTTACACGCTGATGGAGTCGCGGGCACAGCTATTAATAATAATATTCTGCGGTTCCTTATTGCGATATTTTTCAACAGTATTGTGGATTGACATATTATATTTCCCTACTAAAATACGAAAGTTAATCTGTCTGTTACATCAAAACCATTGAACCGTGAGGAAGGACATACGCTACTTTTTTACGAAAAACGATGGAAACGCGGACGAAGTCGCGGGCAAAAGCTAGCATAAAATTATGTAAATCTTACTAATATTATAAATGTGAAAGTTTGTGAGGATGGATGTATGGATGTTTGTTACTCTTTCACGCAAAAAGTACCGAACGGATTTTGATGAAACTTTACAGTAATGTAACTTATACATCAGAATAACACATAGGCTACTTTTTAGGCGGAAGCTATAATGCATAAAATTATGTAAATGTATCTTAAAATAGCTTAAAAGCTAACATATTTGTGAAAATATACGAATCCAACTCTGAAGGTGCATATTAAGCACCAACCCGTCATTTTCAACTTTGACAAAATATGGAAGGCCGCGTGTGCTTTTGAAAACATACGAATTGTCGGCGTACACGCGACAATCGGCAATTTTATTGTGTAGTATTTTGTTAATTTGTGCTGATTGGATCTTAATTAATGTCTTGACAATATGTAAAATTATATTGTCCTAAAACGTTAGTACCTACATAACTTTGGTCATATGATTATTAAGCAGGTACCAACTTTTGCCCGCGGCTTCGCTCGCCTACAAAAGGTAGGTACTCTATGTCCTTTTCTGTACCCCTGACAACGTATATGCAAAATGTAAAATTTTTAATGTGCTCCCCAAGTCTTCGTAGGTACCTTAATGTGTAAAGAATGGTCACCTATTCATGAACAGACCCCTTACCCCTTTGCCTTTCAGATTGATCGATCAGCGCGGTTGTCAGCCTCTCAGCTGTTACACACAGCTTAGTTAGCTATGGTCACTCTAAATTTAATTCTATCGATAGATCGGAGTCGCTCGTACTCCACACCCTTATATTTCCATACAAAGCTTAAGGCCAAGTTAGAAATTTTCCAAACTCAAACGTGAAGTTGTGCTCTCTTGAGTAAATAAAGGTATATGTGTTACCTCACTTTAGACTGAGTTCGTTGTAAGTTTATAAACATACTGTTATCGTGGCAACTGAGAATGTGAGTAACCTTTGTTTCTTGAGTAAACTTAAGTTATGAGTAACTGGATTAGATGAGCTGTCTTGTGTGGGTTTAAATTTTAAATTACAAGTTTATTAGAAACATTGTTTTTATTAAAAATAACTGTTTGAAGAACTTGTTAAAATTGTTAAATGGAAAGGGTAAAACTCAAATTGAGTTTTTCTTCATTTTCTTAGTACCTACCTAGTTTTTGACTGCAACATTGTTCGTAACTTGATAATTAATTTCTAATACGCACATGACTTCGAAAAGTCAGCGGTGCGTGCCTTGGGATCGAACTCGAACCATTCGCCGTGGGAGGCACATGGTTAAACCACTAGGCTATCACTGCATTTCAATTATGGTTCTGGTAAACCCTTAAAAACAATTAATAATTAACGATGTTCTCGAATTCCCAGTACTGCACTACAAACTAACAATACCTATAGTTAATCTTTCTTTAAGTAAATGTTTGTTGATATCAAAGGGGCCGTTATCGAGCGGTTTGTTTTAACTAAAGAGTTTGTCATAAAATACTCGTGCTTACAAGTATGTCAATTTGCTTTGGAATTAGATCGGAACTCATTATTAGGAATATTGATAGATATATTTTTGTGTAAACATGAATGGGCCGATTCATATAAAGTCTCAGATCATAGAAACAAGGAGATGTGCCAAGGCGCTATCGAGCTTGATGCCTGATCTTGAGCAAATTGCTCATATTAAAAACGTACGCGCTGGCGACGAACCGAACACGATCGATGGTATAAATACAGTGTTTTAGTTTAGTACTAGTGTTGAGTGACGATTAACAGTGTTAGATTGAGGGTGTGCGGAATGTTTAATGCGTGGGAGATCTTTTTATTCACAAGGAGCGCTTAATTATGCGCGTAATTGTGTCGAAAAATGTACTAAAAGTGGCATCAGTTGTTCCCGTACTAATTTGCTATGATGGCATATCTCCTTGTTTCTATGATCTGAGTATAAAGTAGAGGGAAATCCACTAGGAATTCCTTCACCGAATGGTTATCATTTACATACCCAACATGAAACACAGGGCCTAACGAACAATTTTGACGTTGCGTATCGTAAACATAAGCATATTTTAAGTTGAAAATGTACGTTTTCTACACAATATTTCTTTAAATGAAATAGGTACTATATACAAATCTCTGTATTTATTAAAATGCGCAGATTGTTTAAAAAGTTATGAAAATGTTCTAGGACTGCTGCATTTTAAATTCAAGATTCGCTTACGTTTACGATACCAACGTCAAAACTTTTCATGCTAGGCCCACAGAGCGTATCCCCAAAGACAGTGAGGGACCATTACCCATTGACGACAAATACCGAGACGTCCTATAAATGATTTATGGCCTCTTCCACCAGCTCGAAACAGCTAGTTACTAATATAAGCATCTTAACACATTCTGAAGGCACGGGAAGTAATAAACAATTGGGTTTACACCGCTATAGTTACAGTGCTGAGTAATGGTCAGTTAACTACAGTTAATAAACCTATTAACTGTTAACCGACTTGGAGACGAAACTCATGAGTACAATTTATTTACTAGTTATAGGTCGACCGCTGTAAGGTCCAAAGCAAACTGCATCGTTTAGGCGACTTTCTTCGTTTGATCGCTATATCGCAAGCAATTATTGCTAAATCGTACAAATATGTCAACACGAATGTACGCCGAGCAGTATTGCTAGGCGTCAGAAGTATCTAGGTATGGCGGTACTATCTCCTAAAACAAAACTTTTCTCAAGGAGTTGTACTACTAAAACTGCGATAGGCAAAACTGAGTATTAAAATAAGATTCCTTTTATAGGCAGAAATCACGGAACACCAAAAAAGGCCACAAACATTTTTGCATTCGTATTCGCAACCCCAACGACGTCACCATACCATACATACAAACTGCCGGACAGCTTGACAATGTACACGCGTTAACAAAATACAATCAGATAAGAAAATTAGTCCAACAGCGTGTCATATCAGTTGGAATACAATGCGAGCACATAAATTATTCAAGCCAGTTCCTTCATAAACGCGCGACAAAGTTCATGCAACCTGTTTTGATTGTGCACACTCGGTGCTGTGTTCGCGCACTGTGTTTGTTGCGTAATGTTAGGGGTAGTTTTCAACTGAAGGGTGTGTAGTTTGACTAAACTTACACATATATTTTGAGCAAAATCTAAGTTTGGGTGAGAATTCTAGGAAGTTTTAGTTTTAAGCGGTGATTAATCCTACTAATAATAAAAACGTGAAAGTTTGTGCGGATGTAAAGATTTATGGATGTATGGATGTTTGTTACTCTTTCACGCAAAAACTACTGAACGGATTTTGATGAAACTTTACAGTAATATAGCTTATACATCAGAATAACACATAGGCTACTTTTTATCCCAACACGCGGGCGAAGCCGCGGGCGGAAGCTAGTATAATAATATAACTGTTAATTTTAGAAATTCGTTTGATATTTTTTATTAATCTTGATTTCTTTATTTAAGCTACCTACCTCACAATTTCATGATTTTATATTATACTGAGACATTTTTCAAGTTTCTAAATAATGTTAAAAAGTAGTGTAGAAGTATTATGCGAATATACAAACAAACGAAATGTTTTATACTATCTTGAGATGTACCAAAAAAAAAGAAATAATCTTTAGAGAATTAACGTGAAGTTTTTACTCATTTTTCTCCATAGGTAATTACACATTAAATGAGATGATTTAAATATTTCCAAACAATTTGTAAATAATCTAATTTACAACCGAATAATTTTTAGGTTATTTTCGGAAATAATTTACTTCATCTTTTCGTTTTCGTGTCCTAGTCAATGCTGGCGACTAGCGTGTTGAAACGTGTTTAATTAAATACCAAGTATTGTCAGCATTAATTGGGTCATATAACATAACAAGAGGGGAAATAACAGCATCCGTTTTCAATAAATTCTTGGAAAAGATAATTAATACAAATGTTACCGTCTCTCTATATTAGTTTGACTTCGTTTTGGTAACGGAATCACACTAAAATTATAAATGCGAAAATTTGTGTGTGTTTGTTACATCGTCACGCTGAAACGTCTGAACGGATTTGGATGAAATTTGACAAAGAGGTAGGCTGGGACCTAGAAAAGCACATAGTCTACTTTTCATCCATTTTTACGCAGACGAAGTCGCGAGCAACGCTAGTATAATAATATTTCCGCCATATTTGATTAATACCAAGTCTAGTCAGCATTAATTGCAGGGTATTATTGTATGACAGAGGGAAATAACTGCATCTTTTTCCAAGAAAATCTTAGAAAAGATAATTAGTACCTACATGTTACCATCTCTCTGTCTTAGTTTGCCTTCGATTTAGTAACAAAATCAGAAATACGGTTTAACTGAAGAATCGGGGCCCTGTCCTACTTTTTTGTTACGTTATTCTGTCTACAATTCAACAATTTTTGTGCACTTGTAAGGTTTTGTGGGATGGAGCCCTGGTCAAAAGTAATATAACCTAACCTAAAACCTGATAAGCTTGGGAAACCTGAACTGAAAACCGGTTGAGAGACACGAAGTTAGGTGTAGGTAATATTGGAAAAGTAACCAGTATAGTACACCAGCTTGTGACGAAATGATCCTTCATCATCATTTCATATCTTAGGGCCGTAAGATCAATCGTCTTCTTGACTTCATGCTTCTAAATTAAATTTAAATTTAGAACGATGCATTGATCCATACATTTATTTTCATATTTTTCTGCATCGTTTTTCCGTCATACAGAGGTCGTGGTCGGTCAGTATAAATCTGATTTTCATCCACAAATCAACCCTTACACGTTCCTACACACATCGTATTGGGAAATACTAGTCAGCTAATAGCAGCAACACAGTGTTCCCAGCTGGAATACACAGGATGCACCGCCTCGCAGGTCGTTAACCCCGGTTCACGGCAGTTTGAGTCAGTTCAAACCGGTTCATGCGGTCAGGGTTGAAGTCTGAAACTTCTGAAATGTTTGCGCATTATGTTTCCGAGTGGATTTTAGGGTTTATTATGAAGAAAAATATAGTTTTATTCACTATTTTGATACTATTTTGGTGAAGAATAGTACAAAATGGATCGATTTTTTGACATGTGTTAAATGAACGTGGACAAAGCAAAAAGTACCCATGCATAGCACGTGATGTTCTGTAGTTTCTGCTTTAGTTATAGAATAAAAGCATTGGTGAAAACCGCATTAAAATCTATTGTGTAGTTTAGAAGAGCTAGCTTAGCACAGGAACGGACAGGCATGAAAAGCGATTTTATTCCCTTTTAGGGAATGAACACATTTCGCCAGTTAAATTTGCTATTAGGTCTTATGTAATAGAGGGCGAGCCTTTTGCCATAATTGGGCATAAATCCAGGCTCCGGGCCGCTCCTGATAATTTCCTAAAAGAAAAACCCATTAAACTTTGCCCGACTCGGATTCAAACTCATGGACCCCACGCCAAGCAGTTTGCGATCACTAGAGAGCAACGTTTACCTATTTCTATTATCATTTAAGGTATTATCTTAAAAGACATCTTGTTTTGCACGTATCGATCTGAAATAGTTTAATAAATTGATATCAATTTATGTTTTTGATGCTGCATGATTAAATCAATATCAATAAAGAAAATGAAACATTGTCTGTCGAATTTCTCTTGAACACTAAATTGATTTGATCTTTCATCTACAATAATACAAAAATGTATTGCTTATAGCAAGGTATTGTCTGCCCAAAATATATCAAAAATACAATACATATATTACATTATCATACAATCGGCAAAAAACAATCGGCGGTGTGCAGTGCGACACCCACGCGGCTGCCGCACGACTACCGCACGGCAGCAGTCCGACACCAATCGTCTAAATTGAAAGAGCCTTTGTAATTAACAGTACCCCGATCATGAGTTTTTTTGACGTGTAGTATCGTTAACGTAAGCATATTTTGAATTGAAAATACACGTTTGTTACACAATATTTATATAAGTTAAATACTCAAATAATTTCTCTGTATTTTTTAAAATGTGCAAATTGTATAAAATTTTATCAGAATGTTCCAGGACTGCTGTATTTTAAATTCAAAATATGCTTACGTTAACGAAACTATACGTCAAAAAAACTCATGATAGGTGTACAGATCTTATTTCATGTCGCAACAAAACAGCTCAATCCATTAAATCTAAGTACCCCACTACCAATTACTAAAACATTTTACCTAACCAGTCCAATTAATACCAGAAGTCAGTATAAATAATACAACTGCAAAATAATAAACAATACGCAAGATATTTGGGTCAAATGGACCGATTATGTGCGGACCAGGTGGGTGAGACAATTGTGTTGCGAAACGTGTGGCGGTGAGAGGTTCCGTAGCCAGCGGAAAGTGGCAAGGACTGTTCATGGAAAATCTGACTAGCGTATTCAAAATGCACAATGTTTATGTAGATTTTTGATCTATTACATTATGTGCAGAGAGAGGAGGCAATCTATATCTATACTTCTATACTAATATTAAAAATGCGAAAGTTTCGATGGATGGATGGGTGGATGGAATCACGCCAGAACGGCGGAACGGATCTGGATGGGCACAGAGATAGATTATAGTATGAAATAGCATATAGGCTACTTTTTATCCCGAAAAACGCGGCCGAACCGCGGGCGGAAGCTAGTGTATAAACCTCCATCTGTCGCATTTGAAAAATCCGCCTCATTCAGGTCGAAATCAATTGTGTCTGTCAAGTGCGACAGACGAACGATTAATAAGACGGCACGGTTGTCGCCTCAGATCATAGAAACAAGGGAGATGTGCCAAGGCGCTATCGAGCTTGATGCCTGATTTTGAGCAAATTGCTCATATTAAAAACGTACGCGCTGGCGACGAACCGAACACGATCGATGGTATAAATACAGTGTTTTAGTTTAGTGCTAGTGTTGAGTGACGATTAACAGTGTTAGATTGAGGGTGTGCGGAGTTTTTAATGAGTGGGAGATCTTTTTATTCACAAGGAGCGCTTAATTATGCGCGTAATTGTGTCGAAAAATGTACTAAAAGTGGCATCAGTTGTTCCGGTACTAATTTGCTATGATGGCATATCTCCTTGTTTCTATGATCTGAGGTTGTCGCAGTGACTGAGCGATTGGCTGTTGCGCGACGTGTCGCGGGTTTGATTCCCACACAGAGCTGTTTAATTTAATCATCGTTTATAAGTGAGGGGGTTACTGTTTAAACATAGACGTTAATTTATAGTTTATAAGTTATATTACTATAGTACTATGCCAGCGTGCAATGGAACGCAGTATATTAGGAGTTAAACTCAACGATCGCATTAGGAACTCAATACTGCGTTCCAAAACACAAATCGCCGACGTAGGCCATACTGCTGCCAAGCTAAAATGGAACTGGGCTGGCCACGTCTGCCGCATGTTGGATGAGCTTTGGGCTAAAACAACCACACAGTGGATCCCAAACAGCAGCAAACGACTGCGCGGCAGGCCCAGAAGAAGATGGCGAGATGAACTGGACTACTATTTAAGAAACTGGCCTCAGACAGCATTGGATAGAGACGCGTGGAATGAGGGAAGGGAGGCCTTTGCCCTGCAGTGGGACGCTTTAGGCTAATATAATATAATAATAACTATAGTACTAGTACCTACCAAATTAATCTTCCTCTTAAAAATATTCCTCTGCAACGCTCTGAAAATTCATAGAACCACAGACAAGTTATGAAATATTTAAGTTTCAGAGAGTACCTATTGTTGATAACAATAGATAAACTAAACTAGCAAAGTTTCCACAAGTTTTGCTAATCACGCGGTTGGTGTTGGTAAGACAAAGGGATGAAACTCATTCATCTTTTATGTTAGTTTGCGAGATTTTCATAAAGATAAAAGAAGATGCTGTGTAAGCAGTATTATACCTACTGAGTAGGTACCTACTGATATTTTGAAAAAGGTCAACTTATTAATGTATACCTATAAGACACATACATACTGTACTGACAGACAGACAATCTAGAAATTATATTAGAATGCACGAAGATGAAGTGAAGACACGGTCCTGGAATTTGATTTGATTTTGATTATAAAAATATCATCGAATCAAATCACATTCCAGAATTAAATGTGTATCCACCTTAAACGTACATTATAATATAAATTAACCCTAATGAAGCCGTCATCGTGATGGTAAGAACATAAATTACACGCAATGACAACATTTTAGTGTTACAGTCACTATGTATGCATGATTCATATAATAGTGTATGCGTTATATCTGCTAGAATGATTAGTTTCGGAGATGGTCTTTACACAATAGAGCAGCAATCATTTTGTTATTGTATGGAGTGATTCTGAATGAGAAGCATGTTATTTATAGAAAAAGTTTTATGTGTGAATGTAGATGCCTATAAATTACAAGAGGTATTCGTATTTAAGAGTATCTACTACCTGCGTATATAAAGAATGTATTGAAAACGGTGTCGCCTATATTCATCTCTCGCTCGCACCCTAGCGTAGCGTAGCGTATAGAGAGCTATAGTGTGACAGCAAGAGGTGAATAGTAGAAGCATTGCCATTTTCAATCTTATTCTTTATCTACACGGGTTGTACCTCTTAGGCATTTGCCTATTATATTTTTGTAATTTGATAGCCACATTCATGAGGAATAGTGTAGGCTACGACTTCAGATCATAGAAAACAAGGAGATATGCCATCATAGCAAATTAGTACGGGATTAACTGTCGCCACTTTTAGAACATTTTTCGAGACAATTACAAGCGCTCCTTGTGAATAAAAAGATCTCCCACACATTATAAATTCCGCACAACCTCAATCTAACACTGTTAATCGTCACTCAACACTAGCACTAAACTAAAACACTGTATTTATATCATCGATCGTCTTCGGTTCGTCGCCAGCGTGTACGTTTTATATACGGTCAATGTGACCGTATCAAAGCGTCAATCTCAATAGCGCCTTGGCACATCTCCCTTGTTTCTATGATCTGAGGCTACGACCCTTCAGACAACATCACGCTACGACCCTTAGGAGCCGAGCAACGGGGGTGAAACCGCGGGAACAGCTAGTGCAGTGCAATATACATATAACTGGAGGTAAATTATCTAGCTGTTTATAAGTAATAGTATTACATACAGTGACAAATACAAATAGTAGTCCTCTACAAAGAAACAGACGATGCATCAAGTAGACGCGATGCAAGATTGAAAACGAAAAACGACCATTAATTTTGTTTTGTACTCGAAAGTAGTTAGGATGACCTTAAAATGATAAGTGGTTTTAGGTGTCGGCCAAGCTTAGAGATCGAAAAGTCGAAGACAAAAAGTCAAAACATTTAAATTTCGTTTAGACTGACTGGGATTTTTGATTTGGTTTACTCATAAGTTATTGCTAGTTGGCCGTCAAGACGTAGATTTCTATATGGAGAAGAAACTCCATAGTTACTCTTTTTTAAAAATATCAATTACAATATATTTAATTACATTGATTCTTTGATACCCAAAAGGCAATTGGAGGACTAAAGAGGATGATTAGAAGCGTTGTGTGCTTATAACAATGCCACCATGCGTGATGATGCTGAATGCAGATAGTTACTATGAAACCAATATCATGCCACATATGAAATACTTTCAGACATTTTCCAAATTGCCAGGGTACTTACATCGACTTAAAATCTAGCCTTGAGGCTATTGAAATCGTATGTAAAGGTCCCCTATATTATTATGATACCTATAACACTACTTATAGATAATACTCGTCCTTGTCTAAAATAACTTAGAAGTTCTAAAACTTTGCAGTAGACGGTTACCTAAGGGAGCATGCAGACGAACTGATTACAATCTGTCTTGAGTTCACGACTTATACGCTGTAGGAAACTTTAGTATGTTAGCTCTGTGCGGCTTGAACTAACTCAAGCCTGTCTACTAACTTGCACAGACCATAAAGCATTTTATAGGAAGACAAATGATGAACGTTTATTAGAAATAATGAAGTATTTGAAAAGAAAATTAAAAACAACGTTTTTAAAACGCACTAAAAAGTATACATATAATTTCTAATGAATTGAAAAACGTGGGGCGCATGCAATAGATCATGTTAGGTACCCCACGTTTTTCATTTCATTAGAAGTTATATACTTTTTAGTCCGTTTTAAAAACGTGGTTTTTAATTAATAAAATTCTGACTTGAAGACACCCAGATTGTAACTGTTGGGAAACACCCACTAGGGCAACGCATTCCACTGTTTGGCGGTTTCCACAATGAAAGTGGAATCAAAGTGCTTCATTCGGGTTTTTTGTATCAGCCATGAACCGATGGTGCTTTTAATAGTACTCCATAACCTTTTCTATTGAACATTGCACACGTTCTTGAAACCAATAACTCTACGTTAGTATAGGAGTGAGTCAGTGGCGAAGGGTCAGTTTTTGTAAAAGGTAAGCCTGAGCTACAAATGCTTACATGGCCACGAAAAGCTGATTAATAAAAGTAGGCAATACTGCCTGTGCTATTTTTCAAAGGGAAGCCGGTAGGAATCTTATATATATCTTATTGTAGGGACCCTTCGCCACTGGTATGTAGCGCACGGTAGCTGCACACAGGTGTGGTCGGGTCATGCGCAATGACCACGCGTAAACAAAGCATTTTGTTCTCAGTACTGATAAGCTACGGTTATCTTTAACCAACCAATGTGTGTCGAGCGGTATGTTGGGATGTACTTTGTCGTTGTAAGTTTGTAGGTTTATTGATTTTTTTTTGTTGTGGTTGGAAAACATTTGTTATATTTCAGAATTGCAGTACCTTAACAGAGTGCATGTTTTAGGGATGTTTTGTTATTTAAAGATCTGAATGGCCAACAGAATTGTAGTGAAAAAGTGTTTACGAAAATAAATAAAGTAGTACTGCGTCCTACGTCCTGCATCAGAACTGTACTCGTAAGTTTGTAGTTCTATGTAAACATCAATACGTTTGCCGATCACAATAATGGTTAAAATCTCATGTTTTTATAGTTTCTTTTTTTTTGGAGTTTGAAAAGTACCTTATTACACTGACTTTTTCTGTTTTTCAACAACAAACTCGTTTTTTAAGCGGTGAACAAACCGACTACCCAACATATTTTCGCATTTATACTAATAGTGTACATACCCAGTGGATACAACGTAGCCTGATGAGCGTAACGTCGTATCTTCGAGCCCTATCCGTAGCACTTCACAAGCATAATTAATTTAGCTAAGTAAGAGGAGTTAATATTTTTGTTCACTTTATAGAAAACACACACGAGTCTATTTCGCGATTACATGTATAAAAAGGTAGATACGATAACTTATTCGCGACCTTTCCCAAACTACACCCACAGACTACACCGGCCGTGGTCGCGGGTCGACTGGCGGTAACGGAGTATCATCTTCGCGAAATGTATATTTTCATCTACCCTCTCTTGATTTTGAGTAGGTACGGCATACCGTACAATTCTTGATATATCAAGTATTGTCAGTATATCGATGCACTATGCTAATGACGTCTTCACACTAGTGTATAATGGTTTACTGATGACTGAGTAGGTAATGTACCACCGAGGTACTACCAGTGTAACCAACACTATCTCAAACAAAAACTTTTATGACTGTTAAGTGCTGGGTTTGATCTCCGAATAGGGCAAAGTGTAAATTTATATAACCATTAGGAAATTCTCAGTAATAGCCTGGATTTGTGCCCAGTTTAAGGCTTATTATATATTAATAGGCTTGCCCCCTTATTACCTGGGACTTATAACTGTCAAAATATGGGTGTGCCAAATACCTCTGCCTAAGTGGCTACTTTGGGAATAAAAGCATGATGATATATTATATGTTTCTAATTACCAATTACCAATATTGTATAAAATTTATAACACCAGCAAAACGTAGTTCCAATAAACAACAAACAAAAGAGTGATCTAGCGCAAGGCTGCGAAACCGGGACGGAAACACACGATTACCTCCGATTACCTCCGAAGTTGTTCGTATGACGTGCCGAGCTGTATTCGTAGGTTAGCTGATGTTTACATAGATTTAGTTATTAGGTATACAAGATGTATCAGAAATGCATAGTCATATTAATTTAAGGGCGTTATTTTGGCTCATAATCAGAGCAACAATTGGTAGGTCAAATATAACAAAATCGGCCAAAAAATTTTCTATTCTCCATACGAATTGATCCCATCAGCTGATGACATTTGTATGAAGAGTTGTAAAAAAAGTGCAATTTTTTGGGAAGTACTAAGAAGACCTATGTCCAAGTATGGACCATAGCAAATTCGCCTTAGGTTTTCTTGAAAAATATCCCATGAATTAAACTCAGTCTTCAATGTACCAGTTTTTGGCTGCAACTTCATCCGCGTGGCCCACAGGAACAGATATAAAAAAAACAGCCTATAGTAGATACTCACGGATAATGTAGCTTCCTATTAGTGAAATAATTTTCATATGCGGATCGGTAGTTCCGTAGGTTACCTCCTACATACATACAAAATTACAAACTTTACCTCTTTATAATATTAGTACCTACCATATATTTGTAAATATATCCTCGTTTATAGAGAAAGTTTAGCAAAACATGCAAAAAATATTTTTGGATCCATCGGTACCGTCTACTAGATTTTATCTGATTCTATCGTTGACATTTAAATTATTAGGTAGATACTAGGTATCGTCAAATCATTGGATGACTCAGCGCTAGTCTAGGCTATCTAAATCAGTGAACGGAATGTGTTTTAAAAATTTTCACCCTTAATTCAACTACAGTATTTCTCACGGTGCTATTGCTGGATCTTATCGGGACCTATTTATATTTAGAAGAACTGTAGTGCGTCACCGAGAGGTATAAAAAAGGCGTGAGGCTACAATCGCCAATATATTTGCCAAGCGTGGTGAGGGAAGGTGACTCCTTTCTGACAAAGATATTTATTATCTGTGGTGATTGACCTGGTGAGTTGCAATCTATAGAGCCATATAGGTAACTCCGGAAATGGTAAGCAGTGAATCACTGAATAACCTTGTGACCAACATGTTCTGAGGCAAAGAAATCTTCTAATCTGAATCTCTCTTTAAAGAAAGAAGTTTTTTCTTTCCTTTCCCTTTGCCTCACTTTTAAACATAGGTATATCAATTCAACAGAGCACACAAACATCAACAGTCCCTTAAGCACACAAAATTATATGCCTAGTTTTCCAAGAGCCCATGACATAATCAGGTAAAACCGCCAACGGTTTAAGTATGGGTTGCTGTAACCTTCCCTGGTTAACCAAGCAGAGTTCCTGTGATTGTGAATGTAAGACAGCTGGGTAGTGAAGGACGGACACATGGAGTTGAGTTTCATGGCTCACCTTACCTACATCCACGTCAGTTATTGCTCACGCGCAAACATAAATACCTGGTATTTTGATATCATAAAATTGGTAATATGTCTGGTCCATTCAAACAAATTGTATAATTGAATTTATTGAAAAAGATTAACCATGGAGTTTCTTTTCCGTTCTTCTCCATAGGAATCTAGGTTTTGGAACGGGCAACTAGCTTCAACTAATGGACAAACTGACTAACAACTATTGTTTGACAATTCAAAAGTGCTTGGAAATAAATGCTTTTTCGCTTTCGGGCAGCGTCGTTTTACCTCCTCGAAACTATTTTCCTTTTACACTACATAATGCAATTTGCAAAATTTCTAACAACTATCACAAAACATTCTCACATACACAAACAAAAAAAAGGTATTCAACTATTCACACGATGTAGAAAGCGAAAGGCAACTTTGACCGCGCATTCAGCGCAGTTGGGTAACAGTCTAACAGTACGCCGAAATTTTAATTATTAGAACGTTACCAGAAATTGCAATCGGAATTAATTGAACAACAAGAAGTGAAATGACCTGAACAAAAAACGAATTAAACTGAATGAGATATGAGCGGATTTCGTATTACTAGTTTTTGTGGACTAAACTTATACTATCACGATTTTGTGTATTTCTGGTCAAACTTTTCATAATTTACAAGCACCTCTAATTAATTGACGTCGTAAAAAGCAACTAAAAGATCTCTTTTTTTAGCTAATAGGCTTGCATTTGACCTGCTATCTCATGCGGTTTACGATAGAGCACGCTTGCCTAGAAGAAACCATCTGCCTCTGTTGAAGATGTAAATGCTAATTTCGAGCAATTGCGATCTACTTCTTCTTCTAACTACTCTGTACAGCACTACAAAACCAGCATGCTTATTTTGAGTCTGATGTACATGCTCGTATGCTCATTAGTTTGCGCAACTAATGAGCATACGAGCATGTGTGGGGGCGCCCTCCTGTTTTCTACTAAAAACAAACTGCCATCGTCAATCCATCTGCTCTCCAAGTCCAGTGATATAGGTAGGAATTTCCTCTAAGACCAAAACTGTAGCGGTGATTAATGTTGTTATTCAGAAATAGTTTTTAATGGTCCATTAAAATCTATTTCTGTACAACTTAATATGATGATGAATATACAAATCGAAACTTTTTATATCATCATTAACATAATTATCAATAAATACTAGCTGTTCCCCGCGGTTTCACCCCGTTGCTCTACCCCTAAGGGTTGTAGCGTAATGGTAAATAGCTTATACTATTCTTCATGAATTTGGCTATTATATAAAAAAAGAATTTTTCGAATCCGACTGGTAGTTCCAGAGATTAGCGCGTTCAAACAAACTCTTCAGCTTTAATAATACTACCTAATAGATTTTATTAGTCATGAACTCATGACTGATGGACGCCGGTAATTTTTTTATATATTAGGTACAGAGTGGAAAACAATGAGGCAGCCTACCTGGGCCCCAAGTCTGCTAATGCAATTGTCATAATCGTGTCAGAATGGTCTCTCAATGGCATCGTTTTGACCAATGACGAAAGAGATAGTCTTACTCTAAGCCAATGAACGCTTAGGTTTTGACCGTTATGGTGTCATTATGACCATCATTCTTACACAATTGCAATAGCAGAATTGGGGCCCTGATGGTAAGTGGTCACCGCTGCCTATGGACATCTGCAATACTAGAGGCATCGCAGATGCGTTGTCCAGCCTAGAGACAAAGTTGATATTCATGTGCCTGCATACCCTTCCGAAACCGATTCCCTCCAAAATGGTTGAGTTGAACGGTGCTGATGCGCACGTCATGTCCGTGAACGGGCGCTGTCAGTTGGTGCTGGTCATCTCTTGACTGCTTAAACAATGTTTTTTCACTTGTCTAGTTGATATTATTATTATTTTGTACCTTACTAAACATAGTTCTCACATATTAGGGCATCACTGTAATCAAAGAAATTGTAACAGAATTTGTTGAAAAAGAGTAATCATGGAGTTTCTTGTCCGTTCTTCTCCATAGGAATCTACGTTTTGGAACGGACAACTAGCTTCAATTAACGGACAAACCGACTGACAACTATTGTAATATTGTTTGACATTTCAAGTGCCTGTAAATGGTCTAATTGTAATAAATGTTTTTGACTTTGACTTTTGACTTCAAACTAAAACACAGTAATGCTTGCTGCTTGGTGGTAGAAATAGTATAGTGGTAGTACTTCCCCGGACCAGCTTTTACACAAAAAACTTTTCACAAACACCTAATTTGAAATATACAAGCCTTCAACATGATTCGAATTAAACTGGCGTTTCAGTATTCGGGCATAATTTAAAACAAAGTAGGTAGGTAATCAATTCACATTCGCACAAAATCTTTAATTACTTTAACAATTTCTCGTAGTTTTTCACTCGCATACATCACCGACCAATGCGCATGCTTGATGCACGTGCAAGAAATCTGAGCACGTTGCTGTTGCGCGAATCTATTACGTCAGTGAGACATTCACCCGCAGTAACGACCGCTGACATCGCGAGAGGGATGAGCAGAATTGTAAGTAGGTATACCACTTCGTATGAGATGAGATTGGTTATGTAGATTAAAGAGATAAGTGCGCTTGGGTATATTGAATCAGGTTAGGGGCCGTCCATTAATCACATGAGGCTCGAAAGGGGGGAGGGACATCGGAAAAAATCACGAGATATCACAAGGGGGTAGAGGGGGTGTAGTGAGATATCACGTGTATTTATTTTGTTGTTGAACTCGCGATTTCTAAACAGAAAAAAAAATTGTAGGTATTTAAAGACAATATTAAGATAATTTGTACCAAAAATATACACGTGATCTTGGGTAGGGGGGAGGAGTTAGTTCAAAACCTCACCACGTATCACCAGAGGGGTCGGGTCAAAAAGTTCCAAAAAAAACAGCACGTGATTAATGGACGGCCCCATTAGCTGATAAGTAGGTAAAGGGTCTTTCAATTTAGATGATTGGTGTCGGACTGCTGCAGTGCGGTAGTCGGGCGGCAGCAGTGCGGGTGTCGCACTGCACACCGCCGATTGTTTTTTTCCATACAAACATTATAAAAGCTTTTTTGCAAAATGTTTTTCAACATAAAACTTGTTATTCATTACGTTACAAATTTACAATTGACAGTTCAAGTCTATTATCACTTTGTAACTTTTTATCTGGTTACGGAAATAATAACATTCTTTATCTGCGTTTTTTTCCTGTTTCAAACTTATTTATTTTATTTTTATACAGTAAGATGTTAAAATATGCTGAATATAAAGTTTCTTAAATTTTTGTATCCGATGATGGTTTAGTTTGTTTAATTTTTATATAGAATCTACGAGCTGTCCTTTCTAACGTAAGTTGACTTACGAAAACTATTTTTTCTTCAACGTTTAGCATCGCCGCATGATGTCCAGGGTCTTATAATGGTGCTGGAAAGTGGTCATTATAAAAAGTTGATTTGAAAAATTTTCAATATAAAACTTATTTTGACATAAGCTATGGGGTATTTTTAGCAATGGTTTATACTTGGACCACTAAAAAGTACTTTAAATTAAGATAACATTATATATATATTGATACTTTTTGCAGAAAGAACAAAAATTACGTCTTTCTTATTCGCTGTACATTTTTCAATACGTCCTTGCTCCGATTAAATATTCAGTGAGAGCTTACACTATTCGTATCAGTAAGCTGTGACATCAATACAATCAGTTCCCAGAAATATCGGTTCTACGAATCATATACTCGCACATACCGGCATTTATTATCACGCCTTTTTCTCCGGAATAGCAGTGATAGCCTAGTGGTTTAACCATGTGCCTCCCACGGCGAACGGTTCGAGTTCGATCCCGAGGCACGCACCGCTGACTTTTCGAAATCATGTTCGTATTAGAAATCAATTATCACTTGCTTTAACGGTGAAGAAAAACATCGTGAGGAAACCTGCATGCCTGAGAGTTCTCCATAAAGTTCTTGAAGGTGTGCGAAGTCTATCAACCCGCACTTGCTCAGCGTGGTGGACTATGGTCTATCCCCTCTCATTCTAAGAGGAGGCCCGTGCCCAGCAGTGGGACAGTTTATAAACAGGGCTGATATTTTTTTTTCTTCTTCTCTGGAGCGATTGGCAGTCGTAGGTATATTACACCTACTTTCACATCAGGTTTCATGCCATTCCGACCTCGCCGACGAGGCCCGTCGCGACGTCCCCATCATGACCCGAGTCCGCCGCCGAGTATGACTCAGTCCCCTGACCGACCCTTGCTTGAGCCAGCCCGCGCTGAGCCTGTAGACTTAAATTCGACCCAAAATAATGAACCGATCCAGCTAGTAGTCCCTCCCTCTAGTTGCCCTCCCCCCAGCGACGCCCTAAGCCGAGGCCCGTACCCCACTAGGGGGTGCCCTTAGCGTGTGGTCGATTAGTTTGTAGTTTTTATTTAGTTTTAAGCCTGGCTGGAGGCATTTGTAAGTCCTCACCAGATGACCGGTTAAGCAGTGACGGCTGTTAGAAGCCAACTGCGATAGGCCCTTCAAAAAAAAAGAAAATCAGGTTTCATGAAATAGGGGCGAGCCTAAAACCAATAGTTCCAAATATCGGACTGCAACCTTTAAAAAAACTTTGCCTGACAATCGTACCAGGGCCATCACAGCACCCGCTCTTCACTAGAAATTCTGGATTCATGGACAGATGTTTTCAGTCTTGTAGGAAATTGTCAGAAGATTTTCACGAAACAGACTTTCAGTTTAGTTCTTCTATCGTGTCAAGAGCTATACGAGACTATTCTATAGACTAAAATTTAGCTATTCAGCATACTAAATAACCTTCACTCGTGGAGGCTAAGAGGCTTTGATATGCGTGTGAAATAAAGCTAATTTGTAGAGTGCAAAAATGAACCTTAGTGGATAAAACTTCAACTTAATATTATTGATAGATTGGGCTCTTTCAATTTAAACGATTGGCGTCGGACTGCTGCAGTGCGATAGTCGTGCGGCTGCAGTGCGCAATATATGCCACCAATTGTTTTTAGGGTTCCGTACCTCAAAAGGAAAAACGGAACCCTTATAGGATCACTTTGTTGTCCGCCGTCAGTCACCGGACCATAAGTGGAGCCATCTGCTCATAGATGGCGCCACTGGAAGTATGCAGTAGCGCCATCTATGATCATATTTCGGAACCCTTAGGGCGCGAGGCATACTCGCACTTGTCCGTTTTTTACGACTATCGCACTGCAACAGTCAGATACCAATTGTCTAAATTAAAAGAGCCCTAGGCCCGTATTCCAGAACAATTCTCGAGCACCAACTCTGCTTGAGCATTGATTTCAACCAATCAAATGGCTTTAAATCTATGCTCAAGTAGAGATCTGTGCTCGAGCATCGTTCTGTAATACCTACGGGCCTTAGTGTAGGTATATACGTACTCTCTGCTTACCCCTTACAGTGAATAAAACCAGTGACATTATAAAAAATGTGAATTGACATTTATCATTCACTAGCTTCCACCGGCGGCTTTGCCCGCGTAATCCGGGATAACAAGTAGCTCATGTGTTATTCCAGGTCCCAGGCTACCACTTTGCCAAATTTCATCCAAATCCGTCCAGCCGTTTCAGCGTGAAGAAGTAACAAACATACACACACACACAAACTTTCGCATTTATAATACTAGCTTCCGCCCGCGGCTTGGCCCGCGTTTTTCGGGATAAAAGGTAGCCTATATGTTATTCCAGACTATAATCTATCTGTGTGCCAAATTTCATCCAAATCCGTCCAGCCGTTTTAGCGTGAAGAAGTAACAAACATACACACACACACTCACACACACACACACACACACAAACGCACACACACACACAAACTTTCGCATTCATAATATTAGTGTGATTAGTGTAGCCCCATTGCCTCGTGTTCCTCAGACACTGTTGATCCCAGCTTATGGGCACACAATGCCATTATTATGGCTCGCAAACCATAGGAAAAAAATATGTGTTGACGTAATCGTGCGCCGATAAGAAAATCCATGTAAACGATGTTATTATCCTTGAACATATAGGTACTTGTAATACTGTGAAGAGATTGAAATTGACCTATAATACCTGGAGCCTTATTATGGTATACTAGCTGTTCACCGCGGTTTCACCCCCGTTACTTGGCTCCTAAGGGTTGTAGCGTGAAGTTCTATAGCCTATAAATACTCCTCACAAAGGACACTGGCAGACGCCCATAGAACGCTGGGCTTCACATTGTGTATGTCGGTACAGATATGAAATTAGTTTGGTGTGATCAAGTATTTCAACAGTATTTAAATTCATTTTTTATTTGTTTTTGTACGTAAGTGGGTTAAAGAGAAATCTTCGTATTTGTGACAGTGAGGTTAAGTATGGTGTGAATGATCCAATGAAGTACAACCCAACTAATGAGTTCTCAATTCAAAGGTTTTAGTTGCTGTCGACATGATATTCTGTGGAGATCCAATGAAGTACAGCCCGACTAATGAGTTCTCAATTCAAAGGTTTTAGTTGCTGTCGACATGATATTCTGTGGAGGCAGGCGCCAGCCAGCATGCACCCGTTTTTGTTTTATTGTTTTTTTTTCAAAATGTCAACGGCATATTCATTTTATTTCTTATTTATTTCGATTCTTAAATATCTAAGATAAATTAGGCAAAGAACAATTAAAATATATTTTAATTTTTGGTTAAGCTTTTATTACTGTACCATATCAAGTCCAAAACTGGCAAAGTCCTTTGGCTATCGTATACAAAAAGTTTTTTTCTAGTCCGACTGATATTTCCAGGGATTAGCGCGTTCAAACAAACAAACTCTCTTCAGCTTTATAATATTAAGTACCTATAGATTTATCATCACTGTTCCTGTGTGAAAAAGAGATCAAGCATACAAGATAATACATAATACATAATCTGTCTATAATGTTCCCACTGCTGGGATTCCTCTCTGTGAGATGGAATCGGCGTAGTCTACCACCCGGTCCAGTGTGGATTGGTGGACATCATGTTCCTGCCTGGGTTCGAATCCATGACCTAAGACTTCGAAGTCGGTGCTATTACCACTGCGCCACAAATGCTCTATAACAAAACACTAGCGCCACCCCTTTCCACCACAAAAAAAATCCTGGTTTTAACAAAACAACCGCCTTCTGGAGCAGTCCAGTAAAAAACCTGTTTGATTTTGTTTTTCAGATTTAACAACACGGGTGAATTAAAACATGTGGTGACATTTTCTTTTTCCTGGAATAGAAAATGAAATGAAATGATGAAATGAAATTATATTTATTCTGTAAACAGCTTATAAATAAAACTTTTATGTTAAGTCAGATAAGGTCAGTGTTTCCTATCTAATTACCTTTGAGAAGAAACACCGAAACAAACTAAAAGGTCAAAAAAATAACCGACTTCAAAAATCCACTACAAAGAAAATAATAATTTTGGTTTCGGAAGTCGGTGGCTTTGGTTTTTGTTTGCTTTTTTTGCCACCGACTTCCGAAACCAAAATTATTATTTTCTTTGTAGTGGATTTTTGAAGTCGGTTATTTTTTGTTAAAAAAGTTTTTTATTTTTCCCTTTTTAGTTCTTTAACCCGTGTTAGATTACTTTCACGAATTCGTTCAACAGTAAATCTTCTACGGAGTATGTACATTTATGCCTATAACTTTGTACATAGGAATGATTACATAATGTATTATATACTAAAACCTTCCTGAAAGTATGTAGATTACGTTAGTGAAAACCCCATCCAAATCGAATCAGTAGTTTTTGAGAAAATTGCGCACATACAAACATACATACATACATACTTACATACATACATACATACATACTTACATACATACATACATACATACATACATACATACATACGGGACGAATACAGAACCTCCTTTTTTGAAGTCGGTTAAAAATGACAAATATTTCTTTGTCATACCTACGTTTGTTATCATTATCCTCATATTGAGCTCCTTGTTTGTATAATTAATTTAGCAATTTATTCAGTAATGTTAATACATTACTAGATACCTACATAATTGTAGGTACCTACATACTCCGCTATGTATATACATATAGGTACCTAATTGTTGAACATTAATGTTACTTTGCATTATGTTGTAATGCAATCGAAGTTGCGAAACTTTACGAAACAAGCAAACAACGTTTTGTATTCATACTCCTTGAACAGCTGTATCAAAAACCGGCCAAGAGCGTATCGGATATGTCCACTGTAGGGTTCCGTAGCGAAGAGATTTTTTTTCTTGCCTCAATTTCATAAATATGGAGTGTCGCTCAATTTTTTTATTTCACTACACGCCTTTATGGCCGTTCACAAAAGATATACCAGCAAAGTTTCATACAAATTGGTTGAAAACTGTTGATTTTACGAGAGCGTAACACACGGATAGATGGGTGCCTAGTTTGAATACGGAACCCTAAAAGCGGACTTTATCATTATCATCAATATCTCATTTAAGTAAGCTTATCACTGTTATCAACAGTCGGTTTAATCACAGCTGGGAAAAAAAATATTCGCCACTTTTTGCATATTTTGATTTAGGTCGTAATAATATTGTATTTAGCGGTTTTTATGGAAGCATTCAGTTGTTTACGAAAGTAATGCTTTATATTGTATAGTGAGACATGTATAGTAGTATATATGAGGTCATGTATACAATAACAAATTGAAACGTAAATTGTAGAGCCGCTCTACAATTTAAACGTCAAAACACATAGGTATATGACACCAAAAACTGTATGTAGCTATAGGAAAATAAATGTAGAGACGAGGATAAACCTGAATTTATTACATGTAGAGCCATTTTTAGTAATCGTGCGTAATACTTAACCTATATGTTTGTTATATAAAACGACAACTAAATGCGTATTACCTATAAAAATTGTGATTGAACGCTATTTCGAGCATATTATTATAACTTACCTTTTGACGACAGGCGAAGATCGATAACACACGTGTCGACCTCAGTCGCCGGTAGGCAAGTATAACAGAAGAAATATAACAAAACAACAAACAAAAAAAACACGAAAACAACAAGATTTCCTCTCAGTCTCAACTGTCACTTAAAAACCAAGTACACGAACATACACACAGAATTTCGGACACCCGGCGTTTTCCCGGCGAAAATAAAACCAGCATTAACGTAAAATAACCAAAAACAAAACCTCCTGACGTAAATTAAACGTGTTTTTTAACGTTACGATGAACAAATCGATTGTTTGGAACGTAAAACACAGGTATAATGTTGATATTTTTATGATTGCAACGAGTTTTAGTATGATGAGCGCGCGTCGCACCACTGCATACATCGGCGGCGCGGCCTATACTGAACCGGCTGAACTGAACGTAGCCAAAGAAAAAACAAACTAGCTCGAACTGTGCCTCTTTGAGCGCAGCGGGAAAACTACGCCTGTCTCTTTCTAACACACTGTGTATGTGACCATTTTCCCGCTTAGCAACGTGTCGTTGCGGACTTTAGTGGTAGCTCTGGTAGCCTTAGTCATCAGTGTCTACGACTGTTGTGTTCCCTATTATACGTAGCGATAAGTGCCTGCTTTATAAACACAGCACTGACAGCACTCCTTAAAGGCCTGGGGGCCGATTCTACTAATTTGCAACGTTACACGTTCAATTGTGTTATAACAACAGTTCCATTCCGATCGCCGTTCGATAGTTACCTATAAAGTAATTCTACTATTTTCTTAAGCAAACTGAAACCGAATCGCAACTGAATCGTAACGGGAACATAACAGCGGTTAATCTGTGTTACCAACAAGCCAAATAGTATGTTTTAATAATACCACAGAAAAAAAAGTTGAATCTAAAAATGTTACTAAATACGAATAAGTGTCACAAAAAGTGTTTCTTATTACAAAAAGATAACTAGACTATACATAAACTTTTTTCCTGAATATATAATTGTTACACATACAATAATTCAAATTTCTATATAATAAAAGCTCAGAAGAACGTTTCGTTTTACGTCCCTAGCTGGCCGAAGTAGTGAAACGAAACGTTTCGGTTATGTCTAAAGACTAAAGTTAATGTAAACAAACAGCGGGAAGCAAAAACTTACATAGAATGTGTGCGAGACTGCGAGTTCATCAAAAGGTTGATTTAAGGGGAGTATTCTTTTTATATATTCCTGATAATTTATTCATTAAATAAAACATCTCACCATATACTCATATTGTTATTTTCTATCTAATGTTATGCAACAAAAGTTTAAAGTAAATATTTACGACACACTCTAGACTAGAGGGTTTTACTCACTTACGTCGCACTTGAAATAGCTACAACAAAAAAAATGGTTAAATTATGTGACCACTTGTAATAAGTTGCAGATTGGTGCATTCCATTTACTGGTAAAAGATTTAGTCTCGCTGCAAGTGTTGTTCTGTTAATACGTACGTAATTTCAGGCCTAATGACCTTTTACGAGATCTTTTGAGAGTCGGTACGTCTTCACGAACTGACGATGCGTAAGGTCAAAAGCATTATTAAATATTCTTGACGATAAATTTCTTGCTCTTACCCTTCCAACGTCAACCTCATGGGCAAGTTCAACGAAATCCATATAAAACATCATTATTTTTAAGGAAGAAAACGAAAGCAATTCTAGATCGATGCCGCAAAAGTTACAATTTACTAACTTATGTTGAACCGCTAATTTTGACAGATGAATCGCCAAAGTTCAGCTTTGGTTCGATTCAAACAAGTGTCAAAATAATAGTAGAATGTGATTAAACGTCACGCTCATGTTCGATTTTGATAGCAGAATAGATTTTGACATTGTTTCGAACGATCGTTGGCGTCAACTGAAACGTAACCGCAGTTTGATCGTTGTTCATTAGTAGAATGAGAAAACGCTTATAAGCCGTGATTTAGTTGCGATTCCATTGCGATTTTTGAACAATTTTGTTAGTAGAATCGGCCCCCTGATAACGTACTTAAGTACCTACTGACTTACTGACAAGGAAACAAAGGCGACCTGAAAATTAAAATCTGAAACTGTGTAGATGTAAAATAGCTCACCTGTATACGATACCATTGTTTGAATTTTTTTGGTGCTGAATTTGAGGTAATATGTATTTTTTTAAAACCTAGATAATTTATTATTTATTCGAGACAATACAGATCGTTCGTACAAAGAGGACAATATAGGGTGTAAGGTTAAACGAGGGACGTATTACGAGTAACTACGGGACCAACTTTGAAATCACCCAAACACTTTTGTTTTGGTGATTTCAAGGTTGGTTCCGTATTTTAAAAATGTGCAAATTGTATAACATTTTGTCAAAATGTTCTAAGACTGCTGTATTTTAGATTCAAAATAAGCTTACATTTACGATACCATACCTACGTCAGAATAACTCGTGATCAGCGCACTGAGGCTTCCTCTCTGTAAGAGGGAGTGGGCCGTAGACCCACGCGGTGGATGTCACACATGTCTTCGAATTGTTTGTTCTAGGACATGCCGGTTTCCTCACGATGTTTTTTGTTAGAGCAGATGGTGATGAGACAAATTACACAAATGACAAAGTGTCCATGCCGGGATTCGAACCCAGGACCTACTACTTGTAAGTCGGAACCGATACCACTGGACCACCATTGCCCTAAAGCTGTAGTCATTGGTGCTGATTCTGTTGAACATCGCACTAAACTAATTTTAATCACACTTTATCTCTTTCTTACAAATAGGTATAATTGAAAAAAGACAGAAAATATTTAGAACTGTCAAATTAGTTTACGCCCTTGTCATTTACGGGAAAATAGTCGTGACTTTTTGCGATTACGACTAAGTTGACGTTAAAACTATTCAAGTGGACTAATTTGACAGTATTAAATATCTGCTATCCCTCTCTCATGTTTTTTATTAGAAAAAAACTTATTAAGACTAAATTAGTTTAGTTTAATTTAATCATTTTAATCATTTATTGAACCATTGGTATGTACATCATTAAGTTATTTACGGTGGTCCCCAAACTAGGCGAGGCCTGTATCTTGGGGACCAGAGTTGCGATGACATAGGTATAATATTATAAAGAGAAAAATCAAAGAGAAAAAACAAACACACAATTTAGAATTATTTAAGCAGTGTAACAAAGTGGATAAAAAACTTAATTAATAAGTAAACAGAAAGTAATGTGAGGGTGACGTGTGCTAGAGTGAAGTGGGGCTGTGTTTGTAAGTGAGAGTGAAGTTGATATGTGGGTGTCCGGGTGTATTGTATGAGCTATGGTGTGAGTATTGTTTCAGATTCGTCGTACGAAAGACTTAATAGCCAAGTTTTGAGAATATTTTTATATGTAGAAAGGGAGAGGTCATTGGAGTCACAGGGCATACAGTTCGTAAACAACAGAATTAGCACCATTGACTAGCTAAAATAAAACCAATAATAATATTAATAAACAACCTATTTAGTTAGTACAGTACCTACATTTAATTATTCACTGATTCCTTTTGAAGTATTCATTCACATAGTTTCGGAAATGTAATGTTATTTGTTTGTTTGCATTTGTGGGTTTTCTTTCATGTAATAAGATTACCATTGTAACGTCTTGTTTTGTCCAAAAGAAAATGGCCGAAATCTGTTCAACCAAAATCAAAGATAGGCTAGTCTTATCGGTAACATTAGAAAATAAACCAGGGACGTTTCCGACCAACCTAGGTACCATTCCCCGTCAGGCAACATTGGTCTGATATGATTTGTAGGGCATGGGTGCCTGGCTATTCAACTTTCTGTGGGTGAAATGGCCTAGGTGGCCTATGGTTTTTATGGTTCCGTACCTCAAAAGGAAAAACGAAACCCTTATAGAATCACTTTGTTGTCCGTCTGTCCGTATAACCAACACTTCTTTAGTTTGCCATATGTCATTACTTCCCAAGATCCTTATTAGCGACACTACTGGGTGGTGCAATAATACAATGTGTGTATTTTTTTCCAAAATCAACAGGTTCGGTTCCTGGCCAGGAAAACTGATTTTACAAAAATCTAATGATGCAGTTTTAGTTTTCACCAAAATCAACTCCGAGGCTCCTTTAAGTGTTTTTCGCTATTTCTTATAATTTCGGATTTAGCCATATAGCCATCCAAGCCCCTTGAAAAATTCACCGTGTATAATAGAGGTTGTTGACAGTTCAGACTATGTTGTTTGTAGGCGATGCGATGACATACATTTAAACACGTGTTTATAAATGTGACTCATGCTGTGTTGACACGGACAGTGCATACAAAAAACTAGTTAACGATACCATGTCATTTATTTATTACCTACCAACAACTCTCGACTTCAAGAAAATGTTTTGATTCGCCAGGTTGAGATAATAAAAATATATTATATCTTTGTAAAATAGGTATAATGTCTCATGTGCAATGAAGATTATCTATCTGACTGCTTCGTTGGTCTAATAGATCCTGGGTGGACCCCCAAGTCAGGCAAAGTGTTCCGGGTTTTAGCCCGACATCCCCAGAACGAGGGAATGTTTTTTCGAGAGTATGTATGTCTATTTCTTTAGCATGCTCTTTACCTTAAAGGTACGAGTTCGTACATGACTACAGACAGCAGCTGCAGCAGGCGACGTGTCGTTTCTATGAATTTCTATGAAATACCTTCCGTAGCGAACCTGGCAGCGTGGCCAACTACTACAGTTTCGCGGGACATAATAGCATACTGCTATCTCCTATCCATCTGGTAAGCTTAATTGTAAAGCCATCCTAAGAACCTGTCCAAATCACTTGGCTGGATCGGTGATTGCAAGAGGACGCTACATCTCAACCTCTTGACCAAATTCCTGAGTCTCTTTTTCCACGCTCACGGATAAAAACAGGCTAACCAGCTGGCCATAGAAGACCTATAAAACAGTACTATGACTCAATGACAGACGACGCACAGCCTAGACCGGTGGAGAGATTTGAAAATTGGAGACATATTCCTTGAGTACATAACGAGAGATTTTTTGATATTCCATCCCTAAAGGGGTTGATAAAGTTCCTATGAAGAAAATAACAGTGGGCACAGGTAGTTACATGAAATTTGTTAGAACAAGGTGATTCAACGGGGTCCTGCAGATAAAATAACCTAATGCGTTAAAATTGCTTTAATTGGCAAATGGCGAATAATGGCTGGTTGCGGTTAAGAAGGCCTTGGGAAACCGCTCACCGACCTTACTCAGATCACGAACTATTGTATTTAGGATGGAGCTATGAAACACGCGGGATTGTAAGTATACAACCTATAAAACGTGTAACAACAGTCCGTAATGATATAATACTTTGAGAGGTCATTTGTTGGAACTCATCATTATGAACAACTTTTCTTATGGGACCAACCCGAAATAGCGAAAACAAAAATCTGCTGTTCCATACATTTTGTCGATTTATATGTGTTTTTGGTGCCATAGTAAAAGCTGTTTGTATACACGAGTACAATAACCTCAAAGTATAATTTCGGACTTATGTTACATTGCACGTTGTATTTCACGTAATGCAACATGAGTCTTTAATTTTGCATCTGTGCCAGTGGACCCCTAGAAGGGGTCGTTGCTAAGTAACAACCATGCAGATCGATCGATCTGCAAGGATAAGCTGCGCTTGCTACGATCAGTTCGTGCAAAGGACCATTGTTTACACGACGAGAACCCTCCGTGCCTTGGAGAGCACATTATGTAAACAATTGGCCCCGGTTGTCAGTTGTCAGGCAGCCAGAAGCCCGAGCCTTTCATTTCTTGCTCATTTCCTTCCTTCTGCAGTCGTTATGGGTAATCAGAAGCCCGAAAGCCAGACAACTCGGTTTACCCAGCAGTGCCATAACCGGCCTTATAAGCGCCCAGTGCGAGTATCTGTAACTGCGCCCTTAAAAAATGTTCTAATCTGATAGTAGGGCGCGTCTACACCCATATAACAAAAAACACACCCGTAAATTAAAAAATAGATATCGTATGTATGTCACTAACTACCATGCATGACCCAAAACTTGGTCTTGGTCTGGTCATTTATGCGCCCCTCCAGGGTCTGCGCCCCTCCAGGGTCTGCGCCCTGTGCCTGGGCACCGCTGGCACCGCCCGGCCCCCTAGCTACGGCACTGTTACCCAGTAACCTCAGATCATAGAAACAAGGAGATATGCCATCATAGCAAATTAGTACGGGAACAACTGATGCCACTTTTAGTACATTTTTCGACACAATTACGCGCATAATTAAGCGCTCCTTGTTAATAAAAAGATCTCCCACGCATTGAAAGTTCCGCACACCCTCAATCTAACACTGTTAATCGTCACTCAACACTAGCACTAAACTAAAACACTGTATTTATACCATCGATCGTGTTCGGTTCGTCGCCAGCGCGTACGTTTTTAATATGAGCAATTTGCTCAAGATCAGGCATCAAGCTCGATAGCGCCTTGGCACATCTCCTTGTTTCTTTGATCTGAGCTAGTAACCGAGTTGTAAAGATCATTATGGTAGTCGCCCCATGTAAAATATTGTATACCTAATCAGGATCTAGTTAGACTGGAAACCGATCCCAACCTAGTTATAAAATGGCCAGGCACATAATGTCAGTGAAATATAATGTGTAATGCCTTGAATTGAAATCACAATCAATTATCAAGGTTTCTCTTCATTTGAAATCACAATCAGTTTTCATGGCCCCATCCGCAATGCATACCTAGTACAAACTTTAGACATAGAGAAAAACCTAAGCTATTCAGTACGTCTAGGAAGTTAAAATTCCTTTGTTTACCGCCTATACTGCGCTCCAAATGCCATTAATCACGTGATGTTTTTTTAGCAACTTTTTGACCCCCCCTCCCCCCTACCCAAGATCGCGTGTATTTTTTGGTACAAATTTTTTTTTTTTTTCAAAATATTATTTTTATATAGGTACCTACAGCAAAATATTATTTTTCGGTTTAGAAATCGCGCATTCAACGAAAAAAAAAAACCGGCCAAGTGCGAGTCGTACTCGCGCACCGAGGGTTCCGTATCAGTTTTGGACGTATAAAGTGAAAAAAAACCGGGCCGCAAAACTAAGTTTGTTTGTGAAGAATTTTGATGATTTTGAAAAAACTGTACTAGTTAGGAACATTGTTTTATTTTTGGTGCACTATTTGGGTCAATTCCTATCAACTCTAATTATTTCAGATTTTTCATTCCGCAAACTTCGGAGATAAGGGGGGGGGAATGGTATTATTTCAGACATTTTTCATCATATGTCGAAAACTGTGAGACATAAAATTAAATGAAAATATATTTTGAAATGTGCAGATTAATCCCTTTCATATGATATGTCACTTGATCCAGTAACCCCACTTTGAAATTTCGGACCCCCACTCCGGCCCCTTTTGCAATGAAAATATTTTTTTTTTAATTTTTACCATTTGCAATAAAGTTGGACAAGCATTCTCTATAACTGTACCAAATTTCAAGTCGATAACATTAGTAGTTGCTGAAATAAGCAGGTGTGACAGACAGACAGACAGACGAAGTCGCACCATAAGGGTTCCTTTTTTACCATTTTGGTACGGAACCCTAATTAATACACGTGATATCTCACTACACCCCCCCTTGTGATATTTCATGATTTTTTCCGAACACCCTCCCCCCCACCCCTTTCGAGCATCACGTGATTAATGGACGGCCCCGTACATTACATTACGTACATTTTTAGCCTGTTTTGGCCACAAGCCAGGGTAAGGCAAGTGCCCCACTTGCCAGACCTTGCGTACGCCTATAATACTACAAACATTCTTTCAATTATTGTACACACTATAGGGCAGTCAGACTGCCTCACCGGACTAGGTGGTCACAGGCACGACACCTGAGTATGGGATCCACGGTTGGATTCCGGATTGGGCAGTGCTATGAGTTTTGAAATGGTGATTAGTGTATGCTTTTCTCTGAATTAAAAGAAGTTTTTGATCTGCAGTAGGAGTTCCAATTTTACATAAGAGCTTGAGCACGTTGTGCGATAGTTAGAATAATCGCTTTGAGACTAATTGCAAATGTGTTTACGCGTGCGCCTAATCAATATCCATGATTTCCTATAATCAACGCAACTATCACCCAACGATTACTTGAAATGCGTTCCTGCTCTAAAGTTGAAGTTCCGGCTTCTGCTAATAATCTGTAGGAACACGACTATTAATTAAGTACCTACTTCATAAGGGTCCGAGCGATAGCCGAATACGCGGGGTACGTGAGGAAGGCGCGTGAGGGCTTAAGGGTGCGTTTCCGCCAGAGATGCGTGCGAGGGATGTGTTTGTTAAGAACCAATACAATCACTTAATTTAGTTAAACGTTTATCTGTCGAGAACCTACTGGAGGTCAAAATCAATTGTGTTTTTCAAATGCGACAGACGAAGGGATGAAGCTCAGATCATTGAAACAAGGGAGATGTGCCAAGGCGCTATCGAGCTTGATGCCTGAACTTGAGCAAATTGCTCATATTATAAACGTACGCGCTGGCGACGAACCGAACACGATCGATGGTATAAATACAGTGTTTTAGTTTAGTGCTAGTGTTGAGTGACGATTAACAGTGTTAGATTGAGGGTGTGCGGAATGTTTAATGCGTGGGAGATCTTTTTATTCACAAGGAGCGCTTAATTGTGCGCGTAATTGTGTCGAAAAGTGGCATCAGTTGTTTCCGTACTAATTTGCTATGATGGCATATCTCCTTGTTTCTATGATCTGAGGGATGAAGCGATTCTATTAGTTCGTAACAAACATATCCCTCGCACACATCTCTGGTGGACACGCACCCTCATAGTTGAGTCTTTCTAAAAAATGTTGTACAGGAAATAGTCCCCTTAACTAAAAATTCTTGGACTTAAAATAGTCCCCTATTTACACACGGACATATTGCCTCTGCAATAGCAAAAAGAAACAAGTCGCGCGATAAATATAATTAAATGAAAGTTCCTGCAAAAAATATCACAGCAACCTGTTTTTCCATGAAGTATTAATGCCTTTGCTAATGGCTGGTACTAGGTAACATAATAATTAATTATACATAATTAACTGCTTGCAGTGCCGTAACCACATTTCTTAGGAAAGTAAGTAAAACATTGTTGACTTCTGCGTTATTTAATTCATTATTGTTTTAAAAATTACGAATAATTGCTTTTTAAATATTTTATGTACAAAGGCAAGCTTAACTCAAAATTGAGTTTTCTTACAGCAAACCTTTAGATTGAGTAACCTATAAGAACAGAGTTAAATGCTTCTTAAGCTTATTTCCTAAGTAATTTAGTTTGCTCTAAGAGGCATATATATAGGACCTCAACAAAAAAAATCAATAAGCAGTATTTACACTATTTACTCCGTGTAAATACCTACAGTATATTTTCAAATACAGTAGTAAACGCTAGTTCTTTTATTTTTTCTGAATCACTGAACATAGAAAACAGTCGGAAGCTTGACACAATTTTATTCAACTTGTATTTGTCACAAATTCACCCCACTTCGAAGCGCCTGTCCAATTTGTAATAGCAATGATCATTCACTCGTCGACAAGCTGTGTTTGCTATAAAACTTGGATATTGTTAGGAAAATGTTCAAAAGATTTCTATTTGTTCGTGTTGTGTTCTAGAAACTTATCGTCACGCTATCTTTGTGTATAGGATTAATAGCGATTTAAAATATTTCATACCGAACAACTGCAATTGGTGTAGGGTGATTAGGCCGGTTCACGACCACTTAGTGGACTTGTCATCTTTAAAGTAACATTATTAATAGAATAAGTGTTAATATTTAGAAATTATACCTTTTATGTGAAAGACACGTACAGGACAACTAGTCAGTTTGTCGACCACCATGATTTTAATCTTTTTGTAGGTCTTAGATCTTTCATTATTCAATGCAATTAGCCGGTCGCAATCTGACGTGTAAATTAACCATGCCATAATCTTCGATTATTGATCGAAGGCCATAATGAATAGAAAAAGTAAACGTATTTTGCGTTTTACCATGTAGTTAGTGCACAAACTTCAAAAAAATATTAGCTAATTACAGCTAGTTCTCGACCAGGTGGTCGTAAGCTAACGGAAGCGTAGGTAATTTTAGTCAGTTGAGCGACCACTCATTATTTTAATGAAATATACACATATTTTTTATAAATTATTGGTTTAGAAGGAAATACATAAATATATTTATACCATTCCCCCTCTAAAAAGCTTATTTTATTCACTGAAAACAGTGAATAAAAAGCACTTTTACTCACTGTTTTGATGTTTGAAAATGGAACACACCAATGTATTCGACCACAGATTTAAAGAACCTATGCTAGATGCGGCACGTTATTAGATTGTATGAAAACCGAACGTGTCATCTTTTTTATACCTACGATAACTTCACCCCAGCCATTTAGTCATGTGCTCAGAGTAAACAGAATTGTTTCAATCACTAAGCGTCACTGAGCTAACAGACTTATTTTAGTACGAACAGTCGAACATGCAGGGCACGCTTGGTCGTGGCTTGCCGTATCTAGTGTAAGTGTAATCTGTGTATTCGACCTATATTGATGTGTTCTAAATTCAATTTGATTGGTCGACATTTTCGACAAGGAGTTTAGCATTAGAATAAAAACTGTTTTGTGTTCATTGCTGTCCTTAGTAAATTGGCGCTATTTTGAATACTGTAAGTTGTACGAACACAAAGTTTAGTGTTACTTTAATCTTTAATTTTGTGTTTGTTTAGTGTTGTTCTAATCGATTAAAAATGCATTCTAGTGATGAAGATGTATTAACACCTGAGTTTGTGAAAGAGAGGGTGGCCGATATAGTGGAAAAGTGGAAAGCTTGCTACCCAAAAAATCACGGCTGGTTTACATCAAAGCCAATTTAACTTTACTTTTTCTTCATTATATGTATATTTTCACTTAAATCTTTCTTTTTCTCGTAGTCATGGTATAAAATATAGTATGCAACTCTTGAATAAAACGGATTTATATCGAGGGCCATGAATCGCTCGCGTCGCTCAGGATTCTAACACTTGAATCACTCTCTACGCTCGTGATTCAATCATCATGAATCACTCCCTACGGTCGTGATTCAATCGTTAGAATCCATCACTAGCTCGTGATTCATCTATGGCCCTCGCTTTAAATCCGTCCTTTATTCACTAATTGCATAATATACTATTTGACACACCAAGCATAAAACTAATAAATAACATGTTTTATTTACGTTTGAAAATGGTCCTGCTCACTAAGTTTCACTATAATTTTGTGACATGCGTACTGGAGCTTTAGTTACAAACCTCACTGAGCTGCACCAAACTATCTTCTGGTTGTCGAACGATGACGTGAGGGAAATAGATAGACTGAGCTTACGTTTCCAATAAAAATTAGGGTTCCCCGCGCTTCCGTTGGACTATTTTTACGTGATTTACGAAAAGTGGTCGAGAGCCAGCGGTGGTCGGCGAACCCGCCTAATCACTCTAGTACATTCTAAGATTCTAACTAGAGTTTTCACGATTTTAGTTATCTGCTACTATTATTTTCTGCTTCAATATAGTATTTATAAGCACATTAAAATGTGTGAAAAAAATAGGGATGGTAAAAAAGTTTTAAAAAGTTTCCATTTTGATGCTGCAAGAATATTTTAAGATTTTGACTGCCCTGGCTGCACACTAGATAGGTATTAAAATGACAGTTGGGTTGATGATGTACATTCCAGTACATGGAAGCGTGATGTATACGCATGATGATGATGGCCACCTACCCAATACTCATCCTTAGCAACATCGCCAAAGCCGTAGATAAAATTTGTTTGCGCCGCCGTCATTTAAAACTGTAGCCAGAGCGGATTCCCCAGTGTGTCGTTCTCTAAGGATGCTTAACACCCTTCTGACCACCAATACTGAATGTGATCTGTTTCTCGATGAATGGAGTAGTATTATGCGTGTATGTATGATGTTCTGTGAGAGGAAGTATGCTAGGTTGTCCTCTATTAGGTATATGTTAGTATTAGAAATATTTTATATTAGATAATTTATTATTTTATTTTTTTGTATTTTAATATATATAATTTCCATGTTAATTAATGTAATTGGTGTTACCGTTTTAATTAACAATAAAAAACACTCAAATATCACACACAACAGCCATTTTGAAGCCATACCTATGGTTTTAATTTATTAGCGCCACTACTAAAATCAAAAGCGTTATACATAATGTATCAGAAACTAAACGATACAAACATGGTACATTAGGGTTAAACCTCAGATCATAGAAACAAGGGAGATGTGGCAAGGCGCTATCGAGCTTGATGCCTGAACCTGAGCAAATTGCTCATATTAAAAACGTACGCGCTGGCGACGAACCGAACACGATCGATGGTATAAATACAGTGTTTTAGTTTAGTGTTAGTGTTGAGTGACGATTAACAGTGTTAGATTAAGGGTGTGTGGAATGTTTAATGCGTGGGAGATCTTTTTATTCACAAGGAGCGCTTAATTATGGGCGTAATTGTGTCGAAAAATTTACTAAAAGTGGCATCAGTTGTTCCCGTACTAATTTGCTATGATGGCATATCTCCTTGTTTCTATGATCTGGTTAAACCAACCACAGGGCCGCGAGTGCCAATGAAAATTGTTTACATACGCAGCCTGATAAATATTTAATAGCTATGTGCTGAATTACTGTAATATCGTGCAGCGAACTTTATGCTTTTAGTCAGGCGCGTATTTGGTAGGTACTACATGTTTTAGAAATATACAAGGGCGTAGGTAGGTACAGGCAGAGGGGGGCCGCTGCCCCCCCACTAGCTAGGTAGATAGATAGTCGATATATTTGTCCCCGTTACTCCGTTACGAAAGTCGATAAATATCTAACACGCAAACACCACCACACACCACCAGTCGCCACGACACACCATCTATCATATAATACGTAACATTAATTATCACCACGCAACACCCATCATCAGTCACATGTTGTCAACCAACTACCTATCTTCCTCGGCAGAAAAACCGACAGACAAACAGATAGATAAAAATATCGAAGATCGAATTTTGAAATAAGCTATAGATCAACTAACTTTTCTTGGCCTTTAATCCTCAATAGATTTTTTACGGTAGATAAAAATTGTCTATTACACAGCCAAACGGCTAACTTCAGAGTGGCCAAGAATTAATATTATTTAAATTAAATGATTTGAAGTAATGTCAAAATTCGATCTCTAGTAGTGGAAAGAGTCACCAATCCATTGACTCTTTCCACTACTAGAGATCGAATTTTGAATAGGAAACGGCCATTAATTGGCTGTTGTTGTTTTCACCAACCAATAAGTTGTTATTGGTTGGTGAAAACCTCAGATCATAGAGATCAAACAAGGAGATGTGCCAAGGCGCTATCGAGCTTGATGCCTGCATCTTGAGCAAATTGCTCATATTAAAAACGTACGCGCTGGCGACGAACCGAACATGATCGATGGTATAATTACAGTGTTTTAGTTTAGTGCTAGTGTTGAGTGACGATTAACAGTGTTAGATTGAGGGTGTGCGGCATGTTCAATGCGTGGGAGATCTTATTATTCACAAGGAGCGCTTAATCATGCGCGTAATTGTGTCGAAAAATGTACTAAAAGTGGCATCAGTTGTTCCCGTACTAATTTGCTATGATGGCATATCTCCTTGTTTCTATGATCTGAGGTGAAAACAGTATTTTAAGAGGCACATTAATTTGTAGGTGGTCACCTGCATCGATTAAGGGTGATTTCACCCATCGTACTAAACAACTTTCCCTATGAGACCCACATCCAATTCGTCAAAAAAATTAAACCAAATAATATGCAAAATAGTAGAAAAGTGGCTACAACATAAAAGCTGTATTATTTTTTTCACGAATCGGATAATTATGGATCTCATAGGAAAAGTTTTTCAGTAGGTTAGAATCATCATCTGCCTAGCCTTTTCCCAAATTATATTGGGGTCGGCTTTCACTCTAACTAGTTTCAGCTGAATATCAATATTTTACGTGGAGCGACTGCCATCTGACCTCCACAACCCAATTAATGGGTAAAACCGGTATTCAAATGTTAGACCAGCTGTCAGACTTTTAGGGCTTCTGACTACCCGTAACGATTGTCAAAGATATTCCTATGACAACCGGGACCGACTGCTTAACGTGCTCTCCGAGGCACGGAGGGGTCTCGATGTGTAAAGAACGGTCACCCATCCAAGGACTGACCGCGGCAAGCGCAGCTTAACCTCGCAGATCGATCGATCAGCGCGGCTGTCATTTAGCCACGAGCCCCTTTTCAGTAGGTTAGAATCACCTCCTTAAATGAGTTTATAGCTTAGTTCAAAATTCTAATATCTAGAAGGGAAACGAACCGATAGGTTATTGAAAATGTGCGAAAGTCCGTCCCAGTCAACAAGCTAGTTAAATAACACAACGTAACACAAACTGTGCGGCTGGCTGATCGAAAACCGGGGTCGCTGTACACCGGGCGGAATTAGCCGCAAATGAACGCACGCGGCCGTATTAGCACACCCTGCTTAGTGCTTTGTAACCTAACGTTTGATCAACAATGCTTTATCGCCCTACAATGGATAGCTCGATATGAAGGTGTGTAAAACCTACTTACCTAAATACCTACCCCTGGTAACTGGAAGCCTAATCAATTTCTCTGTTATCAAATCTCATTCAATTAATAGTACCTACGTATTTGTCATTGTAACCGACTGCCTCCAAAGGAGGGTAATGTTTTTCGAAAGTATATAAGTACTCGTATGTCTATATCTTTGGCACGCGCTGCAGCTAAAACTATTTGATGGATGTCAACGTGTCGTTAGATTCGTCGTCAAAGCGTAGTAGTCTAGTGTGTAATATAATTTAGATATTACCTTCGTAATGGGGCTTATTGTTTTTTTAAGTATATTTTTTTTCCTGTTATAAATTAATAAATTAAAACGGCAACTCAGATATCTGAGAGCCTTATTGGTCACTAACCGAAACAAAGTCATGTTAATCGTTAGAGGCAACTTATCATCTGCCTAGGCAAAAGTCTGACTTTTCGTAACATATCCACCTACAGACTCACGCGTTGCCTCATGATTTTCAGAAATCAGGAAAAATAAAGTAAATTGACAGTGGAAAGGCGAAATCGCTAAACCACCAAAATGTTACTTTGGAAAATGAGTTTTAACGTATTTTTTTTTTAAGAAAAAAATCAGATGTCTTTCTTCTAGTGGTTAAGCTATTTTGGCTTTCCACTGTCGAAATGTATTTAAAACTGATATCGTTTTAAAAAGGTAACAGCAACGTTCTCACTCGTATGATCTAAATCACTAGTTAACCCTCTGCTTGCGCCTGCATTCGGTCAAAACAAACAAGCAACAGACTAGTTAAGCTGCGACGGAACTCATTCACATTAATTTGCAAAGTTAAGGTGAATCACGGAAGCAACCCTGTGCTAGGGTTGTCAGATATTAATTAAAAAGGCTGTTTAAAGGTTGGTCAAGTCTCTGAAAACTAAAATTGCTATCAAATCTCATTTATCTGTCTCATTTCATGATCGGCAGAAATAACACGAGGGGTGCTTGTTAGTTGTAAGCACAAAAATATGCTTATATCGAGCAAATGCTTCTTGCTAATGTATGCACATGCTAAGAAACGAGCACGCTTCTCAATTCATTTTGATAAAGGTGAGGTGCAAATACTTGATTAGCGCCAACCCTACATAATATATTACCTACATAGTTTGACGTACACCATTTTGTTAATATTTACACGCTGGGTTGCCTAACGTGTTTCATTAAAGCTGCCAGCGACACGTTTAATGACACGTCCGCACGGACTTTGTTGCTTGATAGTTAGTCAAGTTTAGTGCTTTGACAACCCTAGCGATATTGCGAGATTTACGCGTCCTTGATTAAGATGGATGTATAGAAGTACCGAATGTGGAAGATTTAATTTAGACTGTGGTAAGTTTTTTTTTTTGGGATTGAGTGGCAAGTAAGCTGACAATCTAATGGTAGGTGGTCACCACCACGTACGGCTGTCGCTGAAAACCAGTGCTGTGGCTCTGCACCGTGCATGGGTCACAGCATCATGCTGAGCGATCGCCGTTTTGTGCGGATATGACTCATATTTTACCTAAAATTTTTTCCTCCGTATCTTTGTTATTTTTATTCTTGTGCATCATGTCGTCGCCTAATAAATGCATTTTCTTTCTTTCTTTACCTATGACATCGACACCAGAGGATCGCAAGTGCATTGTCCACCCTAGAAACTAAGCTGAAATGTCTCATCAGACCTAATAAGGCCATCAGACCTTTATTGAGCAGAGGGATAACATACACAGTGAATTTTCGTTGGTTTTAAAGCCGAAGGGGTCCATTAAACTCATCATTATGAACAATTTCTCTTATGGGACGTTGGTCTCGCAGGTTTAACTTCCAGCTCAGAAAAAGTGTTGACCGTGTGCACGGCTCAGCACACGGTGTTCACATTTAATGTGTTAATGAAATAGTGCTTCCAAAATGAGCCTTTTCATTCCGCCAGGGCATCAGAATCTCGAAACATTAATTTTGTACGGAACCAACCGCAGCGTAGGGGTGTGCTGGCAACACTCCAACCTAATATATGCTGTTGTGGTTGGCAACATCGTGTTACCGTTAACCAGCTCGATTAATGGTCTTGGACCATTTACCTTAGAACATTTGGTGGAAAGTACAAGCTTAATATGTTTCAACAAAATTTTGGGAAGAGAAATCTTTTGGGAACATTATTATTTTAATAAAGATAAGATATTATAAATACTACCAGTTTATTACCACAACCACACAAATTACTTATGTTAAGCAAAACAAAACAAATAGGTAGATAAACATGAAAAAAAAAGTGTTGTGTGGTAATAAGTGTGGTAGGTAACTAAATTATTAGTTTAGAAAAAAAAAAATACGTGTTAAAATTAAGAAATTCTGAATAAATCTGTTACTTGTTATTTCTACAATATAACAAAATTCCAAATATGTATTTCTATTTGTTCATAAATAGCTAAATAAAACTTGTGAATCTATAATACTTTATCATGAGGCTTAGGTAGGCGTTTTTACACTAAAACGTTGGAAAGTACTTACTTGAGAATAGAACCAACCCACTGCCCTTAGCGCAAATTAAAGGTGTCTGTACAAGACGGTCAATTGTCGTAATAATTATTCAAAATTGAACCATTTTTAGGGTTCCGTACCAAAATGGTAAAAAAGGCACCCTTATGGTGCGACTTCGTCTGTCTGTCTGTCTGTCACACCTGCTTATTTCAGCAACTACTAATGCTATCGACTTGAAATTTAGAACAGTTATAAAGAATGCTTGTCCAATTTTATGCAAATAAAAAAAATAAAAAAATATTTTTATTTTCATTGCAAAAGGGGCCGGAGTGGGGGTCCAAAATTTCAAAGTGGGGTTACTGGGTCAAATGACATATCATATGAAAGGGCTTGATCTGCACATTTCAAAATATATTATTATTTAATTTTATGTCTCACAGTTTTCGACATATGATGAAATATGTCTGAAAAAATACCATTCCCCCCCCTTATCTCCGATGTTTGCGGAGTGAAAAATCTGAAATAATTAGAGTTGATAGGAATTGACCCAAATATTGTACCAAAAATAAAACAATGTTCCTAAATACAGTTTTTTCAAAATCATCAAAATTCTTCACAAACAAACTTAGTTTTGCGGTCCGGTTTTTTTCACTTTATACGTCCAAAACTGACACGGAACCCTCGGTGCGCGAGTACGACTCGCACTTGGCTGTTTTTTTTTCTTTCAAGGCATACACATTAATTATTGTAAAATATCTACACTACAATATTTTTAGCCGACTTCCAAAAAGGAGGAGGATCTGCATTCGGTTGTTTTTTTTTTTTTTTTTTTTTCATTTATGTACACTGATTACTCCGTGGCTTATGAGCCGATTTACGTGATTCTTTTTTCAAATGGTAGAAGAAGCTCGCGCGGTGGTCCCATATAAATTTAATTAACTTTGGTTGAGTAGATTTTTAACCAGGTGTAATAAACGGTATTTTTGGTGTATCTCGATGACATTATGACGATGATGAAAAAGTGATATTGTGTAGGTACATGAATTCCTGAACGCAATCGATCTCGATATTATACATACATAACATCACACCGATATTTCCCGCAAGGTTAGACAGAGGTGTATAGTACACACAATTTTTTTATGCTTAAGTCGCATTTGATAGTAGGCTAGGGAGCGAGCCTTTTGCTATTACAAACTGAAAAAACACTGTTTTTGTTTACTGAAACGCTCTTATCCACCAACATCTATGAATATAAGTACCTATTTAAATTCGTGGAAGTAATCGATCTCGGTAAAAGTACATACAAAATGTGTGGCAAAGGCAGTAGGTACATAAATGATTAAAGTCGCTCTGTCCATGATTTTATGGTACTTTGTTGTAATTATTAACAACATAAAAAATGGTTACACTACACTAAAAAGATAAAAATAAAAACAGGTTTAAAAAAAACCGACTTCCAAAAATTACACTAAAAATTATGAAATAAAAATGTTAAACTTCCATGAATAAAAATCTAAATGTATATTGAAGTCGGCGGGGCCTAGCATAAAAATAAGCACCATTGTAGATTAAGGAGGAATGAAAGGAAATGTTAATTTATCGAGGCGCAAAGCAAGCTGCAAGCACACACTGCGCACGTTATTCCTGTTCAAAGGCTGAAAGGTAAAAACCTGAAGAAGAGGCCCCGCCGACTTCAATATACATTTAGATTTTTATTTATGGAAGTTTAACATTTTTATTTCATAATTTTTAGTGTAATTTTTGGAAGTCGGTTTTTTTTAAACCTGTTTTTTTTACTTTTTCCTTGTAACTTTCTGTTAGCCACATCTCTAAACTAAGTCTAATAATGTCCAAGTAAAAAAATCTGTCAGGCCGAGGACGAGGACGAATGCATCGCTGCGGTCGGCCGACGTCATCGTCAGGGAGTGAAACTCGGCCTTTGTGTCCGTGACAGCACTAGCCTCATGCTGCGAACGTGATTCTGGATTATGATGTTACATTATTCACGTTACGTAATTTTGTGTGCACTGCGCAATTCTTGTATTTTACCAACCGGATAGTAACTAGTCTACATCAGTGGTGAAGAGTGAGTGGAAGCTGGTACAATAATAAAATAATAACTAAATTACCTGGGTGAACCTTTTGCCATTAACTGCGCTCTTTCAAATCCAAATTTCAGGCTGCATATATATTTATCAATGTGGCGGCGTTCTTATAGCTGATACTACATTAATACAAAACTCAAATTCAACTCAAAATTCAAACTTCGAACGCCGCCGTCGCCGTCGTCAAAAGCCGAGCAGAGTATCGTTGGCAGGAGAAAAAAAAAGTGTAGATAGGTACGGTCAGGGGACAACCGTCAGGAACAAAGTTCCTTAGAAAGAGACAGAGAAAGTCGTACGGAGTACATGATATTTTTAGGGTTCCGTACCAAAATGGTAAAAAAGGAACGAGAATAAAAATATTTTTTGGACTTTTTTCATTTGCAATAAAGTTGAACAAGCATTCTTTATAACTGTTCCAAATTTCAAGTCGATAGCATAAGTAGTTGCTGAAATAAGCAGGTGTGACAGACAGACAGACAGACAGACAGGCAGAAAGATAGACAGACGAAGTCGTACCATGAGGGTTCCTTTTTTACCATTTTGGTACGGAACCCTAAAAACAGAGAGAGAGAAAGTCACATGGAGGGGACATGACGCTTTTTCCTTATGTGACGATTTCTACCAGTCAACTTCTACCGCAAGCCGCGTTATGGAACTTCCAAAAAATACATTTTACCGTGCCAAAACAAGTTAGCATTATTAATACTGTTTTCTTGTGCCATAAATATGTTTTACAGCCTTTCAGCAATGCAGGGGAAACGACCATTATTGCCACAATTATGGTGTAGCCGGCTGGGGTGCGTTAAAAATGTAATATTGCCAAATCTGACCTGTTGATTTCTGATGGTAGGGTATTGTTTTTAACGGTTTTGCAAGGTACTGCAATAAAGGTAAATTATTGGGAAGGGGAGTTTTTGATACCTACTGTTCACTTGTAATTTAACATAGTAGGTACCTAGAATGTTAAAGTTACAACAGTTTAGACCGCACATGGTTCCCGCTCAAAATCAAATAGTTTCCAAGGTATTTCAATTTAAAGGCTTTCTTGGAAACTCAAATTCCAAGGTAGGTTGGTGAAACACTGAATTGGATAACCTTGATGAATGTTATGTACTTCAATTTTACAAAAAAGCTTTTGATTAATAGTAGAATAATACCATTTTTCACTAAACTTGACTTGCTATTATAACTAATTAAAATAGGGGTGAGTTTATGCTCATTATCATCAGTTTAAAGTAAAGTTTCACACCTTTTCGGAAAGAGGGGCCTTAACACTTTATAGTACAACTACCTAGGGCTGCCATCCGTTCGGGTTTCCCTGGATTTGTCCTAGTTTAGACATTGAACTATATTACTAGTACCTACCTCAATGAGTTTAGAGGTCGTCCGGGGAGCGTCAGGTACTAGGGGTTTCAAAAAGTAAAGAACATTTTGTGTCAGGATGAATCCTGTTGGATGAAATATTTTTTTCCGGGGTGTCCGGGAAAAATACTCAAGTTCACCAAAATGTCCGGGGTATTTAATGTTTTTGTCCGGCTTCAGAAATTTAGGTGGCAGCCCTAACAACTACCTCTCTATTCTGTACCGACACGCCACGTGATGTCACCGCGAGAACTGCCAATTTGTTTGCGAACGTTCGAGGGAGAATCTCACCGTGATAGTAATCTGTGGTACGGAATAGATTGGCTGAACCATTCTCACTCCAGATGTCATGTATTCCTCCTCAACCAGTCGGAACAGCTAATTAACTTGTTCTACAATCTCAGCGACCCACAAATGACTATGATTAACGTCTGTTACGTCACGGGGTCCAAGTATGGCGGGTAGTGTTTGAATTTTAATCAGAATTACACTTGCCCCGCTTATATTATGCCCGAGTGACGGGTGTATGTGTGGCTACAGTAACAGCGAGGGATAATGATCAGCTCAGTCGTCTGCGTGAAATATCCGGGATAAAAAGTAGGTACCTAATTTACATACATTTCGAGTAGCAAACTATATAGCTCTTTGCCTCATCAAAATACGTTTGATAGTTTAACCGTTTTAAGTGGCAAACAGTCTAAAAGTTCTATTTGCATTGTATTATTCTCCACAATTTATGAAAATATATCTGTTCAAGCTGCTTTACTCGTCTGCTAGTTTGTACTGAAATTGTAGTCAAAGTCCCATTCATTTGTGTGTATCAAATTAATCTCAGTTTGACAACAGTTCGGATCGAATTCAATCCTATTGCAAACTCGAACACATTAGTTGCGAATTTTAACTAGGTAAATACCAATCCGACATTTTCAATGTCCATTTAGGTCCTCAAAAAGATCCTTTTCTCAAAGTAAAGAAAGACATTGGAAGAAAAATTTTCGTACACAGTGTCCAAGCTTGGTTGTCAATGCTTGCCAGCAATAGTTGCCAGTCAGTTTGTCCGTTAGATGAAGCTAGTTGCCCGTTCCAAAACGTAGATTCCTATGGAGAAGAACGGACAAGAAACTCCATGGTTAGGTACTCTTTTTCAATAAATTCTTTTACAATTTCTTTGATTACACTGATGCCCTTAGCTTAGCGTGCTTTATTTAACAGTCAATATTTTTCTTATTCCATAGATTACCCTAATCCTAACTCCGCTCACACTATGTCCCTCCGCTAATACCACAGGGCTACCTCACAATGGCATTTGTGGTTCGCTTTGCCGCGCGACCAATTTGTCCGTCCGTCCAGCGCCGGCCGTGGTTTTGCGTTCGTTTGTGCATATTGAAAACTTAATCATTAACGTACGTTTCAGTGGAATTGTTCCCCAATTTGTTAGTTTGGGATAGGCCGTTAATGGTTTTGGTGTGATTAGAAAGTTGTTTTTGTATGAGGACCTCGTGTCAATCGTAGAGTTTTAAGGTTTTGGTGGTGATTTCGAAGACGGAATGTGGAGTCCTAAAACTTTTCTTGACTATGCGACCGAAGATACGGCAGCCACAAAGCCGGCCGCTGTGAAGTAAGCTGAAAGAGGTATATGTCTAACAGTCTACCTACAACGATAGGCTGAGTTGATTAAAGCGACGATAGGTAGTGTCAGATGACTCCCCTACTATTTAACATCACGGTACGACCCTTAGGAGCCGAGCAAGGGCGGTGAAACCGGCGCTAGTAACTCATAAATTATATATTTATATATTCCTCACATCTGCTAAGTCCCAATCACCTCAATTCTTCTTCTGTTTCCTGAAAAACAAAAAACTCTGTTAAAAAACATTAAATTTCACCCAACACTTCAACAAAACACAAACGATGTCTTCCCACGATTCAGTAGGAAACGTGCGTAGTATTTACGCAACAGTGACGCATCAAGTTTGTCAGCGCCACCCCATGCGTGGGCGTGGAATGCTACTTGGGAATACTGCTGACTCATCGAATAAGAATGGGGTTGCTGTACTTGAAAGTTTTAGTACAACTTAAGGATTTTCAGCGCTATTGGGAAAAATGTGGGCAGTTCTCTTAAACAGGTGTGTGTATAAAAAAATACGAGTGACACTATTCTCGTCGAAGTTTATTTAAATAATTCATCATCTAAAAATATAGTTTTACCACAATTTTATTTAAGTATAGGTACTTACTTGGCGATTTAAATTGAAACCTAGGTAACCGTTTTAGTTGGGCCAACTTTGATTCTAGACTTAGTAGGTATTGAAGAAAGAACAACTCTAAATTCATCAAAAACAAATCAGCTGGAAATATTTTGGTTGAAAAGCCATCATTGACGTTCAATAAGAGCAGAATTTTTTTAAGAGATGCTTGTTTAATAAACGTCATCTGTAACCCAAAAAGTACCTTATACCTATAACTTTCAGTTGTATCTTGTTTAGCACACTCAAAATCTAATGAGTACCTACGTTTTTCTTCTACGTAGCTAGCAACACCACCCCTTTAGCAGATGACTCCGTCCCTCGGAGAAAACTATGTGTAAGCTTTGAGTGACGCAAATTGGATGAGCAAATTAGGTGACTAAACGAGTTTTTTACTTATTTTCCTATTTTCAACGTAAACATTCCTTAATTTTGTGCTGCTTCGTAAATATTTCATTTAGTATGAATCTCTAATTGTGCGAGCCTGACTTGCTCTTGACTAGTTTTTTTTATTATACTATTTAAACTCATACTTTTTCTAGTTTTAATTTCTAAATAACACCGAGTCACAGATAATATAATAACTACGACCTAGTTTATTAAAATTTCAAGATCGAAAAAAAAAACACTTTCCACTCTCAAGCCAAACGTCAGGTTATGTTTCAAAGGGCGTCCATTTAAAAAGAAATTCTTAAAACCGACGTCTATTAAAATTCACTCATAAATTTTACTAATTAGAATAATATTTCGTCGAATTTGCTGGGAGCTAATTAATTAGATAGCAATCTTTTCAGCGACGAGTCTTTAGGTCCTTTCAGTGGCTGTCTGATTTGATATCGAGGGGAACTTTTAATTTGATATGACGTCACGGACCTTGATTACTTTATAACATTATATAAAGGGTTGAGTTTAGCAATGGAAAAAAAAATAAGAAAAAGTAAAAACCGCCTTCAAAAAGATCACAATTAAATTGTGTGAAACAGTTTCGGACGTTGATATCTTTGATTTTTGATTTGGATTGATTTGGCGCCGACTTCCAAAATTGTTCTACATAATCGGCGCAGATATAGTGTAACATAATATACAACAACAAAAAGTCGAAATGGGAACCTTCACCTTTTTTGAAGTCGCTTAAAAAAATGTCTATGGGCTTAAGGCTGGTCCACACCATAAACGTGAACTGTGCATGTGGAGTGAAGAAGGTCTTATAATGTATGAAACTTTATGTGAGAATAAGTTGTCACACCAAGTACAATGCAGCTAAGGTGCGTGTGCGGTGTGTATGGCCCGGCCTTTACTCAAAACATGCTACCGGTAAGTATTAAGTACCTACTTTTGTAAAGATTACATTTTTTATTGGACTGTGTGTAGGTATTCTAATAGTATTCTTACAGTCGTATACATTCTTGATATATGTGAAGAAATTACCCCCCTTTTGGAAGACAGATGGGTAAAAATATAAGTTTATTTCATGGAAAGTGTAGGTAACAAACAATGCGTTGTCATTCCCACGATATTTGCATCGCTAGTTAAACTACATGTCGCAGTTCCCTTCCCTGGTAATGAAAACTTATTATCAGGAAAAACACCTGAGTCATTGTGGAAACTCCTTTATGAATCATGACGAATTTCCGTCACACATCGGACCTAAGACCAAAGAATTAAAAAAATACACTTAAGAAATAAAGACAAAACCCCTTACTTTTAAACGATGATTAAATTAAATAGCTCTTAAGTCAATTGCCATCTCTATTCATGGTCATACAAAGACAAGGATAGTTGACATAGTTGTATACATTAATCAGTCGTTAAATTAAGAGGCGTTTATAAGTAAGTACCTACTAACAAAGTATTCTTGAAAATCCGTCACCAATGGGATATCCCATCAGGCACACGGCTAGCTACAATTGAAAAACTTAACGAGAATAGATTCACAACAGATTTTAAATCACATTAATGCTAAACCAATTCCAGCTCAGCCTAAACTAATCACAATCTCAAACTTTACATCCATAAATATGAATAAACACTCATAAATATTGTTAAGTGCGTATTAATTAAAACTGTATAAATTTTCATTAGGATTCCTGGCCAAGTTCTACCTTGGCTATTAATTAAACATTTTGGTACAATGGAAGCGTCTCCTGGAACTTCAGGAATTAAGAACACAATATAAATTAGTGAAAACGAATTATTGTTGGGTAACAAGGAAACAATTTTAACTTTGAATTAATCAAGGAACGTTTTCTGGTTTCCTGGATACCAATTTGTGGTATCTCTCAGAGTTTTTAAGATTCTTTTGGCGTATACACTGTAGCAGGATTTGGAATAGGTTTTTGTTTGATAAATTTGTCTTTTTATTATTAGCGAGCAAGTCTTAATAGCAATATAATTGGTATAATTGGTGAGCATAATCCACCACGCGGATCCAGTGCGGGTTGGTGGATGTCCAACTCAGATCATAGAAACAAGGAGATATGCCATCATAGCAAATTAGTACCGGAACAACTGATGCCATTTTTAGTACATTTTTCGACACAATTACGCGCATAAGCGCTCCTTGTGAATAAAAAGATCTCCCACGCATTAAACATTCCGCACACCCTCAATTTAACACTGTTCATCGTCACTCAACACTAGTACTAAACTAAAACACTGTATTTATACCATCGATCGTGTTCGGTTCGTCGCCAGCGAGTACGTTTTTAATATGAGCAATTTGCTCAAAATCAGTCATCGATAGCGCCTTGGCACATCTCCCTTGTTTCTATGATCTGAGATGTCAAATGTCTTCGATTTTTTAATTCTCGGTTTCCCACGATGTTTTCTTTCACTGTTTTTAGAGCTGTGGTGATGAAATAAATTGCACGAAGTAGGTATAGTACGTGCGGCGTTTGGGTTCCAATCCACGTCCCTGCTACAAAATAATATCTACATACCTAAGTAAATATAGGTACATTTAATTAACACCAAAATTTTGTTCATGGGGCGACGATTTTAGACAATTTCATGTAAAACTTTAATTTATATTGAACTGTAGTTAAAACTACTGTTTAACAGTTAAACAATAGTTTTAACGTCACTACCCCATGAATGTTGCCAGTAAAAAGAATCCATTCCATTTCTTTTCTTTGTAGGAAACACGGTACGGGAAACAACTTACCAGTGAAATATATCAAGTGCAAATGGTTGCTCATATTCAAGCGGAAATTGAAAAGCTTACAAGGACCATTAAACAGCCCCGTTTGGTAAATTGGCTTTTGCAACTTACGCGACTCAATAACCAGCTGATATATCCACTAAGGGTGATAAAGATACAGAAAAGTAGCGAGAAAGGGTTAAAATGGATGTAAGACAAGATAGCTTTAGTAGTTTAAGGGCGGGTTGCTTCAAACCATCTGTATTCGTAAGTCAGTACGTAATCGTTAAGTCAGTATGAAATTGTCGTACAAGCTGCCATATTTGATGGTTACAGATACGTAACTGTAAGTGGAAACAACATGGCCTAATAGGTCCTTGTGAAAGGATTTGTGTTACTACAGTTCAGTCGCTGAGAGAATGCGTTCCTGATACTTATTACCATTACCATACTTATTACCATTAATTGAACACTAAGCTAATTTGTTTATTTAGATAGCACTGATTGATGATGAAGAAAACCTTCGTGAGAAACCTGGACTTATAGTCTGAAAACACCAACACACAGTCGACAAGCATGGTAATCCATACATTTATTTTGTTTTCTGTATAGAAAGAAATGAAGGAAAGGAAGGAAATGAGGAAAGAAAAGAAGGAAAAGGAAGAAATGAACGAAAGGAAGAAAACCTTCATTAAATTAAAATTTTAAACATCATTGTGTCTCTATCAATTTCAATGTATGACAGAAATACAATAACATTTTAATAATATTAAGCGTAATAATAAGCGATACATTAAAGAGCCACCGTACACTAATCTGAAATTGCAAATTAAAAACTACCGACACCAGTTTCGATACCCAATACTCGATGCATGGAACATCCCTAGTCATCGAATTTCGAGCCGTCACTCCGAATACCGGCTCACTCAAACGCAATTATAACACTGCTATATAACGGCTATAACAACGTTATAAGTAACAATGTTATGTACCGGTATTAGCATTTGCATTTTGATTGGACGCGAATTTAGCTTAAATACTGTATTGTTGAGTTTAAATTAACAGTTATATAATGTTTGTGAAGTTATTTGTTGGTTACGTAATGTCTAACTGTTATTGGTTTAAACGAACACTCACATTTTTTTACTGATATTTCGGAGTTTTAGTAACTACCACAGTACGGCAGCGGTCGCGGCTTCGAACCCCGCTCGTATCAGTTGTTTTTAGGGTTCCGTACCTCAAAAGGATCAGAGATCAAGATCATACAGGATCACTTCGTTGTCTGTCTTTCAAGATTTTTTTCACAGGAACGCTTCGAAGTATCAAGTTGAGATTAATACCAAATACTTAGTTCTATAGAGACACATAAGAATTCCCTTCGACGCTATGTTGGCTCCGCTGTCTATCACTTATCTATATTTCTACGTCTTAAACGGTCTGTGGGACACTAAAAAAGGTGAAAGAGAATTAATTGGTGCTAATAGAAAGCTTCCAACACCGTTAAAAACGATTCAACATATTGACATCCAGAACGCCTAACATGCGCGCCGCGACAAAAATTTGTCGACGCTTTTATCGTGCATTTGTCTCATATTCGCACGAGTAAGAGCGAGACAAAACAGTCGACAAAATTTGTCGCGGCGCGCATGTTAGCCCTACAGGGGAAGTAGGTTATCTTCCTCGCCTCTCCAACGCACCGCGCGCGGCTTGTATGTGTGCGCCAAAGTATCTATGCGTCGCCGCACGCACACTTAACAAAATCTCGACCCGTTTCTCAGTAGAAACAGGTCGAGATTTTGTATGTATGACAAGCCGCGAAGAAAATCTCAAAGACGTACAACTTTAATAGAGTTTTCATCATTCGAAACCTGTGTAACATACAAAACATAACTTTATGCCAACCTCATAAAGTTGATATTTCTTACACCGGCTGAAAACCGCAACATTACTATTCCTTATTCAATATACTGAATGAAGTTTGTCGTTGAAACTGCAGGAAATAGATCCACGCGGCAATGGCCGCTGTTTCCGGCTGAAAGTGATCCCGCGGCCGGCCATATCCGGTGGCAGCCGGTCTGTTATGTCCCCCCACTTCCGGTTTTAGCGAAGCCTTACTTTTGTATTCAGTTTTTCATGATTCAGCTCTACCTGGCCGAGTTTTTATTGGTTTGTTTGAATTAAGACCGGTGGACTCTTTGATGTTTTTTTGGGTGATGTATTCTCAGAATTAGTAAAATAGCAACCTTCGGGCTACGGGTTCTAGGCCCGTATTACAGAACGATGCTCGAGCACAGATCTCTGCTTGAACATAGATTTAAAGCCATTTGATTGGTTGAAATCTATGCTCAAGCAGAGATCGGTGCTCGAGTATCGTTCTGGAATACGGGCCTTAGGGTAGATTTCCATTAAACAATTAATATTATTGTATGCCAATTTACAGGGTGTAACTAAAGTTCAACGAGGGACGTATTCATGTATTATTTGATGCTAGCTATGGGACTAATCTTGAGTTCACGAAAAAAATCTGCCGTTTCATATATTTTGTCAAGTGGATATTTTCTTATGGAACAGATTTTTTTTTCATTTTTTTATGGTTGGTTCCGTAGTTAATCGAACCAGTATCGAATACTGAATGCCCTCGTTCAATAGGTTCCTTGTTTAAACCTGTATAAGGAACTACATACTACTCTCTTTAAGATGTTATATCAAAAAGTTATACAAAATGCTAAAGTTGAAGTTCTACGTGTTATTACTTTGCAGATCATACGAAAATAGAAATTGTGACATCCAAGAGCATCGCTAGAGACGCCTGTACGTGTGGCCATGAAAATGAATTAAGATTATGTTTTTACTTTATATTACCTATCATTTATTATTATTTTATGAACTCTTTGTGAATGAGCTCATCCGGGGAAGTAGGTACTACCACTACACCACCATACATATTTTGCCGCTTAGCATTGCTATGTTTCGATTTGAGGGTATGGGTGCCGGTGTAATTACAGGCACATTTGACATTTTCAACTTTGTCTAACGTGCGATGCCTGGGGTATTGCAGATGTCCATAGATGTCGTGACCATCAGATGGGCTGTTTACTCACTTGCTGCTCAATAATCGTTCCTCTTGGCTAAATTTGTCAATTGTCTACGGAACCCTAAAGTTAACATAAAACACAACTTCTGGCTAGACATTGTTGAATTACATCAATCGAAGACTATATTTTGGCAGATAATAGCTCTTGTACCGCGGAATTTGGTTCATTAGCAGCTGGCTTACTGTATTCCTGTCTTGCATGTATTTTCCGCTGCTTTCCTGGCCTACACTTAAAAGCATTCCAGCATCCTGAGGCACTCCATACAAGTTCCATTGTGATATTACACAGGATAACTGTAAGTAAATTGGTTCGGACGAAATTCTGAAGCGTGTCCTTAAGTATGTTGTGTTGCGCGATTTAATTCTATTTGTGCTACGTGAATCTTTGTTATAGTTGTTACATTTGCGTCAATCATTGTAATTTAAACCTTATGTTCATAAAAGTTATAAAATAGAATCGAAATTAATTTAACTTTTTTACCTTTTTAAATCTTAGTGCTTTTTATGACGAAGCAACCGTTAATTTTGGATTGTTCTTCACAAATTATTTGTTTTGGTAGGATTTTAGTTTCTCCCTGCAAGGGGAAATTGCTTGTCAGAAGTGTTGCTGTCCGACTTTCATGCGAACGGAGTAACAGGCATAGCCTACACTTACAAAAAGAACGGGGCGCTTCATGACCTGTTTAATGCCAGAAATCCCATCCCACATCAAATATAAAGTTCTTAGGTACATAACCCGCTGTTGTAGCAGCAATAACCAGCACTTCACAAGCTTGGACCTGTTGCTCAAACATTTACGTCGAGTCGCGTCCAGAGTCCGGGAGAGTATAATCCTGAAGTCGTGCGCTTGTGTGCCTGAATTATGGACCTGATTTGTGGACGCCGCGAGCTTGACTGTTCGCACGCGGTTCAATAAACGAGGAGATTTAGGCGCGTTTTGTAAAAACGAATGAACCCGCAATAAGGACAAAGATTACCTAACGTGGACTCAATTGTCAGCAATATTATGAAGTCGATTATTTCCTCACATTCAGTTACATAATAAAGAAAATTAAATTTAATAAAAATTATACAGTAAAATGTCTAAGCTAAGCTAAGACATAACGTTTTGTCCACACAACAACAAGGCGTTTTGACTATAGAAATATGTCGCAGGAGCGCTGTCCCATTCTTCAAAATCTACCTACCTATAAAACGGTAATGTGACTGACGGTCAGACAAAGCACAGCCTAAACCGGTGGTCCTAGAGATTTAAAATCAGCAAGAAATATTCGTAGCCTAGGGGCACTAAGGAGGGATTTTGTGATTTTTTTTCCCTAAAAAGGCGACAAGGGTTGGTAATTGGTAAAGTAAATTGATAAAAAAAATATTGACGTTGTGTTATTTTCTAACTTTCGCGCGGACGGAGTTGAAATATACTTACAGCTGGATAGTTGAAACAACACATCTTCAAAGGCGCCACTAAAATTAAAATTTAATACGTAGCTGTTTACTTAAAATATAAATATTACAGACTTCATGTAAACTGTCCCTTATATTTTGCTCAAATGCATGGCCCGTAATCGCAGCAAGACTATAATTGTTGAGTTACCTACATACGAAAAAGAAATATTTTTAGAATACCGTCAACGCATATCTTTTTATTATATTAATTTAATTTTGTTTCTCCTCGTAAGTGATTTGTAATCTTTGAGAAATAAAGAATTTTAAACCATAGTCCAGCTACTGTATTCATAAGCGTGGCGGAACTGCTGAGATTTTTATAAATTTTTCTGAACGTAAGTACTTGTACATTTACTTGCAATACCCGCTCAAGAACCGCAGCGTCTACCACGCCTAGTGCGTTACACGTGAATGTTTTACAAGATAGCCGCCGGTGCGTTAGTAACAAATTCATAGCGTCACCGGACCTTTTATGGTACCCGCTAACCAGCTTGAATTTCAAATTATCACGATACAGTTTAGAGCTTGATGCCATTTTGTAGATGGTTTACTAAATTACTGGTTTATTGAAAGAATATCGGTGATATTCAGGTAGGTACTTGATGGAGACTTGGTGTTTGGGTTTCTTAGGGAATGTCCCTTCTGTGGCCAAGAACGGATTATCCAATTATGTACCAACGTTGGTAATATCATTATAAAGACAATAGGCAATTTACTACGAGTGCCAAAAACGATCAGCAGCAAAAAAACTACAAGAGCAAAACAAAGCAAAAGCAAAAAAATACACTTTATTATGTACGTTCATTTAGCCCTTGTATGACCGAAATCATCATGAAAAGAATTATTAACGGACTTTTCCCACTTAGCTTGGTGGATGTTAACCAATATATCTTAAGATACGCTTCGGACATTCACAGTAACATATACATACATAACTAGGTACTATTCATCCTATTGAATAAATAGATATAAGTAATTCTATGATCAAGTCTAAAATATTTCCACTCACTAAAATCAGTTAAAAGCAATCACTATTTGACAGTATATTATTTGTGTGCAAAAGACGCGCTTTTAATTGTAGCCTATAAAGAAAACTTTCAGGTTCACAGAATAAAAAAGTCACCAAGGAAAATGTCTAACAATAGAACTGCACTACTGAACAGATAGAATTATGATTCTATTCAGAGATTCGTTGAAAGTGCTCATTATGTTTGACAATCCAAGTGAAGATAAGTTTCTCCATAAAAAATATACCCATTGACGCCTTAGGTAACCTTCGCACGGGACATTCTTCAGAGATTTGATCGTCTCAGCGCACACACATAAAAGTTTGTAAAAATGATAACGCGTTCTGGGGAGCGTATTTTGAAGTTACGCGATTCTGTGGAAGTCGTGCACGATTTACTTATTAAAATTTTATATATATATATATGATTTCTTCGTTGAGGAGTGGTAGCCCAGTAGTAACAGCCTCAACTTACAAATCGTGGGTTCAAATCCCAGCAGGTACACACTTTGTGCAATTTTTTTCATCATCATTCCTGTAAAAATGGTGAAAGAAAACATCGTGAGAAAACCGGCATGTCCTAGAACCAAAAATACGAAGATATGTAACGTCCACCAACCTGCACTGGGCCCGCGTGGTGAATACGGTCCATTCCCTCTCACAGGAAGGCGGTCTATGTCCCAGCAGTGGGAACATTATAGGGTAATTATTCTATGGGTACACGATTTCTGTTAGAGATTGCCTTGTTGGCCTAATGGTGGTAAGCCTGACTGCTAAATATGCGGTTCTGGGTTCGATTCAGGGGTCGGGCAAAACGCGATTGAGTTTTCCCATTAAGAAAAACTCAGTGACAGATCTGAGTTTGAATTTGTGCCCAGTTAAACAATTCTACATGTCTTTAATATTGCGACTCATATCTTTTATTTTTACTTTTACGCGGATGATGTCTCCTGGATATTACCCCACAAGTACTTAGGCTTACGTCACTGCAGTGGGATTTCCATAATTTGCGGAGCATTGAATCGGGATTGAATGAGTCACAAATATTTGGGAACTTTATGAGTTCAGCCGTCCAATTAAGTATGAATCATGTATAAATGTTCTAGGAAATAGCATCAACCCTTAATAAAACAGTCGTGATTCATTTCAATCGTCATTGTCATTGCACAGTTTTCGGGGCTTATTCATATTAAGCTGGCTTTCGATGGTCAATGATTTTACGGATTATCACTGACGCTAAAATTACGTCAACAAAATCGACAAGCATACTAAAATGAAATAACCAAGCGATATATTCCCGTTCTCAGTCAATTTATTGCTGCGAGGAAAGCGTCTTTATAGAAATCGAATTCTATTTCTATACCTATATGCATTTGCATCTTCCCCGTTTTATGTTGAGTATTTTATATGTATTCTGCAAGTCGCCATTTTCGAATAGTTTGCACAATACGTCCCCATAACAGCGACGTGTAGAATATGCAACATAGTGAGTTTCCATGTGAACGGGCTCGCTCAAAAGATGGCCGGAGATGACGTCACAGATATTTATGCTCCAAAGACTCGCGGCGATAGAATTCAACGAATAGTATGTGTGTTAATTTTGTGTTGAAATGCTGATTTCGGTATATAACACAGGTTTATGTTCAATAGTGGACAGTTTCAAATATATGCCATCAGCACGCAAAAATAATAAAATGCTACACTAGCCTATACTCCAAGTTGAATGATATAGGTAATCTACTATATAAAAATAAGTCGGGTTTTCCTTCCTGACGATTTAAGTCCAGAACGGACGAACCGATTTCCACGGTTTTGCATTCGCTGGAAAGGTCTCGGGCTCCGTGAGGTTTATAGCAAAGAAAATTCAGGAAAATTTAAAGAGAAAAGCGGGAATATCCTTTTTCACATACAGCGCCATCTCTGATACATAGCATGTACTACGGTGGCGAAACGGAGTTCGCCGGGTTTGCTAGTTAGGTATAGATAAAGAAAATTTAGCGCCAATATATAAAGATTTGTTTTTGCTTTATTGTTGCTTACACAACATCTAGAAGCTGTTCACTATCATGTAGGCATTGGATGAAATCTTTTTTGGGGTTATGGAAAATAAGATGTCTTTCCTTAATTGAAATGCTATATGTACCGTACCTACCTAAAGCAAGATAAACACAATTATTAGAAAAAAACCCAACTGCGTAATAATAATTATGCCTAAATAATTATGTCACTTCCATATGAATACAAATCCATCAAGCCCTTTAGGCTACAGAGCGTGCCAAAAAAGTACATAAATAATATACACTCGAAAAACATTACCCTCCTCCTGCGGAAAAACCTGTAGCATAAAACATAGTATAAGCAAATCAAACTACACACAAAAATTACGTTTGCTTTTAAAATCTATTTCTGTGCAAACGAATTACTACGTTCCAACAAAGTAACTTGATTTCACGTCATATTCCCGAGAACTTGCAGTCAGTTAGTAACTGTATTGAAACTGCTAACTATACACGGTAACTGTTTAATAATAACTATCCTGTTTGCTATGAGCTAACGGTGGAAAATTGGGTTGGTAGTTACTTGAGGTATGAGAAATATACCGTTTTTAACCGACTTCAAAAAAGGAGAAGGTTCTCAATTCGTCGGATTTTTTTTTGTGTAGAGCATACATTACGTTGTATTCCCCGAAGGGGTAGGCAGTGGCGGGTACACCCACATTTTGCCCGTATACATTTAAGTCCCATGTATGTATTATGGGGCTAAACTATTGCCAATAAACAGACACAAATCCAGACTCCGGGCTGTTACTGAGAATTTTCTAATACAAAAACTCAATACCACTTTTTCCGAAGCGGGGATCCATCTTATGGACGTTTTCAATAATGTCTCTTTCCGACGTTTCGCTTAAATTATTATTATAATAGGTATTATAATATATTGAATCTCCAGTAGGAAAGAGTCAATGGACAAATGATTGAAAACGGCAATTAGAACCCACTCAGCAATCGATAATTATAAATAGGTATTAGACACCAGTACGTTCCACCACGGATCCTCATCTCTGTCTCCTTATGTGCTGTAGACGACCAACAATCTATTATATGAGACCTACTACAATTGGCGAGACACGCGTCTCTGCCAACATGGGACCTCTGCCATACCCTTTTGAGGAAAAAGCATGATGCTACGAATTATATCCTATAACATAACGTCATAAAACGTTGCTCGATAACATATTCCTAAACAAAAACCTATCCGTCCCAATTTATTATTCATACATGTTTTATTTGATTTTTTCAATATTCTACACGATTGCCTGTCAAACTTTTTAACTGCCTGTCAGCGTTTTTTGTTAGTTCTCAAATTTTTTATTTTTATTTTATATAGTATAGTCGGATTTTACTCATGAATAGTTTAAAATAGGCATAAGTATCGGCGTGGATCTTGATCACAGATCGCGCGTGTAAATTTTTGGCCTAATAGACAATAGACAGTTGACAATACGTAATAGAAAATAGTCCAATAGACGACGAGCATCGACTGACGAACCAATCGCGCGTACCCTCGGCGCCCCCCGTCTTCTTCATTCCGCCAAAGAGACCGAAAAACCAGCTAATGCGCAGGTGACGTTTGTGATCATATTTCACACCGCTACCTATACCACCTATACCTAGTTGTATATTTAAGGCGCTGATAACTGCCAACGGCCTTGAGTGATTTGGGTGGTATAGCTTGAGTGTTCTGCGCTGAGCTCAAGCAACGCGACATACGTCCACCGAGCAATACGACTCGCCTATCAAGGAGCGCGCTGTGCCGAATTAGACGTATTATTACTTTTTAGTATCTAAAATATAAAATAAAAAAAAAGTAACAGGCAATATTATAGGTAGTAACATAGTCTTTTCACACAAACCAAATCATGAAAATATTTTAAGCGATTTGAAAGTAATTACGTTTTTATGTTTTGGGTAGACAGTAATTCATGAATTTATTTCATTGAGTATTTTACTACAATAGTTAAATATTCACAGGTACGATTGATGTACATTATGTTCTAGATGTACATAAAAAAATTGCACAATTAACCTGCATTATTTGACGGCGAAATAAGAGATTTAAAATTTGAGATTTACGGCCGTTACCATTTACCGTCGCCTTAATCAGTGGGTAAAACTGTCAAGTTTTTAAAAGTAAGAGGGAAAGACTCAAAAATGTGATTAAGTATTTTACTCTACCTTCCTGTCTCCTGTAAAAGATAAAAAGTCATTTCATCTTTGTCTTCCACTCCTTGTTCCTGGAACAACAAATCCACTTTGAAATTTAAAACAATTTTACATAGTATAATAGTGTTTCACTCATTCTTATGCAAATGTTTGTAATGGCCATTTTAAACTTATAATTTATTCAGGAAATTGTTTTAGAGCGAACTCTGTAAACTTAAGCGGTGTCTTTGAAGTTGTCGTAAGTGGTTCAACTTTAGCACTTGAAGATTTATGAATATATCTTGCTTGTTGTCCGATGTTGGTAGCTTGAAACTTAGGGCGACCTTTTGACCTCTTTGAGGCATCGCATTTTGATTTTTTTATGTGATTAACCGTGAGTTGCAGAAAAGGTCATTAAGTTTTAAAGGAGACTTGAACGATAGAAATTGTATGGTTAATGCCTCCTTTAAAATTTAATTATCTTTCTGCAACTGACCGTAAGTGGCAAACAACCTAATGTACCTACGTGGTCAACGCCGTGTGCGAACCTCAAACTGTTGTTTGTGGATTCGATTTCAAGATTTTTTTTCTTCAAAAGAATTTTACAATGCTCACTTACAAGTTACAAGAGAAACAAAAAAAACCTTAAGTTAAAGTACAACATCGTGAAGAGTTTTATACAATTCTAATTATTGTCCCTAAAATAAAATTACACAGTAGGTAGCTATGGCATATTACAAAAAAACCGGACAAGTGCGAGTATGCCTCGCGCCCTAAGGGTTCCGACATATGATCATAGATGGCGCTACTGCTACTTCCAATGGCGCCATCTATGAGCAGATGGCTCCACTTATGGTCCGGTGACTGACGGCGGACAACAAAGTGATCCTATAAGGGTTCCGTTTTTCCTTTTGAGGTACGGAACCCTAAAAAAAACCTTGCTTATCCTCCTACTTTTTTGAAGTTGGTTAAAAATGATTTGGGGTACATTTACAAAAACCCAATCGCTCCGTCTCAGCGTCTTGGTCTCAAGATTAATGACTCTTCCATAGTAGCTCATTTATAATATTAAATATCTACAATGAATAGAGATGGCAATCGACTTAAGAGCTACTTAATTTAATCATCGTTTATAAGTCAGGTGGTTATTTGTCAAAGCTGCAAGCATCGTCACTGCAGCAACTCCATTGACCTTGATCGACCGCAGCAACAAACAGAATAGTTCATAATAAATTCAGAGCTCTATATTTAGGTCCCCTCTATATTCAGCTCTGTAATACTTTCACTTGAACAGAAATAGCTGCGGTTATCAGCTGGCCTTCGGTTTAAAGGTCAGTTCATAGTACCTACCTATATCTGCTCTGAAGTGGAAATTATTTTATTTTTAGGGTTCCGTTCCGTTCCGATCATTTTGTTGTCCGTTTTTTGCAAGAGGAAACTAGAGACCATTTCACGTAAGAAGTCCCTGTGACGCTATGTTGGCTGCCCTGTCTGTCACTCCTGTTTAGGTCTTAAGGCGCGTCTCCTGCGGCCCTGTTTTCGTGTTCGACGAACATCGAACAGTGAACAGTGAACGATAAAGGGGCGTGGTCTACGTGTTTTGACGAATAAAAACACTCAAAACACGTAGACCACGCCCTTTTATCGTTCACTGTTCACTGTTCTATGTTCGTCGAACACGAAAACAGGGCGCAGGAGACGCGGCTTTATAGTTTTATGTTTTTTGTAGATTTAAGTGTTAAAGTAATGCCTAGAACACTAAAAATCAATGAATGAAAATTGGTGGTTGTGAAAAAAAACTTCCAACACCGTTAAAAACGTTGTAACATATTGAAATTCAGTGCAGCCAACATAGCGTCGAAGGGACTTCTTATCTCTACACAATTTAACCATTATCAAAATGACAAAACAAAATACAAAATGACAGCTGTCCCGCATGAATTAGTTTTAAATGGCCTAATTCTGTCAAATCGGTCAAATGGCCAGTATACTTTGGCAGGGGGGTTCACCCGGCTTTGCCAAGTTCATAAATGGTTTCAGACTTCACATTATCGAGGCTAAACCAAATTCTTACTTTGTTTTGACAAAGTAGGTTGAGATATACGATTACAAGCTACTTTGTCAAAATACCAATGCAAATGCATTTCGAAAACAACCGGATATAGGTGTCGCTGGAGAGCGCCACCGGAACATGTGTACCGGAAGTAATTCTTGACAACTGCCCACTGAACCGGAAGTGTACGGATTTCAGCTGCATGCACTCAAATGGCACGGAGACGCGGATGGGAAAATTGTATTTTAGTTTTGGAGTGAATGTTTGAATTGAGTGAGTTGTGAATAGTGAACTAATTTTATGATTTCAGTGTTTATTTAGTTATTTGGATGTAAATTTAATTTTTTCGCTTTAAACTCCTTCACAAAACGCGGAATAAAGTTATGCAATAATTTCGGTACCTGTAGCCATAGGTACATTTTTTGACGTTTATACCTACTTGTCATAACTTTATTCCATGTTTATTAAAATTTGTAAGCGTATTTTATGTTTTAAGTTTAGTTCTGCTTAGCGGCAGAAATAGTTAAAGTGGCACTTCTTTCCGGACGAACTACCGCAAAGAGACAGAAGACTACTACCTACTACTGTATGGCTTATCAACACTAAGCCTTAATCTGCATCATACAGACACATCAAAACATACGGCTACTAGCAATATTATCATGACTATAAAAACGTTATGCCTCGTAAAAGTTTTTGTGTCACCATATTGGGCTCATATTACTACATAAACAAACGTGTTACAGAAGTTTTAACTTCGTACAATAAAATAATAAATAATAAAAAAAAAAATTTAACAAAAAATAACCGACTTCAAAAATCCACTAGTACAAGTATATACTAAAACCTTCCTGAAAGTATGTAGATTACGTTAGTGAAAACCTCATCCAAATCGAATCAGTAGTTTTTTAGAAAATCGCGCACATACAAACATGCATACACACATACATACATACGGGACGAATACAGAACCTCCTTTTTAGAAGTCGGTTTAAATATAATACGTTTATTCAGTAAAAAAAAGTCACATTTTAAAATACATAATTATCTTACAAATTCAAATAAGGCAGAGTTTAGTTTAGACAATGAACCAAGTAAGGAAAAAAATACTTTTTATTTCATAATAATGAAATACAAACATATTTTTGCGGTTGGAAGTACTCTATGCTACAGAACTCTAGTGCGCGTGGTCCGACACGCAGTTAGCTGTATAAAGTGAGAGTAAGAGTAGAGTTTGAGTACGGGCACAGATAATATAATATACTATACGTACAGATGCCTCATCTCATACAAAGAAATGTGACCGATTTAGCGCGGGCTATCTTCGGGCTATACATTTTTCTGTGCTTAAAGGATTTTTCAAAATTTGAACAAATATTTTTCATGATGTATTTTTTCATGTTCTCAATTTTACACAAACTTCAATAATAAATCGATACATATAACGCCATCTAATAAGAGTTATTTCGACAAATGTTCCGTTGTTCCTGATGAGACCCCGTGGTACGGGTTTGGGTTACCGAATAGAATAGTTTAGCAGTGCGTGTGATGTAACAAGTGATCCTCCTAAAAAAGTATTGAATAGAACTTCTGTAGGTTACTGTGCGGAATTACTGTGACTTTCTTTCAAATCTGTGAAGAGATTTACACGTTTATTGCATGGAATAAAACTAGATACGTTGTACGCGTTCCATTTCCGCGGAGTTTATGGTCTAAATTGTATTGTTGAGTTGTGAAACGATTTTTGTTACGGTACTGAAAGGAATCACAAAGAAACGTTGGGAGAAGAAAGACGGCTCGGTCAGATACTGTCTATAGTCTACAGCATTGACGGTCAGTTTCTTCTCCTCTGGATTTAGATAAGCTATTCTCTAAGAGACCGCCTTAAGATTGACCGAGCGAGTAGACCAGTTTCGAACTTTTGTTTAGTCATAAGCGACTTTCGACCTACCCACTAGTTCCAAGGTTGGTTCTTCATTGTGTTAGGCACTGCACTTCCTGACGTCTCTAGTGTAGCATCGATCATGTTCACGTAAAGTCATAAGAACGTTTAAAGATTTAGATTTAATCCAACATGCCATCTCCTTGCAACTCCTTCATGATACCAAACGATTCAAACATCAGTTTCTGGGACTTTGACTTAACAATAAGAGCGTCAGCAACTAATTTCACGTTATAGGCGTATATATGCTGTACTAGTACAGACTGTCTGAAAGGCAATTACAACACGTAGAAGCTTCACCAGAGAACTTCGATAATAGCTCCTACTAATTGGGAAGTTTATAGAGTGTAATAATACCACATTTAAAATTTGAATATTTGTATTTTTATGATTATGCTAATTTTGCTTGGGACTTCGTCCGTGTGGATTTCGGAAACTTTTCAGACAAATCAGATTTTACTATTCTGCTTCAACACTCTCCTTAGCATACAAAAAAAAACTGTTCTTAGCGTACACTCTCACTAAGGAAAAATAATAAAATTATTTCACACTAGCACTTCGCCCGCGACTTCGTCCGCGTGTCCCACGGGAACTGTGCATTTTTTCGGGATAAAAAGTAGCCTATGTTACTCAGTGACAATGTAGGGTCCATTTCAATTGAATTTGTTAACTTTGTAAAAAATGTTAGTATGGTCAAAATTTGATGAATTTGTATAGAAAGTTTGTTTACATAGTTTACAAGTTCTATTGAAATGAACCATAGCTTGCTATTAGTGAAAGAGTTTTTAAAATCGGTCCAGTAGTTTCGGAGCCTATTCGGTACAAACCAACAAACAAACAAACAAACAAAAAATCTTTCCTCTTTATAATATTAGTATAGAAGTATATATATAGACTACACTCATTAAGGAAAAATCGTTCCATGTTTCAATTTCTTTAGCAGCTTCACCAATCAGTAACTAAGCTACATAAAACTGTTTTAATATTGTAGTTATAGAAAGATCTAAAAAAATACTGCACCTAAATTATCATAAATAGAAGGCAGCTAAAATACTGATCATCAGTCGCATTAAAGCAATTCTCTTAAGCTAGCCTAGCTGTTGTTGTGTTTGTTGGAAAAAAAAGCAATCACATCGAGTATCAATGTTACGAGACTTGAGTATAGATTAAAGCATCAGTATACGGAATTAAGCTACCCAAATAATCCAAGGGGTGGTTCATCATCTCCATAAAATCCTGCCAACATGTTCCTCCCGCCATCGAGCACCTATAGCATCGAGTTGTATATAATTTTTCAACAAGTTCTAACTAATTAGAACTCCACGGCCCCTGGCCCGGGCCAATTATTCTTAGTTTAAACCTCTGAAGGCGAGATGCCGATAACTTGGAAGATTTTCCACTATTTTTTATCTCATTCCTCTGAGGTACGTTCCGCTCTTAAATTAGTTTCAGTTCTTCGAGAAAATTTATTTTTACAGAAGTGGAATAAAATACTAGATGCCAGTATAAATTATAGGGTTAGTATTTAGTTTTGTACGTAGGTATTCGTTTCGGATGGTTTTCGGTGGTATTTTTTAATTCTTATTTTTCTCCTCCCCACCTCTGGATATCGTACTGATAGCCAGTAACAACTGACTTTTTTTTTTTTTTTAAAGGGTCTCTCGCAGTTGGCTTCTAACAGCCGTCCCTGCTTAACCGGTCATCTGGTGAGGACTTACAAAATGACTTAGTAGTAATACAGGTCTTTATAAGTGAGGCCATCCGTAGGTACCAGTGGCGAAGGGTCCCTACAATACGATTTCTACCGGCTTCCGTTTGAAAAATAGCACAGGCAGTATTGCCTACTTTCATTAATTAGCTTTTCTTGGCTAGGTAAGCATTTGTAGCTCCGGCTTACCTCTTACAAAAACTGACCCTTCGCCACTGGTAGGTACTACTACCATACCTGTTTCTGACGCTTAGCAGCATTGCTGTGTTCCTGTTCAAAGAATATGAGTGCCATTGTGCCAATTTTTCTCAAGGATGGAAAAGTTACTTGTATTGCAGATATTAATAGGCGGCTGTGACCACTTATCATCATGGGGACCACCCACTGCACATTCTACGTATCTTACATCACCCTAGGAAACCCTTTAGGGGTTTCCTAGGGTGATGTAAGATACTGCTGCCTATTTTACACACACAATCTATACCTACCTCAGATCATAGAAATAAGGGAGATGTGCCAAGGCGCGATCGAGCTTGATGCCTGAACTTGAGCAAATTGCTCATATTAAAAATGTACGCGCTGGCGACGAACCGAACACGACCGATGGTATAAATACAGTGTTTTAGTTTAGTGTTAGTGTTGAGTGACGATTAACAGTGTTAGATTGAGGGTGTGCGGAATGTTCAATGCGTGGGAGATCTTTTTATTCACAAGGAGCGCTTAATTATGCGCGTAATTGTGTCGAAAAATGTACTAAAAGTGGCATCAGTTGTTCCCGTACTAATTTGCTATGATGGCATATCTCCTTGTTTCTATGATCTGAGATACCTACATAAGAATATAAAATTCCCACACTCGTTTTCCATTCAACCGATTCGCAACAGTCGCTACGTAGAATAGAAACACATGAAACTTTCATGTATGTAGCGCAGTGTTTGTGAACCTTTCAGCATCGCAAACAGACCGCAGACTTGTTCCGCGATTACAGTCAAGATAACCTATTGATTTTCAATGAGATTGATATTGAGGAATGGTTTGATTTTTAACCGACTTCAAGAAGGACGCTTTGATAACAATCTCTATACCGATTTTGATGATTCTTTTTAATGGAAAGGATATACCGTATTGATACACTGATTAAAATCTGATTAAGGCCTTCGGAGATAAGGAATGGAACTTTACAATGAATGACAGCAAATGCCCTTGATTGTTCCAATTACGTGTCTATGCTGCGAAATTTTTTTTCGCTGTTCCGTGAATCACATGTGAGTTATAATATGGCGATTGTTTAACCAACGTGAATGCTTTGTAGACAGCGAAGTTATTAAAAATGCATACAGTATAAAACTACTGAAGAGATAATTTTGTACTTGGATTTGTCCAGCATCAGAACAGAATGTATGTGAATCCTACGCTGTGACGTCACACGAAGTGCAATATGGTGGATGCAAAATATGTGAATGACTTGTGTAATTACTATATAGTTTTAGGGTACCGATGTTTCTATTGTGTATTGTAATAAGAGAACTATTTCTACATTACTTATAAATAAATTATTATTTTTAAGTGGCACCTACTTTGTAACATATTACAATGACTACAAAACTTATCGCATTGTTTCGCATAAAATCTGATTTCACATTTAGTAAGTACCCAAATAAATAAATGTAAATAAAAATGATTTGAAACCGCTTTCCCGTGCACAATCAATTTATATATCGTTACTACAGTCTTCGTAATGAAAACCCAAGGCGATTGATTATTTCCTCCGCAATATTTAGACGATAATCGAAATGTACGCGAGTTTAACGTTTCTTGCAATTTCTGTGAGTGAAATTATGTTTTTTTTATATTTTTTTATGGCCGCTGATGGTAAAGACAATAACTGTCAGGCTCGTATTACAGAATGACGCTCGAGCACAGATCTCTGCTTGAGCATACATTTAAAGCCATTTGATTGGTTGACATCTATGCTCAAGCAGATATCTGTGCTCGAGTATCGTTCTGTAATACGAGCCTAATTATCTACGTTGTTTAATGTAGGTACTGTAAGCAGGAGTAGGTAGGTACTATGAAATGTTAAAGCTATGATAATACCATGATTCTTCCGCTTTGAAAAAAAATATGGTCATATCCGAACTGATGTTTTAGTAGCTAAGCTAATTATTCAATTATTTCTGTTATTATAATTCCAAACAGCAGAAATGACAAAACGCGGACTAAATAAAATTACCACCTGCACGTTTTGATTTTATTTTTCTTAGATCTCCTGACATAAATAAAAAAGTTTATGAATTTGTTATTCTGTTGACCGTGATCCGCCATGTGGTGACACCTGCTATACAGGTTGATTGGAAATTGAACATTCATTACTAGAGCTCATTTGTAACAACAATAACAATGAAATGTGCTGCCGGAGTGGGTGTTCCCCAATAATTACAATCTGAGTGTCTAGAAGTGGCAAGTAAAGCGATTAAACGAAAGCCGTAATAAAAAAAATCATCAGTCGTATATATTTTTAAAACGGGCCCCAATAAAACTAATTGGTGATTCCTGCTATATGTAGGATTTACTAATTTTAAAATTGTGTGTTTTGTTTCAGTTATTCACTGTAGTAAACTCCAAAGTCTTGGACGATGATATGCTACTGTATTGGAGAAAAAGTAAGTGTGTTGTCTCTATCACTGGCAGAAAATGCCTAAAGTATTATATGTAGTTGTTTGTGTAGTTTTTAGCCGACTATGGCGAAGCAAAAAGGAGAGTTATGATTTTGACCGGTATGTAGGTATGTACGTCATGTACCTATACAGTATGTTCATCTCTTCCTTCATAACTTCTAAACTACATAAATCATTATTTTTCACTCGTGTTTCTATCTTTATTAGAATAAAATCGTAGAGGTCTAAAAGTCTGTAGACGTACATTCGGAATATTTTCACGAAAATTTTGATAGTAGGTAGGTTTGATTGGTGGTAATGAATTCCCGTTATTGCGTGTGATAAACACACGCGATTAAAGTAACACTCAAAACAGAAAAATAAAGTTGAAACCGCCTTCAAAAAGATCACAATAACGTTGTCTAAAACAGTTTCGGAAGTCGCTGCTGAATCAAACCAAACCAAAAATCAAAGACACCTACATGACATACTTCCGAAATTGATTATAATGGATTATAAATCGCGTATACAGGGTGGCGATTAGGTTATCACATTAAATGAAACCATGTATCCTAAATGGCGTTCTTTGTATACAGCGTGACTCGTAAAACCATTGTTCAGCCGTAAATTCCATATTCTGTTGTGTATTGTTGATCATTGTATGAGATCCCCAACACTGTTTATTAAAGTTTTTTAATGTTTTCGACATGTCAAAGTTTTTTTAATATTTTTGATGGAGTCAACCCTGAAATTGATTGACCTCTGTTGAACTTCATCGATAAAGGGATAAATGCGACAGATAGGACACTTAACACATAATGGTAAAAAGCCTATCATTTTCTTGCATCAGAGAGGCAAGTTGTATTTTTATTTCAAGATTGAATTAGGTCTTGAATACCGGTACGGTATGCGACATACCTACGCAGAGCAAAAGTAGATGTACCTACATACATTTGCATAAAACTGTTAGTTAAAACCAGACAACTAGGTTTTTATAAAAATACAAGTTAAAAAAAAACCTTTTAGCTCGCTATGTAATGTAATTCCCTTTGTTTATTAGAAATCCACCCTTAAAAGTACAAATAAAATAATACAAATCGAACGACCTAACTGTTTCATTACTCTTTGGTGAAATAGAATTGATTGCAGTTGGAATCATCTGATTGGTAAAAATGCAACCAATGTCGAACGTATTACTACACTAACTACACGCCCTAATTATTTCCGGCTTACTTATTGGATATGACAAATCCGAAAGATTTTTTTAAGCTGAAATTATTTTGAATGTTATTTTATCATTAAAATAAGATTCAAAGTCTTTCAACTTACAAAAACCCTTTGCTAAGCCGCCTCTGCTAATGTTGCGGACCGACAATCGTTTGAGCTTTGCCGACGCGCCGCCGCGCTGGCTCGAAAATTAATTTACTAAGTTCCGTACAATTGTTTTTTTTTTAACTAAGATTTACAAACCGAACATTTTTCGAAACAACTAGTTATAACCGGGATAAAACAAATATCATTCTAACTTTTAATTTATTCATGCGTCAAGTACCTACATAAGATTAGTGTAATGATGATGGGCAATCTTTATGAACTTTTCGAAAACTGTATTCGATTATTCCGAAATTAGCATTGTTTCGTAATAAGCGATATTTTTTCGTTCACAAAAAAATCAGAAAATAGGTAAAAAAAAACCCGTAAGACTTGTAATTAATGCTACAAATAGTCAACCTCAATATCATAATTTTGTCTCGCTCCTTATCATATCGACAGAATTACCGTAGGCATCACAGTGTAGGTATGTCAGGGGTATGTTTTATCCACAATGAAAAGAACTTCTTATTTTATTTAAAAAATAGTATTTATTGGAATTCACATAATATCATAACGATCTCTAAAATTGTGTACATTTTTATTTGTAGGCTAGTTAGATAATTACGTATTTATTTTGTTAGTTCGTTTGATGCTTCCGAATCGGATGCTTGTCGTCATGTCGTCTAGTTTCGCGTTGGATTGCAGTGAATTTAGCGAGGAATCATGAGTAATCATGACGGAATAGTAGGTAGGTAGGTACTTACCTACCTAGTTGCGAATGAAAATAATCTTCATCAGCAAGACAATGCTACAGGCGGCGGCGTTTTCGCAACAGAAGAATTCCGTAGTAGGTACGATTGCTTCAGTGGTTTGGTGCATCGCCTTCACTCCACTGGGACCTTTCGTCGTACAACCCATGGTGGTATTACGCATTGATTAGCCAACCAGCACAAAGAGAATGCCCACCCGTCCCGCCAATTTTTGTGAAGACTAATAAATTAGAGTTATGTGACTCTGACCGAGTTCTGTGAGGAGTTCTGTGTTCAGGTAGGTACCTACCCACCCTTTGTGTTTGTTGTTCCTTTAGTAAATATTTTCATGTAGGTACCTACCTACCTACCAAAACTATGAGTGTACGCGTACGTGTGTAAAGCTACGCGGGATTAAAAAAGGAAAATGGTAGACCCACAAACTTAATAGTTACTGATAATTTCACTCATGAGTGAAATTGTGTCTAATCGGCGCATATTATGAATAATATGCGCCGATTAGACACGGTGTAGGTACCTTTGTGTTTTCGAGCGACGCGCGACAAGGTCAAAGGACGCGCCAGTGCCTACTTATAGATATGTACAATCTTTGTTAATAATTGGCTCCGCCCATCGATTAGGGTTGCTACGACATGGCAAAGTTAAAATATTATTAGTACTTTGTAAGAGAAAAACAAAATTACTTAAAGTTGAGATACGACCATGGCGACCTTCCAGAATAACTACTAGTGTACAGAGCCATGCAGTGTTTACGGGTTAAAACCCTTATATTGAATCACCCTGTATACACAATAAAAAAAAATGCCGGTTGCCGCTTTTACAGGTCAGTAAATGTACCAACTTGTATTAACAGTTGTACTATTTATTGGTACATTTACTGACCTGTAAAAGCAGCAACCGGCATTTTTTTTTATTGTGTATGTACAAAGAACGCCATTTAGGATACATGGTTTCATTTAATGTGATAACCTAATCGCCATCATAACCATAACAGATTTTTACAGATTTTCTGTAAAAATCTGTAATATACGCGATTTGATCCGTTTAAACTTGTTTTATTATAATGTGTAATAATCGCGAAAACCTAAGACATTATTACATAACATTATTGTGATCTTTTATAAGGCGGTTTTAAGTTTTTTAAAGGTTTTTTTATGGACTCTAGTGACCTTTAAAGGGTAGTCCTTCAAGACCTCCACTACAGCAGACAACTGCTCTAAGTAACCTTAGCTTGTAAGTACCTACTAATAAAATAGTTCAAATAGTGAGTAGTTTCCTTGAGTCAGTGATATGCTGTGTGACCTCAGTCGTAACGGAAGTGAAAAGGGTAAATGAAGCCCAAAGTGGGGTAATAGTGTACGCTGTTCTGAACGCGGATTATACAAATGGTAGATACGCTACAGGAATAGTGCTTGGGGTATGAAATAGTATGAATATAATCTATATGTATACTAGCTGACCGGCCCCGGCTTCGCACGTGTAAAGTTGAACTTAAACTATCCGTTCAAATAACATACTGTAAACAGTAAAAATCATCTCCATTAAAACGTAATTTTTCCCTGAATTTATAAAATCTATCACGAGTCCATCTGGCCGTTATATCCAATATCCAGCGGGGCAGGACGTAATTATAAGGGTTCGATTTTTGCCATTTGGCTACGGAACCCTATAAAAAAACGAATGCCGTATCTCCATTGTTTCTGTTATCTATGCTATAAGTTTAGGTATAAGTTTTATGGTTTATCTTAACACTTGCATGCATTCATGCCAAGGTTTACTAACACGTTTAGTTATTACTTCATGAAATTCTGCTCGTATTTTATTATAGTTACGGTTTTATCTGTGACTGGGTAAGCAGAAATGTTATAATATATTATCAGCGTGTTTATTTATAAATAAATAATCAATTTGCAAGTGTTATTTAATTAATCTAGTTTACTTAGTAGTAAAACCATAATGCACAAATAATCTGATAATTATTTTTCATTGCAAGTTAATGCGGACTTATTCACATAGATTAGATTATTTGCGATTAATCATCACTAAATTGAAGTACACAAACAAAAAACCAGAGAAGTGCGAAAAATCCAAATCTACAATTTTAACTAGGTACTGCAATGCGTATCCGCTATTAGAAATAACCCTTTCTGTTTCGAAATTGATAACATAACCTAACATCACGCCGGTAATTCCCGAAGGTCAGGCAGGGGTGTATTCTCAGATCATAGAAACAAAGAGATATGCCATCATAGCAAATTAGTACGGGAACAACTGATGCCACTTTTAGTACATTTTTCGACACAATTAAGCGCTCCTTGTGAATAAAAAGATCTCCCACGCATTAAACATTCTGCACACCCTCAATCAAACACTGTTAATCGTCACTCAACACTAGCACTAAACTAAAACACTGTATAATACCATCGATCGTGTTCGGTTCGTCGCCAGCGCGTACGTTTTTAATATGAGCAATTTGCTTAAGTTCAGGCATCAAGCTCGATAGCGCCTTGGCACATCTCCCTTGTTTCTATGATCTGAGGGTGTATTAGTACCACATGAATAAAGTACACCCATTTTCGTCACGCAGTAGGGGGCGATCCTATTGCTATTAACCGGGCACAAATCCAGATTCCATTCCAGGCTGGTACTGAGAATTGTCATAATTATGGAAAAACTCAATAACACTTATACTCAAAAACTCAATAACCCCGGAAACCGATCCCAGGACTCCGCGACCAGCAGTCACGCTTGCGACCAATAAACCAACGAGGCAGTCAGGAAATTACTGTGAATGGGGCCAACTGCGAATAAGACCAACTGCGAATGGGACCAACCGCGTATGGGACCAATTGCGAATGGGACTAACTGCGAATGGGATGATTTGCGAACGCGGAACAAAGTGTGCATAACAACATGAATCCAAATAATAAGTCAATAGAAATGGCAAAGCTGTGTGGCCTGGTCGCCGCTATTTAACAAATTGTGTAAGGCAAGTGGTGTCTTACAAGTGACTTGAGTGGTGACTTGTCACCACAACATCGAGAACGAGCATTTAAAAATATGACGTAATATCAACGGAATTATGTTTAATTTATATTGATTAGATGTAAACAAAATGAGTGCTGTGAACCAGCACAGCAGACACACGTCTGGTGGTAAAATGTAGTAGGTAACATTTTTATTGACTTATTATTTCGATTTCTGTGCGCACAAGGGCGCTTGTAGACGTCCGGTTTTTTTCACCGTACAACGGACCGATTTTTTACCGGATTCGCGGTGGTGTATGGTTTATAATGAATGTATGTACACGCACCGGACATTGGTCCGGCGAACAATTTACGCCGGATTCATTATAAACCATACAATGGTAAAAAATCGGTCCGTTGTCCGGTGAAAAATACCGGACGTCTATAAGCGCCCTCACCCATTCATATTTCGTACTTAAATGGCAAAAAAAAGTGAAATCATGTCTCTATTTAGTGACAGCCGAGTCTTCCAAGTGCCAGCCATTCACGACATACTTCATAAGCTGCAACAAATGCGTGTGCAGCGCGGATGGAACAGCATTCTGCACGAAAATGGCTTGCTTTAAGGCACCTAAGTTCCTAATGGGTACAGTATTTATTTTTTATTTTTTTTACTAGCACTTTGCCCGCGACTTCGTTCGCGTGACATACACGTAGCGCCATCTAGCGTCCTAAAGCAAATTGTGACCGTCGAAAATTATTGTTCTTTCCCTCGGGAACAGTGGGCCTAGCACGAATAATTTTGACGTATCGTATCGCAAACGTAAACGAATTTAGAATCCAAAATACAATAGTCATAGAACATTTAGTTAAAATTTTATACAATTTGCGCATTTTAATAAATACAGAGATTTAAATAAAGTATTTCATTGATATAAATATTGTGTAGCAAACGTGTATTTTCAATTCAAAGCATGCTTACGTTTACGATACGCAACGTCAAAATCGTTCGTGCTAGGCCCTTAGTACTTTTTTTCTGAACGACAGACGACAGCCCTGAGAACGTATATGCATTTCGTTGGTTCACTGGTTTAGGCATGAAAACAAACAAACTTACTTTCGCATTTATAATATTAGGATACCACGATGGCGGCAACGCCTGATGGTATTACCGTATTCATGAAACGCTTGCAGCACTGATTATCACATGCGCGTTGCCGACTCTTTAATTAAATGAGTGTGGTTCACCTAGATAGACAATGGCAAGCAAAAATGTCAGTGATAGCCTAGTGGTTTAACCATGTGCCTCCCACGGCGAATGGTTCGAGTTTGATCCCGAGGCACGCACCGCTGACTTTTCGAAGTCATGTGCGTATTAGAAATTAATTATCACTTGCTTTAACGGTGAAGGAAAACATCGTGAGGAAACCGGCATGTCCTAGAACCAAAAATTCCAAGACATGCGACGTCCACCAACCCGCACTGGGCCCGCGTGGTGGACTACGGCCCACTCCCTCTCACAGAGAGGAGGCCTGTGTCCCAGCAGTGGGAACATTATAGGCCGATTATGCTATGCTATGCTATGCTGTGCTAAGCAAAAATGGCCGCTGTCCACCCAGATGGACGAAATTGGTAGTACTCTAATTAACGTAAACTTTCTGCTACATTTTAAATTACAGACTGGTTTCAGGTGAATCAAAAAACATCTCGCCCATAGATCGACCTGATGGAAATGACGCCGACGACCCCGAGGCGTCATCGCATTAGCACACGTACACCTATCAAATATGAGATTATGAAATACAGATTATTTTTCCAACTTGGTTTTTTTTATCGACTTTTTATAGGAGACAATACATTCGCGTAGAGTGGCGTAGACTAAAAGATCTGTACAGTATCTTTTTAATGTTTATTTTCGACTTGTCCGAGTTCTCAACTTGGTCACCTATATGTTTCAAATCATTCAGCTGCCAATAGCCTTGACACTTAAATTTGTCAATTTAAAAATTACACATTACCAACTTTGACTCAACTGTTTGTAATTTTATTTTAAATTACAAACAGTTGAGTCAGACTACTTTAGGGCCGTAAGATCAATCGTAGCTTAACCACGGAAGAGAGTTTAATCTCCCGTCTTCGATTGTTTCTTTGGGTTTTTGTATTAGAAAACAATTGAAGACGGGAGATTTTAGGGTTATTTGTATTCCTTCGGTATCACATATTTGTGCCGCTACTTGTATATGCCTTGCCCCGAGGACACGGTGGAGCACACAGTGGGGGCCTGCCCTGCATGGGCGGAGCACCGCCGTGTCCTCGTAGAGGCGATCGGCAGCGGCGGCGACCTCTCGCGCCCGGCCCTGGTTCAAGCCATGGTCCGGGGCGAGGGGGAGTGGGTCGGCAGTCGCCTCCTTCTGCGAAGCAGTCATGCTAGTGAAGGAGGCGGCGGGACGGGAGAGGGAGAGATTCTCCCGTCCAAGCCGCCGCGGTAGACGCTCCGGGCGTCGGGAGCCCCGTGACGACTCCCGGCCACCGTAGGCGCGGGCCTGCGGGCGGTGAGTAATGGGTAGCTCACCGTCCGATCAGGACCAGGCCCGTGCCGAACGGCGCGTACGTGTTCCACGCGCGCCTCAAAGAGATGTCAGCATCAGAGAGGGGGCCCATTAGGGCCCAAGCCTGCCGGGAAAGCGGGATTGTCCGGAAGGGATACCGCTGACCCGGACAAAAGGGCTAAGGAAGGAACAGAACAGGAGTGAACAGTGTGTGAGTGAACAGGAGTGTCAGACTCTTACTGACTAAAACCCACCCGGGTTTTAGTCAGTAAGAGTCTGACACTCCCTTCCGCTCCGCCCAGAGCGGGAGGGGTCATATGATGATTTCCCATCCTCAAAAAAAAAAATAAAAAAAAACTTGTATATGCCTTGCACAAATAATCACATATTTTTGCTGTCATCTTGAGGTCAGAAATTAATGAATGAATCGTGAAATCAGATATTATTGCCGTATAACTGTCCATGGTGACATATTTATGCTCGTGACTGTACCTGGTTGCTGAAATAAAGTTTGATTTGTCGAAACTGTGTTTTATCATGGACTATGTGAATGATATTATGGCTTGATTAAATTAAATTATTAAATAGACTATTTTTCAAATTTGGTAATTTCAATACCTACTGACTTTATAAAGGAGAAGATGATTATTACACGAGTGTTCGATAAGATTTTCACACCGATTTTTCCAAGATTTATTTATATGAAGTAGGTACATTGTACATTGATATTAGGTAAGCTAGCTAAATATTTGCTGACCTAAACAAAATGTAAATGCCTTTTCAAATTGTTATAGCAACAAAAGTTGCGAAAGTTATTTACAAAATAATTGTACTAGGCGCTTTTTAGGCGCAAAAAAGAATTATTTACGCACGGAGACATTATGCTTTTTGGCGGCAAAAAATCAGGTTACTATTTCCCTCGACAAACTATTTTACATGGAATTTACTACTACCACAGATAATAAAATACTATACGTACTACTACTACTACGAAAGTAAAAGTTCAGCCTGAGAAAACTAATATTTCTCTATATTGAGTAGGTAGAGTCACAGCATGAAAGTTAGCAGAGATATTAGGTCTTTACCTATGAAATTGCCGTTCTGCAGTACTGGCCATTTCAAATCAAAATAATTTTTGTTTGGCTAAGAATTCTAATTTCAAATTAATTTTATTTTAAAAACATGGTTTTTTTTTTCCAAAAGTAGTCATTTGTTTATTGATTAGTGTTACATTTTCATCGCATTTCAATCTTTTTCGTCATCATGGATACGTTAAAAATTCGAGTAGTTATGGAATACGAGTACCGTCGTGGCAGCAACGCGCACAAGCGGCACGCAACATCAACGACGTTTACGGAGCTAACACTACAAACCAACGCACCACCTGTTATTGGTTTGCTCGCTTCCGTTCTGGAAATTTCGACCTGAAAAATGAACCTCGCGGTCGTCCGAAGACTTTGGTTGACAATGACGAATTAAAGGTGATTGTGGAAGCTGATGATACACAATCTACGGCTGAATTAGCAGCAGCTTTCGACGTTAGCGTCAAAACAATATTGGTCCATTTGCGTCAAATTGGCAAGGTAAAAAAGCTTGACAAATGGGTGCCCCACGAACTCAATGATCGCCAGCGCGAAGTACGCGTCGAGACGTGCCTTGCACTGCTCAACAGACACACAAATGAAGGAATTTTGAACCACATTGTTACCTGCGAAGAGAAATGGATTCTGTTTGATAACCGCAAGCGCTCAGCAAGTTGGTTGGATCCTGCTTCAGCACCTAAACAATGCCCTAAACGAAAACTTACCCCTAGAAAAGTGATGGTCACTGTTTGGTGGTCTAGCGCCGGTGTGATTCATCACAGCTTCTTACCAAACGGGGTGAGCATTACTGCAGATGTGTACTGTGAAGAACTGAACACAATGATGAAGAAGCTGGCACATCTCCAACCAGCATTGGTCAATCGCTCGTCTCCACTGCTCCTGCACGACAACGCGCGACCTGATACTGCACAGCAGACGGTCTCCAAGTTGCAAGAACTGGGGTTGGAAGCTCTCCGTCATCCGCCCTACTCACCAGACCTTGCGCCTACAGACTACTACTTTTTCCAGAATTTGGATAACTTCTTGGCGGGAAAAAAATTCAATACCCGAGAGGCAGTACAAAATGCCTTTGAAGCTTTTGTTGCCTCCCGTCCAGCTGATTTCCTTAAGAAGGGCATCAATAAACTGCCACTGCATTGGCAAAGATGCATTGATTGCATGGGTGATTACTTCGATTAATACAAATAAAAAATACATGAAAAAAATTAGTTTAATTTTTTTCATACAAAACGGCAATTTCATAGGTAAAGACCTATTATTTTGTGCTTGAAGCTACACAGCAACAAATGTTGTTGCTACCAAATAAACAGTACCTACTATATATTTTATAGCAAATACATGCTATAGATAACCTATAAGTCAATAAGAAAGCGAGAAAAAAATATTGATTTGTGTCGACATGGCGCACAGAAGTTAAATAGAATACAAAAAAAACTGTTGGCTAAATATGCACGTAACACGGCTATCGCTCAGGGAGCAGAGCCACGAGCCACAGTGTTGATTTTCAGCGACAGCCGACGCTGACATAATGACGTCGACCAGGGCAGCATGCAAATAATATAAATAAATACAGTGAAAAACTAAAAGAATAAAAATAATATCATTATGTCCAACAATCATTAAAAATGTAATATTTATGTATGGCAACGGTCCGTCACGTCGCCATCGGCGCTCGCGCAGTAACGGCGTTATCTGTGCACACAGCTGCCAAAGATTGGATTTGATTTGACATTTTTTTACTATGTAGTTACGTAATCACTTATTAGGAATATGACGTTGTTGTTGGTTATAGTCAGTTTGTGTGAATTGTGTGAAAGGAGATGTTTAAAAACAGGTGTGTGATAATGATAATGATAACAAACTCGGAGATTTCTGAACAATAATTGTGTCAGCATATCTAATGATCAATAATTTATCTAATCAAATAAAAATTAAACAATAATATGTTATGCATCATCGTTGTGATAAACAAGTAACCACCTATATATTATCGAAGTAATACTCACAGCGTTTAGTTTACTCTATCAGGCTACCATGGCACAATACAATTTTGAAGGTGATATTGAAAATATAACTGAACCCCAGTTAGAATTCATCAACAGTGTGATCGAACAAAATGGATTCAAAGACAGTAAAGTGACGTTTGCGCCTGCTGGCGCAGTAGGCGACAATTATGCAACAACCGTAAAAAGAATCATTGTAGAAGGAGAATATGGAACCTTATCAATGATTGCCAAACTGCCACCGACAAATGAATACATTCGGGCGAATATGAACATCAGCACTTTGTTCGGTAATGAGCATTTAATGTATACAGAGGTCCTGCCAAAGATGTTGCAACTACAGAAACAGGCCGAGGTACCAGATGATGAACAATTGAAATTTCCAAAATGTTACGGAACTCTAGTTGAAGCACCTAATGAAGTTATACTACTAGAAGACCTAAAACCATCAGGTTTCGTAATGATGGACAGATTTGTAACCCTTCCGAATGAGCATGTGACCAGTGTATTGAAAAATTTAGCTATATTGCATTCACTTTCTTATGTGTTGAGAAACAAGGAACCAGGAACCTATAATTATTTCAAAGACAATTTACGGGACATGTGGGGAGCCATGGATAATGGAAAAGATGCAGCGGTTCTGCAATTCCAACAGATTGAGAACGCTTCTCTTATTTTTCTTGATGACCCAGATCATAAAAACATTTTAAGACACAAAGTAAGTGATATTGTGACAAAAGCCGCTAAAATGACGAAACTTGAAGATGGTAACAGATATGCAGTTATTCAACATGGCGATTCTTGGACCAACAATATCATGTTCAGGTTTGAGGCAAGTACCTTCATTTAAATCTTTAATAGCTTTACAAGATTGTTTGTTTGTATAAACTTAAATGTGCTTCTAGGAAAATAGCATAATTACGATCATAGAGTCACAACAAACATACGGGAAATAGGTTAAATAGTACCTATAGAGGTATTTGTGTAAAAGGCATCCCCATTGGAGCAGTCAAGCCCATCCACATTATCTACTCTAATGGGGATGTTTTTTCGCAGCCGTCCCTTTGCGCAGTCGCACGCACCCTTGCTGGATCTAGCGAATTCTTTCGATCGACAGCAAGGGTATCTGCTTACACATTCTTTCACACACGGCAGCCGGTATGAAGCAGTCAAAGCCGGACACGCAAATGAACCATTCATCATAGACATAAATGCCATCTCGGTGTATTTTAACAAATGCTACCCTACTCAGTCGGGTAGGTCAGCATTTGTTTAGCAATATCCCATTGGATCTTGCTGTCGAATTCTTACCAAAGAGACACCTACTGACTTAGACAAGCCCAATGTAGATTTTCTTCAAGTTTCGGTAGGATAGGTGTATTGAATATTGACTACCTTACCTACCTACCTAACGGGCTAGATAAGCCATATGGATTTGCTTAAAGTTTCGGTAGGAAACAAACCACCAAGACTTCTAGTTTATGTAGACTGTGCAGCATTTTTTCCATGTCTCTGATAATTATGACGAAATCATTAGCAGTTGCAATTATTAGGTATAAATAATCATTCATTTAATAAAGTACGTAAAATATTATTGTTATAATTTACTAGACACTTTATAGATTACAAAGTCATACCATTTTCACATTGTTTTATCCTTATATTTATCAGCCGCGTGCCCGGGTATAAAACGATTAGATTAGTTGCTATTAAATAATATACCTATAACTACAGACGTTTAATGATAACATTAATCTATGCTAACTTTGTATAGTATATATAACTATACAAAGTATGCTTACGATGGATATATACTTTGTAGTTTTCAAATACGTGATGATTAAACTTGTCGTCTCTTCGTATTAGGTATATTATCAATCTACATCATTTAACACTTTTGGGACTAGGACAGACACACGCACACACAATCTAAACTGCCACTGGAAATACAACTTGGTTCCAATGTGTAGAGTAAACCAGAAAGTTTAATTTTTTAAACTCAACTCGTGCTATCTGAATGAGTGTCCATTAACCAAAGACTTTATGTAGCCATATGAAAATGCATTGAATCCGGCGGTAGCAAAAATTAAAATACCATTAAATATAAATTAATTGAATAGCAAACTAGTAAGCTCGCTACTTATTGCGGACGCAAAACTGACAGGCGCACAGACAGTTTTTAAAATCCCGTTTAATTACATATTTCCGTTTTATTTTCAGGATGACGCCTTAAAACAGTCAATGTTAATCGATTACCAGATATCCAAGAACTCCAGTCCTGCCTACGATATCTTATACATGATCTTCAACTGCACAGATCATGAAACTAGGACCAAACATTATTACAGCTGGATAGATTACTATCACTTGCAATTAGAAAAGTCCTTATCCAACTTTGGACTTAAAATTAACTACGTTTACCCAAGAGACCAGTTAGACGCTGATATAATAAGATACGGCAAATTAGCATTTGGTTTGGCAGTAGCCATATCTGGTGCACTTATACTGAAACCAGAAGAGGCTGGTAAAATGATGGATATGCTTGAGAAGTCTGGTGTCAATGGCGCGGCTGACAGTTTGTCTGAATTGCACGTTGATACTACGGCTCTCTATAAGAAAAGACTAGTTGGGCTTATTGATAGTTTCACTGACTTTGGTCTGTTGTAAATATTTATTGTAATTTGTGTTTAGCTTAAAAACAATTGAATAAATAGTTTTTCAGATGCCTTTTAATTTATTTCAGCTTCATGAAGTTACAGTACTCCCAAATTAATAATGCGCATACAGATCTTCGCTAATTGTCGTATTCCCGGAAACACCGAATCATTAAATCGTAAGAGCCCTAAATTATGCATGAAGAAAATGCACTTAACCACTCTATATACTTTTTTGTTTCCGGGAATACGACAATTAACGAAGATCTGCATGCGCATTATTAATTTGGGAGTACTGTACGCTTATTTTATTACAAACGTTACGTTCCCGAAGAATTAGGCAGAGATGCTGGTATGCACTTAGGTACTTACGTTTTCATCAGTTATGTTATGTCTCATATAATATGGGGCCTTTTGATATTAAACACTGTTTTAAACTTTCACGGTTTTGAACTACACTTAAAAATTCACTTACGCGATAATTTCCGTGATTATTGTTCGATTTGAGTTCCCGATATTTCGACGCTGTTGCAAGCGCCATGATCGCGGGTAAACTGGGGATCGCGGGTGGATGAACACTTAAAATAAAATAATTATTAAGAGCAGACAAATCTGTCTACCCTCTTTCTTAGTCTTTTGCTACGCTCACTACTGGAACTCACACTCGATCGAAAGTCACGGTATAACACACTCACGGTATCAATTAGTTTTTCGGAGTCTTTATTACGAGGTTTTATATTGCGTTTTAGTTGAAATAACACTGGATTCCTATTGATATTAACTCCACGCTGATTGGTTACTTCAGGACCATCGCACTGGAAAAAGTATCGCTAGTTTAAAACAATAAACCAAATAACCAAACATGGTGTTTATTAAAAAGTGAAAAACAAGTTGTGTTAGTTAGTGTTGAATGAGAACAAGGAGGTGAAGGAATCCTGTACTTGCCGTTATCCCCAAAAAAGGAAAAGAGATAACCTTTATCACAGTCGAAGGACTTAGAGAAAATGGTCGAAATGTCCCACAGATTGTAACTATCGAGGAAACCTACTCAGGCAGCGCATTCCACGGTTTGGTGGTTTTCGCAATGAAAGTGGCATCAAAGCGTGTCGTTCAGGTTCTTGGAATATCATCTATGAAACGATATCGCATTTTCGTGCTTCTGGCCGTCCGATAGCAAAAATGGCAGGAGAGAATTAGGTCATGAAGATCCGAAGCACACTCTCCGAAATACATATATCCGATAAAGAGCCGATAGACTAGCACCTTTGCGTCGATGTTTAATACTAACCCCCTTAATTTTGTAGTCGTTTACTGGACATCATGTTAACACGACTCTCTCTTACTTTCACAACTTTAGGAAAATTGTCTCTTTAGTATATCACTGTTGGACTGTAAGCCTCAATCAATGTAATAGTACTTAGTGCAACTGTACAAGCTGCAAATAACTTATAAATATATATTTTTCTGAATTTGAAACATATCAAAGCCATGTTATGCTTCTCTTATGTAATTAAATGTGATTTAAAAAATCAACTGACGCGAGCGGGATTTGAACCCATGACCTCTGCTGAATCGGCTGCACTGCTCTGCCAACTAAACTACTACGTCTCGCCCGCTTCAGTCGAAATTTGAAATCTCTTTGCGTCTCTTATGAACATTGGTGATATTTGGTGACATCTATCAGGAACTAATACTTTTTACAACACCCAGGGAAATCTGACGACGTGACCATATTTTCTTAGGTAAGGTAATTGATAACTGAATGATTATTATTTCGTTTATTTATTTTATGTACACATTAATTACATTTTTAAATATTTCATAAAAAATAAATAAAAAAAACAACAAAACATTTAAAAATATAAAAAATAGTGCTCTACCGGCTCCTTTTATTATTATTATTAATAAATGTAAAATTTCAGTATTATCATGATATAAGTAATCAGAGAAGCAGTAGAGCTGTTTATTATAAAGCTCGTCAAGAGAAGTACTATCACAATACCTATTTAAAGGATATGGGTGCCAGTGTAATTACAAGCACATGAAACATTTTCAACTTTATCTCTACGAGGATAACGCATCTGCAATTCCTTTGGTCTTGCAGTTGTCCATAGGCACTGACCACTTACCAGCATTGGGCCGCCCGCTTATTGCCACTCAATAATATAAAAAATATCGTAATCACTATTGTCCTGACTCATTCATCATGACTGATTAATACTGATTTCTTTTTGCATCTGAAACCCTTTTAGGACAATAACAGGTTGATTATACTATTAAAAATAATTTATTACATTACATAATACATTTACAATTTTACAATAATCCAAATTCTTTGTAACTATCAATAAGTCCTACAACTCTTGTTTTAAGACGAACAACAGTTTCAATCTGCAAGTTGTTCGTTTTCATTGAATCAAGCACATCGGCTAAATCACTACTCTTCATGGCTTCCAGAAACTCGCCAGCTTCTTTCGAATCCCTCATTAAAACAGTTGCTAAAAGAAGGGATAGGCCTAAAAGCAATTTGGCGTATCTTTTTATGTCCGCATCCAACTGGTCTCGAGAGTAAACATAGTTAGCTTTTAAGCCAAAGTTAGACAAGGAATTGTCTAACTCGGTATGGTAGTAGTCTAACCAGCTGTAGAAGTTCTTAGACCTGGTTTCATGGTCGGTGCAGTTGAAGATCATGTAGAGGAGGTCGACCACAGGGTTATTGTTATGCGACGCTTGATAGTCAATCATGACTGATTGCACTAATTTGTCTCCCTGAAAACAAAAATGACACATATTTAGTAACTTTGTTATACCAATTAGACACAGGGTATAAAATTCTGTATAGATAATAATAAATGAAATTTCGCCTGGAAATGGATGAATGTGATAGTAATTTAGGTAATATCCGATTTTGATATTTAACCAATTTTCTTTTCAAGATATTTTGACAATTCGTTAGTAACGATACTTAGTCCATCTTGGAGTGGGTAATTAACACTGCCAGCCTCGATACCAACCAATCTGGTTGCCCAAAATCTTTTTATGTCCGATGGACTGATAAAGCGCTTTATGAAAAACACACTATAAATATTACAAAAAAGCAACTTGCCACAAATTTGAACATAATATTGTTCGTCCAAGCATCGCCTTGTAAAATAATTGAATGTTTATTATTCTGCTCGTACTTCATTAACTTTGGCGATAGTTTCAAGAGATCTACCATTTTATTTTTAATTATTTTTTTATCATCCTCTTTGTCGAGGATTGTCATAATATCAGTTTCCAAACGTTGCATGTACATCTCTATATCTGGCATCAAAGCCACGGCTGTCCATATATTTGTCAGTTTCTCTTGGTAGAGATCATACGTTTCTGGTTCTTTCTTCTTTAAAGCATAAGAAAGAGAATGGAGTATGGCAAAGTTTTTTAATATGCTCTTAACACACTCATCTGATAAGGTCTTAAACTTGTCCAACATAATGAAATCTGATTCATTCAGGTCTTCTAAAATTATAATCTCGTTAGGTGCTTCATTAAGAGATCCGTAGCACTTTGCGTATCTTAGATGTTCTTCTTCTGGTACTCCCGCGGCTCTCTGCAGCTGCACTAGCTTAGGTAACACCTCCGTATACATTATATGCTCATTTCTGAACAACATTTCAGTGTTTGTTGTCAAACGAGCTATTTCATGAGAAGCTGCTACTTTGAGAATCATACTCATGCTTCCATTTTCACCTTCTATGTTGATCCTCTTTATGTTTCCCACAAAATTATCACCAGCCTGCCCCACTGGATTGAAAATCACTTTTTTCACTTCTAAGTCTTGTTCGAAAATCACTTTATTGATGAATTCGAGTTGGCGTTCGGTTATATTTCCGAAATCTCCTTCAAAATTGTATTGTGCCATGGTTACATGTGATACTAATTTAAAATTATGGCTGTCTTTTAATTTATAGAGAATCTTTATCTGTATCTAGACGCACACTGTTGGTTCGATTAGATAATATAATGTTTCTTAGCATGTATTGACTGGTATTGGTAATCACATAAAAATGCTAAAGTATGAAAATTAATAGATAACCATATTCGATACCTTTAGGTTCAAAGGGCGTAACCATCACTTTGACAAAAATAAGATTTGAGCCATATTATATCGTTACCTTTAGGCTCAAATCTCATTTTAGTCAAAATGGTGGTTACGTCCTTTCAACCTAAAGGTAGTTTCAACCTATCGATTATCTTTAGAGCCATGTGGAAGGAATGTTTGTTGCTTGCATCCATAACTTCATTAATAGTCCTGAAAAATGCACAGCTGATAATGGTCGGTATAAAGATGCATTCACTCGCGTACCGATTCAATTTCGTGATAATGTAGTGCCAACCGAATAAAACCAAAAGTACAATTCGCGCAATCTAAGTTGTCAGGACTGAAGTTCGTATGAGTGCCGTTGCAGTAGCTCTTTCTGTGTATTTTAAACCAAAGGTAAACGACTTTACATGCGCGAACTCGGAAATCCTGATTTCGGACTAGTCAAATATAGTTTGCGCGTACCTACTGTACTTATTTTACGCGGTGAAAATAACGCTGAATTACACTTATTTAGCCTCGACCTTAAATATTGTAAAGTACACGATATTAAACGACGACTGTAAACTAAACTTTACCCATGCGAAGTCGGGGCGGGCCAGCTAGTGGGTAATAAAAGACCCGTGAATTTCGTTCCTGACGGGGGTCCCCCGACCGCACACTTTTTTTTAAATTACCTAATCAATAATTTTTCCTGTTTATTACTTTGCCCTCAATTCGATATGAAGCGATTACAATTTACAATTATCTGATAAATTGATACGCGTATTTAATTTCATTGATACGATGTGACAGATATAGTAGACTCGCTGAGCCCGCAACTTCGTTCGCATACAAACTTCCAACCCCGTTTGATCCACTCAAGGGTACCTAGTTTTAAAATAACCACCTCTCCTCTAACTCCTTCTACAGCTAGAGCCCAGAATGTTTGCTTATTTTGAACATACTTCCATCATCTTTCTCTCTCTCTTTCTTTCTGATTCTCTTTTCCTCAGTAGGGTCAGTTTTCTCATTTTCTCTTCCCACTTCTGGCCCTGGAGCCTTACTATGGCATTTTAGTATCATCGTTGTATCGATCGTTGCGGAGGACCCACGCTGCGTCTCCCCAATGTCACTATACCTTTATTATTAATCCAACGTAGTTTTAAACTGAGAATATCCGCACTAAATCAAACATTATGCTAAGACGGCCCATTAGCATGCCTTTTTAGTACTATACTACCTGTTGCCCGCGAGGGGCTCGTGGCGGCTAAATGACGGCCGCGCTGATCGATCGATCTGCGAGGTTAAGCTGCGCTTGCCGCGGTCAGTCCTTGGATGGGTGACCGTTCTTTACACATCGAGACCCTTCCGTGCCTCGGAGAGCACGTTAAGCAATCGGTCCCGGTTGTCATAGGAATATCTTTGACAATCGTTACGGGTACTCAGAAGCCCTAAAGTCTGACAGCTGGTCTAACATTCGAATACCGGTATTACCCATTAATTGGGTTGTGGAGGTCAGATGGCAGTCGCTCCACGTAAAATATTGATATTCAGCCAAAACTAGTTAGACTGGATGCCGACCCCAATATAAATTCGGAAAAGGCTAGGCAGATGATGATGATGATGACTAACTGTTGCCCGCGATTTCACCCCGTTGCTCGGCTCCTAAGCGTCGTAGCGTGATGTTAAATAGCCTATACTATTTCCCATGAATCTGGCTATCATATACAAAAAGGCTTTTTCAAATGCTACTGGCAGTTCCAGAGATTAGCGCGTTCAAACAAACAAACTCTTCAGCTGTATAAATTAAGGTGAACTTAAAAATGAATGCACTAAAGTTGTGCTCTGTTACTGTGCAACCGGACTTAATTATGACTAATGATATTTATCAACAATTTAATCTCGTTCGGTAGGTACCTATTTAACAAATTATTTATAGATGACAATCGTTTTAATTAACGTTAATCTTTTATTATTCTATTAGTAAACGGGAAAATAAAAAATATTAGATAAAATGTTAGATAATGTTTTCCTTGTCAACAGGGTACAGGGATTTTCCTGTTTTTTTTTTTTTTCGTTTACTAGACTACTATAGGTAAGGCTGTTGACAAGGAAAACATTACAGACAATGACGGAAATTAAGTGAAATGCACTAGCATTTCACTTAATTTCCGTCATTGTCTGTCATTTGTCATTCATTTGTCTGTCACTTTGTCTAGGTCTTTACGTTCTCTATTTTTTCTTTTTATATTTGAATGTTAAAGTAATTCCTACCACACTAAAAAGTGGTGAACGAGAATTGGTGCTGAAAAAAACTTCCAACACTGTTAAAAATATAACATAATTATTGACATTCAGGAGAACTAACATAGCGTTTTTGAAGGGAACGTGAAATATAGGACTATAGGTCAGTAAATAAAAAAAACCAGCCAAGTGCGAGTCGTACTCGTGCACCGAGGTTCCGTACCGTCCCACCTTTGGACGTCTTAAAGTTAAAAACCGAACCACATAACTAAGTTTGTTTGTGAAGAAATTTTGATGATTCCTAAAACTGTGCTAGTCACAAACATCGTTTTATTTTTCGTGTAATATTTAGGTAAACTACTATCAACTCTAATTTCAGATTTATCGCTTTACAAACTTCGGAGGTAAGGATGGTATATTTTTTTGATATTTTTCATATTTATGTCGAAAACAGTAATAGGTAATTTCTAATCGATTTAGAAATTCCCTAAACTAATGATGCAGATTGATAGCTAGACATGTCCCTCTATCAGGGTTTTCCCTTGGACCACTCAAAACGGGACACCCTGTATAACAAAGCTGTGCCTACAATTTTGGAGAAAGGTGATGTTATCATGTTTTTATCTATACTAATATTATAAAGAGGAAAGAATTTTTTGTTTGTTTGTTTGTACCGCATAGGCTCCGAAATTACTGGACCGATCTTAAAAATTCTTTCACTAATAGAAAGCTACATTATCACTGAGTAACATAGGCTACTTTTCATCCCGAAAAAATGCACAGTTCCTGTGGGACACGCGGACGAAGTCGCGGGCGAAGTGCTACTTTGTAATAAAAGCAAGTCAATACGCATTGCAATGTTTACGACATCCTCTAAATAAAAATACCTATGACCGTTCTCCGTGACAATAAATATAGTTATTTTATTTCTTACCTGTGTCGAATGTAATCCCGGGCAAAGACCGGAGCAGTCTCAGGGGGAAGGGGGGCAAATCATATCTCAGGAATTTCTACTGGGAGTTCCTTTCTTATCATGTGTTTGCTGAATCCAAGTATGTACCTACCTACTATACTTTAGTACGCACGATGATTTGATAATTTTATTGCCAGGTAAAAATGGAACAATTTTATAATGGAGTTTTTAACCGATTGCCCTAGAATAAGGGTAATGTTTTTCGAGAGTATCGGCACGCTCTATAGCCTAAACAGCTTGATGGATTTCAAAGAAGAGGAGGCCTGATTCCTACAAAGATTGTATGCAATTTCCGCAAGTCTGCTAACTCACATTCAAAGAATCCTTAATATTATTTACCAATCTTTTACACAATATAACGGCTCTAATATAAAACAAAAACTATGAGATGGACTATAATCGGATACTACACCCTAGAGTACAATGCGTTGTCCGATCGACAAACTTACCTTTGCCACTAACAAATTAATTGCTACGCTAATCAGAACCGTAATACATTGTAATAAGGATTCGTTCAGTGTGTTAAAACATAAGATGTATCTTATGTTCTGTGTGATGAAGGTGCATCGCACATATAAAAGGTATCGTAAAAGTAGAGTGACCAATTATTTAGTAGTCAAAGGATTAGTCCAATTTCTATTACAATAAAAGATAAAATATTTGAGGAGTTCTTTGTTTTACATTGTTTACTCCTCTCGCTTTACGGTTAAAAACGCATTTCAAATAATAAGCAGTACCTTTGCAATTGATTATATTAATTCATCCATCGGTTTTTATAGTATTTTCTCTGTCCACATCCACATAAAACGTAACAAATGTACAAGAAAATTTAACTATAAGGAAATAGGGATGAACTTAAAACATCCAGGCGACACCGAATACCTACACACAAAATGAATACAGCAAAAAAGTACAGGCGTGCTATTTTTCTTATTGTCAATTTATCTTAAGTTACAGAAAGCAATGGTCACTCTACATAAGACTATTTGAGTTACGTCTTTTCAGGCATTATGTTCACATGTACAGTTGTTTGGGGAGCAGTGTTGACCTATAAAATATGTCTAGCTTACTTACAGCGTTTATGGATGCCCGACTTACTGTTAGTTTAAAACTATAGGTAGTTTAATTAGTTAAACGGGTTATACCTGCACGCGCAGCATGGCCAACTCTATCTCTATTCTACCAAAGAATATACAAAGTTCTTTTTATCCAACTCGTTATCTCTTCTGCCCGAGCACGCGGCGACCCGTGCCTGCCGGCTTAGCATGAACAATTCTATCTCTATTCTACCAAAGAATAGACAAAGTTCTTTCTATTGTCTCGTTATCCCTTCTGCCCGAGCACACGGCGACCCGTGCTTGGTGTACCAAACTTTTGTCTACTGAAGAATGAAAAATTTCTTATCTTCATTGTATGCATAAAATGATAGAAATCTTTCTACAATCTGTCATGTTGTCTATTCTTCTGTTGTCAAAACCCGTTTTTATCGCGGTCATGAGCGCGTGCTGTTTTCCGCACTTAGCCTCTTGATTGGGCCATTGTGCGTGTGGAACCGCAAGAACGTGTTTGTGGAAGAAGTTCGTGGTCACGCGTACCAGCTCAGCTCCTTTAAGAAGTCCAGCCGGCTTAGCATGACCACGATAGAAACGGGTTTTGTCTACATAGAAATAGACAAAGTGACAGATTTCATTCATAAAACGTAGAAATGTTTCTACAATCTGTCACTTTGTCTATTTCTATGTAGACAAAACCCGTTTCTATCGTGGTCATGCTAGGCCGGCAGGAGGTCCCGTAAGTTTTCGAGCGCGTCTCATAAGTTTTCAGGGTTATCCAGTAGCTTTCCTATTTGTTCGGCCACGCTCTTATTCTCTTTGTCCTTGTCAGATAGGTATTCCGATGTATTCAAAGGTTTTTATTTCCAGGTGACGTAATTAATTTTTTATTAACCCTTCTCTTGTCCCGTGAATTGACTGAATGAACCCTGCTCGTGTCACGTAATAATTCAGTCTAGTTTGCGGACAGCAAATCTTATTGAAATAGTAATTGGGAACTTCATTATAATTTTAAGAATAAAAAGTGTAAAATTATAATGTTGTACAATGTATGTTAGTTATATTATCGAATTAATAGCTCCGAAAAACCAGACAGAAGTGTACTTTGATTTGGTATATTTACAGATGCCGTTAATGACTTCAATAGAATAATGTGAGGACGTAATGTGGACGTCACTTCTGAACAAACCCTTTTTTATTAAAAACGTGAAATACATTTCAGTATTATCTCCAAGTAAAAACAGAAATATAAATACCAGCTCCTTTACGTATACATCGCAAATTCTGGCAAAACCAGAAAACAATAAGACGTAGAACATGAAAGTTTAAAATTCATACATCATCGTAACGAGTTTTAATTTTACAACACATCCGAATATTCACATGAGGCAAGGCGCAAAACAATTTTTTTCTGAATAAAAAAAGCGAGAATTCTCGCTGATAAATCAACGGTCTGTCCTCAGGGAAACAAGTGAGGGAAATCGCAAAATCGTCTCAAATGAAATTTCTTACTTCGAGGCATATAACATACTTGAAAATTTTGAAACACCACCAATACAAAATCAACCGTATTTGCAAAAAGATAGAGTAACAATTCCAGTAGTGATGTGATGAGGGATTTTGCCTGAAACTTTCACGCGTAAGATGTATACGAGAGAGCAAATTGTGGCCCAAATATAGTGTGAAAGAAGCCGCGCTTCGGGTACATTGTGACTAAAGAAGGAATAGATTTCTGTAATAGTAAAAATATGTAGATAATATTTCAATATTTTGTAGCAACTTTATGCTAAATATACTTCTCTGTCATATTGTAGGTAAGTTTATTTGTTGAATGAGTCCAAAAAGGGATATTCATTCGCCAAATTAAGTAATGGTAAATTAATTAAGTAACAAACCTTTAAAAAAATATTTCTATCAATCATTTTAATTGAGTCCGCAATATTGAGTCCGCAGAAGTGAACCATGTAATATCGCCATAACGATATTTATATTTTGTGCATGTTTGACATACCTACGTCCAATAGCTTGTATGCTTAACCACGGGTGACGTACTGACCTATGTTAACAATTATATAGCGGACTCAACCACCCGTAACCCTAATGTTGTATGCGCTTAACTGTCGGCCCGCTAAGTTGGAGGGTAGCGGAGCGGAAAGCGTTTTGATAATTATTATTGGGCGTGCCAGCGAGCCCGACGCATTTTTTCGTTTGAGAGAGTTATGTTAATGTTTCATGAATGTGATTTTTATTAATGTTAGTATTGCTTTAATAACGACATTTAACTTTAATTCATAAAAATTGAACATAAATACCCTCTAAAACCAAAAAATACGTCGGGTTTGCCCTCTAGGCACGACACTGGTTATTCGCTACGCTTGGGCTTTTGACTGTGTACTTATAATGAAAGCTGAGCTAGAGAAAAGTAGTCGGAGGGCAGCGGAGACCAATTATTAATCTACGCGAGTAGTATTTGTACACCTAAAGCGACTGTCGTAAGGCAGTTGAACCAAGAGCTTGGTACAGAAAGCAGTACTCCTTGACACGGCGCATATTGTTAGGAGGTTCCTATCTCTGGAGCCATGTTCTCGATGCTGGCATTATTTTTGACATTTTTAAATGCGACCCTGTGGTCGCATTTAAAAATGTATCCTGGATATTAAAATGTTGATTTATTAAGTCTTTCATAAGACTGGATAAGAATTTCAGGCAATCAGATATTATTATTTTCTTGTTTCAAGCTTTTTAGTCAGATATTTGTTGTAATCGGGTTTTAGTTTTTAATCTTTTTAATAAACATTGCTTTACACTAGGGTTTTCTCCTGTATCGTGTTTGTAAGTGCGTTTAGAAACTTAAATACTAGACTTACGGTCGGTTGCAGAAATATAATTAAATTTTAAAGGAATTTCTATCGTTAAAGTCTCCTTTAAAACTTAATGACCTTTTCTGCAACTCAGTGAAAGACATCTATACACTTAGACCGTCAATAATCGACCGATAAAAACGGCGAAGGAAAACATCGTGAGGAAACCGTAGGATATGCCGGTTTCTAAAGCAAAATAAAATGTCGGGGCCGCCACTACTTGGCCACCACTGTTTACTTGGCCACCATTGCGCAATGTGTTACAGTATTTGCCCGCTAGTTTAGGAGCCTCACATCCATCGTTTCGGTATCGCGTCACTTACCGGTTGTGCCCAAGCGCTAAATCTCACGGGAACATTGAAGACCCGAAATAGTTATTGTTAAATATAAGGTCATGCCCCATGAGACATCTCAGATTACCTTCCTTTATTGTCACGCAAATTACTATTATCATCACTTTACTAGGGTAGTTCTATTGAATTTTAAATTAATATATATTATGTAAAGAATGCGGTGGTTATGACTTTACTGCCATCTTAAAAAAAAAATTGTCCCCTCAGTTATTCTTGTTACAAGAAGATTTCTCTTGAGAACTATTGACTGTAAGCTTCTTCATTCTTTATTGTTGAAAGTAAAGTTCTTACATTGTTGTTTACTTTTATGAGTAATAGATGCTAAGCCAAGGAACTCTTTGACACTACAAAATATTTTTAACTTTTATTTTTAATTTTTAAATTTTATCTTTATTTATTATTTCCTTGTGCTTCGTAGAAACTCCAGCCAAAATAAATTATTAAAATCTATGGTAAACTACTCAGTTTATATCAAACAGTACAACAGGTAATCTAAAAAAAATAATTAAAAAATCACAATGTATTAAAATGTAAATTATTATTATTATTATAATTCCATTTATTCATTTTTTTTAACATATAGCTTACATTTTTTAATATTTATCTAATTCAAAATAAATAAATAATTAAAAAACATTTAAAAATATACCAATATTATTATCCATTTATTGATTAGTTTAACATAAAAATTACATTTTTAAATATTTCTTAAAAAAAAAATAAAAAAAAAAACATTAAAAAAAAAAAAAAAATTGCCCCACCGATATCGGGAACAGAGTCCAAGCTACAGGTGGTCAGGGCCCCAGAGAGAGGAACCTCCTCACGATGCGTGCCGTGTCTAGGAGTACTGCTTTCTGTATCACGCCCTTGATCCAGCCGCCCAATGAGAGCCTCCAAAGGTGTTGATCGAGGCTCTTATCATAATTATTTCGTTTATTCATTATAGTTACTTATTTATTACATTTTTAAATATTTCATAAAAAGATTATAAAAACAAAACATTTAAAAATATATAATTATTATTATTATACCTACCTAATTTAAATTCAGTGTCGCATGCACCAATGGTTAAATAATTCTTTTATTTTCACTAAATTATATTTAACCCTGTAAATGCGAGGTATGGGCACGTGCCACTGCATGTCCCCAATCCCCCAACCCCGCCGTATTAAACCGTCCCGTGTGAAGAATTCGTTTTAAATTCTGTGAGAGTGGGAATATAAAATAATCAAACATAAACCAAAATTGGTGTCAATGATTATGCCTGCTTAAATTAAGTTACCTTTGACAAAAATACTCAACAGAATCTATAACTACTACTTTGAATGTCTGATCAGCTTGAATAGTCTACCTTTGAATAAAACATTTAACCCTGCGAATGCGACGTATCAGCAATTGGCACGCGCCACCCCACGTTCTCACCCAGAGTTCTTCCCACCAGAAATCCTCCCGTGTGAACCCCAAACGACTTTTATCATAAAAAGACCGTTAAAAATTCGTTAGAGAAACCAAAAATAGTACTGCTTATATTGAGTGTTGTTTTTTTTTACTTTACAGTTTACAAATATTATGCTTAAAAATTGTTTAGGATTATCCCCCAACTCCGTCCGTATTAAACCGTCCCGTGTGAAGAATTTGTTTTAAATTCTGTGAGAGTGGGAATATAAAATAATCAAACATAAACCAAAATTGGTGTCAATGATTATGCCTGCTTAAATTAATTTACCTTTGACAAAAATACTCAACAGAATCTATAACTACTACTTTGAATGTCTGATCAGCTTGAATAGTCTACCTTTGAATAAAACATTTAACCCTGCGAATGCGACGTATCACTAATTGGCACGCGCCACCCCACGTTCTCACCCGGAGTTCTTCCCACCAGAAATCCTCCCGTGTGAACCACAAACGACTTTTATCATAAAAAGACCGTTAAAAATTCGTTAGAGAAACCAAAAATAGTACTGCTTATATTGAGTGTTGTTTTTTTTTACTTTACAGTTTACAAATATTATGCTTAAAAATTGTTCAGGATTATCTTTCGTAAAACAATAAGGCTTACACCCTGTCACAAGAGATATAATAAACAATTAAATCCATCCATAAACATCGCGAATATGACTTTCAAAATTGGCATAAATTTTGCATAATTTCCCCCTAATTCCTTGATCTCTTTCCGATGAGAACTGAAGTAGTCTCATGTGAACTGCGTTTTCCGTAAAAGGTTGTTTATTCCCATGTTAATAAAGGGATTTGAACGACTAGGTTTTTATTATTAAATATGTAATGTAAGAGATTTTCTAATGATTTTTATAGCCAACTTGTTATGTTAATAGTATGCAATTTAATCGGGTTGCTTATTTAAAAACCCGAATTAAATACAAAAAGCAACCCTATTTGTTTGTTTTCAAGTATGATAGCCACTTAACCCTGTAAACGCGAGTATTGGCACGCGCCACCCCAATTTCCCATAGACAACGGCAACGTGACGGCGACATATCGTTCCAATGTAAACTAGAATGTACTGTGAAATTTCAACGGAATTTAACGTTTAAATTTTGATTAAATTACCGTGGGAATAAGAATGAATGAGCAGATATTCAATTTTTTTAATAAAGTAGGTATTTGTATATGTATAAATTCATAATTTATATTGTTAAATAGAAATATTACTTGTTAGTTTTTTTGTTGACTTGCACAGGCAAGTATGTACATGTATTTTTTCACGTATTTATTATTAAGCTATGTATATTATATTAACTAGCCAATATTCAAAAAAATAGAACATATTTCTTTTCAACTTAGTTATTTTTATAATGTAAAGTGAATTTAATTTTTCCTTAATTTTTTATACAAATCTTTTATGGCTTTTCTTTTAAAATTGTGTGACTGAAAGATAATGCCTTTTGTTGAAGCATTAAGTCCGTCTTATGTACCACCATTATGCATAGAAATATAAATAAATACATAAAATATCTGTATAAGATTAAAATATTAGTCCCTCCCTGCCGATAAATTGTAAGATTGTAACACGAGCAGCCACATTTGACCCTATCATCGGGATATGTATGGGCACGTGCCCCCATACTGGTTACAGTGGGAACCAAACTCACCCCGTGTGAAATGATAACGGAATTTAACGAACAACCCCTGTTGGAATTACCATGAGACTTTAAGATAGGGTGAAAGAGTAGATTAAGACGGATATGGGGGAACCTTGGTCCAGCGGTGGGACAATACATAAGAACGACAAATCCATGCCTTCCATGTAAATTGTTGTTCTCTATAACAAATATCCTCTATAAATAATAGAAGATACTACAATTTACGTGGGGGTCATCGAAATATGTTCTTTTTTTCGTACCTCAAAAGGAAAAAACAGAACTCTTATAAGATAACTTTGTTGTCCGTCCGTCTCTCGTCTGTCAAGACCTCAGATCATAGAAACATTCTATGATCTGAGGTCAAGACCCTTTTTGTCGGGAAACATTAGAGGTATCCAGTAAAAATTAACATCAAATACTTAAGATCCTTTGAAGGTGTAAAAATTCAAGCTTAATCAAAATACACGGCCAGTTTAAGCAACATATGTATTTAATTATACTAAAACAAGGTTTACCGGATTAAATCGCGTATATTACAGACTAGCTTCCGCCCGCGGCTTCGCTCGCGTTTTCCGGGATACAAAGTAGCCTATGTGTTATTCCAGGTCCCAGACTACCTTTTTTGCCAAATTTCATCAAAATCCGTCCAGCCGTTTCTGGTACCCGATGTACTTTGACAAGTACATCGGATAAATAAAAAACTTTAGACGCGTGCCATAACGCTGACTCAGCAGTCAAAATAACGACACGTAGTCGTACAATGATAATAATTATCTTAATATGTTTGTTTATAATATAGGTAAGTAATATAATTTATTTTAAAAATCATTATGATTTGCACTTTAAAACAATAACAATATTATGTTAATGTGCCGATAATAGTATCTAATAAGCCTGATAATAAATGTGCGGCATTCAGATCTGTTACTACATATTCTTAACACTAGGAAGTAACAAATAAAGTGGCACGTGCCATCCCAAGTTCCCACCAGTGCGTGTCCCGTCCCATTCTACTGAGGACTGATATGTTCACGTGTGAAGAATTAACGGACTGTTAATTCGTTGAAATAATCGTGAGAGCATTGTACAAATCAAAAAAAAAATAATAAAGCCTACATAAAAAAAAATTACCACACTCTACTTCGGCTACCTGAGGAAGAACCAAATAGTTTGTTGAGGAATATTACCCAAAGTTTAACGAGAATTAACTTAAAGTAGGTTACCTACATATTGCATAAAGTTATGTGGTCACTTTTTTGTATTATAATATATTGACAAAAGTTTGGTTATGTATAACTAGGTACTTTGTACGATATACACGGATACGCACATGTACGCGAGTTATATGTCTACGTTTTTACAATCTTACGTTTTTTTGCAACTTACAGCACTGTTTTATGTCGTATGCTGATCAAATTACGATTCACGATTTTAAGGATGATATAGTTATTTACTGCAAAAAACGTAAGAGAATTTGAATTTCGCGGGGTACCCTATTGGATCGATGAACGATTCAATGCATGCTTATCAAAATGCCTCTGCATTAAAATTTATAAAAAGATTATTTACTGTGCAAACTACTGTGTTACTTAACTTTCTTTATCAGCTCTTACTCTTATCAGGCAAGGTAGGTACATAATTATTTATTATGTAACGACTAAATACAGGGCAAGAGCGTGTCGGACTCCACACAGCGTAGGCTTCCGAAGCAAGAAGTATTTCAGTTTTCCTATCGCAAATATAAAGTTTGTTTTTCATAATATTATTATTAAATACAAAGTTATTTTTATACATAGTCAATTAGAAACTTTCATGTTATTTTCAAAGACCTATCCAACGATACCCCACTTGAAGAAGTCCGCGATTTTTTTTCAGGCCTCAGTTTCATGTTTGGTGTGACCTTCCCCCAATTTTTTTATAGTAATTTTACCACACGCATTTATTGTTGTTCACGGAAGACATCTACCTGCGAAATTTCATAAAAATTGGCCAAGAACTGTAGATATTACGAGATTGTGACAGACAGACATGACGAAACTATAAGGATTCCTAGTTTTGCTACGGAACCCTAAAAAACTGATCTTATCTATTTCCCAACAATATCAAAAGCAAATAAACCTAATTGTTATAGTATTACTACAGAACAATTTCACAGCTACTTAACCCGTCAACCGCGACCCATTTTGGCACGCACCACATTTTTCCCACCACAGAACTTTCCAGTGGGAACCAGTAGAATCCCGTGTGAAACATCAACGAATTTTGCGGGTAAAAGGTCCGTTGAAATTTGTGTGGGAATTAAAATGGGATGTGGCTATTGATACGTTTTAAAGGTTTTTGGTTATTTATGTACTTTTGTGGTTCACCAATGTTCGTGCGTAATTTCACATGAGAAAATTTGTTGGAAGGGATTTCACTAATGTTTAGGTACAGTTGGGCACGGACCACTACATCAATTATAGGGAAGTTACAACAAAAGATTACTTAATCAATCGCCTATCATTTCATACAAGAAAGAGTAGCTTTTAGTCAATCAATCCATAACAGTTGTGTAGATGAGAAATGAGATAAAATAATTAGTATTTTATTTGACTAAAGTTTTATAAAATCACAATACTATTTTAGATACATAGGTCTAATACAGTATAACCTGTGCCTACATAATATTTTTTATTTAATATTTACCTTTATTTTAATTAATTTCACACCGAATTAACCCTATGGATGCGACAGGTATCGCCACGCGTCACGGTGTTACCCTAAAATCCACATTCCCACCCTAATTTATTTCCTGTGAGAACCAGCAAGGTATCGTGTGAAAGATAAACGAATAAAAAAAAAAAAAATTTTTAAATTTTGTAATATCAGATTAGGAAATACATGCATGCAACTTGATTATTAGAAAAATACTGTAATACATTTGCGTTTAAAAAAAAACCTATTTTTTATTATATTGTTATGAATGTTGCGTTTACTTATATGTAACTGCTAACAATAATCTGCATATAAGAAAACATGCATCTCGTACTCGGATAATAAATACTACTTCATAATCAGTTTTATTGCTTCAAAATAATTTCACACGTAATTAACCCTATGGATGCGACAAGTATCGCCACGCGAGTGTTTCCCCACGTTCCCACCCCGATTTCTTTCCTGTGAACCTACATGGTCTCGTGTGAACCATTAACAAAATTTACAAAAAAAAGTTTTTAAAATATACTGTAAGAGTGAATATAATTATGTAGGTGTACCTAAGCAATGATTATCATTTTTAGGGTTCCGTACCAAAATGGTAAAAAAGAAACCCTTATGGTGCGACTTCGTCTGTCTGTCTATCTATCTGTCTGTCTGTCTGTTTGTCTGTCTGTCTGTTGCAGCTGCTTATTTCAGCAACTACTAATGCTATCGACTTGAAAGTTGGAACAGTTATAAAAAATGTTTGCCCAACTTTATTGAAAATGAAAAAAATCAAAAAAATAGATTATTTTCATTGCAAAAGGGGCCGGAGTGGGGGTCCGAAATTTTAAAGTGGGGTTACTAGGTCAAGTGACCTATCCTATGAAGGGGCTTGATCTGCACATTTGAAAATATATTTTTATTTTATTTTATGTCTCACAGTTTTCGATATGTGATGTAAAATGTCAAAAAAATACCATTCCCCCCCCCCCTTATCTCCGAAGTTTCCGAAAATCTGAAACAATAAATCAGAGTTGATACGAATTGACCCAAACATTGCACCAAAAATAAAACGATGTTCCTAACTAGTGTAGTTTTTTCAAAATCATCAAAATTCCTTCACAAACAAACTTAGTTAATATGCGGTCCGGTTTTTTTCACTTTATATCTCCAAAACTGATACGGAACCCTCGGTGCGCGAGTACGACTCCCACTTGGCCGGTTTTTTTTTTAAGTGCACTGTGCATGTAGAACGTGTAACATATTGTACCTAATACAGTTTAATTTTCTAACAACGGCTAAATAGTGTGTGATTATTTGATCAAACTGAATGATTCGTTAGCAGTGACCATAATGATTTTATCAGAATCGTTTGTATAACTAGTTATTTCTTTATCAACTACTAAAACTACTATAATAGGTATTTCAAAATAAAACAACCGTGTCTAAACTACTACTTATCTACACTTAAATAAATATACACCCTCTTGACCCCATGAACGCCACGTGCCTTCCAAAGTTCCCATTCCCACCAAAGTCTTTCCTCTGGGAACCTATCGAATCTCGTGTGAACTAAAACGGATTTTAGTTTAAAAAGCTGTGAAAAAAAATACTGTGAGAATAAGGAAGGGACTAAAAAAATGGAAATGCTACCTGCTTTTATGACATTTTAATTTTTTTGTCACTTCGACACGTATAATTAATTAGCTTGAGATCATATAATAAACAAAATAATTCATGTTTTTTAATGAAGTTGTCCCAAAAACACAGGTAACCAAAATTGGAAAGAAAATCTTTTATGTTTGCTTTCAACAACGTAATAATAAACACATAAACATCTTTCTAAAAATATGACCGAATAAACCACGTAGCAACTAACAACAGTAACAACACAAGCAATAAAAACTCACCGAAATAATTATAAAAGTGGCAAGTTGCCGTAAAAACCAATGGAAACTACTTTGTAAGCGCCAGTTAAACAAACAACGTGGTATTCATATGGCAACAGTAACTCCATGGTTTCCCATAGCACTCGACCTATTGTGATAATATTATTGTCACGAAAGCTTTGGCACGCGACAATATTGCCCTTGTAATGAGAGGCCATAGAATAATCGGAACAAAAAGCTACAGGTAGCTGGTATTTATAGGGTTAGAATATCATTTTATTGATTTTTCCGTTGGTGAATAAAATAAAGTATCTGATTCAATTTCTAAACCTGTTTTCTATGTTTTCAACAGTAGATAGAATGGACTAACTAAACAATAGATACATGAATGAAGACTAAATTCATGAAAGTAAACGAGCTGTCTTTTGCCTCCGTATACTATTAAAAAATACTGTGAGAAAAGTAACATCCAAATCTTCTAAATCGCTCATAGTAATGTTTATTCATCGCTCATTCAATGGCCAAAAGAACGATCCCTTAAAATTGTCCCACGCTATCTATTATATAGTACAGTTCGCAAGAGAACCACAAACCATGGGAACGGAAAGATGGTGTTTTGACAAAAAAACTTAATAGGGTCCTGGGAAAACATTTTTAGTAAGTAGCAAAAACAGGTTAAAATGTTCAAGGAATATTTTTTAAAGCTGTTTCATTCGTATAATATGTTTGTGTAATATTATGTATACTTTAGGTATTATTATAGGCATAATATGACAAACTTTTGCATGTTTTCTTCATTTATGTACTACTTACTTTGAAATTTTATAAGGTTTTTTGAATTTAGAGTAAGTAATATATAAAAAATGCAAAATTGAAAAAATAAATACTTTTCTTGATTTGTGATAAGTATTTCTAAATATTTTCTAGTGAAATCTCAGCAACGCAGGAAAACTCTTTTACTTTTCTTTAAAAAACAAACAAATTGTATTAACCCTATTAGGTCAATAACCCTTCGACTACCGGTGTAAGAAACACACATACCAAATTCAAGGCGAGTTAAATTATATTATCAACATAAAATTACCACTTCAGACCCCGCATTATATAATTATGACCCCATGACGTATGTATTTACATACCAAAGTAACAACAATGTTGGGTCATGGCACGCGACCCTAATTTTATAACCCATGAAATCTACTGAATAGAGTGACTATAAAAAGGGGCTTTTGTAGCCAGTTTTATTTATTTTTATAGGTTACTTTCTGTAGTAAGTACCTGGGTTTGATGAAACGTGTTTTCATAGCTTAGCGATTTGCATAAATTAAATGAACTTATAATATATTAAAAACAAGCAATTTTAACAAAACATTATTATTTTAAATCTCTTTATTCATTTTAAAATACATATTTTTTTACATTTTTAATAAATATTTTAATAAAGAAATTAATAGTAAAACATTTAAAAATATAAAAAATAGTACCCCTGCCCAACGAGAGCCTCCTCAGGTGTTGGTCGAGGCTCTTGGCTATTGGCCATTGGCCGAAACGACTATCGGCACAATGATTGCCGAATCCACCCCCCACATGCTGACAATCTCGTGTGCCAAGTCAAGATACTTGATTTCCTTATATTTTTCGGCTTTCACGAGATTGCCATCATTTTAATTAAACATTATTATAGTTACTATTTCGTTTATTGGTTATCTAAACATAAAAATTAAATTTTAAATATTTCTTTAAAAAAATAATTAGTTCATACTAGTTACAATTATTAATTTCTTATAGGTACTTACTATTATTAAATTAATTAAAATGAATTATAATTTTAAACATTTTAAAAATTAATGAAACTTCCACTGTTGGCTGAATATTACGTTGATTAATATATGAATATTATGAGTCCATTATAATCTTTTATTTTAAGTAGTTCTAGCTCAGACGATAAAAAATTTCGTAGCAACGACTATCCCATAATTTTTTTATCGTTGGACACCTTAGCCTCCTTAAGTTGGCAAGTCACAAAACTCATGAAAAAAAAGGTTCTAATTTTTTGTTACATTTCACACGGCAAGTAGACTGGCAGTATGGGAATAAACATTTTATGGGAGTCTTGCTATAAAAATTGGATGGTATAATAAGATTATTATAATAATAATAGGTCCTGGTAGTTTTGGCACCCTGTTGGTAACGAGGATTAAGATTTTGTGATAACAAGGGCATGATGAGGTAAACGGACGTTTGTTATAATGTTTTTGGTGATGGTAATTATTTTGTTGATTTCATTAAAAAAAATATTCAGAAGGTTTTTATTTCTAGTGAAATATTTCATTACAACTAGGTAGTTTAATTAGCAATAAATTCAAAATTTAGTCATGAAAACAGTTCTTTATTAAATCTCCTTACCTATCATTATAGCCTTACTATTGTAATTTAGCAACGATTACCATTTTCATTAATTTTGTTGAAAAAATACAAAACCCTTTTAAAAACACGTCACAGTGTTAACCTGTCAGTGGTGAGGGGGTATCATTGCACGTTTTCATTCTGGGGTCGTGTGCTTCGATCCGGAAATCCATTACAAAGCGATAACTTCAATATACTGAACCAACGTGCGTGACTCGAAATTTTTACAGTGTTTTGTATTGAATGTTGTACATTTTGTTAATGTTAGCGTTTAAGTTTATTTTTTGTTAACTTTGTAGTCAGTGTGTATATAAATATTTTATATTAGGTCTTTACCTATGAAATTGCCGTTCTGCAGTACTGGCCATTTCAAATCAAAATAATTTTTGTTTGGCTAAGAATTCTAATTTCAAATTAATTTTATTTTAAAAACATGTTTTTTTTTTTCCAAAAGTAGTCATTTGTTTATTGATTAGTGTTACATTTTCATCGCATTTCAATCTTTTTCGTCATCATGGATACGTTAAAAATTCGAGTAATGATGGAATACGAGTACCGTCGTGGCAGCAACGCGGCACAAGCGGCACGCAACATCAACGACGTTTACGGAGCTAACACTACAAACCAACGCACCACCTGTTATTGGTTTGCTCGCTTCCGTTCTGGAAATTTCGACCTGAAAAATGAACCTCGCGGTCGTCCGAAGACTTTGGTTGACAATGACGAATTAAAGGTGATTGTGGAAGCTGGTGATACACAATCTACGGCTGAATTAGCAGCAGCTTTCGACGTTAGCGTCAAAACAATTTTGGTCCATTTGCGTCAAATTGGCAAGGTAAAAAAGCTTGACAAATGGGTGCCCCACGAACTCAATGATCGCCAGCGCGAAGTACGCGTCGAGACGTGCCTTGCACTGCTCAACAGACACACAAATGAAGGAATTTTGAACCACATTGTTACCTGCGAAGAGAAATGGATTCTGTTTGATAACCGCAAGCGCTCAGCAAGTTGGTTGGATCCTGCTTCAGCACCTAAACAATGCCCTAAACGAAAACTTACCCCTAGAAAAGTGATGGTCACTGTTTGGTGGTCTAGCGCCGGTGTGATTCATCACAGCTTCTTACCAAACGGGGTGAGCATTACTGCAGATGTGTATTGTGAAGAACTGAACACAATGATGAAGAAGCTGGCACATCTCCAACCAGCATTGGTCAATCGCTCGTCTCCACTGCTCCTGCACGACAACGCGCGACCTGATACTGCACAGCAGACGGTCTCCAAGTTGCAAGAACTGGGGTTGGAAGCTCTCCGTCATCCGCCCTACTCACCAGACCTTGCGCCTACAGACTACTACTTTTTCCAGAATTTGGATAACTTCTTGGCGGGAAAAAAATTCAATACCCGAGAGGCAGTACAAAATGCCTTTGAAGCTTTTGTTGCCTCCCGTCCAGCTGATTTCCTTAAGAAGGGCATCAATAAACTGCCACTGCATTGGCAAAGATGCATTGATTGCATGGGTGATTACTTCGATTAATACAAATAAAAAATACATGAAAAAAATTAGTTTAAATTTTTTCATACAAAACGGCAATTTCATAGGTAAAGACCTATTATTAAAGCATAGTGTAACAATTTTATGAAATAAACTCTTGCAAAGCTTTAAATATAAATAGGTGTTAATGGGTATGATTTGTTTAAATATACGAGTATGTAGATATTATTAAACAGTTGTTAGACTTACTAAATTTGTAAATGGAGAATAGTACCTATCACATATTTCTTACCTTGGATGCATAAAAGAACAAAGAATATTATTGTTACCCACGTTTTGTAGTTTATCACAATCTGTTAGGTAAGTGGATATTGGTAATAAACGGTAGCATTTGAACAAAATACATCTGCCCGGCCGTATGACATATTCATTATTCATATTCAAAAAACAGAGGTCGTTGCTTATTCCTAGACAGTCATCTTCTTAAAAAAGCATCAATAAATTTTCCCTGGAGCTACCTATTTAAAACAAAACACTTTGTCTTTTATTTTCCTACAAATCGAATAATCCTGAAATGTATTGTGCGTGCTTTCGCGTGTAAACCGTGTTTGGCGCGCGGGAATTTTTATTAACAGTCCCCGTCGTTGCAGGCGGGGGGTTAACGTGTCTATTACGTGCGTGGTCGTAGGTCAGAATTGGAATTACTTTTGTTTCAGTGTCTTCACGTTTTATCTGCAGCCGGCCTAGCATAACCACGATAGAAACGGATTATGTTTACCGTTTTATGCATAAAACTGAAAAGAAAAAGAAATGTTTCTACAATCTGTCACTTTGTCTATTCTTCTGTAGACAAAACCCGTTTCTATCGTGGTCATGTTAGGCCGGCAGGATAAGCAGAAAATTTAGAACAGGAAGGATACTTTGCGTTAGTTGAAGATGTATATTATAATAATCCTAATCCTATTCCTAACTAATATTATAAATGCGAAAGTAAGTTTGTTTGTTTGTTACCTTTTCACGCCTAAACCACTGAACCGATCATCATGAATAATATTCATATTAATATCATATACGTTGTTAAGGGTACAGAAAGGTACGTAGGGTACGTACGTCCGCGTCATCTATAAAAAAAGAACTGTTTCCGAGGGAAAGGGCGATAACTTTCGACGGTCACAATTGCACGGATGCAATTGTTTGCATAGAGATTAGAGGTTAGAGAGTGACATACTACTTTAACTCAGGGTTTGAAGACAAAAATGATTTTTTTATTCATATCAAAGATTTGATATTCTTCACTGAATGCCAATTTCCAACAAAGTAAATACCTATCACACTTTGCTTCCGCAATCACTAAAATAAATTTACCCAAAATCGGGACAGAAGAGCCATAAAAAATTACATTCCCATGACGATTCAGTTCACATAGGAAACGGTGGTATCCCATGGGAATCCGGAGACCTTGTCAGTTGACCTCACGTGATAACGCCATGGTTTAGGGCAAAAAATTGTAATGGGGGCTTTTGAGTATACATTTACACAAGCAGGTATTTCTGTCTGAATATTTTAGGTTCCCTGCGGTAGGACAAATTCCAGTCATGTCAAGTATCATAAAATGTGTACAATATCTACTTTATAAATTATAAATATGGTTTTATAACTTGTAACATTAAAAATATTTAAGGAACACTTTAATTTAAAAAAATATTAGTTACGAAAATAACAATAATCGACTATCTAAAATTATTTAAACTAAACTAGGTACCTACATAATTGATAATACCATTATTAGGATCCCTATCATTAAATATTATAAAATCGATAAGCCACTGAAAAACACTGTTACAGAAACGAAATCAATTTTATTCAGAAAATCGATAAAGCCATATTCATACTTGAAAATTTATTTTAATGTTGTTGGACATTTACAGCTTTTACTAAATAAGTAATTGAATAGGTGGGTACTTTACCAGGCGCGGTCCTAGGGGGGGGGGGTCGCGGGGGTCATGACCCCCCCCTAAATCGTACAAAAATGCACCAAACACGGTAATTCACGGTATATCACGTCGGCATTAATCGGTATGACCCCCCCTAAAAAGTCTTCAGCTGCGGTATGACCCCCCCCAAAATCGTCGGCTAGGACCACGCCTGTACTTTCAAATTCAAATTCATTTATTGCAAATATGGGTAGGTATACAGGTGGGTTTTTGATGAGCAGGAAAGTTGTTAGTATCACCATATTCTGCACTAGGCATGCAACATTTAGTTCGGAACGTGGTTTGTCCCTAAATTAAAAATTTAAATACATTCAAATTCAAAATTACATGTCAATTAAATTGCGAATTAAAGTCAAAGTAAATAATGTTTAAATATGTAATAATGTCAAAGTAAATCCATTATGCTAAAATGTCAAGAATTAGTAATTGTGAAATCCGTAATTTATGTCAAACTTAAGTATTAAACAATATTTAGAGTTTGTCACACAAATATTCATTAACACTATAATAAGATTTTCCCAATAACATTTTTTTAACATTACATTTAAATATGTCCAAACTTTTTATTTCTATAATACATTTTGGTAAATGGTTATAAAGTCGAGGTGCCATCCAAAAAATGCTATTGCTAGACAAAGTAGTTCTACTGCTGTCAGGGAAATATATTTTTTTATTGTTGCGTTAACTTCTATAATTTTTGAAATAATGCAAGTTACGTTTTACAAAGACTACGACTTCCAATATATATAAACTTGGTAGTGTTAATATTTTGAAGCTTTGAAAAAAGGGCTTACAACTATCTGTTGATTTTAAACTACATATTGCCCGGATACATCTCTTTTGCATTTTAAATACGGCTTCCTTTTCTGTAGAATAGCCCCAAAACATAATGCCATATCTCAACAAGGACCCTACGTAACCATGGTAAGATGCTAAGACCGCACTGGTACTGACCGTTTTTGCAAGCACTTTACTACTAAGTGACCAATTTATGGAGACTATGGACAATTGGACATTGTAGAATATCAAGCACATTCACCCCTTAAAATATTATTTAAATGTGCCTAATTGATTAAAATTAAGCGTTTAACCCTCTAATACGCTCTGATAACCCTTCGGCACGTGCCGGTTCCCCCAAATACCACAAACGTTCCCACAAAATTTCCATTCTCACGTGAAAAATTCTCTGTGGGAATCCTAATAACCACCGTGTTAGTCAATTTGTTGTACAAGTTTGAACGTTATGCTATGAAAATAAGGCATTTTTAATAGTAAAAAACTGTATAGGTACTAGTTGCATTTTTTGCATAGTGCAAGGCTGTTTTCGTTGTTGACAGAATGTCATACAAGATATAGATAATGTCATCTGATAATTTTTTTTTTATATTTAAAAAATAGATTAAAAAAAATTATCCAATAAATAAAAAACAGAATAAATTATACAATCGCACATCGCAAAATTAGTTCACATCCCTAATCAAATTAACAAGCAATCTTGCGAATGTATTTTGAAATCAATTGTTTTTAATTTATTAATTGATTGTTAAGATAACGCAGCAAAAACTTTCCTTCCAATTTGTAAGGTGTGTTTGGTTCTCACGGACACTTGTCAAGTTCACACGCCCCAGTAACGGGCCCATCGAGACCTTGAACTTACTCACACTGGCGTAACAGATGGCCGATGGGTGCGCCTGGGCAGGTACATTTTTTTCTTAATTTATGTTTAAATTATTTTTAAATATAGAACAAAATGAAAAAAGAAAGAATTATATTGTATCTCCCATAGTCAATTATTATTATTTATTCCGAATGCATATTTTAATAGGTCCATGTAAAAAACTTACTAAATGATTCTCTGGTAGAGTAAAACCGATCCTAAAATATTAGAAAAATTGTGCTGAGGATTCGTCAAAGGTTAATATAGCTGTAATTGAGGTACACACTCCAATATGTATTTTTATCCTAGTATTTATGTTCGTCTATCACTACAAATTTCATGTAACAAATTCTGAGCAAGTAATTAAAAAAGGGGAAGTTAGTATCTTAATCTCCGTCCTCCATAGTTAATTGTCCAGAATGAGTGGCTGGTTCTCATGAGCAGGCAAGTTCACACGCCCCAGTAACTCGCCCTTCGCGACCTTGACTTGAATCAACTGCGGCAGTACAATGAACCTTAATTAAGCTTTTAATCTATTCTATAACCTATAAGTACCTACTAATAATATTATTATAGAGAGTGTGAATTTTGTATCTAAGTTTGTGTATGATTGTGGATGGTAATCTCCGGAACTACTGATCCGATTCTGAAAATTCTTTCACTAATAGAATGCTACATTATCCCTGACTCCCTGAGTGGTATAGATTAATTCATTTTTATCCCGAAAAAATGCACTACTAGTAGAGTAGTATTACTTTGGCCGGTCACGGCCAAAGTGCTAGTTATAAAATATTTTTTAAACTGATATGAATATAATCATCATTATTAATTATTATATAAAAAATGAACTTGTTCTTACACGTTTATTTATAATCTAATAAATAATAATCCAGTTATCAAATAATATTTTTTAATAATATTTTTTTGTGTTTTCATATAGGAAGTGATGACCATTATTTATTTTATCAATCGTTTACAATCGTAATCGTAATAAAAATGATGACTAATTGAAGATCATGAACGATTTTTTTAATAAAAGATCATATTTTTTATGTATTTTCGTTTAGAAAATAACAATCTTTATTAACATCCTGCTGCCAACCATCTAAAAATATATTTGTACTGTATACCTACCTCTACTCAAGAATAACTTAAATGTTCGTTCAGTTCTCACGGGTTGACGGGAAGTTCCCACGCCCGGGCATTATCACGACCTTGACCTTGAACGCGATAGTAGAATGAATGAACTCTTCTTTCCATTTTTATTTTGATATACATAAATACCTACGCAAGTATTATCGCTTGAGCTTTTTAGGGTTCCGTACCAAAATGGTAAAAAAGGAACCCTTATGGTGCGACTTCGTCTGTCTGTCTGTCTGTCTGTCTGTCTGTCTGTCACACCTGCTTATTTCAGCAACTACTAATGCTATCGACTTGAAATTTGGAACAGCTATAAAGAATGCTTGTTCAATTTTATTGCAAATGAAAAATATCCAAAAATATTTTTATTTTCATTGCAAAAGGGGCCGGAGTGGGGGTCCAAAATTTTAAAGTGGGGTTACTAGGTCAAGTGACATATCATATGAAAGGGCTTGATCTGCACATTTCAAAATATATTTTTATTTTATTTTATGTCTCACAGTTTTCGACATATGATGAAAAATGTCCAAAAAAATACCATTCCCCCCCCCCTTATCTCCGAAGTTGGCGGGGCGAAAAATCTGAAATAATTAGGGTTGATAGGAATTGACCCAAATATGGCACCAAAAATAAAACGATGTTCCTAACTAGTACAGTTTTTTCAAAATCATCAAAATTCCTTCACAAACAAACTTAGTTATGCGGTTCGGATTTTTTCACTTTATACGTCCAAATATGATACGGAACCCTCGGTGCGCGAGTACGACTCGCACTTGGCCGGTTTTTTTTCTTGATAAGTTTGTTTGAGAAATAATGAGTATCATAACGGTAATTAGGTACTATTATGTATTGTTTTGTGTTGATCCGAATTCAAGTATTCTTATTTATTAAAATTATACTAATGAGTAAAGTTTTTAATAAATAAGAATCATTCGGCGACAACGAACGCTGCAAAGTGTTCGAAACGTCAGGAAAAACAAAAATCAATAATACACACGATATAATCCGTTAAAATTTGTTTTATTCTAATGTTTAGTGATCGCGAAAACTTAAGACATTACTATGAGTATAATTTTTATCCTACTTCGTAAAAATACTATGTAAAGGATAAGTAGCTTAGAATTAAGATCCAAATAAAAAATCAAAATGTAGAATAAAATGTAAAATTAAATAAATCTAGAGTATAACTAGCTCTAACACGAATAATCTCTAGTTAAATATAAAAAAAATAACAGTCTTTATTTAAAACATCAATTTGCTATTTTCATTTTAAGTAAAATCTTTCATCCACTTGTAACACAAACGCTGATTAAAACATTAATGAGCTCTTACGACCTTATTTTCGCACTAACTCTTTGTGACCTTGGCTTGTGACCTTGATTTTTTTTCATTAGATAGTCTTGCGTTAGACCAATATCTCAACTGATGCTAAGCGATGATGCTCGAGGCTTGAAATTTCGTAGGTTAAAACTATTGAGAAACAAACGCTGTGTGTTACACATAGCGCTTTGCTTAATTGCTAGAGTCAAATACTCTAATCAAACACAAATAGACCGCATCAGGCGAGATGGCGGTCAAACGCAAGCCTATTATCAAATAAAAAAATATTTCTTCTGCTTTCACAAAACATCAAAGCTGTTATTAAAAGCTCATGTGAGCTGCCAGTTTGTTGACCAAAATAACAACAACCAATCATGCAAATTGACATAAGATTTGACAACAGATTATTTCAATTGAATAGGCTTTCAGACACCGAGAGTCAGCTTATCATTCGCAGCTGGACATGATATACAGTCCATTTCACATTCAAGATACGTCTACAATAGATGGGTTCTTAAGCAAAAAGTAGCACTTATCTAGTTAAATAACCAGATACAGATAAATGATCAGTGGGGTAGCGCTGAAGCGAGTTCACACGCCCTAGAAGCTCATCTATACGGTGACCTTGACCTTGCGGACGCAGACTCCGCAGTGAACGGGTTGGATTTTATACAAAATATTTTTTTGCTAAATAATTGCATAGATCTTTTTCCTTTCGTTCCGTTTCTTCAATATTTGTGATTAATTAATAGAAGCTTACATGTTTTCATTTTCAGGATTTATATTTTTTTTATGTTAAGATCGGTTTTTTTTTTATTATAAATCTTTATTTTAACAAAGTCCATATTTTTATTTCGTCTTGTTTGTCTATATATATCAATTTTATAAAACAAAGACGAGCAAATTCTCACGCACCTCCTAACTTTTTTCCTTTGCCTTTACGTTTTTCCACTAGATATCTTACAAAATTTAAATTACGCACAGCAAAAAAATTCACCCCGTGTACTTATTTCCCACGCATTCAAAATCCCACGGTCACGTCGCATGCAAGAGACAACCACTGTGCAAAAATCGCAAATAATTGTAAATTCAACCTTAAAATAACGCCGTAAAGATTTACTAAAAACCTGGTAGGCGCAAAATAAAATTTGTAAAATTTTAACAGAAATTCTCACGGCATTTTTAGTGGGAGCAGAAAAGGAGCGTTTAGACTAGTCTCTATATATAGTGGGGCTGTACATTTTGTTACACATTTGGTCGTCGCTCGTCGCAGGTACACGATAGGTCGTTTTATTAAGAGGTTACGTCACGGGCCGTTTGAAGGGTAGGTCACGTGCTGTGACGTGTAAATAGGCTTTTGTTTCGCTAGACATTGTTTAGATTTTTTGTGTTTTTTTTTTGGAATTATGAGATTGCTGGGGTTTATTTTTTTGTGTTTTGGCCTTACTTCGTGCTGATTTTTGTGTTTTGTGTTTCTTTTAAAGAGTGAAAATAGCTTTAGGGATTACTTCTGAAGACGAAGGGGAAAGTCTTTGTTGTCTTCAATTCGCCGTGAGTTCTCATTGGTTATTATCATCTAACAAGCCTTCGCGGCTTCGCCCGCGTTGAGGTCGGAAATTATCCCCGGGAACGTAGGCACTAGCGGGATAAAAAGTGGCCTATGTCACTCCTCGGCCTATATATTATCTCTATACAAGATATCATGACGACGCTTTGTTGCTGCGTGAAAGAAGGACAAACCAACAGACACACTTTCGCATTCATAATAGGTATAATTGTAGGGATAGGAATTAGCCGAAAGATGACCACCGCTGAACAAAAGTCGCCTCCAAGCGTCACTACAACGACCAGCCTGCCAATTATGTACCGATATCACCGCGAGAATTGCCAATTTGTTTGCGAACGTTCGAGGGAGAATGTCACGGTGAGATACTACCTCGAACGTTCGCAAGCAAATTGGCAGTTCTCGCGGTGATATCAGGCGGCGTGTCGGTACAGAATGGACAAGTAGTTCTGCACTGCCCGCTATGAATTCTGCGTATTATTGACTTAGCTTTTTAAGAGTGCCAGTTTTTCGCGATCTTATTTCTCTGAAGATCGTAATGAGACATTAATTGTAGTCTCAGATCATAGAAACAAGGAGATGTGCTAAGGCGCTATCGAGCTTGATGCCTGATCTTGAGCAAATTGCTCATATTAAAAACGTACGCGCTGGCGACGAACCAAACACGATTGATGGTACAAATACAGTGTTTTAGTTTAGTGCTAGTGTTGAGTGACGATAAACAGTGTTAGATTGAGGGTGTGCGGAATGTTCAATGCGTGGGAGATCTTTTTATTCACAAGGAGCGCTTAATTATGCGCGTAATTGTGTCGAAAAGTGTACCAAAAGTGGCATCAGTTGTTCCCGTACTAATTTGCTATGATGGCATATCTCTTTGTTTCTATGATCTGTGATTGTAGTGTTTCATGGGCGTGTTATGTCTTGCAATCAATGTAATGCAGCTTTAAAGCCTAATGCGGGCTGCTTTTTGTAGGTGGTGGCCGATTTTTATCCAACATCAGCCGACTGATGTCTGCACTACAGGGGGGTGATTCTCGCGGGTTCGATATTGATATCGCCTTCGATATATATTGCAACAACTGTCAAAATCCCTACAATTTTGACATTTGTATATCAATATCGAACCCGCGAGAATCACCCCCCAGGCATCTGCGTTAGCGCGTGTCGCTATGATTGTTTCGATATACCTATCACCCGACGAAAAACGGATCAGATCGGCAAGAATCGGTCATAATAATTGCACAGTTTTGTAGGTCCGATTTTTCTCTCTCTTACTTCGAACTTTAGTATTAAAACACGTTAAAAAAAACCGGCCAAGTGCGAGTCGTACTCGCGCACCAAGGGTTCCGTATCATTTTTGGACGTATAAAGTGAAAAAATCCGGACCGCATAACTAAGTTTGTTTGTGAAGGAATTTTGATGATTTTGAAAAACTGTACTATTTAGGAACATCGTTTTATTTTTGGTGCCATATTTTGGTCAATTCCTATCAACTCTAATTATTTCAGATTTTTCGCCCCACAAACTTCGGATAATGGTATTTTTTTGGTAATTTTTCATCATATGTCGAAAACTGTGAGACTTAAAATAAAATAAAAATATAATTTGAAATGTGCAGATCAAGCCCTTTCATACGATATGTCACTTAACCTTGAAACCCCACTTTGAAATTTCGGACCCCCACTCCGGCCCCTTTTGCAATAAAAATAAAAATATTTTTGGACTTTTTTCATTTGCAATAAAGTTGAACAAGCATTCTTTATAACTGTTCCAAATTTCAAGTCGATAGCTTTAGTAGTTGCTGAAATAAGCAGGTGTGACAGACAGACAGACGAAGTCGCACCATAAGGGTTCCTTTTTTACCATTTTGGTACGGAACCCTAATTAAGAAGAATATCCCTGGCTACTGGCGCCGTTAAGAGTATAACAGTTTATTTAATATTATCTACAACGAAAATAAAGCGTTTAGTCGGATAATGCCTAATACTAAAAGAAAAGTAAACACTAACTTAGATTAACGAGTTCACTCTCAGCTTCAAAAATGTAATGAAAGTCTATTTATTTAGTTATTTATACGGCACGGCTCGGATCAGAACATTCATCACTTTTAAATGTGGGCGAGTATGAACTCTTTGGAATACATATTACAATTTCTTTTTGCTTTTAAATAGTAGATAAATACCTACCTATTACGAATTCAGAGGAAAATCTAAACGACGTCTAGGTATTTACAGAATGACAGATTTTGTGTACATACCTACTTAGGTACATATTTATCTGATAAATAAGGCTGTGTCCCCAATAGGCAAACTGTGAGCGGCCGACTGAGTTTGCGGCGCGGCATATCGGTTTAGTTTGAAATGGAGTGTCCACAGTTTGCTAGTTTGCTACTGCAATTTGTTAGCGCAAACTCAGTCGGCCGCTCACAGTTTGCCTATTGGGGACACAGCCTAAGTCTATGGAAAAATTGTAGTGTACATAATTCGACTCCGAAACTATTATGGATTATTGATTACCGTTCGCGAGTTTGTGCAGTTTGTGAAATTCAGTGTCCGGGCTCAAAATTGCTAGATGGAATAACACTTTGCGCAACCAGAGAATCAAACTCAGACTCCCACGCTCAGAATTCACATGTTCGAGCACTAGACCTGCAGCCGAGCACTCGTTAATAATATTCTATCTCAAATAAGCCTGCAAAATTATTACGAAAGCTAATTGCTATAATATTTCACAAGTAACATCGTATTTTTTCACCGTCCCAACTTAATACTCAATTTTCCCGTCCATGTTCACTGTCACGATCTGGGTAATTTCAATACCGGTAAAAAGTACCGGTAAAAATACGGTAAAATACCGATAAAATAAAAATAAGCAAACTGTCGCGACGACGCGCGACGCTGTTTGCTGTGTACTCTGCTCTCGTGCTGTGTGATTGCAGAAGAAAATATTGCCACAGCATAATGAAAGCGTGTAATAGATTTTTACTTTAAAGGAATTTGTGATACTTGTTATGGCGTAAGTTTGGCACTGTTATAGTTTTTGCTTACCGCTATAGAAAACACATGAGAAATGTAGGTATATGACTTATGTACTAAGCTTTTGACCGCAGTTTGTTTGTTTGAACGCGCTAATCCCTGGAACTACTTGTCGGATACTACTACTTCGAAAATTCTTTTTGAATATGATAGTCAGATTCATGAGGAATAGTTTAGGCAATTTAACATTACGCTACAACCCTTAGGAGTTGAGCAACGGGGGTGAAACAGCGGAAAGCAGCTAGTAATATGTTAAAATGGTAAAGTATACATGTATGAGGTAATCTCAGAAACTACTGATCCGATTCTGTAAATTCTTTCACTAATAAGTAGCTACCTACATCGTCCCCAAAAGCTATGCTACTTTTTATCCCGAAAAAATGTGGCCAATTTTCCTGTGGTTTGGACAAATTCGCGGGAAAAGTGCTATTTAGAAAAGTAAACAAAGTATGAGTAAGTACCATTTCTTTACCCCAAAGTCAATTTTAATAAAAGTCTCAAACTGAACTTGAGACAATACTAAAGTGGAAAAGTTGAAAAGTGTTGTACAATATTCATTATCTTGATAATATCACTCCAAAATTCCAATCAGTTTAGATTGCTGTGTTAATTTAAAACCAGTTTCACCTTTGTTTAGGGTGACAATGATACTGTTTTGTTTTGGATTAGGTCTACTTTACATCAGAAGACCAATTCTGTTAATTAAAATGTTCAAAATATATAGTTTTGATGTAGTCTCAGTGTCATTGGTGTTTTCCTAACAAACAACGTCAAACGTGATATCGCAACGAGATTGAAATTTTACCAAAAGTTAGTTAAGACAAATAAATAACAAAAATTGGTATTCTTGTGCTTAAATAAACAACAAAACGAGCAAGCAGAATACCATTGTTTTTTGCGAAAGGCCGAAAATGAGGCATAAACTGACGAAAATTATAGACTCTCCGATGGAAAAGCGCAGATGCTCATGACCTGGGCTAGGGTTTCACTGGACCATAATAATATTATGTATTTAGAGGTTTAAAATAAATTCTTTTTATACACAATTATTTTGTCAAACTACTAATAATAAAAGCGTTATAGAAGTATAAAGAAAGTATTAATTCAGATACATTCATTCACCCTGTATAAAATTAAAACCAGCACCAATCCAACCATTTAGCAACCGATAACCCATCGGATCGGTCATATTATAAAAGAACTGGATATACATATACCTATGTCTTTTGAAAAATTGGTACAATATTTGGCCACCCTACATTCAGAAGGACTTCCAAAAGACAGAGAGCTTTTTCAATAACGCACAGAGGGTCCATAAATTAGGGTATCCAAGAAAATCCACTCAAAAAGAAAAGTGAATTCCGTCACTCTCTGCATTGATTAAAGTTGAAGGACTCATCCAGCTTAATGATAATTTAAATGATAAATCATTTAAAATAAAAGTGGTACCAAAATGATTTTTATCTGATTTAGGCAAAATAAATTTAAATAAATTGCAAAATCGAAAAGTGTACGCCTCATAACGCTCATTATTAATCATAATTAAATAGTAAAAGTTTAGACAGTGAATCAAGGAGAAAATCGTGCCTACCTACTTCCTATTAAAAAATACGACACCCTAAAAATACTATTTTTTTTATAAAATAAAGGTATAAAAATTGTTTTTCCAAAGTTATCATAGTAAAGTTAAAGTTACTTTTTGTACGGGATTTCGTACAACATAATTCATAGAACGAGTTTCTTGGGCTAAAAATATTTATAAATAAAAACCGGGCAAGAGCGCGTCGGACCACGCTCAGTCTAGGGTTCCGTAGCAAGAAGTATTTCAGTCTTCCGACCGCAAATATAAGTTTGTATTTCATAATATTATTATGAAATACGTTATTTTTGCGGTTGTCAAAACTGAAAACTAAAAATAGTGAAACTTTTAAAAAGTTATTAACGTATCATATATCGTAATCATATATAATAATAATGTAATAATATATAACACACAAATAATAAAGTAATAGTAAGTAGGTACCTAATAATGTAAACATAAAAATTTGCACGCTTGCTTGCAGGCAGAATACAGTGACATTTAGGCTATAAGACCTTACCTTAATATTAATAATGTATTTCTAGCAAATAAACGTTTGATTTGATTTGATTTGATATCTTGTTCAAACCAATTTTAATCGAGAGTATTTATTAGATGCCATAAGCTTTAAGATTATCTTATTTATGCGTACCTACTGATGAGAGTGTATAAGTAACAGAGATTTAAAGAGAGAATGAATTGATAAGACCACGCGTAACGCATATTTCGCGTTATGAGGCGTGCAATATATCCAGTGGTATGAGAGATACAAAGTAGTAAGATTGCGCGTATTCACAACGAGTTGGGGTCTGGGGTTGAATAAAAGAGCTTTTCGAGTGACAAAACCTAAATACTTCCATGTCATTCTGAAAAGTTAGGCCTACCAAGCTTGCCGACTGGTTAATGGCCGTTTTAAATAATGTGTCTATCCGTCGTTTTGCTTACTATAGATGGAATTCTGACATTACTTTTAAATAACTCATATAGTAAGAGATCAAGCCGATCAATAGATTATTGAAAACGACCATAAATATAACCTATAACCACTGTACAATCCATTCTATAATCGCCCGATCACGAGACGAACATCATCTCGCAATTTGAGTAAGTTATCAGTAAAAATCTCGATAAGATCATTCACTACCAAAAGCAGGTCTAATAGAAGCTACTCTTAGCTAAAGCTTTATTATTCGTTTCTTACTTTAATATAAATAAATTCGTATCTACTGCCTACTGTACATTCTTATTTAGTACAAAAATATTACAACAATGAAGCGCGAATTGTGTCCCTATCTTTGTCAAAGAGTATTATTCAAATCCAACGTTGGTACGAAAGAAAATGTCCAATAAAAATGCAAAGAGAACGCCACCTATTCTCTCTTCTTTACTAACTAAATAGCTGTGGTAGGGATTCGGTCTCACCGAAAGCGATGAATTTTTAAGATATCTGAAAAGAGGTGCATTAGTATTTTTAAGTATATTGCATAAAAAATTGTTGCAAATGTTTTTTTAGTAAAAACGTTTTTAGATAGTCAGAAGTCTAAAAGTCGCTGATGCTGCTAACGAGCGCGTTATAAACTAGTTATAGTAAACGAGTTATAGTACCGCGGTTTTTTTCAGTTTGTTTAAGTTTCAAGCAACGCTGAAGAGCCATTATCTACGCTCGTCAGATTTCAAAACCGCAGTTTAGATGTTGCAGGCTTTACTAGTATGCCAGTAGACCACAATAAAGCACACTCGGCCCATCGTACACCGGGTTAAAATTTCAAAAACTATTTGTGACGCATATCGTTCTGTATTGTTTGTTGTTTGATGAATGTATTCCGACTGTCTGATTCTGAATGTATTCTGTATGTTGACTGCGCTGGGGCAGAACGGAGTCGCTCCGGATTAAATAATAATATTCGGCCATACTTAGTTGGACATTTAATTGCCAACAGAAAACAACTAAGTGGGCTACTGATTATACATACCGCATGTAACAAAAACCCTGTTGTTCCCCAAAAGGTACAAGTTTTACTATCGGACCAAACCCGAAATCGCGAAAAAAAATCAGCTGCTCCATACATTTTGTTGAGTTATGTGAACATAAATGTATAGAACAGCTGGTTTTTTTTCACGATTTCAAGGTGGGTCCCATAGTAAAAGTCGTTCATAATGATGAGTATAATGTCTCCTTTTGGGGAACAACAGGCTTTTTGTTACATGTTGTTTTTGTTACTTAAGAAATAAGGGTCGTTACAGTTTTAATTTTACTACGACTAAATATGTTTAAAAAATCGCTGACAGTATCGCCTCGTCCCATTCGCATCAGTTCTCCGGCTTTTCCAATTCTATTGGCGATCCAAGTGGCGCGGTAATTGCGTTGCGAGTGTTGCGACACTACTTACAGGAGTTCGTTATACTAAATATCTTTCACACCTTTGTTTACTTATTGTAGCTTTCTAGTCATGTATAGGAATTGGAATGCTTTGCATTTAGTAGCGCTTTAATCTGTGTGTACGGTTTTTAAGGTTCCGTAGTGAAATTCGGAATAGTTTCGCCATGTCTGTCTGTGTGTATCTCCGATGATAGAAACAAGGAGATATGCCATCATAGCAAATTAGTACGGGAACAACTGATGCCACTTTTAGTACATTTTTCGACACAATTACGCGCATAATGAAGCGCTCCTTGTGAATAAAAAGATCTCCCACGCATTAAACATTGCACACCCTCAATCTAACACTGTTAATCGTCTAACTGTACCACTATGGCATAAGGAACTCATCTTTGGATCTTCTTACTTCATACTTAAGTGATAGGATTCAGAAGGTGGATGTTAATGGTAAAAGATCACCCGGGTCTGTAGTAACAATGGGAGTACCACAGGGCTCAATTCTTGGCCCTTTTTTGTTTCTTATTTATATAAATGACTTACCCTTCCTTATAAGGGACAATCATGAGATAGTACTGTTTGCAGATGACACTTCACTTTTGTTTAAACTTAAACGTCAGCAGCTGGTTACTGACGATGTAAATAGCGCTATCTCAAAAATAGTGCACTGGTTCAATGTTAATAACTTACTTTTGAATGAAAAGAAAACTAAATGTATAAAGTTTACGACACCTAACGTTAGACAGGTGAAAACTAGTGTACTAGTGAAGGGTGAGGAGCTGAATCTTGTGGATACCACAGTGTTCTTAGGTATAACATTGGATGCTAAGCTTCAGTGGGGACCACACATAGATAAGTTGTCGAAAAAGCTTAGCTCTGCAGCATACGCCGTTAGAAAAATTCGCGATTTAACTGATCTTGAGACTGCCCATTTAGTATACTTCAGTTATTTTTATAGTGTCATGTCGTACGGTATTCTGTTGTGGGGACATGCCGCCGACATACAGACTGTTTTTGTTTTGCAGAAAAGAGCTATTCGATCAATTTATAAGTTAAGTCCCAGACATTCACTCAGAGAGAAATTTAAAGATATTAATATAATGACTGTTCCATCTCAGTACATTTATGAAAATCTATTGTATGCACATAAAAATATTAATCTCTTTACTAAATATAGTGATATTCATAATATTAATACTAGAAACAAACATAGACTTGTTGTTCCTGCCACGAGGCTCCAGAAAATAAGTGGCACATTTAAATGCCAAAGTATACGCTTTTACAATAAAATCCCTAGCCATATTCAAAAATTAAGCCTTAATAAATTCAAATCATTAATAAAGCGAAAACTTTGTCATAAAGCTTTTTATAGTGTTAAAGATTATATGGAGGACAAAAAGGCTTGGGATTGAGCTGTTCCAATACATACATGGGCCAATACTACTATTGACATAACCACTAAATTATTGCTCTTTTATTTGATTTTATAATTTTTTCTATATACACTTTGACATTGAATGTTTCCTTTTGAAACAATTTATATACAAAATGACATTGAATGTGATAATAATGATAATATATTGATTATAATTATTGTAAATGTGAGTACTATGTGGGTTATTATGTTACTGTTATAGATCTCAAGTTCAGTCTGAAAGTTTGAGTACTTTAGGGGGCCTACCCAAATGTCCTCTCTGATGGTAATGTTCGTCGGGTCGTTGAGCTCCCTAAGTCTGGGTTGAGCTACCACGATACCCGGCACATGCGTGCACAGTTAGGTCAGGTCCACTCAAATCTGTATGGCTCTTTCCTCTAAAGGGCATTTCAGACTAACCTGCATGGTTCTTACACAATTTATCTTAATTGTCTGGACTTTAAAAGAGACATCAACCTTTGAGTTTGTTTCGGTGTTTCTTCACAAAGGTAGTCATATAGGAAACACCGAACTCATCTAGCTTAAAAAAATGTTTTGACGTGTAAAAGTGTTATTTTTAACCTATTTACAAAATAAATATCATTTATCATTTATCATTTATCATTTGTCACTCAACACTAGAACTAAACTAAAACACTGTATTTATACCATCGATCGTGTTCGGTTCGTCGCCAGCGCGTACTTTTCTAATTTAAATCTTTCTTTTAAGCGCCTGAAATAAATTGATTAGCAAAGATAAGATTTTCTGCAATTCTTCGTGATACTTAACATAATGGCAGTCACGCTTATCGTCAATACCTCAGATCATTTTATATACGGTCAATGTGACCGTATCAAAGCGTCAATTTTAGTAGCGCCTTGGCACATCTTGTAGAAACAAGGGAGATGTGCCAAGGCGCTACTAAAATTGACGCTTTGATACGGTCACATTGACCATATATAAAATGTACACGCTGGCGACGAACCGAACACGATCGATGATATAAATACAGTGTTTTAGTTTAGTGCTAGTGTTGAGTGACGATTAACAGTGTTAGATTGAGGGTGTGTGGAATGTTTAATGCGTGGGAGATCTTTATATTCACGAGGGGCGCTTGTAATTGTGTTGAAAAATGTACTAAAAGACGCGACAGTTGTTCCCGTACTAATTTGCTATGATGGCATATCTCCTTGTTTCTATGATCTGAGGTCAATACCTAGTCGTAACAAGTGAGAGTAGGGTCTACAAAATCTAAGTTTGTAATAGCACAAATTACCGATTTTCGGATTTTTTACTTTTACCTGTGCTGTGACTCTGCGAGACCTTGCTTCTTGCCAAATTTCATGATTTCAGGTCAACGGGAAGTAGGTAAGTACCCTACAGGTTCTTATTAGTGAGTAAAGTGAGTTTGCGAGTATCAAAATATGTTATAGCGTATGTTAGCGTATATCTGTTGATTGCATCGACTTAGAAGCTTATTTTTTTACGCCTTCAAGGGGCCGTATACTTTATGACCGTATATGATATTAATTTCAACTTCATAACTTTAGCCATTCCTAAGAAAAAGGGGCTTGATAGACGGACAAACAACAAAGTGATCCTACAAAGGGCTCGTTTTATGCTTTTGAGGTACGGAACCCTAAGGAGGACACTCCCAATTCATGACTAAAAGTAACGTATATAATCAGTATTCAATTGATTGTTTTAACTAATCAGTGTTTTAATTGACGTCAAGGTAGACTTAAACGGCCGTACCACAAAAAAAGAATCATCTGTTCAACACACGTTCAACACGAATGCTACTAAAAATAATAGGCAATTGTTTTAGCACTAACTTGTCTAAAACAAGTGTGTATTATTTTTGGTAACATTCGCGTTTAACGTGTGTCTATCTTTTTTGTGGTAAGGCCGAAAATGTTTCTTAAGGAGGTATGTATAACTAGAGTAATTATAGAAATAAAAATATCAACTCTAAAAAATCAAAATAACAAATTTTAAGTTAATAAAAGGTTAGGTCCCACCGAGATTTGAACTCGGATCGTTGGATTCAGAGTCCAAAGTGCTAACCATTACACCATGGGACCGCTGTGCGAGAAATTGAAACAAGCGCCCTTATGCCACGCGAAACGTAGTACGCATGACTTGCCCGTCATCTCTTTTATACACGAACAGCCATCTCTTTTCCACAACGTACTATCTATCACCTTTCCATGTTGAAGGTGTTCTATGAATAGAACGGATGTTCTAGACTTGTAATTAACAAGTACTTAGGTACAGATACTACTACAATTGATATTAAGGGAAGTAAACATGTTAGATTATAAATAGTAGATTCTGTTGGCTTTGTTAGAGCAAAATGCACTTTCATGAAGATTTTATACCTATAAATATACATCCCTTTATAAAATACCCGTTATTGTAGGAATGCCCCGACTGTATTAAATATTTTAAAGTTATTCAGCTCTGAAACTTAATTTTATTAATTAATAAGGAATACGCTAAATAAAGCTTCCTGCGAGACAGCCGGCCTAGCATGACCACGATAGAAACGGGTTTTGTCTACATAGAAATAGACAAAGTGACAGATTGTAGAAACATTTCTACGTTTTATGAATGAAATCTGTCACTTTGTCTATTTCTATGTAGACAAAACCCGTTTCTATCGTGGTCATGCTAGGCCGGCAGGTCTAGGCTAGTGTAGAAAGTCTTTGAAAATGTGTACATTAAGTGTATTCATAAGAAAACAATGTTTTAGTTATTACTTTACTGTTTTTTTTTGTTTTCTTTTAATAAAATTTATTCTTATGTTATTCAGTAGATAATAACAATTGAATAGGATTAATGATGTGCCTTTTCTTTTACTCAAAACATAGAGCCCGTCATTTTTATTTTTACATTATTAGTTATTATGTTTGCTCAACTGGATTTGTTTGTTAGAAATATGGACGTACCTAGGTGCCTATATAGTTTAATCACAATAACTAGGTACAAATTAACAATTTGAGAATTTTTAATAGAAACAAGTTTAATTAAACGGATTAAATCGCGTGTATTATTGATTACGCGACCACAAACGTTGCAAAGTGTTCGAAAAGTCAGGAAAAATCAATAACACACCTGATTTAAGTAATCCGTTTAAACTTGTTTTGATTTATTTGCGAGTGTCAAAATATGCGGCAATTATTACGTTAACATATAAGCTTAATTTTTACAGCTCTATGGTCCCTTAAACCTAAGTACCTATTTGATCGTAATTTCATCTTGGTACTTCCACGCGTTCCTGAGAAAAGGGGTCGTAACAGACGGGCAGATTCTTAAAAGGGTTGTTTATCTTTTTGAGGTACGGAACACTAAAAATCATTTTTAAAATTAAAATTAGGTACCTATCATTTTTCAAACTAGGTACCACTATCACCTACAACCTGTATCCTCTGAAAGGATCATTAGCTAAGCCATCAGCACGTGCAATACCAATTTGTACCCTAGAAAATGCATCTACCCACTTAATGTAAGGCGATTAACAGGATTCCAGAGAACGTTGCCTGAACTTTAATTCCATTATAGGTTTTTGTTTTAACTTTCTAGTGCTCTTACGAAGTAATGGTTCTGCACATTTATTTTAAAGGACTTTGAAGTTCAATTCTGGATTTCTTTAAAAGTTGTCTGGAAACTGCCTGTTTTAGAATTGTACGTAATTTTATTTTAATTAAAGGCAGTTTGACTGGCTCGTTGGTCTAGTGATTGTAGGCGCGACTGAGCCCGCGTGGTTATGGCCTCTCTCGCCTAAAGAGGCCTGATTCCCATTAGTAGGAATATTTATAGACTGTGTGGAAGTTACACCACATAGGTACACTTACCGACAAACAACTTGAATATTGACCTTGACTGCGCAATAGTCAATTTTATGCATTTTGTCCTCAGATCATAGAAACAAAACTTTGACCCTAAAGTTCATAGCTCATTAGAGCCACCCGGCACCCGACTAGCACCACCTCGTGCTCGGTGTCCACTCGTTGTCGACAGGTGGTCCACGGTTGGACGCCGTGTATCAACCAGTGAACTGAACCACTCGCGGACATCGCGCGATCCATTTGGGACATACGCGTGCGAGCAACGGGTGGTCACTTAGTGGTCCACTCGCCGTTCGCTACGCTGCTTTTGTTTAAGTTGTTTGCCGGGTACTAGGTATACGCGTATGTGCTATTTTCGAAGTTCACTACACGTAAAGCACATTAAACCTCTTCAACCTTCGGCAAACAAAATTACAAATTCCCAATACAGTGTTTCCAATGCAGGCTACAAACGAGGTGGAATTAATCACCCCACGACTCGGTACTCGCTTTGTCGTTCAACTTAACCGCAAATTGATTGCAACCGATTGCCATTAATTCGAACAATTAACGTTTAGTTTGTCACACCGACGTGTAATAACCATCTCTCCTTAATTCTCTAGGGTGGATTTAAGCATAGTATATCTGGACGTCTTTAGCTGTTAATAGTGCTTGGAATAGCGTTTGCGGTTTGAGATACTGATGCTGGCTAATGGTAGGCAGACAGCTAGTCGGTTAGATTAGATGGAGCGACAAGCTGCGGGTAACCTATCGCTCCCGGCCGTGGTTTAATCCATGGTTGGCAGCGAATGCGCTTGGGGTGCCGTCGCCTTCTTGTGCAAGGAGGTGATGGATGCCAAGGAGGCAGCGGAAAGGAAGAGCGACGCGTTTAAATGGTTCAATCAGAGATCCTTGAATATGTACTGAGGACGCCCACCAGATAAGTTTAGTTTGTAATATCTAACAACTCCGGTCTTTCGACTCACCCTCGTGCCTTTTCAGACTTTTTCCATCGAAAAAACTGGACAAGTGTGAAGTGACATTTAATCGATGTGTTTTTTGTATCTCGTCATTTCAAAAACAATTTCAGTCATAATTTTATTTTTTCGTTTTGGTTTCGATGGTAATTTTTGGATATTATTTTTTCATGAATTTCTAATGATGGTGTCGCGTAGTCTGAAACAGAGTATAATAATTTCATGCGCAAAATGACTACTTTAAAATTAAACTACAGTTAAGTATTACGATACGGTGGAAAAAATAAACTGGCAGTTGGATCAGTCCGCTTCTAGACAGAAATTCTATTCTATTGTAGTTTAAGGACTTGTGCAATTTAAATGTTCAACAAAGAACAGCTACTGGACTTTATGCTTTATTTGAGTTCGTGTGTTTAATTGGATTTAAATGCTTTCATTGTTTGCAAGGCATGTGTAGCAGCCGTAACAGGATAATAAAAAAAAAGGAATGTGAATATCATCACTGCAAAAGTCTGGATATTGTGAAAGAAATTTCGTATTATCCAATCCAAGTAGTTTTCGTTAGTTGTCTAATTCACCAAGGGCCGTAAGATTAATCGTAGTTTAAACCACAGAAGAGAGTTTAATCTCCTGTCTTTGATTGTTTCTTTGGATTTTTGTATTAGAAACCAATCGAAGACGGGAGATTAAACTCTCTTCCGTGGTTAAACTACGATTGATCTTACGGCTCTAATTAAAACTTGAATGCCTGTGTCAGTACACAGGCATTCAAGTGTCAAAATCAATCATTTTTTGTCTAGAAAGTGTAACAGTACCGCGTCGAAGCACAGCGAAGACCAATAAATTAATCTATGAGCATCGCCATGTAGGTAAGTGTTTTTGGAAACAGATAAGCGATTTGTCAAATGTATTTAATCAACATCAAAGTAAATAATGATTGTTTTTAGTTTCTAAAGTGTTTTATCAATAAAAACTTGCTAATATTGTTATTTAATAACCATAGATACGTAACCCGCGATCTAAAATGGCGACAAAAAAGTAAGGTAATTGCCCACCATTCATTTAATCTTGCAACATTTTGCGAAAAAAAAAACCTACTAAACAAGAGGTAGGTATGCTAAGTAAGGCATTCGTTTTCTTTCCCTTTTTTGCACATATGCACTGATATGTAGCTATTTCGCTATTTAAAGTATTTGCGCCATTTTTAAGTACAGTGATGTTGGTGACGTCTATATATAATACGTCATTGTATAATACACCTTTATGATAAAGGATAATTGGCTACTTTATGATAGACCTCCTATTTAGTTACTAAACTCCGACAAAGTCGTCTAGACTTTTGCTGTTGACTGTTCCAATACAGTAATATAACAATTAATACAATAGGTTCCAACCCAATATCCTAAGCCGCAGCTAAAGGTATTACTTTTCTCTCAAACAAAGCTGTAAGTTTCCCTGAAAACAATTTCAGAAAATGTTTGCCGACTCCACCCAATTCTCTCAATTTCTCATTACAACTTCGCTTTACCATAATGACGCGGGACCCTCTGAAGGAAACTTATTTTTATCATTTGGTACCAAAAAGTTTGAATGTTTCCCGTCCGAAACCATAAGTCCCATATTATAGGAGTTTCAGCTCGCTTCAGGAACAAACAAGGCATATGACAGAAAGGTACAAAAGGACTACTTCTTCTGTTGAGGTTCACATGCAGATCGTTGGCAATTTGCTTATACCTAATTACCTATACTATATAAGGTCCTACCCTTCATACTCGAAATATTTTAAGAGGTATATCTGTAGGTGGTAAAGATGCCATACAAACGAAAAAAATATTTATCAGAGTAATTTTTTTTTTAATTAAATTTATTTAAAATTAATTATTTCACACACATAAAAATATTATTTTCAACATCCATTACGCTAGTTGTTACGTACCTTACTATTAATATTAGAAACAAGCGTAATGGATGTCGTAAATAGTATTTTTATGTGTCAAATAATTTATTTAAAATAATTTTATTTATTTATAAAAAAAAAAAATACTCAGATCAATTTTTTTTTCGTTTGTATGGCATCTTTACCACCTATAGATGTGCCTCTTAAAATATTTCGAGGATGAAGGGTAGGACCCTATATATAGGGTTCCGTACCTACCTCAAAAGGAAAAATAGACCCCATAAAAGAGCACTTTGTCGTCCGTCTGTCCGAGGCCAGACCCTTAACAGGTGGAATATTTTATTTTATTTAGCTAGCTGTTGGTGTGTGTACCCCATTTTGAGAAAACATGTCCTAAAATATCGGTGCATTCAAGAGCGTTACAAATTGGGTGTTCTTTCCCTATCTTCGGGCACAAAAGTACAAAGATAATCAATGTTTGTTTTAATAGTGTCTCTAAGTTAAAATCTCTTTTCTCCATTGTAGGTACTTACCTAATCACAAAGTAAGCTGAATAATGTGGTACAGTATGAAACGGTCACCTGTCGTCAACAGAAGACTCATAATGGAGTTATAGAAACCAGTTTTATTTAACAAAGATTTTATATGTAAACATCCTCAAGTTAATCAATTAATATCTTTGTTAAAAAAATGGTATAACAGAGTTTAATAATATCTTCAATATTTACATGCTACAAAAGGCGGTTTCTTTCAAGTCAATCTCATTTACGCCTCCCCCACATTAGGCGTGCGCGTTCCTCCCGGCGTGTGAATGACGCAAACGTTCACGCACGGCGGCGTTCGCGTCGTTCACACGCAGGAGGAACGCGCACGCCCAATGTGGGGGAGGCGTAAATTTTGTTTTTTGTCGTGATTTCGAATACTAAATTTCCTCCTGCAATGCGTTCTTTGGTAATTGGTAATCCTGTCCTATATCTATTTGCATCATATAACCCCAATTTAGCCACTGACCTTAATTTAAATCAAGGTTAGTAATAAAAACAGAGTACAGACCTTGTCCTGCTAAAAGCAAACATTTTAAACTTTAAGATCAGAATATTTACATTTTAATAACACAAGAACAAAGGTATTGCTTAAGCAGCTTAGATAAAAACCCTTACTTACGCAGAACCACTATTTGCGAATGCTAATAAAAACACTTATTTTCAGACGCTTTCGAATTAAATAAAAGGAAATTTACGCTTCTACATTAATCTGTATTCCGCTAAGTCGGGCTATTAGTCTTTTCGCCACACTGTTCGAAAAAAGTCGGTACTTTAGTACCTATTAAAGGTTTTTGTCAATTCGACAGTCCAACTATCTGACGTGGTAGGTATGTTTAGATAAGTGTTTGCCGTTTCGATAGATTTTTGAATATCTTACGACAAGATCCTAACTTATTTCATGATCATTTTCGAACCTTTTGCGGGACAACTGATCAATTTACTGTAACATAAAATATCTGTAATCGTCAAGTAAGGGCCGTAAGATCAATCGTAGATTAAAACACGGAAGATCGTTTAATCTCCCGTCTTTGATTGTTTCCTAAACATGAAACAATAGGAAACAGTCGCGGCCCAAATGACAGTTGAATACTGACATAACGTTCACGAAATGCAGGAAATTTTACCCGACTTCGGCAGAACCAAGGGTTATGAATCTCACTAATTAAGCTGTATTCAGACTACGCTATACTATATAGTATAGCGTATGCTGTATAGTATAGCGCGCCATACAAAGCCACACTATAGTATAGCACAGTGTGAACGTGTCCATAACAAGGTATGGTGCGCGATATTGTCGTGCTATGAGCTATAATGCTATATAGTATAACGTAGTCTGAAGATAGCTTTATGTAATTGAAGTATAGCCGTGGTCAGATGCCAATTTGCCCTATAATGGGTGTCATTTAGTAACTTACTTAAGACATCAAGCAAGCGGCATTTTAATACGCCTTTACTCTGAAACTGTTTGTAAAAATGTATCCTGGTAATGCTTTTCTTTTTATTTTTAAGAGTCATCGTTTTGATATTAGTTTTTTGTTTTATTTTCACTAGGTTTAGAGAGATCAAATGAGGACGTTTGATCTCTCAAACCTAATATAAATCGACATAATCAGACATTAAAGTTACTGACTATCCCTAAAAACTCCCATCACATATACTATATATCCATTCGGTCTAAAGTCAGACTATTACTCTTTTCACCACAGAGTAGAAAAAGTCCCAACTAAGTGCTTTCAGTAAGTGGATTTGGCAGAAGCCGAGACTATCCGTACTGAATCATTTTATGCTGGAGCGAAGCGGTTGGAACTGGTTATATCCAGTTATTAAGTGCCCAAATTACATCGTTCAAACAGCTGGTAGATTTTCGTTGATTTATGGAACTTTCTGGAGCTATCGACGTATGTTTTAGTTGGCTTGGAGAGCTTTTCATGCTGCAAAGCGGAGCTTGTTTTTTTTACAACGTTCCGAACATTTACTTTTATTTATTCACTTTGATGGAAAATATATTTTAGTGATAGAAAATTCGATCAACAGAGTTAGATGGAAGAGACGACGCGTGGTAGAACTATATGACAAAATCGCACGTTAATCAAAACTCGAACGCAAAACGCTTTGCTCGTACGCCATTCATGGTAAATTTTTCCCCAAAAATATATCTAGATCGAATTCCATTTAATATACACAGAGTGGAAAATAATAAATGCAAATACCGTCTTACTACAAGTCCGGTGCGAGAAGATCATTTGCGTAATCCCCGGCGATTATGCGCAGTCGTCTTTGCACTTTGACACACCACCGTTATGACGTAGTCTCTGACCGGAGGATGCAGAAATCTACTATTTAGGGCCTGTACACACAAGAGTATAAGTGACGTAATAGATAGATCTTAATCAGACACAGACAGGATCAAAAACGCATCAAAAGGGTTCGGTAATCGCTGAGAAAAACATGTTACTTGTATGCAACGACAGGAATAATGACTATGTGGTGTGTCCTAAGATATTTAATAAAAGACCAACATCATCGACAGACAAAGATCCGAATATAATTGTAGGAATTGTAGCAAATCAAATTTGGGACCATTTAAGTTATACACAATCCAAACATAACTAAATACCGAACGACAGTAGCTCCAACTTCCCTCAAATTGTTTCCAACAACCGCATCTCCAATATTTGAAGTGGCCTCATGTATCATCGGCCTTAATTGTAGAGGCTTCATCGTACAGGCTTAGACCCCGGTGCCTCGCTTGCAAGGCATTAATAAAGCCTGGATTAATATTCCGTTCTGAACCATCTCAGAGGATTATATTGCAATCTTCTTACAGGAATAAAGATCGGTCAACTACGGCGGTTTAGTTGAAGGAAATATAATGGAAGGATTTGTCTTCTAGAGGTATATTTGAAAGAGTAATGTAAAATTTAATGAAGACTTATTATTATTATTGATTATTATATTTTGTTGTCAAGGCAGATCGGGAATCATGTAACTAGTCGTCAATAATGTCCCAATGGAACGCGTGTAAGATTGTGACTTGCTCAAAATTAAAACAACTTATTTGATACTAGCTGTTGCCCGCGACTTTGTCCGCGTAAAAATGGATGAAAAGTAGCCTATGTGTTTTTCCAGGATTCGCAGGTTACCTAGAAAGGTAACCTGCAAAACCTGGAAAAACGCTGAAACAAACATAAACACACCCACACACAAACTGTCTTATTTATAATATTAGTAGCATGAGTCCGACGCAAGAGCAGCTCAGGATAGAATCTAAAACTCCAAATCCAAGACACATGAGTGGAACCGTTAAAAGTTAATTAAGCACCACCCACAGTAGTAAACATACCTTTGTACAAAACACCTCTTTACGAAGCATGACACTAATCTCGCTGATTCAATTCATATTCCAGTAGTTTACAACATCCAAATTATCCTAAAGCATACAATGTACAAACGAGGTCGAAGAAACCTCGCCAAAATTCTCCTCATACATTTTAAGCTCCAGTTAATAATTTTCAATGAGGAGAAAATATAACATTTAAGCTCTTCATAAATTAAGTAACACTTCAAGTGGCCATATAAATCGTGGGGCCTGGTGCAGGCATGTCCGAGGCTATACCAAATATTCTCTAAATTGCTGGGATAACACGTTAGCTGAAGATGTGGAAATTCCTTCAATAGGTGGGATTAAAATTCATCTAAGGTAAGATAGTCTTAGATAAAAATGCATAAAGGTAAGTACATTAAGTCCTACTATTAGGCTACTGGGCTTGTGTGTGTATATTGAGTTTGTTTTTGGAACTGAGCAGCTCAGAATTCTTGCCCAGTCTATAGACTTTAAGAGTCATCCTTATAATAACCAACCGAGATCATTAGGTATTATGGTTGTTTTTATCTGTTCGCATGAGCAAAGATTAACCAGTTAATCTATGGGATCTCCAGAATCTCACAGAAGATTAAAACAAGCTTTCTATGGCAGGTCTTATACAGTCAAAGAATTCAAATATTTTAATCACATGCATTATGTAAAAGAGTTAAAAGCAAAAATGTTCTTTTCTACAAAGTATTCTACCCAGTTCTTTTATTTAAACAAAGTGACATAAATACAATTTAGCACATAACAAATGGATACAAAGTGTTTGTACGTTGAATAAGCCACAATAACTAAAGTATACCTATAAGAAGTGTGGCGGGTGCTTGAATGTGAAGCTATGGCCGATATCAAATATTTGTTGGCGATCCAGCCGTACAACGTGCAAGTACTACGATGGAAATAGGGTGGATGTTATTTTAAAAATTAGCTGTTCCCCGCGGTTTCAGCCCCGTTGGTCGGCTCCTAAGTGTTGAAGCATAATGTTTACCTGTACAGATTCCTCATGAATCTAGCTATCTCAAACAAAAAGAATTTTTCGAATCCGACTTGTAGTTCCAGAGATTAGCGCGTTCAAACAAACTCTTCAGCTTTATAATATTAGTGTAGATGTTATTCCCGTTCCTGTAATACCTATTTCTACAGATAACTTCCCTTGACAGCGAAATGTGCAAGCCTGGAAACGATGATTTAATGCTATCAATTATTTTGTCAAGTTAAACAAGACTAGTATGACAGCAGCGTCCATGATGCAAGTGGTCAATAATAATAATCATTAATTATTTTTTTACTACAGTCACAGATTTGTATCTTAAGATATTTCTAGAAATTACAGATAAAATAAAATTAGTATCTCTTCTAGTAGACTGTAAAGAATGCAGCATGAATGATTTTATCCGCTAATAATTATTTATACGTCCATGCTACGGAGTCTACTACCTTTTGGCACGTCAGAAAAAATGCGATCGCCAATCCAGCTGTCAAGCTTAATATTGATGGTACATCACGAGGTGAAATAGTATGATAAAGATAAAGATAAACATATACTTATTTGCAAAAACATGTGTACATAATAATACATAGTTAAGGTGCATAATTATAGATGTTATTTAATAGTTCGAATCAACATGTTTGACAATGGCTGGTATACAAATATGTTAATAATCATGAGTCATGACCAATCAAATCCAAATTCAAACTAACTAAACCAATATTTAATTTGCAGTGGAACATCCACACAAAACCAACATTGACGGCGCTCAGTATTCTGAAAATGTAAAACAAGCTGTTTGGTGTAAATGTTTCAGCGTTGAGCGAGGTGCGCCGCCGAATTTCACTTATTCACTCTTTTCCTAAAGGCTTGTGCATTTTGGTGCACAAAACTTTGATTAAGGACTTTGTAGGGAGGCAATTAAAACGGCTGCAGTAATTTCGGCCTTCACGCTTCATCTCTCGATCAATGGCCCTTACTGCTGCTGTAATTGTATGCGAATCGCGATATAATACTGAATTTATTATCACTTGTACTTTTTTAGGTTCCTGTATATGACAGAACCTCAGATCATAGAAACAAGAAGATAATTATGCCATTATAGCAAATTAGTATGGGAACCACTGTCGCCACTTTTATAGCAGTGTGCGACACAATTCAAAAGCTCCTTTGTGAATATAAGTAGAGACACACGCCCTCAATCTAACACTGTTATTCGTCACTCATCACTAAAACTAAACTAAAACACTGTATTTATATATTCGATCGCGTTCGGTTAGTCGGCAGCGTGATGCTTTAATTCTGATCAATGTGATCAGAATTATAGCGTCAAGCTCAATAGCGTCTTAGCACATCTCCCTTGTTTCTATGATCTGAGGAGTTACCGACCAAACGGACACAGTGTGGGTTTTGTATGTCTCGTCTTCGATTTTTTGGTTCTAAGACATACTGGTTTCCTCTCAATGTTTTCCTGCTCCGTTTTTAGGGTTCCGTACCTCAAAAGGAAAAACGGAACCCTTATAGGATCACTTTGTTGTCCGCCGTCAGTCACCGGACCATAAGTGGAGCCATCTGCTCATAGATGGCGCCATTGGAAGTATGCAGTAGCGCCATCTATGATCATATGTCGGAACCTTTAGGGCGCGAGGCATACTCGCACTTGTCCGGTTTTTTTTTACTTACATACACGACTTACGAATCCTAATTCGGGTCCGTTACCAACTGCCACCATTGCTCCAGTGCTACACTCATATCTTAGTGATATTGTGATAATACTAAAATTCTTTTGGTCGATGTTTCTTTGTCTCCGCTCCACGCTAGTGCGGCAGACAGGCAGCCTTAGGGTGATGTCGCACTAGCGTTATATTTGCCGCGTATACAACAATACATTATGCGTAATGCAACGCTTACATAGCGCATAAGTACATTGTGTTATACTAGGCAGGTAGTAAGCATACTACTACCATACAAGGTCACTAAAAAGGTGGGATTTAAATTAATAATAATCAAATTTTAAATAAAATTTACCAATAATTGCAGTTACGAGGTATCACATCTAGAGCGACGTCGTCAATATATGACTTCAGGATATACCGTAGTAGAGTAGGTATATCCTGAAGTAATCTATACTATCTATACTAATATAATATTATAAAGAGGAAAGTTTTTTTTAGTTTGTACCAAGTAGGCTCCAAAACTACTGGACCGATTTTAAAAATTCTACATTAGTACCAGTAGAAAGCTACATTATCACTGAGTAATATAGGCTACTTTTCATCCCGAAAAATGCACAGTTCCTGTGGGTCACGCGGACGAAGTCGCGGGCAAAGTGCTAGTAATGTACATTCTTTGCGGAAACAGTGTGCATACAACCTTACAGTTACGTGACTCAAGTAAACAGGCTTCACATAGCTGCCAAGATGAATGCCCCACAGTTATGAAATAATAATCCCGTTGCCTCCACTTTTATTTGTTTCACATTTTAGACATTTTTGTTCAGAGCACGAGTAAGGTAAAGTCAACAAGATATTGCGAATATTTAGCGTTAAAGAAAAGTAGGATCGTAACGTTATCGTAACGTATTTTTCGATACCTACCCTTCGTAAAACTCGATACGTTTATATGTAACCTAGTTACTCGTTTAGACCAAATTAATGTGGCGTTGTTAGAATTTCTATGCAAAAACAATGGACGGCGACGCGATAACGTTAAAGTACGATTTTAATAGTTACTTCCAGATTTAATTACCTTTATAATTGCAAGTTATTATCAAGTTTTATATTTATGCGCACAGAAACATCACACTGTATACAGAGTACACGATAAGTAAATAAATACTATTTTTTGCTGTTTTTTGCTGTCGATGTCGATAACAAGCAACTAATTTAAAAAAAAACCTATTGATGTATATTTTTGCGAATTTTTAAACATGTTAAAGCCATGTTATGCTTATCTTAAATCACACTAATATTATAAAGGCGAAAGTTTGTGTGTGTGTGTGTATGTTTGTTACTTCTTCACGCTGAAACGGCTGGACGGATTTGGATGAAATTTGGCACACAGATAGATTATAGTCTGGAATAACACATAGGCTACTTTTTATCCCGGAAAACGCGGGCGAAGCCGCAGGAGAAAGCTAGTATTTAATAACATTAAAACCATTGAAATCCATTGTCGTTATCGAAACGTACACATTGTCATGCAGTTGACCCGATACAGATAAGTAGAAATTATCAAAATTTTGATGTATGAAGCAATCATTTTGAATTGTTGATGTGAATTGGGTTATATAAGAAGTACGTAGACGTATGTTTTTTACCTAAAAATAAATTCTGTTTTTTATTTAATCATTTTCAAAAGTAAATTATGTTTGTTCGTTACAGCTTTATTTTGTGTTTTAGATTGTGTTTGCTGACGGTATCTTCGTTAGGCTTCAAACGAAGTGTCCGCAAACATGTTAATATTTAATCTTGATGCTTGTTGACGACAAAAATAAATTGACCTTTATGAAAATCGGAGCCAAAAAGCTTTTAGTTGAGTAAAAATAATCTTGATTTTCTTTTCAGAACTTTTTTGCTCTGCCTTTAGTAGACAAATGTAGCGTTTTGAAATATAATAATATATAAGTTGAATAACATAAAAAAATCAAAAATTTAAATTGACCACTAAAAATAAACTCGAAATTTTTCGTTTTCATTTATTGTTAATCTATCCGGTCGCACCTCTATTTCGCAAGCAGTCCATATAAAGTATATTTTATTTAAACCTCTCCTCTCCAAGTCTCCACGTCAAAAACTAGCTTTCAGACGACAATTTCGCAAATCATAGTTGCCGTTTGCAAGACAGAATTCGCAATAACAGTACAATTTTACTGAAACGAAAAATACAGTACTTTTTAGGGTTCCGTACCAAAATGGTAAAAAAGGAACCCTTATGATGCGACTTCGTCTGTCCGTCTGTCTGTCACACCTGCTTATTTCAGCAACTACTAATGCTATTGACTTGAAATTTGAAACAGTTATAAAAAATGCTTGTCCAATTTTATTGCAAAGGAAAAAAATAAAAAAAAAAATATATTTTCATTGCAACAGGGGCCGGAGTGGGGGTCCAAAATTTCAAAGAGGGGTTACTAGGTCAAGTGACATATCATATGAAAGGGCTTGATCTGCACATTTCAAAATATATTTTTATTTAATTTTATGTCTCACAGTTTTCGACATAATGATGAAAAATGTCTGAAAAAATACCATTCCCCCCCCCCCTTATCTCCGAAGTTTGCGGAGTGAAAAATCTGAAATAATTAGAGTTAATAGGAATTGACCCAAATATAGCACCAAAAATAAAACGATGTTCCTAACTAGTACAGTTTTTTCAAAATCATCAAAATTCTTCCACAAACAAACTTAGTTTTGCGGTCTGGTTTTTTTCACTTTATACGTCCAAAACTGATACGGAACCCTCGGTGCGCGAGTACGACTCGCACTTGGCCGGTTTTTTACCATCCTTCGCAGTTTTTAGAATTCCCTCTGCGTTAAGGATTGCATTTTTTATCAGCTACTCAAACAGGACGTAGGAGTGCACTGGCAACGTTACTGCGTTTTTTTAACAAACTTTTAGGGATCCTTACAGCGTGCGCAGTACGAATTTTTAATTACCAAACCAATTCTGGACTGCGTAGTTGAGTTTTTTGAACAGAATTGTTTTCACGGCTGATGATGTTCGGTAAGGTGTAAAGAGCTTGCGTGTTTGCTTTCTCTGAGTAATTTACGTAAATTCAATGGATGATGGATTCGGGTTGCCAGCGTAATTGGACCAAAAGTTATATTTTTTATTAATTTTCAGCCGACTGCCCCATAAGGAGATTGAGTGTTTAGTTGAGTCCATGTTTTTTGAGTGGATGTAAAGTGTATCTAATTATTTGGCAGGCTCTGTAGAGCCTAAACGGCTTGATAATTTTCAACAAACTAAAAGCTTTAAATTGAAACTGAAAAACTGAAAGCTTTCCTTCAATATGTCGCTTGTTTAACTCACCCATTAAATTGACAGTCAATATTACTTGCACTGCTGATCTCTCAATAGAAATAGCGCAAAGATATTATTAAACCTTGGTCCTAACAGTTCAGTCACTTTCTAAATAGGTACAATATTATGATGCAACGCGCAAGATGTGTTTCAATTAATTTTTCATTTTTTTAAATTAGTTCCATTTAAAATCTTCATGGTACCTATATTATCAAAACCGTTCATTTTTTGGTCAGCATGTTGAGAATACTGTGGCTTATTGTTTGGGTAAGAAAATTTATTTAATATTATTAATTAATAATACTTATCCCACTAAGGCGATTCGCACACTGCACCGCATCACGCAGTGTAGCGCGGGAATGCGTGTTCTTACGTTTTTTGCAAGTATCTATGTATAGAAAACACGCGTAGTGCAACACACTGAGAACGCCTTCATGCGCGGGGCCGTTGTTTCGTCGCCACCTCAGATCATAGAAACAAGGGAGATGTGCCAAGGCGCTACTAAAATTAACGCTTTGATACGGTCAAAAATGAACACGCTGGCGACGAACCGAACACGATCGATGATATAAATACAGTGTTTTAGTTTAGTGCTAGTGTTGAGTGACGATTAACAGTGTTAGATTGAGGGTGTGTGCAATGTTTATGCGTGGGAGATCTTTATATTCACGAGCGGCGCTTGTAATTGTGTTGAAAAATGTACTAAAAGTGGCGACAGTTGTTCCCGTACTAATTTGCTATGATGGCATATCTCCTTGTTTCTATGATCTGAGGTCGCCACGCACCCCGCAGCGTGATGCGGTGCAATGTGCGAAACGTCTAAATCATTATGAAATCAATGTCCTTTAATCATTACGGAGTGGCAGACGTTTATACGGTATATCCAAATTATGACAGTGTTACTCATATAAATCTTACGGTTTTTTTTATTTTCTTAATTAACAATCCATGGTACTTAAGAAAATCTGAAACTAGGACCTTACAATCAACAGTCGTTTCATCAGGAGCTGCAATTCATTATACCTACTACATAAAAAGTCCACTTTAAATAGTACTATTGTGTTTCAGGCCACAGTTGGTGAGTCATTTTACGATGACTATAACGGGTACTCACGGGAAGACGGTAAGAACTTATATTTATCTATGACATCACTTATTTTTTCTACTAGCTATTGCTCGCGGCTTTCCTCGGTTCTTTGAGAATCATGCTTCCGACTACTAGACCAACGGGGGAGTATGCATATACCTATAAAAGTATAGAGGCATTCTAGTTATATCGATTTATAATACGAACTAGCTGGTAGTTTAACCTAGGTCCCCGTTTTCATCCGATGTAAAATAAATTATTGATAACCAGATCGGGCAAGTGCAAAACAGTCGTGATTCCAGAAACCAGGGGCCGTACCACGACGTGTTATTGCCATCATTATTCCGCTGTGAAAGAGGGATGGCACTATACAGCACGAATAGCGCTATCCCTTGTTTACAGTGGAACAATGATGGTTTTAACACGTCATGGTACGGCCCCTGGTATACCTTCCGCAGTGCCTCGAGAGTTAGTCAATATGAATTTCATAAATTTTTGTCTATGGCTGTGACCAAGACTAAAGACAGTAATTTATAAGTTAAACTAGTTTATCGAGGATGGAGATCACAGTTAATATTATTATCATTACAGGAGTTAACGATGAAAATGTATTGAAATGGCACAGAACTATTCGTCAAAACTTTACCAATCATCTTAGAAGATTCGCAGATTGGTACGGTCCTAGACGAGGTACAATACTATTTTATACCTGTAAAAAAAGGAAGAAGTAAAATAATACAGATTTTTCATAGTCCTGCAAAGTTGCAATTTTTTACTTGGTGTTAGAACTTAATTGACGAAATAACAATTCGTTCTAAAATATTGTCACTATGTCGTTAATGCAACGTTGTATAATATTTTAATTTATTTAATGTTATTTACAGAGGGCGATGACAAAATGACTATGTCAAAAGCTAAATCAAGTAACTATTCTTCATTCTAATACCTACTTAGTAATAATAAATTAGTTGAGGGTCTCGTAGGTAATTTGCTACGGCGTAGGCGTATCTACGAAGCGTAGCAAGAGTACCGTAGCACTTCTTAGATAGAAAGACAATAAAGATCACATACAACGAAATATTGTGAATGCTAATAATAAGTTAGTAACCATGTCAGTTAAAAAATATACAATTATGACGACTTTTTAATCATTAAGTATTAAAAATTTTTCAAAGGCTTTAGATTTTAATCAGACACCATTTTTGCAAAAAAAATGTTTTTCCCGCCCGAATTCTGCATGTTTATTATGTCAAACGTAAATTACTACGCTAATAGCTCATAATTATACAATGTATAAGAAAAAGGGACGACGGACGGGTATAGCGGAGGGTAGGTATCCCGGCGTTAATGTAAGAGTACTAACGGTCGGTTGCAGAAAGAAAATTTAATTTTAATGGAGGCATTAACCATACAATTTCTACCGTTAATTAAAGTCTCCTTTAAAACTTAATGACCTTTTCTGCAACTCAGCGTAAGTGATACTAAAACAAAAACACGAATTTTATTATTTTCACATTTTCACCAATGAAGTCGTGATACCTTCTGGGTGTCGAAACGTGTGAATAGGTCAAAAAATAAAATAAATACGTATGCAATTTATTATCTGCATGAACAATGCTGTAGTGCAGTCGTTTTACCTTGGGCAACACATTTATGTATGGAATGTTTTATGAGCCGAATGGAACAAGTTTACGCCCATTTACACGTCTCCTGTAACGGCTGTAACTATTGGAATAAACAAGCATTTTTAGTTATAAGTCGGATAGTTGTTTAAATCATTTTTCGAGTCACAGTTTTATAGGTACCCAGGTACTTGAGAAATGGATAAAAAACAATACTGCCATCATAGAACTAGTAGGTTCTTAAAATTTATCTGACTTCCAAAACTCCCTTTTTTGAAGTCGGTTACAAAGTAAAAATGATAATTAATTCGTTAAAATGAGAATTAATAAGTTTAATTCTTGCTCGAATGCAGTGCAAAACTACTCATATAGGTATATTACACAGCATGTGTCTGTCCGGTTGTTGAGGGAATTTTAATTGGCGGTGTGAGTGTGACTGGCGAGGGATAAACAAAACCTTTCCTTTTCGCTTTGCCGTAGTCGGGTAAAAATTTAAATTATTTGATAAAAGGTTTCTCACGTGATGCATAGATTAAAAATCATGAATTTATTTGTTTAAATAAATATATATATTTACGAATCATTATTATTTCAATAAAATATATTTTCAAATAAGCCAGTCACATATTTTATTTCCACCAGTGTCAACGACCGTATTATACTTCTCTTCCCTTTATGGTAGATAATAATGTTTATTACTACTGTACTAACTGTGGCCCGCGTCTTCGCCTGCGTGAAAATGTATAAGCAGTAGGCTATCTACTTCTCCAGATCGCAGGCTACCTCTTTGTCAAACATCCAAATCCGTCCAGCCGTTTCAACGTAAAGGAGTAAAAAACAGACACACACGCAATACTTTCGCATTTATAATATTAGTGTGACTATCCCACAGCTTAGGCTGGTTTTAGAGTCACGCTGACCGTCGGCGCTGACAGATCAATATGTATGTATTACTATGAAGCGTTTCAGAGTTACGCTGACCGGTCGGCGCTGATGAGCGTCAGCGCTGAGCTGTGCACGGCCGTACGCGGCGCCGACGTGCCTCCACAGCCATTGAGCGTTTTAATCTCGCGCTGACAGGTCAGCGCCGACTAGCTACGCGCCGATGGTCGGCGCTGACGGTCAGTGTGACCCTAAAACTAGCCTAAGCATAGAGCTCTCTCAAATTCAACTACGACTACGTTCAAGTTTTGCTAACAAAATGCACAGTTGTAATATAATATCTATCAGTTCCCGTCAGCTCAAAACGTTAGCATCACTCAGCTGTGCCCGTTTCATTAAACTGCTGAACTTGCACCACCTCATACAGTAACACCTGGCGAATCATACTTGGTAATTCAAAGCGTTAATGTTTATTTTGAAATATTTGCATTTTGATCATAGGTAAGTGTGGTGTGCTTTTCTTTATAATGACGTTCAAGGAGAAGGACCTTTCCTTCAGTATCTGAATGCCTATTTAATTTTGATCTAGCAATGGACTGTGATAAGTTGAATTTATTGATGTTGTTTCCTACCTACTTTCAGCTCTATGGTATGATGTTGTCAATACAACATCATACCATAGAGCTGAAAGTAGGTACCATTGATTTGAAATGGCGCTCCGTCTACATCAAGCTCGAATCGGTGCGTTAGGAACAGGTAAAGAACATTAGGTACTTATAGTTAGACTAATTTTGAATTTTTCATTACTTACCTATTTTTATTTGTTTGTATTTTGAAAAAATAAATAGGTATCTAAAATAGGTAATCACTGGAAAATTGTTTGCAAGCTTGCAAAAGTAACATGGCTATTAATTTATGTTTACCAGAATTAAATGGTATCAGCTACGCAATTACGACCCCGGTTAATAAGTAAAACCACAAAAGCGATATTTTTTCCACAAATTCAAAGCTGGGGCGCACTGCCCAATTTGTTTGCGTTTTGCCATTGTATTTATCACTGTGCACTAAAAATATATTTGGTAGTGAGCGCCGCAATGCGTTTCCCACTGCTGCGCTGTCGTGTCGTCGGCTGAACAAAAATTTATATTTATTTGTTACATCTGCTACCGTTTGCCTAGCTAGCTAATGTTGCGCGAGTTCACTCCATGTTTATTTTTTTATTCATTTAACTTGCCTTAGGCCTTTGAGAGCTCATGTCGTATAAATGTTTAAATAGATTTAGTCTACAATAGCCTCCCATAGGCCATAGGCTGAAAGAAAATATTTTCGGCCTATGAGAGGTAAATAAATATACTTAATATTATAATTCTTCCTATCTGTATTTGAATATTAAAAATGCTACATTTGCACGCCGAAATTAAAGGCAGAATAAGAGATGTAATTATTATTATTAAGAACTTTCTGTACCTTATTCACGCAAATAAATGATTTTGATTTTTGATTTTGATTTTGTTTTGATCCACTATACCGGACACCGACGAGAGAGAAGTCAAATTGCATTATAATTAGTTTTTCACGAAGCGCTTATTTTGAACAGACATAAGTAGGTAATTACGTGAATCATCATGCAGTTTTACATATTATTATTCACTTGCTCGGCTCTCTTAAACTCAGTTTTCGCTAATGCCTAACCTGCGGAAATTAATAATCTAAAGCTTAACAATAACATAACATACATAATCGGCCTATAATGTTCCCACTGCTGGGACACAGGCCTCCTCTCTGTGAGAGGGAGTGGGCCATAGTCCACCACGCGGGCCCAGTGCGGGTTGGTGGACGTCACATGTCTTCGAATTTTTGGTTGTAGGACATGCCGGTTTCCTAACGATGTTTTCCTTCACCGTTAAAGCAAGTGATAATTAATTTCTAATACGCACATGACTTCGAAAAGTCAGCGGTGCGTGCCTTGGAATCGAACTCGAACCATTCGCCGTGGGAGGCACATGGTTAAACCACTAGGCTATCACTGCTTTTTTTTAAGCTTAACAATGCGTTTCACATATACAGAGTTTCCTTCGACGCTACGTTGGCGTCCCTGAATGTCAATATGTTAGTGTTGAAGGTTTTCTTTTAGCACGAATTTTCGTTTACCACTTTTAAGCGTTCTAGCTAGGCATTACTTTAACACTTAAATCTATAAAAATAGAACATTGAGACCTACAGGGCTAACATGCGCGCCGCGACAAAATTTGTCGACTGTTTTGTCTCGCTCTTACTCGTGCGAATACGAGACAAATGCACGATAAAAGCGTCGACGTCGAAAATTTTGTCGCGGTGCGCATGTTAGGCGCTCTAGACACGGCATGATTGTCGTAGTGGTTGAGCAATTGACTGCTGCGCGACGTGTTGCGGTTCGAATCGCACGGGACAAATATTTGTTCCGGGTCTGAGTGTTTGTGTATGTATGTAAACGCATCCACGACACAGGAGAAATCCTAGTGTGGGGAAACGTTATTCTAAAAACAAAAAGACAGTGACCTACACAAGAAAGCCAACATAACGTCGAAGGAAACCTTTATGAGAAACTCACTATAGTTTTGTTTTGATTAATCGATATTGTTTTTTCTGGCAATGTCCTTTAATATTCCCATGACATGACATCCCTTTTTCCCCTGCCAGTCACACCGCCATATACGAATATTAGAAATTCCCTCAACAACCGGACAGACGAATCCTGTGTAATATGAGTAGTTTTGCACTGCATTCGAGCAAGAATTAAACATTCATTTTTATTACGTTTCAAGAGAACGCGGCCAAAGCAAGGGCTTTTATTTTGCAGGCTTGGGATATTTTATTTATAAAAGTAGCAAGCCATTGCCATTGGTCACCTCGTTAGTACATTAAACTTGTTTTTACTAAGCTTTTGTTTGAATTTTCTTTGTGGATTTAAAAGGTGTTTTATTGATGCTTGCACTTTGTGCAATGTATTTTATCACCACTGCCACGGGGTCTCATTAGGAACAAAGGAACATTTGTTGAAATAACTCATAATAGATGGCGTTATATTAATCAATTTGTTATTGAAGTTTGTGTAAAATTGAGAATATGAAAAAATACATCATGAAAAATATTTGTTCAAATTTTGAAAAATCCTTTAAGCACGGAAAAATGTATAGCCCGAAGATAGCCCGCGCTAAATCGGTCACATTTATTTGTATGAGATGAGGCATCTGTACGTATAGTATTATGTTATCTGTGCCACTGCTCTAAAAACGGTAAAGGACAACGTTTCATTTTATAACTTTTAATTTAATTCTATTTATACGCTAGTGGCAGGTTAGACAGTGGAAATATTTTAAGGGTCATTGTACTCATCATTATGAACAACTTTTATTAGGGGACCAAACCTGAAATCACGAAAAAAAATCAGCTGTTCCATACAGCATTCATTCATCCATTCCATTATGTTCACATAACTCAACAAAATGTATGGAACAGGGTTGGTCCCATAGTAAAAGTTGTTCATAATGATGAGTACAATGACCCCTTAAAATATTTCCACTGTCTAACCTGCCACCCTGTATACTCTATAGACTCTATATATACTCTATATTCTACTGAAAAAGTTAAGGCTTGTGAGGAAGTAGCCTGTGTTGGACTTGATTCCTTTTTTAGGGTTCCGTACCCAAAGAGTAAAACGGGACCCTATTACTAAGGCTCCGCTGTCCGTCTGTCTGTCTGTCACCAGGCTGTATCTCATGAACCGTGATAGACAGTTGAAATTTTTACAGATGATGTATTTCTGTTGCCGCTATAACAACAACTACTAAAAACAGAATAAATAAATATTTAAGGGGGCTCCCATACAACAAACGTGAATTTTTGCTGTATTTTTCTCGATCTAAGGTTATAATATAGTGTCTAATGTTGTACCTATAGATAATGGTATGGAACCCTTCGTGCGCGAGTCCGACTCGCACTTGGCCGGTTTTTATCTCATGCCAACTCTGAGACAATATTCCATGCCGTGGTAAAATTTTTAAATTGGCTAATATGCCAATTAGCCAGGTGGATACTGAGTCTGTCTGACCGGGGTACATACGCTGCTCTCGTGAAGCCTACACAGTTCACGAGAGCTGCGTTTTAATGCATCCTAATCATAATAAATAACAAAACATTCATGTAAGATAAGGGAAAAATTTTAACCATTCAAACACGTGTTTCAAACAGGGAAGGAAAAAACGCGTGTTTGCAATAATTGGGTAGGTGATTTAACAAACTGATTAGCTGACTATGTTTATACCGACTTTTATGTTCGTACACACATACATAATATGTAATGCTTGAAAGTGGATTCATAAACAACAATTGTGCAAAACACATTTACCAATCACGTTCGTAAATTACCTTTTCACATCACCTGCTCGATAATGTGAAACTATGCATTATAACCCGCTGGTCAATGTGATTTGAATTTGAGATCTCGACTAAAAAATCGTATGAAAACTTTAATCATGGAGTCCTGCACCAAAAAGAACTTACTATCACGAACCAAAACTAATACACACCGAAATGATAGTACCAAAAATAAAAAAGCAAAAGGGGAAATCACAGAAGAGCTAACAAATAAAAAGTAAAGTAGACTAAGGAAATTGTTGACAGCCTATCAAGAGTTTGCATACTTTCAAGGAGCTGTCTCAAAGGCTGGGTGACTTGACAGAGTTTAAACACCCAGATCGATAGATATATCATGAAAGATAGACCAGACATCGTATCTACGAGTACCTTTAATTCCAAATTAGTTCACAGCCGAATCGGCATAATCGGCATAATCTAGCCTTCCTAGCCGTCTAGTTAGGCGCACTGTCAACTAAGTTAGCTCTCAGAGGACTTGACACTTCCCTAACTCTTGAAAACACCTAATTGGTACTAAACTTGGGAGACAGCGCGGAATTTGAGACATTAGTACCGAAAACTGTGTCATACGAATTGAAAACTTATAACTTGAGGGGTTGAGTTGGTTTCAGAATAAATTATCTGTTTTTCAGTCTCCATTTTCTGGACGGGTGGGTAAATATGATTATTATTTTGATAAGAAACGTTTACAAATAGATAGATGATTCTTATAATAAATAAAAATACTTTATACATTACCTACCTTATAATAATTTGGCGAATGTAAATTACAACTGAAACATCCTCAAATATTCTCCAAATAATGGTGTAAACCTCATCAAAATTAAGTAGTACATAGTTCTAAGCAGATACACAGACTAAAAACAGGTAAATCTCTGCCCCACAGCTAAAGCGCTTACGCACTGCGTCCAATCCGATTCGAAGAAGATACTCTCCCAAAAAATTAATTGTGATAATTGGGCCCAATTGTGCCAAAACGTGCCGACCCACAATTTTTTTACTGACAAGTAGGTACTACTACAATAGATTGCAGTGATAGCCTAGTGGGTTAACCATGTGCCTCCCACGGCGAATGGTTCGAGTTCGATCCCGAGGCACGCACCGCTGACTTTTCGAAGTCATGTGCGTATTAGAAATTAAGTATCGCTTGCTTTAACGGTGAAGGAAAACATTGTGAGGAAACCGGCATGTCCTAGAACCAAAAATTCGAAGACATGTGACGTTCACCAACCCGCACTGGGCCCGCGTGGTGTACTACGGCCCACTCCCTCTCACAGAGGAGGCCTGTGTCCCAGCAGTGGGAACATTATAGGCCGATTATGCTATGCTATGCTTATGCTAAATAGGTACTAGGTAATAGGTACGTTCGACCCACGTCTGTAGTTCGTCAAAAATCAGTTACGTTCTCATTTGTGGGTTGGAATGTTTTGGCACAACTGGGTCCAATTAAGATGACAACTTGAAATCGGATCAGACACATCACAGTGCACAACCGTCAACCACTCAAAAAAAATATACGGCTACTTCGGAGTGCCTATTCCGGATTCGGATTGGACAAAGTACGTAAGCGCTCTTGAGTTTTTTTATATTATCCGATAGCAAACAAACTGGTAGCCTACCTGATTTAGAAATACGTGCCTACCTTACATTTCTGCTATACCAAAGGATTATCAGCGATAAAGTCTATTCAAACATTCAACGACATGTTTTACCACGTCCTTGATCAAACATGTCTCACTAATCACCTGTTATTGTTCGCACGGTCTGAGTAAATATTTACTATGTATACATACTACGACAACACGCTTACTGGTAAACACCTGATTACAGCTTAAGGAGGAAGGATTGTGAATTGATTTCATAGATTGAGCATGCAGAAAGAACCCTTTGAGATGATATATCCTATGGTAAATAACGCAGCATCTTAACTCACCTACCTCTAAGAAATGAAATAGCTTTTTTCTGATATTAGAAACTTTTTGGATCAGTTTTATTCGATAGCCGAATCCACACCGGACGATCCAACGCGCTCCGATTGCGCGCGGCAAGCCAAATTCCAAAGGCGCGGGCAGTGCCCCAGCTATTCAAAGGTGGCCCAATGGTAGGGGCCCTAACATTAGGTACAAGGTATGTACAAGTACAAGGTTCGAATCTAGGCAGGCGCACACTTTGTTTGTTCCATCGTTTCACTCGTAAATCGATCTGAAGCCATGACCACGGTCAAGTATCTGATGGGAACCGAGCTTCGTAAAAAGAAGATTAACCAGTTATTAGATGTGAATTTCTGGTAAATTAAACCCATTCTTTGTTCAAAGAGATATATTTTTTATTTAAAATTATTAAAATGAATCCGTCCGTAGTTTTCTGAAACATAAAATTCTTGAACAAAGAGGCGCAGTAACAACTGTTTGAGTGTGGCCTTAAGAAAAGCGGGGGAAACTACATTAATTCTGAATCCGGTAGGAAGTCCGACAATTGAAGAACTTGTCGAAAAGATTTAGATAAGATTGACGTAAAGACAGAGTAGCAGAGGTGTAGCGTGGACTAATATAGACGTGGGCGAGGTCGCGTTGCATCAGCGAGGTCCCTTTTCTTCCGTTCCCAAGATGGGTATATCTTGTGAACGAAAGAAAAGGGACCTCGCTAGATAGACCTCGATAGATCTATTCTACCAAACATGCTTTGACACGACATACCAACTGTGCTATGCATCTGTCATATCACTGTGCTATCGCATTTAAAGGGGCCTCGCGAGGCCCCTTTAAATGCGCGGCCGTCGGCGAGGGCCCACTTTGCCCACGCCTAGCTACGCCACTGCAGAGTAGATTGCGTAAAAGGATGGAGGATTATGCCCTATAGTGGGTTGAGAAAAAAATAATTATGTACTATGAATGTTGTGTAGTCGACTGTCACTGCAAAGGTTAGCGATACCGACATGGTATATTTCGTCACGGTCGTTCATTTTATACAGCAACCTTCGCATCTACGTTTATCACCATCAACCGCAGTCCTCAATATCCTACTGCTGATTTAGGGTGATTTAGGGTGAGGTAGGGTCTAAACTATGCCATTGTCCTCGATCCTCTACCATTACATCTTGTTACAAAGGATGTTAGGATCGACATTTAATATGGACGTGTGCACGCACATTCTACTTTAGATAGGTACCTAAAAAAATTAAGGCCGAGATTGATAAACGTTACTTAGCACGTGCTTTGACTTAGAATTTAGATAGTTACCTCCTTACTTATAAACGATGATTAAATTAAACAGCTCTTATGTCAATTGTCACCTCTATTTATTGTCATACAAATGACAAGGATAGTTGTTTAATTTAATCAGTAGTGGTTAAATTAAGAGGCAAGGAGTATGTCTCTATCTTGCACTTGTAGTTTGACAACAGTGATGGGAACATTTTCACGTGCACGTGTGCACGTGCTGTAATGTTTATCAATCTCCACCAGTCTGAAGATCGCAGTTTTCAAAGCCCCGTCCTAAAAGCGGCAGTTAATAAATTATTTATAGACGATGTCGCCGGCTTATCTGGCTCCCTCCGATTTCTCACTGTTCACTCCAAAGAATTATTTTTTCAGCCATAACGAATCCTCTTTCTATAAAGTGCTATGTTACGGAGATAATTATTAAGAAGAAGCCACCGTTTTTTCACGAGGATGGTGAATTATAGGATGAAGTAAAAGTATTTCCATGAATGACCTTACTTATGTAAGTCACTCATGGAGTAAGTCACTAATAGAGTCAGTTCCCATATAGGTTAGCCCAAGCTGGCCGAATTGGCTCTAAGTTTACAGTGATCGATGTGTGTTGAAACATCAAAATTCCGAGTGGGTGTTTCCCAACAGTCACACGACGAGTGAATCGGTTTCTTATAGGCTAGCGTGCTCCATCGTAGACCGATGGCGGTCAAACGCAAGCCTATCATTGAAAAAAAAATCATAAAAATATATGCCTAAACTACACACATCACACAATATTTGATCCATGGATGCCAGCTGTCAGGACAGGTCAAAACAAAACAGCTTTAAAAGCAATTTCATCAATGTACCAATTCAGACACTGCTGCCAAAACTGTTTTTTACAAGCTTACATTAGACCGCCCTGAATGTGCGTTTGATAGTTTGTCGTAACTTCATTGTGACGATTAACAGAGCAACCATAGAAATAAAGTTTCCGGCGGGTTCTACAAAAAAGTTGATTCATTCGTCTGTAAATTACTTATTATATCTATATATATAAAATTGCTTGTCCTGACTGACTGATTCATCAACGCAGAGCCCAAACCGCTAAACATAGATTTGAAATTTAGACAGTGGGTTTCTTTTATGACGTAGACATCTCCTAAGAAAGGATTTTTGAAAATTCTACCCCTAAAGGGATGAAAAGGGGTATGAAAGTTTGTATGAAAGTACCGTTAGTTTTGAAGTTGGAGTCATGGAACTTGGTATTTACACTTTTCTTTTTGAATGAAGAAACACATGTTTCAGGGTTTTTGAATATTCGCCCCCAAAAGGGGTGCAAAGGGGGATGAAAGTTTGTATGAAAATACCGTGGATCCGATTCTGAAAATTCTTTCACTAATAGGAAGCTGCATTATTCCTGAGTGCTTGCTACTTTCTATCCGGAAAAAATGCACAGTCCCTGTGGGTCACGCGGACGAAGTCGCGGGAAAAGTGCTAGTAATATATAAATTGCAACCTAAAAAATCACACAAAACATTTTTTTATTGTTACTATTTATACATACATAGAGACCTATGACTATGAGTTATGACGTCTTTCGGTTCGTATTATTATAATAACGATGATTTTATTAATATGGTAATTTATATTTATAAAAGGCTTGACAAAACCCGTGCCTATGTTATCACTGTAGTGCGAGTTACTCTCAGTATCCAAATACAATATGAAAGTATATCCAAACTGTAGCCATCAAAAGCACCAATTTCAGAGCTACCTTTAGTTTCTTTGTTTGTCGAGTCCCCGTTTGCAATCACAAAGTAGATCCCACGGGGAGACAGGATTATCTTCAGCTTAAGCTACGACTGGAACCAAGTAAGGTTGGGGTCCAACTTATAGGGAAATTAAGGCCGAGATAGATAAAGGTTACTGAGCATGTGCTTTGGCTTAGATCATGTTCCCGTCTCTATCTTGCACTTGTAGTTTGACAGTTGTGTGACAGTGACGGGAACATATCTTAAGTCAAAGCACGTAATATTAAGTAACCTTTATCAATCTCAGAAAGAACGACTTATGCATCTCAGCCGCTGAATCAACGCAGGAGCAGCAGTTGTGGCAATGGGCGAGGAGGCTTTTGTTTAAAATTAGAGGACTTTGGACTGATATGATGATGATGATGATGACGGTGATGATGATGCATCTCAGCCTAAATTATGCATTATAGGTGTATCTACCGGAGTTGGTCCTGCTATCAATCTAGCTAGTCTTACCCTACAGCAATATTTTACAAGAAATCAATTACAAGTTTGGAATTTCCATTTCCTAATAATGTGTTGGGAATTAGCCCCTCGTGGTATTCAGTGTTACACAAGCGCAGAAGGTTGGCCTGAAAGTGAAGATGAAGTGTTCCGAAAAATATTTTTTTGTGGACCTCTAAGGAACATACTTATATCATAATATAATAATATGTAGGTACATAGTTATGTTTAATTGTTTAGGCTATGCGTTGCCACTCAGTCACGCAACTAGGTATTTTATCTTGGTACAGCATATAGATTTCTTTACGAATAAATTTTATACAAATATCCCTTGAATAAATAAAAACCATTGATGCAGCTACAAATCAGATAAATTCAGACAAACATTTTGATGCAAATCATGGTTTATTTTAAAATTAAATAAGTATGTATTGAGTTGACCCGCCATCTCTTAGACCCTACATTTACCTGCAGAATTTGACTTTGTAAGATTTCAATAATACTTTGCCGAGTGTACTGTTGTTTTATAAATCTCAGACGAATCCGAATCTTATGTAAAATTGTTTTGTAGCCAAACAGTGTGTACCTACCCGATTCATTTTTGTCGCTTAGGTTTGACAAGAGACCTGATAGAAAACAACAACAAATAAAGATAAAGTTAAAATAATTAAAAAACTAAACAAGTGCGAGCCCTGAGGGGATAGTATCTATGATTTTATTTGTTTCCAATATTTTTCTAAAAGGTAACGTAACAAGTGAAATATCTACCGGCTCGGTTTGCTGTTAGGGCCAACCTCCCTAGATTAAAATAAAGCCCTATGACATTATATTTTATTTTCACCTTTTATATTTCATTCTCATCACCTAATAAATTGACAATGTGTTTCACATATTTCCACCGGTTCAAATTAAATGCAATACTTTAACATAATATCATAAAGCCATCTTTACAATGTACACACAGTGAACCCATTTGTCGACACACTCAACCGTCGTAAAGATAATGGTCACATGTTTAAAGTGACCATAAAACTGTACATAGTATTTTAGTGTCCATCGCCGGTTTTATTCGTGTATGTTGCTTTACTGCAAATGATGAGACAGCGGTGAACGATGGCTATGCGTTGTGGTCACTAAAACAGCAGATAAGTCAGCAAGCTGCCTAAATAATTCTATACTAATAAATCCTTTGATAAGTGATAGCAATAGCATAAGCTCGTTAAGGTATTGGACTGTCGATCTAGAACTTTTCTTCATCTGTTACGCTATTTAAGTTCCTATAAAAGTCAACACACATGAAACAAGACTTTTTTTATTATTTAGGTGACTAGCGTTTGACTGCCATCTCGGCTGATGCTGTGGATTGTGCCTAACCAGCACTCATTTTTTGTCATTTTCAGCGATTATTGCAATGGTAAAAATGTATTTATATGAAAATTTTGTATGAGACTTTACAGTTTTTATGTAATATCTCTAAAAATGAATATATTATCTTTAATTTGATACTATGCCATCCCCACAAATTGTGATTCCTGATTAATTAAATGGTACCTGAAAAACGTTGATATTTGTGGAAAAATATAACACGTCCTTAGCGATGATGCGGTCTACGGTCTACGTACGCTCGGGCTATAATGCTGAAATGATACCCGCTGTTTTAAGAGCCCACGTGTCAGCTCATAATATTTTCCAGTCACTTAGATGTCGTTTCGGAATAAAGTTACACTGTTGCGTTTTGACGTTCTCCTGTGAACGTAAACCATTTCAGTAAACGTTGTACTGCATGTTAATCAGGACATCATGTATGATTTTGTTCTATGTGTGCTTATTGCCCGAGTGGGTGTTCCCTAACAGTTACAATCTAGGTATCTTCAAGTCACGAGTGAATCAGTTTCTTCTAGGCAAGCGTGCTCCATCGTAGACCGCATATCATATAAAAAATGTAACTGTCCAGAAGTCGACGCCTTTTACCTGACCTTAATCATCATACCAGTATGATGATTTTTTACTTGAGGCCAGGGGTGCCCAAAATGTACGCTGTGGGGAGTAAGCAGGGAGGGGCGGAAAAAAGGGGGGCAAAAATAAATTAATGTCATTAATTAGAAACTACAACAACAAACTCATTTGTATCATTTCACACATATTATGACAAAGGCGCCGGCGCCGTGACAAAATACTATAAGTATATTAAGTAAGTGCACCGTGAACAAAAAGAATTTAGTTCAGTTCTTCATAGTATAGCCAAAGTGGTATGAAATTGTGATGAAGGTAGATACAGGGTGAGAAGGGGCAGAAAGTAGGGGCTTATCAATTTATTGTAGCACCAGTAAATTGATCATGTCCATAAATGAACATACCATTGCGATTCCCGATCCATAACACTTGATCGATATTGCTTTTATTATCATCATAACCTTCCTAAGTCCTTATGTCATTAACAAGTGACGTAAAACAATAAACATATCTTAATTTTATATTGTATGTAAAATAAAGAGAATTTACGTTAATGCTCGAACAGAAGAAACAAATAGACAAGCGATTCAATTAAACGCTTTAACGAAGCCTATGTACAAATTTAAATACCTAGCTGCAAAAGAAACACTCATTGAAATTTCAACCATAATTTATTAGAAGTAAGAGTGAGAAAATCTATTTTCAGTGTAACAATTAAAGTTGTATATCTGTTCATAAATCGATGCTGTTTGTCCAGTTGTGGTTTATTTTCTATCATTGTAGTGTTATGTATAAATAGTGCTTAAGAATTGATATTTTCGTGTATAGCATATACCGATGGGCCGAAGATAGACCAGCAAAATGCTGCCTATCATACTGGTATTACTCGTCGCTACGGTAAGTGCTTTTATTACATTTTAATACTTATTCATAAAAAAAAACTCCCTGTAAACGGTGCCATTAATTATACAGGTAATTTATTTTATACTTAACTCAAAGAATATTCGTGGATAATAAATAAAAACAGCTTGTATATGATATTAGTTATACAGGGTGATTTGTTTTATAACTAAGAAAATGACATTTTTATAAGTCGAGCATAGCGAAACTAGAGCATAGTGGGGCACCTGAGAATAGACGGATTCATATAGAGACACCATGTGTTGTGTGTTCTCTCAGAACAAATAACATTTTGTCAAAATCAATACATATAAAAATACATACATATTTAGATAGATACCTATTAATAATTACATTACAAATATTTTTTTTTTACTTTTTAGTCCAAATTACTGCAATGTCATCCAAATTACATAGGTAGGTATACCAAATTTCAGCTTAGTCCGATGACAGCAATTTAAGTGCTTGACAAATGAATTGCATTTGTACCGAACAGACAAGAAAACGAGTTAATAAAATGTGGTAACGTGGAAAAATCACGATGTGTTTTGGTCACCCTAGTTTAGACGGAGGTACAGCCTAGGTGGGCTATCGGGGAATACAGGCATTTATATTATATTATGTTGTGTTTAAGGCTATGTCCCCAATAGGCAAACTGTGAGCGGCCGACTGAGTTTGCGGCGTATCGGTTTAGTACGCCCTTCTATTTATTTGAAATGGAGTGTCCACAGTTTGCTAGTTTGCGCTAACAGTTTGCCTACTGCAAACTGTTAGCGCAGTCTCAGTCGGCCGCTCAAAGTTTGCCTATTGGGGACACAGCCTTAATGTTCTTCAACTGTTTATTTATTCCAGAGCGCTTTGGCTGCCCCCACAGTCAATGTAATTGTAAAAGATATAAACGATGTGGCACCACCACACAACAATGGCGGGATAGTCTCTGCGTGAGTACGAACATGGAATTCTTAGACCTTTAGCATAAGCATGCATAATCGGCCTATAATGTTTCCACTGCTGGGACACGGTCCTCCTCTGTGAGAGTGGGCCGTAGTCCACCACGCGGGCCCAGTGCGGGTTGGTGGACCTTAGACCTTTATCGGTTATTAATTGACATGAATTATTATTCCATTTATTCATTTAACAAACATATTATTTATATTTTTAAATATTTCATTATACACAAATCAACACGGTCTAGGGATATTTCATACTCAATTAAATAACTCGAAAAGTACTGGCCGCATTGGAATCTTTTATACACCGATTTGTTTGTAATTTATCTCAGAGAGACTAATTCCAAATTCAAATTTCCGAAAATTCTTTTGTTTCGGTGGCATAAAAATGTCTTGATGTGTAGGAGAGGGAATTTTCATTTGTGCGAAATTTAGAAAACAATACGAATTACGTTTAGTTACAGTTTTTTTTCATTTTTAAACGCTAGATAAAGTTAAAATTGAGGTATTGTAGCCATGCAACGCCAACATTTGACGAGGGCGGAGATGTTACGAGCTGTGGGAATGCTGGAAGCTGGGTCTGTTCAGCGTAATGTTGCTGAGACCATAGGGACCCACCAAAATGTAATTTCAAGATTGTGGACACGGTATCGTGCCACAGGTGAAGTAGCGGAGAGGCACCGGGGCCAAGTCGCATCACTACCCCCAGACAAGACCGATTTTTGCAAATTATTGCGCGAGCTCAACCAAATGCAACGGCGACTCAATTGGTCCAAAGGCTGCTGAGTGGAACACCAAGTGCTTGTGAGTGACCAAACTGTAAGAAGGCGACTGCATGAAAGCAATCTACGCTCTCGTAGACCACTCCGGGTGGACCACTCCTTTACGGAGAGGCAATCGTGGACGACGATTAGAATGGGTTCGGAACCACGTGGACTGGGGCCGTGAGCAATGGTCCGATGTGCTGTTCACGGATGAATCCAGGTTCGGCTTCCATCCAGATTCACGAAGGACGCGTGTTTGGCGAGTTCCTGGACGATGGAGCAGTCTTCAGAACCCTCAGGAAGTTCACCCATACCAAGGAGGAACAATTATGGTTTGGGCAGGAATTCGTCTTGGAGGACGGACGGATCTCGTTTGGGTGCGGGGCAATATGACGGCAGAACGATACGTCAACAGGTGCTGGGGCCCGTAATCTTGCCCCACAGAACACAAATGGGGCAAGATTTCCTGCTCATGCACGACAATGCCCGGGCACACACCGCGAGAACGGTAGCAGCTTGGTTACATACACACAATGTTAGGGCCTTAGACTGGCCTGCTCAATCGCCAGATCTAAATCTCATTGAGCATACGTGGGATATGCTGCAAAGAAGAGCTCTGAAGGAAGTTCCTGAAAATCTGGCTACAGAAGATCAACTTTTTGCGCATCTCAGAAGGACATGGGACAATATTCCGCAGCAAGACATTGACAACCTTGTTCTGAGCATGCCGAATCGTTGCCGATGTGTTATGAACATCATGGGCGCTTTCTCAGACTACTAACTTCAAGTTTATAAACACAAATTAAATGATTTTTCTATTTTTTTCAGTTTTTACTCACAAATTATAAGTTAATTCATATACGGTTTCTGTCTATGCTTCATTTTTTTTCCATCAAATCCTGAAATTTTAATCGAAGTACCTTAACCAATATTAAAAAATGGTAAAATATTAAATAACGTATCTTTTTAATGTATACATGTCATATAAATAATTAACACATTGATAGTAATTCGCTTTTTTAAAAATATGCCTAGACCGTGTTGATGTGTGTATAAAAAACAAAACATTTAAAAATATAAAAAATAGGGATCCACCGATATGGGGAGCAGGGTCCAAGCTAATTATTATTATTATTGCTGCAAATCATTGACATTCCCTTTTTAGGGTTCGCGAACGGGTTTTTTTTGTTGGTTAGGTTTAGTTTTTAGGTAGGCGTCTTTATACTTCAGTATATCAGACAGATCGACCGAATACCTCCATCTGAGGTTAGTCGTGGTACCCTTTCTTTGATAGTGCCCGGTGCTGTAGGGCCTAGGGCCGCCACTGATATCCAGGACTGTGATAAGCTAACTTCTGGCCTCGAAGTTGCATTTGAGCTCAAGAAATTGATTAGTTCCTCCCGAATCCCAAAGACTTAGCCATACTAAACTGCTGGTGACATACCAAGTTCTTCCTAACATGACACATTTGTGGTTTCAGTTTCTTGATCGACCGAGCCTTCGAAAATGTGAATGGCGGAGAGACCAGTGTGTTCAGCGTGACAGCGCAGAAGATCATTACAGACCTCGCTAACAAGCTCGACAGAAAAAGCCGAGCCCTCGCTCTTGCCCAGGCTATTGGTTGGCTTAGCAAATTTACCACTGGCATTCCAGGAGATGCTTGTGCAGCAGCTAACGTAAGTAGACCCAAGATACCTTGCTGATGATGTACATCATCTGATGATGAGATACATGTAGAGATGATGTACATCTGCCTAGGTATGAGCATTATAGCGGCTGACATCCTGATATAGCCGAAGCCGTTGATAACAAGACGCCAAAATAAACACTTGGGATATGATAACAAGGCCAACGATGGTCTCATCACATCCGCACCCCACTTTCTATCACAGTTAACATCGCAGGTGATTGAAACTGATGATGAAGAATAATCCACGAAAGAGTAATCCCTGGTAACGTCACAACCCTCAGCATTGAGGAAGGCGACTAAAAGAGGGTGAAGAGGTTTGCCTCTCCGTTATGATTTGACATTCGATACGTGCTGATTCTGTTAGCCTGGTTTGAAGAAAAACATTTTGTATTTTTGCAGGTCAATAAAGCTCCTCTTAAACTTTTAGCAAACTGCAAAAATTTTATTTGATACCCTTCCTCTACAAAATATAAATGACGATGCTAACAATGACTTTATATTTTCGTTCTAGCTAATCGACACATATGTTTACGCTGTTCGCTCTGGTGACCACTCTAAGGTGCCTTCAGCCGTTGCCAAGTTCATCAAAAGCTTGTCCTTAAGCATCGATCAGATCGTTCAGCTGGCTAACAACCCCAACAGTTTGCGATTCGAGGTAAGTTTAAAATGTATAGTTACATACATACAACTCATGCCTTCTCCCATAGGGGTAGGTAGGCAAAAACTACAGAACGTCCTATGATTATTAAATACTTCTTTTACTTCGTCCACATTCATACTTCTAGTCATACAATGCTTACCTATTTTTATATAAATCACCAGTTAGGAATTTTGGTTGCACATTTCTAGTATTTGACTTTAGAGTGGATCCAGACATTGCGAGGCTTACGTCGTGCACGCCTCGCAACGCATGGCTCGCCACGAATATGAACGTCCACACAATGCGAAGCATGCGATGAGCGCCATGCGCGATGCATGCCTCGCAATGTTTGGATACACCTTTAGATGCACCAGGTCGGATCAACGAAACTTAGGACAGCAAAAATTTTATTCAATAATTTATTAGAAAAAGCCTTCAGATCCGATTTATTGACAAATATTTCCATAGTGGATAGAGATAGGAAAACGCGGAGTCAGTCGGTTCGGGTCAGTCACGGTTCGAAAGAGAAATATTAAGAGAATTATAAGCCTTGTAATTACAACTTAGCACAGTTATTGTGGGAACGCCAAGGAAGGTTTTTGGTAAAAAAAATACAAATTAAAAATGAGCATTGTAACCCATAGTGCACAGCTAGTGCGTAATAAAAATTCTACCATGGTTATTTTCTTTATTGTATACCGTAGTTCGACCGCGTACCGTATCAAATAGTTTAGCACAAACAACCGAACGGCTGATGACTTGCAATTTGCAAACGCAATGCATACGTAATCAAATGTCCACCATTAATCATCCGTGGGCCATCCATCACCAGTACTGTCCATCGTCTAAACAATTTCGACCACTTCCCGTATTGTTATTGATATAAATGTTTTTTCTCGCACGTTGCGATATATGATTAATTGATGTAGACGGACCTCCTTTAGTCAGAAATAATACAATTTAGAAGAGAACACGAATCATGTTTCGATTTATAAGGAACTGCATAGTGTAACGCAGATTCGTAGATACCAACTAATATTTATTATAGATAGTAATTTTGTCGTTTTACTTTTACAAAAAATAATATACTTATTTTTGTTTTAAAAAAACTATAGCTGAAAAAGAGTAATTATCGCATTACAGTGACCTTTCTACGTCCTGAACCTGTTTTCACAAACAATTCGATCTTCTTGAAGTATTACTAAACATTTCAAGCGCACTTTGCGTTGAAATTAACCACTGGTATTAGATAAACTTACTCACTTCTTGGGGTGGTTACTCCGACCAATTTGTAGTTAAAATAAACAGTAATTACAACTCGCTCAGATAAACAATAGGATTGATAATGGCGTCGCCTCTATTCACCTTTTACTCGCACCCCAGTGGATGTCAGTATAGTCTAGTGCTCGCACAATAGAGGCTTGCCATTTTCAATCACATTCTTTATCTGCGCGGGTTGTACACTTTTATCTAGATATTTTTTTAAACTGACGCACGCATTCAACGTTCTTTGTATAATATTTGTGATTGATTGAATGATAAACTTTCTTCCCAGGTCGGTCCCCGTGGTAACTGCAACGGAGGAGGTAGGAACTACCAGTTCGAAGCAGCTTGGGACTCTATCCTCTCCAATGCCTCCCCATCCTCGGCTAGGTAAGTTAACGTCATATGATGTTTCGCGTATAGAGCCATAGAGGATTTTATGGTTCTCCGGAAAAAAAATAAAATGTAGGTATGGGCATTCTCTTAAGTTTGTGAATACAAAGTTAGTCTTTTGAGATATCTTCTACTTCTTCTTCTTTTCTAAAGATACGTCTTCATGCTTGGAAAAGTCCACTCATAAATGAAGTTGAAGGAAATCTTTAACGATTGGCCTTCTTTGCCAGCACGGTAGGTACTAAAAAATAATTTGCCAGTATCTGCTAGCCCTAGAAAGCATGCATGGGCCACCTACTGTTTTTTTTTACCTTACCTATTTATAATCTTCGACCATTAGACTATTTATCAAATGGTCTAAGTTCATGATCCAAGACTACAATTAAATATTGGCAAGGTGTCGACGAAAAACTTGTACTATCATCATAATTATAAGTACAGATCGGATAATCGGATGCATATTTACCTAAACATTACTTTTATTTCAACGAAAAAATAACGTGGACATACCTTTCTGTTTTTTTTTTATTTTTTTAATAATACATACTTACTGATTATTTTCTTTTTTTGATAGTATTTCATTAATGTGTTAGTACGATTTCAATGTGATAGGAATGTATGTGAGTAATGTTTGCATGAAGTCAGACAAAATTGTCCACGCCTATATTATATACTTTTACATACAACTCCAACTGTTAATATAATAATATTATTACTGAAACGAAATGTTTTTTAAAAGTTTTTAAGATAAACATACACAACATAAATTTATTCAGAGGCATGTCCACATTATTGTGGGAAAAAGTAAGTGTAGGTTAATATGCATCCGATTATCCGATCTCTAATTATAAGCCAGAAAAAAATCCCTCAAATCTACTAATCAGCACTTCAAACAGGTGAAAAAAAATCTGTTCAACGTTCCGAAATGTCATTATCATTTCTTCAAGAAGAGAGTGATCGATATAATGCCGTTAACACGTGTCTCATAACATGACGTTTATTCCAGCCTTATCTACGAACAGTACTGTTCAGCTAAGCGTCTCTACAGCGCTTTCAGCGCTCAATGCAATAACGTAGGAGCTATCATCACAGCTGTCTCCCTGCCACCAGTCAACAATGTCTTCCTAAAGGCTCTTGAGCCAGTTGCAAGAGTAAGTATAGTCTTACAGCCTTCTTGAATCTTAGCTGCAGTAAATAATATTGATAACACATCCCGTGATTAAAATATTTGTTATTCAAGGAAGTGAGACTGCCTACAATCAGGGCTTGAAATACCGGTAAAAATATGGCATCGTTTATCTAGATACTTGAGGTTGATGCAGATATCGTTAATTTTAAAAATTAAAAAATATATAAATACCCGACCGCGATTTGCCCTACGTCTTATCTAGTGTCATAGAACCACGGAACCCAGGAAAACAAGACATTGCAGTCGGGATCCATTATATTGACTATTACCCGGAAACACTGGATCCCGACTGTAATGTCTAACCTGTAATGTAAACGACTGTAATGTAAAACCTTGGTTTTTTGGTTATAAATTTAATATTATTTTCCAGTTCGTGGCATCCATTTCTTCAGGAAACTCAGTAGCTACCGCTGCTGCCGCCAAAAAGGCTCTGGCACGCGCCGCCAAGGTCTAAACTATACAAAAATACTTCACAATTCTAATATTGCAATCATATTTAGCGATATACTTTACGCAAAATAATAACCTAACTACTATCTATATGTGTATAATATACTTTACATAATCGAAGGTCAGACAAGTTCTCTTCAGAACAGATGACAGAAATAATGTACAATATTTATATGTAAATATAAGTTGATACAATAATACAAAGGACTTGGCTTTTATTTTCTTGGACAACGATTTTTTTTTAATAAAGATGTATCCAATTTATTAATCTATTACTGTTTTATTTTTCCTTCTTTTAATTCTAAGTGTATAATAAAGGAGTTTTTTTTATTTCGTCATCATAATTTTTAGTTGTTAAACCAAACTAAGTAAGTCTGTATTAATTGAATGTGCCAGAATGCCAGAAAATGTACCAGATTTTTTTTGGCAAAGGTCCCCGACCCGAAACGATCAATCGAGATTGTGTATGTTACTGTTATAATATTGATCATTTACTTTATGCAATTGAAGCGACTGTTATTTTTTTTTAGTTCGCAATTAGTGTGTAATCACATATTTAATTATAATTATTTAGATACTTACCAATTTTTTTTTCTGATATCACTTTTTACCACCTTTTATAATACATATCATTTGGGTGTACCGACACCTATTGAGCGAACGGACTATCACGTAATCACGTAAACATTGATCAATTTATCGATTCGGAGACCCTCATAAGAGTCAGATTTCGAAAAAGAACATCGAACAATAACGCAAAACGAGGAATGCCCATCGGCCATACAAATTAATGCCTAAGATGGACAAAAATGAATTATACGCCAAATTGAACTTAAAATGAGAGAAAACCTATTACAATTTCAATAATTATCTAACAACTAGGGTGAAGCTGGTTTGAAACATTTTGGCTAAAAGACATAATTATGTCAAGGTTAGGTTACTTACCCGTGCAATATAGAGATAGCGATTAATATTGTGTGTTCCCGTCCATTTTTATTAAATGTATACATAAGGCATTAAGTCCAAAACAATAGCTTAAACTGTACCTAAAGCAGGTTTAAGTCGGTGTCCAAAAAACCGATGCGAATCATCGTGTTCGGTATGTTCAATCCAAGGTTGTGTTAAAAAACTGGCCAAGTGCGAGTCGTACTCGCGCACCGAGGGTTCCGTATCATTTTTGGACGAATAAAGTGAAAAAAACCGGACCGCATAACTAAGTTTGTTTGTGAAGGAATTTTGATGATTTTGAAAAAACTGTACTAGTTAGGAACATCGTTTTATTTTTGGTGCAATATTTGGGTCAATTTCTATCAACTCTAATTATTTCAGATTTTTGGCTTCGCAAACTTCGGAGATAAGGGGGGGGGAATGGTATTTTTTCAGATATTTTTCATCATATGTCGAAAACTGTGAAGCATAAAATAAAATGTTAATATATTTTGAAATGTGCAAATTAAGCCCTTTCATATGATATGTCACTTGACCTAGTAACCTCACTTTGAAATTTTGGACCCCACACCCCCCGCACAATGAAAATAAAAATATTTTTTGACTTTTTTCATTTGCAATAAAGTTGGACAAGCATTTTTTATAACTGTTCCAAATTTCAAGTCGATAGCATTAGTAGTTGCTGAAATAACCAGGTGTGACAGACAGACAGACGAAGTCGCACCATAAGGGTTCCTTTTTTACCATTTTAGTACGGAACCCTAAAAATAGATCGTAAAATATCATAAAATATCACAGTCAGTAGGTACCTAATTCAAGTCACAAACGCAAAATATAATTAGTCAATAGACGTTCCAAAACCTTCCGTCGCATAATTCTATCGCTAGAAAGTCATGTCAGATACCTACATTATTATTATTATTATTTATTTATTTCAGACAGTGTTCATAAACATAACATAACATCATAATCATAAATAAGTTAAAAATAAAATTAAATTCACATACAAACAACTAAATTAAAATAAATACATTAAATAATCAATCAAATTAAATCCAATCCATAAATTAAAACATTAGACGACAATCAAAATAAATTGGTACTTACTAAAATAATCATTTTAGTATTTTTACCATAAAATAAACTTGATAACAATGTTATTCTAAATAGAATTGGACTATTGGTAGTTTCTGTCCATTTCAGGTATTTAATGGGCATTCCCCATTTATAATTCCTACCTATTGCTTCATAGATTTGAGGAAAATTACAATATTCCTGATACATTTGGTATTTGAATAATCATTTTACAGTTTTGTCCTCTATCCGTGCGTTTTCATCAGAGAATACAGATGTGTCTATTCATTTAAATAGAATGAAAATTAAGTGAAACAAAATGTTTTTAATACTTTTCTTGTGTATAAAACTTTCTATTTTACATTTATGTGTGTCGGATCTCGGATATGAGTGTAGAAAAGGTATTATTTTTAATATTTCCTTAAAAAGACAAAAGGCTTCTTCCTACTGTAACGGTGCTATATTAAACAAAAAAAAACCGGCCAAGTGTGAGTCTTCAGTAAAAGTTCTGTAATTCGACCCTATCAATATTTTAGTTATTCATGTATTGAAAAGACTAAGTCACAGTGTTGATGTATTTATTTTTACGAAAACTAATACGAATATTGATTCAACTATTCGATAAAAAACCAATATATAATATGAAAGTAAAGGGCAATATAATAAATCAGACTAGTAAATTATGATACATTATTAATCACCAAAAAACAAAATTAATTATACTGATATTTTTATTTACTAACTAACTTTTGCCCGAGACTTCATCCACTTGGTTTCCGGAACATGGGGAATATGGCCTTGAATTTATTCATTGTTATATTTATTTACGTGTATTTTATATTTTTTTACATTATCTCCTAAACTATAGGTACGACTAAATCCTCATATCATAGAAACAAGAAGATAATGTTATCACAGCAAATTATTGCGGGCACCGCGGTCGAAGCTTTTAAAACAGTGTGCGTCACAACTACAAACACTCCTTTGTAAATATAGAGATCTCCCACACATTAAAAATGCCACACACCCTCGCCCTGTTATTTGTCGCTCGTCATTCACACTAAACTAAAACACTGTATTTAACCTTCGGCATACAAGGTGGGGTTATTTTAACCCCAGTACTTTTCAAATGCGATGATTGTATAGTAAGACGCAACCAAATAAGTTGATTTTCACAGCTGGAGTTTAAATATTGCTGCGTCGATTCGCAGCGTTAGATCGGTATTACTTTCGCCATCTTCGTGTGTGCACGCGTACAAAGTGGTTCCCGGGCGTTTTTAACCCCATGTTGTATGGAACGTCGTAAAAAAAGTATGTAACCACTTCTGTGTTTTTTGTTATTTACACCAACAGTGTTTAAATTATACTTTTTCGTTTTTATTATAAATACAGATAGTTAATATGTAAGATTGTGACTGCCTAATTGAAAGAAAATGATTCTTCGTTGAACGTTACAAACTTTCTTAGTAGTGATGAAATGTTGTATGAAGAAGTTCCAGAACCACCACAAAACTAACCAAGAATGTCTCAGAGATGTCTGTTCTATTCAAGAAACAAAGACAGGAGAACTCTGAATGGTCGCATCAAATATGATGCCGCGATATGAAAGGAATTTGATGTGTCAAAATTGTACTGATTTAGAGAATTCATGTTCTTATCCAAAGAGGCGTAAAAAGCAGTCTTATGATTATTTTTATTAAGTCAAATATGTCTAGATTTTATAAATAAGTAAAATAATTTTGTTCCTATTTAAAAAGTATTTTTGCTGATTTTTTATCGTGATTTAGTGATACATTGTTGATTTCACGTAGAGGTTATGAGATTTTTAATTTTTTCTCTAATAAATATTTATTTTGATCTATTTTTCTATTTTATTAATTAGCTTAGTAATGTGCATAACAAAAAACGCATTCAAACTTGTAGCACTTGATGCACACACAAAAGTAGAGACAATTTCTTCTGGGGTTAATTTAACCGCACGTTGTATTAGTAAGGAGTTTTTTTCACCTTGTATGCCGAAGGTTAAATCATTGATCGCGTTTGGTGCGTCGGCAACATGATCCCGTTGATTAGATATGTTAAAACTTCAAGCTCAAAGCACTTTGGTACAACTCCCTTGTTTCTATGATTTGAATCACATACTGCAAAGAGTATCTGTCCATTCTGTACCGACACGCCAGGTTTTACTCGTAAATCTTAGGATTTACCTAAGTTCGGGCTTTAACAGTAACTTAATATATGTATAAGTATAAGCCATACAAATTAATATTAACTGTTCTGCCTTCCGCGGTCGTGCAAGAAGCGAACCGGTGGCTGAAAGTGTTCAAGTTCTGTTTATCCAAATTGTACAATTTTTTTTTTGTAAAATTTGAAAAAAAAAGAACTTAACATTTAGATACATACTCGTATTATAATATTTCACTTATTTCAGGTCCACCGATGCTCCCCGAGATATTCTTAGTAAACAATTATCGTTATTATTTAACCATGCAATTTAACGACAAACTCGAGAAAGAATGTCGTTCTTTTTACACAATAACCCAAGGCACTTTTGAACAAGCGAAATATCATAAGTAAGTATAACTTAATATAATAATCTAATGCACGATGTCCACTAGCAAGTTTTATTGCGCAAGTTGACGTATGTACACGAGAAATCACTAGATGGTGCTCACAACTTACTACTTGAATGCACATCACTAAGGGCCGATTTCACCATCGCCAGATAACTTTATCCAGGGATTATGTTGAGTTTTGAAAGATTTTGTATAAAAAATATGTCAAAAATTTAAAATTAATCCGTGGACAAAGTTATTCTGACGATGCGATGGTAAAATCGGCCCAAGTGATATACCCCTGCAGTTTCTAAAAACTTGATGAATCCTCTGATTTGTAGCTGACAAATCTCATGTCAGCACTCAGCTTTTGTGATTGGTTGACCAAAATATTGAGGTATACCAAAGGTTTGACAACAGATTAAATTGAATAGGCTTTCAGAAACTAGCGGACAGTGTATCGAACACGAACCGATATTTTTTCTCCGATATGACTTTCGTTAACGCGACCGAATGTGTTAGAACAACTCGCACTAGGCACTCTGAGTGACTCGCACGCGTTTGAAAGTGAAGACGGTAACGCACGTGATTGGTTGTTACATTCAATACGCGAAACGTTTACACGATTAACGCGATGGTTTCCAACTCACTCAGCACTCTGATCGCACACCAAACGTACTGCACACGGTCAGCACTGGTCTTTACTAGAGGACATCGTGCGTACGCAAAGGCCGCATCCTGTCATGGCTAACGACCTAACGAGTTAGGAGAAAGTCACACAAAAAAAAAATATAATTATTATGTACTCTATTTGCAGAAACGTTATCTACATTGGGGTTTCTGATTACTTTGAAGGCGAACCACTGAATAATCTTGTGTACGCCGGCAATTTATACTCAACAATTAAATGTGAGAAAACCAACAAAACCGAACCAAAGTTTGACTGTCACGAAATAGTGAAACTCGTTAGCGAATCAGTAAAAGAAATCAATGATGGTGATATCTACGACTATGTACAGAAAATGCAAATTTCGGGAAACAATACAGAATTAAGAGAATACGGAATAGAATCAAGACGATACAGAATAGAATCGAGAGGAAGTTGTTCTCCCGGTTTTCGAAATACAACCAACCTGAAGATGGTACTCGTTTGCTTGGATTTTAATATCCGAGAAAACGATTATATTGGAGAATTGGAAGTTAATATAGAGTCGTTAAAACTGGGAACCGTAGAGCACTTTTTTTGCATGGAGCGCATACGTTCATTGGAGGACAATCTCCTTGCTGTGGTAGCCCCTAGACCAGAGGACATGTCATCTGAATTTGTAGTTCCAACTGTATTCTACAATACTCCACATATGACTTCAGAAGATAAAACTGCTTTTCCAAATTCGTTGAATTTGGTACCGCGACGACTGCTAAAGTATGGATTTATAAAGTTCATACAAACTGTGGGCTGGCAACGAGTGGCGATTGTGTCAGACGATTCAGAATATAGCATGGAGTTCGAAAATGAATTGATTTCATTGTTTGAAAAGGAGCGAATAGTGTACACTGTGGTACGGTGTGAAGATGCTTCATGTAACATGACAAAGGTAGGTAATCATTTTGCGTTTGCAGGCTTACCTCAAAAATATACAAGAAACATCGTTAGTGTTTTTAGAAGCCGCAGTCTTTTTGTAAGGTTTTTTTTAATGCCAAGTACTAAAGATCGTTTAATCTAAATCTGAACACCCCTCCACGAATCGTGGTTGTTTCAATGTGTGAAAGGAAATACTTATCGTTCGTTACGTAAAGTGTATCGCACTTTACTTGTGTGCTTGCGGCAATTTTACTGCGAACTTGGATTCGCCAATGACGAAGACCAATTTATTTCTGTGTATCACATCTATTATACACCTACATACTTTGCATGAATGCGTTAATACTTTGGTGGTGTTTACTTTTAGATTACACGATCTCTACCAACATGTAAATACTGAGTCAGTTCCATCACAGATAATACTACGCGTACAGATGCCTCTTCTCATATAAAAAAACGTGACCGCCGCCGTAACGCGGACTATCGGGCTATGCATTTTTTCGTAACTAAACGATTTTTTAAAATTGTAGTAAATATTTATATTTGTCTATTTATTCATATTCTACATTTTACACAAACTTCAATAACAAATCGATACGTATAACACCATCTATTAATTTGAACAAATGTTCCTTTGTTCCTGATGAGACCCCATGGTTCCGTTTAATAATACCCATACTATTTTGTCGTAATTGTGTTTGTTGGTTGGTAATGAACTGTCTTTTATCATTTTATCATAGCTATAGCTTTAAAAAAACATGGTCATTGTTATCAGTGTTGACAATCTATTTTCATATTGTTGATGGATGATCTACACGCTCTATCAATAATTGTAACTTTCTTATGTGATATTGTGTACTGAATATAAATAGTTTTAAAGTCGACTAGAGTCATCAAACAATTAAAATAATGATATGGATCACCATATCATTATTCTAATTGTAAACTGTATCTCATTCTTATCTGTCATTAATATAGCAACCCGCCCCGGCTTTGTCCGGGTTGCATACACATATGCATATCTATACTAATATTATAAAGAGGAAAGTTTTTTTTGTTTGTAGCCAATAGACTCCAAAACTACTGGGCCGATTTTAAAAATTCTTTTACCAGTAACAAGCTATATTATCACTGAGTAACATAGGCTACTTTTTATCCCGAAAAATGTACCGTTCCCGTGGGTCACGCGGACGAAGTCGCGGGCAAAGTGCTAGTTACATATATTATTATAAAAGTACTTATATGTAGATAAATAATGTAACACAAGTAATATAAATGTATACGTAGTATATAATTGAATATACTTTCAGGTTAAACAACAACTCGATAGACTTGGCAGGATAGTTATTGCAAACGTAGCACAGAAAAACGTACAAGGCCTAGTTTATGCTCACCGTAGATATGCACCGTTTATATGGATTGTGAGAGACCTAGTCGAGAAAAAGGAATATCAAGTAATTTTTTTTTTCATCCGCAACCTATCCAGATTTTCTGAAGTTTAATCAAATATTTTGATGAATTTAATTAAATTCAAGGAAGTGACTTCTCTGCCGGCGCGATGTCCCAAATTGGCTGCCAGCGCCGGTTGATGAATTGGCTGCCGGCGCTGACTTTGGAAAAAAGCGGAAAATGGGGTTGATTTATTTATTTATAAATATATTTGATAATATGGCATATGGAATAGATAGGCGGGGTAGGCATAATTAAAAAAACAAACATGTTTCATTTTTATAACACAAACGCCCGTTTTCACCAACACTAGGAGACACCTAAGGAATTTACCTAGCGCTAAAATCATGTCACCAACCATTAGGCAAAAACCGTGGATAGGCCATAGTTGTCGCTCAGTAGTTGGTGACGTGTTTTATTGCGCTAGGGAACTCCTTTTAATATTAGGTCTTTACCTATGAAATTGCCGTTCTGCAGTACTGGCCATTTCAAATCAAAATAATTTTTGTTTGGCTAAGAATTCCAATTTCAAATTAATTTTATTTTAAAAACATGGTTTTTTTTTTCCAAAAGTAGTCATTTGTTTATTGATTAGTGTTACATTTTCATCGCATTTCAATCTTTTTCGTCATCATGGATACGTTAAAAATTCGAGTAATTATGGAATACGAGTACCGTCGTAGCAGCAACGCGCCACAAGCGGCACGCAACATCAACGACGTTTACGGAGCTAACACTACAAACCAACGCACCACCTGTTATTGGTTTGCTCGCTACCGTTCTGGAAATTTCGACCTGAAAAATGAACCTCGCGGTCGTCCGAACACTTTGGTTGACAATGACGAATTAAAGGTGATTGTGGAAGCTGATGATACACAATCTACGGCTGAATTAGCAGCAGCTTTCGACGTTAGCGTCAAAACAATATTGGTCCATTTGCGTCAAATTGGCAAGGTAAAAAAGCTTGACAAATGGGTGCCCCACGAACTCAATGATCGCCAGCGCGAAGTACGCGTCGAGACGTGCCTTGCACTGCTCAACAGACACACAAATGAAGGAATTTTGAACCGCATTGTTACCTGCGATGAGAAATGGATTCTGTTTGATAACCGCAAGCGCTCAGCAAGTTGGTTGGATCCTGGTTCAGCACCTAAACAATTCCCTAAACGAAAACTTACCCCTAGAAAAGTGATGGTCACTGTTTGGTGGTCTAGCGCCGGTGTGATTCATCACAGCTTCTTACCAAACGGGGTGAGCATTACTGCAGATGTGTACTGTGAAGAACTGAACACAATGATGAAGAAGCTGGCACATCTCCAACCAACATTGGTCAATTGCTCGTCTCCACTGCTCCTGCACGACAACGCGCGACCTCATACTGCACAGCAGACGGTCTCCAAGTTGCAAGAACTGGGGTTGGAAGCTCTCCGTCATCCGCCCTACTCACCAGACCTTGCGCCTACAGACTACTAACTTTTTCCAGAATTTGGATAACTTCTTGGCGGGAAAAAAATTCAATACCCGAGAGGCAGTACAAAATCCCTTTGAAGAATTTGTTGCCTCCCGTCCAGCTGATTTCTTTAAGAAGGGCATCAATAAACTGCCACTGCGTTGGCAAAGATGCATTGATTGCATGGGTGATTACTTCGATTAATACAAATAGAATATACATGAAAAAAAATCGTTTAAATTTTTTCATACAAAACGGCAATTTCTTAGGTAAAGACCTATTATTTAAACATTTCACTTAGGTGTCTCCTAGTGTGTTAGGGTGTGCTATGGTCCAAAAGCGAGCGATGCGAGCTCGGGAACTTGCGACACCCCGACATGGACAGGTTAGGTTCTAAGGGGTTGACAGGGGCCCTTAGCCTTCTCCCACCATGGGCGCACTCCTCTTAGCCATCGTGCCCCAAGATGTCCAATATGAGAGCTGGCGGCACCGGCAGCCGATGTTTTTAATTTCAGCTGCAGGCAGAATATTCTGCCGGTTCTTAACGACCTATTTTTGTGTGCTTGCGCCGGCAGTGGAGTCGCTCCCTAAGTTTAAAGATACAATTCGGAGAGCAGCACAGCGACCGACTGCAGTGGCAGTTGCTATCGCCGGCGAAAAGCGTTACTAGCGACACTAGTGATACATTTTCTATGAGATTGTTTGAAGGCACATTCCGAGCGCGATAACACTGTCGCCTGTCGCCTCCAGTTATGTGTGTTCTATGCCGCCTGTCACTGCGGGTTGTTCCCGCTCGTTCATACCGCGTTGTTCACACTATTTAACGACTGGGAATGTTTTGTTTGGGTTGTTCCCGCTCGTTCATACCCCGTCGTTCACAGTGTTGAAGAACGCAACATAAACCCTTATATCTTTTGTTTCATTTCACTTTTCTTTACCCTGACCCCTAAACTCGACGTGGAACGAGGGTTTTGACGATTAGGAGTAAAATATTGCGTTTTTCAACACTGTGTTAACACTACCGTGAACGACGGGGTATGAACGAGCGGGAACAACCTGTCACTGCGGTCAGTCGCTGCTGCCCGCTGGTGTAGGAATCGTACCTTAATTTTTTTCTGTTAATTTATTATTAAGATCTTTTTTGTTTAGCTCAATGGAATAGTAGCGTTCATCATTCGTTTGGGTGCGGTACCCAAGCCCAACGACTGCAATGTAGACGCCAACATTCTGAGCGGTCTCCGCAGTATTGCCCATGCTCACAAAAATATAGCAAATGAGTACTACACAAAAGGCAAACGCAACTTTTACAGGTAGGTAATCTTTAAATGTTACCAAGAAAATTTTCGCACGCCGAGTGATAGGGTGGTTTTTTTTTTTTATATCATAGGAGTCAAACGAGCAGACGGATCACGTGATGGTAAGTGATTACCGCCGCCCATGGACACTCGCAACACCAGATGAGTCACAAGTGCGTTGCCGGCCTTTAAAAAACTGCTCTTGCCTTGGGCATTGTTGAGCGCAGTTTTGTCCCCCTCCCACAACAATGGATTTATCAACTGCGCCATCATGGGGCGGAGAGGGGGGTTGGGCCTCCGGTACTCTCACTCACTCGGCGAAACACGACGCAAGCGTCGTTTCACGCCGGCTTTCTGTGAGGCCGTAGTATTACTCCGGTCGAGTCGGCCCATTCGTGCCGAAGCATGGCTCTCCCACGGTGCGCGATTTGTTGCGGATTCTATCCAAATTCGCCATATATCAGAACAAAAGATATTTTAAGAACGAGACGATTTTTTTTATTAAATCTCAAAAGGTCGTTTCCACAAATTCGATCCAAAACTGGGTTATAATATATAATGTTTTTATTTAAATAATGTTTTTCAACAGTATTGTAATATTAGTAAATATTATAGGTATAACCATTATTTTTCCTAACTGGAAATGCATACAAGAAAAAGACATGCAGCCCCAAATAAATTACGATAAACGCAAGAGGACGATAATGACTTTCCACAGTTTCCATACCAAAAAGTGCGGCAGATTTTTATCTGTAATTTGTCAATCTTGGTTGTTGGTCAAGTTTGAGGAGAAGGGTCTCATCAAAACTTCATGGAATAAAGCTGCTTAAAGGATCTGGGGGGTAATTCTCGCGGGTTCGTTATTGATATCGCCTTCGATATATATTGCAACAAATGTCAAAATGGTAGGGATTTTGACAGTTGTTTCAATATATATCGAAGGCGATATTAATATCGAACCCGCGAGAATTTCTCCCCCCTGGCACCACGTGTAGATGTCAACTCATTACAGACTTTTTCGATATGCCTCTCTAGCACTCCAGTCAAGTTGAAGTACAAAAATGTATTTTTGTACACCCCTTCAACTTTTTTTTTAACAAGGCACATAACTATAATAATGTGCTTTGTTAAAAATATTAAAATGTAGAGTGCATTATTAATAAAATAAAAAATAAAGCCACCACCCACTTCACGTTGTTAGTAAAATAATAACTATTTTACTTTAATCAGATTGTTGATTATGAAAATTTTTTTTTTTCAGACAATTTGCTAATGAAATGCGTCAATTTAACACACAAAAAAAGGTCGAAGCTTATGTTTATGTTACAAAAATTTCATCCAAAGTGGAACAGATATCAAAAATGTATGTCGACGACAATGGTGCGAAAATTATCAGTTATACGGAACCATTTAAATCTGGCAAACCAGCTGATGGACCAGAGCCCTGCTTGGCAAGAGGCTACCACTACTTCGAGCCATGTGAAGACCTCTACGTGCTGCTTCTTATGTTTGTGGTTACCCTATTCATCGTAACATTCCTTTTGATCTTGTTTTACTTTGAGAAGAATTCGCCGTTTAACGACATAAGATATCATAATTTTTAGTTATTATTAGGATAATCTTTTTTGGTATGGTGTCTTCAAAAAATTTTTGGTTCCCATTTGAAATAAAACTAGCATCACGGTAGAGGTCGCGGTATATTTCTGTTTACATTTTCCAACATTGTGAACACCAGTGGCGAAGGGTCCCTACAATACGATTCCTACCGGCTTCCCTTTGAAAAATAGCACAGGCAGTATTGCCTACTTTTATTAATTAGCTTTTTGTGGCCAGGTAGCATTTGTAGCTCCGGCTTACCTCTTACAAAAACTGACCCTTCGCCACTGGTGAACACTTTCATCACTTTATTATTGTTAGGGAGTGACTCTTCAGCCGGCGCCCTGTCCCGCCAGTATTGGCTGCCAGCGCCGGTTTCTGAATTGGCTACCGGCGCTGACTTTGAAAACAAAAAATGGAAATTGGGATTGGGAATTTGCCATAATTAAAAAAACAAATTTCATGTTTCATTTGAGTAGCACACCTAACTAGAGTCCAAGAGCGAGCGAAGCGGGCTCGGGAACTTGGCACCCCGACACAGACAGGTTATGTTCGAAGGGGTTGACGGGGGCTTCAGTGAGCGAGTAAAGCGATCAAACGAAGCCCCCGTCAACCCCTCGTGTTAGGTTACTTTTAACCTTGCAGACAGAAATAGGTCCGTCAACCACCTCCCTCCCCCTTGTAATTCCAAAAAAGTTGTAATTTGTTTTACATTGACACGATATCATACAGTAATTTAAAAGTCATTTTAAGGTAATTCAACTTAAAACACGGCAACATGAATCTGCTGCTACGGTAGTTTCCTATTATTTTCATATGCACTGCTACTACCGGTTCCCAACGACGTTATTTTTGGGTGCCGGCGCCGGCTGCGAAGTCACTCCCTTATTATTATTCCCTATTGGTAATCCCAACGTTTAAATTAAAAGGAATCTCTTCAAAATCGTCATAGTTTCGTGATTTTATCTGTTATTTGTCTCCATTATCATTTTTTAACCAACTTGGTAATCCAATTCTAAAAGGAAGCTTAGGGTTATGAATTTAATCATTAATGTTACCTTCAGTCTCTAATACTACTGGACCAATGTTCACAAAATATAGTTAGTCGTCTAAAGTAAGAGCTCAATGTATTATTTATTTTGTCATGTTCATGTACTTCAAAGATAACTATAATAATTAATTAAAAATATACTTATAAAAAAATAATGTTTGTATATTTGTCCTCTAGGATGTATTCCTAAACCATTTTTAATAACGCAGTTGGGAAGTTAGAGGGGCCATACATTGTTAACGACTTTAGAAGCTCAGTTCACTAAGGCCTAAGTTCATCGACAAGATAACAGTCTGATAAATTGAAAACGGCCGTTTAACTTGACTTTTTGTATAGAAAAAGATATAGTAAACAGACGTTTTCAATTTAACGGACTTGATCTTGTCTTGATCTTGTCGGTGAACTAGGCCCTTAATATAATAAACAAGAAAGTTACTTAAAAACCTCTATGTCATTTTCCAAGACCTATAGTATCCATCTATAATTATTCTATAATCTATACCCCAATGAAAGGGTGCGCGAAAATATTTTTAGGTTCCGTACCCAAAGCGTAAAACGGGACCCTATTACTAAGACACCGCTGTCCGTCCATCTGTCCGTCTGTCACCATGGCTGGCTGTATCTCATGAACCGTGATAGTTAGACAGTTGAAATTTTCCCAGATGATGTCAAATCTACAGTTCATAACCAATCTATATGAAACTTCGCAGTTAGATGTCTTCTGTGAGCCGCCATTAAGGCCTGTAGTGAAATTAGGAATAATAAAATAATTAGGGGTGACCCCCATACATGAAACTGAGGAATGAAAAAAAATATTTGCGGGCACCCCGTCATGTGGGGTATCGTTGGATAGGTCTTTAAAAATGACTTAGAGTTTTCTCAATGATTTTTTTATTTAAGTCCATATTAAGTGAACTAGGAGCTCCAAAAGTCGTTAACAATGTAATTTCCAATCCATATAGCCTATGTTACTTGCGACGTCGATATGAATCAAATAATATGTCATATGTTAAAATCCGTTCGCTCGTTTAGTCTCTAGGAGGGAAGGAACACAGAAACGGAAATACATACATACATACCGACATACATGTACATACTAACATACAGGTGAAACACTATACCCTTCTTTTGGGCATCCAATCTACCGCAGTAGGGTAAAAAGACAATAATAAATATACACTGACTTGCAAAACTAAGTATCACACTTAGTACGAAGTAGTAGTAGAAAGTGTAGTACTTATTTATTTTTTGCAGGCCAGTGTATTATTACCAACGAAATATAATGTAATAAATAATTCCCTAATCATTTGAGGAAAATAACAATATTGCTCATACATTTGGTATAATAATATAAATAAACATAATAACAGTTTTGTCCTCAATCCGTGCGGTATTATCAGAGAATACAGTTGTATTAATTCTAATAGAATGCACATTAAGTGAAACAAAATGTTTTTCATACTTTTCTTGTGTATAAAACTTTCTTTTTTACATTTAAGTGTGTCGCATTCGCATCTCGAATATCAGTGTGGAAGAGGTAACTTTTTAAAATTCTACTAATCCTACTAATATTATAAACGTGAAAGTTTGTAAGGATGTAAAGATGTATCGATGTATGGATGTTTGCTACTCTTTCACGCAAAATCTACTGAGCGGATTTTGATGAAACTTTACAGTAATATAGCTTATACATCAGAATAACACATAAGCTACTTTTTATCCTAAAAACGCGGGCGAAGCCGCGGGCGGAAGCTAGTATTTTAAATGAGAAGGTTTGTGTGGGTGTGTGTGTATGTTTGTTCACAAAGGACATCGTTAAATAAACAGTACCTATTTCATTTGAATTCCCTTTTCACGGCCGACTCGTCTGTAGATCTCCATTTATTTAGGCGGAGCCTCAGATCATAGAAACAAGGATCACGCTGAAACGGCTAGACGGATTTGGATGAAATTTGACCAAAAGGTAGGCTTAGGCTCGAAGAAACAAATAGGCTACTTTTCATCTATTTTCACGCAGACGAAGTTGCGGGTAACAGCTAGTATTATCATAAAGAAGGTAAAAGGCCACTGTGAGTGAGTGAATGAGTCACTATGAGTCAAAAGTCGCCAGACCTCGAAAAACTACAAAATACCTAACATTCGGTATTTATCAAAGATAATTATTACAAAAATAATTAGTAGGTATAGATAAAATATTCACAAGATATTTTTTCCCTAAACCTCACGAATTCTGCATGGTTACTATTAGGGCCGAGTTCACCGACAAGTTAACAGTTCGATAAATTGAAAACGGCCGCTTAACATGACTTTGGCCCTTAGAAAAGTCTTGTTAAACGGCCGTTTTTAATTTAACAGACTGTTATCTTGTCGAGGAACTTGACCCTAAGTCGAGCGTAAAATACTACAGGGGCGATGCGCGGGTGTGGCGGAAAAGATATCCCGGCGCGGCGGCGCGTGCGCGTACTTTTTAGATAACTCTGTGATGCCATATTTCAATATTTTAGTACTTAGTGATACTAAAACATAAAATAGGTACATTTTATCATTTCCACCAAACATAGGAAATATTTTGATTTGGATGGTGATTGTGGCCTATACTGCCGTCTATAAGCTTAAAGGCCGCTAAATGACAAATTCTTATTTTGAGCTAGAGCAGAAAAAGGTGGCAAAATTTTCAAACCGATGCTCCTCAGTATCTATAAACATTTTGTCATGTTAACATATACCAAAAAAAAGGTATTTTTTTCAACTTTCTCATGAAGTAAGTTGATTTTGTAAAATATTAATAATTATATCAATAAATACACATTTTCCTTTCTAGCCTTGTAAAATTTTAAGGCTCGCTTCAAGTGTGCAGAACTAAATGGCGGCTAAAGAATCATAACTGCTTTTAAGTTATGGATTTATTAATAACTGCCAAAGGTATTTTTTTGAGACAAGAAATTATTAATATTTACATAGCTATAAAGCAGATAAGTTATTTTGCGTTTTTTAAACCTAGTACGAATGTTATTATATTGATCTTATCCATAACAAAAAAGCAGCTAATTACTTAAAGCCGCCTTTTAGCCAAGTAGATATCACTTTGCTTCTCTTCCAAGATTTTTTAACAACTTTTAATACAGCTATGCATAACTTAAAGGCGGTTAATTATTAAACCTTTTCATATAACTGCTTTTTAGGCTAGCACTATCCAGATCTGTATTTTTCGAATCCTGCAAAATTAAACGTTAACTTATGAAATCAAACAAAGTTTTTGCAAAGACAAAGTTTATTGCCACAAAACTATCGGGCATGGTGATAACAAAATAAAAAATTGCAACCTTTTCTAAACAAATTAAAAATTAAATAATTATTTGAAAAAACTATATCCAAAAATCGCATGGCAAACCACAAAATATACCTGAAATTGAAATTTCAGGTGCTAAAAACTCGCACTTAAAAATAATGTCATCATTCATAATTATCAATGATTTACATTTTTTTTGCAATTAGTAAGTACTAACGTTTCACTTAGATACATAAAACAGTCGGTTTGTACTAGCATCAAACGTCATTAGAAAATAAATATTCTTATCAAAAATAAAAGTAATCACTCTGAATTCAAACTTAATACCTACACATTAGAAAACAATATATAAAAATATTTTTTAATTTTAACATTTTTACATATTATTATAATATGAATAACAATCTTAAATCAATCAGTCTTTATTAGTCACAACCTTAATCAAATGTTCTAATAAGGAAATTGACCCAGAAACGATTGCCAAAAATAATCAAACTAACACATACAACTGCTTACCACCAATACTTACAGCTGAAGTACAGAAGGCCATCAATTCACAAAAGTTAGAACGAGCTTCGGGACCCGACAATGTCCCAAACGAGCTGATGAGAGGTTCAGTCGAAGAACTAAGTCCGATTCTAACTAAGGTATTCAATGATATACTTAACACCGGCATCATTCCAAGTCAGTGGGGAGAATCATACATTATTCTTCTGCACAAGAAAGGAGCCAAAGATGACATTGGAAACTACAGACCAATAAGCCTCATATCAAATGTCTACAAAATTTTTGCAAAAATAATTTTAGAGAGAATAACAAAAATATTAGACGAAAACCAAACCATAGAACAGGCAGGTTTCAGAAAGAACTACAGTACGATCGACCATATCCACACTATCAAACAAATCCTGGAAAATTATAATGAATACCAGAAGCCTATATACATAGCTTTTATCGACTATTCTACAGCATTCGACAGTCTGAAGCATAACTACATCTAGTCAAGTCTAAGACAGCAAGGGGTGGACAATACCTATATCAACATAATCATAAACATCTACAGCAAGAGCAAAGGCCGCATAAAACTGGAATCGAAAGGAGACCCATTTCCCATAAGCGGAGGCGTTAGACAAGGTGACCCATTGTCACCCAAACTGTTTAATGCGGTTTTGGAGAACATCTTCAGGAAAATGGACTGGAGTGACTACGGCCTCAACATCAATGGTAGCCGCTTAAACCACTTGAGATTCGCCGACGATCTAGTCCTATTGGAAGAAGATCCTAAGAAACTACAAACTATGGTACAAACCCTAGCCAACACAAGCAAAGTAGTTGGACTTGAAATGAATGCAAACAAAACAAAAATGATGACTAACTCCATAGAGGTCGATATAGTAATTGATGGAATCAGATTCGAATATGTCAGAGAGTATGTCTATCTAGGACAAATTATCTCTTCCAGCGACCAGATGTCCAAAGAAATTAATAAAAGAATAGCTTGTGGCTGGAAAAAATTTTGGTCGCTTAAAGAAATCATGAAGAGTAAGGAAATAAACATCCACATAAAAAGAAAGACGTTTAACACCTGCATCCTTCCCTGTATCACATATGGTTGCGAGACCTGGTCCCTTACTGAAAATCACCGAAGCAAACTTGCAAGGTGCCAACGGACAATGGAGCGAAGTATTTTGGGAATAAAACTCAGAGACAAAATCAGAAACACAGAAATAAGAAACAAAACCAAGGTTGCCGACATACTTGCCCGCATTGACCATCAGAAATGGGCTTGGACGGGACACATGCTACGTTGCAAAACAAATAAATGGAGCAAGCAGGTCACTCTGTGGTACCCTAGAGACGGCACTAGAAGACAGGGTCGTCCAACAAGAAGATGGGAAGACGAAATTCGTCTGACCTTGGGGCCATACTGGACAAGGGTGGCAGCAGACAGAGCCCAATGGAGAACGTTGGAGGAGGCCTATGCCAAAAGGCACGGCGAATTGAGGGATATTCTGTAGAAAATACAAATAAATACAGCTAAAATAGATCTAACAAAAACTTGTACCAATGTTCGGAATAAAAGGCTATTAATAATAATAAAAAAATTAATAATCAAATGTTGGTTGGTTGGGAAGAATCCCTACCATGTGTGGCGTGGGGGTTGTGCAGTTTGCGGCTTTTTAGCGATGTTTTGTTGTTTAACGGCTTTTTTGTTATGAAAGACACAGAAGAAAACATTTATATTACTTTACGTACGGTGTAATAAGGCTTTCTATAATAGTTTATTTATTGTAAAAGTAGTAACACTACAACGCTTAAAGGCCGCTAAATGATTTTAACTGCGTTTTAGTTCGGTAAGAGCGTATAACCGCCTTTTAGTTAAGTCTATGCAAGGTATTATACTCCAATGTAACCAAGGCAAAAAGCCGCTAAAATACTTTTGCTACCTTTTAGTTAATTGTTAAATAATAACTGTTTTATAGCTAAGCGTTGATAGTAAAAATATTCAATCGATCCAAACGTTAAAGTAGCATAGCTACCTTCTAATCTAGTTGTGCTGTTTAGCGACCTTTAAGCGATGTAAAGTTTTTTTTTTTTTGTATTTAGCAGCCTTTTAAAAAAATATATCTTGATAACGGTAAAAGATAGAATAACCGTTCCTAGACAGATCGATAGAGAATTTTTTTTTAATACCATGACATTAAAAAAGTGAAAAATGCCCAAATGTCATTTAGCGGCCTTTAAGCTTATAGACGGCAGTATAAGTCTTCGCGGCCGAAAGTGTTCAATTTTTCAAAATTTTACAAAAAATAAAGATACATATTAATACAATATTTAACTTATTTCAGATCCATCGATGCTTCCCGAAATAACCTTGATAATTAATAGTAATTCTAATTTTATTAACAAAGTAATTGCAATGCTGTTATTTAACTACAAACCTATTAGGGCATGTAGTCCGTTTTACACAATAAGACAAGGCGCTTTTGAAGACTTGAAATATTATGAGTAAGTATAAAGTGAGTAAGTGCCTAAAAGAATAGAGCACTCCAAGTACTACTGGAGTCCGGGTGCAGTCCGTTAATCGAGCGGGATTTGTAATGACCTCAGATCATAGAAACAAGGAGATATGCCATCATAGCAAATTAGTACGGGAACAACTGATGCCACGTTTGGTACATTTTTCGACACAATTACGTGCATAATTAAGCGCTCCTTGTGAATAAAAACATCTCCCACGCATTGAACATTCCGCACACCCTCAATCTAACACTGTTAATCGTCACTCAACAATAGCACTAAACTAAAACACTGTATTCCATCGATCGTGTTCGGTTCGTCGCCAGCGCGTACGTTTTTAATATGAGCAATTTGCTCAAGATCAGGCATCAAGCTCGATAGCGCCTTGGCACATCTCCTTGTTCTATGATCTGAGGTAATGACGCTTATGTCAGAGTGCTGAGTGCGAGTTGCAAACCATCGCTTTAAGGTGGATCCGTCAAAGTTTCGCGCGAAATTCAAAATATCTTGGGTTTTTTGCAAATTGCAGTGCTGTTTTACGTTTTGTGTTAATCCAAATTCTATTTGCGACACTAATTATAGTATAGTTACTAAATAAAATCATTAAAATCATCAATATAGCTCACGAAATAATATTTTAGGAAAATACGACTATTTCGTGAAAACCTTACGATTTTCCTCAAATATATTATTATGTCGATGGCTATATTGATGATTTTCACTTATAACACTAAATAACTAGCACGCGTTCGAAAATGAAGCCAGTAACGCACGCGATTGGTTGTTAAAAGACAGTGGGCAACTTTGTATGGGAGTTGGTCCAAGAGCCGCCTCGATTAAGATATATGCCAAATGAAAGGGTATAATGTAGTCTTCAAGTATGCAGATGGGCATCAGAATCTGTCCGAGTGATTCTGAGTAATGCTACGTCTTTATGGTTCATAGATTATATTGGTTTTCACGACTGAGTATTCGGATTTTAACAAATGAGGTATCATAACATTTGTCTTTATAGGTACCGCGAGTGGCATTGGCTATGTGGATTAAAAAAAAACCAACACAGTGCATTAACCTTTCGTGTGCAACAATTTTAGACACAGTAAAAATGTACCTAATTTTGTCTCGCGTGGATTCACGTTCTGGATATTAATATGATGGGTTAAGGATATTTTTTTTTAATGAAGTCGTCATTGATGCCAGTGGTGATCGATGACGGAGGCAGTCTTTTACTATCCTTTGTTGAGTTGTGACGTGAGATTCCTATTTTTTTTTGTCTACTGACTTAGTGTAGGTAGGTAGGTACTGTCTGATTTTCGAATGACTGGCTTTTGATTTTGGACACCGAGACACAAGACACCGTCACTTTCTAGAAAGTGCGATAAACCGCAAACTGCTTTGGGTATCATGCTTACCAAGTTGACCACTGACGATGATGTACCACAGCACCTTGGCTGGGATGGGGCTAATGTTTTCCAGTGCGCTATTTAGTAATCCTGATAACAATAATACGATAGTGAATTGCGGTGGTGGAATCTACGTACAGTCCACACGAGTTTTTAAATCTTTGCCGTATAATTGTCCATATAATGAATCAATAGAAAAAAAAAGAGAAAAGCACAACTCAACAAAGGATAGTGAAAGACTGTCTCAGTAATCAGTCATCAATTACCATTTCACTAAAAAATCTAATATTATTTTCATTGGCTAAAATCCACCATGTTTTTTTTTTATCTACATAATTATAGCTAATGTCATGCTCGTGGTACCAAGACAAATGTAATGATACCTTAATTGTTAAAATCCGAATATTAAATCATGAAAATCAATAATAAACTATGAACCTCAAAAAACTTAATATAACTCAGAATTACCCGGACAGATTCTGATGCCAGTTTGCTTATTTGAAGACTACGTTATGCCCTTTCATTTGGCATATGTCTTATCTTTGGCCGCTCTTGGACCGGATTCGCTCACTATCCTTTAATTCGCGAAACGTTTACAGGTTTACACGATTAACGCGATAGTTTCCGACTCGCACTAGCACGAACGATTTTGACGTTGCGTATCGTAAACGTAAGCATATTTTGAATTGAAAATACACGTTTGCTACACAATATTTATATAATTAATTACTTTATTTAAATCTCTGTATTTATTGAAATGCGCAAATTGTATAACATTTTAACTAAATGTTCTATGACTGATGTATTTTCCTCCGTGATTTTAGATTCGAAATTCGCTTACGTTTACGATACGATACGTCAAAATTATTCGTGCTATGCCCACTGATCTCACACCAAACGTACTGCACATGCACACGATCAGCACTGGTCTTTACTAGAGGACATCGTGCGTACGCAAAGGCCGCATCCTGTCATGGCTAATGAGTTAGGAGAAAGTCACGCTAAAAAAATAAAATTATAATTTTTATGTACTCTATTTGCAGAAACGTTATCTACATTGGGATTTCTAATTACTCTGAACCACTGAATAATCTCGTATACGCCGGCGATTTATACTCAACAATTAAATGTGAGAAAACCAACAAAACCGAACCAAAGTTTGACTGCCACGAAATGATGAAACTCGTTAGCGAATCAGTAAAAGAAATCAATGATGGTGATATCTACGACTATGTACAGAAATTGCAAATTTCAGGAAACAATATAGAATCAAGAGAAAACGAAATAGAATTAAGAAAATACGAAATAGAATCAAGAGACTACGATTTTTCGTATTCTCTTGATTATGTCCGTTTTCCGTTCCATTCAATAGGACGGAACGGAATACCGTTCTATTTAATAGAACATTTTATTGAATCAAGACAATACAGAATAGAATCAAGAGAGAGTTGTTCTCCCGGTTTCCGAACTACATCAGATCTGAAGATGGTACTAATTTGCTTGGACAATAATATGAATGAAAGAGAATTAGAAGTTAAGATAGAGTCGTTAAAACTGGGAACCGTAGATCACTCTTTATGCATGGAGCGCATACGTTCATTGGAGGACAATCTCCTTGCTGTGGTAGCCCCTAGACCATTAAAGCGCATATCATCTGAATTTGTAGTTCCAGCTGTATTCTACAATACTCCACATATGACTTCGGAAGATAAAACTGCTTTTCCAAATTCGATGAATTTGGTACCGCGGCGACTGTTGAAGTATGGATTTCTAAAGTTTATACAAACTGTGGGCTGGCAACGAGTGGCGATTGTGTCAGACGATTCAGAATATAGCATGGAGTTCGAAAATGAATTGATTTCATTGTTTGAAAAGGAGCGAATAGTGTACACTGTGGTACGGTGTGAAGATGCTTCATGTGACATGAACAAGGTAATCTTTTTGCGTTTGCGCGCTTACCTCAAAAATATACAAAAGACTTCGTTAGTGTTTTTTACCGACGTCAAAAAAGGAGGTTCTGTATTCGACCCGTACGTATGTATGTTTGTATATGCGCGATTTGCTCAAAAATACCGATGGCCTGGCCATAACCGATCCGATTTGGATGGGTTTCTCCGATTTGGATGGGTTAATGAATTGATCGCTTGTGAGCCTATGTAGTAGCAAGTCTAGAATTACATTCCAAAAGGTTGGTCCACCAATGGAACCTTGAACACAACCTTTGGTCGCCTCTTCTCGCTAGAGGCCCTAGCGTAATTGGCCGTGATATTCCGGTCGCTGAGGTATGAGTTCACCATTGCATACATGTTCTTAGGACCCTAGCAATTAGTTCGGTCATTCTCCGGTGTCCTATTGTTTGGTTGATTTCGGTGGCACATTTTTTCTGTTAATTACGACATTTTCACACGAAATATCGAATCTAGATTTAACTTAGAGAGTATGAGTAGCAGAGAATACAGATGTTTCCTTTAAAATGTCTTAGTTAATCAGAGAAAATATTGTGCCACCGAAATCAACCAAACAATGGGACACTGGAGAATGGCCCAGTTGATGTTTTAAGGCAGGCCACCAGACATTGTGGATTGCACCCTCTATGTCCAACGAGACCATTATGACGATTTTCTTGTTATCGATTTCGGTTTTTATCCACTCGATCAAATGATAAAGGGCATCCTCTGTTCCGCGTTAGAGTAGGGATCCGTACTGCTTGGTGTTTAGAGTTGGAAGAATATGCCATTGGAGCCCTCCTATCACAAGTTTCTCGATGATTTTTCCGAGTATTAGGAGACCAATTGGTCTGTATGACGGAGGGGTGTTATAATGACATGTGCGAATTTCCATTGCTTTGGGAAGTGTGCCTGCTAGACATTTATTTGCTATCGCAATTAAACACTTCTCTCTCGCTTTGGATTGTTTCTGCACAAATGTGTCTAATATACTTACCTACTTTCAGATTAAAGAACAACTCGATAAACTTGGCAGGATAGTTATTGCAAACGTCGAGGAGAAAAACGTACGAGGCCTAGTGTCTGCTTCCCGTGGATATGCACCGTCTATATGGATTGTGAGGGACCTGGACACCCAATATCCGGTAATATCTATTTTTTTATCCGCAACCTATCATCCAGATTTCCCGAAGCCAGATCGCCCGGTTTCCACCGCGAGCGGAACGGTTAAGGACTCCGTTCACCTTCCGCTAGTCTATTCTATACCGACACGCCGCCGCCGCATGAATTCATCGCGAGAACTGCTGTCATGTCATCGCGCTTGTAGCTTAGGGATTGACAAAGGTACCTACAATCTTATTCGATAAATTTTTATTTATATCATGCGTTAGAACATTCCCTCAGTGATAACGTCTGAATCCGGCGAGCTCACGATGAGAATCTCTCTCGAGCGTTGCCAAACAAATTGGAGGAAGCCGTGACGCGCGCGCATTGCCGACAACCGAAGTGAAAATGTCACGGTGAGATTCTCCCTCAAGCGTTCGCAAACAAATTGGCAGTTCTCGCTGTAATATCACACGGCGTGTCGTTACAGAATAGACTAGCAGTATGTACTTATGTCCTATGCCGCTGCCGCCTGTCACTTTGGTCGGTCGTGTCACGCCGCCCCGCGCCGCCGCCGCGCCCGTGTCGGAATCGTACCTTAAATGTTTTTGTGTTAATTTATTATTTGATCTTTTTTTGATTAGCTCCGCGGATCAGTAGTGTTCTTCATTCGTTTGGGTACGGTACCCAAGCCCAACGACTGCTATGGAGACGCCAACATTCTGAGCGGTCTCCGCAGTATTGCCCATGCTCACAGAAATATAGCAAATAAGTACTACTCAAAAGGCAAACGCCAGTTTTATAGGTAATCTTTTATATTGCTCAAAAATTGCTTTAAAATGTTCAAAATATACCTAAGGCCTACCCCACATTGGGCGTGCGCGTGCCTCGAGCATGTGAACCACGCAAACGCCGCGTGCGAGCCACGACAACGCGGGCGAGCATCGCGTTTGATCATCGTGCGGCGTGTGCCCAGCGTGAACGCAGCGCACACGCCGCGCGCACGCTCAGCTCGCGTCGCGTTCTGAGTCATAGAACGCGTGCGCTCGCGTCGTTCACACGCTCGAGGAACCCCCACGCCCAATGTGGAAGAGGCGTAAGTCACACATTTTTATTTATACGAGAATATATTGGGCTTTAGAAATAAAGATTAATAAACTTTTTTTTCAGACAATTCGCTAATAAAATGCGCCAATTTAACTCACAAAAAAAGGTTGAAGCTTTTGTTTATGTTACAAAAATTTCACCCAAAATTGAAGAGATATCAAAAATGTACGTCGACGACAATGGTGCGAAAATTATCAGTTATAAGGAACCATTTAAATCTGGCAAGCCAGCTGACGGACCAGAACCCTGCTTGGCAAGAGGCTACCACTACTTCAACCCATGTGAAGACCTCTACGTGCTGCTTCTAATGTTTGTGGTTATGGTATTCACCGTAACATTTCTTTTGATCATGTGTTACTTTCAAAAGGATGCGCCATTTAACGACATAAGATATCAAAATTTTTAGTTCTAGGATATTTTTTTAATGTACGTTTTGCGGTACCAATGGTGTCTTCAGAAAATGTTTAGATCCCATCACCATCACCTCACGGCACAAAGTCACGGCTTATTTCTCTTTACATTTTCGAACATTGTGAATACATTGATTTAATTGCCTATACATAGCGTTACTGTAATACCCTATTGGTATCCCAACGATTAAATTAAACTGAATCTCTTCGAAATCGTCATACCTAGTTACTTATAATAATTTGATAATTTGATGTGTTCAATTTTTGAAAAAGCTGAAAGAATTTAACCGTCAATGTTACCTCCAGTCTCTAAACTACTGGACTTATATCCCCTAATATAGTTAATCGTCTAAAGTAAGAGTTTAATGTATTACTTTGTCACGTTTATGTATTTCAAATGCCGGTTCCACACGATCGTCCAATAGTCCAACTGTTCGTCCAACCTTCCACGTGTGTTATTAAATATATAAGTGATTCTCAAAAATCATATGACCCGAGCGGGATTTGAACCCGCGACCTCTGCCATACCGTGGCTAGTGCTCTGAACCAACTGAGCTACCGGGTCTCGCCCGACTCATCTGAAATTTGAGACCCCTTTGTAATACGCTTCTTAGGAGCGTTTGGCGACATCTATCGGAAAATATTTCCAACTCAATGCCAATTACTTTGCAGCTTCCACGTGTGGAGAGATAGTTCGTGCATTTTTGACGGTGTGGGAGAGTCTTTTTGTATCGATAAGTTGGGATAGATTGGAGTCATGTTGGAGTGTTGGACTGTTGGACGATCGTGTGGAGCCGGCAAAAGAATTTATATAAATAAAAGTCCAAATAATTTACCCAAGGTTTTTAATCAGTTCCTTGAGGTATCTAATATCTTTCTTATCATGCAGTGTCTCGTCTTCCTCGCTGTCAGGCGGTGACGTAGACCGAGTTGGTTGCTCTGGGCCAGGCAGCTCGAATATAAATCTTTGAATCTAGCCAGTTTAAAAAAAAGGCTGCACTAATTGAAATTGACAGTACATAAATGTGTTATTATCATAACTGGAGGCCAATTCACGTAAATAAGAATCTTCAAAACATAATTCCGATTTGGTTCCGATATAATCTCAATGTCAGAAATGGTGTTCTCATGTAGTAAATGACAACGTCAAACGATTAAGAGAATACCACTTCTGCCATAAATAGCATTGCAGGCGCGGTCGCAGCCGACGATTTTGGGGGGTCATACCACAGCTGAAGACTTTAAGGGGGGTTATACCGATTAATGCCGACGTGCTATACCGTGAATTACTACTTTTGTACGATTTTTGGGGGTCATGACCCCCATGACCCCCTCCCCCTGGGACCACGCCTGTGGCATTGAGATTATATCGAAACCAAATCGGAACTCATTTTTACGGTTCCGTACCAAAATGGTAAAAAAGGAACCCTTATGGTGCGACTTCGTCTGTCTGTCTGTCTGTCCGTCTGTCACACCTGCTTATTTCAGCAACTACTTATGCTATCGACTTGAAATTTGGAACAGTTATAAAGAATGCCTGTTCAACTTTATTACAAATGAAAAAAGTCCAAAAATATTTTTATTTTCATTGCAAAAGGGGCCGGAGTGGGGGTCCGAAATTTCAAAGTGGGGTTACTAGGTCAAGTGACATATAATATGAAAGGGCTTGATCTGTACATTTCTAAATATATTTTTATTTTATTTTATGTCTCACAGTTTTCGACATATGATGAAAAATGTCCAAAAAAATACCATTCCCCCCCCCCCCTTATCTCCGAAGTTTGCGGGGCGAAAAATCTGAAATAATTAGAGTTGATAGGAATTGACCCAAATATGGCACCAAAAATAAAACGATGTTCCTAACTAGTACAGTTTTTTCAAAATCATCAAAATTCCTTCACAAACAAACTTAGTTATGCGGTCCGGATTTTTTCACTTTATACGTCCAAAAATGATACGGAACCCTCGGTGCGCGAGTACGCTTCGCACTTGGCCGGTTTTTATTTACGTGAATTGGGCTTCTGGTCCCTTTTTTCTACAAGGGACATTAATACAATATGGTACGCTTGTATTTTAGGATGGTACGCTAATAAAGTGACCTAACTAGTATATTGGCTAAGTCACTTTATTAGCGTACAATCTAAACAATCACTTGACAAACCATCTAAACACCATCTAAACCAGCGGTTCCTAACCTTTTCAATCTTGTTACCCCTATGACCTATTAGAAAAACTCATTTTACCCCCCTTAAAATGTTATCACATGAAAATACAAAAGCCTTTAAAATCATAAAAAATTGCACAAAAAGTTGATGAATTAATGATAATGCAGTGTGAAGGTTGGTATTGTTTTGCATTTGCAAGCTTTTTATTAATGTTTTAATTATTGATTATAATTTTTTTTATCTATTACCAGCCTTATTACCCCGGAAGAATGAATATTTTACCCCCGAGGGGGTAATTACCCCCAGGATCTAAACAATCACAACATCTAAAATCCTAAACAATCACTTGTATGGGCTGTAGTACTTAGTAGCCAAACGAATGTCTAACAGTGAACCATGAAATGCTGGATTTAGTAGATTGGAGCCAGAAACCCTAAACCAACATGTTACAGCTGTTAGGAGACTAAAGATGGCCCCACGTGTGCAGTAGGTGGACTGCACTCACATGTGTAGTGCCTTTAGTTAGGGCAAACATTGGCGCATGCAAGGTAAACGTAAAAGCCACGTAAATGCGTCGTGTTAGTCCCCGGATCTCGTTCAGTGTACTTCCAACGTAATTTATTCTGGTCTGGTCTTGATCCTTAACCTACGTATTCTAAAACTACAGTATTCATAGAAAATTATTACCTTTTGATTGACGGATCTTAGTTTCTGCAGCAATTTCAATGCTGATCTCTTTTCACTTGGGTGAGAAATTTGAAACAATCGTATTGCTCTGTGGAACTGAAAAAAAGTACATTAGGGTGAGTATAGACTAGAGCATTTCCTTGTAACAGTAACAGAACAACGAGCCGCTCTATGATATGTCCTAATGCCATGCTAAAATCAACCTTCACGAACCAGACGTCGAGCACGCTCGCCGTTTTGTTACACAGAAATGCTCGAGAAAATGCTCTAGTCTATACCCACCCTTAGGTAAATACTTACCCCCTTACTTATACAGCACAGCTAGTTCTACCTCTCTATAAGTACTTACGCGCTCTAAAAGGCACCAGGTATCGCGATACTGTTGAAGGAAGACCAGGGGAGTAAGGACTGCGGCGTAGAAGCCAGCCTCGCGGTCCAGCATATCCTCACTGTCCGACATGCTATAAATCGTGCCCCGGAACTTGTGGAGGAACGCCGTATTCATGTGGTCTTTATCAAAGCTGGAAAGGTACATGATAATAGCGTTTGTACTCTTAGTGAACTTAGGAGTCTTTGGTACGATTTACACTACTGAAATCTACTTATTAATCAATAGAAATGTTATCTACTACATTTTACTTCCAGACGCGTGTCACCAGTTCGCAGCACGCATTTGTTTACATCCAATCAATATAAATCTTAATTCCGATAAAATAACGTCACATTTTGAAACACGCTGTCTTGATGTTATGGTGTCCTGTACCTAAGGCACCACTTGCCTTACAGAATTAGTTTAAGTAATGGTCAGCAATGGTCAGCAATCGTACAAGACGAAGGCTTAGAAAAAAAAAGGGATGGTTTAAGATACTGCAATCATTTCAATATACTTGTACATTTTTATTGCCTTCAGAGTATGTATACGACAAATGAATAAAAATGAAACTTGATGCCTACGTGACATCCTGTATGATTATTATTTATCTTTGTTATCAGTGAGTTAGCAATCCGCAGTTCCACTAATCGACACGAACCGAGAATTTGCATGACTCGATAGAATTCCGGAGAATCCCGAAACCATTACCACAACTACGAAACACACAAAAAACGACCTTGAACTCGTTAGCGGTCGCGAACCCAACAAAAGATATCTTAGGAATAAGCTCAGAAGTTTCAGTCAGCAAATGTATTTTTATTAGTTTTTAAACATCCACATATTGAAAACATGATTTTTAAATTATAATTCGGAACTTTTCGCGCACTAAACGTCAAGGCTAGTCGAAATACCTGATATTTTGAGTGCGAAAAATCACGGGTTAATTTAAAAATTATGTACCTATCTGTTTTACTTTTAAATGTGGTAAACATCTGCTATAAGTAGGTTCGGCATCGCAGGTGCGTTGTAAGTCCGCGGGACACAATATTATAAGTACCTATTGCCGTTTAGTAGCAGAAAACACGAGCTCTTTCACAAAGAGCTGTACTAATATTTTTATATTACGCAGCTGTGCACATCCGAGTGCCTAGTGCGAGTTTCTCAAACATTCTCGATCGAGAGAACGTCGAACGTTAGTCAAGATCACAGTCAACGACCAATCAAAAACCAGTTCGCGGTCAGTAGTGATGACGCTGACGCACGTGATTGGTCGTTCCATTCTCTTCGAGAGAAGTTTACTCGATTAACGCGGTGATTTGCAACTCGGAATCAGCACTGATAATAATACAAATGTACTCACTAAGGCAGAATCGCATAGATCCGTCTCACGATGTCCCTTGCCAAAGGTCGAATACCTGCGCAGGCCATCTCATTGTCCTGTTTTCGGTCCTGTTGCGAATGTCTAAATATCCAACGTTCTTCTGGGAAATTTGTGTCCAGGTCTAAGTCTATGCATAATGACGGCCACTAGAAACAATGTTCATATAAATAGGTAAAGATGGTAAAAATATAGAGTTTGGCCATATACCTACACTAGTAAACGAATTGGTGATCGTTGTATTTGTGCAGGAGCAAGTTTCTGTGATACTATCCCTTTTAAGATAACTAAGGAAAAAAGGGAAAGTGGTTTATTCTTTGTCTTACACCACGTAGCTAATTCTTTCACTAACACAGGTACAGCTGTCCAATATCTCAGTATTTCTGCAATAACACTGGGTCCTTCTGAACTAGGAGTGACCCATGCTGCATTTCCCGAATTCTCCACTCTCTCCTAACCCAACAACCATTGGACCATTGACCCATATGACCAGTCCACTGTATCCTTGCCTACTCGGTCTATAAACTACGTCGGTGTCTTGTTCTTCTTCAGGTAATGTCTCCAATCTTTACTCACCACAAAACTTAACCACAGCAAAACGTGACATATATTCTGTGCCATCTCCGTCTTCTTCGATTCATGTTAGTTTGTGTTTCAAAGAAAACATGTCGCATGTAATTTAATAATTGACTCCATCATAATATTTTGATAGCAACTGTCCGGTTGACAACCTGATTCATAATGAACTATGTATCAAAAAGGTTTGGAGTGGTAAAGGAACTTGTTGCTTCTATTATGATCTTCAAAAATAACGCAAGAAAGACTTAACCACCTAAGGGTGATTAATGGTCTAAGAACTATTTAACCAAAGGACAAATTCGGATCTTGTACTTCAAGTAATAAAATCTAAATTGCAATATTCATGTGACATGGACTATTTTGATCCATAACCTTGGCAGAGAGCGATGATCATGCGAGTCGAGTCCTTTAATTAAAGGGTCTAAGTAATCACCCTTCGAAGCGAGATTGGTGCTTGTGCTTGCAACAATCATAGGTGTGAATGTGGTAAAGTTATTATTATTCGTAAGTCCATGCTAAGTTCCTAAAATGGACATTAGTCGTACCTAACTAAAAAGCCAAAGCTATAAAAAAGTTAAAAAATAATATACTTACTGCCTATAACAGTTTACCCGTGTGATTAATTTTCTTATTCGATTAAACATACTAAACTCAATGACTGATATACAAAACATATATAAAAAACGTGGATTAGACTATAACTACAGTTTAATGCTCTGTATTGACCAATACCCAACATAAGTTCAATTAACTAATTGCACAATATGAAAACATTCATGATAAATGGCTTCTTATGACTTATGGATGTGAAATAATTCCTTGTAATTCAATTGCTCTATAAAACATGGCAGCCAGACTCTTGATAACGAAATAACTTAAAAAATTGCAGCATTCTCACACATCCAAAAGTTATTTTAAAACCTATCAACAATTCAGAGTTGCCAGAAACCAAAAATATGTGTCTGTGGTAGTTATTACAAATACAAAACGCAGAAAATTATACAAGTTCGCTAAAATTCAATGTTGATGGCTTAGCATAGCCTGGCACCGTTAATCAAATAGTTAACTTCCTTAATCGCTAATCCGTTACTAAAAAAATGAATTTCGTTAAACGTTAAATCGTTACATTTTGGAAGATTTACCGCAAGCTAACGTTAATCGTTAAAGTTAACGCAGCGAAGACCAATCATTAATCTATGCTGTTCTTGTTATACTTACAGCATCGTTTTGTTAAACATAGTACAGAATATATTGAAGATTAAATAAAGTACAGGACTGGCATCACTGTGCGACTTGTTGGAATCAAGCGCGCGATACCAGACGATTAGTCATTGTGCGCACGCGACTCGTATGGCGCGTTGAGAACCGGCCTTTTGCAAACCGCAACAAAGTGAGTGAAGTGTATCATATATGTGAACTACTGATAACTGAAATGGATATATCAACCATGATAATAGTGTCTACCACTAAATAAAGACATTCGTTTAGAAGTGATTTTCGTAAAACTGTTCTGTGATCAAACACAATGGAAGATAATGAAGATACATTTGTTAAAAATGGATTCATGTTTATATATGCACGCCAAAATAAACCGACGGCGGAGAAAATTGTGAACATCGAGAATATATTGAATGATGGTGCTAATATCAACTTCCCTGATGCCAACAACAAGAACAACACTATCTTACATATCGCAACTCAAAGAGACGAAAAATATGTTGTGGAATTCCTCTTGAAAAAAGGTGCCCTTTTATCGTACAATTTTGATAATAAAACACCAGTACATTTAGCAAAAGAAAACAATACAGTTGTTAGCAAAGAAATACTCAGTATTTTAACTGAGTATGAGAAACACTTGCCTCGCATCGATGATTCGAATTCAAGAAAACATCAAATAGAGTCACATCAGAATCGCCCAACACCCCAAGATAATTGCCCCGGCAGCCCAGTAGAAATTCTTTATCCGAAGCGGGCAGGTACTTCAGGTGTGAGTGGGCAATTCTACGAAACTAAACTGTTAAGCTTAGTCTTGCACCGAGCATTACACGATAAAGTAATTGAAGAATGTTATTTAGCAGCCAACATCAGAGACATCGGAGACTTTGACGACGTTTGCTTCAGATTTAAAATGCAAGAAGATGGCAAGACAAAACACGTGATGTGTTTTACGCAAGCCAAACATCGAGAAGACCCTGATAAGGCAAAACTTACCGTTGCTAGTGTGAGAAGTACCTCGGGACAATTTTGTTTGGTAAAATATTTTGATAGTTTTTTAAAAATTAAGCAGAAGTTTCTAACAAAAACAAAAAGTTATGATCCCATGTTCGAAGGTGAATTCAATGATATTAATTGTTATTTTATCTTGTATACACCTCTTAAAGAATGTTTCGATAGAAAACTCATCGGAAATAAACCAGTTTGTTCTAAATTGCATGAATTTATAGACACTAGGGAAAAGGAAGATGTCAACCAACTCAGCCTTTTGCAGTCCACTGCTGGACATATGCCTCTCCCAAGTTGCACCAAAGATGTATTTCAATTTGACTATGAAACCACTGATATAATTTTTTTAACGAAGTATATGCAACAAGAACGCATTAAAGTTCTTGGAAAGGTATTCTTGACCTTCATTTTGTCTAATAAAACCAAGGAAATAATGACTAATGACTTAATTCAAATCTATCACCCAGCACTGGCCCAAACCGTTATCAAACTGAATGTTAAAAACCCAAATTCCTTTGAAGGAAATTTTCGGGAAGAATTTTTCGATACTGATAATGATCTTTTACTCGCTTTAAAAGAAACTCTTTATAAAGAAATTGTGTTTAAACGAACTAAAAAAACAGAACTTACAAAAGAAGAAGTCAAAGAGAAAGTAAAAGATATCGTAGATAGTCCATCTGCTCGAACTATTAGCATGTTGATAGGAGAGGTACTATTCTTTGATGATAAAACTAATAAACTATGCCTCGATATCGATAAAATACAACGAAAAAAATATAAACAGGAGGACATTCGCGAAATCAATCTTTATTTACAAAAAGTTCAAGTCACACAGGCAATGGTTAATGATGCTATTAATATAATCGGTAAAGCCAAACTCAAGTTACTTACTTTTGAACTACCATATACTTTTGGTAACTCTGACTTTCCATCTAACTTAAAAGGCGAACAAGTGCCAGCAGAAAGGTTGGAGTTTCTTGCAAATAAATTTTATGAATTATTCAAAGAAACCAAAATACGCTTAGAAGAAGAACGAATAAAAAATAATAAAGAGGTAATTGTATATCCAATAGAAATTAACATCGATACTCATAATGTTGGTCCACAAAAAATACTAGAACTTAGTCATTTGAATTACAAAGGGATCGGCGGTACAGTGGGAAATCTGCTGCAGTTTGATACACAAAACCAAACTTTTACATTTAATACTAATGAGAAATCACTTGGAAAAAATTCAAAATACATGCTAGAAGAAATAAAAAAATTAACGCAAGACGATTTGACCAATTATAAGATTAAGGTCAAAATGAATAACTTTCCAAGAACTTCTTTTGATGCTAACGAAAATGATAAAGAACTCGCCGAGGATTTTTTGAGTAAATTATGGTTTTACACAAACCAAGCCAAAGAAGAAACAGTAGAAAAGATACTGAAAAAAGAAATTGACAGTCACTATAACGCAAATAAAAGCGAGAACCAGTTTTTATTCCGAGTTCATTCCGACGCTATTTTTCTTAGATTTCATGATGAAATACAAAAATGGTGGAAATCACAATCCCAAGCCCGTTATCTAACCAAAACAGATACTATTTTTGATGAAGCTAAAAAAGATATCATAGATAGTCCAGTGTTAACGGTACTCAATGTTATGTTCATAAGAACACTAAAGAAAATTGACATTGAATTTAATGTGGATGTAATTAATTCCATGAACCTAGAGAGGAGGATTGAAAATAAAAAAATACTTAATATATTCTCTGACGCTGTTATTTTAAGTGCGACTAAAATAATGCAATTGGTTAAATTTCAAACTAACTACACGTTTGTGAATTTAGATTACTTGCACATACTTCCAGAGAACGATTACAGTAAACTGATAAACGAACTAACAGAAATTAAAGCAGTCACATTAGTTATTATTTGTGAAACGTCTCTAGATAAACGGCTCCAAGATACTCTCATTAAAATAATTGAGATTCTTAACGATAAAATGATTGTTATCACAGATAAACCATTACAAGAACAAATCTATCAAAACCACGAATATGTTGCTTTTAAGGATGAAAACATCAATTTAAATGATTTGGATCCTAAATCACAAGCTACAATTCTCAAAGAATTCAAAGTATGCTATCAAGGAAAAGAAGTGCCTTTAAATACAATAATAGACGATAATTCAAAAACATTAATACATGCAAAAATTTTGTGGTCAATATTAAACAAAAATAAAATAGAAGTAGGACATGCACTTGACTCATACAAATACGCTGAAATAAAAGATTACTATATCAACAGAAGCTTACTTCGGGAAGACGAGGAATATGAAGTAAACACGTTAAATGACATTGATGATAAAATTGTCTTAATAACTTCTAAACCTTGTATGGGTAAAACTATTCTTTTAACTCATTTATCCTTAGAAACAAAGAAAATCGATCCCCAGCCCTGGATTGTCCGAATAAATTTATCAGCTCATAACAATGGTTTTGCAGAGTGGCCTGATAAAAATTTACACGTGACAAATGTAATGAGATTCCTGTGTAAAGCCGCACTCAAAACAACAAATACAATGAAAAATCTAAATTTTACCGAGGTCACTGACGAAATTGTTGAAGTCACTAGTGATAATTTAGAAGAAATTTCTTTTGAATTAGAGTGGTTCATTCATTTTTATAATCAGGATAAAGTAATATTTTTAATTGATGGATTTGATAGAATTTACCCGAACCATACAAAAGAGGGGATCGAATTATTGATGGCACTAAAACGTGCCAATAAACGTATGTGGGTAACAAGCAATTGTTATACTATCAATATACTAGAGCCGAAGTTAGGGAGCTCATACAAGCTCGATAGGTTGTCAACAATACAACAAGAAAGCTTTTTACATAGATTCTGGAAAACGAACCTTAAGCTTGAAAATCTAAACCATCAACAGTTCAATAACATAAGTTTATTTTTTAATTTCATCGTGAAAACTTTCAATGGAAAAAGCAGTGCGTTTACTCAAGAACGACCTATGGTACATTTATTAAGTATACCGCTTCACCTCATATACCTCACCGCAGTCGAATATTTCAAAAATGAGATCAACAGTCTCTCACCAAGATTTCTTCGTGAAACAATAAAAAGGAAATGGAGACTAAATTCTTATACGGCCATGGATCGGTTCCTTCGAGGACCAGAAGAGGAAACTTCGGAGTTGGCAGGAACACCTTTACATATGTATATAGCTGCTAATTACTTCAAAATACAGATAAAAGATAAATTTGAACTACACCTTAATACCGATGAAATTGCTAATAAGTCAAATGTATATCTAAACGCAATAACATCATACGAGCGATTCCTCAGAAGTAATATTAAACATATTTGTGAAATAGAAAACAGAAATATTGAGGAAGAACAAGACAAAGCTCGGGATGATTTTCTTGAAACTCATAAAAAATTAGCATTATATGCAATATGTAAGGAAAGCGATATATCAAAATTACTTACGGAACCGGAAATACGTGAAGTGGAAAGTAAAATAAAAAAGATTGAATCTGGTGAAATAAAGTCTCTTCTTATAGACTGTGTAGTCGACGGAATACCAAGATTTTACAACTTATTATTTGCTGAATATTTTATTGTTGAATTCGCCGCAGATATGATTAAACGCATTTCCAATGGAAAAATCGACCACATGACATTGGAGTCAATGTGGAATTTTGTAGTGAATGGAATGATCATGCTCTGCCCTCCTGGAGTCAGAAACGCTTTCGACTACAAATTAAAATATGACCCTGAGTTAGCGGAAGTGGCTAGTAACGAGAAAAATTACAAAGTTTTATTTGAATTAATTTTGAAACAAAACAAGAAAGCTGAGATCACCGGCGATACTGAAAGCTCGTTAAATATTGCAATAAATGAAGGTTTAGTTAACATCACAAATCTTTTGTTGAAAAGTGCTCGTGCGCATATTACAAAAGATAATGTAGATGGATTCGTGAGCATTCTTAAAACTAGTTCATTTATAGCGGGAGCAGCGAATCCGACTTGGAAAGAGCTGACAGACAATGTGATGCACTGCATCCATAATGTGGATGGAGAAAATTTAATACAAATACTAAATTCTCCCGAAATAGAAAATGTGTCGCGAACACTCACCAGCTTATGCGTGAGTACAGAATTTGGAAATCAATTACATCAAAAGATAAAGAGCGGTGTTTGCGAACCAATAAAAAAGCTCACGGAAGATATTGTAGCAAGCAGTTCGAACAACGAAAACTTAACGGCTTTGGTGGAACTACTGCCATACCACCTTCCCGGCATAATTAACTCTCTATTTGGTAAGAAGTAATTAAATGTTATAGTATTTTTAACAAATTGAGTATGAGATAACATAGCCACGCTATTGCAACAAAGATTCTCTTAATTTTTGGTATCATTGTCAAAAAAAAAAGATTAAACAAAGGTTCTTTCATTAAATAAAGGATATACTGGTTTCCATCAATAAATACTGTAACATATATGGGTCTCGTAAAAGTCACATAATATGGGTATACATACATGTATTTAGTAATTAATTTTTACGATAATAAAAGGAAAACTGTGCAGCAATCTGAAATATTCCTATAATTTTATAGCAAACACCATCACACAGTGCTCAAAAACATGTTTGTCACAATTAGTACTTAGGTACTAGCATTAGCATACAACTAAACTAAATTTTAATATCTGATTTTGTATACATACTCGCTTATCGAATAAAAATAATTTATAGAATGATGATGATGATGATGATGAAAGAATGATACACCATAGTCAGGTCAGGTATAAAGAAAAAGATTTTTCTATGTTAAATGTTGCACTGATGATATAATTTATTATTTTACATCACTTGGCATTATAGCTGTCCTAGGAAATAGTGTGTTATTTTCTTTCTTAAATTTAAAATATAAGTCTGTCCCAGTATAAAGCTTCCGGTCATTGAAGAGTTTGTTACTTCCAAGGATCTTATATGAGACAAAATGAAAAGAGCTGTTATGTATAACTTCTGATTACAGATATAAGTAGACATATTTTTAGTATAGATCTAGATGGAGACATATTTTAAGTTAAATAACTAGAAAGAGAGTAAATAAGTTTTTTAGGGGTCGGTAACGTGCATTATGCTACCGAACCCGCATTACTTATCTAAAGTCTTAGAGCATTCTACAGTTAAAATAAATTATCGCTAAGATCAAAGTGAAATCAATAATTAAATAAATATTTTTCTTGTATTTTAAATAAAATTATGAAATCTGCACTGCCTGTACCTATAACTACTACAATGATATAAATATGTTTCTATAAGTACTTAAGACTGCGTCTGAAATGTGTCATAATAATAGCATAAGTATATTGATAATTAATTTTAAATGTATTATTAATAAGTATTTTTATCAATTTAGTCATTGGAGAACCTATACAGCGCCATGTTTATTCCAATTCCAATTACGAACTCCACCTTAATTCTAAAAAAATCTAGGCTTAGTTAATTAAGCTTGTTTTCAACGCATAGATAGCTTCCTATCTATGCGTTAAATACAAGCTTAATTGTCAATAAACTTAATTATTTTATGTTTTTATTTGTTAGTATAGCCTGAACATTCTGTTTGTCCAAACCCACCGTTTTAAAGTACGCACAAGTTGACCGGCCTGCCTGATATAATGTTCTCCATGCGTTTGCGCATGTAGAGTCATTTAGATAATAAATGGTGTAAAATACAATTAAACAGATACCTACTAAGACCTTAGTCTTAGTAGGTATCTGTTTCATTGGCCCTTAGGCCGTAAGATCAATCGTAGCTTAAACCACGGAGGAGAGTTTAATCTGCCGTCTTCGATTGTTTTCATGTTCTAGAAACAATCGAAGATGGGAGATTAAACTCTCTTCCGTGGTTTAAGCTACTATTGATCTTACGGCCCTTAGACGCCATTTGCACGAACTTCAGTCTTGTCAACTTAGATTGCGCGAATTGTACCAATTTATCTAAGCTCTACTTAACTGTACTTATAAGATTTGTAATTTTACCCACTGTTTTGCGATCTCATTCTGATTTGTAGCTATTGTACTCATGTAATGCATAATATCCAATAAACTACGTAAGTATAAATTAAACTTAAATTGCTGTCAATCAATAAGTCTTGTGTTTTGTTATACCCGACTTCAAAAAGAGAGGAATTGCAGGAAATATGCGTTTCCTATACTAAACGCCAGTACACTCTAGCCGTCCACATCATTTAGCATACCTGATAAGATTAAAACTACAGCTGGTTTACATAATTAAAACATAATATTTTTCCTGTAAACTACTCTGACCTCGACAACCTAGTGCTTGCAAATAATAATTTAATGAGGATTTTACTAAAAGACGAAAACTTTTTTCGTACAAAAATTAACTCATTTCAGAACTCAGTAATGATTTCAGAACCTTTTCAGAAGTTGAATTTTGACACTACTAAAATGTCATGACAAATGCCTAGTGGATTCAGAATCTTTGAGAATATTTTTTACAGAGCAGCTATAAATTACAGTGAAATGTACTTGAAATGATCTCTTTTGTGATACCAGTCGTATTTTTATGGGCTACAGTGAGTTATTCATACCATTTTATTAGAGACGACTAAAACAGACACAGAAGGCTAATAATATCGTGTAGTCCCAATTCTTCTTTGTACTAAATTCGGGGCGATACGTTATCGGCTACTGATTATTACAGCGCTGCTAAACGGACAACTTGATGGTCTCGTGCGTGAAATGGACACCTTCTTTCTTTCCAATTTAAGGGACAAAAAATGCCGCCCAGTGAATACCCGGCTTTCGTATGGCATAGTAAATTTGTGTTACCGCCCTTGCTCATCGTTTTACCTACTATTTCCGACTATCTCATAATAGTTCCCAACCTTAGCCAACATACGATGTTTTAATTTTCCGCTCCATGAAACGGGTCTGTTATAAGATTCCATATGCGGGTCGTCTTTATTATCACTATTTCATGTTTCTGAGCCTAATGGGGCCGGACGGGCTGCATACATTATTCGGTTAAATTATCGAGGAGTGTGGCCGGTCACTGTCAGCGCCTTGAGGTAGAGGGAGAGGCGGGGACACTCGACGCGCCGGTGGCAAGGAGCGCCGAACTATAACAAAAGTTGATTAAGGAAAAGGTTGCTAGGTACCTAATTATTATCTATACCAAGTAATATCATAAAGCTGAAGAATTTGTTTTTTTGAACGCGCTAATCTCTGTAAATACCAGTCTAATTCGAAAAATTCTTTTTGTATATGATAGCCAGATTTATGAGGAATAGTATAGACCAGTGGTGGGTAATCTTTCTTAATGGGGGGCCAGAAAGTTTAAAAAAATTCAGAGGAAGGCCAGAATTATAGGAAAATTGCATTTTGTGTTGAAACTTTTAATCATATAAAAACATTACAGCATTACCTACACACTTGCACAAATGTAAAAATAAAATACAATTTTATGAAATTGATCGAAACGTCAGGAAAAACAAAAATAATACACGCGAGTTAAAACTTGTTTTATTCTAATGTAATAGTGATCGCGAAAACTTAAGACATTACAATATACTTTTGAATTGCCATAACATTTTCGAATGCATGTTCGAGCTGTGTCGACTGACTGTCGGCGGGCCGGATTAAATGCTTTCGCGGGCCGGAGCTGGCCCGCGGGCCGTACTTTGCCCATCACTGGTATAGACTATTTAACATCACGCTACGACCGAGCAACGGGGGTGAAACTGCGGGTAACAGGAAGTTATAAATGTCCAAAAGTCTGAATAGAAGTTTATAAAGGCTGTTTTAACTGTCATAATAAACATAGTATCCTATTAAAACGATTTTCCGATACGTAAAGCGGGGGGTTGCGAACACCTGTGTTTGTGTTAATGGATATTGTCAATTTTTTGTACGCAACACGCTGTTTGGTTATGTATTGGACATTTTATGAAGCTATAAAACTTTTATGTTTGTTACCTTTGTTATTACCTGGATAAGTTGGGGTTCTTTGCGCGTACATCACCGATTCCGTCACGCTCCGACTACACTCAACAAAAACTGACAAACTGTAGATACTATAAGTATCGGCAGGGATCTTGATCACAGATCACGCATGTATATTTTTGGCCCAATAGACAATAGACAGTCGACAATCGCGTGCAGCCTAGGCGTCCCCCGTCTTCTTCATTCCGCCAAAGAGACCGAAAAACCAGCTAATGCGCAGGTGACGTTTGTGATCATAATTCACGCCGCGACCTATACTTAGCTACTTGCATAATTAGTCCTCCGTGCCGTAATTAATTTTTCATTACAAACGTATTATCCTACACAGTAACAACCTGAAAATAAACAAAAATATATGTAATCAAATTGTTTGTTCGCGCTTATATTTTTCAATCCTGAACCTAAATGTTGGTTCATTATACACATACACCTTATACACCTTTTTTATGAAGTTTTACTAGCCTTTTACGTTTTTTTTTTTATTTAATAGACGGGCTTGCATTTGTCCGGCATCTCGATGTATTCTCGTTGTCTACGATGGCGCACGATAGAAGAAACCGATTCACTCGCGATTGTATACCTAAATGTCGCGGATGTCAATCTAGGATCCTTTTTAAATCGATTGACTGGTAAATTAAATTATTTGAATTTGAACATTAAATTCAGAATTATTTAGGGGAAGCCCCTTAGTTATCTACAACCATAAACTGTTATCTTAGTGGCTGTACGTCGTCATAATTTATAGATATCACTTTGCAGTGATATCTATAAATTTCAAAGTCAAAGTTCAGTGTACATTATAAATTTATGTAATGTACACTGAACATTCTGCTAATGATGTTAGATTCCATTCCACTGTTTTAAGAAATAAATGGTCTTGAAAAGTATACAGAGGATAGACAGAGACATGTTGCGCTTCTTTTAGCTTAAAACTTTAAAAATGGTGAAGGGTGGACTTTTTGGAGATGTCTTTTATAACTTTTGACGTTAAAAAAGTGCGGATTCTCAGCCTGAATTAAATGATTTTTGACTTTTTTGATGAAGCTAATCGCTACTCGATCGCTGTTACCCTCTCTGTCACGCCAACGTCTGGGAATTTTTTAAGGCTTCTTTATTCTTAATATTCTTAAATCTTTATTCTCTCTAGTCTCCTTTTACGCCTATTGTCTAGTTGAATGGTAAACCTAGTAGGCGGTTGATGATCAATCAAATGATACAAGAACCCGAAGTCCGTCAACAATGTTACAACGTTTCACTTTTTCTGTACCTACCTAACACAGAATATTTCTAAACTCATTTATACAGTCATTCGACTTTTTTAAAGAACGGCGAATTGAAAAAGTTTGTCTGAAAATTTTGTTTCAGTATTTTTATTTATTTTTCGACTTATGCCTGTTTTTGAGTTGGTTTTCTTTTATTATTAACTAGCTTCCGCCCGCGGCGCCCACGTTTTTGGGATAAAAAGTAAGCCATATGTTATTCTAATTTATAAGCTATTTACTGTAAAGTTTCATCAAAATCCATTCAGTAGTTTTTGCGTTAAAGAGTACCTATCAAATATCCATACAACCCACAAACTTTCGCGTTTATAATATTATCCTAGTAGTATTATTGAGTAAGCAATGATTTGTAGGTACCGTACTACTTTTTATATTGTGTAGGTCAAGGATAATACCTATAGGTATACTTAATACCTACATGTTAGAACAATACCCGGCTTACGTCATTTATTGACAATCACGTACCTACTCCAAAATATTGTTTTGATACTTAGGGCTTTTTCAATTTAGACCATTGGTGTCATTGGTGGATTTGACACGTCGAGAGCGCCGTCCGACAGTCGTGCGGCAGCTGTGCGGGCTTCGCACGACAACCGGACGACGCGTCATCTGTATGGAAAATAGCACCGGCCGGCGGTATGCAGTACGACACCCGCACGACTACCTTACGGCAGTAGTCCGACACCAAACGTCTCAATTGAAAGAGCCCTTACGCTTGCTTGTAGTCTCTTTTCTTTTTACGCGACTTCAGCAAAGCCAAAAGGAAGGGTTATGATTTTAGCAGTCTATTATGTATGTAATACATGTACCTAATACATTATGTAGGTATGTAATACATAATAGACTGCTGACAAAAATCCAGGCTGAATTTCTTTTGAATTCCCTTTGATAAAGGCGTTAGGTGGGCGTTAGTTATCATTTACATCAACGTGGGCAGAACAGGGGTGTTCCGATTCATCGGTTCCGTCTGTCAGACACATCAGTCAACTTTATCCAATTATAGTGCAGAGCCGAAGACTATTACTACAATCCTGAAAATGCCACAAAACCCACACTGTCCGGGATAGCGGCCTACAGATCTGCGCTGACGCTTGACTGGCTGGCAGCCGAGGACATCAGGCAGAGGGAGCTGGCAGCAGCCTTCGAGACGGAGGCCTCTCCCCCGGTCAGGAGTCTGTCGACCGACTGCATCGCGTACCCACGACCAGCTTCAGGGAAAGTGGCTCGGCTTATGCTGGAACTTCTGAAGTAAGGGATGTTAGATAGAAATAGACCATAATAATATGCATTATCAACAGAACATACAAGAACCCCTGACTTACTCATTGACTGACTCAGACTCATCAACGCCCAGCCCAAACCTTAGAAAGCTATGGACAGACAAGGAATAAGGACATTCTTAATTCACACGGGATACTAAAGTCTATGCGGACGCTAGTCGCAAGCAAAAGCTAGTTAGGAACACCCCCAGCAGGTATTGGCCCGCCAGATATTAAAAGCGGGCCCCACCGTCACTCTCTGCGGCCGTCACCCTACGGCCGCAGTTCCTCTTGAGAGGCGCGCGCGGAACACGGCACACCGGTGGTGGTCACAGTTCTAACCTAACCTAACGTAAGCGGTTTTTTAGCAATCGGTTTTTCTAACGGGGTGTCTGACTATCGGAGATAAATGTGTTGCAGATGAGTCTTGTGGGAGAAAAGTACTGTCATGAATCCCGTCGAAGTTATGCCTTATCGCAGTTATTCTATCGCTGTAGTGTCTGTCGAAGTTCAGTCATGCACTCTATCCTTCATTATCATTATAGGAACCTGGAAGGTGATGAAGGAACAGTTGTGACGGATCTGATCCAAGCTCTCGTTCGAGCTAAGTTGCTGGTCGAAACGTCAATGTTAGACGCGGAACCTGACTTGGAATCTCTAGTTAAGACACCAGGAGTGATGATGGGAGAACCACACACCACGTTCCCAAGGATTCTCGCTATGACGTGGATGACAGTCACCGATCCTGTCACCACCAAAAAGTTCGGGTGGTGTCCTATTAATAGGGTAATTTGGAACTAAATTCACGCTGTAACCTGAAGTTAAATAAGAGTGATTCAGGCATTATACCTTCAAGATAGGTCTAATATGGACACAAGAGGTGGCTTTGGTAGAAAAACGCCAGTCTTAGTAAATTAGCGCACAGGCAGGATCATCATCAAATCTGCCAAAACGTCCATTCATTTGCTAGACATTGCCTCTCCCAAGCATAATTTGCAGTATTAACCATCCTTTTGACTATTTACCTATATTTGCTTTTGATTTAATTAAATCTAACTACGAGTCATTGCAAATCGTAAAAAACGATCCTAAGTCCTCAGTCATAAAAATAAAACGATTTATAATGGCCTCAGTAATTTAGTATATGAATTAGTAGAGCTGGAATTGTGCAGGCGTTGAACTAGTTACGATATGTTCTAACCAGGTGAACAAATACTTGGCAGTAAGCAAGCCTGTCATGATAGCAAAGCAGATGAAGGCGTTAGAGCCTGTCATTGCTCGGGCCCGGTTCATCATGGAGGAGTTCATACAACATGTCACACCGCTCAATATGTACCAGAAGAAGTTGCCAGAAATTGCGACACCGAAGGTAAAGAACGGCAATCAAATACGGAATTTATTTACTACAGTATAGAGACAATAGTTCGGTAATTTGGAAATCCTGGATCCCTAAGTTCGAAGTACCTAATAGGTACGATATTGCGGTTACAAAATGATTATGGCATATTACCAAAGTGCATGGCTTATTCAAAGTTATTTCCTAAGATGGTCTTGGATGACACTGACTTACAATGAAGGAATACATCGTGAGAAAATCTGGCCTTCCCCAACACTGAACGGCTGTAGCGGCGCTTTAATAAAACTTCCATTGTGTCTTAATATGTCCGGAAAACTGTTTTAGATCTAAAAACTTAAAACACATATGCGTGGTGATTTATGATTGTTCATCTGTATGTTGAATTTTTTTCAGTCAATGTTAACGACAACGGCAGAAGAGTCATTAACAAGTGAGCTAAGAGTAAGATCGTATACACGGCCGTCGCGGACTCCGAACTCGGTTAGTAGGTATTTTAAACCTTAACACCCTTACCACAAAAAAGATAGGCACGCGTTAAACGCGAATGCTACCAAAAATAATACTGCACACTTGTTTTAGACAAGTTAGTGCTAAAACAAGTGCGTATTATTTTTGGTATCATTCGCGTTTATCGCGTGTCATCTTTTTTGTGGTACGGTCCATAATCTATACTAAGGTTAGAATATCAATCCTTTTCTGTTAGGTATACCAGTCTTTATCGAATACCCAGTGGCGTATTTACCCTAAGGCCATAGGGGGGGGGGGAGGGCATGGCTCGGGGCGGCAGACTGTGAGGGGCGGCTCTTGCGCCCTTGCGCTCAGCTCTGTACAGGCCCCAAACTGTGCGTGTCGGACTACGCACAGTATTTCGTTAATTTTTGAGGCGGCAAACGTTATAGGCCCAGGGAACCCAATTTTAAAATACGCCTCTGCACATGTCTTTTTCTCTCGTGTCGACACGACACGAGTTATACAAAAATAGCTGTTGATGCAAGATTAGCCTATTAGCAATTATTCTAAATTAGTCACATTTGTTTAATTTACTCCATAATAATGTAGGTACCTACTCTGCATTTTTTTAAGATAAAATTATGCCGATAAAAATTGACAAGTTTTCCTTCATTTATAGAACACTCGAAAAGTACAATCGTTACTTAGTTTTGAAGTCAATTATTTTTGGAACTTACTTGGTGTCCTAGGTACGTGGTGTCCACGTGGCCTTAGCGCATCCAGGCACGACACCGCTGATCGAGTCGGATCCTCTGCCGGGCCTCCGCTTTGAAGAGTCGTCGACCGCAAACTCGAAGAGTCCCTTGCACAACCAACCACACTTCCTCCTAGCAACCACTGTGCTTGTTTTGTGCGTAATAAACGTATTTTGAACATTGTTTTACCTAAACACTGTTTTAAACTTCCACGGTTTTTAACTAGATACTTTTAAAAATTCACTTATGGGATAATTTCCGTGATTATTGTTCGATTTGAGTTCCCGATATTTCGACGCTGTTGCAAGCGCCGTGATCGCGGGTAAACTAGAAAAGCGGGTGGATGAACACTTAAAATAATTATTAAGAGCAGACAAATCTGTCTACCATCTTTCTTACTCTTTTGCTACGCTCACTACTGGAACTCGCACTCGACCGAAAGTCACGGCAAAACACGCTCACGGTATCAATAAGGTTTTCGGAGTCTTTATTACGAGGTTTTATATTGCGTTTTAGTTGACATAACACTGGATTCCATACACTAGACAAGTTGAAACCTCCTTCCCTATTCAAATTCTTATGTTTGGCGATTTCAATAATATTGCTTCTTTTGTGAGCCTTTTAATGTAATGTCCGTCGATAGAATTTGCAGCTTGTGAAGCTCAATCCAGTGATTCGGGCCTGACTCCAGTAGATGTTCAGCTATAGCAGATTTTTGAATGTCATTATTTTTCACTGCCTTTGTGTTCACTGATACGACATGAGACTGTTCGCTTTGTTTGGCCGATTTACGATTTTCCGCAACTGCAATTAATTTTATTTAGGTAGGTACCTAAGTACTCCAGGATGCTCTAACGGCAGCTTGTCCTTTAGAGAACGTAGTGTTTGCCCAATTTTCTTATAAGGAGTAAATACGGTCTTTATGGAATATTTCTCAAGCAAACGACCTATCTTGTCTGTTACTCCTCTAAGATATGGTAAGAATATTGGCTGCCATTCCACTCTAGTCTCGGCCTGTCGCGATTTTCAAGGTCTGCTTAGTCCAACGTCAACATTGTAACCATTTTTACGTAGGACCTCTTGTACGTGGGTTAGTTTCACCAGGTAGATGTTCATTATCACACAAATCAAATGCGCGTTTTGTAATGTGATGTGACGTGGCGTGCAGGTAGCGGTCAGTGTGAGTTGGCTTCCTGTACAGTGTGGCTAAGAGTTCCATCATCTTTTATCGTGATTTTCACATCAAGAATGGCGCTTGCAACAGCGTCGAAATATCGGGAACTCAAATCGAACAAAAATCTCTAGATTACATTCCTATTAACTTTACCTACCTACATCGTCTAACCGCAATTCTGAGAAATCAACAATTAAAACTAATAATATTTAATTTAGTCAGATAACACCTTTGTCCACTTAACCCTTCAATTATATGTTTTTTTTTTCGTGAAAAACGTGGGGCGTAATAATATAGTCAGATATAATATGTAGTACAAATATTTTATGCGAAGTAATGGAACCAGGAACATCCATTGTGAAAAAAAATACGAAATGTTAAAAATGTTTCGCACGAAAAGTAAAAGTTAAACGTATAAAAGGGACTATTTCTTTTCTTATGGGTCGTCTAAATAAAAAGCAGGTTTGTATCTAAAATATAATTTATTTGATTTTTTCATGTAAAATTAACACTTACATACTAATTGGGATTCGCTCATACACGCAGTTACAGATATAGAGATATAAATATGAAAACTCATACAGCACCATATTTGTACGGGGAGCTTACCATGAACTGTAATTATAGCCAGTCAGTTCAGGCGCTGCTAAACAAATTTTGCCTATAATTTTATTTATAAGAGATTATAGTACTTGCATTATTTGTTACACGTTCTGACCCCTCCAAAGCTTTAAGCGCAGGCCACACCGCCAGCTAGCGAGCGAGCTAGCGAGCCGGGCGAGGCATCGTTTCACCTTTCTTCATACTTCGGTTCACACCGCGAACTTATCGTCAGCGTGTGAAATGCCTCGCCCGCCTAGAAGCTAGCTGGCGGTGTGGCCTACGTTTTAAGGTGCACACACATCAATTACGTCACAAAAGAGTACACCGAAAAAATCAACGAGGCTGTAAGAAATTATCAAGTTTTATATGATTTGTCGCATCCTAAGTGCTAAGATGCTAATTACAAAAAATATAATATGGAATAAGATTGGTGAAACGCGTCATTATAACTAAGACGTTGCTGACCTATTCACAAACACTACGTAACGTCAATAAATTTAGCGTAATTGATCAGTGACGTGACGGTGACGTGACGGTGTCCTGACTGATGTGTGTGCATGAACCTTTAATAGCCTTATGAGAGTAGTAGGTTCACGTCAATAGTGCAAGGAGCGCACTTCTTAAAAGTACGAGTACCTATATCAATTTTTTAACGTCGTAGGTATATGAAGACACATTTAGTAGGACAAACAATGCAGATATTGTGCAGTCTTTAAAAGATTATTTACATTTAATTACAATGGCAGTTACAAAAATATTATCATGTCATAAATGAATTATACATAGTTGAAATGGTGCTTTTCGATCATTTATTCAGGTTTGGCATTTTGCAATATTTTCACAGTTTAGTAGATTCATATTCACAGTTAACTTAATTTCTAGACATTGGTGCCGATTTTGTTGTTTACGAACTAAACTAATTTAGTCTTATTATGTCTCTTTCTAATAAAAAACATAAGAGAGCGATAGCAGATATTTAGTCCCGTCAAATTAGTCCTCTTGAATAGTTTTAAAGTCAATTTAGTCGTAATCGCAAAAGGTCATGACTATTTTCCCGTAAATGACAAGGGCGTAGACTAATTTGATAGTTCTAAATATTTTCTGTCCTTTTTCAATGATATTTGTAAGAAAGAGATATAGTGTGATTAAAATTAGTTTAGTGCGATGTTCAACAGAATCAGCACCATTATCAAAGATGCCAAAAAATAGATACCTAGGTTCTGCAAAAACGCATACAATTTCTGTTGTCAAATGATTATGAATATTAAATGTTGCCAACTGATTTTATTGGCGGTTCTTGTATAGTACAATTTTGTACTTGCAATTTTTTCAATTATTTCGTCACTATCCTTATACATGCATCGTCTAATAAACGTTTATACTTCTCTTCTACACAATTACTCAGAATATTATCTACACCTGTATTTAATAACAAACAATATAAACCATCATTAAAAGTGTTTAAACTTTAAAATGTGCTCAGTAGGCATATCTGAGAGGCGAAGAACTTAATTTACAGTAGTGTTGGCGATCAATAGTTCCAGTAGGCACTATCGATAGTCCCACTATCGATAGTTTTCATCTAACGGTAGCATCGATTATATCGATTGTCCTGTCGATAGTATTGCTTTATAAACTATCGATTGTATTAAAACTAATTGATACCAATCGATACTATCGAACAGCAACACTAATTTACAGTAAGCTCAATCTAAGTAGACCAGCCTAAAAGCAGGCTCTACAGACATTCGCGCATGTGTATGTTTTCATTCGCGTTCATTCGCGTATGTGTGCGCACGTAATAGCACTGCGACGCCGTTCACACGAACTTCAGTCCGGCGAACTTTGATTGCGCGAATTGTATAAGTATTTTAATTTACATTTTTGACAAATAATAATGTATTGTTAAAGATATCGTTAATACATTGTACTTTTAGACTTACATAATACCTACTATAGTCAGTAGAAAATGTTTTTTAATTTTAAAATTTTAACAGTCTTTCTAATTAACATACCAAAAGAATACATTGATTTACTACTTATAATAATATATTAATAGCTAGTAAGTTCGAGATTTTTAAACTTAAAATAGACATATATCAACGTTTTGTTCAAGAATTTTTTAATTCACTACAACGTGGTTTATATTGCCAAGTTAGAAAAAAAACAGGTTTTATTATCTGGCCGACATAGACAAGAGAGCTTGCGTCTCCTCTATGGTAAGGCAGTCGGTTTACATGCCGTTGTAGGCGGGACCGCCGCCGCCTTCAGGAACAACCCAGTTGATGTTCTGTGATGGGTCTTTGATATCACACGTCTTACCTACGAATAAGCATAGCATAAGCATAATCAGCGTATAATGTTCGCAGTGCTGGGCCCAAGGGCGGACCCAGTCTTCGAGTCAGGGGTTCATTGTTACTAATGGCCATACATAGTATTTTTAGGGTTCCGTACCTCAAAAGGAAAAACGGAACCCTTACAGGATCACTTTGTTATCTGTCTGTCACCGGACCATAAGTGGAGCAATGTGCTCATAGATGGCGCCACTAGAAGTATGCAGTAGCGCCATCTATGATTAAGATATGGTATATCTACTATGATGTAAATAGCGGCATAGAGGGTGCTATTGCATATTTTAGAACCCTTAGGGCGCGAGTGGTACTCGCACTTGTCCGGTTTTTTTTTAGAATTAGAAATAATATCAGTGGTCGACTTAAGAGGGCTCTCGCATTCGGCACCTCTCTCGCTCGCACAGAACCATATATTTTAAAAATGTTAAATGAACAAATGCATTTTTGAAAAATTTTATCTGATAGCGAACTACAAAATTATATTAATTATAATATTATAAACTCAAATTTAATTATTAAAAACACACGAGTTAAACAAACATTAGAAACAGATCGTAATTGTTTTTTAAGTTTGTTTGTTACATATCACAGTAGAAATGTGTTTTAACTATTTACCTGTAAAATTAATATTATTTTGTAGTTCACTATCAGATTACATTTTTCAAAAATGCATCTTTTCATTCAACATTCTCAAAATTAAAATTGATCTGTGCGAGCGAGAGAGGAGACAAAATTCCGAGAGCGCCCTTAAGCCCAGTGATAGTGTGAGGGAGGGAATGATAACGTGAGAGGGAGTGGGCCGTAGTCCACCCCGCGGGCCCAGTGCGGGTTGATGGACGTCACATGTCTTCGATTTTTTTCCGGTTTGCTCACGATGTTTTCCTTCACTGTTTTAAAGCAGTGGTGTATGTCCTTTTCACGTTATTAATATTAATTTCATAAGTAATGCCCCAAAAATAATAGCATTAAAAATGTTAATATGTTAATACTTACAATGTATGCAATTTTGAGCATTAATTTGTAGGCGTTGTCCGTCGCCGGTCTCCATCGGCACGAATTCGTATACACCTGGAATTGCAAATGAGATTTTTTTAACATTCTCTAGGGTTATCAAATTATCAGTGTTAACATCCAACTTTGTATGACTGAGTATAATAATATCAGCCGGTACAATACGCGCAATCTAAGTTGGCCGGACTGAAGTTCTTGCGAATGGCGCCGCAGTATTTATATCTATGTATTTTAAACGACTGTACATGCGTGAACGTCTGGAGTGGCTAGTTTCAAGCCGGTCAACTTACATAGTAAATTAATTTCACGAAATTAGTTCTAATCCTTTTGAAATTAGTGTCGTGTCGTGAAACTCAGAATCGCTAAGATCATAGCCTCGTCGGCATCAAAGCTTTACTAGTTTCGCGTCGTATTTAGGTACACGATGAAATTAGTTGCGTGACATTAGTTTTATTAAAAAATCGCACCCCGCACGAAAGTATTTTGGTTTCATGAAAGTTGTTGGTGAAATTAATGTCATGTAGGTAACTATTTTTACCTATGCCACTAGTTTCGTAATGTAAATCCGGTTTAACGGTTTGGCAGAGGTTCATATGAATGTAAACTCATAAAACACTAACCTGCTGGACAGAACCTAGCTTCCGGTCCATCGTAGACTCCTAGGTTCTGTTTGACTGGCACGGTGTCGTCCTTTAGAGTCAAATGTGGCGGCTGGTCCGCCTCGTGGTTCGTGCCTGACAAACAGATCGCAGACGTAATCGATAACTGGCTCGCAACGACTTTATTGTGAAGGTAGTGATAGCAAAGTCAAAAATTGCCCATTGGAAATAATGGACATATAAAACAAAAAATAAAATTTCAATCAAACAAACAACTCTTCAGTTTTAATATTAGTATAGATTTTACTGTGTGGCTATGATGCAGGCGGCCCACCCGATAGTAAGTGATGACAACCACCTATGAACATGTGCAATACCAGAGGTACAGGTTCCGGCACCAGTCTTGAGCACAAACGTCACCAGCGTATTAGTTGATTTTTCGGTCTCATTGGCGGAATGAAGAAGGCGGGGGGCACCAAGGCTGCGCGCGATTGGTTCGTCAGTTAATGCTCGTCGTCTATTGGACTATTCTCTATTACTACATTTTATCAACTGTCTAGTGACTATTGGGCCGAAAATGGACTCACGCCGGTACCTATACTGACTTAAGCATTAGCCACTCGAATATTCAATCAAGATTTTTTAACATAAAATGAAGTTACCAGTTAGAGCGACGGAAGACAACAGATCGAAGGTGAGGACTCCATCAGGCTTGGGATACTCGATCGGCTGGCATTCCTTAGCCGGCTTCAGTCTCGCGTGATCGGCACCTACAAGTTAGCAAATATAAGATTTATTTTTTCGGGCCCGACTAAGTCTCGGACAGAAATTAATTGCTGTTCAAAATATGCAGGTAAACGGCCAAAATAATGGTAAAATAATTGGTGGTGATTGGGGCGGCTTATTAGATGCCCAGTAGTAGATAGTATTTTTTTTTTAATATTGCCCCCACACTAGGAGTTTCTCCTAAATCGTGGGTGCGTTTACAAGTACAAATTTCACATACAAAACAGCCAGATCCGAACCAAATATTTGCTCCGTGCGGGAATCGAACCAGCGACACATCGCGCTGTCGCGCAGCAGCCAATTGCTGGCCCATTTTTATTATTTATTTATTTGCAAAAAAGGTAATTTACATAGATGTGCTTAAACTGGTTTCTGCACTAAGCTCAAGGCTTGCATCGCATTGCATTGCTTGACCCATGCTTTGTACAGTCAGGGAAAGGGATTCTATAGCAGTACACTATCATTCATATTTGGTCGTATATTGAAACTTCGAAGCAATTCGGATTCGGATTTAAATTCAAATATGAATGATAGTGTACCTGCTAAAGAATCGCTTTCCCTGACCGTACAAGAAACCATGATAACCTCAGATCATAGAAACAAGGAGATATGCCATCATAGCAAATTAGTACGGGAACAACTGATGCCACTTTTAGTACATTTTTCGACACAATTACGTGCATAATTAGGTATTTGACTGATTTTGGGAAATGGTTTATATTAATCTTCGTTATATTATAAGCACACTACATTGATATTTCAGGGAGATCTACTGTATTTATCAATAAAAATCAGTGATAAAGTATAAATTTCCAAAACCGCTCCAAAAACGCTGTTTCTGCGGAAGTGACGTAACACGCTAGTAAACGAGCTTTGTCAACAAGACAGACGGTGCAGCTGAAATTAATTTCATCAATAAATCATTTTTATTGGCTATAATGGCGTATATAAATGGTGTGTAGTTCCACAATGTACAAATACGTCTTTAAGCAGTCCCTCATGATTCATGACACAAAAGAATTTATAGGTAATGTTTCTAAGTTTTTATCAACATAACCTAAAATGAGATTTCACAAAACTTCTGAATGATTATACAAAAGATTTGTAAATAAATATGTGGCAGGTAGGTACTTACACTGCTGTTTTTACATTTTTAAGTTCCGCAGCATAATAATCAGCGTTAGGTATTCTTAAAGAAAAGTGCAACCATAAATGCGTCTATCTTAGGTAGGTTGTATTAGCTTGCACAAAATTTGACTCCATTTTGAGATTCGATATGAATATTTATGCCACTAGATAGAAGATTACTATGAAAACAGCTTCAGAAATAGCTCTAAGATCAAATATAGCACCCAGAAAACATAAAACGCAAACTACAATCTGTCAAAGCCGTGCTTACTCCAGTGTTGCCAAGCTAGATTTTCATTTTACCCCAATGCCTGATTAATTTTACTCTAAAATCATAACTATTTATACAAAAATACCTGGCTAAAGTTTTGGTTTTAGATATACAATAAAACAAGTTCTTTCTTAATCAATGGTCATGTTTCACAATAAAAATATGTTGAATTTGTTTAACTCAAATTCAATTCAAATACTTAGGTACCTACGTGTATTGCTTACCAAAAAGCCCATAAACTATAGTAATCATAACAACAATACGAAATCTAACCTTAATATTTTGGAAGTGACTCCGCGACCGCCGCCGTGACCTGAATTTGCAGCCGGCACTGGTTGCTAAATTGGCAGCCGGCGCTGACTTTTGAAAAAAAAGCGGGAAAGGGAGTTGGCAATTTGTCATAATTAAAAAAACATTTCATGTTTCATTTGAGTAACATACCTAATTAGGGTCCAAGAGCGAGCGAAGCGAGCTCGGGAACTTGGACACCCCGACACGGACAGGTTAGGTTCGAAGGGGTTGACGGGGGCTTCAGTGAGCGAGCGAACGAAGCCCCCGTCAACCCCTTCGTGTTATGTTACTTTTAACCTTGCAGATAGAAATAGGAGCTCCGCGTACCGGGGCTCCGTCGACCACCTCCATCCCCCTTGTAAGTCCAAAAAAGTTGTATTTTGTTTTACATTAACACTGTTAGGTATTTAAAAGTCAGTCTAAGGTATTTAATTCAACTTAAAACACGGCAACATTAATCTGCTGCTACGGTAGTTTGCAATTATTTTCGTCTGGTATCACTGCTACTTCAAGGCTACTCCGGTTCCTAACGGCATTATTTTTGGGAGCCTAGTCGGCGCCGGCTGCGGAGGCGCTCCCTAAAATTTTACCCTCAAATTTACCCTAAAGAATTCTTTACCCTAAAAATAAGTTGGCAACACTGGTTTACTAGCGTGTGACGTCAACAGAGTGCGACAGGCCGTTCTTGTGACAGCTACAATAACAAAAAATATTGCATTTTATTTTCGTGTAATTTGCAAAAAATATACATATTTTAATTAAAAATCAAGTGAAATAAGTTTATTTACGCTATGAACTGATAGGATGACCACAATCTGTAGCATATTTTCAATGTTGTCAAGAACCGAATTAAGCGCTCCTTGTGAATAAAAAGATCTCCGACGCATTGAACATTCCACACACCCTCAATCTAACACTGTTAATCGTCACTCAACACTAGCACTAAACTAAAACACTGTATTTATACCATCGATCGTGTTCGGTTCGTCGCCAGCGTGTACTTTTTTAATATGAGCAATTTGCTCAAGATCAGGCATCAAGCTCGATAGCGCCTTGGCACATCTCCTTGTTTCTATGATCTGAGATACTGACCTCCATGGCTGAGCGTCCACGGTTCCTTTCCGCGCATTAAGGTGCTAAAAGCGGAGTAGGCAACGCCGCCGTACAACCCCATCTTAGTATGGAACGACGGCCTGCAGTTGCGGACTTGCTGCAATTAATACAGAAATAGTATAAAAAATTTAAAAATAAAATCTTTTTTAAACTAAGAACTAGAAAGTATAAAATGATTTCTAATGAAATGAAAAACATGGGGCGCATTGCATCTCACTATTATCTATTCATCTATTGCATACCCACGTTTTTCATCTCATTAAAAAATATTTTATGCAAATTATGACATTTATAATTACTACTACCAATAACGCTATTGACACTGTTCTTTATGTAAAATATAATTTTAACGATCTATGTAATTTGGAACACTGTAAATTTATTGTCTGTCTCTAAACAATATGTTTTTTACAAATAAAACCTATTGCAGCCATTTTCGATCGGCCAGTTAACTCTAAAAAGGTTAAATAGATGAAAATAAATAATTTTAAGATTTCTTGGTTAATCAATAAACAATACCTTCAGTTCTTTATAAACGTATGATTCCTTGAGTTTATCCTCGTACAGTGTTGGCACGACTCCTTTGTCATGCGACGCTTCTCCAGATATGATCAGGTCCATCGCAGCTTCCGCCGCCAACATACCTGTCATAACATTACCATTCATCTAATTTATTAAATCACTTTTATAACTTTGAATATTGTGAAAGGGAAATTAAATATCACAATGAGGGCGAGGGCGTTAATAACATCTTAAAGCTTGAATCATCAATATCATCATGCTGTATAATATTAAATTTTTACAGGTAAACGATTTTGTTTTCTACAATCCACCTCCTAATTCTAATACTTTTTCCTTAGATGTTTATAAAACCCGACAGAAGCAAGTCAATTGCGTAGGATGTCGAAAGACAAGTCAAATGTAGTATTTTATTCGTAACTTGATAGTCACAAGTATCTACTTGTACTACTTGACTGTCTGCCTGTCCTATATCTATAGGACAGGCAGACAGTCACCTTCGCCTGTGTAGACTATTCTATTACAGGCCTTGTTCTTATCTCATCTAACTATAATTAAGATGAATATAAGTATTAGCTATTCACTTCGAGATGGATGTTACCTCCCCACACTTCCACACCCACGCGCTTAGTATGACTATTGGTTGAAGAAATGAATTCTTACTAATTACAAAATGTTTACAGTAAAGAACTACAATTTTTATTTTTCAACGGTACTTGCCACGGTATATTTAAATATGTAAGGTTGGAATGGCAATGTGGGCGTGCCATGCGTGCCGCAAAATTGACAAGAGTTAGGCGTATATGTCTTAATTTAACCGATGCACTCGTTTACCGCTTGGAGTTGTGTTAATGCTGCTTGGAGCTGCTAGCTGCTAATAGCTGCAATAAGGCTGCGTTTCAACCAGAGATGTGCGAGGATGCGTTGCGAGGGATGCGTTTGTAAAGAACCAATAGAATCGCGTCATTTACCTCGCCTCGGTCAGCACAGCTCTGGTGGAAACGGCTCAGCAGAGTTAGATTTTTGCGCATACAAAACAAGCGAGGGATGTGTGCGAGGGATGTGTGCGAGGGATGTGTTGCGAGGGATGTGTACGAGGGATGTGTGCGAGGGATGCGTTACGAGGAATGCGTGTTATTCCGCTCCCACTACACCGCACCCCCGTCGACACATTTCACAGCTTCGCAACGCATCCTCGTACCACACATTAATGCGCATTTTCACAGCTCCGCTACACATTCTCGTAGGCACATTTTCATCGCACAGCTTTGGTGGAAACCCCCACACATTTTCACAGCACAGCTAGACATCCTCGCACGACACATTTCCATTGCACATCTCTGGTGGAAACGCAGCCTAATGGTGCATACCTGACCAATAGCTGAATTATCGTGCAAAGTATGTAGTGTGTGTGAGCAACTGGCGACAATGGTCCTTAGTACAAAAGTATCTCGATCGCCTTTCTAACCTTATTGAACCGTTCTGTGGTACTTGCCAACCGTTACAAAATGACGTCATAGCAGTGGCGTGCCTACAGGGCAAGCCCGAGGGTATTACGCGTAATTTTTAGGGTTCCGTACCTCAAAAGGAAAAACGGAACCCTTATAGGATCACTTTGTTGTCCGCCGTCAGTCATCGGACCATAAGTGGAGCCATCTGCTCATAGATGGCGCCATTGGAAGTATGCAGTAGCGCCATCTATGATCATATTTCGGAACCCTTAGGGCGCGAGGCATACTCGCACTTGTCCGGTTTTTCATGATTGTAAGTGTATTTTATTGTACGCTACTCACTTACATTCATGAAAAATTTTGAGATATATCCTCGGGCTTGCCCTGTAGGCACGCCACTGCGTCATAGGCACGACGGCCATCTAGAAATGAACGGCTAGTAATATACGTACCGCTCTTCATGGCGTTGTGGGTGCCCTTAATCCGCGGCACGTTGAGGAAGCCGGCGGTGTCGCCGGCCAGCGCGCCGCCCGGGAACACCGGCACGGGCAGGCACTGCCAGCCGCCCTCCACCAGCGCGCGGCCGCCGTACGCTATGCGGGACCCGCCTGCAATGTAGCAGGTAGATTGTTATCTATACTATTATAAAATTGTAAAAGAGCCGTGTCTGTACATTGAAGATATTCCAGAGAAAACAGTCGGGATAGGGTACTGGGACGTAACTATACCCGAAAAGATTTTTTTTTGAATTTTTGTCTGTCTGTTTGTCTGTTTGTGCGCGCATCACGCGAAAACTACTGAACGGATTTTGATGCGGTTTACACAGTTCGATAGCTTATGGTCCAACATAAAATCTAAGCCACGTTTCATCTGATTCTGCTAAAAAAACCAGAGATACAGCTTGACCTCTTGGTAGTACTAGCCAACTTACACTACGGAGGTCATTTAAACTGGTCAGTTCATTGTAGTCCACGCGGACGGAGTCGCGGGCAAAAGTCTAGTTGACAATAAAGTGTGTGCCTCGGCCCGGGAACACCGGGGGCGGCTGGCAGTGCCTGCCTGTCCCGGTGTTCCCGGGCCGAGTTCCACTAGTGTGCGGGCGCCGCACGCTATGCGGGACCCGCCTGCAATGTTGCAAATGGATTGTTAGTAAGGAAAAAAATATTGGCTCATATACAGGATAGCAGGTTAGACAGTGGAAATATTTAAAGGAGGTTGGTCCCATAGTAAAAGTTGTTCATAATGAACAACTTTTACTATGGGACCAACCCTGAAATCGGGAAAAACAATCAGCTGTTGCATACATTTATGTTCACATAACTCAACAAAATGAATGGAAACGCTGATTTTTTTTTCGCGATTTCAGGGTTGGTCCCATAGTAAAAGTTGTTCATAATGATGAGTGCAATGACTCCTTAAAATATTTCCACTGTCTAACCTGCCACCCTGTATGAAATTTACCTTCAAACATAGGCGCTATGTACGGATGCGTCTTGAATTTCTGGAACTCCCTGAAGGGGCTGAGGTACGGGTTGACGTAGTCCAAGCCGACGACGAAGCCCGCGGCCACGAGGGGTGCTTCGCCCTCCGCCACGTTCAGGTGGTAGATGAACGAGCCGCCGTACGTGTTCTTGTCTAGAGGCCAGCCGATTGTATGTTCTACTAGCCCGGGCTTATGTTTCTGATAAAATTCAAAAAAATCAAAATCAACAATCATTTATTCAAAGTGGGCTAACGAATTAGCACTTTTTGAACGTCATCGTACATAAGACAGCCCCCAAAAACGCCCGCCCTTCACCGCTTCCTAGTGTTTTAGCTGCGAAGAAACGGCGCAACAAACTCCGCAGCAAAATAAGATAATAAGAACAAAGTGCTTTTGTTATAGTATCTATACAAATATTATAAAGCTGAAAAGTTTGTGTTTGTTTGAATGCGACAATCTCTGGAACTACCAGTCGAATTAGAAAAAATCGTTTTGTATTTGATAGCCTGATTCATGAGTGTTCATGAGGGTTGCCATTCGTCCCGATATATCGGGACTGTCACCGTTATTGGGCCCTCTGACCCGACGTCCCGACAAAGCACTATCATGTCCCGATTTTTCTTAGAAAGAAAGTAAAGTCTTCAGCAAAATATGATCAAGCTACGTGTAGCACTGTTCCATACATAAGAATGGATTCCTTGTTCACCTCAGAAGTCTGGAAGAAGTCATTTATCTTATTAGTTTTGCTTGATTCTTAAAATACGAGTATATTATTATGCCGAGTTTGATTTCTTTTGGTGTGCATATTTTGATGTGCCATTGGTATTGTTGATAAGTACTTATATTTAGTTGGAAAAAAAACAAGTTAAATACTTACTACCCCATTAGTATTTGTAATTTTTTTATTATAAATAAAATATTCATTTTTTTCTTTCAACCCTATTCATGAGGAATAAATAGTATAGGCTATTTCACATCCACGCTATGACCTTTAGGATCCGAGCAACGGGGGTGAAACCGCGAGAAAAGTTTATACATACAAACGCTGAATTTTTCCAGTACACACGGAGAACTCACTCGCTACGCTCGGTCGTTCAATAAATCTGTTTTTTAGTTCGTCTCCTATGCGTTCGCGCATATATACTTCATTCAATTGACTTGAAACTTTGTACAGTTAATGTTAGCATACCCGCCAACGTCTCTGATGCGAACAAAGTCGCGGGCAACAGCTAACCAGCTGTTAAAGATTAGATTAATAATAAAAGTAACACTTACCTCTGGTTTAACTTCCCACAATTCTTTGAGTCCAATACCATATGACTGAGGTTCACTGTTCGCTCTCAAGTTGTACTTATTCATGATCATCTTTGTTAGATGGCCATGGCAACCTGGAATTTAGCAGATTAATAAAAATAATAGTCAGCCTGTAATTATTCTATTGCAATGCAAGAGCTCATAAGTACGATTTTTACAATGCGGTAAAGGAAACTGAAGTGTCTCTACTTTACAGTAAATGAAGTTCGTATTTCGTCGGAATGTCCGCGCATCCGCCGGAATGCCCGCGCATCCGCCGGAATGTCCGCGCATCCGCCAGAATGCCCGCGCATCCGCCAGAATGTCCGCGCATCCGCCGGAATGTCCGCGCATCCGCCGGAATGTCCGCGCATCCGCCGGAATGTCCGCGTATCCGCCGGAATGCCCGCGCATCCGCCGGAATGCCCGCGCATCCAACGGAATCTCAAAAAGATCTTACCTTCAGTGAAGATGGTGATCTTGGAGTGGAACTCCATGCCTCGTTCGAACATGTCCTTGGGGCTGCCGTCCTTAGCAATGCCCACGTCACCGGTGGCCACGCCCTTCAGTGAGCCGTCGTCACGGTATATTAAATCTGCGCCTGCGCATCCTGGCCAGACCTGTACAAGAATTCAACAATTAAATTACTAATAATAACTCTTAAAAAAACTATATCCTCCTTTTGGGCTCCGCCACAATCGGATAAAAATAACTTTAGTATAGTACCCGGCAAATAACTTGAACATTTGCATCGTAGTGGGGAAAAGTCTGTGCACGTACGCTTTAATGCATTAAGGGTCAAAATGCACAAAACTGAATATTCCGCAGTCAAGATCAACGTTCAAGTTATTAAGCCGGTAAGTGTGCTTAACCTAAGTTTTTAAGGAAGATTTACTAAAGTAATACAGGCTATGAGGCTAATATTATATTAGTGACCTTCATACCTCGGCACCAGCTGCCTCTGCTTGCTCTGACAGCCATCTCACAAGGTGTCCCAGTCGCACCACATAGTTGCCATGGTTGTAGTTGGGTAACCCTGGGGAAATAAACCAATAGTCATATCGCCTTTAGGGTAAAAGCAATTGATTTTCGGTAATTCGAAATTCGAGGGACTTTTATAATATTTCGAATTACTAAGAGTTTGAAATGCTGAGAGGATTTTGATACCAAGAGTATTTCTAGGAACCCAACAATTACTTTTAGATATTTTTTTATTTGAAAATACTTAGGCTTGCGTTTGACCGCCATCTCGCCTGATGTTAAGCGATGATGCGGTCTACGACGGAGCACGCTTGCCTAGAAGAAGCCGATTCACTCGTGAATTATATAAAAAGTTTAAACTATTGAAGGTTTGAATAATCAAGAGTCGACTCTATTTTCACTACAGTTTTACAAAAGGTTTATCGTTTAATAATTTTAATGATAATCAATTACAATAATTAAATGATGGTAATCAGGTAATTAACAATTGTACTACATTCATGTATAACTTACCCGGAAACACAGGGATTGGTATCCTCCCACTTTTAGTAAGTAGACCAAACTTATCAGAGGTGACCGGTGTGTTCATTGGTGCACCCTTTTCCTGCCAGTCAGGGATCAGCTCGTTCAGGGCTATTGGGTCCACACAGGCGCCAGACAAGATGTGTCCGCCTACTTCAGCAGCTTTCTCCAAAAGAGTTACTCTCACTTCCTGCAAAATAGAGTGAATGAACTTTATACGCTGGCATGCTCATTGTGACATAGACAGAAGAATGAAGACAAATATTTTAAATTTATTCTAAGTTTTCTAGCTGTTTGTATGTGTATTTTTATAATTTTTAGATGTGCTTTTGTCATTTTGTGGAATACAATTAATAATTATTAAAAAGCCAATTTGTGATGTTTGTTTCATAAACTTACAGTAGTCCATATATATTTAGGGCTAAGTTCACCTACAAATAACAGTCCGATAAATTGAAAACGGCCGCTTACCATGACTTTTTGTATATAAAAAGATATGTCAAGCAATCATTTTCAATTTAACAGACTTTTATCTTGTATTGCTCTTTGTGAGTGTTATTAATTATAATTAGTTGTCAAAAACTTACAGCTCCCTTTTCCTCTGCGATCTGGCGAGCTCTGATGGCAGCGGCCATGCCAGCGGGCCCCCCACCAATAATGAGGATGTCCGTCTCTTCTGCTACTCTCTCCATACTGATTTCTGGACATAACAGATAAATTAACTGAATTGGATTGGAAAAAGTTTTCCGAAAATTTAGGGCAACAAGGGTTTTCCTAATAGGTACTTAGGCTCTAGACAGACGGACTGCACTTCAACTGCAATCCAACCGCAAATTGCAGTTCGATTGCAGTCGGTCAGTTTGAATGCAGTGTCAACTGCATTCAAACTGCACTTGAACTGCAATTTGCGGTTGGATTGCAGTTGAAATGCAGTCCGTCTGTCTAGACCCATAATAGTTTTTAAATCGGGACTTTGTTATCTCTCCTAAAAATTGAAACAAATGAATCATATTGTCAAACTGCAGTGTTACGCCGGCTCCACACCAACGCAATGTGTGGATCTAGATTACATAGCATTGGCCCCAACATTGACCAATGCTATTTTCTAAATCCACACATTGGGCGAGTGGCGTTGGGACCAATGTGTGGAGCTGTCGTTAATGTAAAGATTATTGGTTTAAAAAAATGTATAAAGGGATCCTAATTATCTGATCATATTAATTAGGATCATTTAAAATTCAGATATGATTAATTGTCTTACAATTTCTACTGGGAAAAGTTGGCACCTCATCAACATCAACTAAATGAATTATTTCGGAGGGCATCAATGGCAGATAAGCAGGTGATAAGATAAATAAATTTGATTGTTACCATGCCGACTGGACTAAGGCTAGCATGGTATCTTCAGAAAGAAATTGTAGGGGGTCACAATTAGCATTATAAACCAAAGATATTATGGTGAAAAGTGTAATTGTTTGTTATTGAAGGCCAATGATAAGAGTAATCTTCACTTGTGATCTCGTGTGTTTGTATTGTTTATACATTTTTCTTTCATAATGATGATGAATTATTGCTATCAAGGCCTTACTGTAACGTTAATTTTGTTGATAATTTTAACTTGAGGTTATCACTTACCTTTCCATCGTGGGTCCTTATCTCTGGGGTGTATTGTGTAATGAGTCGTTATCTTTGGGTAAGCATCCGAATACAATCTCTTCGCAGCCTTAGTTAGCCTCCCCACTGAAAGTTTTAAATAATAATAATGTCAAAAACATTACCACAACAAGCTAGAGTGAACTTTGAACTTTTATATTTAGCAGCTTTATTGCATAACATTGTGCACCAAGGTCTACTATTAATAACTTTACTACCTGTTTCCACTTAAACAATTAAATTAGATGTCCTTTAGAACATTAATTACTCCAAAATATTGAAAACCAACTCACGAACAGCTGATAGCAACGTCACACAAAACAACTTTCGAACTATAAAACTTTACGCATCTAACAATTAATAAATTCAAAACAGATTATTTAATTTCATTGAGTATACAATTAATAATAAAAACATGGAGAATTTAATTAAAAAAGTATTTTATTTACCCTGACGAGACGAACTAACAAGTGCCGCCGCCATTTTTAAAAACAATATGCGTTCCGGTTCCGATTCAGTGAACAAGTGTCAAAGACTCAAAGTCCGACGTTTATTAAATTCTTTGTAAAATGATAAACTTCAACTTTTTTATATGATGAATTACGCAAATTCGGAGAAATTAAAATACCTATTTTTCAAAAGCAACTAACATGTAAATTAAAATGTAAACCAAAAAAATATTATATTAACGCGAAAACGGAACGCAATAACTTTGGCGGGAACTTATTTGTTTTAATTTTGACCGTAGGTAGCGTAGTTGAAAATTTGAAATGCTGAAAAACTTTAATTAACCTTAAAATAATTATCATTATGTCATCAAATTAGGACTTTATGTGCATCAACATGGTTTCGATAGGTACGCCTGCAAAGTACATAGACGGAGACAATAAAGTAGGTAAGTAGGCATGGTGATAATTCTTTGTAGTTGACTGTTGAAGTGCGCACCAGACATACCAGCATACCTAGTGATTATCCTATAATCGGTTTATGACAGATTCGGTTTAGGTCAGATTTTGTTTACGACAGATTCTGTTTAGGACAGATTCGCTGTATTAAGACAGAAGTACAATGAAGTTTACAATTCAAACAATAACATATCGCACCTTATAACAAAAATGTAAGGGTGAAGAATTCTGTCTCGCAAAGGGCTCGCCTTGTCTCAAAGGCTACTGATCGAATCTCGAGACGTAAAGTTTACGACATTGTTTTGGGACCTTAATAATAACAAAGGATAATGTTGTGGTGATTAACAGCCTGCCTCAACAACTAGTATTTTGTGTCTTTTATGACGCTCTCGTTAGTTGGCTGGATCAAGGACTGATACAGAAGGCTGTTCTCCCCTATACGAATAGGTACGACACGCATTATGTGGAAGTTCCTGTCTCTTAGAGCCCTTAGGCTGTTTGTGCACTACTACCGTTTTTTTTAGCCAATAGGATTGCAGAACGATCCCCACCGCATTTTAAAATGTATGAAAAAAAAACGGTCCGTGAAAAAACATGCTGGAAACGGAGTACTTAATGCACAAACAGGCTTAGGGCGTTTACACATTACAGCGGCGCCGCCGCCTACAATAGGCATCCTTGCATTTTGTATACGTGCTTTCACACACCGTCGCGGCGGCATGCAGCGGTGGTTCCGCGCGTATGAAAATACGGCGCGCGGCGCCACTGCCGCTGCGGCGTTATGTGTAACGGCTATTATAAAACAATTACACAAACATAAAGGTAAAGTAAACAATAATTTATTATACCACATAATAAAACAACAAATCCCGTTTTAGAAATTAATACCTTTATTTAGAAAGCTTAGTAATAAATTACATAGAAGCGTAAACATCAGATCGAGTTGAATTATTTCACTGGTTTCATCTGCCACAAGCCGTCGTTGAGATAGTGACAGTTTTCTATGCCCACACCTTTATTCACTTTAGCTCTGAAAATAAAAGATGTGTTTTATTAGGTCTTCCTAGAAAGGCCTACCAATTTTTCCCAACTGTCCCGTTAACGGGACGGGACGACGGGGTGGATGGGAGTTACTCTCTAACACATTAATCTGATCAACAAAGTAGATAGTTACATGTCATCAGTAGACAGGGCAGTACATCCGACTGCCAAAGCGTGCTCCTTTCCTTCAGCCATCACGGCTACCACCTGGCCCTTGTCGACGCCGCTCATCCGCGCGCCCGGTGACGTCAGACCGGGGCACATGATGTTGGCACCACTGAGCACGAAGCGGATGGCACCCTTGTCCACTTGCTGCATTGGCAGGAAGAATGGATCTGAAAAATGAACGGGCAGATAAAATTATTTGAAATTCTATGCTCTGATCGACGGAAAAATAACATAAGACTATAGTATAAAGATTACCCCGGTTTCTTTCGCGTTTTGCCGGAAAAAATATCTGCCTAGGGTAATCTAGTAACAGTCACATGTGCGAGCGACAGTTATTCTTTTGAGTACCTATAGGTACTTAAATTCCAATTTAAAATACCACGTCGGTTTTCAAAATGGTTTTGCTGGTGATCCACCAGCGAGCTTTACTGGCAACTGTCTAGAGTTAGGTAAAGCGTATCCGTCGACCATAGGCCTTACCATAAGCACTTTTTCCACTAGAATATGGTAGCAAGATAAAAGTACATAGTTTGGTTGTCATACTTTCTGGCTTCTGACTAGTGAACTAGTCATAAAGACTTCTTTTTAACCGAAAAGGAGGAGGTTCTGCATTCGGTTGTTTTTTTTATAAGTTACATTAAAACACTTACACTTATGCAGAAGCTTCAGGGTGGGCATCCAGGGACCCTCGCGCTGACGGAAGAACAGCAGCTCCCCAGCGCTGTTCACCATTATCTCGATGTGGTCGTGGCTGGAATTTTTGATGCACAATATCAGTACCTATTACAGTCTTGTATTGTACCTACCAAAGATTATATTTTTAGATAGTAAAGAGAAGTGAAAGGCAGATAGAGACCTAGATTCTAAATACAAAGACAACTTTTACATTTAAACTTAACAATGGATATAATACTTATTGGTTTTGTAGGATAAGATGACTCAACAAAATACAACAAAATGAACAGAAGAAAACTTAAAAAAAGTAAAAGCCGCCTTCAAATAGATCACAATAAATAAAGCAATAATATTATGCGAAACAGTTTCGGAAGTCGGTGCCAAATCAAACCAAATCAAAAATCAAAGCCATGGAGGCAATAGGACTACCGAGGGCTCTTTCAATTTAGACCAGGGGTCGGCAACCCGCGGCCCGCCCGCGTTGCTCCTTGCGGGCCCGCGACTGTTTTTAAATCAAGGTCGTATCTTTCTGAATTATTATAATTACGAGCCAAAAATTATAATAAAAAAAACGGGCAAGAGCGTGTCGGAACTCGGAACACGCTCAGTCTTCCGACAGAAAATTAAAAAAAAAAAACATTTTTTATTTCTTCTTTCTTTCTTCTTTCAAATATAAGTTTGTATTTCATATTGTAAAATAGTGAATATTTCAGTTATTGACGTATATTGTTCGAACCAATTTTAATCGAAAGTATTTAGTAGATGTTACAAGCTAGATTGTTTTCGATTTTTTTCAGAATTTTTGTAAAACGCGCCCCTCTGTAATTTTCCATTTTTTTCCATTTTCCCTGGACACACATTGTTAACGACTTTCGGAACTCTTAGTTTACTTAATATGCACTTTAAAAAACAGTCGTTTAAGTACCATATTGTTAAATAACATTCAAGGTCCAATTAATAACGACAGTTAAAAACCTATCCAACGATACCCACATGGAGTGGTGCGCCAAAATATTTTATGAACAAGTGCGGCCCGCCTTTACTTCATTTTGCCATTATATGGCCCTTTCCTGCTAAAAGGTTGCCGACCCCTGATTTAGACGATTGGTGTCGGACTGCTGCAGTGTGGTAGTCGTGCGGCAACAGTGCAGGTGTCGATTGTTTTTTTCTTCCGACCGACCTACCAATCGTCATACTCACCTCCTTTTAAAACTTGGTCAAAAATTAGATTATTCTTAGCATTTATTGAAACGTACCATTTGACGATTCTGAAGGTATCCTTCTTGGGAAGAACTTGATCGATGTAGTTCTCCAGGTGTGGATACAGCTCCAGCAGACGCGCCCTGATGCCCTTCTGCACCGAAGACTTGAGCTGCTGCACACCCGATATGCTTTCCTTCTCGTCAAATCTAGAAAGAGGGAGAAAATGATTTAGAAGCTATAACAAAATAGACCAAAAATGTATTGGACCGTCATCATAACATAACATAACCAAACCAAGGTACCCATTTTTAGACCAGTTTATACCTAGGTAGTCTGGATAGATTTATTATAAGCTAACGGTGTTTAAATTATCCAGTAACATAATAACATCAGCACGTATAACTATAGCCACAGAATCTAATTGAATCTATAGCAACTAAGGCCATTCATATTGCCAATTTACCACCACGTTATACAACACAAGACAAAAATGTTTATTTCATTGTATCAATGTATCAATAAAATTTATATTATCATCTTCTGTTACTAAGTCCATTTAGCGACGTGAAAGTAATTGAGTCTGGTATCTTGGGACCGACTGCAAGGCATTGTAACTCTTGCAAGATTATAATAAAGTTTAAGATAGTGTGCATGACTTCGACCGTTATACCGACAATCGCTAAATATCGTAGCACGAATCGTTATTACTTTAGTACATGCAAAGAAAGACTAGGTTTTCAGAACGTGGAATATTTTCTAGCCGATAACTTTTATGACATAAGATAGATAGGTATTATTATAACTTAACAGATAAGGTAAAAGGGTGAAATAAATACATACACACGGACTACAAACGGGTCAAATACAGAATCTCCTTTTTTTGAAGTCTGTTGATAGCAAAGTGTACTAAACTACCTAACAACAAAGTTTAATATAAAAATAATAAAGTTCTTCCAGATATGGCCACCAAATACCTAAACGGAGGTGTACAACGGACCTTTAGAAAGGAGCCTTTCTGAGGATATCCTAAATGACCCTAACTACATAAGCGAAAATTATTTAATTAATTATGGTATTTATTTTAAATATTCGGTCAGCAAGAAGCGTTAATCAATCTCGGCCAGTCTCAAATATGGCTGTACGCCGCATGCAGGTAGTTTCGTTGACGTTGCAAGTATTATTGGGTCATTGCACTGCCCCAGTTTGGACACACGGCTACCGCTTTCTTAGCTTACACGAACACGTGAGGGCAAAGTCCTACGCCATATGAGTTTGTTCGACTTATCAAAAACATGCATGGGTCATTCTACATTCGCGCGTCGTCAGGTCGAAATCTGACAAGATGATTTCTTCGTGATTTTTCAAGCTATGACTTGATGACTCCTTAGATTTTTCAGTCATTTACTGAGCGCCTGAAACTACGTGCCAAGCTGACTAGAGCGTGAAAGGCCTGTACGATCACAGCCGCCCCGACGTAATAGTGTAAACTCTTGCCAAATGCTAAAAAGGCTGGAGAAACTATGTAGGTACCTAAGAGTAATGTCGTTAACTATGACTAACCAGTGGTGGATTAATTATTACCTTGGTTAACTAAACCACTAACCAGTGGTGGATTAACTATTACCTTGGTTAACTAAACCATTCACCAGTGGCGGATTAACTTTGATTACCTTGGTTAAGTAAACTATTACCTACTGACAGATTTCAGATTATAGGTAGGTACCTATTAGTGCTTCTATAATATTGGGATGCAGCCTCAGTCAGCCAAAAACATTTTCTGGATCCCTTATTGAATGAGCAATGTGTTACAAAATCTCAAAAGGATATTCAACACAGCAGTTTTTTTTACACTCGGTGTTAAACAACAAAAGTAAAATATTTCAAAAAAAAGTTAAAGAAGTGTTTATCTATGCTGTGTTTAGGCTTTTAATTAGTTTTCGACGAGCAATGACATTGATCTATCTTCAGACTGTCTATATATTCATAACTTCCAGTGGCGAAGGGTCAGTTTTTGTAAGATATTTTATAGCTCCGGCTTACCGCCGGAGCTATAAATGCTTACCTGGCCACAAAAAGCTAGGTAATTAAAGTAGGCAATACTGCCTGTGCTATTTTTCAAAGGGAAGCCCCTTCGCCACTGATACCTTCCAATATGATAAGTGATAATGCCGGAAAAAAGTCGTACCTATCTAAAAATAGCTTAGGTGCTCACGGCCCTTTCACGCGGATAATAATTTCAGGGGTCTCAAGGCAAATTTCCTCCTTACGTCCCTCCCTTACGTCATAGTTACGTAACGTCTTACGACCATTCTTTTACCAACATTGCTGGGATTTGGATAGCTTGGCCATTAGTTATTTATCCATTCGTTATCGGTTATTCAGTCAAATTAAATTCCACTTCTTAGACGTTGTAATAATAATTTTTATCATTGTGATAAGGTAAACCACTCCCTGACTGAGTCAGGAAGGTGGAAATCGATTGAGATTTCAGGACTGACTACATAGGAAATGCGAGGACGTGCATAGGGACATTGGTATATTTGAAGGAGTGCATGTCAAGTAAGATTGCCAGATGGCCTGGATCCACCGAAATTGACCAGAAATGTGAGTGCATGTCCCGAGTCCCCGAATTTCCAAAAATGTCTTCAAAAGTAGGACTTACGGCTTGCAGCGGTTTTTTAGAGTATAGTAGGTATATGTCTCGTTCAGAATTTATAAAAATGTTGGATGGACTAGATGGCCCCAAAATAATAGCAGTTGCCAAAAGTAATGATACATTGTATCTATTGTATTGTAAGTACCATTATTATGATAGTTTTTTTGTCCTGAAAACGCTATCAAATCTGGCAATCTTAATGCCAAGACATGTGGTCGACTTTATTTTTTTACTGGTAGAACAAAAATATTATATCATGCCGCATCTAATCTATTATCACGAAAAAACAGCGATAATACCGCAACGAGGTTCATGTTCCATTCCATAACAGCGACTTGAACAATAAAATATTTTCAAATGGAACATTCAACGCAATCTTATTTCCAAACACGTTTATGACCGAAACTAAATCGCGGTTTCCATGCGTATCATACTTGTATGTTATGTTGACATACCTACATTACACTCTGCACACACGAATAACTTTCTACAATTCGCAACGCTATTGGTTATGGACCTAAGCTTAACCGAATGTGATCTCTAAAGGTTTTTGTCTCTGAACCGTGGTTCAATTACCGACCTTTAGAATCCAATTAGGTCTTCTAAATCCTATTTCCTACAGGTTTCAAAATTATTTGGCCTAAGTGGTCTCAGTCATTGCCATACAACTTGCAATGCTATCAAGTATCAGCAATAACAGCGATGCTGACGATTTATTTCTTTTATCCGATAGCAAATAGGTACAGGGTTCTTTTTAAGTTATTTTTTTTTTCAATTTGGACTTCAATGGTGTTTATGTTCGTACCTATGTTTGAATAAAAATCTTAATATAAGGAATTCATATAAAAAATATATGTGTAAGTACCTATACTATTTTGTGCAACTATATCTACCAAATAATCAAGTGATCTAGATGACACTTCGGCGAAAACCTAGTTATCTTCCCCGACCACGGTCCAAAGACGTCGTAATTTTCAACCAATCGAGATTTTGGCACATTTATTGCTTTGGTCTAAATCACGTTGTAATTCGAAGGAGAAATTCTCGAAAATTGTACCTAATGAACAGTTGTACGAAAATATTGCTATTGCGCTGATTGCAAATTCACAATGTGCAAAACGGATTGGGGATACAAAATAAATTGTTAGTAGCGCAAGGCCACTGCACATTCTCTTGAAATAAGTGACCTTAATCTATTGCCACGTACAAAGCATCTTCATTTTTTGCGACTCAAACAAAGAAATTGCATCTAGACTACTTTCACCGAGCCGTTAATGGATATACAAGAACGCGTCATTCTGAGACGGTATGTAATTTCACCTTTCTGCGAAGGAACTCGTTTCAAGTGGTAAATATTGTTTTGGGTATTAAGAAAGAAAAATTATAATATGTAGTTGCTAACTGTCTCGTTCGTTAAGCATTTTGACGGCAGTCATTTTGACTATTTAGCCACACTAAGAACTGTTATTGCTAAATGTCCCATTATGCGTTCTGACGGCTGCCATTTTAATTATTATTACTGGGGCAGTACATCTAAAAGCTTAACGGGACATTTAGCAACTAACAAAGTTTGGTGAAATTGGCCCTAAACGTGCTCCAAGTGGGAATTCAAACAGAACTAAGTATATATTGGATTGATTTGCAACTTATTTTAACTAAGCACAGTTTCTTATAGCAAACACAAATCCCAAGCAAAATTATTCAGAATTCCAGACAGAGATCAAACATTTGCAAATTAAACAAATATTTGTCTCAGCTCGTACTCAAACACCATTCGCTTCTCTGAAATCAGAACGCTCCACTCTCTGTGGTCGTTGATCTATTTTCTAGTCATGAACTTTATCCCCATTTCGGACAAGGGCATTCAAATAATGTGATAGGTCACCTATCACACAGAATCTAGAACCGCCATCGTAAAATAAACCTATATCTTAGCAGTTGACATTTATCGCGGCATTATTGCTTAGGTGCCGCAGCCATATAGGGGCAAAGACGGTCAAAGACCTGGACCTGTGTGTCGGGGCATTAATTTCGCACATATGGATAGTAAGTATATTAGTATATGTAGGTAGGTAGTCTGTTATCTATGTAAGTAATCGAATCAATACTTTCAACGAAATAGCTGAACCATTTCGTAATATTCTGACATTTTCTAAATTGATCACGCGATGGACTAGTCTAGAAGTCTAGATAGATAGACTAGGTATGACCTAAATTATTCATTACCTACTTGATATTGAATGTCAAAGGTTTGATGTTTTTAAAAACACTATTCATAATGATAAATTATTTAATTCGGGCCGTATACCGCAGGTGACCTACACGTGGTTTTCCTCATACTTATGATCTAAATCAGCGTTTCCCATTTGCCGGATCGCGACCCGGTACCGGGCCATTAAAATAAAATACCGGGTCACCGGTAAACCGGTATTGAGTACCGGTAAAGTGAAAACTAAGCAACAGCTCCATACTACGCACTAAAATTTACTGACTAAATAGGCGATACTAAAATAATTATGTTCCTAGTATTAATAAAACATTTTTACTATTGATAAATGTGTATTATTTTACCTAATGAAACCAGCTTCGGTATAAAAGTATTAAGTAGGTCACGAAGGAGCAGTGTGAGAATTACCGGGCCATGGCAGAACAATGTTTGGGAAACATTGATCTAAATGAAAACGGAAGCAGACATGTTTGAATCGTTTGTTGAACAAACACTAGTTATGTATGTATATTTCCTTATTTATACATTCAGTTTGTTCAGCATAGATAATCTCCGGCATACAAGGCGGTACTGTTTGCTAAAGCAAAAAGTAGCACTCGCCTTGTTCAGAAATTCAGTAATTATTTAATTCCAAATTTCGCCGTTTTTAGGGTTCCGTAGTAAAATTAGGAACCCTTATTGTTTCGTCATGTCCGTCTGTCCATCTATCACATCCTCGTAAAATCTACAGGTTCATAACCAATTTGTATGAAACTTCGCAGATAGATGTCTTCTATGAATGAATGTCCGCCTTGAAATTGCGCGTAGGTATTGTAAGTTTGTTAAAGCAGGTGTTATGGTTCATTTGGCTATCGTATAACACAACAATGACATGACCTATATGACCGCCAAGTATGAATGTTGCCTATAAAAACTAGAAAAATCACTGTCTGTCGAAAGACAGGCTTGCCTACATTATTTTCACCTACATAAACAAATTAGCGGCGATTTTAGGCCTTGTGTTAAGCAAAATAGAGGTCACGGTGTAACGATAGAAGTTATTCCGTTTGTATCAACCGTGTCTATCGGTCGATATTCGTAGCAATTTTTAATTTGTATAATTATGATGATAATTGCTGTACCTAAGCACATTGCTTTAGCTGGCAAATAAGGGTTGTCGCCGTTCTCACTTTAAAACAATTTATAAAATTACATAATATCTCGAAGAGCACAGGTGCGCTTGTTTGCGTTAATTTAATTGAAAGTCCAAATAAATTAACAATTAATTAATTTAAAGGCTAAATAAATTAACACACTGCATATTTTTATACCTAAAGAAACAAGTATAAAAAAATATCGTGAATAACTTCAAACAATACAATAATTTATGTCTTATCTAATCTTTTAGTACCGTACCTAGCTACCTACTTACTGAAAAAAAATGTGACCCTTTGCGTGAGAACTCGAAACGTTCACGCGACAACCCTAAGCTACATAGCGGACGCTAGTCGCTACGCTTACGATACCACGATACGATTTCGATACATAAAACTTACAAAAGCAGAATATCCACTGCATTAGTTCATGAATACAACGTATAGATGATAGTACGATATCTTCAGTTCACAAAAACTTTAGCAATGGATGGATTAAACTGTCAAAATGAAAGACATTGTGATTTTTTATTTTTTTTTATATAATACGTTGCCCCACACTAGGATTTCTCCTGTGTCGTGGGTGCGTTTACAAACACTTTCACATACACAAACAGCCAGACCTATGTGCAATGCGGGAATCGAACCCGCGACACGTCGCGCAGCAGCCAATCTCTCAGCCACTGCGACAACCGTGCGGTCAAATTTGCAAGGTTTGCAAGAGTCTATCAATGAAGCCCCATATTTATATAGGCCTGTTCAATTTACTCTGTTGTCAACTCATAAGGATTGCCGGTGGTAATTTTTTCAACCAATCACAACATTAACAACTGCCAACATAAGATTTGACAACGATCCGCCTTGATCTGGCTTTCTGACACCTGGGATCCTGGGAGTTGGGTCAACTCGTTCATATCCTAAGTCATATCATAAGTTATGGCTGGAACTCCGTAGTAGGTATGAATTACGTTTTACCACAGAGACGTACGACCTCTTTCTTATACCTAGGTAGGTACTTCGTGCGCTTTACGTTATTATGCGGTTAGGAGCGGGAATTCTGCACCGTCCTTACTTTGTGGTTACCGATAATGTCCAATGCCATCCTGTCACGTGTCTTACAACTCACGTTCTTACAAACAGACCTGTTTCTGACCGCCACGCAATGTGTCCTATACACCGACGATTTACCTCCATAAACTCGACACGTCAGCTAATCCGCTGCAGCAATGTACAGGCGTTGGAGTAAACTTTATTTAAATTTACCGTTACACCGAACATTCGGTCTTTGAATACTAATAGGTGCTTGCACGGGCCGTGTATAAATAAACTTAGATGAATGTCCGTTGGGTTTACGCTGTTGGAAGATTTTTGGTAATGTAAGTATTTATTTAATAAATATCAGTCGCAGTTGACCTTTGTAGTCGACATCAGAACCGCAATAAATCACGTGAAAGTCAGTCATGCTACCCTATCAGCCACTCTCACTATTAAAAAAACTCGGTTTAATCATTCGTCTTGAAACAATAACAAATAACATCGTCGATATTTAATATCCGTTTCAACATAGTAGACATAAGACATCTCCACATAGAAACGTGACGTAATCCTGCAACGCCATCACCACACATTGTCCGTGCAAAGCTATCGTTTTGCGGCAAAGGGACGAAAAACCACATGAAACAACGTCGATTTTCGTGTGGCCGATTGTAGAAAGCTGCCATAATTTACAGACGGACATTACCAATCACTTTTGACACGTAGTCGCGTAGTTTCAAACAATGGCAACCTCTCTCTATCCCCGAGAATGCTGTAAAAGGTCGAAGAGGGGCTTATTACGCCAGATATAGGCAGCAAGATCCATTCTCAATTTGTGACCCTCCTATATTACACTACAATACACGGCGATCACGACAGTGTGTACTTACGATCTATTAGATGCCTAATAATAATAGCAATAATTAGCTCAATACTCGCCCCAAAAGTAAATTAACAGTGGTTTATTACAGAGCGCATGATCAGCAGTGCATGTTTTTGAACTGACAGACAGGTTCAGCAGTCAACAAGACGCCAGATTATTAAGACAACAACGTCGGATGAGCTAAAAATATTAGCTCATTCTGATAAACAACATTAAAATTATTCCGTCTAGTGTCTGCGACTACGAAGCTATAAAATGGACTACTCTTTGATGTATAGACTGTTCACTAAATTCTACGCAACGATTAAAACTACGCACACTTTTCCCAAAGACGTCAGTACTCAAGTAAGTACGTAACAGGCAAAGAACTTATTTTTTTCATGATAACCTATCGCAGACCCAGTTCAATACCGGACATTGAATACCGCACACAATAGACTGATAAGCTATCTCCTCATTTGCTGATGACCTCTCTATTTGAAGGATAACGCGTGTTGTCAAAAAATAAAAATAATTTAAGTCTGTGCTACGCCGTAGCACATGATTACAAATGCCGCTGTATAACTGTTTGGTTCGAATTGCTAGTTTGCCATCCATTGTTGGTTTTAGCGCACATCAAAGTATTTAAAGTTCAAAAAACCGAATGTATCTAGTAGCAAAAACTAGATATTTGTCCAAATCTTTGACACACAAATGTCTGGCGACCGCATTAGAAAATGCATATACTGGGCAAATTAAATAAAATAAATCAAATTATTCTGAATGGTGTGGTCATCTGTACCAAATTATCTTAATCTAGTTTTCTTTATATTGTTTACAGAAGGCAGGCCTTTTGGTGCAACTTTTGAGAAACATTTCTAAAGCAATGCCTTGCGAATCTTGTGATAGACGCGCTGAAGCATAATTATAACTATTTAGGTAAGTAGGTAGGTATATGGATTTAGATAAACAGAATACCTACAAAGGTTGAATGAATTCTAGACGATGTTAATCCACAAGGGCGAAGAAGCGGTCATAGTTAGTTAAGCCGTTTACCTTAGAAGGTTATTTTCTTTTGTCATGGAAAATAAATATGGGCAGAGGTAAGGTAGGTATTCTATTTTTATGCAGTCATAAAAGTTTTATGAACCTCGTAATAGTTATCTCTTGAAAAGATGTAAGGGGTGGGATGGGATTGAAGTAGATTCCAATAAAATATTCGTGTTCGAGACACAATATGTTCTCTAAAATCACACTAATATTATAAACTTGCTTTTGCCCGCGACTTCGTCCGCGTTTCCGTCGTTTTTCGTAAAAAAGTATCGTATGTCCTTCCTCACGGTTCAATGGTTTTGATGTAACAGACAGATTAACTTTCGTATTTTAGTAGGGAAATTATAATATTTATGTCAATCCACAATACTGTTGAAAAATATCGCAATAACGAACCGCAGAATATTATTATTAATAGCTGTGCCCGCGACTTCATCAGCGTGTAACTCCTTGTGTGTAATACAATCAGTACCCCGATCATGAGTTTTTTTGACATGTAGTAGGTATCGTTATTAACGTAAGCATATTTTGAATTGAAAATACACGTTTACTACACAATATTTATATAAATTAAATACTTAATGAATTTCTCTGTATTTTTTAAAATGTGCAAATTGTATAAAATTTTATCAAAATGTTCCAGGACTACTGTATTTTAAATTCAAAATATGCTTACGTTAACGATACTATACGTCAAAAAAACTCATGATCGGGGTACAGAAAGCTCCGAACTGCTAAGCTATCGGGAGTTACACGTGTTATTGTGAGTCAACCATAAAAGATAGACATATGCTGTTGTGGGATATTTTTTAGATAATTTTATGTAGAACATTTCCGTCATACATGATTTCTATGTAGCTTTAACCATTAAAGCTGCACACGCGACGGAAGCTTAAAAAATGGAGTGACTTCTCCCATTTTCACAACATTTCCCTTCACTGCTCTGCTCCTATTGATTGTAGCGTGATGAAAAGTATACTATAACCTGCCCAGGAGTATGAAGAATAATTGTACCAAGTTTCATTAAAATCCGTCGAGTAGTTTATGTTTCTATAAGGAACATACAGACAGACAGACAAAAATTTTACTGATTGCATTTTTGGCATCAGTATCGATCACTAATCACCCCCTGATAGTTATTTTGAAAATATATTTCATGTAGGTACAAAATTGACCACTCTACAGATTTATTATAAGTACCTAATAGATTTGAAAGTTTGTGTGTGTATGTTCTTGTGTTTATTACTCCTTCATGCTGAAATTTGACAAAGCCTGGGACCTGGAGAAGCATATAGGCTACTCTTCATATATTTTTACGCAGACAAAGTCGCGGGCAATAGCTAGTATTCAATAATAGTATATTATGCAATTAGTGAATAAAGGACGGATTTAAAGCGAGGGCCATAGATGAATCACGAGCTAGTGAAGGATTCTAACGATTGAATCACGACCGTAGGGAGTGATTCATGATGATTGAATCACGAGCGTAGCGGGTGATTCAAGTGTTAGAATCCTGAGCGACGCGAGCGATTCATGGCCCTCGATATAAATCCGTTTTATTCAAGAGTTGCATACTATACTTTATACCATGACTACGAGAAAAAGAAAGATTTAAGTGAAAATATACATATAATGAAGAAAAAGTAAAGTTAAATTGGCTTTGATGTAAACCAGCCGTGATTTTTTGGGTAGCAAGCTTTCCACCTTTCCACTATATCGGCCGCCCTCTCTTTCACAAACTTAGGTGTTAACACATCTTCATCACTAGAATGCATTTTTAATCGATTAGAACAACACTAAACAAACACAAAATTAAAGATTAAAGTAACACTAAACTTTGTGTTCGTACAACTTACAGTATTCAAAATAGCGCCAATTTACTAAGGACAGCAAAGAACACAAAACAGTTTTTATTCTAATGCTAAACTCCTTGTCGAAAATGTCGACCAATCAAATTGAATTTAGAAGACATCAATATAGGTCGAATACACAGATTACACTTACACTAGATACGGCAAGCCACGACCAAGCGTGCCCTGCATGTTCGACTGTTCGTACTAAAAAAAGTCTGTTAGCTCAGTGACGCTTAGTGATTGAAACAATTCTGTTTACTCTGAGCACATCACTAAATGGCTGGGGTGAAGTTATCGTAGGTATAAAAAAGATAACACGTTCAGTTTTCATACAATCTAATAACGTGCCGCATCTAGCATAGGTTCTTTAAATCTGTGGTCGAATACATTGGTGTGTTCCATTTTCAAACATCAAAACAGTGAGTAAAAGTGCTTTTTATTCACTGTTTTCAGTGAATAAAATAAGCTTTTTAGAGGGGGAATGGTATAAAATCCCTTTATAACGTACACCCACATTTAAAAAAATCGATGTGAAAGAAAAACTTTTTGTTAATAGCCAGTTATTAAACTAAAAAAACCTAGGTATGGCATGCCTTCAAAATCGCGTATTTTTTAATGTGTTTCCATTCGGTCACAATTAATTGTAGTATCGTGCGTTTACACAATCTCAATTACAGTAGGCGGATGTGTTTAAACTTTTGACCTATTTCTAGTAATGCTATAGCAACACGTGTTCACCGATTATAATAATATTGTCTAGTATCGGGTATCGGTCTCTTTCCAATAATTCTAATCACATTGTAATTATTCGTGAGACTGTCATCTACCGATATCGGGTCGTAAACATTCTTCGTCACAGAAGTACACACACGTTCAAAAGGCAATAAAACTATCAAAGGCTAAGGCATAGTTTACTTGTGAGCACTGTACCTAATATTAATCGTTAGACCAAGTAAAATGTCTAATTCATTTGGGATACTGACTTGACCAACTGATGATTAGCTGTCTTCTTTATACGGAATGCCCAACAATTTGAAGCTCGATTGTTAGAAATCTAGAATAAAAGCCCAAGTATTTACGGGACAAGAGGGGGAGAGAACGATAACATACAGATGCCCATTGCCCATTCCTTCGTTTTCTCGACAATCAATCTATTTCCTTAGCACGTCGCATTCTTTTATTTACTACTCGATCAATGGGAATCCCAATAATTTGCCCGCAGTCATTAGCATCAAGGATAGAATCTGCTTACTCAATCTCAATGTGTACGTTTCCAATTTCCATGCGTCACTTCATTATGGGAAACTTTCCTTTATAAGTTTATAATCAATTAAAAAAAAAATTAAATCAACCTCGTGTGGGTTTAAGGTGACATTTTCCTCAATATTTATCAAAGCATTCTGTAGTCATTTTGCAGCTGCTAAAACGCAAAATCTTCGGGGAATAAAGGCAAATTTTCAGGTAAAGAGTAGACACGATCTCTAAGAAAGGCCAATGCAAACATTATAATACAAAAACAGTCTATTAAAAACGCGACAGGCCTTGAACTACATACATCGATCCAAAGCGACGCTCTGTACCGATGTCGTATCACACATATTTGCGCACAGCGCAGTAACACAGAATACAGAAGAACAACTCCATTTGACTGGTACCTAATAGCAACGTTAGTCTTAGTAATTTTTCCAATCTGTAGTTCTAACAGCTCTCTAATAATTATGTAGTAGGTTCTACATAGTTTCTCTTGAATAGAGTGTTTTAATATTTTTTTATGATGACATTACACTTCATACACAATATTTTACTAAGGGCTGAGTTCACCGATAAGATAACAGTCCGATGAATTGAAAACGGCCGTTTAACATTTCTTTTCCTATAGAAAAAGTCATGTTAAACGGCCGTTTTCAATATAACTGACTGTTATCTTGTCGGTGAATTTGGCCTTAAGAGCCGTAAATAACCCAGGTGACGTTGGATCGCCGACAACCGTACATTTCAATATGAGTCTTTTAGCTATGTTGCAAGCGACTTTACTACTATGGCATCCCGGGGGTGAAGTCGGCATTTATACATGAATACACCTAAGTTTTTTCTCGTCTCATCTCTTGTTGCCATTCCCTTGTAGTAGGTATTACACAAAACTACTCTTCCGTTGTCTAAAAAATATAACGTCTACCTCTGTGTCTCTTTTCAAAATCGAATAGGTCTTCTAAATTTTTTTATATTGTGCTAACTACGTAATTGTTTGTCTCGGTGGGAGGCGACGCACGACGCGGAAAACACATAATTCTTATCCACTTACAAACTGCTCTATTGCAATGTATTAAGGATTTCACACTTGGATATTTACCTCTTTACTTATAAACGATGATCTAACTAAAATAGCTCTTAAAGCAATTGCCATCTCTATTCATTGGCATAGACATGGCAAGGACAGTTGTATATTTAATCAGTGGTTGGAGTTACAAGTTTTTTTAAGTAAGGACGTTAGTTCATAAGTTCCTTTGTAGGATAAGAAAAAAAATACTGTTTTATCGCCACACCGAAGCCCAACCGCGTAGCACAACACAACAGGAAATTGCATTGCAATCATACCAATTAACTGATATTTTTAGGGTTCCGTACTAAAATGGTAAAAAAGGAAACCTTATGGTGCGACTTCGTCTGTCTGTCTGTCTGTCTGTCACACCTGCTTATTTCAGCAACTACTTATGCTATCGACTTGAAATTTGGAACAGTTATAAAGAATGCTTGTTCAACTTTATTGCAAATGAAAAAAGTCCAAAAATATTTTTATTTTCATTGCAAAAGGGGCCGGAGTGGGGGTCCGAAATTTCAAAGTGGGGTTACTAGGTCAAGTGAAATATCATATGAAAGGGCTTGATCTGCACATTTCAAAATATATTTTTATTTTATTTTATGTCTCACAGTTTTTGACATATGATGAAAAATGTCCAAAAAAATACCATTCCCCCCCCCCCCCTTATCTCCGAAGTTTGCGGGGCGAAAAATCTAAAATAATTAGAGTTGATAGGAATTGACCCAAATATGGCACCAAAAATAAAACGATGTTCCTAACTAGTACAGTTTTTTCAAAATCATCAAAATTCCTTCACAAACAAACTTAGTTATGCGGTCCGAATTTGTTCACTTTATACATCCCAAAATGGTAGGGAACCCTCGGTGCGCGAGTACGACTCGCACTTGGCCGGTTTTTTCCTGTTGTATGTACAATGTACATTTATTATCGCGAGGCTTATCAACCAAACGGATTTTAATTTTACCTCGATAGGATCGCGAAATTCACAAAATAATACGATTTTTTTATTAAACCTATCGTAATGAATTATTATAAATGCGAAAGTATTCTCAGTCTGTTTGTTACCTCATCACGACTAAGGGCCAAGTTCACCGACAAGATAACAGTCCGATAAATTGAAAACGGCCGTTTAACATGACTTTTTATATGGAAAAATATATGTTAAACGGCCGTTTTCCATTTATCGGACTGTTATCGTATCGGTGAACTTGGCCCCAAACCACTGAACCGATCGTAATGAAATTTAATAAAGAGGTAGCCTGGGACCTGGTGAAGGACATACTTTTCATCCTGAATAATACAAAGTACACGCAGACGAAGTCGCGGACAAGAGCTAGTATTTAATATTCATGGGATGTCTGAGCTCGCTGCAGTTAGGGCAACTAGTTTAATTTGCTTAACATGAAAGTTGAACGACAGAACTGTGTCAGTATGTTAGTAGTGCAAGATAATCTAATAATTAATCTGAGGTAACCCTGTCTATATTCACACATTGTACAGACAAGGTTGACGGCACGTTTGGCGCAGTGGCTGACCGATTGGTTGCCGCGCGACGTATCACGAGTTCGATTCCCGCACGCAACAAATATTTGTTTCGCAACTGTACGTAAACAGAGATAGGCAGGAGAAATTCCTAGTGTGGAGCCAATTTAAGTATTTTGAAAAAAAAAGCGGCATTGACCTAGCATTTACCTACCTATACCTTGGGAGTGGGACTTCCCTACAGAATGTTACAACTTTATAGATTGTAACTGTAATGGGAACCCGAAGCTCACTACGTAGAACCTACCACCACATAGAAAATTTTATACGTCAGGCTATTAGGTAGGAATAAGTGTACACCATTTATTATTTTCCAGTCCTTTTCGGACTTATTATGTGAACTCATGTAGCTATGTGCTTACTTGTGAACGAGAGTTTTGACAGATTGAACATTGACAGAGAGAATTATGTTGGATTATCAAGAACAAACGCCACCTGAGTCTCGAAATTTTCCAGAACGGACTGGATATAACAAAGCCGTATCGTAAGTGTATTTCCGAACTTACACATTGTTTAATTTTTGTGCTAATTTCCTGAACTGGTGTTGTACATAGGTCTGTAGTAGGGGTGTTGAAAAAAATTCTGATAGGAAATTATTGATCGTTTGTCTGCGTAGCTTCATTTGGTGGTTGGTACCTACCTATTCATAGTGGGGACACAGGGTCGCCTAATACAATACAACACAGCTTACAAATAGGTTAATAAAAATTTGACTCTGGAAACGTTGAATTTTTACCTTTAAAGATTATTCGAATGTTATGTTAATGTTATAGGTACATTTAAAAGAACAAAGAATTCATGTAAATATATACCTAGGTATTACGTAAGGAGTATTTAGATTTACCCATTTGTTGGCGTGTTACCTACATGTAATCTTGATAACAGGGGTCACACAGTTAGAAGGAAGGTACTTAGTATCCAAGCTACTTTTTCGTAGAAATAATTAAACTTTACTTTTGGCCTCAAGGTTATTAACCGTTAAACTATCATTCTATGTAAGTCTACATTCGAATTTTTTTTAACTAACCTAAATAGTATTACTTAGCAGTGGCGAAGGGTCCCTACAATACGATTCCCCCCGGCTTCCCTTTGAAAAATAGCACAGGTAGTATTGCCTACATTTAATAATTAGCATTTCGTGGCCAGGTAAGCATTTGTAGCTCCGGCTTACCTCTTACAAAAACTGACCCTTCGCCACTGTCGCCTAGGTACTTTTAGAAAGCCTTGAAATTTTTCTTTCATAAACAGTAGGTAATTTACTTTATGCTTGTGTACAGTACCTACAATCAAACCACAGAGGGGGTAAATAACGCTTCACCATAATGGCAGTCTGCTGAGTAACGCTATTACAATAATTAAGCACTTGACAGCCAGGTCATGACGTCATACCAGGCCGAAAAACCCAGAAATATAAACCGATCTTATTACACTCTAAGCCACCGCTTTAGGGTTCAAAATGCACGAAAATAGCGGTACAGATTAATTTGTACCAACAGTCCCGTAACACTAGAATCCTTCTCATTGTTCAAGGACTTCTAAATCTAGGTTATGAACGTTGGACAGAAACGTAGGTACCTAAATATTATGTCTGGGTTAGAAAGATTTACACATGAAAACAAAACTACTAAATAGATAGAGCCTCATAGAGCAGAATAGATATTTATCGTACTTAGCAAAAGTCCAATACATAAGAGATTTCTGAATTCGGCCCAAATACATATTTGGATTCACATAACGTGTTTTTCGACAGCCATGCCTCCCCAAAACTCGATACTTACTATGCGTCAAAAATTCAGGCAACTAATTCCATTAATTTACCTTTATATCTATGATCATTTATATACCGACCTATTGTTTATAAAAGATCATACAACATTTTGTAAATGGCGACACAATAACGGTGGCTATTTTGCTAGTCGTTCATGCTAGGGTTAGGTACTGGTTAGTCTAAGATCAAGTTCCAAGCAAGGATCCTACTAGAATAGTTAGTTGTAGCATTTGTAGCAGTCGGTAAAGAAGGACCCTCAAAACGGGGCGAGTGGAACTTTTGCCACTCGCCCCGTTTTGAGGGTCCTTCTTCACCGACTGCTAATTCTAAGGGGCGAGTGGAACCTACACCGCCAATACTACAGCAAAGGTCGTAGGTACCTACAACAATTAGGTAATATATATATTTCCATCAGTCATGTAACGCGGTCACAAAAAACTAGATTTTAAGGACAAATTAGTTCATCGTTAGCTAAACATTTACTTATGAATGTGCCACCTAATTTTCCGTTTACGCCTGTTTACAAAGGTTATTGTAGGTAAAGACCTACAATAAATAATATTCCATTGATTAGAATGCAATCGATGTGCGCAACTACCTTATGCAGAACAAATTCAATAGGATCACTTTCCAATTTATCAGGATTAAGCAGCCCTAATGACATTTTAATGATGAAAATTAACCTATCAACAGTATAAACGGACTACTTAAAGAACTTTTGTATCCAAATATTGCTCAATAAAATGTAGGTAGGTAATTAGTAATTGCCACAATGACGTACAAAATATTCACAACGGAATAATAAATTGTATTGTTATATGTATTTGCTTAATTATTTTATACAACTGTATGTAATTTATTTATAATTGTAGTTAGTTAAAACTGAAACGCAATAAGATTTAAGTTAATAAAAATACCTACATGTTACACTCAACTAATAATTGGCAGTAACTTCAAGTAATAATTAGATCCATTGTTATCACATCACACAAAATGGCTACCGTAGGGCCCTCAGATTGCCGGGAAAGCGGGATAGTCCGAAAGGGGTACCGCTGACCCGGAACATAAAGGGCTAAGGAAGGAACACGGGTGGGTTTTAGTCAGTAAGAGTCTGACACTCCCTTCCGCTCCGCCCAGAGCGGGAGGGGCCATTTGATGATTTCCCATCAAAAAAAAAAGGGCCCTCAGATCATAGAAACAAGGAGATATGCCATCATAGCAAATTAGTACGGGAACAACTGATGCCACTTTTAGTACATTTTTGGACACAATTACGCGCATAATTAAGCGCTCCTTGTGAATAAAAAGATCTCCCACGCATTGAACATTCCGCACACCCTCAATCTAACGCTGTTAATCGTCACTCAACACTAGCACTAAACTAAAACACTGTATTTATACCATCGATCGTGTTCGGTTCGTCGCCCAGTGCGTACGTTTTTAATATGAGCAATTTGCTCAAGATCACGCATCAAGCTCGATAGCGCCTTGGCACATCTCCTTGTTTCTATTATCTGAGGTAGGGCCCGTAGGTCACACTAACCGTAGCGCTCGTAGGCCGTAGCAGTACCAACAACAATTTGCTGTTACTACGGCAGTTATCACGCCTACGACAGCCTACGACATTTCTCTACGTAAATATTCGTGCCTAAAAAAAATCACGCACGACTATTATGGACATGGAACATCTCCAAAAACCTAAGCGTCCGTTTGTCACATCAATATGTTGATACTTTGATACAAGCATGTCGTAAACTTTGGCACACGGTACAAAGGTTCGACTTTGTAAACATAAAAACTGTGCCAAACACGAGACCGAGGTCCAAAGTGAAAGTACGTTATGTAACCTGCTATATACGGAGTGGGATTACACAATTATTTGAAGCCTTCTTGCTCATAATAATTGGAGCATCACTGGGCTGTATAAACAGGTGTAAGATTAAACGAGGGACGTATGGAAGAAGGTTATTCAGTATTCGATACCAATGCGATTAACTACGAGTACGAGACCAACCTTGAAATCACAAAAAAAAATCAACTGTTCCATACACTTTGTCGAGTGATATGGATATTTTTGTATGGAGCCGTTGATTTTTTTTTCGTTATTTCAAGCTTGGTCCCGTAGTTAATCGAACTAGTATCGAACACTGAATAGGTACCCTCGTTCAATAGGTACATCTCTCGTTTCATCTTACATCTCCTCCATCCTGTATAATACCTACCTAATTATAAATAAATATTGGATAACCCATTACTGACGACACATTATACCGAAATTAAGTTGTGTTATAGCGTACAGCCGAACTTCGGTCGGGCGTAATTACGCTTGAGTTTCAATAACTTAAGTTATTCGGCAATTGAAACACTCAAACCACGAACAAATCTTTGTCCCGTACGGGAATCGAACCCGCGACAAGCCGCGCGCAGTCAATTGCTCAACCACTACGACAACCATGTAACACCATCATGTAACGTCATGGAACACAAGGTTACATAACACCATAGTCATAACAAACTAATTGACCTTTAAAATACGCACATTGGCAAGGTTTGCACAAATGCTCATCTAGACAACCTTCACGTTACATCAAGTTTATTATACCTACTTATAAAGTTTTTTGGATAACTTCCGCTCATTTTAGATGTCATTCCTCCATGATGTCATTTGTATAAATTAAAATATCATACATAAGGCAAGGATTAAATAATAGTTGCCAATATATTACGTAGGTGATGTTTTGTGACCTTTTTTCAATATTTATGAATCTTATACATTTTTTATTTGTATCTGAGTCTGCGATTTTGCCTGTTCGAAAAGTTCTTAGTTTTGCAACATGAGAAGACACCAGGTTAAGCAAGGATACTTTCGCATCCATTATCTACTTCATTTCGTGTTACTTCGTTCAAACATTTTCAGCTGTTATGTAATCTTGAAGTATGTTATGAGAACATTTCCCAGAATGTATGACTCCCGTCCTTCATATTATTTTGTTAAGTGAGTAAAAAAATATATTTATCCTCCCCCACCATTAACGCAAATGTCATTGCTCAGACCATTTTGTTTATACAAACGGATGTACTGATGGTGTTCCCATTCCAAGACTGATAATGATGAGGCAGAATCCTGTTATTACGCAATGCGTCTACCTTTGCCACCGTTAGGGAATGATAAAGTACTACTTCAGAAACGAATGCTGTTGGGTTTAATCGTCATAATTTGCCTGTACATCAATAAATAGAGAAAAGAATGAAGAACAACTGGATTGATTTTGAAAATGATATCTCTGTTCAAACCTTTTTTAGCTACTTCAACAAATAAGGCAGATTAAACTAGAGTAGATAATATTACAATATTTTCGCATCTACAAATACCTAAGCAATACCGCGATACCTAGCTAGTACTTTATGACTTGCCATTGACTATGTACTTGCCATTCCTCCCACACAACCACGTAACAATTAATCAACAAGGGATCAAAATCAACGCGACGGTACCGCTACCAGAGAATTTCAATTTACATTCCATTAAATAGAACAATCCCCTTGTTTACGTAACAAAAATTGCGCAATGGATGGCGAACGCCCGTAGTTCCCCCTCGATCTAGTTTAAAGGGCCGTGCCAGTGTCCTGTGAAGGTCATATCCTTATTAGAAGATATTGACGTTGGTGTTGTAGGTAGGTAGACCTATTGTACTGTGAGTTCCTGCTTTATAACGGGAAAGGATGGCGAAGTACCTTTTATAAGACAAATGGGCGACACAATCATTGAAGGAGGTATTCACCGATCGTCTTACGTAAGATCCGGTTTGGGAGACGCAGTGTTTTTCAAGAAAAAAGTAACTAAGTATGAAAAATATGTGCTAAAGGGTAAAGATTAGAACTAAATAATAGAATCGATTTTGTAGGGGCCAATTTAATTTCCATGTCATGACATCAAAACGAGATAAAATAGAGCTGTTAGATCAGATTAAACTAGAACATGCCGATTCACTTGAAATTGTGTCTTTCTTGATTTGCCTATCAGTAAATGATAAACAGTATTTATAGGTGTGTTGGTCTTAGATAATTTAATGTCTCAAAAGTTAAGTGTAACTGCCAGGAAGTGCAATATGGCGCTGGTCCAAATAGTTTTTAGGAGGTTTTTAGTAATAAACATGTTTATGTATTGCCGCCACCTGCCGCGTTCTCAGTTCGTCTCATGCCTTTGTTGATTAAAATGTTTTTTACATTAACGGAAATGGATGCAGCATATTAATTTATTGATTAATCATCTCAATTTGATGTTTATCTTGACGGTCAAGTAACCAAAAATATGAAATGGAGGAGACCGATAAAGACTTGATCGATGTTGACGCTGCTGTATAGCAAAAGAGAATAAGTAATCTATAATATCTGTCAGACGATTGCTTTTAATTAGTTGTGTAAAGACTGACAGATTTATCCCGGACTTAATTCGATTTGTGCCTCAAATTGCCCGTCACTTCCGAAAATAGAATTTTTCAATGTGGGGCGATCCGAAAATGTCCAAAACAGATCCGCACCGATCGATGTTATAAGCAGACTTTTCTCAACCTTTGGAAAAATAAATAAAATCAAACGAGGAGTCATCATGCAACATGTCCGGTTTTTATCTCTAAAACATGACACAGTTATATTCAGGAAACCACAGTTATCTTTAAAATTGTATCCCAATTAGATAAGAATTTCCGTAAGTGTGAACATGTTATGTGCTTTATCGTTATCATGTACTATTCCGTTTTTGTCTTATGGCCGTTCCCAAAAACCGATCTATCCGCTCTTTACTCTACTAGAGATAGATTTTTGACATTACTTCTATAAAGCTTATATCAAAAATCTATCTTTAGTAGGGGAAAGAGCTAATAGATCGGTTATTGGAGACGGCCATTAGTGACAAGCGGTCGTCCGCTTGTGTATCCGTCCACTGTATGTATTGCACGAGCAATGAGTGTCGGGATAGCTACAGGCCAGCGCAATGACCCCAAATTAGAAAATTGGACTTTATCGAGAAGTCTGACACTTAGGTTGCCTAATAAACTGTCGTCTCGTTTGCCTAGCTTGGTAGTTATATGTAGATAATACCTCATTTACAAATCTGTTTGGTAATTTAAGTTGGAGTTGTTAACTTTAACGCTTTTAATGAACAATATTAATTTCAATTTGCATTCTAATCAAATCCTGCGGCTTTCATAATCTGGATCGCTGTCGCAGAAATCTACATAATTATGCATATTATCATAATCTTATTTATCAGATGGTGCCATGTCGTTACGTATACCTACTATAAGCACTGTGAGTGATCTCATTATTTTTCTTTCAAAGTTTAACAGAACTATATCAACAAATCGCCTACAAAAGCCGCTTTAACTCAATAATAATATTAACTTAGGTAAGTTCTACTATCTTCCCTATTATGGCGCGTTTAACAATAACATTAATGTGCCGCTGCGGGCTATCAGTATCGAGTTTGTCTACGGCTATTGTTTCAACCGCAATAATAACTTAATCGTCATTTATTTTAGTGCTCCTGCCCCATCAGTTACTGTTATGTTAACACCTGTGACCCAAAGGCGTTAAAAAATAAGCTAAATGAGTGGCTACATTATTGTAGGTCGTAGAGTTATTGTCTGTCTATATAATACAGGGTGTTCCTGGAACTGCCTGGAAGTATGGATCAAATCGAGTAGGGGCGTGGGCAAGGTCATTTCCAAACGTTTTAACCCTGAGAATATCGCTAAAACTTTTTGCGGTTCAAAAGTTATGACCAATTTTTGTTTTTTTCAATCACTTCGCAGTGCTCAAAGAAAAAAAATTATCAGGGCTATCCATATTTTTTTTCAGTACGTTTTATAAAAGTGGGACTTTCCTGTCAATACTTTTACGCAGCTAGAAAACGCCTTGCAATTTTTGGGTTTTAGTTTTTATTAAAATCGGGCCCGAGGCTCCTTTGAGTATTGGAAAATCCCTCTATACCTATCATCATTTCAACCCTTACACACACTTTAGACTCATTATGAATAGCCTCGACAATCACCACAATGAACTAGTTCGACATTAGGTATACTTACATCGATGAAAACAATCGAATTCTGCACCCCGATTTAAGGTTGTAGACCTAGAAAGAATCCGTGCCTGGGTGTAGTTTAGTCAATAACACACACACGTAACCTTTCATCTCAGATATTATAATCTTCGTGGATATAATGTATTCATCAGACACCTCTGAGTAAATAAGAGTTAAATATTCTACGTCTATACAAAATTTCATACGAATCCGTCCAACCTTTGCATCATACATGATTGAGCAGATCTATAACATGACCTTTCATAATATTTTCTAAAAATATATTTCCTTGATTCGGTAGCTATCATTCTTTGCTCAGCCTATCCTAACTTCTTATTAAAGGAATATATTACCAAGCAGTAGCCATTTATTATCTCTCCATGCCCTCATACAAGTCAATCATAACTTTATGCTATGTAACGTATCAAACATCCAACCAATGAGGTCACACATCGATTAAGATTAAGCATTTCTCAATAAATATAACGACTGTTTTTTTGCATCGTAAAAATAACTCGCTTATCTCAAATGTTTTCCTTATCAACAACACCTATTTTATCACTCAATAGTTGATACAAATTCGTACCATGAATCGTTTGTATGGTGATAAATAAAATATATTTTGATCTAAGAGTGTTCACTCCGTGCCAACTATTTTGCTCCAAGCATGTAGCCTGCAGGTAAACAAGAAACTACGGTGCTAATTTGAATAAAATAAAGTGATAGGACGTATCTATGACATCTCTTGTTTACGTTTGGTCTCATGCTTCAGTGAATAGGTTAAACCTACATACATTACTCATAGTCATAAATATTATTGGCAAATTGCAAAAGATCGTTGAGAACGCAATATTGAGTTCGTACCACACACAGTTCGCATAATTATTATTAGACTGTTAATATATTATGATAGTTGACTTTACATTTTATAAGTAGTTTAGTTTTAATTACTTTGTTTATATTCTTAGGAAATTCTTCCTTGCGCCGACTTTTTATTTTCAGCCTCACGGAGATTTCTTACATTTTCTTCCCATAAAAGGGAAAAAGGGTTATAAAAGAAAGCACAAAGTAACAAAAAACTTCGTAAAAACATGAACTGAAGTGACTCATCAAGGTCAAGATAAGACGTGATGTCACAAGTGTCACAACACTGGGAACGACCTTTGCCCCACCCTGGGCACACAAAACATTTGGTCTAGTAGGTAAGTCAAATCGATCAATATGAGAGTCAACGGAATAGTCCGAACTCTCAACAAATAGTATGAGGGCATGGAATGGTTCGATCCACAAAACAGAAGAATAGGTTCAATCGATCCTATATATGGAAGCCAACCCGGACTGCGATCTATTCTATAATAAATTCGCCAATTTAATGGTTATATGCCTACTTTTTTTGGAAAATAATAAGATTTGAATAATTTCTATTATCAGTCTGTGTTTGTAATTATTATAATTTTATACTTTGATTTATGTAATTGGTGTGTATATGCCGTGTAAATCAATAAAATAAATAAATGGTATTGGGTCTGCTAAGAGACGTACTCTGCTATGAGAATTTCCCCCGTTTTCTCACCTCACTGAGTGTACTTCGACAGACACTATGGCGAAAGACTGAAATGCGACAAGACTTAAATTAACTTCGACGAAACTCATCCGCGACAGAATTCTTACGAGCCAACTTTTTCCGGATACTTTATTTTACGATTACGATCCATTTGCTTTGCACTATTCAAAACACACATTTACACGCTTTTAAAACAACACAATAGACATTTTATTAGTCTTCGATATACTTACAGATTTTACAACATAGCTGTAGGTACCTAAGCGATATCACCTTCGTAAGAGTTGGGCATAAAATTACGAACTACCCACATTACGACCGACTTTATGGATTTTGGAACCATAACTGCGTCTTCCGCACACTTCGGTTCGATTTTCATTTCCCAATTATTTTTGTACCAGTTTAAACCACAAATCCCGTTCTTTAAACACTGTTAAACTCATTACCTTTAAACTCATTCCTTTTCCGTATTCGAGTACTAAATAACGTTAAAAGAGAATCAGTACCAACGCGCAGTGTGGTTTCAGAGGCATTTCCTCCCGCTAACGCTTCGATTGTGAAACGAGCTCCCTGTCAAGGGTTTTCCGGGATACTACAGTAGGTATGGGGTATTACAGAAAGGCAATAAATAAGTTTTTAAAGAGTCGGCAACGCGCATTGGGTACCTACTCCTGGTGTTGCAAGCGATTTATAGGCTACGGTAACCGCTTACCATCAGGCAGACCTTACGACTGATTGCCATCGCCATGCTAAGGGTCTGCCTCGGACATAAGGACAACAAAGTAATCCTATTAGGTCACTAAACAATTTACTTACGGGATAACTACCGTGATTTTTGTTTGGATTGAGTTCCCGATATTGTGTGTTTTGCCGTGACTTTCAATCGAGTGTGAGTTCCAGTAGTGAGCGTAGCAAAAGACTAAGAAAGAGGGTAGACAGATTTGTCTGCTCCTAACAATTATTTTATTTTAAGTGTTCATCCACCCGCATCTCCAGTTTACCCTCGATTATGGCGCTTGCAACAGCGTCGAAATATCGGGACCTCAATCCAAACAAAAATCACGGAAGTTATCCCGTAAGTAAATTGTTTAGTGAAGTAAAAAACCGTGAAAGTTTAAAACGATCCTATTAGGGTTCCGTTTTTCCTTTTGAGGTACGGAAAACACTATCGATCACATCTAGTAATTTTTTTGGGGAAAGGAAAAATATTTGCATCGAAACCGCCATCGCTGGCCAATGTGTAAAGGCATAACGCTCGATATTTTTATGTAACGCTAACATATATTTATCACGCACGTGTTGATAACATGATGTCACACTCACAACACTGATAACCTGTCAGGAAAACGTGACAGATACCTACATTGCATTTTATTTTTATTTATTTTTTTGTAGGGTAGTTCGAATTTATGTTACTGAATGCAGTATTGAAGGAACCTATGTATGATAAAAATGTCGAAAGCTAATCATCTTTCATTAAAAACCTAGTTATCATCGCTGTTATTTATACGAAGTAGGTAGGTAGTTTAATAATGTCTTAGGTTTTCGCGATTATTACACATTATAATAGTCCGTCGTCCTGCGACCACGAACGCTGCAAAGTGTTCGAAACGTCAGGAAAACTGTAAAAATCTGTAATATACGCGATTTAATCCGTTAAACTTGTTTTATTATAAGGTAGGTAGTTATAAAGCCAGTTTTTTAAGTAAGTAAATTTTTAATAAAAAGCATGGAAATGCATGGAAGTAGGTATAAGACACTTATCTTAACAAAAATAAAGCAACAGTACGATAGATACGGTCAACGGTCAACCAAATGATCTATCTGGATTAATAGTCTTGGTATCTATAATTGTGTTATGTGTAGGGATGTTACGAATATTTGCATTCGCATTCGCTTATGCGAATGATTCGCATCATTTTAAACATTCGCATCGACATTCGCATTCGCATCGGAGTTTGTTGCGCCTGCGGAGTTTGTTGCGCCTGCGGAGTTTGTTGCGCCGTTTCTTCTTCGCAGCTAAAACACTAGGAAGCGGTGAAGGGTGGGCGTTTTTGGGGGCTGTCTAATGTATATTGACGTTCAAAAAGTGCTAATTAGCTTTAGCCCACTTTGAATAAATGACTTTTGAATTTGAATTTGAATGCGAATGTGTACAAGTCGTGTTGTGTCTCGCCCTGCGGCCGCACGGTTAGTTGATCCTTGCACGCGCAGAAGGCGCAGGCACGCATCACGTGTTTGATTCGACCATCAGTAGAAAGCATTTCTTTCTCGCTGCTAACAAGGCAAACTAAATAAGCAAATTAGTTTGCCTTGTTAGTGTTGTCAGTCAGTTTAAGTAAATAAAAAAGTAGGTAGATTGTGAGTTTAGAATTGTGTTGAGCTATTTTGACAGCTTTTCCCATGGCACCGGGAAAGAAAAGTGAAATATGGCGATTTTAGTACGATCGATATCGATCGAGACCACGCGAAATGCAATGTTTGTGGGAAAAATCACTTTAAAAACAAACTTTAATGGTTTTTTTTTAATGTTAGTCCCAAACATTCGCATTCGCATTCGCACATTCGCATCCCAAACATTCGCACTCGCGAATGTGAAAAATTTGACATTCGTAACATCCCTGCTTATGTGTAAGAAAAGTACCTACCTATTTAGTTTAATGACGTTAAATTTATATATTAATTAGGTAGGTACTTTGCTTGAAAACATGTTGGTTTCCCCGACCAGTCATTTTAAAAATAACGATAAATGATTGACTCGACAGAAATAAGCTAGAATTCAAACATCCATCGCTTCAGTGGGTTAAAGACAAGTCAGGCAACATACAATCTAAATAGTGACTGGTGGACTTGTAATTTGAAAGCCATTAGGTACCGTGAGCGGAAATCCGTCGGAAAACTCGGATGCCTGTGTGCCCTTCCGTCTAGTAGGTATTACTGAAATGGTAGCATGAAATAGGAACGAACACGAACCTCAGAAAGGAACGCTTATTTGTTTTCGTTTTGAGATCTCATACTATTAGCCGTCATGTCATGTAATTTGACAATGTCAAAAATCTTTCTTTAGTAGGTTAAAGAGCCGATGTATCGGTTATTGGGAACAGCCATTAATCTAAATACAAACATAAACTGATAGGTATTAACAAGAAAGTATTATATAATGGAAAACGGACAGCAATATCTTCAAGGACTTTTTATGCAAAACGTAGACTGATAAAAATTCTAGCATTGACATTTAAGGCAATTTTAAAAATTATACGTGTTTTAAAATAGTCTGATACATAAGTATCAGACTATTTTAAAACACGTATAATTTTCGTGATAATCAAGAAATACTCAATATTATTTCATGTGATTCAAACCTCGAATAAGATAGCACTTTATCAAGCAACTAGCACTTCGCCCGCGACTTCGTCCGCGTGTCCCACAGGAACTGTGCATTTTTCGGGATAAAAAGTGCCTATGTTACTCAGTGATAATGCAGCTTTCTATTAGTGAAAGAATTTTTAAAATCGGTCCAGTAGTTTCGGAGCCTATTCGGTACAAACAAACAAACAAAAAAATCTTTCCTCTTTATAATATTAGTATAGATAGATAGTATAGATATAGTTCGAGAAAGTCTCAGAACTATCTTTATAATATGAAATTGTGATAAAAACGGGTCACGCGCACAAATAGGTCAGATACCTACCCGGCCATCTTTAATAGGCTGTCTGTCATTACAGGCAATTTGCAGGATTATATAGAACCAAACTACGCTACAACACAAACGAACTACGAGTACGACACAAATTGCGACACAAGATCCTGGCAATAAATTGTATTGCGCAGTTAACGCTGTGTTAAGAAACATGAAGTACCTAATAGCCAGCTTCAAAAAGGAGGAGGTTTTTGTATGTTTGTTACGCGATATTTTCGCCGATTATGAACCAATTTTAATTAAGTATCGTTTTTTCATTTGGTAGAGAAAGCTCACGCGGTGGGGCTCCATTTAAGTTTCATTAACTTTGGTTGAGTCGTTTTTAACTAGCTTCAACAAACATTATTTTCAATTAGCCTATTTTGACGATGTATTCGTAATTTATTCACAGAAAAAGTGGTATGTGGGTCCGGTTAATGAATTCACGCTAAATGCTGGAATCGAAATATAGAAAAATAAAATAAAGTTAAAACCGCCTTCAAAGTGATAACAGTAATGTCATTCACACATGGCTGCCTCCTGACTTTTTTGTAGATCGGTGTATGTCCTAAGGTTTCCAGTTCCCTGCGGTTCTACTGAAATCCTCCTTACAGCCTTTGGTTAATCGCCTTTCATTCCAATTTACTTTATTGTAATTCGTAAATAATATTAGATAAGGAAGACATATCTAATGAATGTCGATGCCACACACCCACATAAGATGGACCATGACACTGTAAGACATGTGAGGTCTACCAATTCACATATAGGCATATTGACAAACGCAGACGTATATGAACCAGTTTAATTTACATATCCGGAATTCCGGATCTCTAAAAGGACCGTCCTATAGCCACGTAAGTGCTGCCAACCCAATAGAGGAATTTATCGACCTTGCGGACATTACAAAAGTTTCAAAAACAATTTTCCGTAGTCCTTGCGAAGTTTTGAACTTTAGCAATCTCTTGTTCTCGTTGGCTAAGAAATTATAGATTAAGTTGAATGGGAAGGGATTTTTTATTCAATTTTGTTGGAAACGAGCTGTTTATAAACATTTATTTGGTGATTAATGGCATAAAGACATTTGTAAACATTAAACCAAGACAGGGAAAGTCGTAATGCTATCTTTATTTTCTTTTCGAAAATGTGAAGAATGTCTCGCCTGCAATTTCACTTGACCTAGTTCATTTGTGGGTATACGTAATACACTTGCCTATCCTTCAGGGCGGAAGGCGTAAGGCTTGCTGCGGTACGTTATTTTATCATTAGTGATAAATATGAAACTGAATCTATTTTAGGCTCACTACTTGCTACCGCATTTTTCATCGGTTCATGAAAAAAACTCTAGTGTACTGTGTAGGTACTGCGCAGCGAAATATCATCAGGGTCCAACAATGATAGAAATATTATATTTAAGATTTGATTTTTTTGTATTTTTACTAACAAACAGCAATCTAACGCATGACACACAGTTTATTGATAAAACACTATCAATTTGGGTAAAACCTTATCAAAAAACTTGATTCCGTGAGTATTACAAACATCGATCAATTTTATTATAATAATGATGTTGATAGTGACTTTTGGATTATTTCACAATCGCAATCATCAATAATACTTCATAGACGATAATATTAAAGCTTATTTACCTACATGTTATATAGGGGCCGAACTGTTTAGGTAGGTACATTGTTCCGTAGTGAAAAAGCTATGGCACACTGGAAAAATTATGGCTTCTAACATAAGTCATAATAAGTCCCAGGTTAGGTAGATACTACCTACGTTATAAAAGAAGGTGCATTTAGTCCAGCACTAAAAATAATATAATCTCATAACAATGAGCGTATCGCATAAAACGATACGATTCTGGAGGATTAATAGCAGCATAATAAATAACGATGCCAAGAAAGATATCACAGTACCTATACCTTCCTTTATTCCTATAATCCCATAATCATCTCTGTCTCAAACAGACAGACGAGAGCCAAGCTTTGAGGGCGCTTTTCTTAGAACAATTTGATATGAGAAAATAAATTCTCATGAAATTAGATAAACCCTTCTATTTCTGGGCAATTTGGAAGTATTTGAATGAGAAAGACGAAATGGAAGAGCTGATTGGAGAAATTAGATAAAAACCGCCAAAAAAGTCAAAGACTAAAAAGAAGTGGATGAGCTGATGCAAAAGTTAAATTACCATGTTTTGGAGTCACCGAGATCGTGGTAGAACCTAACTTTTTCTCTACCGATGCTGCAACCACTGAACAGTAGATAATTTTACATTTAAATAATGTAAATTGGTATTGAAACTGTAGTAATTGCATAATACGCAAGTTTGGTGCTGCACGGCCATATTAGAAACATTAGCATACTAATTAATACTACGTACTAACTACTAAGCAGTAATCGACCGATGAATACTAATTATAATGTGGACCTTTTTTGTAGAACGATAGTGGCAAACAGAGGGGGGCTCGTGGCTTAATGACAGCCGCGCTAATCGATCGATCTGCGAGGTTAAGCTGCGCTTGCCACGGTCAGTCCTTGGATGGGTGACCGTTCTTTACACATCGAGACCCCTCCGTGCCTCGGAGAGCACATTAAACAGCCGGTCCCGGTTGTCATAGGAATATCTTTGACAGTCGTTACGGGTAGTCAGGAGCCCAAAAGTCTGACAACTGGTCTAACATGCGAATACTAATATTCCCCAATATTTGGGTTGTGGAGGTCAGATGGCAGTCGCTCCATGTAAATGATATTTATTTTGTAAATATTTGGGAAAAGGTTAGGCGGATGATGATGATGGTGGCAAACAGGCGTACGACCTACCTAAGCGGCTCTGCAGCCTATAAAACGCTTGCAACACCGAGTATCAAATGAATGAGGATTCGCTGTGCCGACAGATAAGTTATGAGACAAGCACATCCTCAGGAGCTCTGGCGACCTTACTCACCAGTCACCACATCTAATTAGTACCTATCGGCGGTATACGAAAAGTAATTATATCTACCGGAATAATAAATCTTCGTAAAAAGACCTCGTTTATGTAATTTGTTTCTAGCTTGGGTAAGGTCCTGAATATGATTAACGCTCAGGCAAATTGTTGAGGAAATTTTCGATTCAGAAGGTCTCTCAATCAACTTGGGATTTAAAACTGTGTAGTACGTAGTACCTATCTACATCTATGCCCGACAAAATTTACAGCATGGTGATTTATCTTGATATCACCTCGCATCCTGTGAAATTTTAAATTGTACCTACCCCATAATAAGTTTAGTAGGCCTTTATGCCGACTATTAGTTAATCACATGACACCATCGACCCTGTAGCCCATAAATAAAAGTAGGTATCCGATCAAATTCATACCTACCTGCCCTTGGCGCACCTACACTTAACCTTATGGTTTGCCAGTGTCAAGGACGCTACTAATCGATATTAATTCTTTATGTGTAGTGAGGTAGAATTAAGATTGTAGGTAGGTGTGTAGAAAAAGTACCTACCTAAGTAAAGCTAGAAAGTATCGTAGCGAAAACGCTTTTACATAATAAGTATCAGGATCACGAAGTCTGACTATGGATACATTGCCTACAATACTCTCTATTTGACTCTTGGCTTGCTCAATATTCAGAACCTAAGTATCTGCTCTTTCTTTTTTTCGGGAGACCTTCAAAAGGCGCCCGGCCTTACAGGGATAAGACCGGGGAGTGTGGGATTCTTGCCTCACTAATACCACCCTGGTAGCCGGTAGTCACCATCAGCACATGGAGGGGGCTCTGGGTCCTAAGCTCCAGAACCCCCCTGTGCAACGCCTGTTAGGACACATCCCTAATTCCCTAGGGGGAATGTAAAGGGTTCTCCTCTGAGCCTCGCCGTCCAAGGCTGCACGTGGCCAGTGCCTTCTCTGGGGTTAAGAACCTAGGTACCCTAATTCAGACTGTTTGCTCTCATATATAACGCCTTTCAAAGTTTCAATTCATTGTCATTACTGCGAGTCCGCGTGTAAAGTTTTTAATCCGTAAATCCGTAGCCTTTATCGATGGCCAAATTAAGATTCAGAATAATTACTTCGTCTAATCTTGCTGATTAAATCTAAATAACTTATAAGTCGTTTACAACTTAGTTTTAAATTAGTTATGAACTGGTATTTTTGGCGCCCCCAAAATACTCTGATTTTAATTGAACCGCATCGTTTTTCATAATCTATATAATAAAAGTGAATTGCTGTTCGTTAGTCTCGCTAAAACTCGAGAACGGCTAGACCCATTGACTTGAAACTTTGTACAGTTGTTGTAGGGAAGACAGGGAAGGTTTATACGCCAAGCATTGCAACGCATGCCGGGCACAGCTAGTTAGGTAATATTTGTATGTCATCAATCGTTCGGCGTTATTTGACTATCTATTATCTACCTGACACAAAATTGTTCAGGTTCTAGAATTTCTAGATCAATATGTATTAAGTAGGTAGAAAAATAATGGAAATTGGAACGGTTCTTATGAAAAGACGTCGAGAGATCATTATTTACTATCTATTTTATTGTAGCTACATTGATTGATGGCGTAGTGCCTATATTATCTCTAAGCCAACTGAAATCGATCGAGTCGAGGAGTGGACTGAATGACTGAATGTTTTTAAAAAGCTGAAGGGCACGCTAAGGTCAATCAAATGAGTGTTTACTTTCTAAGTAGGAAGGAATCTATACATGTAAATAAAAATTTGATGCTGTTCCTTGGTAAGCGCATCACATGATAAGTTGAGAACGGCTGGACCGATTTGGCTATTTTTTTTTTCATAATTCAAATATTCCGTACAGATGTAATTTTATAATCGCATTTTTTTGACATATCTAGGTACCTACTTAACTACATTGAGCGGTGGCCCAGTGGTAACTTTGGTGGTAACCCGACTAATGACTCGTAGGAATGGTCGCGGGCCCGAGACGGTGGCGCGCCGTGTTTCGCGCGCGCCTCACAAGAGGAATTGCGGCCGTAGGGTGATGGCCGCATAGGGTGACGGGGCCCGCCATTATCATCTGGCGGGCCAATACCTGCCGGGGGTGCGGACGAATGCGTGAGCGACTCCCGTGCCCCCGGCGTAAGGTAGTTGGAGGAACACCGGGTTGGTTTTAGTCAGTAAGAGTCTGACAGACCCCCCCGCCCTCCCCAGGGCGGGGGACATCCATGAGGATTTACGATCGAAAAAAAAAAAAAAAAAGGTATGGTCGCGGGTTCTAACCTAGGCAGGCACGCACTTTGTGCAATTTGTTTCACCACTGCTCTACAAACAAAAAATAAAGCGTTCCATATAAGTACCTATCTACGAAACATCCTCGAAACGGTGAAGGAAAACATCGTGAGGAAACCGGCATATCCTAGAACTATCACCACGCTAAAGAGGCGCTTCGCCAGGACAAGCAAATAAAGCGTTCAATATACGAAACATCCTCGAAATACCTACCTGTTTTGTGTCAATTTTCCCATTCGTTCTAAAGAATTTTCTATTTCAGAATAATCTTAAAATAAACTTCCCGGATGTCGAATAACTTCGTTGCGTCCGTTTATTTAAAAACTTCTGCAGGTAGGTATTGGTATCGCAGAGTTGAGATTAGTTGTTTTTTTTCGGTATAGTAGGTATATGACATAAACCTAGGCCTAGATTAACTAATCGAACTAGATTAAACGAAGGTAAAGTAAGACAGAGATAGATTGACTTTAGATGACACGCGACGAAGCCATCTAATAGGGCTTTTGCATCTCCGAGGTTGTCGCCTGTCGGCTATTCTTTTATCACTAGCTTCTGCCCGGTTTTTGGGATAAAAAGTAGCCTACGTGTTATTCTGATGTATAAGCTATATTACTGTAAAGTGTCATCAAAATCCGTTCAGTAGTTTTTGCGTGAAAGAGTAACAAACATCCATACATCTTTACATCCTCACAAACTTTCACGTTTATAATATTAGAAGGATTATTTGCAAGGCAGATTTTCCAAAAAAAAAATGGAGAACCTTATATTTCGTCTCGAAAGGACCACAAAAAGAACAGGAATCGCAATGCGGCAGCCCATTTTCTCATTCCGGTTGTCCAGTCATAATATTTTAATGTGAAGCTGGATGGATATTTGGCAGCCCTGACTATTACGCAAGCGTTTTTAACATCAGTAGTATTATACTACCTCTATGTCAGTAGGTACGCGCCGCAGTAATCCTGACGTCATCCGAAGTCGGAAAAGTTTCAGAAAACGTAATAAAGTACCATACGCATAATTTTTGGTTACAAGTAATACAAGGTAGGTATACATAACTCCCTCTCACCCGTTTGGTTACATAAAAACACTCACATTCTGTTTTATTTTAATTTTATTGCTTAATTTTTAATCCCACCAAAAACAAGCAACAAATGTCACAAGTTTAAAAGCATATTTTGCAACTCAAGAAATGTTTTATTTAACAAAATATATTATATGCTACAGAAGAGAGACAATAACATAAACTTTTATGATCAGAAATAGAACTTTGTGTGGTCTGTTTTGACTGCATAAGAAATCTTAATGATTGTAAACAATTAAATCTCATAGCAAAAAGAAAATACTGTTAACAAAGCAATGCCATTTATGAACCCCACAAGAGCGTCATTAATTGACATCACTTTCGATTTCAAATAACACATTTGGTGTGAAAAGTATTGTCTTTTTCCTCAGTTCAATTTGTTTGATATGCCAAATACTGGATCTCGGAATTTTTGTTCAAACCAGGATATTACATTTATTCGGAGAAAGCAGCATTACATCAATAGGTACTTATCTCTTATTTTATAATTATGTAAGACATTGTCTTTACGATATCTTTATGAGATTTTTGCTATATTTATCATATCAACATTTTCTACTTACATAATTTTAAGCTTTTCCATCCAACATATTAATATAAATGTACTTTTCAAGACAATAGAGTTCAATTTGCAATATACATCACAAAATCTTTTTATTCTTTTTTTTTACATTTTCTGTCTCATAAAATCTTTACATTTATGAACACTTATAACAATTTAGAATATACTTTGAATTAATTTATATTAAAATTTATATAAAACTAATGCAGACCACAGTTTAATGATTATGACGTAAGTTGATGATGACAATGTTCAGAAAAATATGTAACTAATAAAAAACAATCAGAAAATATATTATTTTAACATTATTTTGAAACAATGATGGAATGTCAGATTGCAGTTACCTACTTAAAACTTACAAAAAACACTTGAAGTACACCATAAAAAAATATTTTCAATTGTTAATTGTACCTTTAATTACAATTTACATCTCTGAATTGCCATGATGTACTCATTTGTGCAAAATTGGTGTGGACCAGCCGGCCTAGCATGACCATGATAGAAACGGGTTTTGTCTACAGAAGAATAGACATAGTGACAGATTGTAGAGACATTTCTATGTTTTATGCATAAAACTGTAGAAATGTCTCTACAATCTGTCACTTTGTCTATTCTTCTCTAGACAAAACCCGTTTCTATCGTAGTCATACTAGGCCGGCAGGTAAGAAATTGGAGTTGTGATACACAACATACTAATGATATTAAAACCACTATACAGCAGCGAAATAGGCTTCTAAATGGCATTTGATGAAATTAATGTTAATGAAAGACAAAGTGAGATTCTATGCAACACAGTAGTGTTTGTTAAATCTGAAATTGTCAATAATGGAAATGGAGAAAGAGATAGGAACTGAACGAAGAATGATCAGAAAAAAATATCAATACTCGAGACAAAAGAAAAAGTATAAAAGTATTGTTATGTACATAATGGAAGAACAGTGAAGGGCATACATGTGGTCCAAACTATGTCTATGCTACTTAACACTGGTCTTAAAATTTAGTGCAAAAAACATTACCCTCCTTTTGGGCTCCGCCGCAGTCGGGTAAAAAACGAGATAGTAAGTAAACAGAACATAAATTAAGTACACTATAACATCTTAACACGGCAAGATTCAAGAAATAATTGTTAATCAAAAAATCTTGCTTAAAAGTGTGGCTTTTTTTTTAAAGTGCCGTCCCTGGTGCAAATAGCATAACTAGAAAGTACTAAAACAATAATTTCTAATGCACTAATACTAATTTTAAAAATAAATAAACAAGTAACTATGACATATGTTTATTATTTAGTAACCCCATTCCTTTTTTCCCCAATGTGACCCCATTTTTTTCAGCCTCACTAATTATGAACCATTATCTGTTGTTATCAGCATAACTTTTCCGTGTTGTTATAAAATTTACAAAAATTCGTAGTTTATATGTTTAAAAAATATACAGTGAAGCTATCGAATGTTTGTATTTCTACTTAAATTTATCTATGGTCTACTATCACATTTGGTATAGGGAGGGGCTAGAATGCGATTGATGATGGAGGCATAGAACATTCCCCTACTGTCACACGGTATGATGCCAGTTCACTAATACCGTGGTAGTGCACAAATGCAGCTACAATCACAAGCACATGGAATATTTGGTGGGACTGGAACCAGATGTCGCACTTCCCTGGGAACCAGCGTTCAGGCACCCGGAGGGCGTAGAACATTGCCCCTAATATGTACAACAAGCCCATCAGAACCAGCCAGCCTAGTGAAGCTTTACTCACTTGACTGAACCAGCCTTCAGTGATACCATAGTGGATTGCAGGCACTATACCTGACAGACCAAAACCCATAAACACTCCCGCTCGAAGAGGTCGTAAGCGAGGCTCTGAGAACCTGTCCCAGAGAGACACTATTATTGACAGTATTCCTAAAACAACCACTACAGATAAATATATTATTTTCGGTCTGTAATGGCAGTAGAAACTATAATATAACCACGGAACAAATGAGCCCATAATTAGTAGGGCAATTCCACAGTAATCCAACTTAGAGAACAATTTCCCAACCATCTCCGAATGGCAGTAGAGGGTGTGGTATGCAAACGAGAAGCCAAGGCACACTATGGCACCTATAAAGAATACTCCAAATATCATCTTCTCCTGCATCTGAATCTCGATCGAGGGGCGCGACAAGAAATAGATCGCGACGCCGATGAAGGCCACGCAGCCAAGTAGATGAGTCCAGATGTTGCCTGTCTCCGTGTGGATGCGGAATATAGACGCGAAACATGCGCTGAACGAGGGCAAAGGTGGCCTGTGGCCTTTGTGGAGATAGTCGTTGTCTTGCAGCCAGCGCGGCAGGTGGCGGAAGTGGCACACGTTCCAGGACGCCTCCCACACTTTGCGCACGAACTCCTCGGCTTGCTCGGCCGCGTTGTGTGCCAGCGCGCCAAGGTCGATCTCGTCAGAGAGCACGCCCGCTTTCAAAACTTCCGCCATCTCGGCGTCGAGGAGATGCTGATCCTCAGGCGTAGAAGGCAAAGGACATCCATCTTCTTCCTCTGCGAGTACTTCGTCGAGTTCATCCATCTGCGAGGCCAAGCTCTCCGCTTCGGGATCCCATCCTTGGCGTCTCCGCAGCCCGTCCGAAGACGCGCTGCGGGACCCCGTATCAGAATCAGATTCCCACATCGCGCCGTCAAAATTCACCCGAACACGTCATGAAAACGGCAACCATTAGTCGCCACGACCTTTGTTAGCTGTACACGGACAGTTATTCGTTAGAAATCCAGTTACGTCACGGAAAATGTACACGAAGCACGAGATGTCTTTGCACCCTTTGTTCCGAATCGTTCGCAGCAAGGCTTTGTTGATCAAAATATAACTATTCGACTATGATCACAAAAATTTTAAGTGTTAAAAAAGTCGTCGAAAAATCACTAACGCACGCACAGGACAATCAAACGTGAACAGCTGCACAGACAGAACTGAACTGATGAACGAAACGAGCATAACCGAGACAGAGTCATTCACCATTTTTTAACGACGCGAAATCTATCCATCTCTGTCTAACTTATAATCATTTCGTATGTTGCGCACTTTCAATGAAAGCGTCACAGTTTTGTAGTGATGTCTTCTAAATATGAGAAAAACCGTATTTTTATGACATATTGTAATCGAGTAATTTTATATTATTGAACCATTGTTACAATGTACGTTAGATAAAACACAGATTAGGTACATGGGTTTGGAACTACTAATATTCTGCATTGGACTACAGTGGTCCCCAAACTATGCGGAGCCTGTATCTTGGGGACCTGAGTTGCGATGACATAGGTATCATGTAATTTCTTATATGAGAATAGATAGCTAGTTAATTGTAAGCTAAATTAAAACCATTAATTATGCTACGTTACGCACGTTATACTACTATACTAGGTAAGTACCTATTTTAGGGTTGACTTGTTAGAGCGTATTTTTTATTCGTTTAGCAGTTACAGTAAATCACTTATTACAATGCACCTGTCCAAGTTCAACATATTTCCACTTGTATCTCAATTTAATTATTATTGGAGTCGGCGCAGCATGTCTTTATCTTCCATACATCTCTATCATCAGTCATAATAAGTATATACAATATCACCTTTCATACAATTCCTCCACCGTTTCCTTGGTTTGGTTCCATTCAAAACTTTTCTCGCAACATTCTCCTCATTCCTCCGCATATAACTGATACCATCATACCAGAATAAACAGTTCTATGGTCACCGGCACTACTTTCAGACGTCAGACATTGTCTCACATACTCATTTCTCATTTCATATCAATTGCCTTACATTCATTCCTTTTGTAGTAATTTAGTTAAATTTTATGAAGCATAAATAATTATGTTTATTCATTTCGTTAATCGATTTCAATTGTTAACCGTATAAAACCGACAAAATACCTATGATAGCGAACATCCCTACAATACCACATTCTGAATCCTGATTGGACTGCAGCTTTGATACGTCAATAGTTCAACCATTTTGACGTTACTGAATGTTGAATGAATGAAGTTCTAACCTCTTCTGGGAACTAGAAATTACTTTTCGAAGGTCACCCGTTTTATTTTATACAAAACAAAATATAAAAGCATAATTTTACTTACTTCTTGAACATGTTGCAGCTTGTGTATAGATGAAAAGAACACGTTAAATTACACACCACTTGAATGACACTACAAAAAGTTCATGAACGAGTTACTTGTCACTTCTACTAGGTTCGTGTACCAATCAAAATAAAGTACGCTTCCTGGTACTGTTGTGCTATTGGCTACAATTATTAGACGGTTTTTTACTCTGCCTGGAAAAATAAATAACAATCGGATACACCACCCAGATATTTATTCATGAGTTAAGTACAAAGAGGCTAACTAGAGATGGTACAAAAGTTTGCTTAGATTTTTATCATAAAAATACTTTGCACATGTCAATACAATAGATAGGTAATAGAAAAATGTATGTACTAATGTTGACGATGTTGATAAAAAAAGAGTACCTACTATTTACATACATATCATAGATAATGTTCCGAGCTGTCTTGCAAGAAGGAATCGTAGATAAATATCAATAAATGTGTGAAACAGATTACCTATTTACGTAATAATAAGGGCATGAAACTTGAATACTATGTTTGAATAAAACTCTGCTTTCCCTCGAAGTCCTAATAGATTCATAGTTTTGACTTTTGTGTCTGTGACTATTTGTGTATCAGTGTAGAGACCGTTTCACGTTAGAATAAATTAGAATTCCCCTAAAGTGAAAGTCCTAAACGCTATGTTGGCTCCCCTGTTTTTCATTCGTATTTAGATCATATCGTTTTGAGTTTTTTGTAGATTTATGTTTTAGATTAATATTTAGGACAGAAACATAAACACAAACAGAAACAAGAAAAACTTCACCATTAAAAACGTTGTAATAAATTGAGACTCAGGGCAGCCAACATAGCGTCGAAGGGAATTCCTAGGTGGAAGGCTGCTTGTGCACTACAGAAGTTTTCAATTCGTATTCGGTTTTTTACGGATTTTTAGCTGCTTGTGCACTACACGTTTACAGCACGTTTTTTCACGGACCGTTTTTTTTTTCATACATTTTAAAAAGTGGTGTGGATCGTTCTGCACGCCTATTGGCTAAAAATCCGTAAAAAACCGAATAGGTACGAATTGAAAACGTCTGTAGTGCACAAAATTGTCAACCGTTCGCTGTCAGATGTTAGTAAATGTCACTGTCAAAAAGGTCAAACCTTTACAATTTCAATTTGACAATTTCACTTTTTCAATCGATTTTGGATTTCGCACATGTGATTACTATAGTAAACAATAAAAAATAACCCCTAAAACTCAATATTACTAAAGATTTACCGTAAATAAAATGGCTTCATTGTTAGAGGTTTTGGTAACAAGTGATTCTAATAACACATTATGGACTAACACTGTGTGGGACCCACATACCGGCACCAGCTTGATGACTTACAAAGGAGGTGGAACAGCCGAAAATAAAACTCTAACTTTCATCGGAAACGATTACTTGGCAGCTGTGGAGAAGACAAAGCCAGTATTACATGTATGGCCTTTAAATTCGTATCAAACTGTCCAAGGCATGCGTTTTATCTTGCCAGGTAAGGCAACGGCCTTTGCTGTTTCACGTGATGGAGCATTTATAGCAGCAGGCATTGAAGAAAAAATATATTTATGGCAAACAGCATCTGGCAACCTGTTAACAATCATAAGTAAACATTATCAAAAAATAGCTATGTTAAAATTTACACCGGATGGACGCTATTTTGTATCAGCATCTGATGATGGAATCGTTATGGTTTGGTCACTAGCTACGGTTTCTGCTCACCCAGAAGTTGACCTAGTGTCCCAAACATCTGCTGGCCAACATGATCCTGTGTACATATTTTCTAACCACTCATTACCTGTTAGTGATTTGTGCATAAGTAAGACAGGCATGCATGGTCGCTTGTGTACTGTATCCAGTGACAGGACTACCAAAATCTATGATTTGTCATGTGGAGAAATGCTACTAAATCTAGTATTTGATGTTCCTCTATCTTCAATTACCATGGATGTCTTAGAACTGAGCATATTTGTTGGAACAACAGAAGGAAAAATACACCAATTTAGTCTCACTAATCCTTTAAGACACAGAGATGTGCTAGTTAACACTGAGACTAACTGTCCCACTTACTCTGCTCACACAAAAGCTGTGACCTGCTTATCTGTATCCCTGGATGGTGAAACTCTCATGTCGGGTTCAAATGATGAACAACTTATACTTTGGCATATACCCAGTAAACAGCCAGTGAGGATAATACGACACAAAGGTCCTATAACCAATGCATTCTTCACAGTGAATTTCCCAGCAATTTACAAGCAAGAATTCTCTCCGAATGTCATTCTGCATAGCTTAGAAAGGACATTAGAAAAAGATGCAGATGAAGTTACAGAGATGGAAGTGCTGATGAAAAATAAAATAAGCTTCTGGCCAGAACCACATGGAGAAATTGAAGACAATACAACTTCAAAGGAGTTGGAAAATGAGTTTAAGTTTAAAGAAGAAGGACTACTGGCTGAGCTGAATAGATTGAAAGCAATCAACTCAAATCTGTATGCAATGGCTATTCAAAAGTCTTTGGATTCTATTCCTTTGGCAGTTAGCCCCAACAAAAATAGGAAGAGGAAGAAGAATAAACAAAAGTCTGCTGAATAAACATTTCTTTAAACTTGTTCTTTTTTTATTAGAGCTAGGTACCTGCGAGTTGTACACAACGGCAATGTTTAGGCTATGAATTTAGGTAGTTTTACAAGCAACTGTATTTATTTTCTTTAAATGACTAACTGGGCACTAGCTTGTCAAACAGAAGTTGTTGTCAATTTGTCATGCTCAGAATTTGCATAATTGCATCTATAAATCAGGCAGTCTAGTATCAATATAGCATCCAAAATTGCTTCACAGCCTTGTTTCAAAATACCTACAACTCCTTTTTATTTTTAAACTTATGCTCATTGCATTATCATTCTACTTAGGCATTGTTTGAAGGCAGGGCCATACACTTAAACAACATCAAAAAGATTAGCAATGATGAATGCTCTTGTGACTCCTGTAGGTATAATTAATAACATTCGGAAAGGGTAGGCAGATATGTAGGTACCAAATATAGGTCCCGTCACGTAAAAAGAACGCTGGGTTGTTTGCGCTCCAGTGTCGCTCTGCGTTCATTTTACGTAACGGGACCTATACCTGTAGCAAAACTACATTTTTCATTTTCTCAAGTTAAATGGCCCACACCACCCGACCCGGGCATCGAACCTAGGACTACACGTACTACAACTACACGATCAGTCGCGCTGGCGACAACGGACAACTTGACCAGTGAGGCGTGATTTCAGTGATTAGATTTTGTTAAAAACTCATTACCATTCCTTTTCCCTTGTTGGGTAACAAAAGTTTATCCTTGGGATAAAGATAAAACCGATAAACGTTAGTTGGAAAACCGTAAATTAACAAGATAAGTCTGCGCGTGGCCAAAATCGGAACTAATCGGGGTCTTAGTAACCACGAGTACCTATACTTCAAGCTTTTCTTAGCAAGCAGCGCCCTCAGTCGCGCGCAGACTTATCTTGAGCGCACTCTATTTAATATTTGATTGTCTGTCGTTAGGCGATTCGGTTTACTATAATAGATCCAACCGTTTATTTTCTATTTGACAGATCTAATTTGACAGTTATAGTGTTGTGACCAAATGATTATAGTGGACACGATATCGATTCATTTTTCTATCGAGTCTGTGTGGAAAGAGAACAGTCGTAGGAATGGCGCTAGTAAGTAGTAGAACGTCATTCTATTATCACTTTTGTTACATTGACACGTAATAATAATCTTCCTAAATATTAGAGCGGGGTTTTTAAAACGTTCTATTACTTACCCCATTTTTTGTAAAATGTCGGCGATAGCTCGAGTGACAGCGACGATGAATCTGATTTTCATTAATAAATAAATAAAAATAAAAGTCACAATAATTGTTTCATAATCATTTCATACCAATCTATATTTATACTACATTAGAATGCTACATTATACCCGTGAAAAATAGTTAATAAACATTATCGATATCTCAATCGTAACATCACTATGTTGATAGCCAAAGAACGTACATTTTTAAAAACGTTTGTTATTTTATGTAATTTATAAAAAAACTACTGCACTTATGGACTCAATTTGTCAAAGATCATTATTATACGGGATCAAGGAGCAAACTTAGGCAGTTGTCATATTTTTAAAACCTCGCATTTAAAAGTGAACTTTTGCGTAACATGACGCAGTTACGTTCTATTGGTGCTGTCAAAAAGAAAATAAACGGTTGGATCTATTATATAGTAAGTTTGTAAAAAATGCAGATTAGAGGTGACCAACTCGGGCCTTAGAGCATTTAACCCTGGAGCTAAGCGGTGAATCACCGAATCATGCGCGACAGCTATTCTTTTGTTTTGTCATTTTGAAATGGTTAATTGTAAAGTTTCCTTTTATAAAAGGCGGTCTGTACTTCAAATCTACGAAACCATTGAATTTCCTATCATAAATCAATATTATAATTTATGGGAATATACATAATATTACAAATATATAATTAACCAATATATTAGGCATGCAACTGTTGTTTCGTGTAGGTATATATTTTGTTTTGTTTATATTTTGTTTACCTTATTATTTTTTTGTTGCACGGGACTTTTCAAAGTCCCGGACTCCCGGACCTTTCGAAGGCGTGCGTGGGGCCGAAGCCAACACGTAGAGGCCCTTTACAACAAATTTAAAATATATAAAATGTAATGGTGACACAGCTGGCGATTATCCCTGTATGCACTATATAAATGCACCCAAGGACAAACCCCAGCTGTGCAGAACTATTGCAAACATGTGGAGAAAAACTACTTGGGCTATTGTGATGGGATGGTAGTGGATTGGTTTTGGGGAACTATGGGAACCTATGGCGCCTGCCGGAACAATGTATATTGACATGTAATAATGGCAGACGGAGACTTGCCAACTCACTAACTGGGCTCCCCGAAAATGGTTGCTCAAGTCGCACCTTATTATATTATTATGATTAATAGATATTTGGAATTATTTACTATAATATTGGTGAAACCGCTGTAAATAAATTAATAAATAAAATTATGTAAGTTTAAATTATGCACCAACATAGTTTTGGATGTGATTGTCAAACCGTAGTGTGCTATTCGTGTTCACCTCACCCCCCACAAAAAGTGGTAGAAAATGTTATTCGGTGAATCACCGCTATGGATCCAGGCGTATATGCTCTAAGTTATTTTGTTATAGCGTAAATATTTTTAGAAAAGTAAGTAATTTTTATAGTTGGTGGTAATTTCATAGCTCACCACTATTGAAAGAAATCTGTCAAGTGTCAAACGTCAACAAGAGTACTCTGTGGTCATCATAACGTCATCCATAAAGATGGGTTAATACCGATATTTGTCAGTATTAGTTAATATGAATATATTCGTCAAGTGATATTATAATATTTTAACTAATATATGAATATTACTGATATCGTATCGTACGTATCACTATTCTATTCTTGTAATATGTTTATTTTACCAAGCGATCTTATTAGTTTTTAAAGGATGTATGCTAGGTTTATATGCTTTGATAAATAATTTTAATAATAGCTTAATTACTAGGCACTCATTTAAAGAATGATTTACGACTAACCTTTTAATAACTTATTTCAGTAAATGTTATGATCTTAACAATAATACTGGGGGAAAAAACCGTGGTAGGTAATAAAACTAATATATCTCCAATAATTTTACTATAAAATAAGTAAATGTAATAAATGCACTATTAGAAACTCTACTAAATAGTCCAGTCAAGAAATCTTAGAAAGAGTTGTTGTATTTGTATGTAAAATCCCGGGTTCGCAATTATATAAAATATCCAATGGAAAATAGTCCCTAAGTTCTGTACAATAGAGATCGAATACCCGCCAGACGCTCTTATTGGTTAATCCATTCGGTCATTCATTTGGCTCGCACCATATTTACGATACGAACGACACAGATATCCGTCACGAATATTCACGAATATCAGCGAGCCGAGTAGCCGAGTGATATTATCCAACCGATATTGAACGATCAGTGTATAAATAAAGTGGATACGGAATATTAGCATATCAGAATCCGTCGGATTACTGATATGTGAATACGCTTAATATTACTAATATCTTAACGAATACGAATATATCGGTCACATCTTTAGTCATCCACATTCCACCGTTCTCTCAACGCATTCAATTTTCTGTTTCAAAAACGCCCGATTTTTTTTATGTGGTTAAAATTATAAACAAAATGCGCTCAAATAGCTAACCACCGATAATAAAGTTCCGAGTATGTTTTTATGACGAGCTTCGTCGTTAAGGTGAGCCGAACGCGCATATTAGGATTGTTGTAAAAATAAACTGTTCGCTAGCTGCGTTTTGCGTCACAAACAAAACAGTTAAAATGTTTACGATTTTCAGGAGACGATATGTCGAAGGCTGTAATTATACCGGAGTGTAATAAAGACATCGGGGGCATGAAAGAGGAGATATCATTGTCTCCAACTGAGAAAAGAGATGGAGCAATTGGTGGTTTGTTTAAGTTGCTGAGGCTCGATACTTTGAGCAAAAAGAGCAATGCGCCCGAGAGCCCGACGTCAGTGGAACCACCGACGACCTACTATGGAGTGTACATACCCAGTGAAATTAAGAAAGGACCTGATGAAGGTATTTGTGTCATTGTGTTTATGTTCTCAAATAACTATGTCATGTAATATTTGGAGCACACGCTTGGTTTAGTTTAAAGGGTCAGAGAGTCGCCTTAGGGGCGGAAGTGATGACTCTTTTTTGCTTGCACATCATTTATTGTTTACCGCCCCTAAGGCGACTCTGACCAAATACTGAGTCTATAAATTGGAGCTAGAATTCATTTCATAAATTGATTTAACAAAACACAAAAGGATTGCACAATCAGTGTTGTTGGGTTTTTCAGTTGGATTAAAAGACAACTGTGTAATAATAATAAACAATATATTTTACTCTATTAACCTCAAAGAATGTTAATATTAAAACGGTAGACTATTATAAAAGCTGAACATGTTAATAAAAAAAACTGGCCAAGTGCGAGTCGTTCTCGCGCACCGAGGCTTCCGTATCATTTTTGGACGTATAAATTGAAAAAAACCAGACCGCAAAACTAAGTTTGTTTGTGAAGGAATTTTGATGATTTTGAAAAAACTGTACTAGTTAGGAACATCGTTTTATTTTTTGTGCAATATTTGGGTTAATTCCTATCAATTCTAATTATTTTAGATTTTTCGCACCGCAAACTTTGGTGATAAGGGGGACACGTTTGTGTGTGAAACAAGTGAAACATAAAATAAAATGAAAATATATTTTGAAATGTGCAGATTAAGCCCTTTCATATGATATGTCACTTGACCTAGGAACCCCACTTTAAAATTTCGGTCCCCCTAGCCCCTTTTGCAATTAAAATAAAAATATTATTTGATTTTTTTTATTTGCAATAAAATTGGGCAAGCATTTTTGCAGCAGCTGTGACAGACAGACAGACGAAGTCCCACCATAAGGGTTCCTTTTTTACCATTTTGGTATGGAACCCTAAAAATCAAACAAACACAAACACACATACATAAAAAAAAAGATTTCATAGTCTGTGTATTATTATTTTTTTATTTAACACTTTATGCACACAAAATGTACAGAGGCGGACTTAAGGCGCTATAGGTCCAGCGAAATATTTTACGTGCGGGGGTGAAGAACACGATGCGGCGCGCGCGCCCGCGGGCTACGGGGTGGCGCGTTGACGAGATCTCTTGCGGCGGGCTGAGCGCGACGCTATTACTTTTAGTGGAAATTGGCGCGCACATAGTGTAATTAAAGTACCTAGTTGTCAAACTTTATTAGGTACCTACTTTTGGTACAAGTTAGTTTAGCGAATTAAGTCAATTTATTTTTTGTGGTGGTTATTTGGAAAAACTAGGTAGGTAATACCTACCTAGTTTTTCCAAATAACCACCTATTCCGATTTCTAAAAGGTTAGTACATACTATGTACTAACCTTTTAGAAATCGGAATAGGTAGCGTTATAAAATAAATAAATAAAAAAGTTTCTAGAACAAAAACTGTCTAAATTTCTAACTTAGCAAAGTTACAATATCCAATTGCCTATAACATAGCCTATTTCTTATCGGATCTGCAATATTCTTGTTAGATACATGTTTCTAGACTACCACACGTCTAGTAAGACACAATTTATCATCCTAACTTACACACAGAAATATCGCATTTTCAAACACATATCGATCTATATTATAGGCACAATATCCATGAAATTCAGAGTCTTTACACAACATTATGTCCTAGCCTTCCTACCGAACCTAAATACATGACTAGATTCTATATAACACATTACAACAATCCTACAAATGCAATTTTATGTACATAACACTTATTCTCAAATTATAGCTTTCCTATCGTCGAGAGGTATAACTGCTTATGTACATCTTATGTAAACAACATTCCTACACTATAAAACCACGATGTACACAAAACCTCGATTATGGTTACAAAGGTATTCACGACTTTACATAAAAAAACATGAAATCTTATTCCTACACAATAGGCTATTTGACTCATTTTGGGAAATGGTTTATATTAAATCTTCATTATATTATAAGCACACTACATTGATATTTCAAGGAGATCTACTGTATTTATCAATAAAAATCAGTGATTAAGTATAAATTTCCAAAACCGCTCCAAAAACGCTGTTTCTGACAGAAGTGACGTAACACGCTAGTAAACGAGCTTTGTCAAAAGACAGATGGTGCAGCTGAAATTAATTTCATCAATAATTCATTTTTATCGGCTATAGTGGCGTATAAATGGTGTGTAGTTCCACAATGTACAAATACGTCTTTAAGCAGTCCATCATGATTCATGACACAAAAGAATTTATAGGTAATGTTTCTGAGTTTTTATCAACATAACCTAAAATGAGATTTCACAAAACTTCTGAATGATTATATAAAAGATTTGTAAATAAATATGTGGTAGGTAGGTACTTACACAGCTGTTTTTACATTTTTAAGTTCCGCAGCATAATAATCAGCGTTATTCTTAAAGAAAAGTGCAACCATAAATGCGTCTATCTTAGGTAGGTTGCTGTTATCAGCTTGCACAAAATTTGACTCCATTTTGTGATTCGATATAAATATTTATGCCACTAGATGACTATATAGAAGATTTCTATGAAAACAGCTTCAGAAATAGCTCAAAGATCGATTAAAGCACCCAAAAACATAAAACGCAAACTACATCTGTCAAAGCCGTGCTTATGCTCAAAGACTACATATATACATACATATATACTTATGCTTACATTGCTTACTCCAGTGTTGCCAAGCTAGATTTTCATTTTACCCCAATGCCTGATTAATTTTACTCTAAAATCATAACTATTTATACAAAAATACCTGGGACCTGGCTAAAGTTTTGGTTTTAGATATACAATAAAACAAGTTCTTTCTTAATCAATGGTCATGTTTCACAATAAAAATATGCTGAATTTGTTTGTTTAACTCAAATTCAATTCAAATACTTAGGTACCTACATGTATTGCTTACCAAAAAGCCCATAAACTTTAGTAATCATAACAACAATACGAAATCTAACCTTAAAATTTTGGAAGTGACTCCGCGACCGCCGCCGTGACCTGAATTTGCAGCCGGCACCGGTTGCTAAATTGGCAGCCGGCGCTGACTTTGGAAAAAAGCGGGAAAGGGGGTTGGCAATTTGGCATAATTAAAAAAAACATTTTATGTTTCATTTGAGTAACATACCTAATTAGGGTCCAAGAGCGAGCAAAGCGAGGGAACTTGGACACCCCGACACGGACAGGTTAGGTTCGAAGGGGTTGACGGGGGCTTCAGTGAGCGAGCAAACCGAGCGAACGAAGCCCCCGTCAACCCCTTCGTGTTAGGTTACTCTTAACCTTGCAGATAGAAATAGGAGCTCCGCGTACCGGGGCTCCATCAACCACCTCCATCCCCCTTGTAAGTCCAAAAAAGTTGTATTTTGTTTTACATTGACACGGTAATTTAAAAGTCAGTCTAAGGTATTTAATTCAACCTAAAACACGGCAACATTAATCTGCTGCTACGGTAGTTTGCAATTATTTTCGTCTGGTATCACTGCTACTCCAAGGCTACTCCGGTTCCTAATGGCATTATTTTTGGGAGCCTAGTCGGCGCCGGCTGCGGAGGCGCTCCCTAAAATTTTACCCTCAAAGGGCACTGGCAGACGCCCATAGAACGCTGGGCCTCAGATTGTGTAAGTCGGTACAGATATGAAATTAGTTTGGTGTGATCGAGTATTTCAAGAGTATTTAAATTCATTTTTTATTTGTTTTTGTACGTAATTGGGTTAAAGAGAAATATTCTTATTTCTGACAGTGAGGTTAAGTATGGTGTGAATGATCCAGTGAAGTACAGCCCGACTAATGAGTTCTCAATTCAAAGGTTTTAGTTGCTGTCACTATGATATTCTGTGGAAGCACGCGCCAGCCAGCATGCACCCGTTTTTGTTTTAGTGGTTTTTTCAAAACGTCAATGGCATAATCATTTTATTTCTTATTTATTTCGATTTTTGATTCCAATTCTTAATCTCTAAGATAAATTAGGCAAAGAACAATTAAAATATATTTTTATTTTTGGTTAAGCTTTTATTACTGTACCATATCAAGCCTAAAACTGCCAACGTCCTTTACTCTAAAGAATTCTTTACCCTAAAAATAAGTTGGCAACACTGGCTTACTAGCGTGTGACGTCACCAGAGTGCAACTGGCCGTTCTTGTCACAGATAAAATAACAAAAAATATTGCATTTTATTTTCGTGTAATTTGCAAATATATGCATATTTTAGTTGAAAATCAAGTGAAATAAGTTTATTTACGCTATGAACTGATAGGATGACCACAATCTATAGCATATTTTCAATGTTGTCAAGAAGCCTATTCTAATAAGAAAATAATACAAATCCAATAGGAAACAAATTGTAAACATTAATCAATACAAAAATTAAGGAAATAATAACTCAAAATAACATAAAACACGATATTAAAACCGACAAGTACAATGACCCCTTTTGATCGGCGCCGGCTCTTGGACCCTAATTAGGTATGTTACTCAAATGAAACATGAAATGTTTTTTTAATTATGCCAAATTGCCAACCCCCTTTCCCGCTTTTTTCCAAAGTCAGCGCCGGCTGCCAATTTAGCAACCGGTGCCGGCTGCAAATTCAGGTCACGGCGGCGGTCGCGGAGTCACTTCCAAAATTTTAAGGTTAGATTTCGTATTGTTGTTATGATTACTAAAGTTTATGGGCTTTTTGGTAAGCAATACATGTAGGTACCTAAGTATCTGAATTGAATTTGAGTTAAACAAACAAATTCAGCATATTTTTATTGTGAAACATGACCATTGATTAAGAAAGAACTTGTTTTATTGTATATCTAAAACCAAAACTTTAGCCAGGTCCCAGGTATTTTTGTATAAATAGTTATGATTTTAGAGTAAAATTAATCAGGAATTGGGGTAAAATGAAAATCTAGCTTGGCAACACTGGAGTAAGCAATGTAAGCATAAGTATATATGTATGTATATATGTAGTCTTTGAGCATAAGCACGGCTTTGACAGATGTAGTTTGCGTTTTATATTTTTGGGTGCTTTAATCGATCTTTGAGCTATTTCTGAAGCTGTTTTCATAGAAATCTTCTATATAGTCATCTAGTGGCATTAATATTTATATCGAATCACAAAATGGAGTCAAATTTTGTGCAAGCTGATAACAGCAACCTACCTAAGATAGACGCATTTATGGTTGCACTTTTCTTTAAGAATAACGCTGATTATTATGCTGCGGAACTTAAAAATGTAAAAACAGCTGTGTAAGTACCTACCTACCACATATTTATTTACAAATCTTTTATATAATCATTCAGAAGTTTTGTGAAATCTCATTTTAGGTTATGTTGATAAAAACTCAGAAACATTACCTATAAATTCTTTTGTGTCATGAATCATGATGGACTGCTTAAAGACGTATTTGTACATTGTGGAACTACACACCATTTATACGCCACTATAGCCGATAAAAATGAATTATTGATGAAATTAATTTCAGCTGCACCATCTGTCTTTTGACAAAGCTCGTTTACTAGCGTGTTACGTCACTTCTGTCAGAAACAGCGTTTTTGGAGTGGTTTTGGAAATTTATACTTAATCACTGATTTTTATTGATAAATACAGTAGATCTCCTTGAAATATCAATGTAGTGTGCTTATAATATAATGAAGATTTAATATAAACCATTTCCCAAAATGAGTCAAATAGCCTATTGTGTAAGAATAAGATTTCATGTTTTTAATGTAAAGTCGTGAATACCTTTGTAACCATAATCGAGGTTTTGTGTACATCGTGGTTTTATAGTGTAGGAATGTTGTTTACATAAGATGTACATAAGCAGTTATACCTCTCGACGATAGGAAAGCTATAATTTGAGAATAAGTGTTATGTACATAAAATTGCATTTGTAGGATTGTTGTAATGTGTTATATAGAATCTAGTCATGTATTTAGGTTCGGTAGGAAGGCTAGGACATAATGTTGTGTAAAGACTCTGAATTTCATGGATATTGTGCCTATAATATAGATCGATATGTGTTTGAAAATGCGATATTTCTGTGTGTAAGTTAGGATGATAAATTGTGTCTTACTAGACGTGTGGTAGTCTAGAAACATGTATCTAACAAGAATATTGCAGATCCGATAAGAAATAGGCTATGTTATAGGCAATTGGATATTGTAACTTTGCTAAGTTAGAAATTTAGACAGTTTTTGTTCTAGAAACTTTTTTATGTGACTAGGTAGGTCCATGGGAGTTGTACCATTGGATAGGTAGGATTTTCCGCAAATTATGATGTGTAATTTATGGTTGGATATTTAAATAAAGTAGATTAGAAGGGCTCACACGTAGTGAAAACGAAAGTGAATTAGGATTCAAAAACACGGCTCTATGTGAGGTAAAGTAATTAGGTTATATAAGAAACGCGTACTCTCCGAGGCACGGAGGGGTCTCGATGTGTAAATAACGGTCACCCATCCAAGGACTGACCGCGGCAAGCGCAGCTTAACCTCGCAGATCGATCGATTAGCGCAGCCGTCATTTAGCCACGAGCTTTTTTTTAATAAATTATGATTATAATAATAAAATGCGAAATCCTAATCAAAGAAGAAAATTATATGAATTAATAATTTTAATATTATATTAATATTAATATAATTTTCTTCATATTGGTGGCATTCAAACGTCTATGCTTCGGGACTTCCCGGATAACGTCTGATTTAAACATTTATCTACGAATATTATTTATTTATAATACAAGAGTGTAAGCAAGCATATTCTTTATTATTTGAGCCGTATAAGATTTAGTTTGAATAGGATTTCGCATTTTATTATTATAATCATAATTTATTTATCTATATTATTTATTTATTTATTATCTAAAATGATGTACCTATCTATTGCATCTTTTGTTTGACGGATTTTACTGACGGAAAAATATTTAATCATGACGAATTTTTGACGGAAAATACCAACCTGCTTAGCGGAATTTTGAAATTGTAATTGGCAACACTGTTAGGATGTGAGCGTACCTACGTTTATCAGTCAATAGGTGGTCAATAGCGCTATTTGCCCAAATATGTGCTAAAACCTAACCTTAATTTTATAAAAAATATTATATTAATGATATTATTACGTTTGTTAGTCATTTTCACAAAGAATTATTGAAAATAATCATTTCGTGAGCGGCGAAAAATTTGGCACACGTCCTACTCCGGTGAGGTCTGAGACCGGACTGAAGCAGTCGTGCGCACGTTCTTAGGAACGTTTTTTGGGTATAAAAAATTATCTAAAATTGCCGTTTTAATTTTTATACAATTTTATTAATGAATTCACTAACTCAATTATTAAATAATATGTTAAAAAAATTTCAAAAATTAAAACGTAAGAAATAAGTCTAAAAAATGAAATATTCGTAATGAAAAAGTATCTTCGAGAGGTATCTTTGGAATTTTTTTCTATCGAGTGAAGTTATTCATATCGTGTATTGAATTAATGATTTCACTAGCTAATATGCTTAAGTATACCATATATTTTTTTCTGGGTGGAAACTGTAAGAAATCTTATAAAAAAATGAAAAATTCTAGAGCTCATTCTAGCGTTTTGTGAACCCATAGCGCCTTAATGCCATAGGCATTTTCTACCAGTCAACCTTTGGGTGGTGCAGAGATAAACAAAAAATGATTATTATTAAATCATACAAAGCATACATAAAAAAAAAAACTTAAAAATAACTGTTACTTTACTGCAGTGTTTAGTAATGAAGGTGAAACTTTGGTTGGGAAATTGGGAGGGTTTTCCCAATGCTGGGGTAAACTCCCCCCCAATTTTCTAATCAAAGTTTAACCTTAACATTATTTACTTGATATTTTTAGTAATAAACAATTTAAAAAATTGCTAGTTTAGCTTGTTAATACCCACTTCATTGTATAAAGCTTGTATTGTTTATTCTTATCTCTTATCTGTATACTATCAGTGAGATAAATTTATGTGGGTCAATAGAACTGTTACCTTCCGCTATCACTATCTTTTTAAGGCCTTTGCAAAATATAAACTCTATTTACTTGGATTTTATGAGGGCCATAGCTTTTTCTGCATTGAAAAACAGGCACCGCTATTTAACTGGCAATTTATCGTCCCACCACATTGCAGAGACCGGTGGTTACAGTTACTCGGTTGATTACCATACATTTGACAGGACTTGAGAAATTACAAAATGTATGACATATCAAAATGACATTGTGTCCAGCTCCCGGACTGCATTATCCATTGGCGTGGGTTTTTCATGAATTTAAGTGAATTAATGTTTTTATTAAAGCAATATGTACATTAAAAGTCACTAAGCCACGCCAAAGATATGAATCAGAACACGATAAAGAGTCCCACAATGGAAAAATCCATTATAGATGTAATTTCACATGAGGCAGTTCTATCGTTTAATAATAGGTATGCAATTATACTTCTTACAATACGGTAGTGGACTATAGTATTAAAAAAGTACAAATAAATCATTTTATTCCAAAGAAGGAATAGGAATAACAAGAAAGTAAAAAAAATAAATAAATCACAAAATGGAAAACATAGACGCTTTTAAAGTTTTTGGAGGCAGTATCGCTCCGTCTTTGTCGCGCGAAGCGGACATAGGTGGTGTTACGTCACTTATCATGCGTGCCGTCCGTGTCTAGCAAATCATTTTAAAACACTTATAACTACCTATGCCAATTTTGTAGATGTTTCATCGGTTTTTTTGGTGTTAATTATCTTTTTTCAAATACCGGACTATTTTTTTTTTATTGTGAATCTGTAGATTCACAAAAAAAATTGTCCGGTACCATATTATCAATAATATCACTATGCTATCTAGTAATGGTTTTCTCTCATTTAAAATGTTCTGCCACTTAGTAATTTGAATTTCATTGAATATTTACATACTTTCAGTGGGAAACTAAGTAGACACATAGTTCATTGTTATTGAATACTTTTATTCACAACTTTTAAAATGAATACTTTCACATGTTTGAGATGTGAATTTATAGTTTCCTAAAGAATGTTGGCAGTTTTGGGCATGATATGGTACAGTAATAGAAGCTTAACCAAAAATAAAAATATATTTTAATTGTTCTTTGCCTAATTTATCTTAGAGATTAAGAATTGGAATCAAAAATCGAAATAAATAAGAAATAAAATGATTATGCCGTTAACATTTTGAAAAAACCAATAAAACAAAAACGGGTTCACGCTGAATGGCGCGTGCTTCCACAGAATATCATGTCGACAGTAACTAAAACCTTTGAATTGAGAACTCAATAGTCGGGCTGTACTTCATTGGACCTCCACAGAATATCATGTCGACAGCAACTAAAGCCTTTGAATTGAGAACTCATTAGTCGGGCTGTACTTCATTGGATCATTTACACGATTCTTAACCTCACTGTCACAAATACGAAGATTTCTCTTTAACCCAATTACGTACAAAAACAAATAAAAAATGAATTGAAATACTCTTGAAATATTCGATCACACCAAACTAATTTCATATCTGTACTGACATACACAATTTGAAGCCCAGCGTTCTATGGGCGTCTGCCAGTGTCCTTTAAGTGTCCAATATGGATACTTGTTCAGAGATTATTATCAAGTTTCAAAGGACTTTTAGGAAAATTACTAATGATCAAATGAGCATTTTATTTGATATATATGCATATAATTAGTAATTTTCACTTCTCATTTATTCCATATTCTCAATATGGAGTAGGTCTACAATACATAATTAGCATAATTTAATTTGTTTCTTAGAATTAAATATTTCTGGAACATTGAAATTTAAGGTAACGCAAACAAAACACACAGAATTAATATTCAATATTTTAGTAAACAGTGTTTGTCATATATTTAATTTAATGATGTAGGCGTACAGGGCCCGCTATCGCTTGTCACAGTTGTCACAAATAGATGACTTTGGTGTCCAAAAGGTTAACTAAGCAAAGCAATTAACTAACGAATCAGATTAATGATCCATAGGTACTGCAAATACTTTTGATGCCTAGTCATATTACTGCGCTAAGTGCGCTAGTATTATTTTTACGTGTTTTAATTGTCGCCGTAGTACCGAGCAGCCAAAATACATCTGGCAGTCATATACTGCCGGTTTGCTTTTTACCCGACTGCGAGACGCCAAGGAGGGTAATGTGTTTATCAGTCTATGTATGTATGTATGTATGTTTGTTTCTATGTGGCGTTCTAGAGACCAAATGCGTAGGCCGATTTTGATAATTCTTACGTCAATCGATTCGTCTTCACCTTGCGAGTGTCACTAAAGACATAACAGTAATCAAAATTCACCACAGCGACAACCAGACGCCATATTGTCAAAATGAAAAAAAAAAAAAAGTTGATGAAGTATGTCAAGTGGGGTGTCGTTGAATAGGTATTTTAAAATCATCTTTAGGTTCCTTTTATCATTTTTCATTTTAAATAATAGTTTAGGATATATAACGATTTAAAGTTGTTTAACAAAGCAATCATTCTCGCTAATTCTTACTTATTGATTTCAGTTTTTATTTCAAGTATTAACGATATACAAACAAAAAAGGAGATTACGAAAACATACATTAAAAACTAAAAAGTGAAAAATAAAAATAGTAAATTAAAAATTAAAAAAACCCGACTGCCAAAAAACAACTAAAAAGTTCAAAACAAGAGCACTTTTCAAGCAGTCTGATGCAGTTGGTGGCATAAAATCGAAGATTTAACACAAATAATTGCCACCAACTGCATCAGACTGCTTGAAAAGTGATCTTGTTTTGAACTTTTTAGTTGTTTTTTGGCAGTCGGTTTTTTTATTTTTTTTAAGAATGCTATATTATTTTAACATAGTATAGTAGTATTATCCTTATTCATCCTTTTCATGACAGAGGAACCATAGCTTGCAGTATGGCAAGTATGGTAACACCAAAACCTTTCAGTGGGTATCAAAACTGGACTTAGTTCCAATGGTCCAACTATTGTTCTAGTTCAGTGGTTCGGGTTCCCAACCTTTTTATGACCAGGAACCTCTAGGGCTTTTTGAACTGTGCAGGAACTAAGGACAAGGACCAAAATAAAAATAATTTGTTATGTACATTAAGTATATCCAAAATAAATATATATTTTTTTATTTATTTATAACGTTTCGCGGACATTAATTTAGTTCTCGCGGACCATCAGCTGACCACCGGTTGGGAAGGAACCACTGTTCAAGTTGTTGCTGAAAAAAGGATGAAACAAATAAACTTCTCATTCATTTTTCCTATTATCTATTTAAATCGATCTTCACTAAAATTTTTCAAGTTAACCTTTCGATCATGTCACCCGTATGATTCACAGTGACTATTATTATGTAATTAATTAGTAGGTGAGAAACAAGCCACGAAACAATAATGTAAATTGCATTTACTGTATTAAATAGCGATACTGACAATTTTGCTGAAAACTTGGAGATTCAGAGACTTATTTTTAAATTCCAATGCCATTTTTTTCATTCCTCCGGCAGAAAAACTACCGCCTGAACATGAACTCCAGTGGCCAATATGAAAATCCCTTAACTGGCTGCAGGCTCAGGTTAACCACAAAACAATCTGGCTAAATGGGGTATGGCCGATCCAGCCTAAGCACAGTGTTAGTGCAGAACATCACAAGATGTGTTTGACCTTGTTTTATCATAAGCAGTGCAGGGAGTTGTGCATGAGGGGCAGCCCTCATGCACAACTCCCTGCACTGCTTATGCTTTAGTAAGCAACCACAACATACACACAACATGTTATCGTTATCATTATTTGATGTGAAAGAGAAAGATGGCGCTCTACAAGACGAATAGCGCCGTCCCTCTTTCATAAGGAAACGAAACCGATTTTAACATGCTCGTGACTGTACAATCTTCGTATTGAAAATATTATTTTTCTTTCTAGAAGCTCTACACGTATACAAGAACAAGTCCGAGGCTCTAGAGCTGGTGCGAAGGTACAAGTCCGCAAGGTTTAAGGCGTTCAGAAACCGACAGGATGCCGTGTCGTTTGCCCTGCGAGGAGCCGAACCCACTGACACTACTGACGGGAACGACAGTTGTGAGTCTTTTTGTATTTTGACTTTTTATATGCGCTCGTATTTTAGAACACATAAAAAGTGATCTGTGTTTTAATCCAGTATATGGTCTATCTTTTGCCAAATTAGATCCAAATCCAAATGCATAATTGAGGAACAAACATACAAATTACAAACTTACACATTTAATAAGTAAGGAAGTAGAATATTAGTGGGATTACTATTTTTACGTCAATACGAAGACTTAAGAGCTGCTTCATCTCCAACATCGGCTTTAGTTTAGACGAAATTATCAATAATATAAGGTCATACTCGAAATATTTTAAGAGGTACACCTGTAAATGGTAAAGATGCCATACAAACGAAAAAAAAAATGATCTGAGTATATATTTTTTTTAAATAAATTAATTTGCAATTATTTGAAACACATAAAAAATATTATTTTCAACATCCATTACGCTAGTTTTTACGTACCTTACTATTAATGTTACAAACAAGCGTAATGGATGTCGAAAATAGTATTTTTATGTGTCAAATAATTTATTTAAAATAATTTTATTTATTTATTATAAATAAAAAAATACTCAGATCAATTTTTTTTTTCGTTTGCATGGTTCTTTACCACCTATAGATGTGCCTCTTAAAATATTTCGAGTATGAAGGGTGGGACCCTATATATAACGATAGATTGGCTATACAAAATGCCTAAGCCAATAAAGTTTTCCATCGTGTGTACGTTCTACGAATGAGCGACGCAGAGCACGAACGCGTGAGTGGGTCCGCCACTGTACAATTATTGTTGCCCTCTGGTATAATTTCTAGGTCAATAGGCGTGGCCGTCAATGGTGCCGATTCTGTTGTTTACAAACTTAACTAATTTAGTCTCATTATGTCTCTTTCTAATAAGAAACATGAGAAAGGGATAGATTAAATTTAATCCTGTCAAATTAGTCCACTTGAACAGTTTTGATGGCAATTTAGTCGTAATCGTAAAAGGTCACGACTATTTTCCCGTAAATGACAAGGGCGTAGACTAATATGACAGTTCTAAATATTTTCTGTCCTTTTTCAATGATATTTGTAAGAAAGAGATATAGTGTGATTAAATTTAGTTTAGTGCGATATTTAACAGAATCAGCACCAATATTTATATATTTAAGGGTGCGTACACGTCTGGCAAACGCGCTGCACGCGTGCATTTATTGCAACTGTTTATTGTGTCTCTTTACTCATAACTCGCGAACAGATTGCACTACGTAATCAACGCGTATAGCTCGCGAGCCTTTCGCAAACAGGCGCTTCGTCAGATGTGTACGATCCCTGTCTGGGTGCGGAGTTGCGGACTGATAAGCAAGAGATCAAACCTCACCCTAAAGGACATAGGCAGTTTTGGGCTTGATCTGGTACAGTAATAAAAGCTTAACCAAAAATAAAAATATATTTTAATTGTTCTTTGCCTAATTTATCTTAGAGGTTAAGAATTGAAATCAAAAAACGAAATAAATATGAAATAAAATGATTATGCCGTTGACATTTTGAAAAAACCAATAAAACAAAAACGGGTGCATGCTGGCTGGCGCGTGCCTCCATAGAATATCATGTCGACAGCAACTAAAACCTTTGAATGGAGAACTCATTAGTCGCGCTGTACTTCATTGGATCATTCACACCATACTTAACCTCACTGTCACAAATACGATAATTTCTCTTTAATCCAATTACGTACAAAAACAAATAAAAAATGAATTTAAATACTCTTGAAATACTCGATCACACCAAACTAATTTCATATCTGTACCAACATACACAATCTGAAGCCCAGCGTTCTATGGGCGTCTGCCGTGTCCTTTGCAGTAATAGCAGTTTTATTGTTATCAGCTTATCACCGCTACACCCGTCCAATATCTAGGAAGATGTTAACAATGAGCAAAATTCTCAAACTTTTAAAAATATAACAAACATTTACCGAAGTTTGTTTTGTTAAGAAATACGATAAAAATAAGTGTAGTAAAGAGCATTGACCTTGTTATCTAAAGACTCTGGTATTTTACTTCGTTTCCTCATTTTATTTATAATTTTATCACACAATCACTGGCCTGGCCATAATAAGTCTACAACTTGATAATGGTGTGATTTTTTTAAGTTGCTAGGCATTATTTTTCTATTGACCATAAAGATTTCACGATCTTAGCTTAGCTGGTTGGCCTAAGTCTATCTAGCAGAATGTCAATATCATGCTGGGTCTCTTCCTCTTGCGCCGCCAATATATCAAAACATATTAGTAAAACATTGCGGTCTCCTGCGACCAAAGATTAATATAATTAATTATTTTATATATTACCTACGACTTTAAAACAAATATTTGAACTAAAAATGTGAAATCAACTGGTGTTAATGTGTGTGTGTAAATTTTTATTCGTGTAGTTATTACTGGCAAAACAATATGTCTTATCAGCCAAATAAACCATTGTGAAGAGGAAAGTGATTGCTTTCGTGCCAAATTCTTTTTACTTACACTATGACCACAGTCCAAAAGGAGCTCTATTTCTTTGTATTTAATGGCAAATTTTGAGTGTTCTATTACAAGATTTCCGGTTATTTGTACGAGTGAAATGTTTGGACTTGGATTCGTTGTTTAGCACGGATTTATTGATGTAATTTACGTATGAGCCATCGTGGTTCTGAAATTAGATTGGAGATAAAAATATGTAAGTACTAGGCACCAGCCACCTACGGATAGCTATCCGTATCGTAAGATTCGTAGGTGGCGTGATAGTGGCCAGATTCATTCAAGGATAAAACGTGCGGATGCGTAATTGTGTGAATTTGTGTGTTACATAAATCTTTTACGAGAATCGAGATCACTAGTTTATCTAACGCCTGGCTAAGTGGTTAGTAAATAAATTAATAATTAATCTACAATACTGAATCTGCGCTTTTCGACTTTAGTCGATTACTTAATCGAGTTCTTACAATTAAGTTAGGGCCATCATCGTTCCAAAGAGAGATGAAGCTATTACCTACAGGGTACAGGCTACACAAAAATATCGCCATCCCTTCGCAACGTTACAATTATAGCACTTAATAGGTAGGTACTACGGCCCCAGGTCTATGTTGATTAGTGGAGTTTTACCAATCTGATACGTAACATTCGAATCATTAGGCGCTAATTATTACGTCACTGCACTAGATGTAATTGCGCTTTATATTAAACATTGGACTTAAGATTAATCACATAAGAACATGCCTATATCCTATGCCTAGAACATTTGTCACGATGCCAGCTCAATGCTTGTGATAGCGACAGTAACCCAATTTTCTATATGGACGCCGACGCAGCTATTTTAGCGCGAAACCAAAACATTAACAATGACGCGCTAGTGCTTTTTTTTATTCCAGCATTGATGCACACATCATTGTTTATAATGCCTCTCGGTTGTTTATAGTCAGATAAAAGTAAATCACATTTGATATGATATCACACTTTTCGCGAGATGAAAGGAAGGATCGTCGTAAATATTTTGTAAACAAATGTAGGAAAATGTTTATTGTTGTTTTACTAAAGAGCACTGGTTTATACTGGGAATTACTAATTTATACTATAACCTAACCAATAAAAGTCACTATTGAAATATTATGCTTTGCTTTCTTTTACTAAAAGTTTCTTCGCCAGGAGTTCGTAGAATATTTGAAATTCTGAAAGTGTTCCGTGGCTACAAAAAGTTTAGGAACCACTGCCTTAGTGCGAGATCACAATTCACACTTGCAACAAATCGTTGTGCGACATTGTACCTAATGCTTTGCTTTCTTTTACTAAAAGTTTCTTCGACAGGAGTCCGTAGAATATTTGAGATTCTGAAAGTGGTCCGTGGCCACAAAAAGTTTAAAAACCACTGCCTTAGTGCGAGATCACAATTCACACTTGCAACAAATCGTTGTGCGACATTGTACCTAGGTAGGTACTGATCAAAATAAAATATGGATATAATCGTTTTTGAAACTAATGGCAAGTTCGCACTAAATATCCATGCTTTCTTTGGATCAGTGCTACTATCGCACGTGTTCTCATCTTTTTAAACCAACTACTAAATTGTCCGATGCCTTAGATCTCGACTCACTGTCAAATTGAATTCGAATACCTTACATTTACATACGATAAGACCATGAGTCATTTTCATTGTATAGGGATCGTATATTTACTCCACCTAGCGGGTATATTATAGACCTACTTCGGCAGACGTCGCGTCACCGTAAGATACTGCCGGCAATATAAAATATGACAATCGCTTTTCAATTAGGTAGGTACTTGTTTATTGGAATTTAGCCTTTTAACAATAACTCATTGTACGAGGAAAATTAACACAAAATGCACAAACCATCGGAACTAAGCGTGACTGCGAAGGTAGGTAGTAGGTATGTACTTCATTATGTCTAAGTACCAAAAATCTGCTGCTTAGAAGGGTATATCTCAAAATTTTTCATGAATGTAAGTGAGTGTAGCGTACAATAGAAAACACTTACAATCATGAAAAATTACGAGAAATACCCTCGGGCTTGCTCTGTAGGCACGCCACTGTGGAAGCATAATTTTAAACTCAGCACAATTGAAGTTAGCATAAAACGCATCTACATTTTAACCGACTTCCTAAAGGAGGAGGTTATGTATTCGAAGAGATTTTATCCAAAGTCGGTGGCGAAGAAGTCAAACTAAACTCAAAGACTTCGAGAAGACTTTCAAAATAATTTATTGGTAGGCCCATATGAGCGTTTCGGTAAAATAAAATTATTTTTAATTTTATAGTTGCTTCTGTCATGGTTTTTTTAGGCTTAAAATAGCAAGAGTCATGGTGGCTCATGATAGTCATGATCATTCTAGTTTCTGGTATTACATGGACAGGGACATGCCTAAAACGCATGATAGATGGTAAATCGAAATTGGTAATCATCATTTCACACACAAAAAAAAAATCTTTGCTAGGTACCTACCTGTATAATTTGTATTCGACGGCACAAGACGATAATTTTGCTGCGATTACTTTCGCTTTCAGTAAAATTACAGTCGTCCTACATACGCGTATTCGTGGATCGAAAGCCGTCGCGTCTAGGTCAACGGTCTCATTACTAATCCACGTGAAAACTAACCTACTCTAAGTAAAATTAGGTTTTAACCTGTTCAGGTAAAATATAGAATTAAATGTTAAATTATACGACTGTTCAATTAGGTTCCTACGTTCCTAGTCTTTGGGTAGGTACCTATAGCAGTGCACATGCTGGCTTGAATCGATTCCTACAATTAAACAAATACCGTAAAACCCTCGTAGTTAATATGCCTCCGTTTATAATTCTTCCTGCAAAAAGTATAGGTACTACCTAGGTAGGTACCTACTTGTAATTTTGCCGTATTTTTCTTCCCCGGGTAATCATCATGGGTAAGCAATGTAACGCGTCATAGCTATGCTTTGTCGTTGCTCAAAAATACACGTAACATTCAGTAATAATAACACTTTTTGTAACTTATTCATGCAAACTTTCTATAGTAGCGAAACGAAAAAAGTTAAAAACGTACATAATTATAATTTTCGGCTCATTGCCTCCGCTAACGAGCCAGTTTTCCTTTTCAGAACCATGTTGTTTTATCGGATAAGATTCTTACTGCTTCTTCTGACTATAAAATTAATACTTGATGAGTACCTATGCTTAGTTTTTTCAGCTGCAGGTCAGGATCAGGTACCTATATTTATTATATAAGAATTTAGGTTGACTATATGGGTATAAAATAGTGCAACTCGAGATCCTATAGTGGCGAGTTACGAAATTGAACCCCCTGCCAACCTTGATAGCCTGGATAATTAATGCCTTTCAACCCCCAAGCTCTAAAAAATATACTTATTATACCTCCTTCATTTTGAAGTCGGTTAAAAAGAGGAATTTCAGATTCAAGATAGAGCTCTCTACTCTATCGTGTATCTGAAACTCCCCTTTTTAACCAGTTTTTCTATACTTCTACATGAGTGAAAAAAAAAGTCGCTGACTACTACTCTAGCAGTAGTGTCACATTTCATTAATTTAACTTATTTAGTTTTGGTAAGTTAATAAAACGGCCAACGGTCTCTTTACTGCATTAACACGCGAACACCTAATTAACTGAATTTAATCTAGCTTGAACTCGTGTCACGCACATAGGTAATAGGTTGAAATAATCACTTTCTTCCCTGTTGGTACACACACATAGTTTCCGGGGAGTGAAAGAGTAGATAGATCTTCTTATATTTAAGCCTTGCAATAACTATACAGCGTGACATTTTCATTGCTTTCATCCGGCGATGTAGCCACTATATATATATATTATATATTATATATATATTACTATATATATATTCATCATTATGAACAACTTTTACTATGGGACCAACCCTGAAATCGCGAAAAAAAATCAGCTGCTCTATACATTTTGTTATGTGAACAATGTATGGAACAGATCATTTTTTTTTATTTATTGTATTACCTTAATGGAGTCCCTATACCGCGGGATGAAAGCGTTAAAGAAGTCAGCGAGTATTTACCCAAATAAATAAGTTAATTGATAATTTCAGCTGTAATGGGAGAGAAACCGTACCCGTTCAAAGCACCGTCGCCACAAGACATGGTGGCGTTGAGGAAGGCCATAGAAGCGGGGCTCGCCAGCACCGTGCGAGACAGAGTGTGGGACAACCCGAGGTTCCTCGTCAGCAGTGGCAATACTCCAGCTATTATGCAGGTAGATAGATATACTATATCGGGTGTAAAAAGACCCTTAACCTAAACTGAAACCACATATTCTAACCTCTATTCTATTCTCTTTATTGTACTGGACCATACCTGGGAACCGACTGGTTATGGAGATATTGAAGGTGAAAGTCTCTATATTTTTTTTACGTTTTCACGAAATGGCACCGGGCGGCAGCGGCGTGGTTCGGGGGCCAGGGCACGCCTATACTCCACGGACTCCACCTCCCCCGTCCCGTACAAATCAACACACCCAAGGGCACAGCCGGTAGCGCGTAATTAGAAAAACAGCTGTTTTTTATACCTACAAATTAAAGTCGTTTCCCAGCAATCATTTTTGCGCAATGTTACTTAGTTACACGTACAAGGTGCAGCATAGGTGTCGGCTTGGTGATGTGTCTTTTTACACCCTGTATGCTTTATTGTACTCCATAATTGCAACACAGCTCATATTATTCTTTTGATTCTAAGGGTACAATGGTAGATTTATAACGAAACAGTGTTGCTGGTAGGTTTTATGTTACGCCATTTATTCCCAACTTAAACACTGTACTACATTCAACTGGTTTTGAGACCAAACGTAAAGAATGGAAGTCTAAGGGCGGGTTGCTTCAAACCATCTGTATTCGTCAGTCAGTACGTAATCGTTAAGTCAGTATGAAATTGTCGTACAAGCCGCCATATTTGACGGTTACAGACACGTAACAGTAAGCTGATACAACTGGCCCTAACCCTACTGAATTCAAAATCACGCGATGCACAGTAATTTGTTGATGTTTTGGTTAATCTTCATTTGTCAGTATAATAACCTAAGCAGCCATTACTGATAAGTTATGATGAACCACGAACATTAACAATTTACAGTGCAAGGCATGATTTTGAATTCGGTCGGGTTGCTTAATTGTTCATGTGTTGTCTCAAGGGAAGCTGAATACAGTATGGAAACTGGTGAAGGATGGATGGGTGGATTTTGAGGGTGACCTTTGACGTTCTAAAAGTGGTGACTCTTAGATTTTTTTCTCTTGCCTATTGGTCACCTTATGCCCATATTTTTAATTGTTTCTTTTAAAAACAACCTTGACCCAGGCGCATCCTCATTAGAACAAAATCGCTCGATTTTTTGTTGTTTGCCTAGGAAGTTTTCCATAAACAATTAACCCCATTATTCTTCATTTTTGCTGTCTACTAAGGAGGTTAAAGAAACATTTGAGATAATTATGATTTATTACTAAACTAATAACGATATTTTATCCATAAAACTAAATAAACGCTATGTTGTTTCATTACCAAAGGCAAGTTTCCTTTTATGTCAAGTTGTTACAAAACAAATCCAACAACAAATTAAACATTTCGATGAGTCAAGACGTGTCAATGACAAAATTAGCATTCAATTGATCAAGCGCAGTAAGTTGACGAGGCGATAATGACACATATACCTGAACACGTAATAGAGAAACGAGATTAAATGTAGATCTTTTTGTACTAAGTACATATTAGGTTTTTCTTTTAATATAACGAGCTGTGGGCCCGTAAAATGCAAAATTGGTGCCCTGGAACAGCGAGACGGGACCGCGGTAGACCACGAAGGAGATGGCGGGACGAGCTGGATGTCTTTCTTAAGAATTGGCAAGAAGTAGCGCAGAACCGAGACCGATGGAAAGATTGGAGGGAGGCCTTTGCCTAACAGTAGGACAGTACAGGCTAGCTATAATAATAATAATGGTCCAGTTTCCTTTAAATAAGGCTCCCAACACAGGTGCGATAAAGACACTCGTATTCACGAACCTTACTATGAGGACTCATAGCAAAGTGCACAAATATGAACATTATTTGTATTAAGTTAAGGTTCATATTCGTATAGGTTCTTCGTTGTGTTTGTCTTATTTCATTATTGCAAATTGCAGGAGGGCTCTCGGTACAACGCGTTGCATATATCGGCGAAATCGATGAACGCGGAGATTTGCAACTTAATATTGACGACGGTCGGCAACCCGATGTTTGTGCAGACGTTATACGGAATGGATGCGGACCCTGATTCTTGTAAGGTAATATAAAAACACATTTATATTAAGTAAATATTTACCTATTTACAAAGAAGCACACCTGGCGCAGGCGCGATTTTACTACCAAAGAAATATGTATCAACTTTGCTTTCGTTGAAATAAAATCGAAAATATTGAAGCCACGTGATCAGCTTGTTAAGTGCATTGTTTTGTTTTATTTTTGTTTGTACGTTCAACGAGGACACATTTTACATAGCATCTAAATTGACACAAAATAGTTCGATACGCCACTATTCTACATAATGTAATAGTCAAGAGCTCGTGTTATTTTAAGATACATTAAATTCGACTTTTTTGACGATTGAAACGACGCACAGTGTTGCCGCATACAAAATTATTCCTGAGGTTTATTGTTGTTGCATTGTCAGAATGTAATACAAAACAAAGGTTTTTTTATGAAAACAACATACTTATAGGGTAAATTTTTCGAGTGCGTAGATGGCCAAATCCGAAACTAAGAAATAGCGCAAAACACTCAAAGGAGTCTCGGGGCCGATTTTGATAAAAACTATAACTGAATCATTAGATTTGTGAAAAATCAATTTTCCTAGCCAGGAATCGAACCCGTTGATTTTGGAAAAAAAATACGCACTGTATAATGCACCATTCGATAGTGTCGCTAATTTGGATCAATTTATGGGAAGCGGAAAACTAAAGAAAAGTGTTGATATTTCACTCTAAAACACAGTTTATTTGCAACAACTTTGTGCAAGCGAAAACACGTAGAAGTTGATTGCAGTACTTTGACAACTCATTAAACACATCTAGCGCGTGAATAACTACCCCCATTTTCAAATATTATGTTTTGATAATATTAACAACAATTTTAGACCTGCCTCTAAAATTTGAAAATTCCTTTTTGTCCTATAGCGGCAACACTGTGCAACGTGTGGTTACAGTCTACCTCGCTATTGGGCTTTAAAGGTAGGCCACACTGAATATGATTGCAGCCTCAGATCATAAAAGGCGCTTGAGCTTGACGCTTTTACATGATCGAACGCGATCGATGATTTATACAATGTGTCATTTTAATCACTCACAATACGAAAAGAGGTCATTGAACTCATAATTATGAACAACTTTAACAATGGGACCAACGCTGAAACCGAATACATCTGCTCCATACATTTTGTTTTGTGAACATAAATTTATGCAGCAGATTTTTTTTTCTTCTGTACCTGAAGAGTATGTTTGAACGCGCTCATGCGCGCGCACGCTATCGCTAATCTCTGGGACTACCAGTCGGATTCGTAAAAATCTTTTTGTATATGATAGCCAGATTCATGAGGAACAGTATATGCCAGTAGCGAAGGGCCCCTACAATACGATTCCTACCGGCTTCCATTTGAAAAATAGCACAGGCAGTATTGCCTACTATTGTCAAATATTTATAACTAGCTGACCCGCCCGGGCTTCGCACAGCTTAAGTTTAGTACATCTACCCTACATCTACCCTACACCTACCCTACCCTAAGGAAGTAAGGATTAGCTTTTTGTGGCCAGGTAAGCATTTGTAGCTCCAGCTTGCCTCTTACAAAAATTGACCCTTCGCCACTGGTATAAGCTATTGTATCACGCTATGACCCATAGGACCCGAGCAACGTGTATTGATTCTAAAACTATACGTTTAGGAGTTCGCGAGTATATTGGTGGACCGGTACCTGAACACGCCCGACAAGGCGATCAACGAGACGCCGCTGCACTTCGCGGCCAAGTTCGGCGCGGAGCACGTGGTCGACGTGCTCACCTCCTTCCCGCAGTGCAACCGCGCCGCGGTCAACAAGCACGGGGAACAGGCCAAGGATGTGAGTTGATGACGTAACACAAGTCTACATCAACGAGACGCCGCTGCACTTCGCGGCCAAGTTGAATGGCGTACATGTAGGCGTGACTAATTGTGTTTTATGATCACTTCATTGTGTTCTAAGATACGATGAACAACGACCTTCACCCATCTGTTTAATTGATGAAAAGTATTTTATATCAAATTTAGTAGTATGTTAAAAAATATATCGTGAGTAGGTTGGCTAGAACAATCCTGGCCAAACTATGAATTAAAAGACAACCCTACACCATCGTGTTCGCAATAAAATTGGCTGATTAATGATTATATATGTTTGTTTTCCAGATAATCTGCAAACGTGCACCAAATATGGAGGCAGGGGTGGCCAACCGCATCGCGTGCATGTTGCACGAGCGCTACTACGTGCCAGTGCTGCACTCGGAAGACGGCAGCGGCGTGCCCACCATAGGACGCGCGTTCACGCCTGCCGTGCCGCCCGTACCTATACCTCACCTTATTTTACTTCATATGTTAATATTTGGAGGATCCATCCTCCAGGGTTTGGGTACAGAAACTTAGATATTTTCTATGAATAAAAAACTGGCCAAGTGCGAGTCGGATTCGCGCACCGAGGGTTCCGTACCTTCCTCAGGCGTATAAAAACACGATGTCGCAATAGCGCCATCTATGAGAATAAAGTTGAACAGCATCAACCAGCAGCAGCAAGCTATATTCTCATAGGTGGCGCTTAACATAATATTTTGCTTGTTGGGGTTCGGTGACAGACGAAAGACAAAGTGATCTTATAAGGGTTCCGTTTTTCCTTTTGAGGTACAGAACCCTATAAATGAGTTAAAAGGTTATTTTTTTCAGTTGAATATGGTTTTGTAGAATAGCTTGCTACTCAAAAATGAGGCTTTGCAATAAAGCGGCCAAAGCAGCTATTACAATTTCTAAAGAAACATAATAATCTCGACATTCTTCTTTAATTTTCCAGGATATAAACCGCGACCCCCTCAGTCCTCGCTACGAGATCCGCGCGTACGCGGGTCCCATGGAGGCCGGGGCGGCCGAGTTGTTCCGTCGGCGCTGGAAGACCCCGCCGCGCGTGGCGGCCGCGGCCGGCGCGGGGGCGGCGCCCTCGCCCACCGCCCCGCGGCTGCCGCACTCGCGGTACACCCCGCAGGACCCCGCGCCCCCCGCCAGCCCTAAGCCCCAGGCCTTCCGCCTCAAGGAGCTCACCAAAGGACTTGAAGCCGTCGGCAGGTCAGTACCGAACTCACTATCTTATATCACCAATGATAACGGTAACAGACAGAAAAAAATCGGACAAGTGCAAGTACGACTCGCGCCCTGAGGGTTACGAAATATGCGATAGCGCCATCCATGGACAAGACGCCATTCAATAACGCCATCTATGAGCAAGATGGCGCGCTATTACATACTTCTTCTAGTGGCGTGTGACAGACGGACGACAAAGTGATCCTATAAGGGTTCCGTTGTTCCTTTTGAGGTATGGAACCCTAAAAAAATAGGTTGACAGAAAACGTGGCAAAATTGTGGGAAGAGGCTTAGATAAACTTTGGCTCACTTTTGTCGTTTACTAAATACAACCATTAAAATGCGACAGTGAAAATCAAATATTAATATTTTTATCGTAAAGAATTTGTAATAAACATGTTTATTTTTTACAGAAATTTAGCGGAACAAATGAAAGTGGGCTGGAAGGAGTACTGGCCGTTCCTGGACACGTTCACCGACCTGCGCACGGCCGAGGGCCTCGCGTTACTGGAGAACTATCTCAAGACCAAGTACGAGAGCGCCTGTTCCTTCGCGTACAGTGACAGCTGCCAACAGTCGCATGTCCCCGACGACCTCTCTCTCTCAAGAATCAGCCTCTCCTTATCCCACCAGACCCCGTCCAAAGACACCACACTGAGCCCCATGTCAGAACTCTGTGTTGCCATGAAAACCTGCAAAATATCCTCCATATCCTCCGAAAGACCCGCACACTGGAGGAAAACAGATCCAATCAGGCAGAGGCTATGCAGACAGCCCGGCGCTAAAGTCGTGAACGGAGACGCGCCCCCGGTCAGCCACACTGTCAGCCAACTGCTGTGTATCGAGCGGACTTGCCAGGTGTTCGCCAAGCGGATAGCTGACGCTCTGACTTTCTCCCTGACAGCCGAACCAGAAGCCGCTGGCGACTCGCTCAAATCCGAATCCAAGCACCTACAACACACTATATTCACCTACATGGACGACGAGAGATTTCAGAAAATAGATTTCGCTTTAATACACTCGAGACTGGCTCAACTAGTTGTATACAAGCTAAAGCAGCAAACCAGCGATCTGGATGACGTCAACCATCTATTGGAGTTTTTAGTGAAGCTTCGATGTCCGAACGACGATATATTTAGCTCGGATGACGAACGAAAGCCTACCTACAGGTGCCCGAGTAGAGTGAAAATGACACATGCAATAGATGGCCATGTTAGGTGTTTAGCTAGTTTTATATGCGAAGAATTGACTGACGGCGAAGTGTTAAAAGCCCCGGCGATGTCGGAAATAGAATGTACGGAGCTATGGGAGAAAGCGTCCAAGTGCAGGTGCGATTGGAAGATCGAAGTGTTCGAACGAAATAGTAAAAAGAACGCGTCGTTTAGGAAAAATAGATCTATATTATCGACTAGTCCGAAGAGTGAGAGTTTTATTAGAAGACTGACATTTGACCATGATATTGGTAAGTAACATTTTTATTACTAATATTATTCAAGTTGAGTTTGAGCAAGCTATATGCAGTCATGAAAGTCAGAATGTAGGTCCATGGTTCCAATTTGTTGTTTTCTTTCGAGAAGAATTGGCGAGAAACTCCATGGTTACTGATTTATAGAATGAGCTGTAGTGTTTATATTTTGCCTTGCTTGCTAGCCACCCAATTACGTTTTTGTGTAAGGTACTTTGTCTCGGGTCTGTTCATTCTTTCCACGCTGTATATTTAGTTAGGTTAGATGGCGAGTTAGTCGACAAAGTTAATGTAAATGTTGCAGGCGACGGCAAGCTGCAACACAGCGAGGCGGAGCGGCCGGTGAGCGTGAACTCGCCGGGCGGCGACAGCGGCGCGACGGGCGGCGACAGCGGTGCGGCGCTCTACACGCTCGACACCGCCAAGTGCCACGTGCTGCAGGCCGAGGTAAGCCCTGCGCGCACAGGCACACACCTATCTTTAAATTTCGCAGATAACCCTCAGGAATTGGCTCGACAAAAGTCGACAAAATTATATTATTAATAATTACTAGCTTCCGCCCGCGGCTTCACCCGCGTTTTTGCGATAAAAAGTAGCCTATATGTTATTCTGATGTATAAGCTATATTACTGTAAAGTTTCATAAAAAACAATTTTGTAATTTTTGCGTTAACGTAACAAACATCCATACATACATACAAATACATCCATCCATCCGCACAAACTTTCACATTTATAATATTAGTAGGATAATTAGTAATTTAACAAATATTTTTTTTCGAGAAATTCCCGCGTATTGGTTAAGATTTATTTATAAAAATACAGGCACAATATTACAGAATCATTTCTATGGTGCTGCACAGTAAACATTTCATAAAATTATATATAAAATATATTTAATACAGCTAGTTTCTATATTTACAAAGAATAATTTCCGTGGAATATCTTATGATCACTGTTTAATGTTATTCTTAGTGAGTATCAGAAATATAATAGTTACAACTGTTGCTTGAAAAGAATTTAAGATTGTAAAAGCGTCCAACTGCATGGTCCACCCTTTCAGTCCAAACCTCTGCGATGACATCCGTTACCAAAATATGAATTAAAGCTCCGAAACTTGTTATGCAAAACAAAATAAATGAGATAACACACGACACTACCATAAACTATTGAACGGATTTTGATAAAAATTTACAGTAATATAGCTCATACATCAGATTAACACATAAGCTACTTTTTATCCCAAAAACGCGGTAGTTAAGCTAGTATTTAAATATTGTTTCTGTAATGCTTAGCAGATATCGGACGATGAATCAGTGGCGTCGTGCAACTCGGAGGACGAGGCGTTCCTCACCGCGTCCGACCACTCGGAGCCGGAGGACGACGATATGGCTGAAGCCAGCGACCGGGCGAAGGCCGAGCCTTTCATATACGGGTGAGTACACTTTGTATGTAAGAAAGAAAAAAAAGAAATAGATTTATTTTGGTCTCACGCATTAATTCTTCAGACATTAGTTTTCATATCTTTTTGTGTCTCTTTTATTTTAAAAGAGACAAAAAGATATGAAAACTAATGTCTACACATAATAATACAAAAAAATGGTATATATATTATGTCCTCGTTTGGTACGGTCTGTACACTCTGTACGTTATATTTGAATTTTTGGCCGTTCGTAGTAAGAGCGCCCAGTCATCCCAGTATAGATATTTATTTCCGTTTTTAGATGTATTAAAGATATTTTTACAACTCAATGATTAAGAACGAATCTCTAGACAACAAGAACGCTTCACGTCCGAACACGCAAGAACGCTCTAAGCAACTGTTCGCACGCTCTAGTGCCGTTTACATCAAGTCAGCGAGCATTTTTAGAAAATTCATTAGAATATTAATATAACAGAACAACGAAATAATGCTCTACGAGTTTACACTAAAAGAATTTGATAGAGTGGGGATATAATGAGCATTCGCTCGTCTGATGTCAATCGGCCTTTATATTTGGTCATTTTCAGTTCATTTTAATCTAGTAAATACCTTTCAAGATTAGAAGTAGAACTTCGATTTTTTTCTCCAATTTGTTTCATCCTAGAACTGAGTAGGACTATTTGGGCAAACCCTTTCCACTACGGGGATTAGGCATAATGACAAGCTTACGTGTCATAATTTTCCAGTGAGGAGCCGTCAAAAATGGACCGTTTAGTGTTCGACGCGCTGCATCAGTGCCCGATATGTCCCGAGCAGTACCCGAACGTGTACCGCTGGCGACACAGCGTAGCACTGTACCCGCCCGAACAGAGAGACAAGTTAGTACACACTAGAACACATTTTAATTCTATCTAGAAATTTTATATATCTAGCGGCACCGGTCTTGATCACAAACGTCACCTGCGCATTAGTTGACTTTTGGGTCTCTTTGGCGGAATGAAGACGGGGGGCGCCGAGGCTGCACGCGATTGGTTCGTCAGTCGACGCTCGTCATCTATTGGACTATTCACTATTACGTATTGTCAACTGTCTATTGGGCGGATAATCTACATGCGCGATCTGTGATCATGACTCCTGCCAGTACCTATACACATATTTAGTTCTGACGACAATACAATATTTTGTGTGGTTCAAATCTACTATTTTTAGGGTTCCGTACCTCAAAAGAAAAAACGGAATCCTTATAGGATCACTTTATTGACCATGAGTGGAGCCATCTGCTCATAGATGGCGCCACTAGAAGTATGTAGTAGCGTCATCTATGATCAAGATATGATATTATCTATTATGATGTAATAGCGCTATTGCATATTTCGGAACCCTTGGGGCGCGGGTCGTACTCGCACTTGACCGGTGTTTTTTCAAATAAACAAGAAGTTAAAATGACAATCGCTTGTGACACAGATGGCAGCCAGCGCCGTCAGTAGAAGACAGCGTGTGTGTGAGCGTGTGTCTGTCGGCCAGCCCCGCAGTGGGCAGCCCGTGCGGCCGCGCGGCCCGGGCCGCCGCCTGCTCCACGCCCAACAGGGAGCGGGACGAGGCCGCGAGGGCGCCGCCGCTGCAGGTAACATACTGTACTCGGGACTATAGTTGCGGGAATAAACCAGAAACGGGTTTATTCCCGAACGTGAACCCAATTATACTCTGGCACAGACGTGACAGGCAACGCATAATGTGTTATTGAGCGTTTCACATAAGAATTTCCTTCAACGCTATGTTGGCTGCCCTTGTCACAACGTTTTTAACGGTGTTAGAAGTTGTCTTTCAGCACCAATACTCTTTCACCACTTTAACATACAAATCTACTAAAAACATAAAACCTTATGACTTAAATAATTATAAGAGTGACAGACAGTGGAGCCAACATCGTCAACAAGCGTCAAAGGGAATTCTTACGTGAAACGCACAATATTCCTCGGGTCCTACACCCAGACGTAATGAGGCGTAGACTAGTAGACCTCTTTATTAAAAAGATCGTTCGGGAAAGCACTACCACCATACTGACACCCGTATTCACAAACATTACTATGAGATCTCGAACGCACAGTGTACAAAGACTCATACGAATATGAACACTATATGTATTATTTAAGGTTCATATTCGTATGAAGCGCTTGTTTATTTATATTCGCTTATATGAATATGACGAGTATTCTTATACGTATATCTATAACATATCTATAAGCGGCGGTGACAACTTACCGTTTTGTTTCGTTTCCGGCTTTCTGTGAGGCCGTGGTATTACTCCGGTCGAGCCGGCACATTCGTGCCGAAGCATGGCTCTCCCACGGTGGACCTTGTTCACCACTTGCTTGTTTGCCACTTGATAATAAAAAAGGCCCAGTGCTCGTATCAATAGCTTTCAAATGATGAATAAAACGTTATACAGTGTCCTAATACAGTGTCCTCCGCCCAGGTGTCGACATGGTTGCGTGTGACGGGGCCCAACTCGCCGCGCTCGGCGCTGGCCGTCAAGAACGCGAACCACAACGTGAGCTTCGGCTTCTGAGCACCGCGCCGGGACACTAACAACTAGTGGCGTGTCTAGACTGCAAGCCCGTCGCATTTTTTTCGTTTTAGAGAGCATTTATTTCATTTTTCATGAATGTAAGTGATTTTGAATGTATCTATTGCTTTAATAACGACAGTAACTCATTTAAATTCATGAAAAATTAACATAAATATCCTCTTAAGGCTCATAAAGCCAAAAAAAAATATGCTGGGCTTGCCCCCTAGCATAGTATAAATAGGGGTAAAATAACCTACTTCCCCTATTTATACTATGCCCCTAGGCCCCCTAGGCACGCTACTGCTAACTACGGCAGATTAACTATATAACATGTGGCCTTTAACAAATTATATGATATGATTCTTTCATTACTGTACCATTTTTGCAAATATTTGTGGTTTACTGACAATTGAAATCTCAATAGATTAGAAAGATTTGAGCGTTGCAGTCGCAACAAAATTTTTCTTTATATCGGTTTTGGGCAGCAAAAATATGAAACCTATTCCTTTTACGAACATCTAGCAATTTCACAAAACGTCTTGTGTAATTATTTACTAAATACGGTATTTTTATTATTTTTTATGTTTATGAATCTAGTAAGTTAGTAGAAGCATAACTTTGGTGTCTCAATATTCCCTATTTAGATTTGACTGTGACAAAATGTAAATTAGTTTAGTTTATTTTATTATTGAATATAATTCGATAACTAGTGATTGAATGTTTATTTATATATTGATTATTTTTGAATTGAAGAATATGTGGAATTTGTTTAGTTTGTGTCTGTGGTAATGTGAATTGGCGCAGTACTGTACTACTTTTAGTTCATAGTCATTTAGTTTAAGAAATGCAACTTAAATGTTTTAATATAAATTTTATGTGACATATGAAACGCATAATTATAAATGACAATGGTGCTGATTCTGTTGAACGTCGCACTAAACTAATTTTAATCACACTACATCTCTTTCTTACAAATAACATTGAAAAAAGCCAGAAAATATTTAGAACTGTCAAATTAGTCTACGCCCTTGTCATTTACGGGAAAATAGTCATGACATTTTGCGATTACGACTAAATTGACAACAAAACTATTCAAGTGGACTAATTTGACAGGATTAAATATCTTCTATCCTTTTCTCATGTTTTTTGTTAGAAAGAGACGTAATGAGACTAAATTAGTTTAGTTGGTAAACAACAGAATCGGCACCAATGTCCTATATAAGTACTATACGAAAGATGCAAAGTGTGTCGAACTAAAATAATTATATAATAATAAGAAAATAATATAAAAACTAAATGAATGACCTAGTTCACACACTTTGAAATAAATAAAATATAAAGGGCCATCTTTTTTATGTCAACATCACAATATTGATATAGGTTAAGAAACAAACTGACATTAGATACTTTAATAAATATTATATACTATTACAATATAATTAATATCGACGCCTAAAGTGCAGCTGACGCAATATGCGTTTAATTTGAAGACGACACTTCAACGAATAATAAACTCTTAAAATACGTCATTATAATTATTATAATAGTTCAACGAAATAGCTCTCGTTCTCTTTGTTATTGATTTAAATATGTATGCTTTCTATTATAAATAGAAAGATGTTGAAATATTATATTCAATGAATAAAGAGTTCCCCGCTGGCATAATTCTGACATTTTCAAATCTCATATTTTACATGTTATAGGTAAATTAGTTGTTAGGTTTACAAATGCAATACTTACAATTTTATATAAGAATGATTCAATAACATAGAATAATCATTTGAGTAATGTGATAAAATTATGTATCGTTCGTTATGAAATCGTAAATATTGTATGATTAGTAAACCAGTGTTTTAATGTTCTATAGTTGCATTTTGTTCATTATGTCCTATGTTATCTATACTATTATAAAATTGTAAAAGAGCCGTGTCTGTACATTGAAGATATTTTAGAAAAACCAGTCGGGATAGGGTACTGGGACCGTGGGACGTAACTATACCCGAAAAGATTTTTTTTTTAATTTTTGTCTGTTTGTCTGTTTGTGCGCGCATCACGCGAAAACTACTGAGCGGATTTTGATTTGGTTTTCACAGTTCGATAGCTTATGGTCCAACTTAAAATCTAAGCCACGTTTCATCTGATTCCGCTAAAAAAACCCGAGATTCAGCTTGACCTCTTGGTAGTACTAGCCAACCTACACTACGGAGGTCATTTAAACTGGTCAGTCATTGTAGTCCACGCGGACGGAGTCGCGGGCAAGTCTAGTTGACAATAAAGTTGTGTCACTGCGTTGATTAGCATTTAATGTAGTTAGGTTGCAACGTCGGGACTCTGTGTATGCCAAAAGCTGTGAGTTGTTGATATTACGTCTACGAATGTTTGTACTTTTATATTTGAAAGATACGAAAAATTGGTAAACGAAATGTATGTTTTATATGATATTATAATGTTTTAATTCATATAGACTAAAGATAAATAAATTATGTCAGGTTCTTTTTACTGTTATTTTTATTTAACACTAGTATAAATACTAATACAATAAATAATTTTTGACATTTTTGATTACGCTTGACGAGTCAGCACAAACTCCAAAAACCGTGAAACGTGTCGAGACGATGCAAATTAATGAATATTCGTCCAGTACCGAAGTCGCAGTGCATTGCATTGCGTTATTACTACCAAAGAGCGTTTACTAAGTTTCGTCACTGAAAACTGAATTTTTTACGCTCTGTGTATCGAGTTTCGAGCGGACACTGCCGGTGTAAATAATTGTCATACGAGCAGAGAGACACCTTTGCTCATACGAAGTAGTTGTAGTTGTATACTCAAATAACATACTATAATCTGCCGCGCTAACGAAGAATACAATAACTCGATTTTTGGACGATTTTGAGTTATATAAATATTCGGAATCAACGAATCGAGCGGAATCCGAATATTTATATAACTCAAAATCGTTCAAAAATCGAGTTATTGCGTTCTTCGTTAGCGCGGCAGTAATGTAAACCGCTGACTCGCACCACAGCGCTGCTTACGAGTCCCAAAAGTTGTCTTCCTCGGGCGTCTTGGGCAGAGATATCGGCGAGTTGTTCTCGTCTGAACGACTGTTATAGTTGTCCACGTCAGCTGAAAGGTCGTCCGGAAACTCTTTCTCGTCCTCACCGATGGAATCGTCTAGAACGTCCTTGGAATGTTCTAGTTGCATTTGCACACTGGAGATGTGGTCGGAATCTGCGTGGAAGATTGCGTCAAGGACGTCGTTTCTGGTGAGATTCGCGGCCTGTTCCGGCGACTCGCTCCGCTTGGGCCGGTCAGGAGACTCGATGCAGGGCCCCCCATCATCTATACTCTTGGGGCCGCAGCGCTCAGGGCTGACGATGATAGTCATCTGCGCGGAGACGACCTCGCCGGGCGTATCGTGTCCCGTCACAGAACTCTGCACAACGAGCAATAAGTCTTGCGTTTGCGACTTGATATCGTTAATTTCGCTTTCCACTTCCACTCTTAGTATGTTCTCATCTGTAGTTTTTGGTGTCTGACAGTTCTCATCAACTTGGTGGTCTACCATTGTGTTTGGCAAATTATACATTTTGCTTATATTCTGTTTCAGTATTTCTAGTTCGGCTTTTTGGTCGTGTTTCACTTTCCGCGCGTCGTGTCGGCTGTTCTCGTAGTCGAACTCATTCTTGCTATGAACGCTCGTGTCTGAAGGTATACTCCTGAGTGACTTGGTGTCACTGTCATCTCGCGCCTGTCTCGCGGACGTGTATAGTTTTCTGAATTCTAGAAGCGGTGTCTCGAGGTAGTTGCCATGGGCATCGACTTGGTCATAGTCTTTGATGTTAGAGTAAGCTTCGGGAATCGGTTTAACTATCTCGGTGGCGGGCTTGTTCCTGAAGTGCGTCTCCCCGATGTCGAACTTGTTTTTGTACTCGCGGATGTACTTATCGAAGTCGTTGCGTACAGATTTCTGTAATTCTGCAGATTGTGCTTCTATATCATTTTTGGTAGTTTCATCTTGTTTATGCGTTGATCGGCTTCGTTTCACGTCTGTAACAAAGGATCTTGATAACATGTAGGTAGCAGCAATGATTTAGTATAAAGGCGGGTCCGCTGCGCCAAATTTTGAACAAAATATTATTAAATCGATTAATAAAGTAGAGCAAGATAAGAAAACACTTAGGCGCTGCGCAGACAATGGAGAATTTGTCAGCGACGACAGAATGTAAGAAAATCTATGCAGTCTATTTGTATGTCGTGTGCGTCATTGCACAGATTTCCATACGTTCTATTGTCGCGGACAATAATTGTCCATCGGCTGCGCAGGGCCTAACGTTTATCCGTTGATCGTCAGTGACGACTAGTGAGTGTTGGTAAGCTGAAGTGTCCACAGTACTGACCGAGCGCGGCGTGCAGGTCGCGATGCGCGTGCGCACTGGTGTCGGGCAGCTCTGCCCGGCGGCGGCGGAAGTCCAGGTAGGACTTCTCGACGGCCTCGGCCTCTATCTCCAGCTTGCGCAGGCGCATCTTAGCCTCGCGCAGCACCGCGTTGGGACTCTTCTCGCGCACAGCCACAGGACTGTCCTTCACGCCGCTGTCCTTACTGGAGAAATATTGTAGACTGAAGACCGACACATTTACCCACAGATGATAGTAGACACGATTTCCGACGCAGAACTTCTTGTTATAATTATGTTGGTACGAACTGCACGACAATGATTCATGTCTAAGTAAAAAAAAAATTGGTCTACAAGGTTGGGAGGGAATTTAGACTACTCAGAGAAGAACGGTTTTATTTTCATTAAAAAAAACGTTGCCCCACCACACCACTAGCATTTATTTTGTATAGTTGTATCGTGGGTGCGTTTACAAACACATATTTTACATACGCTAACCCTCAGTCCCGAAAAAAATATTATTACGTGCGGGAATCGAAAACGCGACACGTTGCCAATCGCTCAGCAACTACGACAATCGTACCGTCAAGCACTAAAGGCCTTACCACAAAAAAGATAAACATCTGTTAAACACGAATGCTACCAAAAATAATACACACTTGTTTTAGACAAGATAGTGCTAAAACAATTGCCTATTATTTTTGGTAGCATTCGTGTTGAACGTATGTTGAACAGATGTTTATCTTTTTGTGGTACGGCCGTAAGCGTTTGACTATTCCACAAGGCTCTCTACGTGTACTGTTCTATAAGACGTGAGTCCTTACTTCCGCAGTTTCTCCTTGGCCTCTCTGAGCACGGACTTGGGGCTCTTCTCCCTGTTCCGGTTGATCTCCAGGCTTAATGCCGGACGCTGTTGTAGTCTATCACTAAAACAACACATCGTTTCGAAGTCGTGATGATTTGTAGAACTTTAAGTAAAGGTGCGGTTAAACGGGAGAGTTTTCTGACAATTACTTGCTGCAATTGTATAGCCGTGAGTCGAGATCTATATCGTGCAACCTCAGTAGAACAATCGCCGCAATCTTGCAGCATAGTCCGGCGATATTGCAATTAAATTAATGGTGGCACATCACAATAACTGCTGTGCGATATAGATCTCAACTCACGGCTATACAATTGCAGCAAGAAACCGCAACTTATGAGATACTGCGGTGTAAATTTTACTTACCGCATGGACTGGTACGGGTCTTCAACTGGTTGTAACAAACACGACGCGATGGGCATGCGAGCGCCGCTCACTCGCAGCCCTAAGCCACTGCTACCTGCACCTAGCAGCATAATTAAATAATATACTGGTAATTAAATTATATAAGCCCCACTATACCGCCCAAAATTCCAATAAGTAGGTACAGCAATTATATAGGAAAGTTAAATATCTGTCTAAGTTAAATATCTTCCCTAAGGATTACCTTATCGCTATAATGATTCCAGAGAGCGATTTCCTGTACAATAATATATATTTTTTTATACTAGCCCGCGACCTTACCTATCCTACTTACTGTTTCTTAGTAGAGGTACCTACTATGTTAATCTGGGAGTGTATGATTGTATGAGTTGTGAGCGTACATCTTACTTACGAAAGTTTGAATGGATGTTTGTCACTCAATTACGCCAGAACGGCTGAACGGATCTTGATGAAATTTGGCACAGAGATAGATAATAGTCTGGAATAGCACATAGGCTACTTGTTATCTCGAAAAACGCGGGTGAAACCGCGGGTAGAAGCTAGTACTATACACATACCTATAGGTAGACGGTCCCGCAGCGGCGAGGCGGCCCGCTTGCTGACGCCTGCGAGCGGCCCCGCGCGGCTGCGACCGGTACGGCCCTGGCCCATCCACGGCCTGCGCACAACACCTTACTTCATACATACGTACCGACTTTGGGGACTACGCAGTCACATACAAGAGGAAGATCAAATATGGCCCTAACGAACATAATTCCATTGTGAACCAATATGATTCCAATGTGAACACCAGTCCACTGGACCACTGGACCCATTCCAGTGCAGTCCAGTGCCGGTTCACATTATTCCAGTGGCATTCCAGCGCCGCTGGACTGAAATGCTACTGGAATAATGTGAACCGGGCATTATAATACTTCTATTACATTTTTAATATAAATGAAGTAAGAAGACAATGGATTACACCGTTTATAAACAGGAGAGTACCTCCTAGGGCTCCCGTGTCTGTCCCGCAGCACCCCGATGAAGGGCAGCGTGTCTCCCGGCACTAGGATCCTTGGCTGCGCGTTGCTGAACACACTCAGCTCCTCACCCGCGCCCTGCCGCCAGCTCGCACCCACCGTGTTAGCACTGGCGCTCGTGTTCAAGCTGACAGTTAATCACATTTAAGTCTATAGGTGGAGTTTTTGGACAGGGATCTCAGCAATGCGAGGGTCTCCAGCACGCTTAGCATGACCACAATAGAAACGGGTTTTGTCTACAGAAGAATAGAAAAAGTGACAGATTGTAAAAATATTTCTATCGTTTTATGCATACAATGAAGAGAATAAATGTTTCTATTCTTCAGTAGAAAAAAGTCTGATAAGCCAAGCATGGCTCGCCACGTGCTCGGGCAGAAGAGATAACGAGTTGGATGGAAAGAACTTTGTCTATTCTTTGGTAGAATAAGATAGAATTGGTCATGCTAAGCGTGCTGATAAAATGGATTGATGTTAGAACACCATCTAAAGTTTTAAAATAAAAGCCATAATCAAAAATTCATAAAATAATTCTTAGAGGCGTATTCAAAGAGACTGATGCAAGCGGGACACGGTAGCCCAGTAGTTAGAGCGACGCTACGATTCGACAGAGGTCGCAGGTTCAAATCCCGCCCGTATCAGTCGTTTTTGAAACCTTTTAATAAAAACATAAAATTAAACCTTCCTTTTATGCTACAATATGAATTGATAGCTATATATTTTTAGCATACATAGTAGAGCTTGTGTAAAGTTGTGAAGTTTTTGTAAGTGCATAGTTACTTGAAGATGTGGCGTGCGTGCGGCGTGGTCGCGGCGGGCGCGGTGCGTGGGCGCGGCGTGCACGGCGCGGCGCCGCCCGACAGCTGCGAGATGCGCGAGCTTTGCTGTAAACACGTACATTGTAATGTCACACTGTACAGACCTTAGATCTATACTAATTATTATAAAGCTGAAGATTTATCGTAGATAGGTATCGTATCCAAGAATAGAATCGACCTTACGCAGGGCAAAGCTGCGCGGACGCAACCTGAATTACAAAACTAAGACTTGCGGTAAAACCCGCGGTATCTGAAAGCCCAATAGAATCTGAAGCTAAATATATTGTTTTGTTATTGTTGTCAAACAATTTGAACAGCTGCTAACTTAGCCCACTTGCTTATAAACGATGACTAAATTCAATAGCTCTTAAATCAATTGCAATCTCTATTCATTGGCATAGAAACGACAAGGATAGTTGTATACAGGGTAAAATTAAAACCAGTGCGGATATTTTAGGCGGTGAAAGTTCTCATGAATATGATCAACTTTTATTATGGGACCGACACTGAAATATGAAAAAAAAAATCGTGTTGTAGTGCATTTTTGTAGGGAACAGCTGATTTTTTTTTCATATTTCAGTGTCGGTCCCATAATAAAAGTTGATCATATTCATGAGTACAGTACGATTCACGAAAGATGACCACAAATGGCGGCCGTCTGCGCACGTACACTGGCGCGGACCAATGGCGTCGCTCCGGTCTTGACGCATTCCGCCCGCGCCTCACCTCGCACCTCCAAAGGGACCTAAAATATGCCTTCTGCGCAGTGGTCATCTTTCGTGAATCTTATTGTACTTTCACCTCCTAAAATATCCGCACTGGTTTTAATTTTACCCTGTATTTAATCAGTGGTTAAATGAAGAGGCGTTTATAAGTAAGGGGGATAGGGATACAGCATAAGCGAATTAAAGTGAACCAGTTTTTCAGAAGTTACGTGTAAGTTAGAAAAATATAGGTATTTTCCTACGCACCTGTCTAGCAAACGCCTTGAGCCTATCATTCTCCTCCATGAGCCGTTGTATGAGGTCACGGTCGCGACCCCGTTCAAGGTCAAGGTCGGGGGCCGCCGTGTCGCCCGCCTCGCTCGAATTGGACGACCGGCTGCGGTCTCGACTTCTCTCGTGGTATATCTCGTCTAAATTCGACTGGGTAACAAAAAAAAAATATATGGTCTCTGCAATGCTGATCCTATGTAGCTATCGGAGAGAAAATAAATAGAAATATTAATAATCGTGTCAACCATTATTAGGAAACAAATTCAACACAAACCTGAATAAAATTAACATTCTTCTTCCTAAAATCGTTGACAACTTGATTCGATTTCACCCGATCATCAAAATCGTCGGTCTTGGAACACTTTTCATTCACCTGTCTATTGTTCAACGTCTCATTCGATTTCGTCATCGATTCACACGGCTCGGTAACCATTCCCCTCTCTATAACGCATTTGGGTGACAACTTAGAAGATTCTAGATACTTTTTGAGTATAGCTAGCTCGTTTTTGAGTAGGTCGTAATGTGAGTGTACGTCATCACTATCCATGTTGTGAACTTTAATTATTTTACTGTTTGAATCTTGAATAGTTTTCATGTTCTCCAGCTCTGAGCGTTCCCTGGTGATGCTTTCTCTCTCTATCTTCATGGATTCTAGGTGGCCTTCTAAGATAGTGAGCTCGTTTGATATCTGTGTTCGCATCTCCTCGCCGCGTTTCTTTAGAATCTGTTCGGCTTCAGCCAGCTGGGATTTTAGACTGTCTTCCTGTTGAAGAATTGGATTAATAACTTTGGATTAACTTTGGAAGTATCTCGAATGTAGGTATTCTCTGCCTTTAATTTCATCTGTGTGAAATTAAGGGCCTATACTACCTCAAATGGCTTAGCAAAATACTCTGTTACGCCGAAAATACTGAAGCATTAATTTTGAAATAAATATATGGTAAAGTTGAGGATTAATGTTAAGTCCTATGTTTGGCGAAAAACGATTCCATAAAATTTTCTCGATAGAAATAAATTCCAAAGTTACCTCTAAACCGAACAATAAACAGCTGGCAATCATAAAATACTTCAAATTAGATCATGAAACTTTTTATACTAACTAAACTAACTATAAAGCAGGTCTTATGTTATTTATTTTCGTGCATTTCTATTTTAAAGTAAATAAACTATAATATCGGCCGTATTAAAGTTTGTTCCCCGCCGCGCGCAACCCGCGCTCATTCCTGCTCCGGCTTTCGTACGGGAGGGCTGTGTCATTTTGCGCTCAGGACACATTACGCAACAGAACGACAATAAAATAAAAATATTGAATTAGGTACGTGAGTTTTTAGTGTTTGCATAATGGGAAATAACCGAAACAAAAATAAGAAGCGACGGGGTTGGCGTAAAGAAACAGGCAAACATATATGATCGAAATGAAGTACCTACTCGGGGTGTACTGTGTGCCGTGTGCGTTACCCTAGCAGGAAAGTAGCTCCTAGGGAGATATGAGTGGGACGAATAATTAGTGCCTAATCTGCTGTAAATGTGCGCCAAATAAATAATTTGTGCGCCTTGTAGTTTTGGAGAAAAACAGAAAAAACGCTTCCTGCTGGGGTAACGTTGTTCCAGCAGGAAAATTCTAAACGAATGATCGGAGAGTGAAATATTGTGCATGGGCAGATAGTTTATATTTGTGCATAAATGTGCGCCAAAAATATAATTTGTGCGTCTTCAGGTTTTCGAGATATTCCATTTCCTGCTGGGGTAACGTTTTGCAGAATCGTGTTTCTCTAAAACCATTGTATGTACGCTTGTAGAATAAACACACACGAGTAGCTCTTAATTTGTGCGTATTTGTGACAGAATTAGATTTCAGAAAATATTTATAATTTTCAAGTAATCGCGTTTTTTCGAAAACCCGAAAAAATTTTGCAGCGCCTAAATGAGAAAACGTAGAAGGTCGCTGAAAACTGTATTCGGTCCTTCTTGACGTTTATAATAACCATAAAAAGTTTCAATAGTGTACATGCATGCGTTATTGAATAATATTGCTGAAAATCAAAACGACGGTGTCATAACTTGACGAAAAAATACAAGAAACCGGCTCAACCTAAGACGTGTAAGTGTGAACCAAAAATTAGTGCGTTTAATCAAAAATATATAGTAAAAATATTCAGCTTGGAATGTTTCGCATTATGTAGATATAAACAAAAAATTAAATACGTAAACAACGGCTGGTTATCCGACCAAATTCGAATGACTACAAAAAAGCGACGGATTCATACATATCGTTGACCTTCTTAACTTTACTCACGAACCGGTGGCAACGTGTTGTGCCCGAGTACACTGAAGTAGAAAAGATGGAAAAAATAAACTTGTTAATAATACGAAAAAAAATTGCGTGTAACGAAGAGTAGAATTTGTACTCCTATTTGCAATGCATTATAGATTGAAATAAATAGAATAATCATATTATTTTAAATATTTTTTTTTGTAGGTGGACATTTAGAATATTATATGTAGGTAGGTAATAATAGTATGCCGTGCTGGCTGAGAGCTTCTAGACCTGAGCGTGAGCACTTGGGCAGAGGTCAAATGGATACTTTTATAACAATAACTACAACACTTTACTGTACATAACTACTAGTTTTGTTAATTTCGCAGGATTCCGGTTAGACTAAGTAAAGGTAATACTATTATTGTGATCTAGAGATTTTATGCAGATACATATGATAGGTATTATAGAGATATACCTAGAGAAAATAATAGTATTTTTTTATTCCCTTTTAATATATTTTTGTACCTATTTTTTAGCACACACTAACAATTTTTGGTTGTCTTTGAAAATTTCAAGGGTAGTTTTACAATCGAAATTTAGATTTAAATAAATAAATAACTCGTATTTTAATTAATTTATGGACGATCTGTTTCATAAATAATCGCATAGTTTTATGCAAAAGTATAAAGTATACCTATTTTATCGAAAATAAAGTACGTTAATATGGTTGACAACAATATGAAGGTCATTGGAGGTAGATTGCTGGTGGTCCTGTATCCGTGTCTGTATATTGTGTGAAGGTTGGCCTTTTCTTGTTGACAGTGATACACTTAGTGTATCAAAACATTGCGTTATGGTTGTAAAATGCAAATTATTAAATAATTGTAGCGGTATGGTAAGTGCTTAAAATTAAAACATGTCGTATGTGGCTGTGAACTGTTCATCAAGATCAACGAAAGAGGGCTAGGCGATGTTAATTCCGGGACTTCTAGTGTAACGTCGACCAGGAAAACAGCACAGTTTTAATCAAACTTCATTTATTCTGCTAGAATCACTATCGCCTTTTACTTATTATATTACATTACAATCACTATAAAATCGCTGCAATAATAAACTACTTATATCCGTTCCGTTATTCCGAAGTCACGACCACACCGGTCGACTGCTGGTGATAGAATGACCGAGTGTCTGTCCGCTAGCGTTAGCAATAATCGAGAATGCAGTGTTGCCATTCGATTAAAGTAAGAATAATCGATATGATGTTTTATATTCTGTAGGAATCGATAGTTAAGTCTTATATTTTGTAACAGCTCGGCCATCCGATCGCCAACGAGTGCCTTCGTTGCTTTCGACAAGAAAATTCTCATACAATAAGAAAAAGCATCGGTAAATAATAGTAATTTATGTACATACTTAAGTATATACTACATAACATTAATATTTGTCTAATTATTTATTATGATCTAGGACTAGTACACCAAATATTTTGTTTGAATCATACCTACATACATCTTGTAATTAAAATGTATGAAATAATATTATAACATTAATTATGTTCAAGTTTAGATAACATAACTATGATTTTACATTTAACAAATAAATTAATTCTTATAACATTTCTCTAATCATAGTACATTTGTTTTCTTAAATTTAAGGCTAAATCAATCACTTATTACATTTATTCTTTCTCTACTAATCGCTTTTATTCTTTCTCTATTAATCGCTTATTCTTAGGGCAATACATCATTGTACTCGTCCCCACAAGAAACCATTTTAAATCATCAATTATTCTCATTTACCTACTGGTCATTGCTTCTCCTTGGGCGACACATCATCGTGCCCGGCATGCCCACAATGAACAGTATGTTTTCATGCTATATGTATACTTTGAGCACGAATCATTTCATGCAAGAAGTATACACAATAGACTTATCACTCAAGTTCACTTTTGCTTCTTTTGGGCAACATCATTGTGCTCAAAACAGCAGTATGGTATAATTTATCACTATTCACAGACTACCGATTGATTCTCCTTGGGCGACACTTCATAGTGCCCGGCATGCCCACAATAAATAGTCTGAAATCATGCCATATGCTTACCTTGGGCATGAATCATTTCACACCCAAGATACACACATGGACTTCATCACTAATTAAATACCTAATTATACAGAATCAGTTGCTTTTAAACCCGTACTGAGTGTGAAGTTTTCATCCTATTAAACATAGTTATTGTCGGTAGAGTTGTCATTATTAATTTCCTCACCCGATTCAGAACCGCTGTCTTTATCGCTGTCCGAAATAGATTTAAAAGATAGCCACGGATGCATTTTATCTGCTGCAATAATGGCTTCATATCGTCGCCCTTTTCGTGATAATGGGGTATCCTCAACGACATAACGATCATTTGGCAATACTTTAATTACTCGGTATGGCCCTTGTAGTTTCGGTTCTAACTTTTTGGACTGCCCGCTGCCTGATGCAATTGCTCTTACTATTCGAACTAGATCGCCTTCTTTGTATTGTTTTGCTTCTTTCTTGTTTCTATTGTATCGTTCTTTGCTGACTTCGCTCTGCTTTTGCATCAAGCAACGGGCGTCTTTCCTAATATCCTCGATATTTCTTCCTATCAAACCTTCACCAGCGTCAGAGATAACCTCATTCAAAATACCTTGCGATGGATTTATGACTCTACGACCAAATAACAACTCACTGGGAGTTTTTTTTGTGACATCGTGAATTGTTGTGTTGATACCCAATTGTACATCAGGGAGATATTGATCCCATATTCGGGAATCTTTGCCATGAGTCATGGCGCCTAATGAAGCTAAGACTGTTCTATTCAATCTTTCAACCTGCCCGTTAGCGCGGGGGGTTGAAACAGCGTTAAGTATGTGTTTAATACCAAGAGACTGCGTGAATGCTTTAAACTTTTTGCTTGTGAAGCAACTGCCTCTATCGGTAATAAGACGAGTTGGGGTTCCAAAGTTGCCAATTACATTCTTAATAACTTTTATGGTTTCAGACGATTTTGTGCTTTTAACTGCTGCTAGTATTATAAATTTAGTGAATGCATCGATTACAACCAAAATGTACGCATTTTTCTTTTTACTTTTGATAAAGGGTCCTACGTGGTCAGCGTGTATGGTGTGAAATGGGACGTCTACTTTTTCTATAGGATGTAGATGTCCCTGTTGTGCACCAGCTGGCATTTTGTGGTGCGCACATTCCAGACACGCTGAAACATACTTTTTGACAAAAGACCTCATTTTAGGGAACCAATACAGTGCACGAATTCGATCCAAGGTTTTGTCAAATGCAAAGTGTCCAACGTCGTCATGGTTAACCTTCACTATTTGCCAACGAGATCCTCTAGGCACCACCCACCTGAGTGTTTCTCCTGCTAAAACCCTATAGACACGGCCGTTTTTTAATTTGTAATTGTTATGTATATCTACTATGTTTACGGTATCCGGATCCGACAGTACACGTTTTATGTGTCCTATTTCTTCATCGGAAGATTGGACCGTGGTGATCCAGTCTTCTGCCGTAACCGTAAGAATATCAATAACGTGCAAATCATTAAGACCTGTGTCTATTGGTGCCCTACTCAAGGCATCGACATGGGCCATTTTCTCTCCGGGACGATATTCAAATTCGCAGTCAAACTCCTGCAACTGTATCCACCACCTTGCAATTTTTGGGACCAAATCCCTTTTTGTCATGGTTGTTCGCAGCGAGTTGCAGTCGGTTACGATTTTGAATCGTAGTCCCAAGAGGTACACTCTGAACTTACTTAGTGAAGCTATTACAGCCAGCGTCTCGAGTTCAAACGAGTGGAGTTTTTGCTCATCTAATGACGTTTGGCGGCTGTAATACGCTACGGCCCTCCAGAGACCCGTATTATTCTTTTGAAGAAGAATACCTGCTATGCCAAGTTTACACGCATCTGTATGTAACTGCGTTTCTAATGTTTTATCATATAAAGCAAGGATTGGTCTGCTGATCAATCGTTCCTTTACTTCTTTAAATGCCGCATCTTCTACACTACCCCATTTCCAGGTTGCATCTTTTCTTAAGAGAGAAGTCAATGGTCTTATTATAATGGCGAAGTCTTTTACAAATCTTCTGAAAAAGCTAGCCAATCCTACAAATCGTCTAACATCATGCGGATTCCTTGGGGTAGGAAACCGCGAAACTGCTTCCGTTTTTGAGGAGCCCGGCTTAATTCCATGACCACTTATCTCAAAACCCAAGAAGTCTAAAGAATCAAACATGAAGTTACATTTGTTTAATTTAAGGGTTAAGCCTCCCTCCTTCAAAAGATTCATAACCTCATCTAACCTTTGCATGGCTTCCTCAAAAGACCGTGCGGGTATCAACACGTCATCCATATACACTATTACATACCCTACCTTTGCTTTATTGAGAATTTTATGCATAGCCCTCTGAAAAACGGAAGGTGCATTTGCCAAACCGAATGGCATCCTTGTGTATTCAAATTGGCCATCCGGTGTGACAAATGCAGTTTTCTCTTGGGATTTTTCAGAGATGGGTATTTGGTAATATCCCGAAGCCAAATCGAGGGATATAAAGATATTATGCCCAGCTAGTTGATCAAGAAGATCTTCGACTCTGGGGAGCGGGTAATGGTCGCGCTTGGTCCTGTTATTAAGTGCTCTATAGTCGACGCATAAGCGTTTTTCCCCGCTCTTCTTTTTCACTATGACGATGGGACTTGCATAAGGCGATGACGATTCTTTGACTATACCACATTCTAACATTTCGGCTACCATTTTCCGTACGTCTTCTCTTTCGGAATAAGAAAGCCTATATGGTCTGTAAACCACAGGTTCCTCATCCTTTAACTGTATATCCATTTCGATTACATTAGTGAACCCTAGGTCTCTAAGACAAGAAGAAAAACAATCTTTATATTTAAGCAGCAGGCTTTTGACTGCCTGTTTTTGCTCGGCAGTAGTATTTTCCCCGATAATGGGCTCCAATTCGTTATTATCATCACTTGACTTAACATCATACACGTATTTGCAGCTATCAACAACTTTACTACGGGTAAGCAATTGTTCGCTTTTTAACATTAGATCATTATCAGTCAAATTGAGAATTAGAAGTCGGCCCTGGCTTTTATTTATTTCATATTCCCCAGGGAACATATAAAATTCGGAACTATTCTGACCACGAATACCACCGGCGACAAATACACTACCAGAAAATTCAGGCTTCGTTTTTACCTGTACAGGTTTAATTTCATTAGATCTGACACAGGTATCAACGCTGCAGGTCAAATGTACTTTAGTGTTAACAGTTTTACTAATGTCTAACCTATCGATAGTCTTAATTATTTTTATACCAGGACGTTCTGAGAACGTATGACCCAGAAGGATCGGGTAGTTTATAAGGTGGTCATCAACAATTAATACATCAATATCATCTTCAGTAATGCCTTTAACATCAATTTTGACTCTAGAGCTGCCAATAGGTTGATACGGTACGTTGCCAAGTCCTTTTAATAGCGGTAAGTCCTTATTTGGTGTCCAACTAATTCCCAACTTCTGGGAATCGGATAGACGTACCAACGTGCACTCACTACCCAAGTCTAAATGGCATTGAACAACAGTTCCATTGACGCTTATGGGAAACGTGTATATACTGGACGGAACTTGGCTAGTAATATTCAGGACAGTTTTTTCTTTATCAGGCTTTTGCGTCGCTTCGGGTTTTGTACATGCATTGACTAAATGACCTAATAGATTGCAGCGAGTACATTTTAATATGGGTTTACTACATCTATAGCTAGGATGACCTGGTTGGTTACAATTAAAGCAAACTATGCTACCAGTTTCAGGTCTGCTAGTTTTATTTCCCTTGGACTGATTATTAATGAAAGGCCGCTTTTCTTTATCTTTACTATCCTTCCCTATCCTTTCCGAATCCCTAGAAACTCCTGGCTTTACATTTTTAAAGAATTTCAATAACTGTTCCGGCTCAGAGAACTGAGCTGCTTGGGCTCCTAACCTCATACTCCTATCATCAATCCCGAAAACAAGACAATCAACGGCATTTTTATTATAAATTTTGCACCGGTTGAGTAGGTTAATTTTAGCATAATAGTACAACTCAGGGGATTCGCCAAAACGTAATCTTTTATTTAACATCTCCGTAAGTAATTCTCCATAATTTTGGCTAGATGGAAAAGTTTCCAATAATTTAGTTTTCCATTCTTCCCACGTGAATCTAAGAGTTGGTAAACTTTGGTACCACGTTTTAGCGACGCCCGTGAGTTTAGGCAAGGCGTAATGTATAACTTGTTTTTCAGTCCACTCATAAATTTGCCTACACTCTTCAATTTTTGTTAGCCATGCATCAATGGTCTGCTCTTTAACCATCGGGTCAAATTCAGGTATGACCTTATGCAGGGATGAAAATTTCTCACTCGTACCAGATTTCATAAACTTAATGGTATCTAAAAATGATTCTATAAGGTATTTACTATTTTGATCACTTACATCATATTTGCTTCGTTTTGTTTCACGCCGCTCGCTATCACGTCCGCTGCTCAAGCTGCGCTCAGCTCTGCTGCGCTTCCTATGTTCGCTGTCAAGTCTGCTATACCGTCGGCTGTGTGACTGGCTTGGGCTTTTACTGCATGACTCGCCTCGTCGTTTGCTGCGACGCTCCATACTGCGTCTGCTACGGCGTTCTCCAGGGTTCGCGTCATGACCTTCAGTAGAGCGGTCACTGGAGTCGCTGTGAGTCCGCCGCTTGGTGTTATGTCTCGACGCACCACTGGAACTGCGTTTGTGGTGACGTCTGCTGCGGTGCTTGCTCCGCCGCCTGCTTCGCCGTTTATCGCTCTTATAACTGCCATCGCGGCTACGCAGGTTTTGCAATTGGTCACATTCCATCGCCAAACTGGTAAAAATAAAAACAAGTCAACGCCCTTTTTGGTGATGGTGTTAAACGATACGTTCTATGGTAAACCTAACAAGTATTCACAATCTTTGGAGGACAACAGGTAATATGCTACCATTGCCAGGGAGTGCCCTGGCCGAATGTCAGCACAACCCTTCAAAGCATTGTGTTTGATTGCTAATTATTGAATAATCTAATTACGTAACCACATTACCGGGGTGTACCCCGGCCAAATGTAGTCGAGATCATAGATTACACGAGTAAATTACCAACATTGCCGAGGAGTAGCCCTGGCCAAATGTTAACAATCCTCCCACATAACATACTATTCACAGTTAAATGAACAGAATAAGTTTTGAATTCAATCTATTTTCAAAACTGCATTACTGGGGAGTGCCCCGGCCAAATACAGCAGAGATCATAGACAGTCAAAGGGTAATTTGCTAAAATTGTCAAGGAGTAGCCCTGACCAAATGTTAACAATTCTCCTATATAACCTCACACACATAAAGAGAAAGAAGAGAAAAAGAAAAGAGTAGGTCTTGAATTTAATCTATATTCACAACTGCATTACCGGGGAGTACCCCGGCCGAATACAGCAGGGATCATAGGAATTCAAAGGGTAATTTGCCAACACTGCCAAGGAGTAGCCCTGACCAAATGTTAACAATTCCCCTTTATTTCTAACCTAATATTCAAAATAAGACAAAACAACAAAAAATAGGTTTTAGTTTCAATCTATTTTCACAACTGCATTACCGAGGAGTACCCCGGCCGAATACAGTAGAGATCATAGACGCTTAAAGAGTAATTTGCTTACATTGCCAAGGAGTAGCCTTGGCCAAATGTTAACAATTCTCCAGTTTAAGACTCAATAATGTGAGCAAAGAGACGGTAACAAGTAAATTTATACATAATTTTTAGAAAAAAAAAATAACATTGCACATACATTTACGTACCTTGCTACCGTGATCCCACTTCTGAGATGTAACGTCGACCAGGAAAACAGCACAGTTTTAATCAAACTTCATTTATTCTGCTAGAATCACTATCGCCTTTTACTTATTATATTACATTACAATCACTATAAAATCGCTGCAATAATAAACTACTTATATCCGTTCCGTTATTCCGAAGTCACGACCACACCGGTCGACTGCTGGTGATAGAATGACCGAGTGTCTGTCCGCTAGCGTTAGCAATAATCGAGAATGCAGTGTTGCCATTCGATTAAAGTAAGAATAATCGATATGATGTTTTATATTCTGTAGGAATCGATAGTTAAGTCTTATATTTTGTAACACTAGTCCCGGAATTAACATTTTACACGTCTTTGACACCGATTTTATCGTTAATTACTGAGATTTTTATTTGGAAAATCAATAAACATTGAAGATTTACACATTGTGGGTAAGATTGTCTTACATCTATGAGCAGATGGCTCCACTCATGGTCATGACAGACGGACAACAAAGTGATCCTATATGGGTTCCGTTTTGTCTTTTGAGGTATGGAACCCTAAAAACCGGCCAAGTTCGAGTCAAACTCGCACACCGAGGGTTCCGTACCTTCCTTGGGCGTATAAAAACAACCCAAACCCAATTGCGCCATCTATGAGAAAGAATAATAATATAAATTAATAGAAAAGAACAGTTACTGAATCATAAGAAACGTTTATTGAAAATAAACGTAGGGATAAATATCGAGTAAATTACAATTATATTAGTAAGTACATAATTAATTGGAAGCTGACACTTTTTTGTAAATATTAATTATTGTACAGTTTAGATACCTACGATTAATTTAAATAGAAATATATCTATGTACTATTGATTTAGTTAGCTGTGACTTATATCTACCGATACCAATGTAGAATATTGTAGAGGGGTGTTGTCTCGACGATGGTGCGCGATCAAGTGTCCGGCACGGCCGCCACCGCGTCCGGCCAACGGCACGCCCCTCCTAACCTCCAATGACGTTACGTTTGTCATGATACCGGAAGTGCGACAACAAAATAAAATAATAAACATAAAAAATAATAATTTCCACATCAACAAGCTCTTTCATTTCATAATAATATGGTCACAAAATATATTAAAGGCACCTTAATTTAATATATTTTTTAATTAGCCCCCATAATTTGGTCACATATAATTTCCAACAAACGTCTGAACGCGACTGTACGGACAACGGTAAGCCGTTGTCCGTACTTAGGCTTAATACGTCCAATAAAGTCCAAGGCTTAATACGTCCAATAAAGAAGGTCATCGATATGTATGAATCCGTCGCTGCCGTTGTTTACGTATTTAATTTTTTGTTTATATCTACATAATGCGAAACATTCCAAGCTGAATATTTTTACTATACAGCGCTATAGTAAAAGCCTTAGCTATTTTCATTTCTCTGAACCAGAATCGATAACAGAGCCCATTGGTGAAGAAAAAAAAAATTTTTTTTTTACATTTTTATCATAAGATTGTCCCGACAACTTTATAATACATACATGTAGTTGGATAAAATTGCAAAGTGCAGTGACCTTCTCTTCCGAATGCCCGAATGTAGTGTAGGTAATTAAACGTACGCTCGTCTCGGGACGGACGGGAAGGGCGGGGTGTCGCTAGGCACGTGGCACGCCGCGCGCGCCCGCGCCCGCCGCGCGCATCAGTCTCCTCGAACATGTGACGCCGTGCATACGTAATGTCATAATTACTCGCGCCAAACTCGTGCAACTTACGATATTGACAGTTTCTTGAAAACCGCTATTAACGCAAAAGACTTTTTATTAAAATGTAGATACAGTAACCGGAATTATTACGAAATGGTGAGAGTGTACAAAGTGGTGAAAATCTTTACGAAGCTCGAAGGCTCTGGAGTTTTCTGTGAGTGGATCACATTAGAACATCAAAACGACGAAGCGCTGTTCAAGTTCAATCGGGGAATCGGATTGTACAATCGAAACCCTCACGCGATTCGCTATTTTATTCAAAGTCACTTAACTGCAGGCACGTAGGTAAGTACCTCGTTATGTTACGGGGTGTAAAGCTGGGTACTCACTTAGCAGTATAGCATGTAATGTATCAGATACGGTATCAAGTGAGTACGTAGGCACGAGCTCGCTGCGAGCCGCTCGCGCGTGGAGCGCTGTAAGCTCGCAGTGACCTGCCGAGTGGCGGTATCACTGCGAACACAAAGGCGGCTCGTAGTGTGATCCCGGCAGCTCGTAGGTACAGCTCGTACAAGTGGGTACGGCTCGTCCACGGTCCACCGCGTATCTAGACGCGGTGGATCGTAGACGAGCCGTATCCACTTGCAGGTTAATACAGTATCTGATACGCTACATGCAACACTGCTAAGTGAGTACCCAGCTTAATATCGATACCATAACAGTAAGTACGGAGAACAATGGATAGGCCGCGGCGGTCCCGTGGCTTGGCCTCCTAGGGCACCGAAATTATTAGTGCATAATTTGATACTCTAAAAAGTGATGGTGCAGTGCTCGCAAGGCTACGGTCTAACGTTATCAAACGTGCAAGGTTGTGCTTAGCTTTGAACAATTGTTAAGGTATCAATGACTTTTAAGGTTCGGTTTTTTGTTATTTTGATTTTTATTGATTATGAATAAGGTAAGGTAAGGATTTAAATTTTTTAAATACGCCGAAATACGAAAATTTTGACGGTCCTAAGCCCGTAAAAGTATGAAGAAAAAATTGCACCTTAAGACAATAACGTAGGTAAGATAATTGCATGGCAGGCGGCACAGGTTTAGTAGTTAGGTACCTACACAATTGGCCGCTAGTAGCGGTCAGTGACCGCGACGCGAGCGACGAGCGGTGACAATAAAGTTCGTTATTTTTTTGGATAGGTTTAGTAGTTAGGTACCTACACAATTGGCCGCTAGTAGCGGTCAGTGACCGCGACGCGAGCGACGAGCGGTGACAATAAAGTTCGTTATTTTTTTGGATAACTTCGAAACGTGTTATCTGTTTTTTCGATAATAAATAACAAATACAAATAAAATTAGGAAATAGTATATTTAATTTAGGAGAGGTTCTGTGAAAATAGCTAAGGTATTTATAATAACCCTGTATATTTTTGATTAAACGCACAAATTTTTGGTTCACACTTACAACACGTCTTAGGTTGAGCCGGTTTCTTGTATTTTTTCGTCAAAGTTATGACACCGTCGTTTTGATTTTCAGCAATATTATTCAATAACACATGCATGTACACTATTGAAACTTTTTATGGTTATTATAAGCGTCAAGAAGGACCGAGTACAGTTTTCAGCGACCTTCTACGTTTTCTCATTTAGGCGCTGCAAAATTTTTTCGGGTTTTCGAAAAAACGCGATTACTTGAAAATTATAAATATTTTCTGAAATCTAATTCTGTCACAAATACGCACAAATTAAGAGCTACTCGTGTATGTTTATTCTACAAGCGCACATACAATGGTTTTAGAGAAACACGATTCTGCAAAACGTTACCCCAGCAGGAAATGGAATATCTCGAAAACCTGAAGACGCACAAATTATATTTTTGGCGCACATTTATGCACAAATATAAACTATCTGCCCATGCACAATATTTCACTCTCCGATCATTCATTTAGAATTTTCCTGCTGGAACAACGTTACCCCAGCAGGAAGCGTTTTTTCTGTTTTTCTCCTAAACTACAAGGCGCACAAATTATTTATTTGGCGCACATTTACAGCAGATTAGGCACTAATTATTCGTCCCACTCATATCTTCCTAGGAGCTACTTTCCTGCTGGGGTAACGCGGTGTGCGTTACCCCAGCAGGAAAGTAGCTCCTAGGAAGATATGTGCTATGTGTTGCTATGTGATATGTGTGCCCGGGCCGCGGGACCGCGCGAGCAGCAGTGTGCGAGGTGCGAGCGAGATAAAGAGTTAGGCGGCGCGGTGAAGTGGGGGCGAAATTAGAATTTGAGCTGAGGTAGTATAGGCTCTTAACCATTAAGATCAATATTCATAATTTAGCATTTTTGGAACGAAGTTCCTTAATGCAACCCAGACACCTAGTGAACGAAAGCAAAGTCGAAATATGTCGATTTTAACGAATTAATAAATTCAAGATTTTTTGAACGTGATTTAAATAATGAGTTAAAATAATATTAAAAAGGTAGTTATTTTGGATTAGGCACATTGTCGATAGTATTTTTATGCTGTGTTTTCTTTTACGGCTTAGAGGTTTTTCAGTAGGAATTTCTAGTTTAGAGGGACGACCGGCTTGTATACTGTTTTTAAGAGTTCCATAGTTACCTTGACAGAGAGGCGTATCGTCTCAGCGCGCACGTTGTGCATGGCGCGCGTCAAGTGCTGGTGCTGGTCGCGCAGTGCACGCGCTAAGCCCCACAGGAACCGCTTCTTCTGTTGCACGCTGCGCTCTAGCTCTGCTTCGCGAGCCTTGAATATCTCCTCCATCTATGTTAAATTGTTCCAGTGGAGATTGGAGAATAGGTTTATATTAATATGTATCGATTTGTTATTGAAGTTTGTGTAAAATTCAGAACATGAAAAATATCTAAGTAGGTATAGGTACTTACTAATATTATAAATGCGAAAGTTTGGATGGATGTTTGTTACTCAATCACGCCAGAACAGCTAAACGAATCTGGATGAAATTTGGCACTGAGATAGATTATTAGTTTGGAATAGCACATAGGATTATACGCGAGCGAAGCCGCGGGCGGACGCTAGTTAATTCTATTTTTTTAAATTGGAATAAAAAATCCTATAAGCAATAAAATTTAATTACAGACCGAGGATAGCCTGAGTTACGCCGATCACGTTTCTTTGTATGAGATGAGGCATTTGTATGTAGTCTTATATTGGTGCCAATATCTGTTGTTTACGAACTAAACTAATTTAGTCTTATTATGTCTCTTTCTATTAAAAAACATGAGGGAGGGATAGCAGATATTTAATCCTGTCAAATTAGTCCTCTTGAATAGTTTTAATGTCAATTTAGTCGTAATCGCAAAAGGTCACGACTATTTTCCCGTAAATGACAAGGGTGTAGACTAATTTGACAGTTCTAAATATTTTCTGTCCTTTTTCAATCATATTTGTTAATTTGTAAGAAAGAGATATAGTGTGATTAAAATTAGTTTAGTGCGATGTGCAACAGAATCAGCACCATTATCTGTGCCCTTACTATACAATGACGTGACCCACAGTACCTCGTCCCGTTTCTCCTGCAGCTGCAGCGCGTGTGCCGCCATCGATCGCTTCACCTTCCTCTCTTCTTCAACCTTCACCATTTCCACTTCCGTCTCGTACACCGACTTCAGTTGTTGGAACATCTGCAAATTATTATCCTGTTTTATAATTTGTATCATTATGGTTAAGGTTGACTTGCACGACAACTAAATACAATTAACTTTAAATTAATCTTCACAACCGATAGATAAGCTTTGTAACTAATCAAACAAAAATATTGAACATAAAAATACAATATTCATTGGTAAATATAGGACAATATATTACAGCAACAACACAAGTAAAAACCATCTAACACTAATCTTAAGGTGCAGTAAAACGGGCTACATTTTCGACAATTTCTTGCTGCAATTGTATAGCCGTCAGTTGAGATCTATATCTTGAAACTCAGTAGAACAATTGCCGTAATCCTGCAGTATAGCCCGGCGATATTGCCGATATTGCAATGAAATAAAATGATTGTACATGTTCTACTGAGTTGCACGACATAGATCTCACGGCTATGCAATTACAACAAGAAATTGTCAAAAAACTAGCCCGTTTAACAGCACCTTTGGATGGACTGGATGAAATTAAAATAATATTAAAGACCTCTTCAATGAGGCTTTTCTCCATATCGCTGATATTGTTAACGAGGCTCTCCATGTTCACAGGAACTACGTTAGGACTCTCTTTTACACTCTGAAAGAAAACCATTTTGAAACTCCGATTGTTACGGCTTACTACACTTCCGACTAGAAAAAATAATACAGCGAATGTCGTCAAAACTGATTTAATATTGACTAAAATATTGACTATTGGCGCGGTCGAGAATTTTGTTTTATTTGTAATGAGAAGTTATTAGGTAGGTATGTGTTGCTAAGGAACACAGAATGGTTGCTATAATAAGCATAATAGGAATTCAACAGGTCTTTTGATATCTGCTACTCAAAATTACTGAAATTGGCATTTTGATATCGATGCATACTTTTAATGCCATGATACAGATAGAGATGCTTTGCCCCTTATCACAAGTATTGTGTGTTAAATGATGATGGAAGAAAGACCATCCATTTTAAATGAAGATTCTGTTTTAAAGTCCTCATAACGGTTTACCCGTTATTGAATATATTATTATACAGGGTGGCAGGTTAGACAGTGGAAATATTTTAAGGGGTCATTGTACTCATCATTATGAACAACTTTTACTATGGGACCAAACCTGATATCGCGAAAAAAAAATCAGGTGTTCCATACATTTATGTTCACACAACAAAATGTATGGAACAGCTGATTTTTTTTTCGCGATTTCAGGGTTGGTCCCATAGTAAAAGTTGTTCATAATGATGAGTACAATGACCCCTTAAAATATTTCCACTGTCTAACCTGCCACCCTGTATATAGATATGAATAAAATTTTGAACCCCCTGAAAGGAGTCTGGGTAAATAAAACTCCTTTACTACTGAAATAGCAAAAAACGAAGCATCAATTTCAAACCTTATGCTTATGGCTATGGTTTCACCTACCGTACTACATATCATGTCACATCAACCTACCTTTGCAAAATACTTCTTCTTCCTCTTATACGAGTCCTTGAGCCTGTAAATCCTGTTCTGACACGTCTTACAACATACGTAATGCTTGCACGTCTCCAGTGTAGACGTGTTCTTACTCTGTGGAGGTTTATTTTCTGCGTTGTCCAAAGTTTTTGCACTTGACAACGATTCTTCTGATGAAACTGTAGAAGAGACATTATCAATAACAGCCCATTCTGGATTTATAGGTGCAGTTATTACATCAAACGAAGGTGTGACATTCGTGTGATGATCGTTACCTTGTGTAACCCCCACATACTCCTTGTACATGGGCATACATTTCAATATGCACAACAATAACGGATGTTGTTTTTCGTTCTTATACATTTCCACTATATTCGATGCATGTTCAGAATCACACTGCACTCCTGGAAAAGAGAATTTAGCAAGATGAGTTAGCAAACAAAATGTAGAAGATGGAAATCCTAGATAATTTAATTAAGACAGATTAAGTGATTATCTGGCATATCTTTAGGAATAAGATATGGGTCATGGTATTAAGGGAAGTCGTGAACATCCATTGAATACGCCATAGTCAGCAACCTGTTTGCCTACCAAAGGGTAGGCAAACAGGTTCAAGCACAAATTACCACTTCAGTATAAAGATACTGAAGTGGCAATTTGTGCTTGAACCCCTGTTAACAATTGATAGTGCTGCCCACAGAGGAATTACAGAGTAGAGGTGTTGTAAAGGGATTTGTCTTTACTACGATGCGTGATATTTTGCGGGACGCGGGGGCCGGAGGGTACCTGAGACTCCACCCACCTCAAAGTGTCTCCATCTAGTGGTGAATAGCATTACCTACAAGTGTACGACTAAAAATTGGTACGACGTAGTTTAGCTATATTCCGCTAGTTTTACCTTGGCAAATAGTCAAAACTGTTTTACTACTAGTGTTTCCACTTTCTGGAATTTCGCCTTATTGTAGGGAAAAAAGATCAATTTAAAGGGTAGCTTAGGATGGCTCTTATTGTAAATAAAAAAAAAATTAAAATAATACACACTTGTTTTATTCAAGTTAGTGCTAAAACAAGTGCTTATTATATTTGGAAGCATTCGTGTTGAACACGTGTTTATCTTTTTTGTGGTACGGCCCTTAAGGTTTAGTGGAAAATGAGATTTGTGTAAATAGTTCCCTATTTTGTTTGTGGTACGAACATATAATAAAAATCTGATTTTCGTTAATTCTTTCCTAAAAATTTTCACACATTGTAATACCTACGGCCTATTTAAATAAATATATTTATATGTCGCATCCGCTCATTAGTTCAGAACATCAATAAAATTGACAACGAAACGCAAGTGTGAAGTTGTCGCACTTGACAGAGTCTGTCAAGTCTGTCTGTGAGTCCTGACAGAGGCTCATGGAGGAAGGATTGCTGGATGTCGTGTATCCGTATCCGTATACTGTGTGAAGGTTGGTCATTTATTGTTGACAGTGATACACATAGTGTATCAAAACATTGCGGTGTGGTTGTATACACGCTGAAATTTTAGTGGTTGTTTTCCGACAGCAGAACGATTTGCCATCAGTAGTACTATCGAAACATAGAGTTCAATTTAAAAAATATTATGTTTTTTTTTTCAAATAATCAAAAAAAATATTCATAGACTCGAAAGTGTGAAAAACAATAGTAACTCACTAGATCTAACGTAGGTATAGTTATCTAGTCAAACAGACACGCGCCGCGCGCCCCGATTCCGCGAATCAAAGCGGCGGTGCCGACAAAAGCGGCGACCGATTCATAAATGTGCAGAGCAAAATCAGCTCTCGCGCATAGTGATACGGCATAAAACAGACTGATCGCCCGTTGCAACCGCACCGCACATCGCCCGTTGCAACCGCACCGCACCCCCCCGACCCGCACTCCACGCCGACCGTTGGCCGCGACGCCGACCGGCCGACTGGCCGCCAGTTGTACCGCGAACGCGAATCTCGTAACATGCGTAGTGAACTAGTGAATTATCGTTGCAAAAATGGATCGACATTACATTATTATTCCAATTTAGAGTACGTCGCTATGGTGCAAATGTACGCTAGGGCTACTTATGACTCCCATGCTGCCGTGTTTACGCGGAGCCGCAACAACTTGGAGTCGAACAATCTTGGCGGTGTTCTGAACCCCCAAGTCCCGTAGGCCCGGACGATCGTAGCGGCGACACAGTGCTACTCGATCATGGCGAGTTACAGTGCATGTACCCGTTTGCCCGAGTTCGGCGAGGAAATCCACAAGTAGGTACTTCAAACGGGATCCTCGTCGAAGTACCTACCTATGTGTATGGCTGTGGTGGCTGGGTTTAACGTAAGTCAATACTACGTTTGGAAAGTGCTCAACAATGAAAGACTGCTTAAGTACCTATCATTTTCGTAAACATAATCAAATAAAACGTGCTCGATTGTGTTATTGTGTATGGAACGCAGTGGCTTGCAATTTGAAAAATTACTCCGTTACCGGGCCTAAGCGTAAGTACCTACTTGTTGTACCTTTGTATTAAATACCGAACATTTAAAAGTAGGTAAGTAATTAAAATCATTGTAAATAAGTTTATTCCATTTTTTTGAATACCTACGGCTTAAATACTGTAATAGGTATCTAATTCAGAAAATATCGTTTTCTAAGATAGGTGCCTACCTACCTAGTAATCTTGTTTTTTTAGTTTCGTGTTCACGTGTTCAGTAATTTGTCTATCAATAACTCAGGAATAGTTATCAGCTGATTGATAAACACGGAGGGCAATGACCGCGCGGGCGCGCCCCGCTCGGCCGCGGCCGCTCGCGTCGTCGCCGCGCTTGCGTAGCTATCGTTAGGTACCTACTATTGGTTTGAGATTTTGTTTTTCACATCATTCTCATCACACCATTCTGCCATTTTTTGATTCTAATTTTTCTTTTATATATCAATCGAATGTACTGCCAAGACAAAATCATTTCGCTACGGGAAAACATCCACTTAAATTTCACCGTGTATAGGGTCCTACCCTTCATACTCGAAATATTTTAAGGGGCACATCTATAGGTGGTAAAGATGCAATACAAATGAAAAAAAAAATTGTTTGAGTATTTATTTTTATTAAATGAATTATTTTGACACTAAATATAAATACTATTAAAAAAAATACTATTTTCAACATCTATTACGCTAATTTCGAATAATAATAATAAGTTACTTAAAATCTAGCGTAGTGGATGTTGAAAATAATAAAGAGCGAGTATTTTTATGTATATCAAATAATTTTAAATTAATTTATTAAAAAAAAATATATACTCTTTTTTTTTCGTTTATAGGTATAGCATCTTTAGGCCACCAACAGATGTGCCTCTTAAAATATTTCGAGTATGAAGAGTAGGACCTTATATAAATGCAAATCCTACTATATCCTATCCTACTAATATTATAAATGTGAAAGTTTGTGAGGATGTATGGATGTTTGTTACTCGTTCATGCAATAACTACTAAACAGATTTTGATGAAACTTCACAGTAATATAGCTTATACATCAGAATAACACATAGGCTACTTTTTACCCCCAAAACGCGGGCGGAAGCTAGTTATTAAATAATTGTAGCGGTATGGTATGTATGTATGTATATTTTTAATATTTTCCTCTTTTAAAACATGGACAACACATTTTCTCCAATGTGCTACACGGATTTGGGCCAAACCGGCTAGCAAAACCTTTAATTCGGCCATTTAGAAGGTTTAATTTTCAGCCGTCGACATAACCCTTTATTTATTTATTTACTCTTTATTGTACACCATAATATCATATACAGAAAAAGCTTCCCTACTAATTTAAAATGTGCGGTCTTATCACTCAAGGCGATCTCTTCCAGACAACCTTTGGATGGACTGAAAGATAGAAGATATTGGGCAGTCTAGGTGTACGTATAGGACATAATAATATTACTTAGACATAATAATTAGTAAGAGAATTTGAAAAAAAAAATATTATGGAATAATTGAATAAATTTATTTCTCTATAAAACCTAACCTCACTGATTTTCAAAAACAAATAGAGTTTCGAAGAAAAAAACTTTGAAAGTCAATTTGACATCTAACTTCAACCGCAAAATGAATCTTTAATTTTTATGAATTAATCTAGTTTTTATTTATTATTTCATTATTAATTACAGTTGAAGGTAGAGAAAAAGTGAACAGAATGTAAATTAAACCGTGTTTGATCGTTGATGGTGATGGTTATTAGAGAAATATTGACTAAAGTGTTTGTTTACATTGTTCGCAAGTTCTATCCGAATACACTTTATATTAATTATTAAAACGAAAAAGATTTTAGTGTCAAAGTGACAAAACTTTTAGGGTGAAATCAAAACGTAAGATGGAAACATTAATTGTTTAGGCTACTTCACGCCGTACGGCGTGCGTGCGCCTCAAAATAATAATCTACTATACAGTAGGTAATACCTACTACGAATAATACGATATTTTTGCAAAAAAAGGCTGTAAGTAATCTAAAATTTATTTCACTACACTACTAATCATAACGATATAGTAATTATCACGTAGTTTGTACCGATTCATGTGATAAAAAGTGACGCCATCTTTTGTCGAGCAGTAAAAGTATTTCTAGGGGACAGTGTCGAATGTCATTCCGAGTATTTTCTAGAACTTCTTAGAATAAATTACGTTTAAAAATATTTGCAAGTGAAATGTGACGCCATTCATAGCATCAGAACGTTTATCCGAGTAGCTTTTGCAGGATAACATACAAAATCAAATACAACATTCATCTTTTTCTATCAAATATTAAAGAAAATAATAATAAACGGTGGGAACGCGAACGTTTTATTCGCACTAACAGTGGCGACCGACTGATTGAGGCCACGCCCAAAGTGGGCGTGGCAAGATGACGTCACGACTCCAAAAGTATCACGGTTCGTGTTAGCTAAGGGCATCTCCTCTGTGTATTTCCTCCGTGGTGCTGCCTGTTACTGATTGATGAATTCCTTCCAACAGACAGATAAATGATAGCCAAACAGTTTTCCAATAGGCATTATGGCGTGGCAAGAGAAACACTTCTGCCACCACCAACTTGCCCCGCGTCACGGCTTGAAATAAAAACTATTTAAAGAAATTGTCTCTAAAAAACGCTAGGTTGGCGAACCATGTAATGGACACTGGCAGACGCCCATAGAACGCTCGGCTTCAGATTGTGTATGTCGGTACAGATATGAAATTAGTTTGGTGTGATCGAGTATTTCAAGAGTATTTAAATTACTTTTTTATTTGTTTTTGTACGTAATTGGATTAAAGAGAAATCTTCGTATTTGTGACAGTGAGGTTAACTATGGTGTGAATGATCAAATGAAGTACAGCCCGACTAATGAGTTCTCAATTCAAAGGTTTTAGTTGCTGTCGACATGATATTCTATGGAGGCACGCGCCAGCCAGCATGCACCCGTTTTTGTTTTATTGGTTTTTTCAAAATGTCAACGGCATAATCATTTTATTTCTTATTCATTTCGATTTTTGATTCCAATTCTTAATCTCTAAGATAAATTAGGCAAAGAACAATTAAAATATATTTTTATTTTTGGTTAAGCTTTTATTACTGTACCATATCAAGCCCAAAACTGCCGACGTCCTTTATGCTCTTACCTAAATAATTAAGTATTGACCAAACATCGGTATCCTTGAACCTCATCTCTGCGATGTTTTCATCACTCCGCTCCATCAAGGACTTCGCAAACCCAAACACCATGTTAGCCAACGGTATTTCCGATATGAATACAGAAAAACTGTAGCTGAATCCCTGAGAAAAGAAATATCGTAAAAGTATGACCAAAAACTCCAATAAAGTGGGTTAACTCTCCCTGTACTGGAACCCTACAAGTCTTCACAGGTATTCACTCCCAGTAGAACTCACATTTGTCATATTTTGCGACATTACCGAAACAAAAATAGGGTGTCCATGAGATAATTTATAAATGATTGTCCAGTGCACACTGGTCACTGGGCAGTCAGCACTGCTACCTTTTACCATGGCATGAACTATTATTGTGTAGTTAATGCCATCACAACTGATGAAGAAAAAAACCAAAAATAAGCTTCTGCAATTCAGTTAAAATCTATTCAACTAAAAGCAACCTAAAAATCACTCATTTATCTCATGATACTAATGGTATATAACTAGGGCAGTACTACCAAGAGGAAATATATGGAAATTCGCATTTGTATTCAAATGAATGAATACAGAAATTCCCAGACTTCTCATTAAAATAGGTACCTATTTTTTTTTTGTCAGATAATAAATTATAAATCAAGAAACCCATAGTAGTTCTGCCCACATCCTATTTAGCAGCAGACCTTAATTATGTCAACTCAGGCCTGATGTTAGAGACATACAAGAAAACATATTATGAATGAATGTTAGACCAGTAATGGACATGCAATCTCTAGTCCAAGATTTACTCTGCTTAGCATTGTGATCATCAACTGATAAAGGTCCCATAGGGACCATAAATTCAAATGTTTTGGTAAAAAGATTAATTGCTAATAATCAGCTAGGTTGGTAGCAAGGCAAAGTTTGATTACTTGCTTTGGGTTGAGTTTACCAACCTCCTTTAAGAGCCTGTGATTATCTATAGAATGCAATATGGTAATTAATAAAGTATTTGTTAAATAACTTACTAATCGCATCAGATATTCAGCTATTAGAATGTTAAGTGCTTGATATGTGAGCTCCAGTCGTTGTGTAAAATGCTTCTGACAGGGGGGTGGATCTCCTAAAACATATAAATAGTGGCCTTTAGATAAATGCTATTCCCCAATCCGACCTCACCGACGAGCGAGGCCCGTCGCGACGTCCCCATCATGACCCGAGTCCGCCGCCGAGTATGACTCTATCCCCTAACCGACCCTTGCTTGAGCCAGCCCGCGCTGAGCCTGTAGATTTAAATTTGACCCAAAATAATGAACCGATCCAGCTAGTAGTCTCTCCCTCTAGTTGCCCTCCCCCCAGCGATGCCCTAAGCTGAGGCCCGTACCCCCGTAGGGGGTGCCCTTAGTGTGTGGTCGCTTAGTTTGTAGTTTTATTTAGTTTTAAGCCTGGCTGGAGGCATTTGTAAGTCCTCACCAGATGACCAGTTAAGCAGTGATGGCTGTTAGAAGCCAACTGCAAGAGGCCCTTCAAAAAAAAATAAAAAAATAAATGCTATTCCTAGTGTGCTACTAACTATACCTACTTTCTTTCAGATAAATGCAAGGTAGAATGATAGCAATATGGCAGATAAGAAATATAATTATTAAATTACTGTGATATGATGTAAATGTCTATCTTTGTAGTACAAATGAATACAAAAGTTTTTTGCAAGACCTATATGCATAGGATCTTCAAACAGCTTTTAATCTTTTAGACTTATTAGTCTTTGATCCTTGGACATTGTTTTGTTAATAATTATTGGGATTTTCTTGCACAGGTATATTATAAGTATCTCAAACTTATAATTTGTATTAGCAACAGTTAGCTCATAAAAAAATAGAATACAAATGCACTTTTGTCAGTAAACAAAATTGAAAACATAAAGCATTCAGAACAAGGACGGAAGATAGCGATTTAATCGTAAGCAAAAGAGACAAGTATTTGACAATGCTTCAAAGGTTGCATTTCTAACACTGGAACGGCGATACGCCGGGGCCCCGGGGACTTTAACGAAGAGAAAAAAGAAAGATTATTTTCAAATGTTTCTTACCAGTTTGTGCACTTTTCAATACATTTACGATATGGCCACGTAAGTACGCCCTCAGATCGTTGAGTATACCATTCTTTTCAAACAATTCGTATATGAACGATTGAAAAGAATCCGCAGAATCGGTGTTCACCACATTCTGAGTTTCTGCAACACCAGGCGTAAATTCTTTCGTAACGCCACTTTCCATTTTATTGTTTTAACTATTTTATATTAACCTGTATCCAGAAATTGTGCCTACATTCTAATTTTATGAGAAATAATTTATCAGTTCACTGGAAATTTCAAACTTCCCAAACACAGATTTTTGACGTTTCACGTTTGTTGTTTTGTTGACATTTCCGGTTGATGAAAATGACGAAAACGGACTAACGAATTTATAAATACTTTTTTCACGGAATGCCCCTATACTTACATACTATAATAATGCAAATTTAATCAACTAAAACATAAAAATAAATGTTACTTAAATAATTGTAAAATATGTATATTTATCATCAAATACCAATCTTGTAGATACTGCATAGCAATTTTCACTTGTCATTCATCAGTCCCTGTGGCGCAGAGGATAGCGCGTTGGACTTCTAATCCAAAGGTCGTGGGTTCGATCCCCACCAGGGATGGCACTTACTTTTTAGTATTATTGTTATTTTTTTCATAATAAAATTTATAAGCTACTGCCACTTTTCACTATTACTTTAATGACAGTGATGTCATTGTATAAATTTTTTGAACGAGATCACCAGTTTGAGACACATACGCACGGCAGATCAAGCTATACATTTCCAGTATAAGCTGATCTCGCATTGTATAGGATTTCCCTACAGTGAGAGGTCAGTGTAAACTGGGAACGTATAGCTTGATGTGTAGCCGTGTGTACGTATCTGTAGTTTCTACCTACCCTCATTGTGTTTATTTATGAAGGTAGGTATGTATCGTCTATTTATTGATTTATTATGCAAGGCTGGGTGTTGGATTTGTAGTGATATCATTTTCTTTTTTAGAAATTATTGTAGGGTTTATTACAGTATGTGAAGAATATCCAGCCTATTAGAATAGGTATACCGTAGGTACCTACATAATAATATCCAGTTACCTGAGGAGTGGAGCTTCATCATTTTTTTAAATCACATGTCCTGGATCAGCCTACCATACCCGTTTCTGGATGATGACTACTCTAGGCCACAACCAGAATCGAGCTTCATCATGGGCCGTACCACGACGTGTTATTGCCATCATTATTCCGCTGTGAGAGAGGGATGGCACTATACAGCACGAATAGCGCTATCCCTTGTTTGCAGTGGAACAATGATGGTTTTAACACGTCATGGTACGGCCGCATAACTTCATACTGACTCTCTTTCACATTGACATCAGAAATAAAAAAAAAGATTCCCACGAATTGAGAACCTCCTCTTTCTTTTGAAGTCGGTTAAAAATAACCCAAGAAGAAACAAAATGTGATGGATTTTTGGATGGATCTTTTTACGTGTGTGTGGACAACGCCATCTATCTTTCATTAAGTTTTTTAATGTACTTAGTACCTATAGTTTTCTTTTAGATATCAGTAAATTGCAAATGAGATTGATATATATAATTAATTAATTTTAAACCGTCCAATAAATTATGTATGTAATTCTGTGGCTAATTAGGTTATAACATAAAATAAGTTTTGGAAGTTGAATGGAACGGTATTGCCAAAAAAATATCAGGATGTTTAATGTCAATGTCAAAAACTTTGTAATTTTTTCTGTTGTCAATGTCAAAGTGAGAAAGAAAAAGAAAAGCAGAAAAGAAAGAAACTAAAAATATTTACGAAGTGAATAATTAAGGATTTTTACTGTAAAAATTAAATAATATTTATCAACAATCATGAGACGACGCGCGGGTGTAGGTGCCATACAAAAACAAAGGTTAGAACAAGAGAAATACAGAGAAAAAGGGTCAGAGATACAAGAAAATCAGTTTCAACAGATGTCCAAACAACTGGAAGTGTTTAGAGATAACTTAGAAGAATTCGCGACGAAGCACAAGAGCGAGATCAAGAAGAACGCACAGTTTAGGAGGCAGTTCCAGGAGATGTGCGCGGCGATCGGTGTGGACCCCTTAGCGTCAGGAAAGGGATTCTGGTCTGTGTTGGGTTGGTAGCTATTGTTATCTAGTTTTAACCATATTTTGCCCTTGTTTCTTCAGATTCAGTTTTCTAAATGCCATCATAACTATCGACTTTGGCGAAGCTTATAAAAATTTATTTGAAGTGGAGTCAGATGAATTTGCAAGATTATCACATCATCAGTAGCAGCAGCTGATGACTCTAAGGCGACTTTCTCACTGAAAAAAATGTCATTTAATTTGGGCCTGTATGTGTTCATTATTACAGTGACTGGGCCCCTAACTCCATAAGTACATATAAATAACTATTTCACTTTTAAGGAATTGGTGATTTTTACTATGAAATTGGAGTACAAATAGTAGAAGTTTGTTTGGCCACTAACTACAAGAATGGTGGTCTGATAACTTTGGAAGAACTACGGACAAGGCTCATCGCTGCCCGTGGCAAGGCTAAGAAACACCAGGAAATAACTAATGAGGACCTGTTGGTTGCTGTTAAGAAGCTAAGGATATTTGGGAATGGGTGAGTGAAAATGTAGATTTAGCAAAGTTTTCTTATATCAGAAAAAACTAATGTACTTATATTATAATTAGCTTATGCCATGGAGAAAATATTAGCCTGCCAGGTGGTAGCAGGGCTGACTGCTATACTCATAGTAATGGGCACTCCTGGGAGCTGATGCGCTATGCTATCGCAAGTAATGCATCACGGTCACTTTGCGTTTCAGGATGGCACAATCAGATAGTAGATAGTGCAATCATTTTTGCGTTTTGTCATAGGGAATAAAGTCCCTGAGTTGTAAGACAAATTATTGCTATTTTTCAATACCTTTACCTGCTCAATTAAAGTTTTTGAGATGCTATGTCATGTGCTATTGTTTCATGTTTTGCTTACAAATTAATTTTGATTTTCAGGTTCACAGTGGTACCTATAGGCAAAGGCAAGTGGTTGGTCCAGTCAGTGCCTGGTGAGCTGAACCTGGATCAAACACTGGTGTTGCAGAAAGCAAGTGCCTTGGGCACTGCTTGGGTGTCCCTGAGTATCCTCATTGATGATTTAGGGTAAGATTTACTTACCTACTATTATAGATGGGCAATGCTCTGGGTTTTTTTGGTAAACACTGGATAAACACCCAAATTCTAGGGGCCGTACCACAAAAATGATAGACATGCGTTAAACGCGAATGCTACCAAAAATAATACGCACTTGTTTTAGCACTAACTTGTCTAAAACAAGTGTGTATTATTTTTGGTAGCATTCGCGTTTAACGCGTGTCTATCTTTTTTGTGGTAAGGGTGTAGGTGTTTATGGGGTGTTTTATAAATTGGGTGGATTGCCCATCTATACTTACTATGTAAAATAGTTGTTATGGGATATTTGGCATGTAATTTTGCTGGGCCAAGCTCTCTTCCTACAGTTGCTGTAACAGATAAAAACATTTCACTCCTTTTGGGCTTCGCCATAGTCAGGCAAAAAGTAGCAACATTGGTGTGCATGTGCACACATGGCAATCACTATCTTGATTGTAATATTTTTAAGAAAAATAAACTGTAAAAATGAAATGAAATGTAACTACACAGCTGAAAGTGCTCAAACCATCAGAGATACCCTATTAATTTTTATAATATCTTCAACATTATCTCAACCACTGTTAGGTCCAAGTCTCTTATATCATGTCCACATAAGTTCTTACCTTTATTTTTCTAAAATTTCAGTTGGAACGAGACAAGAGCCCAAAATGCTTTAAACCACATGGTGAAAGAAGGCCTTGCTTGGGTAGACTCTCAGGACAGTAAGGAGATGCTGTATTGGTTCCCAAGTATGTTCTCCGAGTGTGTGGCGGCGTGATTTACGACTTTAAGCGTTATTGTCAAGTGATAAGAGTTACATTGTGATCTATATTTATGTTGAAAATATACACATCAAATAAATTCTTGGCTTTACATCATTTGATTCAAGAGGTAATTAATGGAATGTGAAGAGGTAAGTTCTTTCTACAATTACATACACAAAGTTACTATGTAATATATTTATTTATTTATATTGCACTTAGGTAGCACTCTTAAAATATAAAGAAAACATTTTATGGAGGTAGTTTTTTAAGGCGTAGAACAACCTTATGGGGTTCAAAGCGAAGTCTTTTCAATGATGCGCTAGTATAGTAATTAAAAGAAGAAGGATGGTTGGTCAAAGTCCTGTGTGTGGACTTGCTTTCTTGCCAAGCATAGCTTTAAAGTTAAAACATACATTTGCAGTTTGCCATCCATTGTTTGTATTTTAGCACACATCAAAGTGTTGAAAGCTCAAATAACTGGCAAAGTGCAAATGTTTGTTCTATCTTAGAAGCTTACTTCTTGATCCGGCATCATAAAAACAGAGCTCATAATATCTTATCAAAATTATAATTCTAATAATATTTTGATTAAAAAAATACCTAGAAATTCTAACAGCTATTCTAATTTCTATAATTTGATAGTATTCTACAAATATGCTTGTGTTGTAACGTTAGCTATTGCTGTCCTCTGAAGATCCGATATAAGGCAGTTTTAGTTTTGAGCGCAAATCTTTGTTCTCTTTCTGCATTTCATCTAGTTTCTTCTTTAGTTTCTCCGCCATCTCTAGATAAGATTCTTTCCACCTACGAAATTTAAAAAGAAATGTTAGGTAGTCATTTTCCTTCTCTTACAGGATTAGGAAACTATGTTTTAAGTTCTTCAAATTGCTAGTAGATAAACGCTCTAATATTTGACAATTGAGCAGGAAATCATCCTGGATCAAGTTATTAAGATGGGACTTCAAGGCGAAATCTAAAACTATGAGAAATAGAGAGAAATAGTCAGTCATGCATTGCATGTGTAAGCTATATTTTAGAACCAAATAATACCATCCTGTGTATCACATCTACAGTATGTTCATAAAATTAAAATTACTTTTTACTTAGCTCCATTTGATTTTCTAAATGTTTGTTCAATTCTACGACTTCCTCTTCTTTTGTCGTCACCATTCTGGAAGTTTAAAGGGCAAATTATTTTTGTTAAAGTATATCTCCATCGAAAAGGGAAGGTCGTTCAACCAGCATCCGTTTTTACATACTTTTGACTAAGTTCTGATCTAGAAGCCAGCATATTTTGTAGCTTGTTGACCATCTCATGGGTTTCGTCCAATGATTTCTGGAGATGTTCCACTTGCAATCTGTAATGCATACAAAAAAGCGATGAATATTTTTTTTTTTTTTTATTATTTCCTTTATTTCAGGCAACTTGGCCCATAGTAAAACTAATACATATATAATATAAACAATACAACTATAAACTAATACATAATATTATTATTATTGAATGCAATATGACAAGAATCGAGCATGAAGAGTCCCCAGTGGTGGGCAAAGGACTCTATGCTACTTCGACTTATCTCAAACACTGCCGTAAAGGGACCCTTTAGATTCGTAAGCTTGGGTTATTGGTCGTCTGACGAGTGACCAGCCCAGTTCCACTTTATCGTTACAGTTGTCGACAAACATTTTTTTAGCCCATACTCCCCAACTTTTGGACAAAGGCCTACCAAGGCCTTTCAAGAGCTCTTCTTGCGTCACTTTAAACCAACCCTCAGGGTACGTGTCCAGGTCTTCTCGCTATATCTTTCTGTACCGGCCAGGCACCTGTTGATTTGTTTTTAAATGAATGTCTCCTGAGGTATTCTTACTTGAGTTCATCGCACTGTGTCTTCAACAGTTGCTCCTCCCAGTCCCGCCGCTTGGTTTCCCTCGCTTGGACATCCTGTATCCTCTGGACGTCTATCGCGAGACATTGCTTCTCGCAAACCAGCTGGATGTTGCGCCTTTCTGATGATACCTGGATAATTTGAATACGACAGTGTGCGTGAATCGCCAAAATATCCAAAACTATAAGACATTGGGAAAAATGCTCAGGGGAGTCTTGTGGCCGATTTTGATGAAAACTAAAACTGCATCAAGAGGTTTTTGAAAATATTATAATATAGCAAAGAATATCTACTTGCAAAATATGAATCAGATAACGCTCTGCGCGATAGTAGGTACGCGGATTTGGCCATCGACGCACACTTGGAAAATTCATCCTGTATGCTAAAAGCTTATTCAAAGATATGTCTCGTATCGCCCGATATAATTGGCTATTGTTATTTTCGTCAATCAATCACAGCAGCTAATTTAAATTTTTGGCTTTTAACTTGATTTAACTGGTGTTTGATTTTTTTTTTTTTTTTTTTTTTTAATAAAACGTTGCCCCACACTAGGATTTCTCCTGTGTCGTGGGTGCGTTTACAAACACAAATTTCACATACACAAACAGCCAGACCTATGTGCAATGCGGGAATCGAACCCGCGACACGTTGTGCAGCAGCCAATCTCTCAGCCACTGCGACAACCGTGCGGTCGATGTTCGGGCATTATACCAGTTATTTCCTAAAATTCCTAGCGAAAAAACAGAATGCCTTCAGTAAGATGTTTAGGTTTGTCTTACCAATTCCTGGAACATAGCTTCGAGTCTTTGTTCTGCAAGCGCTAGTTTTGGGTTCATTGACTTCAGTGTATCCTTTTGCTGTTTCAAATAATTCTCGTTTGTTGCTAGTAGAATTTTGTTTTCCCTAAAAATATTAGTATTAATCTCAGATACTGATATTACGTAAGTTGCTTAATGATATGAGCTAAATTAAAGATAGTTCGTAAAAAAATTAAAATTCTTTGGAATTCCATAAGGCCACCTTCAGTTCACCACAGATTTTGTCAATAAATTGTTAATGTATTTATTTGTGAATTTGAAACATGTCAAAGCCATGTTATGCTTCCTTTGTAAAACGCTCCTAAGAAGCGTATTACAAAGGGGTCTCAAATTTCAAATGAGTCGGGCGAGACCCGGTAGCTCAGTTGGTTCAGAGCACTAGCCACGGTACGGCAGAGGTGGCGGGTTCAAATCCCGCTCGGGTCACATGATTTTTGAGAATCACTTATTTAATAACTTGAGAAATTGTTACTTGGCAAGCGGTGAAATAGGACAAATGGGCTAAAAATTATGCTAATATGTCTCTAATGACAAGATTATTTAGCTGCAGAACGGATACCTTAAAGTTTTGTTTAGCAGCAACCCTTTTTCCACCAGTTCTGCGTCCAGGTTCCGTATATGCTGCAGCATATCCGCTACTTTCTCGTTATACTTCTCCTTAACTTCGTCTATTTCTTTTCTGCATGATGTTTCTATGTCGCGTCTTATGCTAGATGTGTGTTTTAGTTGTGCGATTTCTTCTGCAAAATATTTAGTTTTATTAAAATCACATAAACTCGGCTGTATGAACAGATTGACTTACAATCATCATTATTGTAAAGGTGGACGCACATTTGTCCGCGCCGAACGAGCCGAACGAAACGGATTTTAGAATTCTTTATGAGATCCTATGAAACCTCGCCTATCAATTCGCGTTGAATTTGGTGAATCGTCGGAAAATTTCGAAAGGTCCCCAAAATCCCTGAGGAATTCTGACGACGTCATCAGACTCGGTGCGCACAATGCGGACGAAGCGGCCGGTGCGCCCGCATTCATTTATACTATCAGGTAAGTAATTCAATACGGTCAATTCGTTCAGCTCGGTCGATTCTTTCGGCGCGTCTTGTAAAATATCCATTAGAGGCTTAGATGTTTAATTTTGAATCTTATGTAAATGTTATTAGGTAATATTCAACTTACTAGTTAATTCCTGTATAGTTTTGTAAGCCTCGTGTTTCTGTTTCGATACCACATCGTATAGCTGTAATGCTTCAGCAACCTGACAGACGAAGGAAATTAATTTGCTTTACAGTAGGTACTTGGTAGGTACTAGGTGTTGCTTTAGTCACCTGCAACTTTTAAGGGGGTGATTCTTTCCATCATACTGAACAACTTTCCTTATGAGAAATTTCGTAAAAAAAATCAATCAGATGTTCGGCAAAATAATACAAAAGTAGGTAGCCAGAATGTATGAAAAGTTGTTAATTTTTTTTCACGAATCGGATATTGTTCTTATAGAGAAAGTTGTTCAGTATGATGGGTAGAATCACCCCCTTGAAAGTCGCAGGTGACTAAAACAACACCCTGTATATTGAAGGAACTTACTTTTGACTTAGCATCGGCCTCCCGTTTCATTTTTTCAAAGCATTCCTTCTGACACAAACCCAACTGCCCTTTTAAATCTTCAGAATTCTTCTTTTCCACTGCGAAATTTATTTTATATTCTTCTAAACTCTTTGTGACGTCATTCAACTTCTCTTCTAATGCTTTGCCTCTCTCTTTATATGATGCTATCTCTTTCTCTCGACATTTCATGTCGTTTTCTAATATACTGTGCTTTGTTTGTAAGTCTTTGTGTTTGTTTTCTAGTTCGATGTAGTCAGTTAATGCTGTCTCCAGCTTTAGGTCAAAATCTCTTCTTTCTTCGGAAGAGCTCTGTAAATTACATTGTCGTCTTCACTAGAAAATCAATTTATCCAAATATCTTAAATCTTTATCTAATTTTAAAAGCACTTTTGGACAATATTCCTTCAGTAACTACATTTTGGAATATGCATGGGGCATTCAAGTATTACGTAAGCACCAAAGGCGGGTGGGAGGGTTTTTGCCTTGCTTATTTTTGATGACATAGGGGACGGAGGGTCTGGATGGTGATTACGTCAGCAATATTTATTTACTTTTTCTGATTTTTCTGCGTGAACGTGAACAACAACTATTATTTATGGCTATACCACTTCAAACTGCCTCGTTAATGTGAGTAGGTACCTGTTTCCCTCTATTGTTATCGTAACTCTGATACGTCTTCAGCTCAGTTTCCAGTGCATCTATAGTTTTCTGCGATGTTTGCCATAACACGTGTAATGAGTCTCTTTCCTGAAAATATTAAGTAGATTGGATACTCTATGATATAAAGTAAGTAGTTAGATAGAAAAATATGAGAGAGCCCAACTGAGGGATAGTTAAAAACCGGACATATGCGAGTAGGACTCGCGCCTGAGGGTTCCGTACAACAAAGTGGCACAAACATACGAAAAAGTCAACTGTAATTGAATGGATGCAATAGGTAGGTAAGTCCTTTAATATAGATAGAGTATACCTACTATGCGATCAAAATAAGAATGTGTCTGACCTCGCGCCATGTTGTTGCGTCATAGCCAATCAGCCGTCATATTCGGCTTGAATATGACGGCTGATTGGCTATGACGCAACAACATGGCGCGAGGTCAGACACATTCTTATCTTGATCGCATAGTAGTAGTGTCCATTATTTCGCAGAGATACACGCCCGAATACTGATACGAACCTTAAAATCAGTAGTCATTATATCTATTTTATCAAGTTCGTATGTTACTATAGGTACCTTCACGGTTAAATGCTGTTCCAATTTTGATGAACGACAGAGAGGTGGGGCCCATTATAGTACTTTCATCTTGGTAAGGGGCTGTCTCCACGAACGAGAGAATCGCGACGAGTCCGTCCTTATATCGTCGGATAATCTCCACGAACGAGCGATAATTCCGCCGCGTATCGTCGCGAGTCGTTACGGAATCGCGGCGATTCCGCGGCGACTCGTAACGGTATCGCCGCGTTTCACTTCAAGTATAAACTTTTCAATGTCAAACATTGTACTTAAAAAGCTTCTAGAAACGTCTTTGCTTAACGAGAGGCAATGCTGAAATGACGCTGCGTTTGACAGCGCGCCCGCCGCGCGCTCGTCGCGAGAGCGCCCCGCGCGCGCGGCGGTCGCGTTGCTAGTCGCGGCGGGCTAGCAACGATGTAATGACGTTTTGCGTGCTCGTTGCCACTCGTCGCATCGCGGCGATAATATCGCCGTGTGGAGACGGTTCCATAGAGAGTGTATAGAAAAACGTGGCACGGCGATAATATCGCCGCGATTCTCTCGCTCGTGGAGACAGCGCCTAAAAGCACAGATATTAGGTTTAATACTAACGTAGTAAAAGAATAATAATAATATGGTGTGAGCAGTGGGCAGAGCTAGTGTTGCAAATAAAATGTGATACAAAGACCTTAGCAAGCAAAGATACTTGTTTCTTCAGCTCCTCGAACTCTTTGCTGTGGTCCTGGTTATGGTTGTTCGCCTGCCTGGCGTTGTCCAGCTTCTCTTTTAGCAGCATACCTACTTGTTGCGATAGCTTCTGATTGTCGGCGATCAATGATCTTATCTCGTCTTCCACTACTGTTTGGTTTTGCTGTGAATGTTCCAGTTTATTATTTACAAGTCGTAAGCTAGCAATAAGCCAGATAAGGGCGTTGCGTTGCTGGGAAAATTTTGTGGATTTAAGGTAAGTGCGACTTTTGGGTTGATATTATTATTATTTAGTAAAAGGATGGCCCTTTAGAAATAAATATGTGGTTGGTAAAGTGAACACTTGTGCTCTGTAGTGTTTGATAAGACTTTCATATATTCGTAATTACCCTGTAAAAATCTACTTCAGATTGAAGTGCTTCCAAAGTAGTGTTTTCCATAATAATTATGTCATATCTACTATTATGTGAAACACTAAAGACAATATGAACAGATAAAACACTTATCACTTGTACATACTTTATAACAATATCATAAAATAAATGAAAACTTAATAATCTTTTTTAACTTTCTGCGACTACGGTTTGTTTACATTTCGCGCCCCGGAAACGTCATCACTGGTTGCTAAGCAACGGAACTGCTGCGTTCGGAAATACGTACAGTAGAAAGGTACATCGAACTAAACAGGTTTTCAGTTTTTATTTGTTACATTTTAATGTACGTGAAATGAAAATAATTATTATTCTTATCAAGCAACTCAGACCTTAGTAAAATATATATTTAATCTTGTTAATAAATGTTTTTTTATTGAATATCAAGATTTTATCTAAAAACTGTCTGTCATTTACGATACGATATTGTTTCTGAACGAACTTGTCAATTGTCAAATTGACATCGGTCGGTGAAAATCGGAAATTGTGACTCGCGGATTTTCAGAAAATCTAAACAGAAATGTAAATCATTATTTTATAGGTATGGTTTTGAATTAAATTATATATTAACTCCACCATGTCGAGGTTAGTCTTATTTAGAATAGTGTTGTTGTTTAGTTAGACAAGGGCTTGCTTCATATTATTAAATTCATAATAAAATTAAGGTTTTTCGTGGTGTTGTGATTACTTGTTTTTATTAATTCCAGTTCCAACTTATATTTTGATATTAGTGAAGAACAGTGGCCCCTGGTGTATGACGACAACTATAATGTGTCGTTTTTGGGTTTGGAGAAGTTCCATGTATTCGATTCTAAGAAATGGCGCAACATTATACAGGTACCTGTACAATACACAGATTTTTACCAATTGTATGTTTTCTAAATGGTTTTTTTAAAGTATTGCAATAAATTTACTAATTTATGTGCCATTTTATTATTACCTAGTACATAATGAAGATTAAGTTAATTTCTATCAAGTAGGTATTATTAAATAATTTTGTATGATTAATTATTTATAATCATCTATATTTGGCAGTACCTAAAAGAAGCAGAATTCATAACAGATGAACATTTAGTGAAACCGCTTGAAGCACAGAAAAGTGATCTACTTATTGTTCACACCAAGAAATATCTGAAATCTCTAAAAGTGAGTAAACACTATGCATAATTTATAAAATATTTATTATATTACATGTGTAAGTCCTGGAAGGCGAGACAGACAAACTAGAAATGATCATAATTTTTATGGAATCCAATAAACACCAAATGTTTATAAAGATATGGGGGTATTTCAGGGGCACTTCAAGTAAGTTCATGTTTACGCTGAGCGCATGCGCAAACTGTTTGATGTCGTGATGATTACATACTATTATTCATTATTATATATACATACTACATACTACAATTAATTTTCCAGTGGAGCCCTAAAGTAGCTGTCATAGCAGAAGTGCCGGTGATTGCTTTCATCCCAAACATGCTGGTGCAGTATGCATACTTGAAGCCTATGAGGTAATACCAATGAGGATCTATTGAAATAAAATTTTGTTATAGTGAAATAATGCGATTATTTTGTCAAGTGTGCCAAATGAATTGCTGTCTTTAGATGATAAAGATTGTGTTCATATTATGTAAATTGTTTCTACTTTATAGTAGATTTATTATAATTATAGATTTATTATTTAGTTATAATTTGAATTAAATTTCTACCTTATGGTATTAAGTAAATTATATTCAAATTATTATAATTAATTAAGTAAATTATATTATAATTAATTATTATTATAAAACTCTGCCTACCCCTTCCAGAAATATAGGCGTAACCCTAAACATGTTGAACAACATTTCAGGCTGCAAACCGGCGGTTCAGTGCTGGCAGGTAAGTTGGCGCTGGAGCGCGGCTGGGCCATCAACGTGGGCGGCGGCTTCCACCACTGCAGCGCGGACAAGGGCGGCGGGTTCTGTCCCTACGCCGACATCACGCTGCTTGTCCGCTTCCTCGTCATACATCAGCTTATTCAGAACGCCATGATTGTGGACTTGGATGCTCATCAGGTATAATATAAAACTTAATATTTTTTTAAAGCCCTTCGCCTGGGGATCACTGCATTATGTAGTACTGTGTTATGTGTTATGTGTGCTCGCATGTTTAGGACTTATTTAGGCCAATAACTTGTATGTGTAGTTATATGCTGTAAATATAAGTTGGTCAATAAATAAATAAATAAAATAAAATAAGTACTTGTTGGTACCGACATTGTGCGAAATAAAGTAGGGACCCCTGATACTGTTGGTCAGCGAATAAGTCGCTGTTCATTTTGGAATTTTAATAATTCATTATCGTAGAACCTAATTATTGTTTTTATTTATTCGTTCGTCTGTCGCACTTGACAGACACAATTGATTTCGACATGAATGAGGCGGATTTTTCAAATGTGACAGATGGAGGGCTAAATTATCTCATGTTGCTGACTGCACACAGCAGCTACGTGCTGCTGTGTGCAGTCAGCAACATGAGATAATTTAACGTGGTCATGTCTCCGTTTGCGTTCGAAATTAATCCGGTAATCCCGAAACATTTACCTAATCAGTAAATGATTATATTTAAGTTCAAATTGAAGTATTTTTGAAGCTTCTTATCTTTCTTTTAGACTGCCAGAGGCAGAAAGGACACATGTCATGATGTCTTTTTATGAAACCCATACTCTTAATTATTTTATGATTTTCAGGGCAATGGATATGAACGCGACTTCATAGGTGTGCCTGAGGTGTACATAATGGACATGTACAATAAGCACATATACCCTAAAGACAAGGAGGCTAAGCAGGCCATCAGGAGGAAGGTGGAGCTGGGGAACAAGGTTGAGGATATGGAGTACATGCTCAAGTTGAGGCAGTAAGTTTTACCAACATTGGCCAGGTTTTCGTTACCAGAGGCGTATACAAAGGGATTTCACTGTGCACTTATTCTTATATGTCTTAGGAATTAGGCATTTCACGAATTAGGCATTTATCGACTAAAGGGAATATCAGTTAATTCAGTTATTTATTTTTTCAGGAACCTAAAAGAAGCGCTAAAAGAGTTCAAGCCAGACATCTTGGTGTATAACGCCGGGACTGACATATTGGACTCCGACCCACTGGGACATATGAGGATCAGCGAGTTTGTAAGTTCATATTCATAATATAATTATTATGTCGGTTACTTATTTATTAGACGCCGCGCCGGTAGCCTTTACAGACAAATTTTAGAAAAAATAATTCGATTATCTAATATTGAAATTTTATACCCTATGTGACCTATGTCACTCTCCCAAAATGAAGCCGAATCTAACGACATCTCATATGTTGAAATCCATCAAGCCGTTTAGGCTACGGAGTGTGCCAAAGAAATACATACACTCGAAAAACATACCCTTCTTCTGGGGCAGTCGGGTAAAAATAAATTAACAATGTTATGTAGCCACTTACTGAACAAACTAATATTGAATAGTGTAAAAAATCTAACAATTTATTTACTGTATGTTTTAAAAAAAACAGATTTTAGAATTATACAAACAACGAAGTCACCGTAATGTGTACAGTCAACATCAAAAGTAAATGATGATTGTTTTTGGTTACAAAAGTGTTTTATCAATAAAAACTTTCTGATATTGTTATTTATTTTATACATACATAGGATAAAGGATATTAGACTTTTGACTATTACTTAGATTAGTAATTTGGAGGAAATATTCCTCTAAGGTACTCACCTCAGAGGTGCACTAAGGAGGGATTTTTGAATTTCCATTCCTAAAGGAGTGGTAAAATTTTTATGAAGGAATTAAAGACATTGTGTTGTTTGCCGACTTCCACGTAGACGAAAACGCGGGCATGGCTAGTTATTTAAATTTTAGAACATTGATTGGCTTGATGGCGAAATTGGACGGACTATCAGGCACAGAATTAAGAACAATTAACCTAGGGTGGATGAAATGGTAAAAGGTCACGGGAACCTTTTGTGACCCTCAAATTCCCTTTAAAATGTATGAAAAGTCTTATAAGGATCAAAATGTTGGGCCACAAAAGGGGTAAATGCAAGGTAAGTGCATGCAGTGAAATGAAAATGTTAAGAGGGATGTGTCGTGTTACGCGAATGGGTAGATGAAATAAGTATGTGAGAGGAGTCTGAAAATAGCACTGGTGACCAAAAAGTTGTGTGGAAATCGTTTGTTTTGGTATGGGCATGTGATGATGTGTGAAATATGATATGGCCGGAAAGGGGTTGAATATTGAGATGACGGCTGATATGTATGTATGGAAGAAAAAACGATGCTGCGCCGACCATAAATAAATTGGGATAAGGCAGGAGGAGGATGATGATGATTAGCTTTTATAATATTCTATTTTAAAATTTCCAAAATGTCAGCAACTTTTGCTGTTGACTGTACCACCTCTTCTAGTACATTTAATTACATAGTTTGTTAAAAAAAACGCTAAATATTTCTACGGAAAACCAGAAAACAATTTACTTACATAAAAAAAAATTTGAAGTAGGTAAGTACCTACCTATATAAAATTTGGCATTTATCTATCAATGATACAAACATACTCTAGTAAATAATAAAACTATTAAGTATTTAAACTGTTTAAAATCCCAAAAATGACTATCTAAGACCCCCTCGCCTTATTATAAGTTTGGATAAAGTTTTCACATTTTCTATGAAGTGAAGTTGTCACGTTGCTCGATAGATGGCGTTGTGCATTTGACGCTCATTTCTGAATCGCGGTGTTAAGATTCTCCGCGACTGAATGACCCCCTCCCATACATTTAGTTCTGTATCGCTTCTCGGCCTTTTGGCTAAGATCAAAGTGTAGTATCTGTTCTTTTCAGCTTAATATCTGAAAGTTCCCTCAATGAGGGACCAGTATATTAAACTGATTTTTGTAAGCTGACGGGATGTTCGGGGCTCGCTCCACTCCCGTCACGGGTCGGCCCGGCATTGCAGTGCCGCCGGGATCGGCCCACATAAATACATAAAAATTGTACCTTGTCTATTTACCAGAAATACTGTGTGATGTCATGATTGTGTTCATGTTTACCTGATAAAGGAAACTCACCGAGAGGAGTGACATAAACACTCTGAAAATACAAAATCAGCCTACGGCTATCTCTTGTATAAAATAATGTAGATTTTATTTCTATCTATTTGATTAAGTAAAACTTATTTTCAGGGTATAGTAAAGAGAGACGAATTCGTTTTCGAAACATGCAAAGAACAAAACATTCCAATCGTGATGCTTACAAGCGGAGGGTACTTGAGGAAAACGGCGCGGATCATCGCTGACTCCATCATGAATCTACATCGCAAGGGACTTATTTACGGCGAAGCGTAGACATAGGTGGTCAGTCGTACCAGTAAGAAATAAAGACATCTTGCGCGGGCGAGACATAATATGCACACAAATTCTTCAATCAGAAATAAGTAATATATTATGACACGATATTATCTATGTGGGAGCTTATAACAGGGTGGCCAAATAGAACTATAAATTGATTTACAAAATTATTTTAATACAAATGAAAATATCAGATATTTTTCCAAAAACTACTTTTTTTGGGCTTGGCAATTGGAATAGGTATATAAACATCAGCCAAATATCCACATCTCGGAGCATAACAATTATATGAGTTGTTTTCATCACGTTTCTCATTAGTCACATTTTCGCATACTTACGGCGTTATTCCATTGTCAAGGTCAGCGTCTTGGATATTCTATTTTAAGTTATGCAGATTCATCGGCTTGTTAGCACAGACACATCCCTTTAGATAGCCCCACAGAAAAAAGACCAGATCCAGTGACCTTGGGGTCAATTCCCAATTTTCGCAGCAGAAGACGGATTTGCGTAGAACGTTTTGATTATTAAAGCACATTGCTCAAGTGAAGAACACCCCATAATGAATTTTCCGCGTTCATGAATAACGAAATAATTTATGTCTTTGCCGAAACAAAATGGCGGCAAAAAAAGGTTGTATACCTCTGATTTGGCCATCCTGTCTGAAGAGTAAGTTAAAAACATCATAGTTTCAGTGTGTAAAAGCACGTATAAGGGATGGCGCAATTCGTCTTGTGTAGCTCACATCTCTCTCAGCGGAATAATGGTGGCAATAACACTAGTTTTACGGCCCCTCACAAATTCTGGATCTCTAAATATATTTTTACTACAGAGACCGGCACCAATTTTAAGCAAAAAGCGGTGTAGTGAAGGAAAGTTTGCGCACGTACGCTTTTTGGGAGAAAGCAGAGCGTGGGTGCAAGGCACAATACCTATAATATGTTACTAGGTTAATGGTGCAAGGTTCGCGTGGTCGAAATCACGGCGCGCCCCGTTCGATCCGTCAAAGAAATCTAAAAACCGACTATTACGCAGTCAAGGTAATTTTTCAAGTTCTTTGCCGGTCTCTCTGTACTCTATATTTTTACTAAACGTAATTGATGTAACAAGTACTTTAATGTCTCATTTTTATCATATTCAATTTAAAATTGATGTATGTATTAATAAATAGAAGAAAATAATGTATATTATATCGACGTCACCTACTACCGTTGTATCTTTACAAATTAAGATCCCGTTTTGGGATCCCATGTTATTATAGCTATTAGACTTTTTTGGAATAAAATTCTACAATGCGAAACGTGTAAAAGTCGCACCTCTTTAACTTTGATCTCAGTACGAAGTGCCAATTATTATTTAAGCAAATTAAATTTGCGACTTTTTAGGCCGGGGCCGCACCGGGACGGCGATAGTGACGCGATTTCGCTTGTCGTATCTGCAGTGCGGCCACCGACATATATAATCGCTTATATGAGTTTGTTTTCACGAAATCGCCGTCGCGTCGCTGTCGCCGCACCAGTGTGGCCCCGGCCTTAGTGATATTATATTTAATTTTTCTAGTACATATTCATCAGTATTAATGAAAAAATGTGATTAAAATATTTATATTCATGATAATCATGATAGTGCTTACGAGTTTATTTTTCAAATAAATACTATTTTCCTCCAAATATTGTTTAAATTGCAATTACCAAAAAAAACTCCAAATTAGGGTTCAGTTACCAGTTTTTTTTCACTGTTCCCTGCACATTGGAATGCTGTCGTAAAATACGTTTTTAGGGTTCCGTAATAGAAAAAACGGAACTCTTATAGGATCACTCTGTCGTCCGTCTGTCCGAGGCAAAACCCTTAACGGGTGGAGGCATTTGCTGTAGTTAGATGGCGCTACTAGAAGTATGTAATAGCGGCATCTGCTCATAGATGCCGCTATTGCATATTTCGGAACCAAGAATGTTAAAGGATATGGATTCTGAACCGGGAACATTGTGCTGTGCGGGAAACAATGACGTCAACGTTTTTGCTGTCTCTTTCGTTAGGGTGACAATGCGAATTGGTCTCGAATTAAGGATACGGTTACGGTCAAAGGTACACAATATATCAACTCGGAAAGGGATCGTAACCGTATCGCATTTCGCCTTGCCGTCAAACAGGCGTCAACCTAACGTAAGCAAAGCAAGTATTCAAAGCGGACCAGCAGCTCCGATACGTCGACTTGGCTACAGCTAGGCGACGGCGACGCCGCGCTTACGGCTCGCCGACCGACAGCACTTGTGCGGTGGACGAAGAGACGCAAGCGCTGCAACGGAGAGGCGTAAACGCGGGGACCGCTGGTTGACCACGCGCCACATCGCGGTTCGTGAGCTCGTCCCGAGGCAAATCGTTTACGTTACGATTCTGATTAGTGTGCTTTTCAATAGGGAGTTTCATACAAAGAATACTAAACGGCTCGAGTTGATACGGAGACGATCCCTTTCCAAGTTGATATGTCTGCTATGACCTCAAGTTGGGTAACTTTGAATTTTCCTTGTAACTTTGAATAGAACTGTTGGAAGATTCTAAATCATTTTTCGCAATTTTTTTACAAAGGTTACAAAGACAAAAAAAACTGAACATTTTTATTTATGGATTTTAAAAAAACATAATTAGTCACGGATACCCTTAACCGGTGCACGCGCGCCTTATCTGTGCACTCCCGCGCGTCCGCGCTTAAGTTGTGTTTTCTTTTAAAAAACTGAAAAACAAAAGCATTTGTAAGAACAGAATAGTAGTGCCGGGAAAGCGGGATTGTCTGAAAGGGATACCGCTGACCCGGACAAAAGGGCTAAGGAAGGAACACGGGTGGGTTTTCGCCAGTAAGAGTCTGACACTCCCTTCCGCTCCGCCCAGAGCGGGAGGGGTCATTTAGTGATTTCCCATCCTCAAAAAAAAAAAAAAAAGAGTACAATAGTAGAAAAGATCAACAGATGTCTAAAACATGGTTACCCTAGTCTTTTTCTCAACAGATGTTAATAAATACAAAAATTGTTATTATTTACAAATAATAACAATTTTTGTATTTATTAACATCTAAATACATCTAAAGTAAATCAGATCTACTGCAACAGAAGTAACAGATGTTATTCTACGTTAATTTTATGAAAATAGTAAGACTTTATTCATAAAATATCGGTAAAACTGAAATGTAAACTTGATATTGATTAAAAACACTTAGGGAATTTCACGTTAGATGATGAATGCCTAACGTTTCTGCAACCACTAACTACATAATTAATAGTGAAATAACACCGAAACACCGCGTAAATCGTAGAAAAAACATTGAAAATCACATAACAAAACTGTTGACAACCAGCATGTCAACTAAAGATGTGACCGATATATTCGTATTCGTTAAGATATTAGTAATATTAAGCGTATTCACATATCAGTAATCCGACGGATTCTGATATGCTAATATTCCGTACCCACTTTATTTATACACTGATCGTTCAACATCGGTTGGATAATATCTGATATTCGTGAATATTCGTGACGGATATCTGTGTCGTTCGTATCGTAAAGATGGTGCGAGCGAGCGAGCCAAATGAATGACCGAATGGATTAACCAATAAGAGCGTCTGGCGGGTATTCGATCTCTATTGTACAGAACTTAGGGACTATTTTCCATTGGATATTTTATATCATGGCGACCCGGGATTTTACATACAAATACAACAACTCTTTTTTAAGATTTCTTGACTGGACTCTTTAGTAGAGTTTCTAATAGTGTATTAATTTACATTTACTTATTTTATAGTAAAATTATTGGAGATATATTAGTTTTATTACCTACCACGGCTTTTCCCCCAGTATTATTATTAAGATCATAACAACATTTACTGAAATAAGTTATTAAAACGTTAGTCGTAAATCATTCTTTAAATGAGTGCCTCGTAATTATGCTATTATTAAAATTATTTATCAAAGCATATAAACCTAGCATACATCCTTTAAAAACTAATAAGATCGCTTGGTAAAATAAACATATTACAAGAATAGAATAGTGATACGTACGATACGATATCAGTAATATTCATATATTAGTTTAAATATTATAATATCACTTGACGAATATATTCATATTAACTAATACTGACAAATATCGGTATTAACCCATCTTTAATGTCAACTATTGCTTACTTGACAATTTGTATCAGTGTTGCCAAGAAATGATCTCCTTGATTAACCATTGATTAAGGAAATATGAATAGAAATCATCAATTTAAAAAATGCTTACTAAGTCTTAAAAAAATAAGCTTTTATGAAAATAATTCAATTAAGAATTATGTAATTTGTGACTTCATACATGTTTCAATGATTAATATCAATGAAAAATAAAAGTGACCGACTAAGCTTCGTTTTCGGCCAAAAAACCATGATTTAGCCATATTTTCGTTTTCGACCATAAACCAGCCGAAGCTTCAGCCAAGCCGAAAATCAGAAGTTCGTGAATTGTCGCGCGTCAATCGACCTAGGTAGGTACTTCGTAAAGCTCGGCAATATCAGTCTGTCTATTCTATCTGTATTATGTCTATCTGTAGCTTGAGCAATTGATGTAAAAAGTTATCTATTCTTTCTTACACTTATTTGTAGGTGATTAGTTTTGTGTAAGTATATAATATTGATTGTGTAACTTGTATTATTTTCGAGGAATATTTCAAATGCACAGTAGTTTGTAAGGAATCGTGACGTAGGTTAGGTATTTATTTCACACATAAATGATATGGCCTCAGGCAGGCGCGGTCCCAGGGGGTCACGGGGGCCATGACCCCCCCAAAATCGTATAAAAATGCGCCAAACACGGTAAGTCACGGTATATCACGTCGACATAAATCGGTATGACTCCCCCCTAAGTTCTTCAGCTGCGGTATGACGCCCCCAAAATCGTCGGCTGGGACCGCGCCTGGCCTCAGGACTCAGATCGTAGAAACAAGAAGTTACGCAGGTTACGCTATTATAGCAAATTAGTACGGGAACCACCGCTTTAATTTTGATCAATGTGATCAGAAGGAACGAAGGAAAGGAAAGAAAGAACTTTCAAAAACTTATTCGTTTTTGGCTGAAAATCCATTTTTGATCGCACACAAATCACAATGCATATTCGGGAAAATTAATCTTATGTTAGGTAACATTCAAGTGAGACAACACTAGAAACTAATGTCATTTTGTTATCGCCCCAGCATAAACTGGTAGGTCTGTACATTCTCCAGTATGTAGGTATTAATCTTCTTGTTCGGAACCCTTAGGGCGCGAGTCGTACTCGCACTTGTCCGTTTTTTTGAATACATATAAATAAGGCTTTTGTTAAAATCTCGAGATATTTTAAAAATCAAACAATGAATAATAAAAAAAAACACGTTTATTAATAACATAACCAGAAATCATCAATAGTAAACAGCATTTTTGCAAAATAATTTGAAAAAAAACCTCTACTTTTACGTTGTGCACATATTTTAAAACATAAATTATGTCATGACGTAGTGCAAAACTATTTAAAAGCGTACTTTTCTGTATAAAAAAAAACAGCTGTTCTACACATTTATGTTCACATAACTCAACAAAATGTATGGAACAACCGATTTTTTTTCGCGATTTCAGGGTTGGTCCCATAGTAAATGTTGTTCATAATGATGGGTACAATGGCCCCTTTAAATATTTTTACACTGTCTAACCTGCCACCCTGTATAAATAGCAACATCTATGTGTATTTAAAAAGGTACATGATTGCGCAACTGCCTAGAATTCTGAACACAATCTGGTGGGGTACACCCGTACCCCAGAGGGTGCTTGCTTATCTGGTGGTAGTGTTGAACTGCGCGTAGTATGCGTCGGTCGGCGTATTCTTGTACACCACTTCTCTAAAGTATTTCTCTTTCTCCTTCTGCTGCAAGGCCAGGAGTTGGTTTTCTTCCATCAGCTGGCGGGCGATCTCTCTGTGGACATAAGTTTTACTTGTTTTGTGGATGCAAGTCGCCAAAACAGTAGTTATTTTCTCATTTACGTAGGTATTGAAATGGTCTCTTTCAACATTACTTTTTCTGGATAACCTTCAACATTACAATTTCCTGCATTTGGTGCATTTGCACATAATAAGTGACCATTCAATACGCTAGCCGAAAGCCCGTAAAGCAGATTAAGACCCGTATTACAGAACGATACTCTAGCACAGATCTCTGCTTGAGCACAGATTGAAACTAGTTTCAACCAATTAAATGGCTTTAAATCTACGCTCAAGCAGAGATCTGTGCTCGAGCATCGTTCTGTAATACGGGCCTTAAAGTAGATTAAAAACGTCACGTATATCAGGATAGCTATATTGGAATTGCAAGATAATAATTTTTATCAATAATTATTAAATTACCAATGCATTATCTAATGGTCCCCTTTGCATAGATAGGTCATGAATAGAACGGGTACTTTGTACCTACTCTTAAAACTTGTATTTACCTTCTCTTTCTCTGGTCCGCGATGTCCTGACGAGCTACTTCACGTTGGATGGACTTGGATAAAGCTTGCCATTCGGCTTCCATCTTGTCAGAAGCATCGCGTTTCTCCTGAAAAAATAATGATTGGGTATCTACAATAGGCATTCTCAGAAGAGCAGTGGTAGCCCAATTATAGTCGTGGGTTTGATGATGTTTGTCGAAGTTGATCCAGATAAAACGATTCAAGCACCCTACTACGGGGTACAGGTGCACCCCACCAGATTGTGTTCAGGATTCTAGGCAGTTAGTTCTACCCGGTCAAAATTGGTCGTTGTTGCGACTTCTTTCGTTCAAAACCTGTTTCTCCTAAAAAGGCCTTAGTCGTAATGCTGGAATGGAATCCAGCATAGCTATTCACAACCATTCGATATGCTTCCGTGTCGGAAACACAGAGTACATTTTATATAATATGGTCGGAAATGGCACTCGTTCGGTTATCTACTTTTCGAACCGATGATGGACTCGTAAAACGCTATTTAGCGTTTTACACTTGCGTAAATGCTAAATTTAGCGTTTTAAACGCTATTTTGCGTTTTACGAGTCCATCGATTCGGAAAGTAGATAACCGAACGAGTGCCATAATATTTCCGACACGGAAGCATATCGAATGTTTGTGAATAGCTATGCAGGTCTTCAATCAGGCTTTTTATGGATATCAAGGCGAGCATAACCTAAGAGAACTCTTTTAGGACATGATTTTCTATATTACATAATTTTGGATCGATGGGTTACCTTAGCGGCTGCCATTTGGTCCTTCTGCGCTGCGTAGAATTTCTTAAGCTCCTCTTGGTTCATGCCCTTGTACATGAAGCCAATCGCCCTGAAATTATATAAAATGAAAATACTTCACCAAAACTAGAATTGGCAATTGGATTTGGGTGTACAAATCTATACGATGCGTAGTTCTAATACAAAATTGCATCGACCAAATTATGCCAAAGAAACCGCGGGATTCTGAAGATTAAATCAGGACTGATCTGTACCTAAATCGGTAGCCAAATATTTACTGTGACCAGAATACAAAGTTGCAATGATTTCCAGGATGTATATTGACCATGACGCAGATTTTTCACTGTGAATTTATTTCACTGTAGCTGATCTATACGTCCTTCATTTTGGCCTGTATATCTCCTGCTTTTTGCAGTGGCGGTCCGAAGGCGGCGGCGTCGTAGGGGTCATGACCCCCACCCAAATCTTACAAAAATGTGCGAAACACGTATAATTCACGAACACGTGCAATTCACGGTATAGCATGTCGGCATTAATCGGTATGACCCCCCCCAAGTCTTCAGCTGCGACCGCGCCTGTCTGTACGCCCTTAATTTTGGCCTGTATATCACCTGTTTTTTGCTTTAAAACCTATTACATACAGACCTGTTCTTCCCGAGCGCGCTCTTGGCAACATCAGGGTTCTCAGTGAGCATGTCGGATGTCAGATTGTTGTACATCTCAGCGGTGTTGTCGGCTTCCTCTTGCTCCTTGATAATCTGTTCCAGCTGTTTTTTTTCTGCGGCCTACGTAGAACAAATAGATGGTTCATTGGGAACTTGCAATGGTTCCTTAAGGCTATCTTTATAAAGTTTCTATGACTTCTTGTGTTCTTCTATCATGACAATAGTAGCAGAAGAAACAGAAGAAAAAGTGTTAATAAGTCACAATCCCGAAATATCACCATACACAATACAAAAGTAGGTAATAGGTAAAGAACATGAAGAGACACGCAAGTTCACAAATGCTAAGTTTTTGGTTTTATTTCCATATCAGTGGATAGTTACGGCGCGGGACCAGCTGGGCAGATGTAGGCAATAAAGATTGGACGTCAAAATTATGTGGTTTGTAAATCAAGGGAGTTTTGTCCAGCAGGATAATACAATATAACAGGCTAACAGCAACCTATCCAGAGCAAAGAAAGCAAGCAATCCTATCAAGGTTTCCGTCAAACCTAGCCGCACCTTTACACGAATCACTTATCGATTCACTGAGGAGGCTTAGACGACCGATAGATGCAAGCAGCCTAGATATATCATACAACTCAAGAATGGGATTATAAATGGCGCCGCCTCTTATCGAACTTTCGCTTGCATACAGTTGCTGTGTATACTCACACCCGCCGCCACCCCAGGTGCGAGCGAGAAGCAAATAGAGGCGACGGCATTTTCAATCCCCTTTATCCGCACGGATAGTAGGATCACATTTGCTAGTTTAATATGTTCAGATGCTCAGTGTTCGGGTCAATGCTGGCTAGCATGGCAATGTCTATTCTGTTTTGTTTGCGAAGGTTCGAGGGAGAATATCACCGTGACATTTTCCCTCGAACGTTCACAAACAAATTGAAGAAGAGAAGAAAGAAGAAATAAACAGAAAAATTGGCTGATATCACCCGGCGTGTCGGTAATGAATAGACAGGCAGGTGTAGCAGTGGGCAGTCCACTTCTTGATTACTCGTAAGCAGTGGCATATTTTAAAACTTTTGGAGCCCTGGGCCTATAAGGTTTGTCGCCCCTAAATTAACGAAAATATCTGCTAAGTGCGTGTCGGACTACGCAGTTTAGGGTTCTGCAAAAAGCTGAGGGCAAGGGGCGCGGGCGCCGCGAAAGGCGGCTATGCCGCCCCTCTCAGTCTGCGGCCCCGGGCCATGGCCCACATGTCCCTAGGGTAAATACGCCACTGCTCGTAAGTATTCTGGGTAGAGACTCACCAGAGCTTCGTTGTACTTGAGGTTGGCCTGTCCGAGCCTGTAGCGACACTCCCGCTCCAACTTGTCCAGTTCACCAGCACGATGGTCGCGAGCTTTTATCGCCATCTTTAAATAGAACACACATTTTAATTATGCCACTTTATAGAAGGGGACCAGGTTTATGCCCAATAGTGGGGCTCTGGAGGTTGAATTGATTATTTACAGGAACAGGCTAGCTATACAGGCATAGTTGCCGGCATGAGTCTGAAGCACATGAGAAGAAGGCCCAATAGAGAATAGACAGTCGAAAATACACAATAGAGAATAGTCCAATAGACAACAAGCATCGACTGACGAACCAATCGCGTGCAGCCTCGGTGCCCTCGCCTTTTTCATTCCGCCAAAGATACCGAAAAACCAGGTACCTACCTACCCAATGCGCAGATGACGTTTGTGCTCAAGACTCGTGCCGGCAATTATACCCGACTGTAAGGGCTTCGTACGACAGAGATAACACTCTATAAAGCCGAAGCTAGCCGATATATCTAAAGCTCAATGTGTAATATAAGTACCTACAGGGTGTAAAAAGACACATCACCAAGCCGTCACCTACGCATTCTGTACGTGTAACTAATTACTTAGTTACACGTACAGAATGCGTTGCATTGAGCAAAAGTAATCGCTGGGAAACGACTTTTATTTTTAGGTATAAAAAACAGCTGTTTTTTGTAATTACGCCCTAGAATATGTGGTTTCAGTTTTCGTTAAGGGTCTTTTTACACCCGATATATTAGATCTGCCGCGTAGGTACAGTACTGATATAAAGAATCTTCTAGAAGCTACCATGTACGCGGCCTCCGCTTTCTTCCTCTCCTCCTGGGCCGCCTGCCGCTCCTGCACCTGCTGCTCCAGCCAGGAGTTCTTCTGAGCCGCCATGATCTTCTTGCGCTCCTCAAATTCCATGTCCTCTCCTTCAAACCTGTTCACGCCATAACATTTTGATTCTATTGGCTCGTTGCTACATGGTTGCCGAGCGAGATTAATCAACGAGAGCAAGCTACGACATCTAGGTCAACTCCTTTTTTTTCTATTAATCAGTAAGTAGGTACCTACTTTTTGTTTATGGATCACGTTGTGAACACTTCACAACTTGATCCATAAACATAAAGTCGTTAAAATCTTTGCTATCGTTGCTGAAATCTTTGTTTTGTACCCTTAAGCCATAGAATATCAGTTTCAACTACGTATCATAAACTTAAGAAAACTTGCAAAGCCGATTATTGAGAATCCCTGTTTTATGGGGATTTTTACTAGGTACTTATGTCGCGGACGCTACTGACGATTTCATAGCAGTAAATAACAATGCTACTTCGCCTGCTTGGACATCAAACTAAGCATCATCTTACAATCAATTACTAAAAGCTGTATTTTTTTAATCAAACATGAATCATTATTTCCACACAACTTCAGTTTCAGTACCGTTTGTGAAAACTGTTCTAAAAGTGGTTAAATATAAAAATGTGAAGATACTTCTGTGCGCTGGAAAGGCCGACAGGTTCGCCATCACCAGCTCTCGGAGGAAGCTGCTTCTTCAGAACTTCAGGGTCGTTGAGGTCGTACTCCCGCCTGTCTTCAAACCGCTGGTACTGGTGACGGAAGGAGTCGATCTCTACGCCGATGCGACGACGCTCCTGCGATAGGCACTTGATTAAGTAGTTATTTACGTTACGATGTGTGAGCAGTTGTGGTTCAGGGGTAAGGGCCTCGACTAACACGCGTAATAAACTTATTTGTTCTCGTCACAGGTAGTGAGTTCGCCGCGAACTCAACCGGCGCGCATTTTACAAATTGTCGCATCACCACGGCTATAAAAACGGTCAAGAAAAACATCGTGAGAAAACCGACGTATCCTAGAACCAACAAGAGTTCATGCGACGTCCACCAACCTGCGGTCGGCTTGCGTGGTGGATGGGATTACAGCTTGCTTCCTGGTCCCTGTCATAGACAGGACGCCTGAGTCTAGTATTGGGAACGTTGTAGGCTGAACATGTTACGTTATGACGTAGGTAAGTTGTTATTTTTTCAATCAATCACAGCTTATGAAATTTTATAGCTTTACTGCTCTACATGCTTCGTGAGGCTTCCAAGAGTTTTAGTCTACTGGAGAACCGCATTACCCGTGGTTTATTAGCTCTTGACGATGTTAACCCCCAACCTCTTTCTCCCTAGCTTCGAGCACGACAGCGAGTTCGCTGTCTTTGATCTTCTGCTTCGCGAAAGCCAGATCCTTTCGCTCCTGCCCGTCTCGCTCCGCTCGCTTCTCGGTAACCTGACGCTTAACCGTGGTTTATTAGCTAATTGATGATGATTACCACTAACCTCTTTCTCCCTAGCTTCGAGCACGACAGCGAGGTTGCTGTCTTTGATCATCTGCTTCGCGAACGCCAGGTCCTTTCGCTCCTGCTCGTCTCGCTCCGCTCGCTTTTCGGCTATCTGACGCTCTAGGAACGTTACGTCCACCTGTAAACCGTTTCTGGACATAGGTATTATGGAGGATTTGCATGTGTAAATCAATGATTATGTTCTGCTGCTTATTGTTATGTTCACATTATTTTGTAGCTATTGCTTTTTATAATAATCTATTTTTAAGTGAATATTATAAAACCTTTTGCTTATACGCTTACTCTACAGGATTTTCATAGTAGAACGGTAGGTATAGGTACCGGCATGAGTCGTGAGCACAGATCGCGCATGTACACTTTCGGCCCAATAGACGGTTAACAATACACAATAGAGAATCGTCCAATATTATATGTAGATAGATGACGAGCATCGACTAACAAACTACCTAACTAGCCTCGGCGCCCCCCGCCTTGTTCATTCCGCCAAAGAGATCGAAAAATCAACTAATGCGCAGGTGACGTTTGTGCTCAAGACTCGTGCCGGTATCTATACCTAATCTGTAGGTATACCTACACCTATTACCGTTCTACAGTGACGGTATTGGTTCCAGATAGCAGAGAGCGACCTACCACTATCGCTCACAGATCCAGGCTGCAAAAGAGAAACACCCAAGGATGTAATGGCACTTACCCCAATTTTCCTGTTCCTAGCATTGAAGATCCTGGACCTCCTCTCAAGTTCACATTGTCTCCTCCTCTCTCTATTCTGAGCTTCCTTCCGGTCTTGGTCGTTCGCGATCTGTAATTTCATCATTTTTTCTAGCTACGTAATGTCAAAATACTCTAAAAACTTGAACACAAAAATTGAAATACAAAATTCCGCGTTGGCGAAATAACAGAGCGCGTTGCTAAGGTAACCGCAATCTATTACTATACTCTATGGGTAACCGTTTTGTTTTTGGTGGAGACTTGGTGGCGACAGTATGATTTTATTTGTTGCAATATTCCAGAACACATAGGTATAATTTATGGAGGTTCAATTTCAGTTTTGATGAACAAATGTCGTAAAAATGCTACTTGTTTTTATAGGATTTTATACTACAATATATTAATATAGTCCTCCTTACAAGAAGTATAAGTACCTACCTACACTACAGGTCGTGATACCTAGAGTTTAACGGTAACTTTACTTCAATTATAAGATAGGTATCTCAGGAACTGCATTGAATATTTCTGTTCGTTTATCTTGTAAAGGATATCCGACAGTCAATAATGTTCTTAATAAATAACTAGCGTTTGAAAGGAGACATTTATCTTACCTTTCTATTCAGTTAGATTTGTAGGTACTTACCTACCTATTAGGTAAATACTCAGGTACGTAATTCTTAATAGAAAAATAGCATCTCAAGTACCTGTTACATAATTATGAAATAAGAAATTTTAGAAATACATTAATTCAATATAACAAATGTGTCTTAAAAAATACCATTTTCAAAATCTTGTATCGTGGTAGAAAATATTTTTTTCGGCTAGCAACACGGACTGCGGACAACGTGAGGTGTACGTCCCAATTGTCGGCTCAGTCTCCGAGTAGCGTAGATTAGAATTCACGCACAGTGCACGCTACACCGCTGTCGGACGAGGTTGTAACGCGTTCGCGGATAAAACGCCGTACCGCATGTGCGTATATAAAACGTATTTACACACGTATTTTTTTAGTGTTACAATATACAAATAAATTTTAGTGCTGTGCTTTTGAAGTATATTTTTTACTGTGTAATGTGACGGAATTATGACAAGTGTTTTAAAGAAGTCTAGAGGCACTAAAGGTAAATCTGAATCCATGCAAGAAGATCTGCCTGCGAGATGGGGGGATGTCTCCCGCGAAAATAAGTCCGAGGATGTCGCTAAATTAATAAAATGTATCGACGACAACATCATTGGAAAAGGAAATTCGTTTTGCGGACCTTTTGGCAGGAGAAAAGGTAAGATATTTCCATAATTATTTTATACGTATTTTTACGGTAGATCGTTACATTCAAAATAGAGGTTGAATATTTTTTTATCGTTCCTGTCTTGTAAAAACTAATAATTCAAATATTTTGAAAGGCAGTGATTTCGTCATGTGAATATTTTAAATTATATTGTGCGCAAATCTTTTTTAGCCCGCCTTTCTGAATGTCACATGATTTCCAATGAATTGTAAACAATTCGCATTGAATATTCAAACGAATTAGCATTCGTTATTCCATGATGTAAAAACGATGCCAATGTGCCATGTTCGTTGCTATACAAGGTCTATTAATAGAAAACATATGTTGAGTTAGTTATAGCCGGCAGCTCGTAAAACTGTTGTTTCAGCGATCAAGGTTAAAATCATTATAATGTAACATCTTCTTAATATGAAGATTTGAAAAGAAATGTACATTTGTCTCTGTTACTCTCATATATTCAAAGCACAAAATATATGTGAAAGAAGATAGTCAAATTAAAATAAAATTAAAACTCTAGGGTTTTATCCCTGAAACAAGATTTCAATCCTTAGACTCACGGTTCCTATATTGTTTACAGTTCTTAATTATCAGTTTCATATTATGTCGTTGTAATATTAATGGTACAGGTACAATCATTGTAACGAATCGATTTAACGTTTTCAAATACTCGTAGTTCTGCGATAACTGAAATTCTTAACATTCCAAGATAATTTTGCGTATTATTTTTGCCTAGAAAATATCTTAACGACGACGCTTTTCATTCATTCTTTTTGAAACTAAATATCGGCCAGCTTACCATCAAACCATGGTATTTTATTATTGAATACCTAATCAATTAATACTAAAAAGACTTTGTATTGTAAGCCTAAGTCAAATATTTATATGACGTTGTTAACCGCGACTGATATGAGGACCAACATTTAAAAATCTGGATACGTTTAGACATCAGTTTTTGGAATGGTCTTTACCTCAAAAATAAACTACGAACGAAGGGCCTATAGTCCTATACAATCAACAAAACCTTAGATCCATACAGTGTTTAGGAATCAATTGTTGTAGAATCTTGCACCTAAAGCAGTAGTGCGGTATCCACGATCACGAGAGAACTATGATTTTGCTCACTTGTGCGGCTTTCAATATTTTGTTAGGTACTGCATTTTCATGCAGGAAAACCCAACCAATTAGATATTAAGTTAATTAAATAAGTCAATTAAACACATAATTAAGAAGCTATTTGTTCTTTAAGTTATCTACACACGTGTCCTCCGCTGTGTATAGAGTGGTAATTATTTATGTCATGTCGAATGTGGGCGCCAAAAGTTTGCTTCTCCCCGCCGTGCTTCATCCACTTGGCACCATGAGTTACAGGCTATCAATACTTGTCACTTCGATTATTCGCAAGTACACGATGAAAAACATCGTAAATAAATTATTTAATGTATGTTGCTATTGATGTATTCATTTGCAAAGGAGGATAAAGATTTGTGCGTTTTACTATTACTTATAAATAAAATGTTTGTTAAATTTTTGACATTGAGAGGACGAACTTTACTGACGGTCCTATAACATTTTTGAATCGGTTACTCTTGGCATTTATTTTTTTTATATCCGCCATTTTACACCTACATATTGATTCAAAATCATAAAGGAGTAGGCTAAAGTGATAAACAAGTACCTAATTACCTAAATTTATCCATCCATCACATACATTTCATAACTTTCTCAACGTTTTTGATACTACAAGACCTTTATTACAACTTTTTCCTCATAAGATGTGGAGGGAAACACCCCAGTGAAAGGAGTTCGTCTAAAACAGGTTTTGGAGGTCATCTGAAGAGACGGGAGCAAAAACCTGGACCTTTTTATGGTCCTACCGGAGTCCGGACACACAATTTACGACGTTGTTACTTTTTCGATCAATTTGGTGTATTACTTAAGCGTTTACCTACAACTGTATTAACTACTAGTGTTATCAGTTACCATACTACGAGATTATTGATGTCTTAAGGTCACTTTGATAACGAGAATGCAATTTGAAAATAAGTCAGATGAAAACACGTATGTCTATGTCTATTGTGTTAAGTCTTAAATTAATAAATTCAAATCTTAAGGAAATAATTTTTAAGGTAATTTATCTATTGGTGGTTATTGGCTTCACCCTGCGGGATGGGCATGCCAGTAAATGTTTCTGATCTAATGCATAGAAAGAAATAAAACAGTTTATTTAATTTAAAAAAACACAATGCAAAGCAGTTTAGTTCTTATTTATATTTTTCATGTAATGATTCATATACTTTATAATTTAAATAGAACTGCGTACAAAGTCTACAAATAGGAATAATTTATTTTTTATTGTTGACTAAGTGCATGGGATGTCAGTGTCATGTTACTGACAAATACAGAAGTGCATATTAAACTAATTGAATGCTTTGTGAGTACGGAAGTGGGTGCAACGATATGCGGGGCAAGCGCACGCTGTACCCACCACGTTTTTAGTCACGTGTAGTTTTAGTTAGTCATTTGTCACCAACTCACCATGCTGTGTGTAGCACTTACTCATTATTATTTTTGCATCTAACAAAAGGAAGTATTGTTAATAATAATATCTATTAAAAGCTATTGTTTTGTTAATATTCTGATTAATTTTGTATTCAGTTGATTTTGTTGTCATTATATTCATATTAACGTGACATTCGTTTGGTTCGTAAACAAATAATTTTTTTTTATAATAATTTTAGTCATTGTTATGCACCAGCAGGTACCTACATGCTCATTTATAAAACAAAAATCTCAATACTTTTGTGAAATCAGCATGAGCTATACAATAATTATAATTCATGTCGTGGTAAAGAAATTGGACAGTCAGCAAGTTGTTAGCGGTGCTGAGTAGGTACCCAAGATACTGATGATGATTTATACGTCATGTATCGTCACTCGTGGAGGCTCTTTTCTTGCACCTTTATTAATTTAGTCACAATCTTTAGCTTTGTAAGCTAAACTGAACTAAATTCAAGATAAATGTTTACCAACTAGAAATTAATAGGTACAGTAACCCTTGGGACAAAATCACATTATTATATTATCATACCTATGTAGTCTGGTACAAATAAATCACATCTTGAATGACAATGTCTATGTCATCTCGAGCCATAAATCAAAGCCCTTGTCTTTTGTTTTAAGGACAAAACGCACGCTGAATGCGATGAGCAGACATTTGCGACTACATCAGTTGAAGATAGGATTAGCATGAAAATTAAGCACGTTATTATTATGGTACACGCGGACCAGCACCCGAATTGCGTAACTCAATTGCTATCACCATGACATTGTTTTTGACATTCATTACGCCGTATGATTGTTAATCCGTGCTCCTTTAACTAGCTGAACGCCGCAATGGATGTTGTTGAACTGTCAAAATGAAATTATGAAAGCCATGGCGAAACAAATTGAGTTACGCAATTAAGCTGCAAATATCACTGTCAGTTGATAAATAAAATGGCAAAAGCATTTTTAACACATAGGCATTATTTTCTTCGCTAAAAAGCTATACTAACAGCATTCATACCTATAAAAACCTTTTCAGTCTTTTGGGTTCCGAGAAACAGACTCTAATACGAATTTACAATAAAAGAAATCTATTGGTCATGATGACAGTAACAGGGGCGTTTACACTATGCATTTTTTTTAATAATAATAAAGTGCACTGAAGTACCTAGTTATGCAATATAATTATTATTTTATTCTAAGTAGAAGAGTTAGTTTGTTTGTAAACGCGCAAATCTCTGGATTTGAAAGAAAATTGATAGCCAGATTCCTGAGGAGCTGAGCAACGTGGGTGATACCACTGGGAACAGCTAGTAGGTACCTACCTTAAAATAAACGGATTAAAAAAACATTTAAGCTAAGATAAGATTACCAGTTACAAGACTTGCAACGTGCTTGCAAGTGCGTTGTGTTTTGTTTTCTAAAGATAAAAATTAATTCGTGATCGTAGGTAACTGCCATTATTTTATGCTTATCGTTCATGTTGTATGACATAACTTTATTCGGGTACCTATTACACGTTCAAGGGCAGGTTTATTGATTAGCGCGCTGATTAAATGATTGTAATCAGTGGCTTATTTAATAAGTACCTACTCAATAACCGATGCAGAACCTTTGCAGAACTCGTGCTTGCAAATTAATGAATACCTATGGCAACACCACAAGAGTGTTGCAAGTAACACTACTAATTTACCTACCACTACTAAGTAGGTACCTATATAAAATTAAAAAATATAATCTTGATTGCGAGCTGTTGTTTTTAGAAAGTACCTACGTACCTATAGGTACCTACTTAGGTAAGGTAACTAAAAAGCAACTGAACGAAATAAGTAATCAATTCCGTATTAGGTACCTAATTAAGCCGTAGGTACCTACACGTAAAGAAGAAGAATTCTTCTGGCATGTGTTCAGCCAATAAAAAGCGATATACCTACAACATCTTTCTCTCTAAATATCGCACTGCTGAAAACACGTCCACAAATTGGAAATCTTGCATAACTTCACGTCTAATGTTTATCTGAAAATGTCCGTTATTCATATCAAAACATCTAAATTCCTATTAATTAGCCATTTATTGGCGTGACACTTCCTGTAAATAAAATGGTTACGTCAGTTAGTTGGCAATACTGACACGGCTATAAATCTTTGGGATATGATTCAAAATGTGTTGCGTCAGCGATTGTATCTAAATCGATATATACTAAAGGCGCGTCTCGTGCGACCTGTTTTCGTGTTCGACGAACATCGAACAGTGAACAGTGAACGAGAAAGGGGCGTGGTCTACGTGTTTTGACGAATAAAAACACTCAAAACACGTAGACCATCGTTCACTGTTCACTGTTCGATGTTCGTCGAACACGAAAACAGGGCGCAGGAGACACGGCTTAAAGCCGGGTCTCTTGCGCCCTGTTTTTGTGTTCGACGAACATCGAACAGTGAACAGTGAACGATAAAGGGGCGTGGTCTACGTGTTTTGAGTGTTTTTATTCGTCAAAACACCTAGACCACGCCCCTTTATCGTTCACTGTTCACTGTTCGATGTTCGTCGAACACAAAAACAGGGCGCAGGAGACACGCCTTAAGTATTATTATCATTCACTCTTGCCACCAAGGATGTCAACTAAGAATGTTCTGTTTTTTTTAGTAAAATACCGTACATAATAATCCGACTGCGTAGTAGGTATTTAAATGTTATATCATGTCACTCCAACAATGAAGACCAATCTAACGACACCTTATTTGTTGAAATCCATCAAGCCGTTTAGGCGACAGGACGAGCCAAAGAAATTTTAATAGAGTAAACAAACATTTACCTACATACATTCGAAAAACATTACCCTCTTTCTGGGGCAGTCGGGTTATTAAAATACCTGCAGTTTGCTCGCCCTGAGTGAGTACCTACCTATTTTACATAGGATTTCATGTTTGGCGTTAATTTATTTTCATGATCAATGTAATCAATCACCTATTACCCACTCTACTGCTGAGCTAAGGATGAAGATACAGAATATTTTCTATAGGCGGCGTCATATGGATCCAAATTCAAATAAAAGGACTTTTGTTCATTATTTTTTTCTGAAAATATTAATTACAGACAGAACTTAACATTGTATTTTCTTTTAAAAATTTAATAATTAAGTAGATATCTATTACATACGGGTTTTAAAATTCATAATCGTTAACTCTAAAGTTTGTTGTGGTGGGAAGTGGGAACGTACTTTTTTATTCCTAAGAATCTATTTGTGGCCAAGATATGCGAGCTGACCACACTGTAAATTGCCAAGACCACAGGTAGATCAATAGGAGTACCTAGGTGGGTAATACGGTAGTGGCCTACCTACTATTTCAAAGAAGGAATAGGCACAACAAAAAAGTAAACGCAAAAATAATAATTTATCACAAAATTGAAAACATAGACGCTTTTGAAGTTTTTGGAGGGAGTATCGCTCCGTCTTTGTCGCGCGAAGCGGACGTAGGTGGTGTTACGTCACTAGTAGGTAGTGCCGTCCGTGTCTAGCAAATCATTTTAAAACGCTTATAACTTTGCCAATTTTGTAGATGTTTCATCGGTTTTTTTTTTCAAATAGTTTACAGATTCACAATAAAAAAAAAGTAGTTAACATCCCTATTAATGCTCTAAGTAAAAGTTCAGGGCCCTAAAAAGTTGTGTGCCTGCACTGCCTGCTATCGCGATACGGTGGCCTTATCTGTCGGCTAGTTGACCTTGCTGAGAGCCCTGTTCTAGATGTACCTATGTGTAGTATGAGTACTGGTATTATTACTTGTTACATTTGCACGGAAGCGCCATAACTCATAAATTCATAATCGAACTGAGAGTTATACCTACCTACTGGCCAAGTGTAGCAGCCTCAGATCATAGAAACAAGGAGATATGGCATCATAGCAAATTAGTACCAGAACAACTGATACCACTTTTAGTACATTTTTCGACACAATTACGCGCATAATTAAGCGCTCCTTGTGAATAAAAAGATCTCCCACGCATTAAACATTCCGCACACCCTCAATCTAACACTGTTAATCGTCACTCGATACTAGCACTAAACTAAAACACTGTATTTATATCATAGATCGTGTTCGGTTCGGCGCCAGCGCTTACGTTTAATATGAGCAATTTGCTCAAGTTCAGGCATCAAGCTCGATAGCACCTTGGCACATCTCCCTTGTTTCTTTGATCTGAGGTAGCAGCTGTATGGTTGATAAACAAGATCATTTCGATTTGCATTTGTTCTACATTTATTTCAACTTCCTTTATTTTACCTTTATTATTTACACCAAAGATAAAATAATATTTATAGGATGGTGATTTAAAAGTCACCTTGTATAGCCGTGGGGAGATATACATAGAAGAAAGATATAAGTAAATGATAATTCCCAAACAAGTTTCTGTCAGGCATCTTTTAAGGTGTTTAAAAAAAAAAACTAGTCTATCTAGTTTAGTCACGTTTAAGCTGTAACTAATGCTATTATATTTAAATAGAAAATCATAATAGACTAAAGTATAATAATATTGATGATACGCTGTTAAGTTGAGTGGAGTAGGCTAAATTAAATTGTATAGTACTTTAAAATCAAACCAGGAACTGCTTTAGTGAGGCCATGCTATCATTTTTATCAGCGCAAATACTTCCTGAAACGCTATTTTGCTAGTTAGAAAAAGGGACCAAAAGATGGCTCTGGCTATCTTACTCACCACGGGAACACCACATTGCTGAAGTAGCGTTATTCTATTTGGCGGTGATATTCTGTAAGGAGGTACTTCCCCAGTAGGGCTACTCCTAGGCTCGCAAGCTGCACCTGTAGATTACGTAGTGCAATCTGTTCTGATTCTGCGGCGCAAGTGCTGCATATTTGTGAAAGGTGTACACACCTTTATATTTCACCTGCTGAATATGTCGGCGCCAAATACAACCATGCTCACATCACGATGACATCATACAGATCGCATAGCGAAACCTATTATGTTCCATACAGAATTCGTCGAATAATCGCCGTACGCAAAGCTCGTTTTGTTTATTAAAATGTATGTAAAGTAACTTGTATAACACGGTATACAAATGTGACCGTGTGACACGTGACCGACTGTACTATTATCGCACGCGTCAGATAAGTAGATTATTTGTCATTATTACGTTGTATGTAGACAATATGGCGGCTTGATAACATTGTTTTAATTAATTAATGTTGTTTTTAGTTTGCTTAAATAAAATACTTAAAGTTTTTCTGTGTGGTCTTGACTCTTGATAAGCGTTTTGGATGATTTTTCGCATATTTTGGCTTCTTAAATAAATTGTAGCTTCCAAAAGTAAGGTGACTTCCGAGTCTTCCAACCTAGTTATACACACATCATGTGTGATATTCGTACCTTTAGATAATACATGCTAATAGTTTCAACTTCAACTGACAACCCATACATAACTGATTGAAAACCGGTCGAAATGAAGGTCGGGTTGCGCAAATAGTCATATAAAATATTTACGTAGGAACGGATCAATGCTAACCAAATCTATAAAGGTACGGTATTAAGGGACGGTTACAAAGGTTGCTTCCAATTCTCTGCGTCAAATTGGAAACTTTTTTGGCATGGCCAAAAATCTGCCCTTAATGAGGCAGGGACTACGATTGTAGACAAGTTGGGAATTGGAATAAAATTTAATATCAAGATACATGATAACTTTGTAAGATATATGCCTACAACTGAAGAAAAGAAGAAAGTTTTAGTTGGTAATTATCATAATAATTTATTAGCAGCATTTTTCCAAACTGGCGACCCACCTATGCTTTGCACGGATGAAATCTGCTGATACGGCTACATGTCAAAAGATCGAGATTTCTGCTGTATCCAAGTTAAAGAGGTATTAACGTGTTATACTTAAGTACACATGAAACTTCCGCAATACATTTTCTAAATGGTGGTGCATACCGCATTAAAATCTATTGTGTCGTTAAGAAGAGCTTAGCGGACAAACAGACAGACACGAAAAGGGACTTTGCTTTAAACTACATATTTATAATAATTTATATGTTAAAAACCTAGAATAAACTCTAACATTTAAAAAGGAAGTCGTCTACATAACAAACAGGAAAAATAGCTAACTATGCATAATAGTAGACCGTTTATAATAATCACTTACTTATTTACAAGTGCAGTGCGTTATTTATGAAGGAAAATTATAGTATTGCTAGTTCTCAATGCCATGAGTTAATCAAATATAAGTCGTGATCAACCACAACTGTCCCAAACCACGTTGAGGGTCGAGGTAATTGATTAATAAAAACGTAGTCGATAAATATAGCTATTTGCAGTCCAATGCTCCAATAAAAAAGTCGGAAATGTCGACTACACGTCTTAGAGGATTCTAGGACAAGACGACAGACACTTTTTGCACCAGTTAAAAACAAATTCAGCAATAGCAAGAATTCATAAGAAATTCAAGATTAATCGTGGAAAGGATCCAATATTTTGTGTTTCATTGTAATTGTTGTCTCAAAATCAATTGGATAGCAATAAGTTAGGTCATTGGTCTTTCTTTTAGGGTTCCGTACCAAAATGGTAAAAAAGGAACCCTTATTATATTATATATAGTGCGACTTCGTCTGTCTGTCTGTCTGTCTGTCTGTCACTCCTGCTTATTTCAGCAACTACTAAAGCTATCGACTTGAAATTTGGAACAGTTATAAAAAATGCTTGCCCAACTTTATTAAAGTAAAAAATATTTTTATTTTCATTGCAAAACGGTGTGGGTGGGGGTCCGAAATTATAAAGTGGGGTTACTTGGTCAAGTGACATATCATATGAAAGGGCTTGATTTGCAGATTTCAAAATATTATTTTTATTTTATTTTATGTCTCACAGTTTTCGACATATGATGAAAAATGTCAGAAAAAATACTATTCCCCCCCCCTTATCTCCGAAGTTTGCGGAGCGAAAAATTAGAGTTGATAGGAATTGACCCAAATATTGCACCAAAAATAATATGATGTTCCTAACTATTACAGTTTTTTCAAAATCATCAAAATTCCTTGACAAACAAACTTAATTATGCGGTCCAGTTTTTTTCACTTTTTACGTCTAAAACTGATACGGAACCCTCGGTGCGCGAGTACGACTCGCACTTGGCCGGTTTTTTTTTTCATGTTGCGTGACTTGAGGTTATTGTGTTGTTATGCTCTAATGAGAAATAATACTTAGAAGGCTCGGCAGTTCTATGGGTGCGGATACTGTGACGACCTTAACATTGAAAGTTCAAGTCCAATCGTTAGGTTATTGTCTTCTTCGATAGCTCTGTCAGTTGCTGACTCACTCTGAATAAGCAGTCAAGATCGCTTGATAAACTCTGAAGTACCTCATAACTACCTACCTAGGGTCCTTGATTTGACATCGCCCACGTTTGCGAGTGCTGTTGTATTTATGTAGGTATCACTTTGTCCCAAGTTTCCGGTGTGTCCCATGCAATCATATCTCTGTAATACATTTCTAATCGGTTTAGCCTTATCACTATATAATACAAAAACCGACCAGTTTTTGTATTATATATAGAATTACTTGGTATGTAGTCTATTGCTTTGCAATGAATAATTTTGTGACTGCATTGACTTATGCCTTGAAAACAGGGATATAAACGCCCATAGGTCATGATCGTAGTCGATCGATTAGATAAATAAAAACCTTGTCAAATTTAAATGAAAATAAAAACTGGAAAGTTTGGGAAAGAGTAATTATGCGATCGTCCAAAGAAAACGTAAATAAAAGAGTCCAAACTCTTGCTGAAAATGTAAAGTTGTACGATTTAATAATCGTGATTGAATAGTCTACTATATAAAAATAAGTCGGGTTTTCCTTCCTGACGCTATAACTCCAGAACGGACGAACCGATTTCCACGGTTCTGCATTCGTTGGAAAGGTCTCGGGCTTCGTGAGGTTTATAGCAAAGAAAATTCAGGAAAATTTCAACAGAAAAGCGGGAAAATCTGGTGGCGAAACGGAGTTCGCCGGGTTTGCTAGTCTTTTATGAATATACCGTTACATATAAACTTATCCAATATGGTGACTATAACGTACGCTAATCTAAATGAATATCAGTAGATACGTCATTACCAATCGTTAATGGTAAGTTCGGTGACCTCACCTCCCGGCGACGGGCGGTCTAGCTGAGCAGGGTTTTTTTTTATCTATGTGATTATACTAATAAGTACGTGGAAGTTTTTGATTGAGAAGTAATTTTTATCAGCGATACAGATCACATCAGTTAAATTTTAAAAGATAGTTATCTAGAATCTCAGTCGAGACCTCTATAGGTACGTTATAGAACAGTAGGTACTGTAGGTAGGTAGGTACTTTGTGTAGGTATCTGTATAAATGAAATAAGTTTTGGAGAGAAACTTTGTCATCATCACAAGGACCTGTAAATTCCACTGCTGGACAGAATTCTCACTTTAGGCTCTTTCAATCATGACTTTAATGGTGAGTACCTATTGTAAAGGGAGAAAGTGACTTTTTTCCTCGAAGTATCTAATTGAAAGCAAAAAATAAAGTTTTTTTTGCAGGGAGATTTATTTCGTCTGATAACAGTCTTTATAATCCTGTGAAGTATACCCACAATCAGTCACTGTTTCGTGCCGTCGTGTAAGAAATGGCAGCTTTTTATCAAGAGCGTCAGAGTCCACGTCGGAATTACGTAAAGATAAATTGCGAGCAAGTAACAAAGTTTAGTGCTTATCACATGAAAGGTAAACAATTTTTATTATCATTATTTTGTGTTATATGATGCAATGTGTTCTCAGATTTGAAGGAAACTTTGATAATATGAAGTAAGAGGAGATGTGAGCGAGAACAGTTTTGAGAAGTTAAATAAAAACAATAATTTTAAGTTGGACTTTCTAGTGAAAATAACATAAAATCAAAAAAGAGTAATGTGCTCGAGAAAAACATTAAATTCTCAGTATTTAATGTTTTTCCATGAACAAGGAATAATCGTAACTCGAAAGGTGTAAGATAAAATAGTCGTTGTTGTTGCTCTCTAAAATGACATCCAATTTCAAACGTAATTTAGGTCACACGTCCAAAATCGTTTGAAAATAGATACCCTACCTGTACCTTCAACAGCTCCCCTGGTAATTTGTCAAAACCGACAAATAACGGTTTCCTATGACGTGTTCATTAAAAAAACTGGTTCATTAAGTTCAGTACTCTGGGCGTCAAGCCGTCTGTCTCTTCATTACTATAAATAAATACAGTTTTTTGCCAAACGCTTGAAAAAACAGTAAGTAATTAATACTGACATGTTTCTGTAGGTATTGTATGTCGAGTTTAATGTAAGGTTGATGAACTACGCACTGACGCTAAACAAGAATTTGTAGAAGTCCCACCCCAATACTGTTTTCCAGTACTTCGATACGGAACTCTGATGGCAATAGTCGCTGCCTGCACCGATGTAAAGATGACATCATCTTGTTACGCTGAAATAAAACTGCACGCAAAGCAAAAGCATTCAGTCGGAAATGCATTGTTGAACAGGCTAAACTGCAAACCAATGGAAGCTGTCCCCACTGCGTTTGCTATTGCACTGCTATGCAGTTCAGCCAAAATCGTTTCACGTACCAGAATTTTACTCTATCAAATGCATGTCCATGAAGGTTTACTTTCTTGTCTTGATCACTGTAGTCGTAGAGTTCCGGCGTTTTATTTATATTTTTGCTATTTTGCTACTATCAGCACCTTTGTGCGTGTGCTTGTTATAGTGTAGTTCCCTATTGTACAGTTAATCTTCTGCATCTATCTATTTTGTGTTACCGTCAACTAATTCGGTCCAATTGTCAGGTTGATGCCCTGTTTTTATATCCTGTTGGTAACGAAGGGCACAGGCGCACCAATCATGTTGATGTATAGGAAATTATATGAATGTCTTCCTTGTATTATAGCTACTTGTTAGTAGCATCAGGTGCATGTAGGAAAATTGAGTTTAATCAGGACTTATCGTGCATATCAAGCATTTGTGCTAAGTTTTTATTTCCGAATTCCGGTAGGCAGTGATCAATGGTTTAATTTTTAGCAAATTCTCACATTGCATTCATAAAGTTGCTATTTCTGTTAACAAATACCTACCTAATATTGAAAATTCTTGAGATCTGCCAACGAAAACAGATTACATTAACGAATAATAGTGTTGAATTTGTGGAAGCAAGGAGAAACAATAAGCAAACTTTTAAGGGCAGTTCCAAAATCTTCCGAAAGGCTTTTCTACCAGATAAATTAAAAAAATAACAGTATTCTCATGAAATTATCTGGCAAATAAGTTAAACGGAGATTTTCCAGCTGAGGGACAGAATCCGAATTTCTCGAATAAGTTTGTAAGGGTCGACATCAGACAGATCTGTGTAAATACTTTTAAACAGGTACTCATCCATCCGTTTAAAAGTATTTTCAGAGACAGATCTGTCCGCTCTTCACAACCCAATTTCTGGGGAACACCAATTGTTTGGCCACCGCATGAAGCATGTCACTGCGTTGTTCCCTATTTTTACTCGTGTACGACTGTCGGTCATAAACTTATAAAAATAGGGTGTGACTGGTGTGACGTGCTCTCTGAAATAGAATACTATTAGAAATATGAACCTTAGTTTTCTTTATAAAAAACTACGGGCAAGTTCGTGCGTCAACCTTTTGGCCCACTTAGCTACTTCACCCGATAATTAGCAGTTTGAGATAAAATCTTAGTTGTCTTTGAAGATAATAGGTCTTTTTCGAAATCGTTTGAGGAAAATGGTATTATTTAGGTCGCTGATAATTTCTCGATTCTTTGAAATTAAGAGCGTTTTGTGCATGATTTCTGGCACTGTGTTCATAAAGAATGAATTAAGAATTTTCATATAGACTCACATTTTTTTGCGTTCCGTACCAAAATGGTAAAAAAGGAACCCTTATAGTGCGACTTCGTCTTTCTGTCTGTTTTTTACAGGTGGTAATTTGTTTAACATGACAAAAATATCTCAATTTCAAATTCTCGTGAGCAGGTAATTTTTTGTTTTTGTTTTCTGAACATAAATCAATTTGTACCTCAAGTCTTGTTTACTCCGAACTCGACGCAAACAAAGATATTGTACCTACTAAAAATTTCAAATTCAGTAAAACTCGATGCGATCCATTTAAATAAATATGAGGACTATAAAGAAGGGAACTGGGTTACAAGAGATAAGAATTGCAATCGAGGAGATTGTGTTATTTGTTACCTACTTGAATAAACATAAGTCAATCGCTGTCGTCGTTTACAGTAATTTGAACGATAATAATTCATATTTATGATGTGTTTTCCTTGGGCATGTTCCAAATACTACTTAGTCCCAGAAAAAAAAGATAATTTCGAGGACTAGAAATGTTTGAAATACCTACATGGTAAGTATAGGTTCGATTATCTTAAAATCCATCGACAAATTTTTGGAGATATAATTTTACATAAAATTGGAATTGGGCATTAAAATTTATGGAATACAATAGGTACTGTTTGACATTAAATCGTATCTCTAATGTATCGGTGTCATCTTCCTCCAACCTTTATACTACTTTTTCCATACATTTATCAGCCATTATATCAATATTCACTTCCTTCCTTGTAGTCCATTTAACTTTTCTTTGTCTGCCTCTTTATTATAATAATCAGCATTACCATATCCATTGTTATCCATGACCTTTCTTATCTATTTGCTGTCTGCAAGCAATATGTTCTTTTTTTGAGGGTACCTTAAGGTATCCTTACTGGCTTTCCCTTTTTACCTGACCTCCCAAAAAGAGGGTAATGTTTTTCAAGTGTATATTGCATGTCAGTTTCTTTGGCATGCTCTGTAGCTTAAATGTCTTGATGATTTTCAACATATGAGGTGTCGTTAGATTCATCTTTGCGGGAGTGACAATTATTTAAAAATTACCCATCGGGATTAAGGTTTTTTCCAAAAAATTGTTTATCTCATCATGTTTAAGGTTACAAATCAAAATCAGACTTTAAATCCACACACATGTTAGGCTTAGGTAAATTTTTATTTGAATGTCAAGGTTGTGAACATTGTGAACAGTTCTAAGCTGAAACCTTCTTATGTTTATCTTATTTTGGGCTTCGCTGCACAATAGACTAGTTGGCATTATAAATGGACTAGCAACTACTTCATTGTCAATTGCTGACCTTTCTAGTGCCCATATAAGGCTACATAGTTCTATTACAAGTACGTTTCCGTGCAAATTAGACTACCATTAGGTAGGTACATTATTTGTTTGAGGATAACGTTTTCAGGAAATATAGAGGAAATATGTTTAAATATATTATTTTTTAGGTCATTTAGTTTGTTTTGAGGTGTTCCAGTGTTTGCTTTTGTAACCTACATTTAAGATTAGCACGCTCGCAAAACTAGATTTTTTTATTTATGTGGGTACTCGTAATATGTTGCTTGTTCGTATTTAAAATGAGCAAATAATAAAAATGTTAACACTGCGTGACACTCGACGAGACGTCATAAAATTTTATCGTTATTACGTCTATAGGCGCTCAGTGTCAAGGAACGTGTTTTATTTAACTAAATAATCGAATTAGAAATCTATTTTGCCTTAGAGGCTCTACAGGGTAAAATTAAAACCAGTGCGGATATTTTAGGAGGTGAAAGTACTCATGAATATGATCAACTTTTAGTATGGGACCGACACTGAAATATGAAACAAAAAATCAGCTGTTCCCTACAAAAATGCACTACAACACGATCAAAATGTATGGAACCGCTGTTTTTTTTTTTTCATATTTCAGTGTTGGTCCCATAATAAAAGTTGATCATATTCATGAGTACTTTCACCTCCCAAAATATCCGCACTGGTTTTAATTTTACCCTGTATAGAATATCTAATAGGAAAATGAGTGAGATAGCTGGAACACACATTCTGCAGTTTTTGAACAAGATAATAATTTATCAGCGAAGGTCTTCTAAACTACACAATAAATTTTAATGTGGTTTTCACCACTAGATATTACAAAAAAAATCTTGCGTTATTAATTTATACTAAAAAAATCTTGCCTCTTGCACATGTCTTATCGACTATCGTTGATTTCCGTGTAAGCTCTGAACTTATAAATTCAGTATTCAGTTGACCTAAAAAAAAACTACAATGATTGATGGATGACACATACATCAAAATACCACTTAAACTCCAGTACTCCATTACATAATACATGAAACAGTACGGTACATCGATTACCGTATTTCCCCACATATAGACAACTGTCACCCCGGAACATACAGTGACGTTTGGCACAAACAACCGGCCGCGGTCTACGAGCGATCGGTTGTAAACAATTGTGACCTATTTTACTAACGGTGGTATGTGCTGTTCCGAGAATGTTTGTAACAAGCTAATGTATTGTAATACGATCGTTGTTGTTTGTTCCTTTGTTTTTGTTGCTGCTCCTATTGATTAGTAGTTTAATAACTTAGAGCATATCATTATGGTCTAAGCCAGTGATGGGCAAAGTACGGCCCGCGGGCCAACTCCGGCCCGCGAAAGCATTTAATCCGGCCCGCCGGCGATCCTTTTGGGAACATTTGTGCAAGTGTAATGTTTTTATATGATAAATGATAAATGATAAATGATATTTATTTTGTAAATAGGTTAAAAAATAACACTTTTACACGTCAAAACATTTTTTTAAGCTAGATGAGTTCGGTGTTTCCTATTATGACTACCTTTGTTTCGTTCCCATCAAAATTCTTTTCAAAACCCATACGATGTTCACATTTTGTCTTTGGGCTTTACCAGCAGTAACGAGACACCAACTTTTTGGTTGTCATGCATTGTACGCATACGTCAAAGCTCAGAGCAAATGTCAGTTCGTAACGGACACCGACCGGAACACACGCACAACTTCGCGACCAGCAAAAAGGGCGGTTCAAATTCTAACCGACTCCGCGTGTGATCATCATCTCATCTCATCAATAATTGTGAATCCTGACCCCATCGTCAGCTCATGGACATTCGAAAGGTGGAAGTCAACGAGTGTCAGTTTGCAGTCTGAGGTACGTACTTGCATATATCTTTACTGTTGGCTGCCTAGATCAAAGTGAACATCTTATTTTATCGCGTAACTCGTCAGACCTCTCATCCAGGTCTTCCGTGTGTAGCAGAAAGCCATCACGGTATTTCGGCGTGGTGCGGATGCTACATCTTTTTGGTGCCGAAACCCGGGAACTTCCATTTTGAATCGTAAATCGCCATCTTTACTTGTGGTATTTCTGGTTAAAAGCGTAGCTTAGAATATCTCAATCGATCTATTGATTTAACTAAAAACTACAGGTACCTACACATCGCAGTCTAAGCTATTCCACAATTTCCATAGAATTACCTAGTATCGAATCTATCAGTTTACATAACGTTCATGAGCTATCACCATCGAACTAGGATTTAACAAAATCGTAGTGTAAAATAATTAAATGTCAAGTATCCACATTCATCGTAAATAATTGTGAAACCGGGTTATATTGTGCAATCACATTTTAATCGGTGCACAATTTATTTCGCTCACAATTAATCAATTCGTAACTCGATATTTGGTTATTTGCACCCATCATACATCGCAATCACAACATAATCTTGTTTTATAAATCGTATTTTACAATACCTACGTAAATCGTAAAATATTCCATTTAATAATTTCTTTTCACTATATCAAATCGTGAGGGTAGGTCGAAATCTCGCTCAACGGTCGAACGACTCAACGTAGGCGCTGTGAATATTTCCGTTACCAAGTGAATGAATGAATGAACAGATTGGCTGGTACAAGTACCGCACAGTATCGAGAACATTTTACGTATAAAAAACTTGTTTACTTCAACTTACCTACTCGGTAGGTACCTAGTTATATCTGTTTGTTAATCGTTATCTATCGTCTATTGTATTCAATTACGGAGCAGTTTCAATAACAATATCGGAGCAAAATTTAATTTGCATTGCATTTAGATTGTGCCGGAACTATACGTAACATATTATCTATCCGGTACCTACTTACTTAGTTGTTTACGTGAACCAAATTGATTTTTTGTTATTGTTTAAAGACCGACAATACTCATCCATCTGATACTATTTGGGTACTTAAGTAACTAGACACGTAATCGAAACTTATATTTATCTACATATTTTGCTATTTTACGTATAAAACTACATTGTGTCTACAATGTCCCTTCTTAAGAAAATTAAATCAGGTACTTTAAAGAAGTCCAAGTCAAAATCAATCGACATCCAATATACTACTGAGGATTTACCATCCTTGCGTAGAAAACGAACCATCGCATATAAGCGTTTGACTAAGGCTTTAGAAGTTGGAATGTTAGCAGTTAATGACCATTCTCAGCGGGACTTGTTTTTATCATATCATCAGGAAGTAAAGAATATTGCGGCTAATTTTGAAGATGCGCATTTTACAATTCAGGAGATTCTTGACGATCCTGAAAATGAAGATAACGAAATTCAGGAGCGTTTCGACGAAATGTATTACAAAGTGTTGTCAATAAATCGCACTTTTTCTAAAGGTGATTCAAATAATTCTCACGGTATTGGCAATGCTACTTCGAACATTCGGTTACCCAAAATAACACTTCCGACTTTTAGCGGTGACGTCAAAAAATGGCCAGAATATTTCGATACTTTCAATGCTTTGATACACAAATCAACTTCTTTGACTGACACGGAGAAGTTTCACTATTTGTTATCATCTCTGAGCGGCGATGCGTTGACGGTAATCAAATCGTTCCCGATGACTCACGAACACTATCACGACGCGTACCAAGCACTCACCGCACGCTTCACTAATAAACGCGACCTAGCCTTTGCGTGTTGGCGAGACATCTTAAATGTCGATTTTAGATTCAACGACGCTCATGAGTTCAGAAAATCCCTTGATTTGTTTGAAGAGAATTTAAGTATTTTAAAAACAGCTAATCTGCCGGTTGGTCAATGGGATTTTATTCTAGTATATCATATTTTATCAAAACTTGACTCGAAATTAAGACGTGAATTTGAAGAAAAGCATTCGGATGTCGAACTGCCTACCTACGTACAATTAAAAGCTTTCCTACATTCTAAGTGCGAGGCGTCATTACGCGATACACATTTCGTTAAGACAATCAAGTCAAACGAACTTACGCCGAGAAGTTCGACTTCACATTCGCAACCAAAACGGTCCACCCCGGCACACACACTGGTAGCTGCTACCGGTCAAAAGCAAACCGAAAGTCCTTCCGTTCCGTATACCAGTAAATGTTCTTTCTGTGGTGATGTTCATTCCATTGCGGCATGTTCAGAATTTATCAAAAAATCATACGATGAACGAATGCAGATTGCTACTGAGAGGAACTGGTGCTTCAACTGCTTGAGGTCATCCCATCAGTTGAAGGATTGTAGATCAATATTTTCATGTCGCACATGCAAACGGAAACATCACACCTTACTCCATCGCGATAATCCTATCGAATCCCACCCAACCGCATCGTCGTTGGTGTCAAGGTCACCTATGCATACAACTGTTTTGCTGGCAACTGCAATAGTGCACGTCAAGGATGCTCACGGTACAATGCAATCGTTCCGTGCCTTATTTGACACCGGAAGTCAAAGTAACTTTATTACTGAATCGGCCATCTCACGTTTAAACTTACAACCGACCCCAATTAACTCAACCGTATGTGGACTCGGCGAGGCACCAGCGTCTATTCTCGGTGACGTGAGGTGTGCAGTAGGTACTAAAGATACAATATTCTTTGATTTGGACATGCATGTCATTTCGAAAATATGTGGCGATCAACCTATCGCAAAATTAAACACTTCTGGATGGTCACATATTCAATCCTTGCCACTCGCAGACCCCGGATTCGATATTCCGGGATCTATCGATCTATTGCTCGCCGCCGACGTTTTCACCGATTCACTTCTCAACCAACAAATCAAAGGTAGTGTTAACCAACCCACCGCTTTCAACTCCGTCTTTGGGTGGCTCCTGTTAGGCAAAACTCGTTTAGCTTCTAGCACCCTGATACAGACATCATTAAACCTAGATAACGAGTTGAATTCTCTGGTTCAACATTTTTGGGAACTGGATTCCATACCGAAAGCGTCAGTCTTGACTCCAGATGAAATGCTCTGTGAACAGAAGTTTGTATCCAGTCATTCTCGTGATTCCTCTGGACGATATGTTGTACCTTTGCCTTTTAAAGATGATTCGGAACCCATATTCGCAGGCTCTCGTGAGGTTGCATTGCGACGATTCCACGCTATCGAACGCCGGTTGTCTCGTGACTCCGATTTAAAAGGCCAATACGTGGACTTCATGACCGACTACATAGAAACCGGACACATGACATTGGTACCAGTAGAGGAAATCAGCAAGGGAAAATACTATATTCCACATCACTGTGTTCTTCGTCCCGATTCCGCCACTACTCGTCTCCGTGTTGTGTTCGACGCCTCTGCCAAAGACGCTAACTCACGTTCCTTAAACGACTCTCAACTTACCGGTCCTAAGCTGCAACCAAATATTATAGACATTCTTTTGCGGTTTAGGGAACATAACGTTGTCTTCATGGCTGACGCCCGACAGATGTACCGTCAAATTTTGATCTGGCAGGACCATCGTGACTATCAGCGTATCTTTTGGAGAGCCTCTGTTCACGATAATCTCCAAGAGTACCGTCTAAACACCGTCACGTATGGTGTTTCTTCATCTCCTTTTCTTGCATGCCGTACCTTGAAACAGCTTGCTGAAGACGAAGGCGACTCGTATCCCGTTGCAAAGCGGATCATCCTGTCGGATGTTTATATAGATGACGTAGCAACCGGATGTGACTCGCTGGAAACCGCTGAACTAGCAAAAAATCAACTTATCGCTCTATTCAAACTCGGTGGTTTTCATCTTAGAAAATGGGTTAGTAACAATGCACAGCTTTTGTTGAATCTTCCTAGCCAAGATTGTCTAACTGGCTCCGTATCTCTCAATAATTCCGAATCCTCAATTTTAAAGGTTCTAGGTCTGCAATGGAATCCGTCACTGGATGCATTCCTTTTCGAAATTAAACCATCCGAGCGTCCATGTACCAAACGTTCCATTCTCAGCGAACTGGCTAGAGTCTTCGACCCATTAGGCTTCTTATCCCCCATCACAATTCAAATCAAATCATATATCCAAAAACTTTGGATTCTCGGTATTGGATGGGATCAAACGCCGCCTGATGAGATCATTCATACATGGACTGCATACATAAATCAATTACCACAGTTGTCCCAACTTCGAATCCCTCGTAAAATAACCTGCCCTGAAGCAAAATCGTGCGAGCTTCACGGCTTTTGTGACAGCTCCGAGACAGCGTATGGTGCTGTTATTTATTTCCGCGTCACTGATAAGGACGGTGCAGTCCATGTCTTTTTGGTCTGTTCAAAGGCTCGTGTAGCACCGCTGAAACGCACATCGTTGCCTAGATTGGAACTCTGCGCGGCAGTTCTCCTATCCAATCTATACACACTCGTTCGCGACACTTATTTAGCTCGTATCCAACTCGATGCTGTCTACTTATGGTCAGACTCAACGGTTGTTCTCTCCTGGTTACGGTCACATTCATCTCGTTGGACCACATTCGTCGCCAACCGGGTGAGTCAAATCCAAGACCTCACCCCTACTGAATGTTGGCATCACGTCTCTTCGGGTGATAATCCTGCTGATGTCTGTTCACGTGGACAACTTCCTAGTGAACTTCTTCACAATTCGCTATGGTGGGCGGGGCCATGTTGGCTTTCACAAAGTCATGAGGTATGGCCCTCGAGTTCAGGCAGCATACTTTGCGAGGACGACGTTACTATAAAGGCTGAAGAACGCAAAGTGGTTATCTTAGTGACCAATGATACCGCGACGAATGACCCTCCAATTATAGAAGCTTTACTGAATCGTTTTTCATCGTTATCGAAACTTATTAATGTTCTCGCTTACATATATCGCTTTATTAACAATTCTCGTAGATCAAATCAATCAAATCGTAAGGAGTTCTTAAATAATGTGGAACGTCATCACGCTCTCATGCAAATCGTCAAACACGTACAGGGTCAATCTTTCTCGGAGGAAATCTCCAACTTAAAATCAGAAAAGGTGTTATCGAAACCTTTTCGAAAACTGAACCCGTTTCTAGATGATCAGGGAGTGCTCAGGGTGGGCGGCAGGATTTCTCGATCCGGATTAGAGTACGAACACAGGCATCCTGCCTTCTTACCATCTGATCATCCTTTAACGCTTTCAATCATCAACTTCACTCACCGTACCCACTTGCATCCAGGCATAAACACCACATACTTTTTGCTGCTTCAACAATTTTGGATCATCGCTGCAAAGCGTACCATTCGCCGTTGCCTTTCCAAATGCGTTCAGTGTTTCCGAACAAACCCACAGCCGCTTCAACCCTTCATGAGCGATCTCCCATCTTACCGAGTCAATCAAGTTAAACCGTTCTCGGTGGTAGGTGTCGATCTAGGTGGACCATTTCGCATCAAACTTGGTTCCCATCGTGGCGCTAAGATGGACAAGGCATATTTATGCTTGTTTATCTGTCTCGCAACCAAAGCAGTCCACTTGGAGGTTGTGTCGACGCTTTCAACCGATGGGTTTATAGCTGCGCTACGGCGCTTCGTAGGTCGTCGCGGCCGCTGTAACACTATTCATGCGGACTGTGGTACCAACTTTGTAGGCGCTAGAAATCAACTTTCGTCTTTAATGCAACAGGCTTCTAACGAGCAAAAAATCGAATTTAAATTCAATCCGCCCGGCGCTCCACATTTTGGTGGTGTCTGGGAAATACAAATCAAAGCAGCAAAATCACATCTATATCGAGTTGTGGGTGATCAAGTCCTAACGTTCGAGGAGTTGACGACTCTGTTCGTTCAAATTGAATCCATTTTAAACTCGAGACCCCTTTACCCGATCAGCTCTGACCCCAATGACCTTTCATGTTTGACACCTGGTCATTTTTTAACCTTAGAGCCTCTAACAGCTGTCCCTGATGAGGATCTATCGCATCTTAACCTAAATCGGCTTCATCGGTGGCAGATGATACAGGCGTTCCAACAGAACTTCTGGTCTCGGTGGAAAACTGAATACTTAAACTCGCTAACGCAACGCGCGAAATGGACCAAACATTCAAAACCATTGTCGATGGGTTCGATGGTGTTAGTCAAGGACGACAATCGTAGCCCATTGCATTGGAATCTCGCGAGAGTCATAGAACTCCAGGTTGGAGTTGATGGAGTAGCTCGGAGTGCATTAGTAAAAAATGCAAATAATCAAATCATCAATCGACCTCTAGTGAAACTATGTCCTTTGCCAACAGAGGACTAGTTTCAATCGCACCAAATTATAAATCTTAATTAATCAAACCGTAGTATAAGATAATCTTAATTTAATCGTTTCTTCTAACAATCTAAATCGTATATTTAATCTCATTATCATTTCTAATTAGATCTTCTATGTTTTAACCAGAAAATACCATAGGTATTTTGGTGGGCGGGATGTTTCGTTCCCATCAAAATTCTTTTCAAAACCCATACGATGTTCACATTTTGTCTTTGGGCTTTACCAGCAGTAACGAGACACCAACTTTTTGGTTGTCATGCATTGTACGCATACGTCAAAGCTCAGAGCAAATGTCAGTTCGTAACGGACACCGACCGGAACACACGCACAACTTCGCGACCAGCAAAAAGGGCGGTTCAAATTCTAACCGACTCCGCGTGTGATCATCATCTCATCTCATCAATAATTGTGAATCCTGACCCCATCGTCAGCTCATGGACATTCGAAAGGTGGAAGTCAACGAGTGTCAGTTTGCAGTCTGAGGTACGTACTTGCATATATCTTTACTGTTGGCTGCCTAGATCAAAGTGAACATCTTATTTTATCGCGTAACTCGTCAGACCTCTCATCCAGGTCTTCCGTGTGTAGCAGAAAGCCATCACGGTATTTCGGCGTGGTGCGGATGCTACAACCTTTGAGAAGAAACACCGAAACAAACTCAAAGGTTGATGTCTCTTTTAAAGTCCAGACAATTAAGATAAATTGTGTAAGAACCATGCAGGTTAGTCTGAAATGGCCTTTAGAGGAAAGAGCCATACAGATTTGAGTGGACCTGACCTGACTGTGCACGCATGTGCCGGGTATCGTGGTAGCTCAACCCAGACTTAGGGAGCTCAACGACCCGACGAACATTACCATCAGAAAGGACATTTGGGTAGGCCCCCTAAAGTAGGTACTCAAACTGTCAGACTGAGCTTGAGATCTATAACAGTAACATAATAACCCACATAGTACTCACATTTACAATAATTATAATCAATATATTACATCATTATTATCACATTCAATGTCATTTTGTATATAAATTGTTTCAAAAGGAAACATTTAATGTCAAAGTGTATATAGAAAAAATATATAAAATCAAATAAAAGAGCAATAATTTAGTGGTTATGTCAATAGTAGTATTGGCCCATGTATGTATTGGAACAGCTCAATCCCAAGCCTTTTTGTCCTCCATATAATCTTTAACACTATAAAAAGCTTTATGACAAAGTTTTCGCTTTATTAATGATTTGAATTTATTAAGGCTTAATTTTTGAATATGGCTAGGGATTTTATTGTAAAAGCGTATACTTTGGCATTTAAATGTGCCACTTATTTTCTGGAGCCTCGTGGCAGGAACAACAAGTCTATGTTTGTTTCTAGTATTAATATTATGAATATCACTGTATTTAGTGAAGAGATTAATATTTTTATGTGCATACAATAGATTTTCATAAATGTACTGAGATGGAACAGTCATTATATTAATATCTTTAAATTTCTCTCTGAGTGAATGTCTGGGACTTAACTTATAAATTGATCGAATAGCTCTTTTCTGCAAAATGAAAACAGTCTGTATGTCGGCGGCATGTCCCCACAACAGAATACCGTACGACATGACACTATGAAAATAACTGAAGTATACTAAACGGGCAGTCTCAAGATCAGTTAAATCGCGAATCTTTCTAACGGCGTATGCTGCAGAGCTAAGCTTTTTCGACAACTTATCTATGTGTGGTCCCCACTGAAGCTTAGCATCCAATGTTATGCCTAAGAACACTGTGGTATCCACAAGATTCAGCTCCTCACCCTTCACTAGTACACTAGTTTTCACCTGTCTAACGTTAGGTGTCGTAAACTTAATACATTTAGTTTTCTTTTCATTCAAAAGTAAGTTGTTAACATTGAACCAGTGCACTATTTTTGAGATAGCGCTATTTACATCGTCAGTAACCAGCTGCTGACGTTTAAGTTTAAACAAAAGTGAAGTGTCATCTGCAAACAGTACTATCTCATGATTGACCCTTATAAGGAAGGGTAAGTCATTTATATAAATAAGAAACAAAAAAGGGCCAAGAATTGAGCCCTGTGGTACTCCCATTGTTACTACAGACCCGGGTGATCTTTTACCATTAACATCCACCTTCTGAATCCTATCACTTAAGTATGAAGTAAGAAGATCCAAAGATGAGTTCCTTATGCCATAGTGGTACAGTTTCCTGATTAATGTTTCATGAAGAACACAATCGAATGCCTTAGACAAGTCACAAAAAATACCCAAAGCATCGTGTGAATTCTCCCATGAATCAAAAATATGTCCTAAAAGTTCAACACCGGCGTCAGTTGTTGAATGACCCCTCGTAAAGCCAAACTGTTTGTTATGTAATAATTTATTTTTATTAAAGAATTTTTGCATCTGCTCTAAAATAAGTTTTTCGAAAATTTTACTAAATGTAGGCAGCACTGAAATTGGTCTATAATTTGTAGGGTCTGATGTGCTACCCGATTTAAATAGAGGTATTATTTTACTACTTTTCATTAGATCAGGAAACTTACCACAATCAATACAACTATTAAAAATAGAGGCTAGAGTAGGTGCTACAATGTCAATAATAGACTTAGCAACGTCCACCGAATTACCCCACAGATCTGCTGTTTTTTTTGTTCTGTTTTTTTTACATATGATTAAAAGCTTCAACACATAAAAAACTTTTTTAACAAAAAATAACCGACTTCAAAAATCCACTACAAAGAAAATAATAATTTTTGGTTTCGGAAGTCGGTGGCTTTGGTTTTTGTTTGCTTTTTTTTGCCACCGACTTCCGAAACCAAAAATTATTATTTTCTTTGTAGTGGATTTTTGAAGTCGGTTATTTTTTGTTAAAAAAGTTTTTTATTTTTCCCTTTTTAGTTCTTTATCCCGTGTTAGATTACTTTCACGCATTCGTTCAACAGTAAATCTTCTACGGAGTGTGTACATTTATGCATATAACTTTGTACATAGGAATGATTACATAATGTATTATATACTAAAACCTTCCTGAAAGTATGTAGATTACGTTAGTGAAAACCCCATCCTAATCGAATCAGTAGTTTTTGAGAAAATCGCGCACATACAAACATACATACATACATACATACTTACATACATACATACTTACATACATACATACATACTGACATACATACATACATACTGACATACATACATACATACATACATACGGGACGAATACAGAACCTCCTTTTTTGAAGTCGGTTAATTAAAAATGCTATTTTCCTATAATTCTGGCCCTCCTCTGAAATTACTTAAACTTTCTGGCCCCCCATTAAGAAATTTTGCCCACCAATGGTCTAAGCAATAATAACAAGTGATCTACTTAAGAACTAATTTTATATCTTTAAAATGTTCGAGGTTTTCTTGTCCCTGTGTGTTGATAGTGACTTCGCAAAATGCTTTAGTGGTCTTGGAGATAGGTTGGAATGTCGTGCAAGTACCAGCAACCCAAGTCCCGGGTTCAAAGAAGTATTAACATATACTTCTTTGGATCCGTGAGTAGGGTTGCTGTTACTTGCTACTCTTAGCCATGATGACACGGCCTGGACGCGTATTCAGAGACCATTGTGGTATGAGAACCGGATGATCTACACCACGCAATGCTTTTTATTTTAATTTATCCCGCAACCATTGGGTGGCACAAAACTCCAGCAGTTCTCTATTGTACAAATTTTTGAGCGAAAATCGACAATTATCTTGTCTGGATTAATTGTACAGCACAGAATTTTCCTACTCGTATACATAAGTTGGTACGAAGGTGCAAAACGTCGCTCTTGAACTCTGATTACCACAATGTTTTATTCTTAATTTCGAATGAACAAAATAATGGTGGAAAGTGATCGGACAATCATTTCTGGCACTCCCGGCCGCTGCCGGCACTGCTCACTTCGCTCGCTCGGCTCGTGCGTTGTGGGGTCAACGTTCTAACCGAACCTAGGTTTTTTAGCATCTAACGGTTTTTCAAGTCTTCTTTTGCAAGTCCCCTGCGAGTTGTACTCCGCAATGGTTTTTGGCTGAATTATGGGCAATTTAAATCCAAAACCATTGTATAATACAGAACTGCCGAAGCTTTGTGCCACGCATGAATGTTTTCGGGATAAATTAAGTTATACCTAAAGCATTGCGTGGTGCAAATCGCTCCGGTTCTGGGTACCACAATGGTTTCTGAATACGCGGCCCGGAATACGCTAGAAAAGAGAAGACTGCCAAGTAATTAAAACGTAGGCAAGACAATCACAAATTAATAATAAGTATTGTTCATTGTTCTTGGTAGAACAAATAAAAGTTCCGCTAATCATTTAATTTGCACATCAATTCGTATAGGTTATTGGCATAGCTGACGTCTTGTAGACTTCGTGGAAAGACCTTTTGGCAACGTGTAATTGTTCTATAATAGTAAATCAGTCTACGTTTTCCTTTTGTTTATGCCAAGAGCTGCGATTTTTCGCGACCTATACTAACGTTGAGGACCTAATTTGTGGCTTTTTGATTGCCGTCTTCAATATTATGCAATACAGAAATAAGTTTAATGTGCACTTAACATTATATTTAGTATTGTTTAGGTGCAAGACAAGGTTACAAATAGGTATGCGCCTTTGAATTAAAATAGCATTTACGAATTTATTTCATTTGAGAATCACATTTAACTGCTGTAGTCAAGTTTTCGGATGATACGTTAGAAAATATTTAAGATGTGGTTTTGATAGATGTTATAGATAATACGAAATCAGCCTACGAGGTTTCCACTGTGAGTAGATTTGGGTCTCTCAGACTCTCAGACCTCTCAGTGAGTGGACGTGGACACTGACAGTAAATCGTAATCCACTACGCGGGTTCAGTGCGAGTTGGCGGACGTCTCCTTGTCTTTGATTGTAGGACGTATCATTTTTCACACGACGTTTTCTTTCACCGTTATTAGAGCAGTGGTGATGCAATCTTATGAAGTATCTTAAAAATCACCTGTTCAGAAGTAGACAATATTTATTAAGATATAGCCTAGGTACTTAGGCATTTTTTTTTTTTTTTTTGAGGATGGGAAATCATCAAATGACCCCTCCCGCTCTGGGCGGAGCGGAAGGGAGTGTCAGACTCTTACTGACTAAAACCCACCCATGTTCCTTCCTTAGCCCTTTTGTCCGGGTCAGCGGTATCCCTTCCGGACAATCCCGCTTTCCCGGCAGGCTTGGGCCCTAATGGGCCCCCTCTCTGATGCTGACATCTCTTTGAGGCGCGCGTGGAACACGTACGCGCCGTTCGGCACGGGCCTGGTCCTGATCGGACGGTGAGCTACCCATTACTCACCGCCCGCAGGCCCGCGCCTACGGTGGCCGGGAGTCGTCACGCGGCTCCCGACGCCCGGAGCGTCTACCGCGGCGGCTTGGACGGGAGAATCTCTCCCTCTCCCGTCCCGCCGCCTCCTTCACTAGCATGACTGCTTCGCAGAAGGAGGCGACTGCCTCCCACTCCCCCTCGCCCCGGACCATGGTTTGAACCAGGGCCGGGCGCGAGAGGTCGCCGCCGCTGCCGATCGCCTCTACGAGGACACGGCGGTGCTCCGCCCATGCAGGGCAGGCCCCCACCGTATGCTCCACCGTGTCCTCGGGGCGATCAACGCAGTGATGACACCCGGGCGTTTCCTCCCGCCCGATGATGTGCAGGTACCTCCCGAAACTTCCGTGTCCGGTGAGGACCTGCGTCAGGCGGTAGGTGAGGACGCCGTGACGTCTCCCTAGCCACTCCTCAAAGAGGGGTCTTACCGCCGCTATTGCGGCGTGCCCTGCGCTGAGGTACTTAGGCATAAAAGGAAATTCTACACTCCAAGAAATAATAAGGCATCGAGGCTACACATTTATTCTCACGTCAGAACGATCAATTATACATTAAAATATGCATTTTAAACGTTCCAGTAACCGCTTGTAATGCAGAAGGAACTAGTTAATCTATCAGTTAATTGACCGTTGACAGATGATCTTGGTTCTTGTCTGTCGGCTTTACAAAGCCATTCTGTTGTATTGCGGAAGATAACATTTCTGCAGATGTAAGTACTAATCGAGGTCTTTTGATATCGTCTGATGAAATAGTCTGGCGTGGAGCTATGTAGGAAATGTGGCGGAGGACTTCATGATTAATAAGCAAAGCTGAAGTGTAGTGTGTAGTGGAAATGACTCGAGGTTTATCATTGACGTAAACAGAGCATGACACCTGTTTTCGTCGAAGGGCTAGGCAGAGGTATATTATAGTACACCACGTAATAGAGGGTCAGCAACAAATCCAGACTCAGTGGCTGCTACTGATAATTTCTCAATGCAAAATTCAGTAGGTACCTACTTAACGCTGCCGAACTCAGGACTTCATTGATCATTTATTATTAGACATAATGTGTTAAAACATGGCGTTAGTCTTGGAAACTTTAGCAGTTTCTGAAAAATTGTGTTAATTTTTGAAGTAGGTACTTACTACAAAGAAACGGTGAGTCAAATACACGTATTTACCTATTATAAAACTTCTGATAAATAAATATTCATAGTCTCCAATTGTGAGGAATATTTTTATCAGCGTCAACCCAGATAACCTGAGATTTTTAGATAGTTTCATAATAATATAATGATGGCGACTAGTTATATTTTTTTAATAATTTCAGTTGCGTAATTTACGTTTATTGATACATACATATTATAGTAGTTAATATAGAAATAATAGGTTAATGTTAATTAAATTGTAAGAATCCGCTAGATGTTGGCAACTGGTCGTTATGGCGATGCTTAAGGAAGGCCTGATGATGATAATGATGAAATGGTTTTTTGTAACATATTTAGGTACCTACCTCAGATCATAGAAACAAGGAGATATTATGTCATCATAGCAAAATAGTGTAAACATTAAGGTCTAACCCAACCGAATTCAAAATCACGGTTGTTCAGTTCATGGTTGATCTAATCTGTATCATCTTGTTGCTAAATATGTACCTACTACATACGATGAAGATGAACCAAAACATCAACAAAATATGATGTGCATTTCGTGATTTTGAATTCAATAGAGCTAGACTTCCACACCCTTACCACAAAAAAGATAGACACGCGTTAAACGCGAATACTACCAAAAATAATACACCCTTGTTTTAGACAAGCTAGTGCTAAAACAATGCCTATTATTTTTGGTAGCATTCGTGTTGAACACGTGTTTATCTTTTTTGTGGTACGGCCTCCATTGTTTAGGAGTTTTAGTACATTTGTCTCTAATATAGTATACTTACAAAGTTGTTGAATAAACATCTTGTTCGCAGAAGTAAGAAAATATTCTATTGCATTCATTCATCTATTTCCTTGACATGTACAACAGATAGCAACATTATATTGAAGTGCATCCTAGAATTTTCTCGTAATTAATAGAGGCCTACCTACACTTATAATTTCTTGCTAGGTTATTAAATGGCGTGTACGACTACGTGTATGGGAAAATCCCTATTATTAACCACTTAAACGTGATTATGGTTAGAAACTATGTTATAATAAGTAGAATTATGATTTATTTTCTTGTTTCCACAAAGAAAATTTTTATATACCGGTTTAGTACATACTCATAGGAATTTTTAAAAATTGTGCTATCCAGCGTTTACGATTGGGTTACTTAAGTACTGTAGCATAATAATTATACTATGTGATTTCTTAATTATAATATTATAAATAAACTATATGTCCAAATAACATAAAGTAAACAACAAAAATCATCTCCATTAAATACTTAAGACGATGGAGCTATTTATTTTGGTAGCGATAAATATTTTATTAATAAATGTGTCCAGTTAAACTTGGTGGAAGCGTTACCATAAGTGGCGTGAAATATTAACAGCTACTTACTTAACCAGTTTCTTTATACATAGTTCAATCGATTAGCAAGTCACCTATTAACTCTCCGAATTACGTACGCAAGCGTGAACTAATCACAAAAAAGACTAAAAAAATAATGGCAGGAAGTTTGGTTACTTCTTTAAACGAGTAATTTAGGTACCTATGATGACTCGATTGTATCAAATAGTAAATATTTTAATAAACTTTACATCAATTAGGTACTAATTGTTTATATTTTTGTTGCAGGTAATTATCATCAATATTACAGCACAAACAAATATTTTTATTGGTTGTAGGTAAGTCCTACGAGTAATTTAATTCAACCATTTTCCTATTTTATTAGTAACACGTGTTAATTTAGCATAAATAAATAACATAATTACAATGTTTGTAAATCTATTTTGGTGCGAAAGGCGCAGAATTATTATGAGTTTAGTGACTTTTAAATCTGCAACAACGCCTTCTAATAATGCAGTGTAGGTACTGAAATTGGCTCTAGCTTCGGATCGAATCCGACATCCGATATCCGATTAGTGCGAATAGAGATAGCGATATCCGATTAATAAACGGATCCGACACCCGACAAGAGGCTCTTTAACTACATATATTATCTACTATGTAAATAAAAATACAATATACTTATAAAATTCAATATACTTTATAACCCTACATATCCTCATTATCTCCGTGACCGTTTCTCTTTCACTCATCCTTCTAATGCTCCATGCAGGTCTCATCTTAGAACTATTCTCAAATTTCCATCGCATAAAACTGATTTCTACTCTTATTCCTTCTCTGTTCATGCAGTACGATTGTGGAACTCACTTCCTCCTGACATACGGGATTCTAGAACCATTTCTATATTTAAAAAGCGCGTCAAAGAATATTACCTCTCTACACAGCTGTGATTATCTACACTTATAATATGTATTTATATATTATTGTATGTATGTACATAAATGTAAGTATATATATTTGTATGTATGTATGTATTTTAATAGTGTATGTAGTTTATTTTGTAGTTGCATTGTATCTAATTTATTTTATCATATTATTACACACTGTGTCTACATATTTTCTAATCCAACTTTCCTGTCGCAGGTCTGCTGGAAGAAATTTCTTTAGAAATAAGCAGTACCTTTGTGCTCAATTATCTGTATATTCTTATACTTTTATATGTGTTTCTTGTGTGTACATAAATAAATAAATAAATAAAATTCTTTTGTCTTAGAGTAAAAATATTGTAGCGGCTCAATGATATGACGTCATTGTAGCGGCTAGTCTATTTTCGCTGTCCATAGAAAGAATGAAGTTTATGTCAAAACCGGCAAACAATAGATTTTCTATTATGTCTGATGTATTCAACATGTTAAACAAAAATGTCATCTCATAAGTAGGCAAGGCAAATAGGCAAGCGACTTATTTGTCCACTTTGTTTACAGAAAGTGATTTGGAAAAGATAATATAAGTGGAATAGGTATGTCAGATTATTTGACTGCCCTAGTCACGTCAGCTTCACTGTCAAAATTGAGTAGGTACAGTACCCGGCAATAAATATTGCACATCGAGTTTGAGAAAGAGATAATCGGCTAGCTTCGGCTTTGTAGAGCGTCGTATCCGCCACTCATACCTATGTGACGTTTTGTCGCCGACTTGTTTATTAGATACCAGACTGTTAGTGCTTCGTGCGACAGAGATGACGCTCTATAAAGTCGAAGCTAGCAAATATCTCTTTCTGAAGCTCGATGTGCATTATTTACTGCCACGTACTGTACCTACTTTAGGGTAACGGAGACCCAATCACTAATCTACGTTGAGAACTTGTGACAATCTAGGTACAATCTAAATATCTAATAAACTATGGTTAGGTATCTTTATAATAAACAAATCATTTCATCACTCACTCAATTCTGAATGTCGACGTTAAACCTCCTGCGACCTGTTTTCGTGTTCGACGAACATCGAACACTGAACAGTGAACGATAAAAGGGCGTGGTCTACGTGTTTTGAGTGTTTTTATTCGTCAAAACACGTAGACCACGCCCCTTTCTCGTTCACTGTTCACTATTCGATGTTCGTCGAACACGAAAACAGGGCGCAGGAGACGCGGCTTTAGTATTTCAATGAACGAGTCACCTATCTAATGCCGTTACATTCACCATATTATTATAGCCTTGCTTCTTAAAAGCACGTACAATATAATCCTACGCGATTGGCCCAGGGCTACGGATGAGGTGCGATCGCTCAATGTCTGCTTACAGTGCCTGCTAGATCGACCGGCTAGTCTCCGAAGTTACCGGTTCAGATTATGAAAGTAATTATGAGATAAGATGTAATAAAAAATAATATACGAATATTCTATGTACCTATTATTTAGAATATATTATACGCTGGTGTCCGCAAACAATTGAAATTGCTATACAGGGTAAAATTAAAACCAGTGCGGATATTTTAGGAGGTGAAAGTACTCATGAATATGATCAACTTTTATTATGGGACCGACACTGAAATATGAAAAAAAAATCAGCTGTTCCCTACAAAAATGCACTACAACACGATCAAAATGTATGGAACAGCTGATTTTTTTTTTCATATTTCAGTGTCGGTCCCATAATAAAAGTTGATCATATTCATGAGTACTTTCACCTCCTAAAATATCCGCACTGGTTTTAATTTTACCCTGTATGTCTACCTTGACAAAAAACAAAATAGTTTGGTAACACTCACGAAATTTGGAAATGACTATTAGATACGTTACTTCTAGGCAAGTGTGCACCATCGTCGACCGCGTCATCGCTTACCATCAGGCGAGATAATGGTCAAATGCGAGCCTATAAATTACTAGTCATTGGCGATCCCAAACATTTGCGTTGATTTTATTATAGCAATGCATTTCGAAAGCAGCTGTTATCTCCATAATATTTAGAATGAATAGGTTCATACAATTTCCTATTTTATCTGGTTGGCAGTTTTCCAACATATAACCGAATGATGACGGGTAATATCAGAATGTATTACTTATTGTTGAACATCAAGAGCGGTGGTGCAATGTTGCTATGTTATCTATGTATTGATCAACTTGTTAATTTTTGGTTGGGTGTTTGCAGTTAAATGACAATAAAAGTCTTCGTCATCAACATCATCTTTAGTTCGTACCAAGCCACTGTTGAGGAAAAAGCCTTCTCTGTCTTGTATTTTACCATTGTCTGGCATCAAAGGTTTTCCTGCAATCGCATGTTATGTTTTCAACCTATCTGACGGCTGATTTGCTAAAGGATTGTTTGATATCTCTATATATCCACTCTGCTATAGTTCTGCGATTGCTATATTATTGTCTTTGTTTCTCTTTATAATATTACTAATTACAGTTATTACTCTACATCACAGAAATCTCAATAATTAGGTATAATTTACATTTTTACATCTTCTAAAATTTTCCCCAAAAAATACCTACCTACTAGTACCTACGCAGCTTTTTCAGAGGACCTACGTCTAAAGGGATGCTAAATGTTTGTCCAAAGTATAATTTTGCAATAGCAAAAGAAACATACCATAATTATAATGATGATTAAAATAATACTGAACATTCCGTTTACCTAATTCTTGGTTAGATTCCAATTTCCAATGAATAACGTTAATATGAGGGAACATTAGTGTTTACTAACCGTAGGCACTTGATTCTAGGTAAGCGCTGATGTATTTCAATACACGGATACCTGGCACCGTCTCCATTGCAACACGATGTATTAGACGTAGCAGTTGATTCGCTACGAATAGTGCCTATAAGACTTTGGACAATAACTTTTTAAGCAAATCAGTTAGGTATGTATATGATATTGTGTTCTCTAGAAACCTCTAGCAAAGCAAAACAATAGAATAAAATAAAGGTTTATTGTTTCCAGAAATCCAAAAATACTATACTTAGTACCGGAAGCAAAAGATACGGGTTAAGTATTTTGCTTAGGTCCCCTCGTGGGTCCCCTAGTGGGTTGCCAAGCGTTGGGTACAGATGTTTTGTAAATAACTTTATTATGGTTCTGCCTAGCTTTGAACCATATTTTTAACATTAATTTATATACGGTCTACAACTACATTGTGGAACGTCAATATAATAGGATAAGATAATGATAAGGATAGATAATTAGATGTAAGTATAAAGTATTAGATTAGTATGTAAGTATAACTTGTAAACCAAGGCTGATTTAACGTCTCTTGGAAGTCTATAAAGGGCGCTATTCGAAAACACAAAAAAATAATTTAAAAATAGCAACCAAAATGATAATACTTTTAAGTGGTCTTTGAAGTGCTTTTTTAGGCTGATAAGAAAATTAATCTGAATGATACGCATATCTAATCTCTGATATACAGTAGCGATTGACAAAAATAGAATGAACTTGGGTGCGGTCGATTATGTCAAGTTCGTTTCTGGTGTAACTAGTAGCAGTGTTGATGGCAATGAGAGATATTCTTGTAAAAGCGTTTCTATTTATCAAGCTTGTGACAACTTTGTTGTGAATAAGTTTTAGCAACCGAGTTAGTATTTCGGAACTTTAACGTGTAAAGAAGTAGTAACACGGAATATCTACTATTCGCGAGTCAAGATAATATACGAACGATAATATACCCACATTATGAGATACCTGCTAAAATACCATGCCATACTGTACCATCAAAAAGTTATGATCTAGATAAAACGTATTTGAATCTGTTTACCTCGATAAAATCAAACACAAACGACATTCCTACGAAGAAATTTCATGTCAGCAGAAAATAATCAAAATAAACACCGGGAGAAAAGCAATGGACACTTACCAGATATAGCTAGGCCTCAGGTAGGTACAGTTCTCAATTGATCGGTAAGCGATTTATAATGACTCCTTACTGGGAAACTATTGGCTAAATCATTACAGGGAATATGGTGCACTGCTGATATTACACGCCTGGACTCTGCTGTTTATAAATTTATAATTTAAGAAACATAACATAATTCTGAGTCTGAGGCAGTTATGTTAAAGTGACATGACCGGCCACAAGTTTAGATCCCGGACTGAAAATTTAGGAATGGAGAAAACCCAATAACACTGCCCATCCCGGGGATCGAATCTAGGGCTCCATGCTTAGCAGTCCGCTTGCAACAAATAAACAAACTAAATAGTCAATCAGCAATCAAAAAGTAATTTAAATAATTAATTTGTAATGCAATGGATACCAACTAGGTAGTCAATCAGCAATAAAAAAAGTAATTTAAATAATTAATTTGTAATGCAATGGATTATGGCCCACGATCCTTCTTACAAAAATAAGTTCTAATTCCCAGCTGTGGGAAAATTAAAGCCTGATTATGATGCAATACATCCCATAGGAAGACTTAGGAAATATAAGCTGAAGATGTCGGGTTTCCGTAGAACAAGACCACTTGGCGATAGTAAATAAAAGAGGAAGTAACAATCTCTAAACTGGATTAACTTCGTTGCTCCGCTAACTTTTCTGTCTAAAGATTTTGACGGGTTTCGAGTACATTCAACTATGTACGAGACGTTTTCCTTTCGTCTAGTTACAGCTTATTTCTGTTTCTGTACCACATTTCTTGTGACAGAACATGAATCAGTCGCATATACAGATTTCAATAAAATTTTCTAATTTAAAGTAATTCCATTGGATTAATTCTCTGGTCCTTCCACAGTTTAAGATATCTGGACCAAAGAAGCAAGTTGTTTGTGTCGGCCAATGTAACATATTCAACTACCAAAAATCTAAAAAATCTCCTATAGCACGTTCTTTCAATACACTATTGTCTATATCAACCAAGACTCTTATGACATCATTGTCCTCTGAATCAACCTTTTCATCATAAAACATGGCTAGAGTATGTCTTATCACTCTTGTTCACATATTGACCATCAATTAACGTGTACGTGTGTAAACAAGGCGTGACGTCTGTTGTTTCAGGAGGATAAATTTGGAGATGTCTCATTAACACCATTTCGTACAATGTATTTTGGACATCGAGGGAAGTTTTTTGGAATTATAAATATAAAGGATGATGTGTTGCCTGGATTTGAAGCTGATTTGTATTATGTGCATCATATCAGACATAAATATACACTGAGATTAATGATCGTCATTTGGTTATAAATACTAAACACCCACACAGGTGGAAACTATTCAAGCGTAATCTTATAAAGCAGTCTAAGTTTGGTACTTTTATTGGTTGTAAGATGACATTGGAGTGATCTACGAACGACTAGTTATTAGCATCTTTTAATATTTTTATCAGAACCAGTTTTTTTGTTTTTTTATGTGATTGAATGGCCAACACCCAAACGGTCCACCTGCCGGCTTAGCATAACCACGATAGAAACGGGTTTTGTCTACAGAAGAATTGACAATGTACCAGATTGTAGGAACTTTTCTACCGTTTTACGTACACAATGAAGAGAAATGTTTCTATTCTTCAATAGACAAAATTCTGGCAAACCAAGCACGGGTCACCGTGTGAAGAATTGGTCATGCTAAGCGTGCTGATGGCTAATGATCGCCGCCGGCTATGGACATCTGCTGCAGTATTAGAGGCATTACAGGTGCGCTGTCCACTCTAGGGACAAAGTTGTAATGTCACTTTAACTTCAGATATAGGTATGGTGCCAGTACTCCCCTGCACGCTTAGCATGACCAATTCTATCTCTATTCTTCCAAAGAATAGACAAAGTTCTTTCTATCAAATCGTTATCTCTTCTGCCCGAGCACGCGGCGACCCGTGCTTGGTTTATCAGAATTTTGACTACTGAAGAATAGAGACAATTAATTTCTCTTCATTGTATGCACAAAAAGGTAGAATCTAAATCTTTCTACAATCTGTCACTTTGTCTATTCTTCTGTAGACAAAACCCGTTTCTATCATGGTCAATTGATGGTCATGCTAGGCCGGCTGGTCTTTTACAAAAGGCTCTACTAACCTGTACTGAAATCAAATTATACATATATCTAACGATAGTCTTCAAAATTAGAAGTACCTGTAATAGTATTTTAACATAGACTTTGGGCGTTACAGATTTTAACTCCAAAATCTTTATGAGTCAGTTCAACAGCTATATTTTAAATCACAAGTAGGCTTCAAACTGTGAGTAACTCATACCGACAAAGCTAAAATAGTTAAACCTTGAGTTCTCCAGCACTCCTTACTTTGTGGTTGAGTAGACGAGTGTTACAATTTGTTTAAGTGGGCCAAGGACACAGTGCGCCAAAACTTGCACCTGAATGTAATTGCAACCAGATGCTCATTATTTTATTTGCAATGACTAAATGTTGGCGACGGCGTAGATTCTACTTCCTAGACTGTGGAATACCTGATAAATTATTTGTATTATCATCCTGATCTTTGAACAAGTACTGATCTTTAATAAACGCGTCTGCTGATTGACTAGTCTAGTGGTAATTATAGTATGTTTCTCTTGCTTCATCACCAGCCTATAGCAGTCCACGCTTGGACATAGGCGTCTCCAATAAAACGCCATGGGCTCTCGGTCACTTTCATCCATGGTCTTTCTTATTTAACTAATCAACCTACCAATACTGAACATCACCATCTTTGTTGTAACTAAAATGATCGGTGATACTGATAATAAGCAAATCGCTACAAACATGATTAATTACGAAATGGAAATCAAAATTAATATTGTTGATGCAGCAAGCAAAATAAAACCTGCATAAGTAGTTAAGTACCTACCTACATAACTGCATGACTAACCAGCCAAACCATAATACCTAAATACCAAACGAAAGTAAACACTGCGATAAATAATTTTCCGATCACGTTTCTAACTAATAAACCTCGAACATGAAAATTTTCAATGCGTAATGCAAACGCAATAGCCGATATGTCGTATGCGCGTGCGCTGAAACGTGTGCGGCTATCTGATATTTACGATTCTGTTTACTATGAGTATTCGACAAGGAGGTACTGTGATTATCGCATTGTCTGACAATGGGGTAGTGTTCATTCACACGTGGATTGTTGACTTTATCGATCAGACACGTGGTTTCCGTATTTTACCAGGTTAAGTCGCGTGATCTGTTTTGTAACATGTTTAATTTGTCAACTCGTGACCTTGAGGGCTATGAAGAATTTTTTCGTTGAAATTCGGAAATTGTGCTGCTCTCATTAGTTCAATTTTAAATAAAAAATTCTGCGAACAATTTACAAACATAATGCATTTTGTCTCGTCTTTCAAAATGTCATTGTTCACAGCGACGATTGTGAACTGACCTATATTAAATTTTCCGCTGGCTCGACATGATTCATACACTTTGTCCTCGTGTCTCGAAGACCACATGTTGGATATTACATCCAGTTCGTTCTAAGAAGTGCCAATAATGTTGTGATCATAGCGTGCTGTATAAAATGTTAACGGTATCAGCATGGGAGTACCGCAAGGTATCCGCCTGGGACCCTTTATGTTTATACTCTATGATATCGGGTAACGTGTGGCGTAGTACCTAACCTAAAGAATGCATAATAGAAAAGTAGTGAAATTTAATGCCACTGTTTACGCGGAACGCCGTGTAACATCAACATAATCGAGCCGACACGTGGGCTGCACACGTGAATGACCGGTGACTTGGGTATAGTATAGTGTCGTGTTACTCACTTTTGCTTATACAACGGAAGGTGGTGCTACTATTTCGTTATTCGCGCTATACCTACCAATTTGCATTAATCCTGATAAGACTGGCATTAAATTACACTTTTGGGTGTTTTCCGAGGCGATTCATGTGGTTATTCTTAGGCGAATATTACCTACTTTTAACATATTTATGACCTACCTCAAATGCTTTGAAGACTTTCCATGTATTTCCGCCTACAATGCTGTTTACTAAAGCCTTTTTAATAGCTTGGCAGGTATTGTTGTTAATATTATTGGCATTTATCAAGGTTAAAAACAATAGGTTGGCGTCTGTTCAGAATATTAAGTGTTGAAAATGTTATGGTTAATACCGTGTTTTATTTATCTACTATTTACCTGTTTTCATTGCAACTTTTAACACCTTCATGTATAATCCGCCTAAAACCCATGCTATGATTGACTAATGTTTATACTTTTATAGCACAATTTCATAGACACAATAATTGTGCAACTTATTCAAATTAATTGCTGCGGTAGGTATTGTGAATTATTTGTATTATGTTTATGAAACGTGTCCTATTTTACTTCTATATTATTTAAATATTTATTGTTATTTAGTTAGGTAGTTAGTTTCAAGAATGAATGTTATTATCAGCAGTCTGTTTGGATACAAAAAAGTGTTGTACAATTTCATTTCACGAGGTCAATATTTGTGGAATTTGTGATCATAGACAATATCATGAGTTCTATTGCAAAGAAGAATGACTTTACGATTGTTATGACAATAGACATAATATGTTGTCTTTGTCCGTGACTAACTCTTTCTTTCCTACACTCTTGTTAATTGTGAGTGTCAATAATGAAGTTGATGTTCTGGGAAGCATTTGGATAACGGTTGCTGCGGTAGTGATGATTACAAGCACAACATTGTCGCTGTTAAGCACTTCATTATTTATCATCACAAATGTTGTCGTATTTTTATCTTTAATTTCGGAAATGATGTTTATGTTGACAATAACATAATGTACACGGCACTGAGGATATTTTTCGTTTTAAATTGTGTTAATCTGATAATAAAAGAAAACGTCACTGTATGCGTATGAGTATATTGAGTATATCATAGGTTCAATGAACTGAGAGAAAATGTTAGTATCATCCTAAATTGTATTTTTATAGGCTAATATTAACCAGCCTAATATGCAGATAACAAAAACACATCAATACAAGCACAGTGGCTCTAATTGGAGCTTTCGTAAGAAGTTTATGAAATTCTTGCTACAGAAGTCAGAACTAAGACAAATACCACATACCATTAACATCATTTTATCTCTCATACAAAATGCAACTAAACCAACCACGAAGCTCATGATAGCCAACAAGAATAAAGCGATGCATTTGTTTGGTCTATAAATTAATTGTTCAACCAATTTGGGAAAGCGGAAAATCACCCGAGCGAGTGTTGGCGCCAGATGGACGGGTGCCAGCCTTTCACTAGGGATCAGGGTAACTTTGTTGTGTGAATGAGACTGTAGATTTGTTAACTTGACATGCATTAACGGAAGCGATAAAGCAGTTGACGCTAAAGAAGTATTTAAATACATATGTTTAAAGTATTGTAAAAGTTATGTGCGAAGAAAGATGTAATGATTCCTTAGATGTACGTGTGGATGTGTGAAATGTTAAATACTTTCTCGGGTTAATGAGTGAACTTTGAACACTTGTAGACATTATTTCTGAAAGGCCAATCCATTAAATGTTAGGTAATTGTATAAGTTAGTTCAATAAACTTGAAACTGCAGTCGTAGGTAAACGTTTTGATGAAGTAAATGAAATAGTAGTTTTTATTAATGATCAATCATTTTTAAAATTTAATAATAACAAAACTTCAATTTTGTCGAGCTCGTACATACCAACAAAAGGCATAAATAAATTTACCTTTATTCTAGACCAGCAAAATGCTTAGTCGATATTTGGCGATGTCAGACCTACCATACCTAGTAGGTACCTTTAACCGTCTTTCAGTTCGTGTCTCGAAACACGAACTGAAAGACGGTTAAAGGTACCTACTACATCAATTTACTAGACTGTAGAAGCAGTGCGTGCAATACTTTGTATTATTCGATCAATATAGTAAAATATTGAAGCACATAATATTCTGACCTAGTTTTATTACATTCGTATTTATTTCGTTGGTCTTTAAAAGTTTTGGGTCATAAGAAATGGAGCGACGGTGGATCTTAGTAACTGTAGCTAAAAGAGTTTCAGCATTTGAGGTAACGATGCTGACATTTTGCAGTTCTTAGTAAGTTATAAGCTAGGTATGTTGTCCTCACTATTGTTTATTACTCCCCATCTCTGTATACTTCTCGTTTATTTGAACGTTAACATTGATTAACTAAACCAAATATTTAACATCAGCTTATTCCAAAATCATAATAAGTATCTACTCTATGCATTAGAAGTGTCTTTTTAACGAATTTACTCAATCGTAACCATGTCATTTACTTTAGAACTTCCACGTATCATGTACGAACTAAAAACTTTATTCCGCTTTATTTATTTTCACATTAAGATAAAAACGGACCTGACACACAAACGAATGATATATTGTCCACTATTTTTAATTTAACGGCGTACCTATTGCTTACTTTCCTGCTATATATTCTTAAAGCTGTATTTTAGACGTCTGTTCTAATTTTGTGTATCGGAGCGATGTTAAAGCGAAATAAACTGACCGTTAAAACTCACATCAGAAATTCAGAACGTGGACGGTTCGTCTCCCTCCCGTATTTTATGTTGCGGTCCATTAATTCAACATTTGGAAAAAATCCAGATTTTATGTCATAAAGTATTTAGATAATACTGGAATTAGTGTAAACTTGTCCCTGGGCGTGTAAACACATAAACAAATTAAGTAGGTATGACAGTGTTTAGGTTGTTGACATCGTAGACTCGAGATATAAGACATGTTAAATTCTTCGCAGTTAATTTGAAAATCATCAAACAAACAAAGATGAAAAAACTAGTCAAAATCACACAGATGACCGTTAAAGTGTGGTTAAACGGGCTAGTTTTTAGTCAATTTCTTGCTGCAATTGTATAGCCGAGAGTTGAGATCTCTATCGAGCAACTCAGTAGAGCATGTACCGTTAATTCTATTGCAATATCGCCTTGCTATATACTGCAAGATTGCGACAATTGTTCTACTGTGCACCAAGAAATTTTCAAAAAACTAGCCTAGCACCTTTATAATTTCTACTAATTGGATTTTACAAAACAATAAAAGCTATCCAGGAACAAGTTACAAATGAAATTGTGAGAGTAACTGAAGGACTTCCATCGACTAAAGATTTAATTTTCCTTTCCTTAATTACTATACTGTCTTTTTAATAAATTACAACTTTATAGTGTTGCCTTTGACATTTAAGGAAAGCTTTCATTCCTTTGTTACCGCGGAGGAAGCCGAAGTGGTCGGGACACTTTAATTTGGAGCACATTTTCATAAGACGTTTAAAGCTTTAAGATAAACCGTAAAATTTCCTATTTATCATCAGATTTATGTTAATTGTATTGTTGTTGACAAAGGGAAAAAAATATCTGGTATGCTGGTTGTTTTGCCTTTCTGCATTTTTCTGCTATCTTCTATGCTTAAGTTTCAGATAAAGGATTTACTTATAGCAGTATCAGGGACAGGATTATCTTCCAAAATATTCCAAAGGTTATCTATATCATAAGTAAATAAGTCATCATTTGACCTTCATTCAGTACAACAAGGTTCAAATAAGTAAACGAAAATCAAACAACGAATTCTCAGTAGAGTTACTAAACCTACAAAGTTTCCGTAAAATATTTATACTTTAGAAAATAAACATTGGAATTGCAAAGTTATATAATTCAGAACTGCGCACATGCCTACATAATACCGTGTAACCAAGAAATAAGGTAGCGTTGCAGGAAGTGATTTCCAGAATTAGGGCCGGTTGTTGCCAAGGCCCCAAGAGGGATAAAGATGGAGGTATACAACAGAAAGGGATGGGTAGAAAACAGAAGTGACCCTGAACGTAAGCGTGGCCTAGTCCCGGGTCCAGGATATTGATCCAGTAAGGGACAAAGGATAACGTTCCCCCCACAAGTCTGATGGAAACCAGCTTAGAGATGCTTTGTTTAATGAAGGTCATTTTTATGGGAACAAAGACAAGACGAAGGAACCCTTGGGAGTTCCCTTTTAATTTACAGTTTATTTGAAGGGTTTGCTGAATCCACGGATATAATTCATCGGCATTTAGGGCATTGAACTTGAGACCACAAAGTACTAAACTTAAGGTCTCAAGTTGAATGCCCTAACCTCGACCTCGGCGGGGTTACACATAGTAAAATTGTAACAGATTATGTCATAATGACTAGTACAAAAATATTTGAAAGGTTTTTCAATGAAAATATGTAATATGTACCGTAGTTTTTTTTTTCATAGTGGACTGTGGAGTAAGCAGATGAATTGAAGCATTGATAGGTTTCGATGTCAAAATTATTATGGAGTTAGAAATATTGAAGTGAGACTAGAAAAAATGTATGTGTATGTATTGTTTATCGTCCTGAACCTGACACGGGACTTATTTATACATTACCTATCTACAGTTTATTTTAAAACCTTCCTTGCTGTATTAAATGGATTAATTCAAGCTCCCCAATTATCTTTACATTTACAAAATCTTTAGTAGGCTAGACTATACGAAACAGTTTCCTATTTAAAGTTCTATGTCATTTTAGTTTTTTTCTCTTAGTTTAGGTTTATCTCTACGGCAAACAATATTTGGAGTCAAGTTTTTAGTTTTTTGTTTCACCCACTCATACACCTACTACAAACTCTAAAAAGGTGTTTTTACGAAAGAGAATAATAGTATATTTATGGATAATATTGATTTATGGACGCCGAATACTTGGAAATGTTTCATAACCTGATTTTATATCCGGTGTATAAATATTACGATAACGTTGTACTAAATCATTGTAGCCATTGTAGGTAATTCAATTATATTGTAATATACAGGGTGGCAGGTTAGACAGTGGAAATATTTTAAGGGGTCATTGTACTCATCATTATGAACAACTTTTACTATGGACCAACCCTGAAATCGCGAAAAAAAATCAGCTGTTCCATACATTTATGTTCACATAACTCAACAAAATGTATGGAACAGCTGATTTTTTTTTCGCGAATTCAGGGTTGGTCCCATAGTAAAAGTTGTTCATAATGATGAGTACAATGACCGCTTAAAATATTTCCACTGTTTAACCTGCCACCCTGTATTTTACTTATACAACGACGATAATTGTAGATGTATGTATATGCAAGCAAGCACAGTAATGAAACATACACAGTCATGTATTGTATCTACGACATAATTTTATTGATATTACAAGCCGGTGTACATACACAAGGTGTACATACGAATATTTTTAAAATGATGATGACAACAATGTAACAACTTATCAACACAAAAACAATATCAATCTACCTACATACATAGTATTAATAATGTTTTAATTTGTTACTTCGTACTGGGAAGCATTTCATCAATCTTTCGCGCCAATTAGATACCTACAAATTTTCCACTAATTGAATACCTTCGTTTGTTTTCGATTGGCATTCATTGAAATCGCTGATGTCCATTAATTTGATCGTACAATAAACAATGGCAAGTCACATTACTTTCGGAAGGTGACTACGTCTTCGGCATGCGATGCAACATGCCTTCGTATTCTGACACAAATTAAAATAAACTTTGAATTTAACACAAGTAATTATTGTTAATAAATCTTCGTTTGAAAACATTCTATGTTAACTTTAATATAGCGGAACCATAACCAAACTCATTGAGCTTTTTTAGGGTTCCGTACCAAAATGGTAAAAGAGGAACCCTTATGGTGCGACTTCGTCTGTCTGTCTATCTGTCTGTCTGTCTGTCTGTCTGTCACACCTGCTTATTTCAGCAACTACTAATGCTATCGACTGGAAATTTGGAACAGTTATAAAGAATGCTTGTTCAACTTTAAATGAAAAAAGCAAATGAAAAAAGTCCAAAAATATTTTTATTTTCATTGCAAAAGGGGCCGGAGTGAGGGTCCGAAATTTTAAAGTGGGGTTACTAGGTCAAGTGACATATCGAAAGGGCTTGATCTGCACATTTCAAAATATATTTTTATTTTATTTTATGTCTCACAGTTTTCGACATAATATGATGAAAAATGTCCAAAAAAATACCATTCCCCCCCCCTTATCTCTGAAGTTTGCCGGGCGAAAAATCTGAAATAATTAGAGTTGATAGGAATTGACCCAAATATGGCACCAAAAATAAAACAATGTTCCTAACTAGTACAGTTTTTTCAAAATCATCAAAATTCCTTCACCAACAAACTTAGTTTTGCGGTCCGGATTTTTTCACTTTATACGGCCAAAACTGATACGGAACCCTCGGTGCGTGAGTACGACTCGCACTTGGCCGGTTTTTTATTAAAAGATTCACACATAGTAACAATAACTACGCCAATCTCTTACTGCTTTCTAGAACGTTTGAGGGAGAATGTCACGGTGAGATTTTCCCTCGAACGTTTGCAAACAAATTGGCAGTTCTCGCGGTGATATCACGCGGCGTGTCGGTACAAAATAGACAGACTGGCAGTAGATAACACTCTTTCTGACTATAAAGAATGCGAATTAGTAGGCTGAATACAAATGTCATGGCTAAAAAAAACCGGACAAGTGCGAGTATGCCTCGCGCCCTAAGGGTTATACGTATGATCATAGATGGCGCTACTGCATACTTCCAATGGCGCCATCTATGAGCAGACGGCTCCACTTATGGTCCGGTGACTGACGGCGGACAACAAAGTGATCCTATAAGGGTTCCGTTTTTCCTTTTGAGGTACGGAACCCTAAAAACAATTCATAAAAGTGTTATGAACATTTGGTCACCGCTCCGCAACGACCCCGCTATCTAAATTGGACAAATTGATAAAAACCAGTTTCTTTTCTATTCCATTCATATATAATATTTCATACAATTAATTTTATTTATTCAACGTGTTTGTAGGTCTGGGTCGTTATCGTACAGCATGTGTGGTAGTCGTAATCTGCTTATGATAGCCATGACTGATAAACACGTGTTAATTATGATGAAGTGGCCATTGCTCAAGTGGAAATACTCCAGGTATAATCCGATTTTTCTGACTGCACCTGTCAATGTCAAAATATTACAAATGATGGCAGCATTTTCTAGCGTTAGTTACAGTCTATTTTTAAAACTTTCTTCTTAAGGTATACTATAATCTCAGATCATAGAAACAAGGAGATATGCCATCTTAGCAAATTAGTACGGGAACAACTGATGCCACTTTTAGTACATTTTTCGACACAATTACGCGCATAATTAAGCGCTCCTTGTGAATAAAAAGATCTCCCACACATTGAACATTCGCACACCCTCAATCTAACACTGTTAATCGTCACTCAACACTAGCACTAAACTAAAACACTGTATTTATACCATCGATCGTGTTCGGTTCGTCGCCAGTGCGTACGTTTTTAATATGAGCAATTTGCTCAAGATCAGGCATCAAGCTCGATAGCGCCTTGGCACATCTCCTTGTTTCTATGATCTGAGACTATAATGCTCTAAATGGATTCTACGTTAAGAAGCACAATTAATTACATTCTGAGGACATTCCCTACACGTAGAGAGAGATTTTTTTTGACAGCTCCAAGTGACAGTTAAAAAATTTGAGTTATAGGTACGATTTAAAAAAATATTAACGTAGGCACAATCTTCTTATATCTGATACTTATCTATTTAGCTAATTTAATCAACTCAAGGTTTTACAAATATTTATTTGCAAAAAAACTTTTGTGTTACAAATTTACAATCAACATTATCGGCAGTTCTGTGGAAACTTCCTACATTTGCATTGGATAGCGAATAAACAGCTGCGGTTTACAGACTGATTAACATAACTATAAATACGATCCGATGACCATCACACGAGGTTTTCACAAAAATAACGCATTTTTCGGGGAAGGCAACATTCTTACCGCCTGTCACGTCGTATTTTATCGATTGAGTAGAGAATGACAAAAATATTGGCTTCCTGATTCAGAAACTTGTTTGGTTCCGCATAAATATCGTTTGGTTATTTTAATCTACTACAATTAAATTGTGGTTATGCTTATAGATTGTTTAACTAGCTGATATTCAATTTGAACGTCTGTAAAATATGAGTACCTAGTTTATTGTGAGAATAAGTTGAATAAAACAAAATCGATTCAGTTTATATTTAAAATCGGGGGTCTGGATTTCTTCTTCTTAGGCGATTCGCACACTGCACCGCATCACGCAGCGTAGCGTGGGAGTGCGTGATCTTACGTTGTTTGCATACCTGTATTTGTATAGAAATCACGCATGGTGCAACACACTGAAAACGCATTCACGCGCGTGGCTTTTGTTCCGTCGCCACGCTCCCCGCAGCGTAGCGCGGGGCGGTGTGTGGTAAGTAATAAGTAAAGAAGGTGCCTACTACTGATTCTGAAAAAAACAAATAATTATTTATAACAAATTCACACAAAACAACATTGCAAAAATTTCAAACGGTTACCAAATGGAGCAAGAGGCCATTGTTATTGTTACCATAGTCAATGTCAACCACTAAACATCTCTCGTGCCACGTCTGCCACGTGTTTTGCATAAATACCGAGTTTCAAGGTAACCGCGAGTAGTGCAGAACAGAAGAACCAAAGTTGCTCCCGGAACAACACTAGAAATTGAATTTCGAATCTTTGCGGTTAAGACTTTTATGTGCCTGCTAGTTACATAATCAGTGTCATCACTAGAGATCGGATAATCGGATGCATATTTACCTACACTTCACTTTTTCCCACAATAATATGGACATGCCTCTGAATAAATTTATTGTTTATCTTAAAAACTTTTAAAAAACATTTCGTCTCAGTAATAATATTAATATATTAACAGTTGGAGTTGTACGTAAAAGTATATAATATAGGCGTGGACAATTTTGTCTGACTTGATGCAAACATTACCAACATATGTACATTCCTACCACATTGAAATCGTACTGATACATTAATGAAATTCTATCAAATTAATAAAATAATCAGTATGTATTATTAAAAAAACAAAAAAAATCAGAAAGGTCTATGTCCACATTATTTTTTCGTTGAAATAAAAGTAATGTTTAGGTAAATATGCATCCGATTATCCGATCTGTAGTCATCACAGAAAAACTATCAAAAAAAAAATTCTGTGTAGGTCTTTTTTTTTACATTATTTGTACATCTTATTGGCGGGAAATATTTTTTTAATACTGGCCTTCATAATAAGTTGTTTTTAATTTTAATTAAGTAATTTTAATGTTTAGCACAACAACATTTTTAGTTTAGTTACTTTTGTTTTTCGGTTTCTGTGCACAATGTAACACTTTTAAAATTTAAATTGGTGACTCAATCATTATGAACTTTAATTATAAGACAAACAAAGTAGTTTTATGTAAATGTATTCACGGAACAGTAGGTATGACAGAACAGACAGATGTTTCTTTACAAACTAAACTATTACCAAACTGTTAAAAAGATTTTTGACACAAAATATGGAATTTCCTATTCTTACAGTTATATTAGTTGTAAGCAGACAGGACTTGAAAGTTCGGATAAGGAAAACTTGTTATCTATTCTATTTATTATTTAGTATAAAACAAAGTTTATTTAATGTCGTTTACATTAATAAATTATCATAATTATAATAAAACAAGTTTAAACGGATTATATCGCGTACAGGGTAGGTATTTATGTTCTGTGATCGTGTAGGTGTAGGTACATTACCTACTGTTCAGTACCCCGATCATGAGTTTTTAGAAAAATCGTGTAGCTGCGGTAATGTATTTACCAGACAATAGTAAAGTCGATGATGTTATGCGATCATGAGTTTTAAAATATAACTTCCGACTACTCGATACAGCGCCTAGCCTATAGGTAATTTAGGTCGTGGTTACACTGGCGAAAACCGTTTTGAAACCTTAACAAAAATATAGACTAAGCTGTTAAAAAAATAATGGAGACTTTAAAAATACTAAAAGGTAAATATTATTACTTATTAATGTTATTATATACGCGTTATGTATATTTTAGATTTATTTGTGATCTATTTAATTGAAAATTTATGTCATACTAAAGTTGCAATTTTAGCTGTCTGTCGGCACTTCCGAACGGACTCGTGATTCTGACAATGACGTTTGTTGTCTGGTTAGGTCGTCATTTGATAATAAAAAACATATATTTTTATAATTTAAACTACAAAAGTTTTAAATACCTACCATTACCCTCAGTCTGTGCCTCTGTGGTTGTTCTAAATAATAATGCCGGCAAGTTAACATATCACTATGATGGATAATTTCGATCAAAAAGTAAGTAGGTAAGTAGGTACTTACACAAAATTATAGTTTATTGTTAGAAATCCATGACAATGCATTTCCATTAGCCGTTAAAAGTATGTATGTACCTATTACTAATAATAATATAAGTACTTAAGTAGGTACTAGTATTGAAGTCACAAAAAAATATTTATTATTAAAATGTGTATGTATACATGTATGTACATAATATCAATCTCTACATGTATTGCTTTAGCGTACAAGAATATTATTATTTTGAGTTTTACACATTTAAAACGATAAACATCTTAGAGGGATTTCAATTATTAGATTAATTTATTCAAAACAATCCTTAACATTCACTGAATTACCGCTGATATTGTATTAAATGTGACTAAATATACGCCTTTTGCCAACAGGAGATGAGGGGTGATATATTCCTGATACACCAACACCATATTCCACCACTGTTGCCAAAATCTGCTACATCAATTGGTTGAACTACTCCGGCTCGGCCAGGATATAACCGCTTCCATTATATGTCTACATATAATGCCTCACAGGACAAATACACAAACAACTAAACTGCAAAAAGAAAGAAGTCAATGACATTGTTGAAAGTGATTTTATTCAATGTTTAGATTTGTAACTTTATGCAAAGCTAGACCATGTGCGAGTCAGATATTTGAATGAGAAGAAATTTTTAATATGAAAATTAATAATTAGCTGAAGACATCCAATGCCATTCTGGATTTGATGAAAGCAAATTTATTTGGTCTAGATTCAGTAATATGAAATAAAATATATTTTTTAAGTTATCCTTTCTTTTTTATTTATAACAATACAATCTTACATTAATTTCTAATGATACAAATACTGGTAAGTTTCTCAGTGCTCAACCTCTAATCAGTTCATCATTGCCTCTGGTATGTGCATCAGAAACTGCTTCAGTTGTTACTGTCTTCAAATGTTAGGGTCATGATCATTTTTTATCAAGTATGGCAAGTTTATGGCCAAAATTGTAAGTTGTATTTGTAAATTGTAAACACAACATGCTGTCATTACTATTACTAGTTGGTGCTAATGAAGCAGACCTAGTATTTTCTAGATCACTAGAACCACCTGTAACAAAAATCCATATTTAAACTCAATTCCTAATAATTTATTTTATTACAAATTTAACTTATACCTAGGTACTTAAAAAATACATGTCTTTATTTTTTAACAAAATGGTTACTTAGAAGTAGAGAATACAATCCCGAGCATGTTTTTCAATCCCGGGATTACGGGATTTTTGAAGCGTAATCCCGGGATCCCGGGCCTATCCCGGGATTAGACTATGTGGTTTCTAATTGGGCTCAAATTAAAAAAAAACTTGAGTAATTAAAAAACTTTATAATGTCTTTGCACAACAGTCAACACAAATCACAATAATAATAAGAAAATAAAAAAGACAAAACAAAAAAATTATACTTTTGCAAGAAATTAAAAAGACAACATAAATATACTATTTAGTATTTCGAAAATATAATCGCAGAAATATCAAAGCATCCAATGTTTGACTTCCAAGCCTGCTTCGTAGTTTATTGCCAACATAAGCGGCAGCTGAAAACGCTCGCTCAGGTTCAACGCTGGTTGGAGGAATAGACAATAGATACTTGTATGCTGTTTCTAAGTGATATCCACGAACTCCTCCATTTTCGAACAGACTCATTTCACGTCTAATACTATTTGCCAACCCCAATTCATTTTGTACTTGTACATCAGGATCTGGGGATTTCATACTCTTGTTAATTTCCAGCTGTAACTTTTCCTTTAATGTCAATTGGGGTTGGGAGGTTTCTGGCCTTAGCTCATCATCTATTTGTGATCCTGACCTTTCTTCTTCTTCTGTGTCATCTCGACTATTAAGTCTTTTAACAATACTCTTTATTTGCTTCCTCACTATAGCCTGTGTCGGAACTGGAAATAAGTCATGCCATTCCAAATCCGATAACAACTGATTTTCATCATTCATTCGTGGATTTTGTAAATAATTCAATACACCAGTTAAATTATCACTTCGTCGTTGCTTTATACGTTCCACTAAGGATGTTTTCATTTTTTTGGCAAGTGCTGAGATTTTGCTAGACAGTTGTTTTATAAGAAATTTCAAAGCGGCATCAGCTGTGCATAAATTAGCATCTCGCCTACAGATTGCTTCTACTGTCAATTTAATTGGGGTCAGCACATCAACAATTTTATTTACCAATTCAAAATCAACATCTTCTAAACGAATTGGATGATTGAGATCTATAAGAGCTTTTTGAATGCATGCTTTTAAAAGATAAAATCGCTCCAGCATTGTTAAAAGACTATTCCATCTGGTTTTACAGTCCAAAAGAAGTGACAGCTCTTTTCCATGTTCAATTTTCACATATTTTTGAAGTACTGTTTCATTTTTTAATGGTGATCTTTTGAAATACACTACAACTTTGCGGATTTTCTTTATCAGCTCATTAATATTTTCATATTGTGTTAACTCTGGTACGTGTTCTGGCGCAAGATCATTTTGTGACATTACGATTAAACCTGATTCTGGACAGTCTAAGTCTTCTAAATCGTGTTCATCATCGCTGTCGTCCATATAATCAACAGTAACAGCTGGTTCATTCAGAGTATCATCTGAGGTAGGGCTATGTTGCAAATAATTATGTTTTTCATAAAGCACATCACAGACCGCCAAATTGATACCATGTGCGAGACACAGTTGATGTTCGGTGCAAACAAGCCGCCCCACCTTTATCATAACATTCGGTCCATCGGTTACAATAGCCACGATGTCAGTTTCCAGGGAAATATCAAATTCACTGAGACGCTCTTTCAATATACGAAGACAATTTTCAGCTGTCATACTTCCGTAAATAGGAACAAGTCCTAAGTTCCAAAATTTTTTATATGAATGAACGTTGACAGCCATGTATCGTTTATTGGAAGTTGAAGTCCACTCGTCGAAAGAAAGACTAAATCTTTCACCTGCACTTTTCAATTGTTTCAATTCTGCAATTACTTGCTTTTTGATTTTTTCACTGTAATTCATAACACGTTTTCGAACAGTGACGGCTGACTTTGGTAAATCCGGGTATTTTGCTAAGAGCAATTTTCTCAAATCATCTGAAGCTATGAATACACTGAATGGAAATCCATCTAATGCAACCATTCTTGCCAAAACATCATCCAGGCTATCGTCGGCACTTTTAGTAAAATAATCATCTAACTTTCGCTTGGTTGGCGGCGGAGCTGTGTTCATATTTTCAGAATCTTGACTTGTTGAAGCTGATATAACCTTGATGTTATGTTTTGATAACAAATGTGTATGTAATCCCTTAGTCGATCCACCCAAAGTCTTGAGAATGGCTGGGCACCGCTTACATTTAGCACTATTCCCATCCTTCGCGACTAAAAAATAACTCCACACTGACGTCGCATCACTGTCTTTTTTATGTTTAACAAAGTCTGCCGCCATTTGAAATACTTAATTTCAGGTAATTTACTTTAAATTTAAATGACGAAACCTTCGTAACCCGTCACTGACAGAATAATAAATGAAAAAAATAAAATCTGATTAGCATATTTATACTTTCATACAGGGAATCCCCGACGGGAAAATACCCGCAACAATACTATGATATGAGATGATCGGGTGATTTCCCTGTTGGTTCGTTGGGGACTTGGGGAATCACCTTAAAAGTAGCATATTTAATACTTTCGTACAGGGAAACCCCGACCGGAAATACCCGCAAAAATATTATGATAATAAGAGATGATCGGGTGATTCCCCCGTTAGTTCATTCATTGGGGAATTACCTTAAGAGTATTGTATTGAAGTACTCAGAGTGGGGAAGTCCCTTCTAAGTTTACAACAAACATATTAAGACTGTACCTGTGTAGTGAATAGTACGTATCGTATGACGGCATTGACGGCGTATCTAAAAGTGTTTTTTGTCGTTATGTATTAAATGCTATTAAATAACCTAGGCAAGGTTATCGTCAAGGCGCAACGGACTACGGCATATAAACTAAACTTGTATGTGGCAATCCCGAAAATCCCGAGATTAGCCAAGTGCAGTCCCGGGATTTTCGGGGCCAGAAAACGGTCGGGATCCCGGGATCCCGAGATTCGGGATCCCGGGATTGTATTCTCTACTTAGAAGGTATTGTGAACTGTGATACAGATAGATAAATATAGATAGGTATCTATCATATCATAATACAGGTAAGTACCTATTCAAATACCTGGGATATTGATTATTTATCATAAAATGTTTATGTAGTCTTTAACATTTCAATTATTGGGAGTTATTAGAAATATGTATATAGGTACCAAGGTAGTATTTAAATATGATTAACTACTTACTTAGTTATAGGTATTTAATAATGTTAATGTTATACCTTTTCAACTAGGTAGGTACCTAAGTACCTACCTACTTGTTTGCTTGAGTTTATACAATGTTGTAGGAAGGTCAAGGTACCTATCACTTGTTTATTTTTTTGAGTCTGCTACTTTATTTCCTACCTAAAATCCTACCTAAGCACCTACTTAAATATTTTCATTGACATTAAAGGCCAGGGACTAGGTAGATATACCATAGGTACCTAGTGATAAGCGGGAAGTAGCATTAGCTTAATAATTTCTTTGACTAAGTAATCGACTGAATGTATAAAATAATAAGGTAGGTACCTACCTACAGTATTTAACAAATGTATTTATTTTATTCAAACATTAGGTAGGTGCCTACATACCCAGTAAACACACATGAATTATGATCAATATTATTATGTAATTCCAGGAAATATCATAATCACTAGGATATTTTGTCATAGAAACACATGTTTTAACACATAATAATAACTTTGATCTCAATACAATTCACCAATATAATTAAAATTACCTTTCTCACCAACAAAATGTCGGTGAGATGGTTTGCGACCCAGCTTCCGAGAAACTCGGAACCATAACGAAACTATACGTCAAAATTAAAACTCGTGATACCGATTTTCATACATTTGGCGCGTTGTCGATACACGGCACTACACGGCAGCTACACGAAAGTGTTGTCAAAAACTCGTGATACCGATTTTTAGTTCCAAATCCGCACACGTGGCGCTAATAAAATTCTCATATAAAATTTGTCGAAAACGGATCTATAACGTAGCCATCTCGATTTGACAAAAACTCATGATCGGCCTACTGTACCCCTATCATGAGTTTTTTTGACGTATAGTTTCGTTAACGTAAGCATATTTTGAATTTAAAATACAACAGTCCTGGAACATTTTGATAAAATTTTATACAATTTGTACATTTTTAAAAATACAGAGAAATTAATTCAGTTTTTAATTTATATAAATATTGTGTAACAAACGTGTATTTTCAATTAAAAATATGCTTACGGTAACGATACTACACGTCAAAAAAATCGGGGTACTGTTTTGCCTGACGTGTCAAACACTTTGCAGCGTTCGTGGTCGGACAACACGACAACTACGAACGCTGCAAAGTAATCGAAACGTCAGGAAAAAAGAAACAATACGCGATGTAGTCTGTTTAATTAAGATAATTTATTAATGTAAACAACATGAAATAAACTTTGTTTTGTACTACTTAAATAATAAATAGAAATAATAGAATCGATGACATGTTTTTCTTAAAACACACATAAGTACGTAAGTACCTCAATAAATAAATAAAAATCTTTCTTGATTCCTTCCTTGTCTTTTTATGAGATTTAGATAAGGTTCGAAGAAGACAATAAATAACAAAGACGTAATCTAAGTATCGTTTTATATTTTGAATTATTTTCTTGACAAATGTGAACAATTTCTGGAGGCATTTTCAAAGGTTTTTTTTAATGTGTACTATAGAAGTGACATACTCATACCACAGCAAGCGACAGCAAGCGTCAGATACTGACTGTCTGATATGTTGTGGCGCGTTAAACCGCAAAGCGTAGCGCAACAATTTTCTTTGCGGTGCCTGCTCTTGTATTTTACACTATGCCTCAATGCTCTAGGCACGTGTAAAGCTGTTGTACACTCCCCAAGGTCTCGGATCCCGCTATCCCGACCGACTTGCGTCTTCGTGGTTGCGATAAAGCATTTTTATTTTTAAACCTCGCACAAAGCGCTGTATGTGTTGTGATATGTCTTCAACACGTGGCCTGCTATACGATCAATAGTATGATGTCATCGCCAAGTGTTTTGTTGTGCTTCCACGAAGGTTAATGTCATGTACATTTCAGGCTGCATAGTTGAATATCTTTGCCTTGAATTTTGTAAATTTTACTCTTTGATAACCCTGTGACTGTTAAGTGTTACATTTGACAGACAAAATTAATTTCGACCTGAAACAGGTTGCTCGACAGATGAACTAATGTGTAAATAATTTAAACACAATATTAAGTATTACTTAACCCTTAGTTTAAACTAATTACTTAAATGAAAAAATAAAAAATGCATTGTGTTTTAGTCGACATAATGAGAATTAATGTGTTCACAACATCAATGTTAGCACGTGCATACCGCCTGTTAAATAAATTTTAGCTATTGTTAAACAAAACACCCACGATGTGTTTCAGCCGGCAGTTTGATTATGTAATACTAAATCTGTGTAAATAAGTTTAAAAAACACGGAAAAAAATGATTGTTGCTAAAAAATATCAGTAATTGATAGTATAATGTTCTGTGATATGATAACAAAGCATTGTATTATATTGCAGAAACTAATAGCATAAATCCCTAATTACATAACAGTCAACGTAATATTATACAAGTGTGTGTTAGTAATTTTCGTAACGATCAAGGTCGATTATTCTCGTGTATTTTCGAGTCACATCGTGAATCGTGACGATCGCGGCAGTCTCGTACGAAAAATAGTAATACTAATAACACATCGTTAGTGACACGTGCGATTATAGTAGCGTTCAGTCTATCGGGTTACTTTATTTTATCGCCTGTTTAAATTGAGAACAACTATGTTAAGTTTCCGTATGACATAATAATATTGTTTGTGCGGTTATTGTACAGTCAACAAAAGAATTAAGTATACTTATATAGGCAAAAAATATATCATCTTTGCACTACGGCTACGCAGGCAATATTCTTTGTTATTGCGAGAGCTACCGCGTGAGCTTTAACTTTTTCAACTTAGAATTCACTCAGAGAAGCGAAGGCAAAAATTTGACTACCTACTTAGCCCACGTATAATATGAGTTAAAAATAAGTTAAAAGTAACCTAGAAGTTAAAATTATCATTAATTCTCTAAATATGGCCCGCCCTAACCTAAATTAATATGAACTAAAATTAGTGTTGCGGATTGAAGCTTTGCTTAAATTATCACCATCCTTATTACCTACTTATTACATCATATCCGAAAACAACATCTAATCTAATACATGTACTTATTAGGTATCTTATCATCTCAATTTAGATAATTTTCGGCGATACTCGATAGTCTTATCTAAATTCAACTATTTATTGGTTACTAGGTTACATCCTCAGATCATAGAAACAAGGAGATATGCCATCATAGCAAATTAGTACGGGAAAAACTGATGCCACTTTTAGTCCATTTTCGACACAATTACGCGCATAATTAAGCGCTCCTTGTGAATAAAAAGATCTCCCACGCATTGAACATTCCGCACACCCTCAATCTAACACTGTTAATCGTCACTCAACACTAGCACTAAACTAAAACACTGTATTTATACCATCGATCGTGTTCGGTTCGTCGCCAGCGCGTACGTTTTTAATATGAGCAATTTGCTCAAGATCAGGCATCAAGCTCGATAGCGCTTTGGCACATCTCCTTATTTCTATGATCTGAGGTTACATCAGTCGTCGTGTCCCTAACACACGTTAACATTATTATTTGATTTCGGTCTAACAGTGGCCAACGTTGGTGGCAATGTTGGTGCAGTGTACCTAAACAATGTAGGACGTACGTGTAGGTACTTAATTATTCATTGCTGTATAGTACACAAAAAAGGTTCTACTGAAATGATAAAAAAATATTGTTGACTCTTGTGACGTGTTTAACCAAAACTATTGTGAATATAACAGTAATACATAAAATAAATGAAATATAAAAGCATGAAATAAGAAAATATTCCTGTCTGATAGCTTGACGAATTTCTTCTCTAGACTTCAGGAATTCTGTGTTGTGAATATTTAATAAATTAACGTTTTAATGTTCAGGGTGTGGCCGCATGCCTCCTTGTTGGGCCAGCGTATATTACTTACTATTAGCCCAACGTGCTAATCTTTTAATTGGCTCTACAGATCGGGCGACAAATTGGGTCGTTCGTAGGTACCTTTAGTCGATCAGAATTTTATATATTTTCCGAGCGTCTCGCGTCTCATGTGTAATCAATATTACACTGATTACACATGATCTGTGTGTAACAGACATAACAAAAAACATTACCCTCCTTTTAGGCTTCGCCGCAGTCGGGCAACAATAATATGTAGGTCAGCAAATACAATATTTTCTAACCGCGTCTTTATCATAATATAAAACGGCTCCTATTTGCCTATGTATTTGTCGCGCCCATTTACTTTGCTCCGCTTTGCCTAAGCTCTTATCTGTACATACATAAACATTGACATTGCGAATGAATATGTCGACTTATAACTCGTGGGTACCTACAACTCGTGTTAGGTAGGTACCTATAACTCGTGTTTAACTAAGAAATAAGTGTATATTGATAAGAATTCGTGATACCTACCTACCTGCTAATAAAAATGTCTAATAATTGTGGCGCTTGTTCTTCGCCCATAATTGATGATTACATGGAATGTGCCAATAAAAAATGCATGAAAAGATATGATATAGCATGTCTCGAAATAAACAAAGCAACGTTTATGGCATACACCCAGAATTATATAAGAAAATGGTTATGTCCTGAATGTATCTGTGCCAAACCAAAAAGAGGCAACAGTGAAACTCCGGTTAGCGTTCACATACCTCAATATGACCCTAATGCCACCACTCCGGAGAACAATGTATGCATTCAACGTGGAAGTCGGACTCAGTATTCACCCATGCCCATAGTTATAGATTCTGATTCCTTACTACTCGAAGAATTGAGAGAATTTAAAGCCAACATGATAGCTCGCATGGACAGCCAAGCTGAGGCGATATCGCTTCTACTTAATCAGTTTGCGCAAACAAAAACCGAGTTAGGCAACATAGTTAAAATGATGGAGGTGCTCGAAGAAAAAGTAGAAGCGAAGTTAACTAAGCTCACTCAGTACAACCAACCCAACGAAATAGCAGCTGGCATTCCCCGAAATTCTCCTTCTCCATCTTCTTTTGCCGAGGTCGTCAGGCAACAGAATAATTCCATCGATTCCGATAAAACGCTTCATACCTACAGCAAAACTCAAAAGGTAAACAAATGTGGGGCCACGAAGTCTGCCAAAATTTTACCAGAACAAGCTTTGTGTAGTACTAGCGCTCTGACGACTTCTGAACCACCCGCCGATGAGGCGGAGAATAACGAATCAGGATGGACTACTGTTCGAAATAAAAAAAATTACAGGCAACCTAAAGAGGTGAGGCTGGGAACAAATAAAGACTTGAAGGCGATTCAAGTGAGTGATCGCAAAAAATATCTGCATGTTTGGCGTCTGCATCCTGATACCACTGTTGAAGCCATTGAGGACCATGTGAAAAATGTATGTGGAACAGATGTTCAAATTAAAATTGATAAGATCAAACACAAAATTAAGAGAGATTATTCGTCGTTTGTTGTTGGAGTACCGGAAAAGTGTTTTGATATGTTGAACCAAGCCGAAATCTGGCCAATGAATGCAGAGTTTAGCGTATGGACTTGGTTTCGGAACTATAACAGAACAAAACCAAACATATCGTCCCCGTAGAGCGAAAAGTCACTAAGTCATAAAATGGCCATATCGAGTTAAGAATGTCATCAAAATCGTATTTTTTTTCTTTAATTTTCAATCTTATTGTCATGTCCATAGCTATCATAGTTTTTGTTTTAGAAAGTGCGAAAAATCAATAATTTAGCATTTTGACTAATATTATTTTAGGAACAATTACCTAAATTCACTTAATTACTTTTCGCCAGTTGTTTTATGTTCAAGAGTTGTAAAAATGCAAAAATTATGAAATCGAAAACTAACTAAATCTTTAGTGATTATTTGCACTGTTGTTCCGAGTATCTATAAAGCGAGAAATCATCAAGTTAAAAACATGAAAAAATCAGATAAGAAGTATTTTCAGATATGTTTTTTATTTGCAACAGGTTAGTCTCATTCTAACTAAATTGAGTTATTTTCGAATTTTTTACCTAACGGTAAGGGTTGAAAAGAAATTATTAACATCGTTCGAAAAGTGAAAAATCATTAACTCATGACTCTGTGCAGGATTCTAAGAGATAAAACTAACTATTTTGGTTTTTCTTCATATCTTTGTAAAACATTTATTTTATTATATTTTATTACTTGTCTCATAAATTGTGATAAATTCCCTAAAATATAAAATTATAAAATCAGGAATATGTAGCAGTAATATCAAGCTATGATTTTTTTTCTTTTTTAAAACTTTAAACCGTCGTAACTCAAAATGGTCAATTCCGACTTAGTGACTTTTCGCTCTACGGGGACGATATTATAGCCACAACGTCGATATATTCTATCAAAATGTACGAGGTCTACGAACTAAACTGGATGAGTTCCGAACTAATATTGAGGCATTCAATTTTGATTTATTGGCAGTAACGGAATCTGGTTGCAATAATTCCATAGAAGACCCTGAAATTATTCCTCCGGGATATCAAATACTACGTTGCGATCGAGCGGATGGTAGGAAGCAGGGAGGAGCGTTTTTGGTGGCCACACACCGATATGAGATGCGACAAGTACAAATCGCGGACACTTCGATAGACACCTGCATTTTTGAAATGGTTAGTGCGACGGTTTATTTCAAAAATAGATTTCTGTTTTTATGTTGTGTTGTTTACATACCACCAGGGAGTTCTGAGAATGATTACTTGACATTATTTAGATTAATAGAAAAATTATGTGATAGATATGGAGAAATAATTGTTATTGGTGATTTTAATTTGTATTCGTGTCCTGTAAATGTTAAAAATTATTATGAATATTTTGTGTCCTATTGCGAATTCACTCAGAGTAACAACATAGCAAATCATCTAGGTCGTCAGTTGGATTTGGTTTTGAGCGCGGGTTTTGGCGGTAAGGTGACGGTGGTGGCGGCCGACGACGCGCCCGTGCCCGTCGACTCGCATCACCCGCCGCTCGCGGTGACCGTGCACTGTGCGCGATCACTACTCGCGCCCGCCGCGACCTCCCCGCCCGCGCCCGCGCCCGCCGCGTCCGTGCCACCCGCGCCAGCCGGTATTCCCGCCGCGCGCGGTGTTCGGCCGCGGTGGAATTTCTATCGGGCTGACTACGAGTTATTATACTCTTCGCTGGCTTCCACTGATTGGAGTATGATTTATGACATGCATGATTTGGACGATATTTTGAATATTTTTTATGATAAACTTTGTGATATTTTAGATAGATGTGTACCCCGGAAAAAGCTTAGACGTGAAAACTCTCGATATGTTTATCCCGAATGGTACACTTCAGATATTATTAGCGATATAAAGAAAAAAGCCAGATTACACAAAACTTTCAAAAAAACAAAGCAGGAAAGTGATTATTCTGAATTTTCTAAGTACAGAGCTCGTATAAAAAAATCTATAGAAATTGCACATAAAGAACATAAGTTTAAAATACAAAATCAATTTTCAAAAGATCCTAAATCTTTTTGGCAGTATATTAGGTCCAAACGAAGCAGGTTAAACAAGCAGGTTATCGTAAAGAATGGTCAACATCTTTCGGATGAGGAGTGTGCTGGACATTTTGCGTCGTTCTTTGAATCGGTGTACAATAAAGAGCGGCCGCGGCTGGACGCGCATGCGGCGGGGGCGGAGGCGGAAGCGAGCAGTGCACGAGTGCACATCGACACCCTCAGTCTTCAAGATGTTAGGGAAGCGCTTATGAAGCTTAAGCCAAAGCGCTCATCTGGCCCCGATGGCATTCCAGCATTTCTGTTCCGAGACTGTGGCAGGGTGCTGGCAGAGCCTCTGCATCATATATATAATACTTGTTTAAAACAAGCAACGTTTCCGACTAGATGGAAAACCACGCGAGTTATTCCAGTACCAAAAGGCAAGTCCGGCCCGGATGTCGGTGGCTACAGACCGGTGGCGGTGTTGTCAACGCCTGCTAAGGTGTTCGAGTCTGCCATCCAACGCTGTGTGCAGGCTCAAGTGAGCGCTCAACTATCGGACGCGCAGCACGGGTTCCGGCCGGCGCGCAGCACTGCAACAAACCTGCTTAATTTCATGGTGAGGGCGGTGCCGGCAGTCGATACAGGTGTACAGGTAGACGCGGCATATTTTGATTATAAAAAGGCATTTGATACCGTCGACAATGATGTACTGCTAATGAAGCTGGCAAAAATTGGCTGTACTCAACACCTTTTACAGTTCTTCGCCAGCTACTTGGAAGATCGGCAGCAGTACGTCGACTACAACGGTTTCGAATCCCAGCCATACTACACCAGGTCAGGCGTGAGCCAGGGCAGCAATTTGGGTCCTCTCGAATTTATTTTAATGATAAATGACTTACCAGATGTAGTCAAACATAGTTTATGTTTATTGTTTGCAGATGACCTCAAATTGCTGCTCGAGGTCAGGAGTGAGTCGGACTGTGAGAAATTGCAGGAAGACATAGATAGAGTGGTGGAATGGAGCAATAAAAATAAGCTCTATTTCAACACAACGAAATGCTCAGTGATGACATTTACGCGCGCGAAGTCTACCTTAGCCTATAATTACAAAATATATGAAGAGCCGATGCAGCGAGTTTCCCAGGTACGAGACCTAGGAGTACTGCTTACCCCCGATCTAACTTTCCGGGATCACATAGTTCAGATTTGCAAGAAGGCGTACAGAAACCTGGGTTTCGTGCTGAGACAATCGCAGGGTTTCACGAACATCACTACCCTCAGGGTGCTGTATGACGCTTTGGTAAGGAGTCACTTGGAACACAGTGCGGTGATTTGGGCGCCTCATGAAGCGAAATACAGTGTCATGCTTGAGCGAGTGCAAAATAAATTTACAAGACACTTGTATTTCAAACTTTATGGGGTCTACCCATTTTACCCGCTGATGTATCCTACACTTTTTGTACTAGGTATGGTGGGGTATAACGAACTCAGAGTGCGCAGGGAATTTACACTCGCGGCGTATGCGCTAAAGCTCCTGCGTGGAGTAGCGCATAACCCGGGTGTGTTGCGTCACCTGCAGCTGTGCGTGCCGGACCGGTACGTATGGAAGCGGCGGCGGCCGCCACTGCTGGCCGTGCCGGGAGCCAGCACTAACCTGCTGTCAAAGACACCCCTCACCCGCACAATACGGGTACTAAATGAAGTGCATGAGAGGATTGACCTATTTTCGTGCGATCTGAGTGAATTCGCAAGAGTTTTGTTGAATTTTGTTAGTTAGTTATTACGTAAAATTATATAATTAGCCGTAAGTTTGTTTTCAATTTATGTTATGTGTCTGTGTGTAAACCACTATTGTATTGGGTCAGCCTGTAAAGATAGTGTGTGTGTGTTTTAATAAATAAATAAATAAATAAATTTAGTTTGCAGAAGGCTTTTAGATATATTTGTTAGGATTTATTTCGAGCCAAAATCTAGTTTTGTTTGCATGCCAAACTGAAAATATCTGTCGTCTTGATAGATACAGCTATCGAGTTCTCGTAAAGGATTTTATGTTGGAGAAGAATTCTTGTAGGCAAGGTCAACGTTTCGAAGCTCGCAATTGAAATAATTTTCTTTTTAACAACAACATCAACAGTAAGCTCATATATTACGAATTTACGACAGATGTTTTGTCGTATGGTCCATTTCAATAGAACTTGTAAACTATGTAAACAAACTTTCTATACAAATTCATCAAATTTTGACAGTTGGCCATACTGACATTGTTTACAAAGTTAACAAATTCAATTGAAATGGACCCTACATTGTTGCTCGCACAGCGTCTACGCGGGATCTGCGTAGCGCCTACGCTGAGCCTACGCCGCTACGCGTTGACAAAGCCTACGCGCTGGATAAAAACCATACGAAGACACTAAAATTGTACCTCTGCCTACCAATGTCGATTATAATTAAAACTACTCTCATTCTTCATTGAGTAACGATGTAATCTTAGTGTCAGATCTAGATATAAAACTCTGGTTCTATCAATAGGCAATAATACCCTCACAGTTAATTACCAGTGCCACGTATTTAGAAATAAAGAAAGCCGTAAAGCAAAGAGTAGATAATAGAACTCTTCGTTATTTTCCTTGATTAACTCTGAAATTACATTCAATAGAAATGGCTGTTTATTATGCCCGATTAGTTGATACGTAAAGACAAAAGGTGGTATATTTTCATTATTTTGAAGCGTTTACGGAATTATGGTCCAGATATTTACAGATGATTAATTAGGTATTTTAAAACACCTTTCTTTTAAATAAATTCCTTATTCAATCTTAAAGATCAAGTATACGTATTAAACTTTAGACGTGTAAATTACTCAGCTAAGCTCTAGTAGACTTACCTACGTATATGTACCTTTTTATGTTATGGAAATGAAAGGAAAAAATGGAAGGTTATGTCACACATGGTGACCATTCTCAGATGCTATTTCATTTGGAGAGGTACGTATTTACCATTTACCTTATTATATTTACCATTTACCTTATTTACCGTTTTTACCATTTACCTACTGTAAACTAACATTATACCGAGTGTAAACTAAACTGAACATCTAGCAGACGTATCTAAATACTTACAACAACTCTAATTAAAGTACATCTTAACGAAACCTATTTGCGAGTAGTCTGCTCCATGCAAAATAGTTTATCTTGAGAGCTCCCATATCTAATCTGAGAAAAACACTTGAGACGTCTGTGGAACTGGAACTGCGGAACCACATGCCAATACAAGTAGTGAAGTGGGTGGTATTGAGTAAGCGATGGTTGACCGTGCGTGGGTAGGCAGAGTTCTTTGAGAGTATTTGGGGCATATGTTGTGTATGTATAACGGCATTTAATAATGTAGTATTTTAGGTTTTAATAAAACTCGAGTGTTCACTATACAGCACAGCTATATTTCAAGCATCAAAGATAAGTAAACTTAAACTAGAGATGATATTCTATACCAGGGGTAGCCGGGCAGCATCCCCTCCCCCTGCCTGTACCTTGCTAACCCCATGCCTCTATTCGCCGAAGGGTTAGGCCTGTGTGTACGTGTGTAGTACAACTACACAATATCCAACTGGCTTTGAGACGTAACAAAACGTAAACGTAAACAATGTAAGTCTTAGGCCGCGGCCGCACCGGTACGGCGATTGCGACGTGACGGCGATTTCGTATAAAGAAACTCATATAAACATATGTCGGTGGCCGCACTGCTGCAGTGCGGCAACCGACATTATGTTTATATGAGTCTGTTCGCCGTCGCGTCGCAATCGCCGTACCGGTGCGGCCGAGGCCTAACCCTACTGAATTCAAAATCACGCGATACACTGTAATTTGTTGATGTTTTAGTTCATCTTCACTTGTCAGTATACCTAATAACAACCTAAGCAGCCATTATTATACTGATGATTAAAGATGAGCCACGAACATCTACAATTTACAGTGCAAGACGTGATTTTGCATTCGGTCGGGTAAATTTGATTTTCATTGTTGAGAAGCTGCATACAGCATTTATCTTGTTTTTCTTTTACACGTGTATCAGCTTATTATCCTTCGAACATTACAATTAGCATCAATGTTTGTTTCTGACGTTATGCTAGCAAACCTCGAGTATTTAATGCATAAGTGTGAAATACCTTCGAGAATGAACGTTGTTTATCGATGTGTCTCGGTCTTCTGTACAAAGTTGTTGAATTCAGTTGTAAGTACTTTAGTTTTATTTGTCTTTGGAGCAGGTTCATGCGCTTAGGGTAAATATCACATTGTATACTCCACGCTTGTTTCCCTATAAATTCAATACAACTACAGAAGCTACATTTCTACATAGTTACGACCATTTTACGATTCAAAACGACCACATAAGTTGAATAGACTGTCTATTATTCCTTGGCTGCTAAATAGTGGCGGTGCTTGCAACGGCAAATGTCAACAATACGTCAAAAGCAGTATGTTAAAATTAGTTCCGTATTTTTCCACAGCTCAAGTTATATTGGTCAGCGGGTGTGAACTGTGAACACAAATCATGCGCGTGACGGCTGATCTCCGTATTAGCCATACAAATACATAGATTAAATATTATTTGCTAACATTCAGCCTTTATGCCTTTGCCAGGTATACTAAAGATAAACACGTGTTTCCTGCATAATGTTTTAGAAATATGTATAGCAGTCGTTTTAAAACATGTGTTTTATTTTAGCAATTGTAATTTTATTTTGTCACGTTGCGCCTGGACTGCAGGCATAATGAATGCACTAATTACGTGCTTAGGTTTTAATAAGACTTTACACACCCTTACCACAAAAAGATAAACACGTGTTGAACGCGAATGCTACCAAAAATAATACACACTTGTTTTATACAAGTTAGTGCTAAAACAAGAGCGTATTATTTTTGGTAGCATTCGTGTTGAACGCGTGTTTATCTTTTTTGTGGTACGGCCCTACCTACAGTGTTTAAATACATGTAAATAATTAAGACTACCACTATCAGTCAAGCATCCTACCCGTAGCTTTAACATACCCAAGTGACAAAATAGCGTTAGTTTATGTATTCATGTAATAATTCACAGTAATTCCTTTTCAAGATTAGCTGTGGTTTTCTTCGTGAAGTGATGATTGAGTAACACATACTCTTAACTAACTTATAGTCTAACTCTCAGATCATAGAAACAAGGAGATATGCCATCGTAGCAAATTAGTACGGGAACAACTGATGCCACTTTTAGTACATTTTTCGACACAATTACGTGCATAATTAAGCGCTCCTTGTGAATAAAAAGATCTCCCACGCATTGAACATTCCGCACACCCTCAATCTAACACTGTTAATCGTCACTCAACACTAGCACTAAACTAAAACACTGTATTTATACCATCGATCGTGTTCGGTTCGTCGCCAGCGCGTACGGTTTTAATATGAGCAATTTGCTCAAGATCAGGCATCAAGCTCGATAGCGCCTTGGCACATCTCCTTGTTTCTATGATCTGAGGTCTAACTAGATCTAATAATACAGTGAACATTATAAAATATTTGCTTCATATCACATGAATCACTGGGGCAGAGCAAATCACAAGGTCTAATAGTGCGCACTGACATTGAGGTGCAGGTTACTGCATTTTAATGGCAGTACAGGGAAGTATGCAATTAAACTGATGCAATACCTAAGACATAGCACTACAGATCTAGATCTAATCACCAGCAGTTTTGCGTTATTTCATAAAAAGTACTTTCATTTAATCAACGGTAACACTAATTACTTAAATACTGTGTACTGAGTACGGTACAAGTGTAAGGCCCAGATGTATGGACGTGGACAAAGCAAAAGGAGTATGTAGGAATCGTACCTAGAACGAAATGCTCAAAAATTTCTGTAAGCAAAGTAACTCTAATTACTTACAAAATATTATTTAAACAAGCTGGGTTCGTTAGTTTTGACTCAAAGTAACAAATATTTACACTGCATGCCAATTAACTGGCGCCTCTTGTATTTGCGAGTATTTGACACTAGACCTTGGAACTGTTGCCACAAAATTTATTATTACATGTAACTACATTGTAAAATTAATGGTCTATGAGATTATTCATATTCAAAATGGTTTGAATATTTAAGTATTTGGTTTTGGTCTGTTTACCATCAAAATTAATTTATAAACTATACCTACTACAGTGTAGTAATTAGGTTAATATTTGGTTCTATAGTCTTTATTAGAGTCCGACTGAAATTCGTTCCTTTTCGGCTATTTTCGGCCAAAATATCTATTTTCAGCCGTTCTCGGTTTCGGCTGAAAAAAAATTAAGTTGCGACAAATCAATATTATTAATTTATTCAGATAAAACCCGCAAACAGGCGCTGTAATTTATTAGAAAAAAAAGCAGAAAATTTGCTAAAAGCTTTTTCTCGCATATAACAACGTATTGTTTTACTGCCGTTGTTTATCCCTAACAAACATTCACCAACTTTTCAACAACAATCAACAGACATTTTCAGGAGGTAATTTTAAACATACTAACAAAAGCAATACGGCAGCCTGAAATACAGTTTAGTACTAACATTTACGCGCCCGTAACTGCAATCAATCATAAAATGGCGGCCGATGGTCTTCAATGCAGATCATGCGTGATGCGACACGTGACTACCTAGTAAAGGTTTCCCTAACGGTTCGGTGCACATGGCAGACTTTAGTTGCACAGTTTTGTCGCAAAACTTACATAAGTTACAGTATTTCGAGCTCACGTAATAGGTACCTACGAATTTTATTATGAAAAGCTAAGCAGAGATACAATTGTCGTACCATTATTTTGGGGTTTGCTAGAAATTGATACAACTATTTGTAAACCTAAATTACTAATTCGTAACTAAGGGTAGATGTTTTCATTGGGTCCATCTATTCACCGATGTAGTTAGAAGCTATGTAGGCACTTCTGACTTTATTGCCATTTCCATAGACACCCAGATATCATCCTTCATTGTGTTTACAAGTAACTTAACATTATTATGTTAATGAAAGGTAAACAAATACTACACGCGAGTACTTGCAGTTATCTATGAAAATTTTCCGAAATGTCCCTTGTATCTATCAGTTATTGATAGTACAACTTCGCATAGATAAATCAAATGGATCCGTCGACTTTCAATTGGGTAGAGGTGACATTTGTTTACTTATTTAAAGGAGAAAGTTTGAAATTAATGATATTGATTTGAGCTTTGACGTAGGTTTAGACTTGAAGATAGACTCAAATACTAGATAGTCATCATCATGATTCATCTGTCTGTCTGTCTGTATTCTCTTTGTCGCGGTCTAAAAGTCTATAAGTATTGGTCAAAGGAGGGACTTATTCTGGAAATTATTTAGTGTTTTTTTTCGCGATTTCAGAATCGTTTCTGTTTTAAGTCGAATGAGATTCGAATATACTGAATACCCCCCTTAAATAAGTATATCAAAACTGTCATTCTAAAACAGATTAAGCTTAGCATAATAATGTCTACATTCGTAGACGCTCGACCATAAAGTACCTACAGACTGAAATAAAGACACGAAAGTACAAAAATGAAAGTAGGTAAATAAAGACTTCTTTAGTTAGGTATCCCACATTATTTGATAATCATAATCATAATTATGATTAATTTTCCGTACGCGAATCGAACATTGAGTAGGTACGTTCGTATTATGTATATCCATATCGCAGATCTGCGTTAATCAAGTCTTCATGCGTAACTGCGAAGGTTAGAAATATTAGAATCGTAGTAACTTATAATTTTAGCTACTTTTCCTTCTAAAGTACTATTCCAGTTTCCACTAAACTGTATATTCATCTGTAGATAGTACAATCTTAAATACCTACTGATGTACTTGAAACAATTCAATAGTCTTGTGCGCAGGAGTGCTTTGATGAATATCAATAATGTCAGAAAATGTCGCGTGTAAAATAAAACGTTCGTCTGAAAAAGCCATTAAAAAAGAAAACAATGGACACAAGACTTCACAGTGTTATTGTATTCTGACTTATTTGCATTCAAGTTACGTCTTCTGATGTTTATTAATTATTAGCAATGAATATTAATCAGTTATGGGAAAATTATCTATTGATATCTGTATAATTTGATAACATAAAGACTTCTGAGTAAGCGAAGTGCAAAATTTAGATATCTTTAGAGTTTTAGGATCAGAAACGCAACGGTAGACCTAATAATGCTATACCTATGATAATATGACCTAGTGATGATGAGATTTTGTCACGGGTACCTATAACCTTTAGGATTAAATTTTTTTGTGCCTTTGTTTAGTTTTAAAATTAACTCAAAATTAAAACGTCGCTACACAATTTTATTATTGAATCGTTTTGATAAAAAAATCGATAAGATAGGTACGATAAATTTTAATTGATAAAAACATGTGTTTTTTTTACAAACAGGTTTTACGTTTGAAAAATAAATAATTGTCCCAACATGTTTTGCCTAAAAAGGCGTACAAATTTAAATAACAGATTTAAAAACCATGTACATATTTACAAAGTAGGTATTTAATATAATACTTTGTAAATACATAGTTTTTATTCAGATCCTATTGTTTTCCGAACGAGAAGTATTTTCCTCGCACGTCACGTTATCTCGCCGCAATTGAAAACGGGCCAGCAATCGATCGACTCACGCGCATGTTATCGCGTGCCTATTATTAATTATACGTTTGCACTGACCAGTGTCTGGTGTATGGCATAATGATACAGTTATCTGTAAGGTCTAATGTTATGTGATACGAGCATTTTCGGTTGTTTCGGGTAAATTTTTCGACACACAAATGGTTATGATAGGTAGCTCTTCATCATCATCATTTCAGCTAAAAGACGTCTACTATTAGATAGGCCTCCCCCAAGCGTCGCCACATTAACCAGTCCTGTGCTGCCCGCATCCAGCAGATTCCCGCGACCTTCACCAGGTCAGCGGTTGCTCAGGTGACCTTGTGGGAGACCTATCCAGCGTGGGTAGGTCTCCCGGTATGCGGTCGCCACTCCAGACAGCTCTTATTAAATGTTATGATGACAAGCTCATCCTCTTAGTTATTTTCGCCGAAAAGTCAAGCACAGGCAAAGCTCGTGCAAAAAGATGAATAAACATCTGTTAGGGGTATTATTAGCAAATTTTAATAGGTACCTAGTCTCATTCTCGTAGACTTCGTAGAGTATCGATGGAAGGCTAAAATATGATACAATTCGTAAAAGTACGTGTTCGAAAAAACTGCACAACCCCTCATAATTTTAATGAATATTTTAGGTGATAAGCGTTTGTGAATTTCGCTAAGTGTAAATATTCAATGTACAATATCTACGTCTTGTTAGAAGTCTTGTACAAAATAATTCAGCATGGAATTCTCCTTGAATAACATAAACACGATGAATACATGATGACAATGCTATCCCATAAATAAATATGCTATGCTTATGCTAAGACAAATGAAAACTCACAAATGTCTAGGTACTTGGACGTCATATAAATAGGTATAACGACTATCGTCTAAATGAATTAGCATTCACTGAGGGCTGTAATCGATGGTATCTATAACAAAGCTATGTCTTTGTTGAACATGTCCCACCGGACATTGGCAGAATAGGTCGACGAACCTCCGGTTTTGCCGTATCGCGCGATTTTGGGGTTATTCCCAACCCAACGGACCACGTGGTCGGTGCAACACGCCAACCGACCACGTAGTCCGTTGGGAATAATCTTGGGAATTCACATAAAAGGTACCTACCTTTATGAAGCAAGATGTGCTAAGCATTGTTTCATCTTTGCATGGCAAAGTTTACACGCAAGGTTATAGAAAAGGAGACAAGTCAGTACTAGCTACGAAGTTCGTGTAAAATACACGTGTTCTTGTACAAAAGGTTTATTTATGCTTACATGAAAATAAGTGCGTTTATTATGGAAGTGTGTAAGTGAGTGTAACACAATATTTTTCGCCAGTAGAGGAAAATAAACCAGATTTTATATACCTACCTACATAATATTTACATGTAAAATTATAGCTTAATAGTTATAATTCTTAAGTTGATTTTTGTTGTTTGTTTGATAAATGACAGTTGATACCTACTAATTTAAATAATGGTACGTAAATGTGTCTGTTCTGCATCTTAATCAATGTTACCAGCATTACTAGCACCGATTGAGTAGTTTTCCTTACTCTTGTTACGTCGTTAGCAAACAGCGAACCTGAGCTAAGTAGGTAACACTTAACTTGAAAATACATACCTATATCCTATATTACACCTATTATACAGTTTTACAGGGTTTAATTTTAGTCAGTCGAAATACGAAAAAAGGGTCATTACCTGTCAGGTCATTACTCATCATTATGAACAACTTTCACTAAAATCGCGAAAAAAAAATCTGCTGCTCCATACATTTTGTTGAATTATGTGAACATAACCAGTAATCCCAACCTATTTGAAATAAGTTTACATTTACTATACCTACCTACTATGCAACTAAATAAATACTTTTTGCCCAACAGTGGTATACTGCGACTACAACGGGTCGGGTCGCGCGCTGCAATGCGTGGAGGACTACATAGCAAGTAACGTGTTGCCCACTCACGCCACGAGATGCACCGGCCTGTCCTACACTTCTGGGCAGAGCGAGCTGTACAGGTAACTATGACATACTGCTATTGTAGAGGACTACATAGCAAGTAACGTGTTGCCCACTCACGCCACGAGATGCACCGGCCTGTCCTACACTTCTGGGCAGAGCGAGCTGTACAGGTAACTATGACATACTGCTATTGTAGAGGACTACATAGCTAGGTAACGTGTTGCCCACTCACGCCACGAGATGCACCGGCCTGTCCTACACTTCTGGACAGACAGCTGTACAGGTAACTATGACACTGCTATTTAGACCTAAGTTCACAGACAAGATAATAGTCCGATAAATTGAAAACGGCTGTTTTCAATGTATCGGCCTCTTATCATCTTGTCTGTAAACTTGGCCCACAGTCTCAGATCATAGAAACAAGGGAAATGTGTAAAGGCGCTACTGACGCTTTGACGTGATCAATGTGATCATGTTGCTGAAAAACCGAACGCGATTAATGATTTCTACAGGATGTCCCTGGAAGTATGGAAAATTGAATAGGGACGTGAGCAAGGTCGTTTCCAAACTTCTTAACCCTGAGAATGTCGGTGAATTTTTCCATTCCGACCTCGCCGACGAGGCCCGTCGCGACGTCCCCATCATGACCCGAGTCCGCCGCCGCGTATGACTCAGTCCCCTAACCGACCCTTGCTCGAGCCAGCCCGCGCTGAGCCTGTAGATTTAAATATGTCCCTAAATCATATTAATCCGTTCCAGCTAGTAGCCCCTCCCTCTAGTTGTCCTCCCCCCAGCGACGCCCTAAGCCGAGGTCCGTACCCCAGTAGGGGGTGCCCTTAGCGTGTGGTCGCTTAGTTTGTAGTTTTTATTTAGTTTTAAGCCTGGCTGGAGGCATTTGTAAGTCCTCACCAGATGACCGGTTAAGCAGTGACGGCTGTTAGAAGCCAACTGCGAGAGGCCCTTTCGGTGAATTTTTACGGTTCAAAGATTACGACCAATTTTAGTTTTTTTTCAATCACTTCATGGCATGCCTGATAAAATAAAATAGTACAAACATTATTCAGTCAGTCTCTTTAATTTCAATAAAAAGATAATTGAAATTATTGCTACCGCGCGCCGCTATCCGCTACGCTTCGACCTCCAATTAAAACCTCCGATATAAAAGTGTCGGAGCCGAAGTCGGAACCGGAGGTGTAATATCGACCGCACGGTTGTCGCAGTGGCTGAGAGATTGGCTGCTGCGCAACGTGTCGCGGGTTCGATTCCCGCATTGCACATAGGTCTGGCTGTTTGTGTATGTGAAATTTGTGTTTGTAAACGCACCCACGATACAGGAGAAATCCTAGTGTGGGGCAACGTTTATTTAAAAGAAAAAATATAAAAAAAAAAAAAAAAAATAATATCAATCGGGAGTTCCGACTTATCGAAGTCGGAATCGAAGCTCCGTAACATCCCTAATGATAACATTATCTCCTTGTTTCATGATCTGAGTATTTAGTACACTGCAGTGCCGAACTAGGGCCTAGCATTGTCTTCAGGTTTCAAGGTAAACTCCGAATTGAGACAGCGGTACGTGGTTGTAATAGGAACTAAATTAACGATCGTATTAGGCACGAACATTTATTTGACGAATAGTATCGTGTTTTACGAAATAAAGCTATAAAATATATTATGTTGTTATGGATTAACTAGGAGACAAATGGAACAACATGCCGGGGGACTTGACGTTGGACAATACGTTCTAGGAACTATGTCCCTTTACAATTCGCTCGTACACACCAGTGTCGCAGAAATGTCACCCGAAGAGGTTACCTTGATTAGTGCTGCGTACATACGCGACACGTATCTAGATGTGCCGCATTATGTTGCGTGCAACGATGCGGGACAGTCGGCGAAATTGCCGCGTCAGGTATAGAGCGTTTCACATAAAAAGTCCGTTTAACGTTATGTTGGCTCCCCTGTCTGTCACTCCTGTCTAGGTAAATTTATTTTGTAGATTTATGTGTAAAAGTAATGCAGTAATGCACATTAAAAGTGGTGAACGAGAATCGGTACTGAAAAAAAAATCCAACACCGTTATAAATATTGTAACTGTAACATATTGACATTCCAGGCAGCCAACATAGCGCCGAATGGACTTCTTACGTGAAATAGATTATTTTATTAATAGATGTATAGATTCAATACTGCGCAGCATATTGGGGAACATTTGTCCCCTAGTGAATCCAAGGCAAGTTACATAGATCTTAATCGTAACGTCAATCGTCGTCAATTATTTGAGACATGACAGGTGGTTGTCCCATTGTACATGTCTATTGTCTAGTCGTTCACAATAACCCATAAACAGGTGAAATCAATACACTGGCATTGGAATTTGTTTTAGTTATTAAATAAGCGATGAACGAGTTAGGCTGTGTCCCCAATAGGCAAACTGTTAGCGGCCGACTGAGTTTGCGGCGTATCGGTTTAGTACGCCCTTCCATATATTTGAAATGGAATGTCACAGTTTGCTAGTTTTGCGCTAACAGTTTGCTACTGCAAACTCAGTCGGCCGACAGTTTGCCTACTGGGGACACAGCCTTACAGCATCGATAACGCGGTACGGTACAGGTGTAAATGAGGAGATCAGGAAATATAAAACTATTAAAAAACATCAGACAAATGTTTTCAATTATATCGGGTCACGTGGTCACGAGAAGACTCAGTCTTCTCGTGACCACGGTCAATGCAACTTGATCGAAACCTCGAGGTTAGTCAAAATGCTTATATTTTGATTATGTTTGTGCGCGAAAAGTCCCGATATAATTGAAAACATGTGTAAAATTTGCGAAAGTTTAAAAAATACAATCAGAAAAATGGTTAACAGAAGAAAACTGACGTTACCATAGACCCTTTATCATGTCCTGCGGTCTCAAAAATACTAGTACCTTTAAAACAAACATTTAGACAAGATCTTCTGAAAGAAAAAAATCACATTGTATATCAAACACTCTTTGAGAGACTTGTAATTTAAGTATACCGTTTCTTCCACCAGATCAGAATCAAAGTCAATTATAAGGAGTCTAGTGGGAGCCTGCCCTGAAGATGTGGCGGTGGTGGGGGCAACCTTGGTGCGGTTCCTCAGGTCACTCCGCCCTGAGAAGGTGGTGCTGTTTGTGTCCTCCAGGGAGACGGAGAGACAGATCGCACCATGGAGGGAATATGACACTAAGGTAAGGAGACCAAATTATTTTCATTCTTACAATTTCGATTAAAATATAATCTGCTATTAGGTGAGCAAAAAGTTCTGTAAACCCCAATACGCCTAGAAAGGCGATATTAAATTATGTCCTAATGTCGAAAGTTTTGGAAATAAGGAATGACTTAATAAAGATATGTAGTCAGAGATCAAAACAATGGGTCGAAAGTACATCTGTCGATGATGAACTATCATGGTGCTACTACGAAATTGTAGCAACCATGCCGCTTAAAGTTCAAGAAACTCTAGCTAGTTTGTGGTACCCATATAATCAGAAGAATGACACGTCAACCGACATACCTAGATACATAATTTTATCAATTCCTCCTACGAATAAAACATGATAACTTTCCAAATTATTTTAGACATAAAAGCAATCACAAAAGCCAGACGTTAATAATAAAAATTGTGAAACAAGAGAAAGTTTAATTTATTGAACCATGTTAGAACAATAATAGACCTCTAGAATTGTGTTAAAGTTAGTACACAGAGGACCGTAAACTAATTGATGGCTGGCCTGGACGTTATATTCAAAGTTTTAGGAAAATAAATTTCATTGAAATGGCCAGTATGGTTTATTGTTTTGCTTTATGGACCATAAATAAAAGGAGAGTCCTTTTTAAAGTGACGTTTAGGGAATACGTTATTGAGCATTGTTCCTTACCGAACATGGGGTGTAGGTATCTACTTCGTACGGTGCTGCCTATAGGGTTTCAGATGAACGAGCTAATGATTCCAGAATTGATCCTGAAGTTATTAACTCTTTTGTCTTTAGAGGTTGGCCCTTTTGTGCCAATTATAGTAAATACAATAGTAATAGCAAGCAAGAGAAGCTGAAGCTAAAAGCATCGTATTTGAACTTTAAAATCAGGACTTTGAAAATTTTAACATAATGGAGCCTTCAAGAAAAGAATTGAAAGAGAGCTTGAAAGGCCAGGAATGCATAAGTGTCCCCTCTGGTCTTGCGGGTATTATTGATACGGTATTTGATGGATATCGTGAAAATAGCAACATAACCAGTCAAACAATTTTCAAATTCAAAGCACATCTTTTAATTTTTCAAGGGAACAGTTTGTTGTTTGCTTTGTTGCAGTGTAGATTCCATTATTTTGCGTTCTGCAGTTGCCATATGCATTTATTCGCATGTCAGTTATCACGTAATAGGTACTTGGCGCTAATTCAACGTGCTACTGACAAATCTCTGTACGTGAGACGTTACAATATGTTCAGCATTAATTATAGCTGCTAACTGTTTGAAGGCGAGAGGATGCTTTCCTGTAGTTTTGAGAGCTGGTGTTTTTAATACTTTATGTAGTATATTTTTCGTGAATGTTAGCAAGTTTGTCATTATTTTACCTTAAAAAGGAAAAAATCGTGAGGGAACCAGCATGTCCTCGAACCAAAAATTAGAAGACATCAAAGACATGTGACGTCCACAAACCCGCACTGGGCCCGCGTAGTGGATGTCAACAGTGGCAATAGTGGGAACATTATAGGCTGATTGTGTATCTATGTAAAATTGTAAAGCATATAGTTTGCGTGAGAAGTACCTACCTGTCAATATCAATTTTGTTTGAATGAATCTCAGCAACGCCAACGTGCAGCTATACGAGTATACACTTGTGAACAATTTAAAAATGATTATTCCCGATGTCCACCACTTTATCTGGCCACCACTGGGGGACAGCGTCTTAAGGTCCAAGAGCGAGCGACGCGAGCTCGGGAACTTGGACACCCCGACACGGACAATTTAGGTTCGAAGGGGTTGAGCGAGCGAAGCGAGCGAACGAAGCCCCCGTTAACCGTTTCGTGTTAGGTTACTTTTAACCTGGCAGACAGAAATAGGAGCCCCGCGTAGCGGGGCTCCGTCGACCACCTTCCTCCCCCTTGTAAGTCCAAAAAAGTTGTATTTTGTTTTACATTGACACTGTAATTTAAAAGTCAGTCTAAAGTATTTAATTCAACTTAAAACACGGCAACATTAATCTGCTGCTACGGTAGTTTGCAATTATTTTCGTCCTGCTACTCCAAGGCTACGCCGGTTCCCAACGGCGTTATTTTTGGGAGCCGCCGCCGGCTGCGGAGGCAAAAGTTGTGACGCTGTCTCCCAGTGGTGGACAACGAGAATAATGTTTTAAAGTTGTCTCGCTGTCCCCCAGTGGTGGCCAGACAAGTGGTGGACATCGGGAATAATCGATTTAAAAATATATTAGGACTGGGCTGGACACGTTTATCGCATGTCAAATAAATTGTGACGACCGCGGGATGGAAAGAGAAGCGTTTGACAGTCAACCAAACAGGAACAGATAACCTGATGAAGGTGGCGGGTCGCCATTGGATACGCGTGGACCAAACAGATTATTGTAGAAATCAATGGGGATCCCGAGGCTTTCGTCACTTTTGTCAAGCTGTTGACGTCATCCGGCTATTCCTAACAGAGAGACGAGTGTGGTGAGACTTGATGAGCGAGCAGAATCCCCTGGACTGAACTATAAGATACTGCAACTCATAAATATTAATTGCATACCTAACTCCGCAACATAATTGCAAAAAGTACAACATTTCCACTCGAATACAACACGACGTGACTGACGGCCAGTTAAGTCCACCACAGTACATAATATAATAACCAATATAACCATATTATCGGTGTGCAACTAAACGCATTACGAGCAGTAAGGCCGAATCCCGATAACGTGCCCTTGGGTTACGCAACGGAAGCGTAGCGTTTTATAGTTTTTGCATACAATGCAAATATATGGCCATCTAACGTGGGCGCCGCCGCGACGGCGTATTTATTTATTTATTTAACACTTTATGCACATAATAAACCAGCCAAGTGCGAGTCGTACTCGCGCACCGAGGGTTCCGTATCATTTTTGGACGTATAAAGTGAAAAAATCCGGACCGCATAACTAAGTTTGTTTGTAAAGGAATTTTGATGATTTTGAAAAAACTGTACTAGTTAGGAACATCGTTTTATTTTTGGTGCCATATTTGGGTCAATTCCTATAAACTCTAATTATTTCAGATTTTTCGCTCCGCAAACTTCGGAGATAAGGGGGGGGGAATGGTATTTTTTTGGACATTTTTCATCATATGTCGAAAACTGTGAGACATAAAATTAAATAAAAATATATTTTGAAATGTGCAGATCAAGCCCTTTCATATGATATGTCACTTGACCTAGTAACCCCACTTTGAAATTTCGAACCCCCACTCCGGCCCCTTTTGCAATAAAAATAACAATCTTTTTGGACTTTTTTCATTTCCAATAAAGTTGAACAAGCATTCTTTATAACTGTTCCAAATTTCAAGTCTATAGCAAAAGTAGTTACTGAAATAAGCAGGTGTGACAGACAGACAGACAGACAGACAGACAGACAGACAGACAGACAGACAGACGAAGTCGCACCATAAGGGTTCCTTTTTTACCATTTTGGTACGGAACCCTAAAAAATGTACAGAGGCGGACTTAATGCCATAGGCATTTTCTACCAGTCATTACGCTTGGAAATATGAACGGTTATTTTATGAGCTATTTTATTTGTTTGTATGCTGCGTAGTTTTCTTATGCAACTCTATTGCATATTTGAGTGACTATGAGTTGGAATGTTTGGGAGATGTGTGGGTATTGTTAGTCTATCATAGATACCATTGGACATCTGATCATTGAGAAATTGTAAAGCGGGGTGTAACTGTTAGTTATCATAGAAAATCATATGTAGGTATCAATGCATGTCATCTTAGTAAGATGACATGCATTGATACCTACATATATGATTACTCAATGTTAATTTCTTGACTACTGTAAGATGATCTTACAGTAGTCAAGAAATTAACATTGAGCTCTTTAGAGCCAGTTCTTGGAGTTCAACCCAAAATTATCAAACAACCAAAACGTTCTAATCGCACACGCACAGCCCAATCACCCGTGTGTTTCCGTATTATGTAAAACGCATAAACGCACTGCGGTTACAATGGGCAAATTCCTTTTGTTTTATCAACAAAAGTATGATTTACATTGTTTTCACACGTGAGCTGCATTTATTGCGTTTTTGCCCTTGGACTATTTCTCGAGCCGGCCAGGCCTAGAAAGCTTAGCCTATAGTCCGGTGGCTGCAAGGTCTAGCGCTCGAGTATTGAAAGGTCAATTTGTGATAGATGAAGTTAGAGAAGTAGATTCTACAACATAATGTCTTAGGTTTTCGCGATCACTACACATCATAATAAAATAATAAGTTTAAACGCATTAAATCGCGTATATTACCTACTGATTTTCCTGACGTTTCGAGGAAAAATCTGTAATATACCTACGCGATTTAATCCGTTAAAACTTGTTTTATTATGATAGATTATACAACATTAAACTTTTCCGTCATTATCATTAAAAGGACTGTCGATAGTTATCGTTCTCTCCCTCGGAAACAGTACTTTTTTTTCTGGATGAAAGGAACCCTATGTCGTTTTCTGTACCCCTCACAACAGTACAGTAGTGTAGGCGTGAAAAAATAACAAACAAAAATTACTCGTAGAAGATATTTTTGGTTCCATTGTCATCTCTGTCCCCAACGATATTAAGGGACTCTTCTGCCACTTGTCTGCGGTGGTATTCAGAGTATCGTTAATAATACTAGCCATAGTATTACTCCTTGATTAGCTTTTCACGCTTATTATCACGTTCGGTATTTAGGCGTCATGTCGAGGAAGCGATTTGACGATTTATAACGTGAAAACGTCGACGTTGATGTATTAGTTTTATTATATTTTATATGACAATGACAAAGAGGCAATATTCTACAAGCTACTGAACAATTCCTAAAACAAGTGTCTCGATCGACACTCCAGCAGAGAATGGGCTGCGCCCCATTTCTGGCCCGGGTGATGTCAATATCGTAAATCCTTGAGTGTTGAGTGAGATTGTTTAAACATTTAAAACCAAATCCTAACAAAGTGACTTATTTTTAACCATAGTTCTTTTTAAAAATATTAGAACATATTATTACAAATATTAATATAAATAAGAACAAAACCTAACAATCGTCCGTCCTGACATCGTGTGCGTCCCTGCACACGGCCCCAGGTGGGAACCTAACGCCTAACAATCGCATTCCGGGCCAGTTGTTTGAACTTATAAAATTTTTATTAATAACATTTTTCAAACTAACAACAATCAAACGATATATCTAGTGAAGACAAAATAGCATTATTGGCCCTTATTATGCACTATTGTTTTTACAAATATCAGCTACATTAGACAAATTTTACACTATGACATCAAATGAACAATAGTAAGAATGAAGGAAATAGGTATTAGCTTAAAAAAAATAATAATTCATTTCTTTATTTTCACTAAACAATATCCATCGGCGATCGATTAGCCGGATCGAAGCAAGGTGATCGAACCCAACGATCGATTAATTGGGTCATAAAACATCTAAGAGTAAGTTCACGACCGATCAATTAAGTCGTGAAACAAACCAAATCCCTGGTCCAACGATTCAACAGGGTGCCCTAATATCCTGACGATCAATTAATCAGGATGCCTAGCGACGCCCGCACGAGCCGATCAATTAAGCTCGTGGTGGCAGCCGATAGGACTTGTTTTGATACTCGTTCCACCAAGTTCCACGAACCAATCAATTCTCGTGTACTTGGCCTCTTGAACGATCTCTCAATCAGTATTCGTTCCACCAGGTTCCACGAACCAATCAATTCTCGTGTACCTGGCCTCTTGAACGATCTCTTAATCAGTATGCCTGGCGACGCCCGCACGAGCCGCTCAATTAATGCTCGTGATGGCAGCCGACAGGACTTGCTTCGACGCTCTTTCTATCAAGCCGCGAACCAATCGATTCTCGCGTACTTGATCTGTAACAAAGAACAATATTCTGTAAATAGTTAAATCAATTCGACACAAGTAAGGTGTTCGTATTCTAATTCAAATCACTGCCAGTATTATTGTTGTCACTATCGCAACTATCATTGACATTATTTTTATCGGGCTCTAAGTCGGTTACACGAATCTACGGTTGTTGTGCATCTGCTTTCTGTATTGACAGTCTCGGTATCAGTGCTACAATGTAATGGTCCATGCCTAGAACCTTGCTAACGCAATACGGTCCTTTGGAAAAGGGAATAAGTTTTTTTTTTTTTTTGTCCATCGTTACTAAAACAAGTTATTTTTTAATTTTCACGAACTCGCCTTCGCTGTAGGTGCGCACGGGTTTTCTGTCTTCGCGGTACCTTCCTCTTTCATCTAGATCACTATTTAGAATATTCATTATCTTACACAACTCAGAGTCGCCTAATTGAAGCGTATGAAGCACAATACTCGCTACTAATCATCATTATCACCGAAACCGATCTTTGAGAGATTCGGACGGTTCGACGAAATTTCAAAACAATGCGTCAACGTGATTCATTTTAATTCTAGCCCTATATTCGACCATAGAACTAAATAAATTTGGATCCTTTTCCTAATATAGAAACTGCAAACTTATGAAGCAAGCAAACCACACCTAAAGTTTCCAACTCATAAGAGTGGAAATTCCCTTGCTTTCGTTGTACCTACTTGTAAAATTACTAATGTAGTAGTAGAATAAACCTACCGATTCCTAACCTACTCGTATCCGTGTGGAATTCTAGTATAGCAGCATTATTATGCACCTAAAACCGGCCTATTAACCAAATTCGCTTTCAGCCTCTTGAACGCCCGCTCTTGATCTTTGTTCTACTCCCAGGCTGTCTTGCTAGAGGGAACGAAATTTAGGCAAAAGGACATTGAACAAAATGGGTCCACCTGTTTAGCGTTTGTAAAAATAAAATGTATCTGCCATATTGTTGTCATTTATATTTATACAATTATTATTTTTTTAAAAATCTAAATGATTATTATTTTTATTATTTATATGTATTTTTTAAGATAGCGGAAATTACTAAAATATAATAAAAATATTATAAATTAACTTCTTTTCTGGTGGCACCTTTTTATATTATAGTTTGCTACTGTAATCCGATAGATGGCGTTGGTAGTGTTTTGAGTTAATAGTTTTAAAAATCTAATATGTATTTAAAAAAAAAACGCTTCTATTTGCGAAAGTAGTATAAATTGATTAATGTAGTTCATAATTTTATACTTGAAATAAACCTAGGTTGTATTCAGACAGCTTAAGTTTGCCTGGGCCTAACGCCCCATACAAGCTGTTCCATGTCCTTTTCTATAAACTTACGAAAATAGTTGGCCAGGCCTAGAAATGGTTGTGTACGTTTTCGGGTCAGAGAAAATTCATCAAAGTTTGCGTTACATCTTCAGATATTCCTTCACCTACACGCACCTGACTTTCTTTCGTCAAATCCCTGTCCAACTTGTGATTCAATTAACGGTTCACTAAAAACTCGATTCACAACGTTAACTCTCTCAGCACGGCAAAAGACGACCTGTGGGCCTAGTACGAACAATTTTGACGTATCGTATCGTAAACGTAAGCGAATATCGAATCTAAAATACAACAGTCATAGAACATTTAGATAAAATTTTATACAATTTGCGCATTTTAATAAATACAGAGATTGAAATAAAGTATTTAATTGAACGGGGCACGAGCAATACGTTAATGTGTCATTGATCGAACGATGAAGTCTTCCAACGATTAAATACCTACTGACCATTAGGCTCCCCCGCTACGCTATTTTTCACAAGAATATTACCATTGAACACAGGTTGTGTTTCCATCCTAACAGATGTTGCACCATCAATCATCATACATCAATCAAAATCAAAGTGTACCTACTGGCTAGCGAAAACCTCAACATTGGTACTGTCATCAACAAGTTCAGAACGAGACATAGTATTATAGAATTATAGTTTGCTCCTATAAACCGATATGTGAGGCTGTTCCGTGAACGATTGTCCCTTAAATACAAGGACCTTTAATAGATGGTCAGCAACGACATTGCGGGCAAGTTTTGCCTCTACTTCATCGACATACATGTTAAGAATAAAGTTTCCTAGCGACTTGAATAGGCTATTGCGAAATTCTTTTATCAGTGTACTTGTGTGTTCGTTTCTCTTGGGGATACTATCATGAGATATACCCAGGTCTCTGGAAGATTAGGGCGACGTCGCTTCCGAGTTCTATAGAAGCCCTAAGTGTACAATTATTGACCTTTATTTCTTTATTAATTTTAGAACCCGGGTTATTACCGAAAATGCGCGTATTCGTTGTTTATAAAATAGATTTTCATAGCCTTCTGCACTGCACCACTAGTGTTTGGTATTTTGTCATCTAACTTATTGTAACACTTTTCCGCGGTGTGACCGATCCTATTACAATATGTGCACTTCACCAGCGGCTTAATGCAGTACAAGAAACTATATCCCTGATCCTTGCAATTGTAACATCTGCTGAAGAGACTCGGTCTGGCACTGAGCCTCGCGCTCGTTGTATCAGGAATGTGAAAATTATCAAAATCCCTATTCTTAGCATGAAATCGGAACAGACCAGGTTGATTATAGTCCCTATTAATGAGTAAATACTATAACAGCTGATAGAGGTGGGTGCAACGCAGTACTAAAGCTCCTGATTAAGTTAAGTGTCTTATTTGTAATGCCGTGCATTATGCTACGCGGGTACCTATTATATCGCATTGATTCACTAGACTTAGGCCATGTTGTTTCATCTTACAGTTACATATCTATAACCGTCAAATATGGCGGCTTGTATGACAATTTCATACTGACTTAACGATTACGTACTGACTTACGAATACAGATGGTTTGAAGCAACCCGCCCTAAATGTTTCATAGTAACTTATGGATTCGTTATCTCTTATATACTTTTTCAGTTAATCATATCTTCCAAGGTCTGGCCGTAGTTCTGTTCGCATGGAAACGTATTTAGTAACTTTCCAAGTAAATTTGATAGTATTTAAGCTTTCGTACTACGTCTTGGCCAGACCTTGCAACTTTTGCATAGCAAAATGAGTGGTGGTTCTTTCATTCCAACTGTATACCGAAACGCACTTATTCACCTTTCGTAACCACACGTCCAGTCGTTGGTTTTTGGACGAGGGATCAATGTTTGACAATATATTTTATGATCAATTTTCTGTAGTGGTTGTGGTGCGCTTTGGTTCACTATAAGTGGCAATGCTAGACCATCCCTCAAGTTCTTAATGATATCAAATAAATCTCCTTTCGAAAAAGAAGTGCTACATGACCTTTCAATCTGCTCTTCGTGGTTGTGCTGCCGTGGTGCACGCTCCACACGTTGCCCTGTGCGTGGCTCAGCGTCTCGGCGCCGCGCTGACGTGGCACGTTGCTCTGCACGTGGCTCGGCGCCCCGGTGCCGCGCCATGTGGCACGTGGAACTGCACGTAGTTCGGCGTCCCGGTGCCGCGCCGATGTAGCTCGTTGCTCTCCACCTGGCTCGGCGTCCCGGCGCCGCGCCGATGTGGCTCGTTGTTCTCCACGTGGCTCGGCGTCCCAGCGCCGCGCCGATGTGGCTCGTTGCTCGGCGTCCCGTCGCCGCGCCGATGTGGAGGTGCTGCGGTGACAGCCGTCCGCTCACAGCTCGTTGGTACGACGCGACTCGTGATGCAGCTCTTCGGCGGCGCGAACACGGTTGCGTTCTCGCCGTAATTCATCCTCCAGCATTCGAAGTAGCTCACGGCCCATCTCGATGTTCGGCTCGGGGCTATCGGCTCGACCTCGCAGCCGACTTCGGCTCAGCGTGGCTGAGTGGGGTTCTCCGCGACCCGGAATCATGAGCCTTCGTTGACCCGGCGACTCCGACATAGCCTGAAATCTCGCGGCAAGAAAAAAAAAACTTGAGAGCCGTATATTGAAGTGGTAACCTGTTAGGTAGTTAGTGATTGTGGACTGAAAAAAACTGTAAGCTTCCATTTAACCTTTCCTATACCATTGGAGAACAGAATAATTTAAGTAGATCAAAGTAATAGTATCGATTTTATAATAGAGTATAATATCTGCTTAGCAAGTTAATATTTCTTTCTCTATACACACGATTCCTTTTACAATGAATTCACTGTCGATATGTTTTTCTTTTATGTAAACCATTCAAACTTAATTCATCCTGTTCTAAAAATAAAACATAGGCACTTTTTGTTCCAAATTGTAAACATTCGAGTCCAACAGCGATAAATGTGGCGTCAAGTGCTTTGTTGTCGAGTGGCACACTGCTTGGATGCCGTCATCCCACATCGATAAGGCTAAATTCTAAAGATCTTTAACCATAAACTACAACACCACTTATTGTTGACTGTTAACTTAACAACTTAATGTTCTTTCTGTATTGCTAACTATTTTTAGATGGAGTCCCGCAATTTGAATTTATTTGTAATAATTGACCTGCTAGTATTTTAAGATTGGTTAAGTTCGAGAAAATAACTACCTAACTCGAAGCCTATAGTTGGTGTTTATGTCAGAAACCCGGGACTCTTTGTCATTACAAATCAAATAAACTGATTAGGTATATATAAAAAAAACGGGTAATTGTATGAACTAAATTTGGTTGTGAGACTCCGTGCTAGGGTAGCCAAATAACCACCTTACTAATTCGACTGTAGATTCTCGGTTTGATTACTGACCGGAACTCGAACCCGGACCACTGCTGACCACTGATACCTACGTCAGTTATTTGTGCCGTCATGTCGTTCACAATAACAACATGGAATGGTGTGAACGGGCTAAGGTTCAAGAAAATACGCATGTGGTAAAAACTTTTTTAATTCTTTATCCCGTGTTAGATTACTCTCACGAATTCGTTCAACAGTAAATCTTCTACGGAGTGTGTACATTTATGCATATAACTTTGTACATAGGAATGATTACATAATGTATTATATATTAAAACCTTCCTCAAAGTATGTAGATTACGTTAATGAAACCCCCATCCAAATCGAATCAGTAGTTTTTGAGAAAATCGCGCACATACAAACATACATACAGGACGAATACAGAACCTCCTTTTTTGAAGTCGGTTAAAAATATACTGTTGACTCTAAAAATTTTAGGTAATAATGATAAAAATGTGATTACAAGATTTCAAAAGAATAACTTTCAATAGTACCTACTGATGATAGTAAAATCTAAAAATAAACAACAGTGTATTGGTAGGTAATTTAAGACTAGTGGGTCTTGCGTTAATTTCGAGGCAAGGTCCGTAACTACGACCACATCAAAGTAGATAATAGGTATAAATAATTTGGGCGTGTACTTACTATTTTGGTTACGCTTGTCACTTCTGAAGTATAAGAACTGAGCGGCCACGACTCACAGAGGGTACTAAGCTAAACTAGGGGATACTGTACAAGTAAAGTTAAACACAAATTTCACTTAGTTTTATTATATTTTATATGACAATGACAAAGAGGCAATATTCTACAAGCTACTGAACAATTCCTAAAACAAGTGTCTCGATCGACACTCCAGCAGAGAATGGGCTGCGCCCCATTTCTGGCCCGGGTGATGTCAATATCGTAAATCCTTGAGTGTTGAGTGAGATTGTTTAAACATTTAAAACCAAATCCTAACAAAGTGACTTATTTTTAACCATAGTTCTTTTTAAAAATATTAGAACATATTATTACAAATATTAATATAAATAAGAACAAAACCTAACACTCGTTTATTTTTTTTATATTGCAGATGGTTTTTTTGTTAATTGATTTCCTGTTTTATTTCTTGTATAAAATAATATTTAGGTATTTGGTTATTGATAGGTAGGTAGGTGTGTGTTTGTAATTTAAAATCAACATTTTAGTTAATGGGAATTATAGAATGAACTACGCACTTCAGGCATAGAAACATTGGTGTTTTTGACATAATAATACTTATGTAAGTATAGCTTTATGTTTCTGAAGGATTCTGATATTGAACTTTGTAAAAAAATTTAATTTCTTTAAAAGTATCTTTTGCTATTCCATCAAAACTATGATCCTATTATACATTCAAAGAAATGATCATTATATTGTTTATAATCTTACCATCGTCTGGTTTAACGTCTGTTTTGCAATAAACGATACAAGATAAACCAATGACTCATTTTATTTCATACATCATTTAATTGCATATTTGTATAAAAGTAATAAAACTTTATCGTTATGTCATATTTTTGCAATAACAATTATTTTACATTAATTAACAGTCATCAATATTTTATATTAATGTCACATTTCTGTTAGTAGTGGTCAAGTTTACCAGCAGATTGTTTGTAATACTGACACCTCAGATCATAGAAACAAGGAGATGTGCCAAGGCGCTATCGAGCTTGATGCCTGATCTTGAGCAAATTGCTCATATTAAAAACGTACGCGCTGGCGACGAACCGAACACGATCGATGGTATAAATACAGTGTTTTAGTTTAGTGCTAGTGTTGAGTGACGATTAACAGTGTTAGATTGAGGGTGTGCGGAATGTTCAATGCGTGGGAGATCTTTTTATTCACAAGGAGCGCTAATTATGCGCGTAATTGTGTCGAAAAATGTACTAAAAGTGGCATCAGTTGTTCCCGTACTAATTTGCTATGAAGGCATATCTCCTTGTTTCTATGATCTGAGACTGACACTATAGTTGATTTTATTAACATCTTCTGACAATGTCGACAAAAGGTATTATCTTGAGATATTTTAGTACCTCTACTGTTTATGATCAAACGTAATTCACTTGACATTGTGTTAATTTTCTCTGTATTTTCAACATTGTTGCGGATATGTTGACTCATCTAGTCCTTCTTACCTACTTTTCTTTCTTTGTCTTTATATCTGTTCATACATAGGGTCTTTCTGTAACAGTATTGCTTCGTCATGTTTCGTACCTACAATACTAAGCAATACTATTTTTTTTTATAAGGTATCACTTTCTACAATGAGGATGAGCCGTTAGACAGCGTAGGTATAGTAACTTATTTCTAAGAATGTCGTTACATACCTACCTATTTTATATTTTTTATTATGTCACGGTTGATTGGTTGGTGTATTGCGGCTTCAAACGTAATAGAATATCGATTCCAGGATAAAAAATGTTTTTGTTTTCCTCTTTCACATTTTAATATTTTCTTTTGAAATAGACAAAGCGCGAGTTTGAGAGCTTTAATATTGTCAGCGGACGACAAAAGACTGACCGACACAAAGTCTGCCAGAAAAACATTTGTTATTTCTTGAAATTGTAATTGAAATACCTACTTTGTTGAACGTTAAATTTATTACGGAGCATTAATTATCCACAGAATGATATAAGTTCAAAGAAAAGTGGTACTTGGCTCTAAAGATATTTCTAAACGTCTAAAAATTGGAAAAGATTTGCTATAATTTGTTACGTAATATTATTTTATTTTTCCAATATTGCAAGTACATAATTATGTGATACTTCTTCAAAACAAGCTTTTAATAAATACAGTAGACGTTTAAGCCTCCAGCACCCTAATTGCGTAACTCAATTGCTATCACCATGGTTTTCGACATTCATTACGCCGTATGATTGTTAATCCGTGCTCCCGTAACTAGCTCAACGCCGCAATGGATGTTGATGAACTGTCAAAATGAAAGCCATGGTGAAAGATATTGAGTTACGACTTACGCAATTAGGCTGCTGGAGGTCAAAATTAATTGTGTTTTTCAAATGCGACAGACAAAGGGTTAATAGAGGAGCTCTTTGTTAATGGATAATTCCGGACAAGTACTATCACATAAACCATAATGATGTAAAATTTTAAATAATAAATTAGGTACCTATTTCTACCACCGAGAAGCTAACATTGCAGTTGAGTCGCAAATCGAAAAGTATCTACAGGGTGGCAGGTTAAACAGTAGAAATATTTTAAGGAGTCATTGTACTCATCATTATGAACAACTTTTACTATCGGACCAACCCTGAAATCGTGAAAAAAAAAATCAGCTGTTCCATACATTTTGTTGAGTTATGTGAACATAAATGTGTGGAACAGCTGTTTTTTTTTTCGCGATTTCAGGGTTGGTTCCAAAGTAAAAGTTGTTCATAGTGATGAGTAAAATGACCCCTTAAAATATTTCCACTGTTTAACCTGCCACCCAGTATAATAGGGATGTTGAATATATTTTTTTTATTGTAATGGGTACTGTAAACTATTTGAAAAAAGATAATTAACGTCAAAAAACCGATGAAACATCTACAAAATTGGCAAAGTTATAAGCGTTTTAAAATGATTTGCTAGACACGGACGGCATGCATGATATGTGACGTAACACCACCTATGTCCGCTTCGCGCGACAAAGACGGAGCGATACTCCCTCCAAAAACTTTAAAAGCGTCAATGTTTTCCATTTTGTGATAAATTATTTTATTTTTTTTACTTTTTTGTTATTCCTATTCCTTCTTTGGAATAAAATAATTTATTTGTACTTTTTAATAGTAGTCCACCACCGTATTAAGTGTCGATAAAATTACAAACACATTTGAAGGCGCAACTACATAGGTTGCGATTAATACATATGTATTATTTATTAAGTTTATGGTAAGAAAGACGAATTCGATCTCCGCTTGCACACAGCGAACCCTAACAATAGTCCGGAAACCCGTTAGAATCAAGATTATTGTTCCTTAGGTCATTTCCTGTTCTTTATTATATTCTATCTAGCACCCTTCCTTCCTCATTTCATTCATTCATACTTATGTTACAGTGTATGCTAACCACGGAGGAAATCTGTTACAGTGTATGCTAACCACGGAGATGCTAACACTGTAACATAAGTATGCAAAAGTAAACAATACCGTACTTCACAAAGTGTTCCCTATTATGTCCTTGTAAGGGTACTTCAGTGATGAGTAGATGACGTCACGCCATGGTCATAGGGGTTTGCGTCGCAGTACATGGCATGTTGACGAGACCTTAGCGCACCTTGTTTTGTTTACTGCTGGGCCCAACAATGACATCATACCTACAACTTGCCACATTTTTGGTGGAATCTAATTACGTGTCGGGAATTCGTTCGTGTGTTGTTTTGGTAATATTTCGCTTCCTGTTTTCATGATAAGGTCCAATTGGAACAGCGTGACAGTTTGCTGTGCTAATGTCATCATGATCGTGGTTACTGAGGTGACCTGCCGGCCTAGCATGACCACGATAGAAACGGGTTTTGTCTACGTAGAAATAGACAAAGTGACAGATTGTAGAAACATTTCTACCGTTTCATTCATAAAACGTAGAAATGTTTCTACAATCTGTCACTTTGTCTATTTCTATGTAGACAAAATCCGTTTCTATCGTGGTCATGCTAGGCCGGCTGCCAGATAATAACATTGATGACACTCAAATTTAATAGAGAATATTTACATATTTTTGTTTTTGATAATGATGACCGAATTAAAATTATGTTTCCATCATGTCATGTTGGTAGTGTCTCAATTCAAGAGATTTAGTTAGTTTGGCGGATTCTTGAAATAAACTAGTTAAGATTGAGACGCTCAAAGTTAGTGATTTCATTGAAATTCTAAACGTGCTTAGTCGTTAAATCCGTTTCGTTGTACCTAATAATAATATTAATTACGTTTGAGTTTATGTTTCTACTTAATTGAATTTGTGGGAGTACTGTCGTTTACCAATTTAACTTAATCAATTTATCTTTATCTTCATGATAAGTTGGAAAATTGATCGTGCAAGTCTTAAATATATTATTATTAGCAATATTGATGGGATTTCCAACCGTTCGTAAATGACGGAGTTCTTAAAATGATGTTCCCATTTAATTCTTATATTTTTGTTTAGCAATTTTTTGTCTTCGCGAATTCTATGAAGCAAGAACATTATTTGCATGTTAACTTTGGTCGTTTCAAGTTTAATGGTCTGTTTTGTTATAACTTACGGTTATGGCTCAAATTACATGTTCTTGTTTGGAATGGCATTTTGTTTGAGATATTAAAATCGTCGCTCGTTATTTTCTTTATTTTTTTGTGTAGCCTTTTTTAGGAAGTTAGGTACCTACGTTGATTCTGTCCATAATTTCGTTCGCACACAAACGGATATTAGTAATCAGTGTTTGACAGACAAACTAGCTGTCGAGAAAGACGTACTTCCTACATCGTTTGATCTATTAATGGTAACCAAAGTCACATCTACATATATTTGACCGACATTTAGTACCTGATCAATAATTATATTTATTATCATCAGTTCTCTTCTTAAAAACGTTTTAGACATCACATTCCTTGATACTGCTTCATTACCCACTAGGTCTTGCTTCATCATTTACGACGTTTTTGGGAGATATTTTTCATTTTCCTAGAATATTTCATTTGTTGTTGTTGATAGCAATTCTGACCAATGGGGTCTAGCTACTTAAGTACTTAGTCTTTGACTTATCATTCTGCTGACTACGTTCCATTATTAATCCATCGCATCTATTCGTATTAGCATCGTCCATTACCTTATAAGTGCTGTAATGTACCTACTACCTTAAGTGGCTGGACGCTGTATCGTAATTTGCGTCTTATTAATTAAGTCCATTTGTGACACGCGATCTTATAACTATTAGCTTATCGCGTTGGGTATCTAATAGGAATATAGTTCTGCTATAATTATTACTTTAAGTTTGGGTAAATCATTACCATGTTCTAAATTTTTACCAATGTATGACCATAAGATGAGAATGAAGGATATTCAAGTTTAAATTAGGTAAGACCAATAGAATAGTTGTGTTGGAAACTTAAAAATTTCGGAGGCAATGACTAATTCTTTGGTAAATGAATGTGAAAGTAGTTAAAAACACTACATAGTAGATACTAATTACAGTAGTTAGGTAGAAGCTCTGCGTTTGTAAACCGATCAATATGTTGTTGGCCAAAAAAATGCAAAGGTCCAGAGTTTACCTTTGAATTTAAGATTCTGTACCTTCAATTTTTACACGTCTGGCTGACTAGCCGAAACGCAGAATAAGGGATTTCAATTGTACGAAGTTACCTTTGTAATTGTTTTTGTTTTAATCGCTTTAGGTCATTTAAAGGTCAAACATTCTCGAATATATAATGTACGAAGCTTGTCGCCCTAGTAATTCTTTCACACACTTGTTAACACCCCGGTGAAACTTAACAAGCGTTTGGGAATTTAACTAAACTATTTCAGAACTTTGACCTAAAACATGACCGCATTTCAGTTTTGCCAGAGGACACAGGTTATTTTGTAAATTTTATGCATATTTAAACGAAGGAATGTCTATGTATGGCTCAAACTTAGGTGCTGTTGGATATGGCTGCAGTAAGGCTGGTTGATAGGTACAGTTTATAACTAGGAAAAATTTGCTCACGATTTCGATAAATATGAATCCAATTCTCCACATGCTAGGTATTATATCTCAAACGATTGTACAGTGAATAGTAAGGGAATATTTTCGGAGATAGAGGAAATACAAATCGAACCACGTTTTGGCAGATACATTTTAGTCTAATGATTACGAAGCCTTTATTATCTACATCTGTCTGTGTACGTAGGTAGCATGGTAATTTACTAAATAACTACTTTGTTTCGAATCAACTGTAAATCAATCAATAAGCAACTCTAATAGATTCATTATTTAGAATAGATTCCTCGTATTTACAGACAGTGAGACATCTTTATGTACCTTGTTCAATAAATTGTTTATATCGTAACCATCAGCTATAATTTTCAAACTTACTAATCTTATTATCTTGCTAGAAAGCTAGCACTGTAAGTTGTCATCATTTACATATCTATAGAATAATTTAAATCAATATTATGTGGATTGTTGCTTTGTATCTGTGAGGTGTTGAGTTGCTAGGTTTTCGCCATTTTATTTTTATTGGAGTTCTTATAAGTAGGTATATTATTTTTAAAATAGGTCGATTCGCACGTGCGATTGCATTTCGTGCGAATCATCTAATAAGCCAGTTTTTTATTAACAGTTTTACTTGATGCGACTGCCACACTGTGGCACTTTGGGCACACGAAATTACATTTGGATATTTTATTACCTTGCTAAGTAATTTTTCTTTTTATTGTTACAGGTCATCAAAATCCCAGAAACGAAAGAAGGCTACATAGACCTAAACAACTTGGAACAAAGACTGCAGCAGAACTCGAATTCTGGCAAGAGAATGATCGGCTTCTTCCCAGCGGCTTCCAAACTGACAGGAGTCTTAGCTGATGATGTAGCTACGACTTTGCTTCTACATCAATATGGAGCCTGGTCTTTCTGGGACTATACGCTGGTCGCGCCATCTTCTGCTGTGGACATGAATCCTACGTTCCCAGGCGTAGATGAAGAGATGGTCAAGAAAGACGCGCTGTTTTTTAATTGTGAGAAGTTTGTTGGAGGTGTCCAGGGTCCCAGTGTTGTGATTGTGAAGAAGGATGTGTTTAGGAATACTCCTATATATTCTGATGATGTTGAGGTACGTACAGTAAAAATAGAGATTGGAAATATTTTAAAATTTAAGTCGTGATCATCATGACTTTCAAGTTGTTATAAAATACCTACATAATAAGTGGAAAAGAAGCTATAACATAGAAAGGAGAGTATTTATGTACCGTACTGGCAAAACATTCTACATATATTATATTATAGTAACCAAAGTAAGCTCTGTTCTTACGTTTGTAAATAAAATCTAGATGCTTCTTTTTCACTCATAACAACTCGTATACAAAAAAAAACTCCGTGCCGTGGTGATGCTAATTTTAGGAGTCATTTCGTGAAAAAAGGTATTTTCATCCGCGATGAGATTGTTCAAACATTTCTTAGGTCTTAGGTAATGCAGGATGTTCACAGGAACGTAATTGAATGAGTTAAATATGCATGAGCTCATGATGCAAACTCACCGGAGCAGGCATGTCTGTCGCTCGGAGAGAATTTTCATTGAATAATAAATCCTTATCTACGTATTCAGTAACTTTAGCTATTGCAATTTGTTCAAGTTTGCGAAATCGTTATCGCGTTAACTATTTTTCTTGTAGAAGTATTTAAAGTATATTATGTTTCTACAAGGTAAATTTTAACTATTCCAGTTAAATCGTTAATATTATATTCGTCCTTTGGTAGAAAAGATCAAGGTCAATTTTGGGTTCATAAATAACACAAACAGTAGGTACCTACCTATTGTTAATAAAGTAGTGATTTTAGAAGTCGCGTTTCAAGTCACTGCTTTGAAAATCAAGTCTTTGGATCGAAAATTGGATTAAGATCCTCATTTGACTATAGGACTTCTTTCTATTAAATTTAATGTATATTGTTGCTTTCTATCAGGTATTGAGCGAGAGGATCGAAGAGTTGAAGTCAACGGAAGGTGTGAGAGCAGCTCTAGTGATGCAGCTGAGAGATGCCGTCGGTCTTCAGACCATAGTTGAGAGGCAGGACAATATCAGCAAGTAAGCTATCGTTATTTTTTCGAATACCTACTACTTAACATGTTTAGTTATTATGGAGGTAGAAACAAAGTCAGATGTACCGTTAAGTATAATCAAATTGAAACTACTTTCGCTAATAAGACAGCTAGCAAATAAATAACTGTAGGTAAATAAATAACTGTTCCTTGAATTATAAGTTTATAACTGTAATCGAAATTACGCGTCTCGATTTTTTATTTACATTTTTTTTTTCATCTTAGTCATTTTACGATGATAATACGGGTTTTTTTTTTATCTTCATTTATTAACGTGATTGACCACCGTTGTTGCTAAGGTCTGTATGATTTTATTAATTGATATCGAATAGATTTTGCTAATCAATTGGAAATTAATTTTTGAATTGGATTTTAGTTGGCCGCATCATATTATTATAAGTGAATGAAGCCTGCCTTCATTCTTACATCATATTCTTTCTAAAAATAGAATTTCCGCGCCAAGGATTTTGTTGAAGCACACTCGGTAATCTGGGCACGTGTCACTTCAATAACAAGTTCATTTCGCTTGACTAACTCGATTGCAATATCGACGTTGATCAAAAACAGTGTCATTAGATTAAATTATTAAAACCTATAGCTGGCAATAGCAGCGAATTTCCTCATTTTACATTTTTACAAGCTTTTATTTAAATTGCTCTGTTAGTATGGGGCCAAATCTTGCAACAGAATTTTAGACCAGTTCCCCCCAACCCATTGAGCTGGAACACATATGTAACCTCCGTGACAATGCAATAATATTATGGTACCATGGAGGTGGTCTCATGATGAGGCCGGGAGGTGGCTAAAGGAACTCCTCAATTTTTCAACATAACTCCGTCGTGTTTGGGCTCATTGGAGTTGTCTTGACAAGTACTGTAGATCTAGATGATGTCCAGGGTCTCATGATGGAGCTGGGAAGTGGTCATTATCAAAGCTTGTTTGGAAAAATGTTTTTCAACATATAAAACTTATTACCTACAGAATAGGTAGGTTAGTAATAAATAAAGTAAGAAGTATTTCCATTTGAGCACCTGTTTTTCTGGACACCAATACACCAAAGATTTTTAAATGGTATTCATGCAGTGGTGCTCAAAAAACAGGTACCTAGTCAAAAAGGGCGAGGGGAATATAACCTATACCTACTTACTTCTAAAGTTTTGCATTGCTGAATTGCACGCTAAAATTGTATTAACAAACAATGTCCAAACTAGCGTACATAAAAAAACCAAACATATTTTTGGCAATTTAACCTACACATTTAGTAAAAACTTCGTTGAACACAAAGTTTTTGAAATGTCATACCCACGCGCCCATACGCCCATACGCCCGCGCCATTATGGTTGTTCGAATGTAGAGACAATAAGGCGATTCGCACACTGCCCCGCATCACGCAGCGGGGTGCGTGGCGACGGCGCCACGCGTGCGGGTGCGGGAGTGCAGATCTGCATCATCATTCAGATTTTTCCGCATAAACGCGCGTAGGTGCAGTATTGTCATGCGGTAGCCTAGAGGAAAAAACGATAGCCACCTACTGGTGTTGTCTTTTTTGACATTTTATAAAGCAGTTCATTAGTATCTAATTTATTACACCAGATGGCAATTTGGCAATGATTGTCGTGTTCTTCATACTGGCAGATTTAAAATCAAACAAACTTCCTAGCAACCATAATGTATGTTGTCGGCAGATGTCAACTGTCAATACAAAATCACGCACGATACTGCAGATCTCAGTGTGCCATACCTTGCGTCTTGCCCCGCACCCACGCGCGGGGGTGCGTGTTTCTCCGCATGTAGGTGCGAGATCTACAACACCGCGCGTGAATGCGTTTTCAGTGTGTTGCACTATGCGTGATTTCTATACAATCATAGGTACTTGCAAAAAACGTAAGATCACGCACTCCCGCACCCCGCTGCGTGATGCGGGGCAGTGTGCGAATCGCCTAAGGCAAGGGAAAATTACTGTGCAGCCAGGTTCACAGTGTCAACTCAGATAGAATTTTGTTTACAAGCAGACGCAAACAGTCGCTTGTTTATTGCACAGACTTATTTACTGACTCTCAGTTGACATTCTGTTAATATTTTACATGGAATATTTGCGGACGACATCCGTTTCGCTAAGTTATTTTAATTGATTTTTAATATTACAGTGTAGGTTCCTTTAGGTTTATTTGTAATTAAAACGGGAATACTATAACAACTATAGACCTTTTAGAGCTCAAATAGATTTGTCCGCGTTGATTAAGGGTTTTCACTCAATTATCGTTATTTTTAACGATAATTGAGATGGAACTTAATGAAATTCTGTGTCTCTCTGAAGAAAGGTATCCTTGGGACTTTAATTAAACGGCCTAAAATCCCAATTAAATGAGAAATATTATTAAGATCTTCATAGTGCTTGAAGAATTACAAGTAGATAAAGCATTATAGTAGTAAGTACGTAGGTATAATTATGTAGGCGTAGATATTATGTCTATTAGTGCATTCCCAGAGCAACGTTGAAGTAATAGAATACAAGATTAATTACTTATTATGTGACAAATAGGTAGTAAACAATGCGTTAATAAAATAAAATTGCGGTTTCGAGTTGTTCCTTTGAGTGGTGTTTATACTCACTACTCAGCTATAAAACTATTCTGAACTGGAGGCTTCTTGGCATTGAAGGCATACCATATTCACATATATATTTATATGTACGCACATAAGTCTGTATTTAATTTTGTTGGTTCTCTAATAAAGTGTGGAACGTCCCCTACTAGATAACCAGAGAGAGCCTTCAGATGCAGGCCGCTATTCCTTTTGTTTTGTTATGAAATGTGTCTTTTATCTAGCTTTGAAAGAGTCATCTGATATAATAATGTCTAGAGTCCCAAGCGAAATTATACCTAGTATAATATATTCATTCTTTGAAATATTATATTCTAAAACCTTGAAAACGCTGTAACAAGCGGAAGCTTCATACCGCGTACTTAGCTATTTCTATGCTCAAGTAATTCCTATAAAGATTTTATTATGTTTATCGAAGCCATTTTATAGGTATCTCATGATAGATATCTACAAATTCGTGAGTTCAAAGCCCCAGGCGACAAAGGGCAAAGAACTGCCCGTCTGTGCAAAGGCTACAATTACTGCCGTATCTAACTTTATCTGTCCCTTCGTTATAAGTTCGTCTGTATATCTATCTCGGGGTAACTTTGCTTTTATCTACAAAGTTTACAAACTCGATTAATTACTTTAAGGATTTCGTCAATTTTAACTTGGTCCTTTGATCCAAATGTTAGCACGGAAAGTTTAAGCAACTATCGTAAACAGTAGACAATATCCAAAAATATTTATTTGAAACTAAAATTGTATTGGGTGCCGGATGCGATAATTTTAACAATTTTTAAACGATACGCGCATGAATCAGTTATTCTCAAATAAATGATTATGTAATATATTTGTTTTGATTGCTAAAAAACTGTTTTCGTGGCGTTTGTCCAAACTTCTGGACATTATACCTTTTAGTCTCGTGTACATGCTTGTTTATTTGACTGCTTTCATTCATAATCACTTTGTTGATATCTGTAGCTGAACAAAGATTTCTTTATCAACGCCAACAATGTTTCTATATTTTCATCAAGATTGCAAATGGTTATAAGGACACAATGGTTTGCAGCCTGCAGCTGTTCATTCCCTTAACTCTAAGTTTATTGTTATTTTCTTTATTCATTTTTAATAGGTAAATATAATTTACCTACATTTTGAAATATTTTTTAAATATAAATAAAAATAAAAAACTTTTAAAATATAAAAAATAGGGATCCACCAGTATGTTAGGACTCCAGAGACAGGAACCTCCTCACAATGCGTGCTAGGTATCGAAGAGAACTGCCTTAAGTATAAGGCCCTTGATCCAGCCGCCTCACGAGAGCCTCTTGAAATATTGGTCAATGCTCTTGGCCATTAGGCCATTGGCCGTTACGACGATCGAAACAATGATAGCATTTTTCATTTAACCAGTGGATAGTGCCAATCCAGAGACTGTAACCGGCCCTTAATGTTTTTATTTCCTAGTGATATAAATAAAAATAAACGAACAGACTTTTCTATTTGCATCCAACCTACAAAAAAACTCAGTGAATATTATAGTTCATGAATAGCATTCTATACATTGTGTCAATATTCATTGTGCAGAACATAACTTCATCATTTTATGGGGTTGTTTGTTCGTCCACCTGTATATATTTACATACACTTGTCACTTATCTAGTATTGATGGAGTTATTATTCAAATTATTGCTATAACGGAAGATTCTGAACTATAATAATGTGTTATATCATGTATGTAGGCGCTATTAATGAATTTAAAGATTCGCAGTGTCAAGGTCTTCTCGAAAAAGATTAGGATCTAAATAAGTGCTTTTTAGAGATTCAACTTGTTGAATTGAAAGAGTACTTACTTTGGGAATTTATCAAGATTAATAGGCTAATCAAGTCTGAAGGATCGGATCGTGTTTCGTAGGAGCAGAAGTGGATCCTACATAATGACACTATCTACTATTGGGAAAACTTTCAAAAATGACATCGTTGACTACTTTTTCTTATGACAAAAGGTCAAGTCATATGGCCGAGTTTCATACATCAAATGTCGGATAGTTTCTAGTGCTTCTTTAGTGAGCGCGGAAGGCGCCGACTCTAGTCGTGTCGCGGACACAAGCTTGTGCGTCATTCATGCAGAGTTGCTGACAGTCTATAACTACTTATGATGTTGCACAGAAAAAAAATCGAGAATAAAGTTGAACTTTCCTGCCTGTTATATCTTTTGTTAAGTTCAATAGGGAAGGTTTTAGTTATATTGTTAGATTAATTGAAGAAGGCTGGTGTTATATCAGCTTCTATTGTTTTAGTAGGAATAGCTAGCAAAGTCTGTACTTATCATTCTAATTGTAATAACGAACCTCTCATTCTATCATCAGTCTCGATATATAGTCTGATAGTCTGATACCAAGGCATACATTCACTCATCTTAAAGAATGAACACTGAAGCTATACTGATTAGGTTGAGATACGAATAGAAAAATAAAGAGCCTTAAACGTCTATTTCGTGCTCTTCTTATGTTCAATATTCTGTAATGCTCTTCACGTGCCGGATTATTTCAAAGACAAATAGATATTACTGCAACCGTCTGGTTTGGCATCATTCCCGTTACAAGCTGATCTAGCTGCTATACCACAGTTTTATTTCGCTGCAGCTTCCGGGACTCGAATATACATTGCAAATTATTTCGGTGACATTTCACATACATTATAACTTTTATACAAACAGGTTCAGTTGGCTTGATTAAAATTTGTCAGCATTGGTTTTATTATTAAAATTAAGATTCTAGACCTATAGTATTTCTATAGTGCAACTCTTTCATAGCTATTTATTTATATACTCAAATGGAGTAAGAAAAGTGTGTGATAAGTGATAAATCTCACTAGCATTTCATGCCAAAACTTATTTAAAGCATTGGCCCCAAGATAGCTCCTTGTGGTAAACTACGGGAAACACTCGTCTAAAGCTATTAATATCAAAAATATTACGTCTATCCCAGATGACGCAAGTATATTTTGACAATAATACTCTATTCCGACTAACAAAAATTCGCAATGATGGTTAGTTAAAACATTATTCAACTTTTTCTTAGCAACGTTTCTTTTTTTAGCAACTAAAACCGGTGTTGCTTTTGAAGTTTCAAGTGCTCGATAAATGAGAATGCTTGTTTTGTTTAGCAATAATCAATATTCTTTCATGTTGTCTATTTGCGATATCGATGGCTTTATCTGTGATAACTTTTAAGAATGCAAATTGTTCTTTCATCCGATTATCATAGGTTTTTTTTTTTCAAACATCACATGGTTAAACAAAAGTTACATCTATACGCCATTAAACATAGATTTTTTAGTTTTAAATATACATAGTTTTATATCCTCCGCTTAATAAACATCTTCCTAACAATCCAATTATATTTTTTATTTTCAAACAATAGTCTATTACGTTGTGACTGATCTTACGTCTTATTAAGATGTACTAAAACTCTTTTTATTGCTTGCGGCAAAATAAATTCCTAAAAGCGCGTTCTAACAATGTGAGCTGAAAAAGAAACCTCAGTCGGTCGCGATAGCTCAGTGAGTTTCAGAGCAGTGACACGGTTCGCCAAAGGTCGCAGGTTCAAATCCTGCTCGCGACAATTCGATTTTTGAGAATCTCTTAAATATTTAATAACTTAAGAAACCTCAGGTTTAAATGTGACATACTTATCTAAAACGCTTTAAATAAACATTACCGTTTTAAAAGATTCTGTAAATGGATGTACCTAAACAATGTTGGCGCAGAGTCGCCATGCCAAAGTATTTATTTGCAAGTACGAGTGGGTACTGCTTTTTTCAACGGTTGGCGTCTTCTCAATTTTACGTGATCCATTCGTCTTTAGGTACTACACTCAGATCATAAAAACAAGGAGATATGCCATCATAGCAAATTAGTACGGGAACAACTGTCGCCACTTTTAGTAAATTTTTCAACACAATTACAAGCGCCCCTCGTGAATATAAAGATCTCCCACACATTAAAAATTCCTCATACCCTCAATCTAACACTGTTAATCGTCACTCAACACTAGCACTAAACTAAAACACTGTATTTATATCATCGATCGTGTTCGGTTCGTCGCCAGCGTGTACATTTTATATACGGTCAATGTGACCGTATCAAAGCGTCAATTTTAGTAGCGCCTTGGCACATCTCCCTTGTTTCTATGATCTGAGGTGCTACATTATACGGATTCGATTGTATGATAAAATTACATTGTCATGGAGATTCTACCTGTGTGTGTTGGTTTTTAAATCTAATAGTTTTTTTTAGCTTAATAATAACTGGTTGTTAAGGTAAAACAGCTAAAAAAATGCTTCAGAAACTAAACATTTACCTATAGGTAAGCTTGACGACAAAAATATTGAATATGCATTTAATTTTATGGATAATAAAAACGCTCAAGCAAATTGCATTTTGTATTATGGCTTGTGCACTTGGCTTATTTTTCTCCGTTTAGATTTCCATTACCTACATACATGAAATAATCTATTCATGAATAGGTATGTAAATACATACATAAAACTCATTTTCCTAGGATTATCAGAGGATGTGAGGCAGGAAGACCAAATACTTCGCTTCCTAGCTCAGCATCGAACGTTTTCCGAAGGGAAGAACCAATTGACTGAACATTTACCGATAATTTAACCCAACCCCGTTCTGAGAATCAATCAACTGCTGGAATAAGGCCGAATTATTACGGCCTATTGTTATTAGGCCCCCTGGTGTTGTAATTTGGACGTATCAATAGATTGGTAGTACGAATCGACATTAAGCGCCGTTCTATCGTGTTATTACGGCTTTCTGTACCAGATTATTGAACGACTTCGATTGTTTTTTTATTAACAGATTGTCTCTTGGTTTTCTTACAGTTTTTTTCTAAGTAATAATAATAAAGATAGGGAAGACATAAATTGATTCATCATCACAGTGACCGACTGACGCAGCGGCAGCTGAAGTAGCTGAAGTCACGGATGGCAAACAACACTAGTGGTTCCGATACATTTTATAAGAGGTTGTATGAAGGTACCTACATACCACCAAAACGTATCCAAGGAAATCAAACAAATAATAATACAACATAATTGCACAAGGCTAAAGTCTCGAATTCGCATTTCCGCAAATGTCCACGTACGAGCGTGGCACGGGCATCGAATCCGGGTCATTGCAGCGCTGCCCTCGAAAGCCGGTAAATGGGTCAGAGGAACTGGACGACTGAAATAGAACAAGTTGCTATGTGGCGACGAGCGTCCGTGTTCATATCGTTAATGAAGAGGAGAAATGTGATTTCATTTCGTTAATTCTCGCTAAAACATATTAAAAAATACAATGCCGAACAAAATACTTTCATCAGCTATTTAATTTAATTTACCCCAAAATGTTTTATTTCAAACTTGCTAATTAAACATTTACTCATCATTGATAAAAACTTTCCAAACGTCTTGCTTACAAAAAAGAGCTTAAATCGCCCACAGTTCACTTCTGCTCTTCACCTTTGATCAACAATCTAACTCACGGAATATAAAAGCTCAACTAAAAACTATTGCAGCCCATATACAGTACCGACCACAGAAATATATCACGACAATCACCATCTTTATATATTTCTGCGGTATCAACTAACTCTAGAAATGATTGCTTAGATGTTGTAGGTTATGAGCTCATTGCTGATGTTAATGAGTCAAATGACCAAAAGATGTGAACGTATTCATTATACTTATCATCCTACACACGAGGTGTAAGTTCATGTACAGTTCGCGCAGTAGACACAAATTACTTTATTCCCCAAGGATAGGCTGACAGTTGTCATAAATTTGCATTATTGTCACCTTTGAACTTAACTGCGTCATTGCTTTATTTATCTGAATATTATATTTCCACTTTCCTGAATGTTTCCGGTGTGTATGCTTATATTTTTTATTGTTAAGGACAGTGCAATGTTTATTGCTATAAACTCTTCGGTTTATCTTTTGCAGACTCATTTTAAAGTCTATTGCTTGTAACCATATCTGTAATCGGAAGATCCTTCCTTCCTCAAAAAGCTTTTGATTAATAAGCCATTCGGTGGTCTTGAGATCATTTATTTATAAGAGCATGACTACTTATAGTAATTGGAGTGTTTGCCCTTTGTCTACACTACACTACAGTACATTAAAATTCATTTCAATTACAATAGAGGAAAATGATTAACTTTGCTCGCACAGCTCAATTTCGAAAGCTTTCAGGTATTATCAGGTATACTCGTATTTGGAAACTTGGGCCTGTAAGATAAAGGAATCAGACATAGCCAGTCTGCCCGCCCGGCGCCGTTCATTAGATATCTGCAATAATTTATGGTGATTGTCTACACTCAGCTCAAGTAGCTCTATGATCATCTTTGTCTCTGACTTGTTATTCTAGAGGTAATTTATTTAATTCAGTTACGATACCTAATCTGACATCAATAAAACGTTGTCCACACATCTGGATAACTTCCTAACATTCAAAGGTCATCCCTCAGATGTCTTCATGACGTAACCACTGAGTATAGTTTAGGGTCATTTTGCTGAGAAATCTAACAATGTCATCTCTGTTCCTTGATATTTAGTACAAGACGTGTATGGTTGATAACATCGTTCTGCAAAAACCTGGTTGTTAGTTTGTAGAGGTCAAACGACGGTCTTGTGCATAATAAAGCTAGATAACACTTACAGCTCATCACGAGGATTTCCTGTCTCGTGTGCTTATACTGAGCAAATCAGACACAAACCACCATGAAGATTAGAGAGTTTATATTGGCCAATTAAATGGCATGCTGATCGGTAGGCTTTTTGTGTAGAGAGGCAAGCGCCAAGCCATTGCAATAATTTAGTCAGAAGAAAATTTAATGCTTTCCACAAATCCAACAAGTACGTGGGCTTGCTTTTCTTGTTGTGCGAATTTTATATGTCAAGTGATGTCCTGAAAGCCGGAAAAAAATAATAAGGGACGGTTCTTGTTTGCCCTAAGCTCTAAGCCCTAAGTTTGCCTTAAGGCTCCAATCAAAGGCCGTTACTTTATTTAGTAGTCCATGCTTCCAGTATATTCATATCATCATACTCCTGCACTTATACCAATCTAGTTGTGGCCGGCACAGCATATCTTTTTCTTCCATACACCTATAACAGCCGGTATTTTAGTATTCACTTTCATTTCTAGCTATAACATATTTTTCAAATTCAAATCTTTCTTGCTCACGTGTGTAGTATACAGGTCTTAATTAATATAATATTTTTTTTATAAAACATTGAAACTTAAATTTCGCTACGCAAATAACTGAAATTTCCCTTCCAACGACCTTTCAACACGGTCACATCAATTAACAGATATGATAGAAACATACGATGACAAAGTTCTGATATCAAAGGAAAATAAACATGTAACAATAAAAATTTAAACAGGTTTCGCATGATTCACGGCGTTTTCGCCAGTTATCTAACATAATTCGTAATAAAACGATATGTTTTTAGAACGGAGACATGTTTTCTAATTTGTAACGAGTCCAATGCTATAAAGCTTGTCCCATTTGAGGCGGGCGCTGAACCGTTGAACAAGATGACAGCTTTCAGACTGTTTTGATATAAGAATAGTATCATGGCTATTTGGCTAGCTATTAGTAGCTTTTGACTCTCCTTGACAGAAAAGAACAACAATGTATTTATCATTGCTGATATTTAGGCAGTGGCACGTTATCTTCACATTAAGTTCTGTTTATGTACTGGATAAAAACCAAAAGTTCAACTTTGCATCTTTACAACAATACCGACAATATACCTACTTATAATATTTTGTCACAATCGTTTTCTTATTGATCGCTTTATAAAATTAAGGAGAAAACCTAAGTTCCCGCCGTCATAAGTAAAAAGGGTGCATTTTCCCTAAGAGTACCTACCTTAAAAGGGAAAATTAATATTTTTACATGATTAAGTAGAGGCTCCCTTTTTACGTTACATAGAAGTGTAGCACAGATCTATCTATCTAGCTCTAAGCTCAGGAGAGGCATCAATTGATAAAAATATCTGTTGACAAAAAATTAGATGTATAATAATTTAAGTAGGTATATTGTGAGAAGACCGCAGAGTTAGATTACTAGACTATGCATTTATACTAATTCTTGTGTTTTATCGTCGTAGAGTCCCAAGTCCAGCTCTCAAGGAAAACAGAACGCATGCATTTTAATAACGTTGCAAATAATATAACATAATTAATATTTTCCGCTTTGTTTTAGCACGATACGATATAAAACCTACATTTCCTACGTAAATCATTTTATGTATTAAGTCATCTATGAATTGTATAAAATAAAGCCACGTTTCGTGTCTGTCTGTTTGTTCACTTAGTTCTTTTAAGCTACACAATGCATTTTAATGCGGTTTTCCATCCATTTAGGGAATTTATTCCGTAAGGTTTATGTGAATAATACGTTAATATTTTACTTAGATACAGCACAGAAACCTGAATGTCCTTGACCTGTTGTCATATCAGTAGATTGCACCCGTGCAAAGCAGAAACGGGTCGTGCACATACAGGGCCCCAATTCTGCTATTGCAATTGTGTAAGAATAACGGTCAAAACCTAAGCGGTCATTGGCTTAGAGCATAGGTTCCCAACCTTTTATGGACTACCGCCCCCTTTACAAGAAAAAACAAATCCAACGCCCCCTTTACTTAATAGTTAATTATACTAATATTATATGTCTGTCTATTATCTATTAATAATCACAAATTAAAAATTATTTCTCTCTGTGTCTGTAATCGTGCTACTCGTGGTGGCTGAGGGTCGTGATTATTAATTATTTAAAAATAAATAACCTGTTATTATCAAAATTATAATTTAAGCAACAAATGCAAGACAATACACAAAGCTGGAGCATCCCGCACTGGGGCACTGCATAAGGCAAGGACAAGACGATTAATCAATTCAATAAGAAATATAAATATCAATGGTTGAGGCTGGTGGAGTTTGAACAAATAATTGTTAATGTCGGGTTTCAATTTACTGCCACTGTGACTGTCATAACGCCCCCCATTTGCCTTTGGACCCACTGCCGCCCCCACGAAAAGCTCCAGCGCCCACTAACCTAACCTATGGCTTAGAGTAAGCGTCGCCGCACACGGACCACTTGTGGCCCGTGTGCGGCGACGCTAAGGCTATCTCTTTCGTCATTGGTCAAAACGATGTCATTGAGAGACCATTCTGACACGATTATGACAATTGCATTAGCAGACTTGGGGCCCGTACCGTACGTGTGTTTTACTCAGAGCGTATGACTTCTATATTTTTATACCCGCGGTATCAATGCCAAACGGATCGTAAATTGTAACTAACATTCGTAAAAGTCGTAACTGGAAGCATGTACAATTGTTTGTCTGTTTGTTCCGGCGCGTGTTTAACTTGTACGGCGCCGGCGCACGCTCGTTACAATTTATTTTAGTAACAACATTTACAACTGTTTTGCGATCAAAATTGCATCCGTTTTAAAGGATTGTGACAATAGTTTTTACCCATTTTTAGAAATAACTTTCTATGGTGTAAAAAACTCTGTGATTTAGATTCAAGAGTTGATACTGAATCCTACCTAAAATATTAAAAATACCCTACAGTTTAGTAAATTTCCTAGGCAGATCAGGTTACTTTTTAATACAATCGCTTCAAATAATAACGACATGAAGACACATCGCATAGCGTACGCCGCAAAATTGCTAGTAAACAACTTTAACCTCACCCCACACTACACAATTTATCCTATAGCTAAATCATATTTAGGGTAGTGAACACGAGGGGCTGCAATGAGCCTCAGATCATAGAAACAAGGAGATGTGCCAAGGCGCTATCGAGCTTCGAGCTTGATGCCTGATCTTGAGCAAATTGCTCATATTAAAAACGTACACGCTGGCGACGAACCGAACACGATCGATGGTATAAATACAGTGTTTTAGTTTAGTGCTAGTGTTGAGTGACGATTAACAGTGTTAGATTGAGGGTGTGCGGAATGTTCAATGCGTGGGAGATCTTTTTATTCACAAGGAGCGCTTAATTATGCGCGTAATTGTGTCGAAAAATGTACTAAAAGTGGCATTCAGTTGTTCCCGTACTAATTTGCTATGATGGCCTATCTCCTTGTTTCTATGATCTAAGGTCTGAGCAAACGATGACGTATGGTCATGGTGTTGGTTTCACTGCCATTAACATGGCATTGTTTGATCAAGTGTTGCCGCCATCAATAATTACACGTGTTTGTATGGCCTGTGAAGTGAACGTAAGTGACTAATGAGTGGTAATACTTCGTTTATGGGTTATTGGGTTTCTTCAACATTGATGAATGATTTTGTATGTGTGAATGATTTTTCTGTTTTTAAAATTTCTTCAGTAGGTACTTACCTATTGTGGGTGCAGTATATACTTCATGGGGTGTATTAACATAACGGAGATTCTTAAACAAAACAGTTCTGTTGGTATAGTGTCGTCCTCATGCTAGGTATCGCGTAGGACTTGTTATGAGGATAATAATTTTAAATAATTCAGCACGGATTACTTGAATAATTTATGATAAAAATAGCATTTAGCCGAATTATAAATGTTTTAGACTTTTACAAATCGTGGTCACATGGTTCATGTCAATTCAATGAGTAGGTGCATGCTCAGCAGATGTCCAAAACTGTATCAATGTTATCAGGTTTTTGTGATTCGTATTTTCAGACTACTTTGACCTAAGTGATCTAATTTCGTTCACTACCAAATGCAAACGCTAATGTGCGTCCTAACTAGCGTTGAAAATTCCGGAAAAAATCAAATGTTTTTTTCCACGGAAAAAAACAAATCGTGGTTTTTTCCGTTTTTTTCGGAAAAAATCCGTAAAATTCACAGGACGAATCTTTCCCGCCCCCTCACCTCCACAACCCCCTCCCCCCGCACCGCTTTTTTCAACGCTATCCTAACATCCTATAACATAGGTAGATATTGTTATTTTCTTGTTATGAAAGAAATTGCGTTCTAACATTCTGTAGGAAAATTTGCATTACATCTTTAAAATGAGAAAATGTCTTCCGCGTTGGTCAAGAAATAGATACGCGCGAGTGAATCACGGAAGATGTAGGCGGTAGCTGAGATATTTTATGAGATCAAAAATCAGAAATTAGAGGAAAATATATGTATCGAAAGCTGGAGATACAAACTTTTTGTATTTGATAGCTGGCTAGGTGATATTGAATCCTTAAAAATTAAGTATCAAACTTATTTTAACAATTTATCATAATGGGGTTCATAATAAAATCGATCTTCTTCGTCTATCTAGTGTGCCATAATCTTCTTCTGAAGGCTTATATAAGAAGGTTCTGAGTAGCATGACGTCATTACCACAAGATTATATTATTTTATACGGTTATTTGAAAATAAAACAGGAGTATTTACCATTACTATAACATATTGTAGAAGGTACCTAATATAGTAAGCTAACACTGAAATACTGGTAACAAGGTTTATGTGGCTTAATGGACGCGCATCTAATGTTCGTTGGCTCAGCGTACCCCTACTTGGTAAACCCCGGATACAGCGTAGGGTTGCCGATCAAAACTCTGAAAATCTCAAAGGTCTGGCTAAGAAAAAAATGGAAAAATAAAACTCATAGATAAACTTTCGATTCAGCGACCAAAAGAAAATTGGAAAGGAAAATGGGTAGTTTGAATACTATAAGACCAAGAAAGGCTGCAAAATGTTAACACAATCTAGACAAGTTAGATGTCTTGTATCCATCTAGTCCAGAAAAGGTATACCTTTCATCTTACCTTACCTTTTATCGATCATATTATACAACGCAAGTCAAATAATGACAAAAATGGTGATGATCAGTACGGAAGAACTGACTTAGCCAGCGCAATCTTTACCAAAATTTCACCTGATGGTAAGCGATGATGGGGTGGACAATGGTGCAGGCATGCCTAGAAGTTCTATTCACTCTAGACTTAAAGACTGCAAGATTATAGCTATCGGGAAACACAGACGAGCAAGCAGTTCCACTCCTTGGCTGTACACCCAACGAACGTGTTCCTAAAACGATTTGTGGGTGGAATGTCCACCATATATGTAGCTTGTGGTTGTGGCGCATCGCCGTACGTCTCGTCTTCTGATAATGGAACAGGCTTGGCGGAATTAAGTTGTGCGATTCAATCGCATGTTCCCCAAAATGTAACCGATAAAAACCTCGACAAACTTGGTAATTATAAATAGGAACTTAATGTAAGTAATACCGATAGAAATAGCTGAAGTTAGAAGGCAACCCTATCCCCGTAGCATCGTAAATGCTAAGTTTATTGGCTCGGTGCAAGGCCGTCCGCCATGTACTGTTTCATTGGCATAAGCTAACGTGGGCCAATTGTTTACATACTGGTGCTGTTTAAACTGAAATATTACCGTGTTTTTCTTTACCGGAGCCTGAATGGAAGTTAATATTAGATGGCGGCCATGGTGGAGTAAATAAAGGTGTAGATATGACTACATGCTTACCATATGGTAGAAATCATATTAGAGAAGTTACAGGTCAAGCTAATTTAAAGTCAAATATGAGATTCATAATACTTCCTCTCTGCCATAGTCGGGTAAATATGATTTAGTTCATAGAAATCTGAAGATTTAGTTTAATTGGTATGCGTCCCCTCGACATCCCCTCGGCGTCTCATTGTCGGCGACTGTCGATGTCCTGAGAATTTTTGGACGATAAACGGTACCTTTTCCTATGATTTTAGGTTTTTTTTTAAGATATAACCGTTTATTTCTCAAGCAAACATGTGCACAGTGCAATGATGGATACAAACGGTGAGCCCGTTTGTATCCATCATTGCACTGTGCACATGTTAGGTATTTTGACATCTATGATATAAGAATACATAATGCACCACTTCCACCCCGTTTTGAATGCAAATGGACTATAAGTAATATGGGGTGCGTCAGCGTCCTAGACCGACAGCCTTTGTCCAACAACGTCATCTATTCTCAGCGAATTCAATAAAGAAATCTCTTGTGAATGTCCGACTTCAGCCAATTGTTCAGATAAATGTTTCTTGGCATTTATTTTATACTTACTTACATAGGAAAATGTATTCGCAAGGAACATGGTACCTACCTTTATTAAAGGCGTTTTAAAATTACTGTTTTAAAAGTTGAGATACCTACTTTAAAATCATAAATAAAAACTTAACCTGTAACGATTAACCATACAATGACTTGGCTTGAACAAGATGAGTATTTGAACATCTATTTTAACTTAGTAGGTAACTGAAGAAAACTTTAGTACTTGACCTCGAAGAAATATTAAATTCAATAGAACTTGATTTGAAAAATTTCATCAATATTGATACTATCAAACTAAACGTGTCTAAGTAAGAAACTGTGTGTTTAAAGTTTTTCCATTAAGCGGTTGGCAAGATTCCAGACATTCTCCTAGATATGGTGGTCTCGGGATCTGTATCCAGTAGAATATTATTCAATGATAGTTTTATGTCTTCAGCGACCTCAATTTCTTACTTTAAAATCTTCTTTTTTGGACAAAATGTGTTAAATTATGTACCTATTAGAATTCGATACTTTTAGGGCCGTCATAAATAAAACTTCGATGGTTGATATTGTACGATTAAAGTTTATTTTTAAGACTTCGTAGCCGTAGATGTTATCATCAAATTCATCTTTTCTATACTCATTCTATGTTATCTGGATATTGTGGAGAGTGGAACAGTCTATCGAAACTTCCCTCTTCATAATAGGTATTACATATTACCGTGGTTCAGATAGATTTATCATTTTCGAGGTGACAGTTTACTCATAGTTCGAGTGTCACGATTACTTGTTCTATTATAGAATGTGTCCTAGTTTCAGACAGTTCAAGTGCTGTCCCACATAACTTGGCGTCAGAATTGATTTCATAAAGTGACCCATATTGTACAATTCGTGGATATCTTTCCTTTATTTTGAGAGGTTCTCATGAATTAATGTCGAATTTCATTTGACCTACACAATGCTTCTGGTACACGTGTGAATATAAAAGTTTGCTCGTTTCATATCGTAATGAAAATGTGTTATCATTGAACTGTTATCAAGCCATGGCCTTCTTTTCAAACGCTTTTATTATCATATTTTAATTCTATTAGTACATTTTTTTTATTAAGATGATTTTTAGCAAAACAATTGATAAAAAATAACTCATCTCCTTAGTAACAGTAGTCCTTAGTAGTATTATAATATAGTATACTTCATACCATTTTGTATTCAAATCGAGGTGATAGTTCATCGAGTTCAAGGCTGATTGCCTATTCTATATTTAGTGCATCAACAATGAGCTGTATTCATTCGAGTCAGGTCAGACTTGTCAGTGCACTTCCGTATGTCGTCAATACCGTTGCTATCGGTACCTATTTCCTACTCAGTGACGTTAGAGCATAGGGACCGTCTTCTATTAAATTATAGGATTGTAGAAGCATGGAATAAAAACTGTCCTTTTTGTTTAGGAGTTAGCTCAGTGGGAAACATGTTTTACTATGAACATCTATACTACTTATAAAACTGTAAAAAAACCGTGTCTGTACATTGAAGATATATCAGAAAAAACAGTCGGGTTTGGGGTACTGGGACTTAACTATGCCTACTCAGTCTCGTCTCGGATTTCGTACGAGGTGATCGCGTTTGTTACTAATTAGTTTGTTTACGTCGAAGCGTACCTCGCACAGCTGTCGCCGGCCGCTTGCAAGTAGGTACCTACCGTTAGGTTGCTACCTGCGGGCGCCGGCCGCTCCGATTACAACAATGGACGAGATTAGCACTGAACACGAGATAGAAGATATAACTAATATGATGAGCGATCCGAGTTCTTTAAGCGAACAGGAAATGATAGAAGCGGAACACTACCAATTTGAGAAGTCAGAGGAAGAGCATAAAATTAGCGAAGAACAGAAACCGATTAAAAGAGAACGAGAAGAAGATGAGGAAGAGGGGTGGTCCTTAGTACGGAACAAAGAAAAGAAGTACAAAGCCGCAAATGGAGAGGATAAGTTTGAAATTTATATTTCATCCAACGATAAAATGCCGAAACAATTTGCACTCGCGAAATTTTTTAAAAGCGAGGGAATAACAGACATTGAAAGAGTTAGATATATTAACCCCTTTAAGATACGAGTAGATATGACAAATGAGAGGAGTGTGGCAAGGCTCGAAAAATGTAGTAAGCTAAGTGGTATGGGATGGAGGATTCAGAGGGCCATGGAGGTTAACCTGTCTTATGGCGTGATCAGAGACGTGGACATAGATATGACGGAAGAGGAAATCTTACAGCGTATAGAGTGTCCAGAACCAGGAGAACTCGTATCTGTCAACCGACTCTTGCGCAGAAACGTAGAGGGGGATAGTTGGAAACCTAGCGAATCCGTGCGTGTCTGTTTTAAAGGTTCATTTCGTCCGACATATATTTCAGTAGAAGGATTACGTATTAGAGTGGAACCTTATATATTTCCAGTGTCCCAATGCTCTCGGTGCTGGAAGCTGGGACACATTGCAAAAAGATGCCCTTCAGTAAAAGTGGTGTGTCCGAAATGTGGGGACCACCACGCTAACTGCGACACTACTATATTTAGATGCATCAATTGCAATGGTCAACATATGGCTTTATTTCGATCTTGCCCGGCATACCTAAAAGAGAAAAGGCTAAGGGAATTAATGGCAGAATTTAACTGCACATATCGACGCGCTTTATCAATATATGTCCCAATAAGAACAACGGAACCAGAAAAATCGGAACATAAGGATTTTATTCCTACACCCATAGACATAGATACTACGCTTGCGTTTAGTCAGCATAAACAGTCTTACGCGGAAGCCGTTGCACAGACGCCCCGAATGGCTACGCAACAAGATAGGATTAAGACACCTACGTTTAAGTTTAATAAAAAGCATAAACAAGCTACGGAGGCAGATCCATTTAAATTTGAGGTGCCAATTGAGGTCCATGCGACGGATAACAAGGAACATACAGACTTTACAGACGAAAGCGGGAAGAAGAAGAGAGATATTAAGTTTAGTGAGCTGCTAAGGAGGTTAAAGGAGATTTTATTTTTAAAGGGTGATACAATACAAAACAAGGTACAAAGTGTTATTAAATGCTGTATAGAATGGCTTATTTTAGTCGTGGTAGAAAATATTTCAGACTGGTCAATATTGAAGAAAATATTAGATTATTTCGGTCAGAATGGATAGTAATCTTATCAAACTTAGTTTTATGCAATGGAATGCACAAAGTGTTCGGCCTAAGTCATTAGCGTTACAACAATTACTTCACCAAGAAAAGATTCACATAGCTGCACTGAGCGAAACGTGGCTAGAACCTGATAGCAACTTCCAGGTAAAAGGCTATAATATCTACCGTAAAGATAGGCATGATTCGTATGGTGGCGTTGCGATTTTAGTTCATAGTTCTGTAGATGCTTGTTTCCATAGTTATATTAGTATTAATTCAGGTATAGAAGTATTAATGGTTAAAATTTATAATTGTGACTTTATTGAATATGTAGTTTCCGTATACTGTGCACCGTCAGTTCGAACCAATCAGACAGACTGGGAGCATTTATTTAGTCATGTAGATAAGAAAGCTATCATTTTAGGAGATTTTAACGCTCACCACTCAAATTGGTCACATAAAACGGATCAACGCGGTTCTCAAATATATGACGCCCTCATTGAAAGTAAATTTGTCACGTTGAATGATAGTATAAACCCTACACGTATCAAAATGGTTAATAATCAACTACAAACATCTTCACCAGATGTGACATTAGCCTCATCTGATATCGCGATAAGATTAAACTGGGCCACTATAAATGAAAACTTAGGCAGTGACCACCTTATTATTAAGGTAAGTACACATGTGGAAAAAAACTTTGATTACATAACTTTGCGTCGTAATTATAGAAGGGCGAATTGGAGTTCTTATCGAGATTTATTGGAGGGTATGTTTAAAGACTTTATATTCTGTGCAAATAACCCACAAGAAGCATATGATTATTTTGTAAATTGTTTAAATATAGCAGCTGACCGTTTCATACCTTATTATAAAATAAACCGTAATCCCAGCAGTAAATTTGTACCTAAACCGTTTTGGAATACGTCCTTATCCAAATGTGTAGCTGAACGTCGTCTAGCTCTTTCCACATTTCGACGTAACCCTACCCCTAATAACTTAACCAAGTTACAGGACAAAATTAGAGATTCACAAAAATTAATCCGTCAAGCACGTGATAAATCTTGGCACGACTTCTGTTCTTCGTTAGATGGTACTACCACTCAAGGAGAGATGTGGCGTAGGATGAAGTGGCTTAAGGGTTATAAGGTACCTCGTTCTCATGTCAATAAAGAAAGGGCTCATGAATTATTGCGCAGTTTAACACCGGATTACGTTCTACCTAATGATCCGTATTTTACACTCGTTAAGACAGGTGTAGATATCTCAATTACTAGACAGGAATTAGATCGTTGTATTCGTCATAAAGACACATCTCCCGGAAGTGACAAAATATCCTATTCGATGTTGTTTAATCTACCTAACAATGGGAAAGCCATTTTGCTAATGTTATATAACACATTTTACGAAGTAGGCTTTGTCCCTTCACAGTGGCGAGATATCACTGTTATACCAATACCGAAACCAGGCCGTAACCCGTTGTCTCCTGGATCCTTGCGTCCTATATCAATGATCTCGTGCCTGTGCAAAACCTTTCATAGCATTTTATTTAACCGTTTAGAGTGGTATATTGAGAGAAACAATTATCTTTCATCAAATACTACAGGGTTTAGAAAATGCCACTCCACGTTAAATAACCTTTCAAGCCTGGTTTCAAGAATTCAGACTAGTTTTTCCCAAAATAAAATATCCATAGCCTCCTTTATAGATATCGATAATGCATATAATAACGTCGATATAAAAAGTTTAATACATATTATGCAACAATTAGGAGTGAGCTCTTTAATGTGTAGATATCTGTGGAACTTTTTAAAAGAGAGGATTTTAAAAATGCAGGTAGATTCGAATTGTAGTAGTAGATATACATGTCGTGGTTTAGCTCAAGGTGACCCGTTATCGCCATTACTATTTAATATAGCTACCGTAAATATTTGCAATAGTATAAATAATGTTTTTATTTCACAATATGCCGACGATTTTGTGATATACATAAATTGTGATAACATTAGGGAAGGGGAGAAACAACTACAACTAGCTTTAAATAAATTTGTTAAACTTCTTTTTTGTATTGGACTAGAGATTTCGACATCAAAGAGCAAAATTTGTATTTTTAAAAGGGGCTTTCGGAGAGATTTGGCTAATATATCTATTAATAGTATGACGCTGGAAGTTGTTGATCATGTGAAATATTTAGGACTGTGGTTGGACAGGTCGTTGCGTTGGGCTAAACACATCAACGAAATGAGAGAAAGATGTCTTAGATTATTGAACATTTTCAAAGCTTTAGCAGGGACGGGTTGGGGCATTCACCCAATTCATTTGAGACGTATCTATATAGCTATGATACGTAGTAGGTTAGATTACGCTAGTGCATTATACGACAATAGCTGTAAAACTCATTTGAGCAAGTTGGACAAGATACAGAACCAATGCATGCGCGTTATTGGAGGATTTATAAAGAGTACCGCGATTCACGTAATGGAATGCGAACTCCATCTCCAACCGCTAAGTATTCGTAGGTATTATCTCGCTGGCAAATTTTGGTTAAGAAGTAAATCTTTTTTAAATAATGAAATTATTGGTATTTTAGATAAGTTAAGTATTAATTGTCAAAATTCTTATTGGAGGTGCAAGAAAAAACCCCTATTAGTTTCAGTACATGATTGTTTTAAATCTACGTCTATTAGTGCGAGTACTCAATTAGAAATGTTTTCTTTAGATAAATGGGTTAGCAGAATAGACCTCTCGACAGTTTTGGAACCAGATATCAAGGACATTAATAAACCGAAGGATCATTATCACCCCTTCGCATTAAAACAGATTTGCATTGACTTTTTGAATTATAATTACTCAGATTTTTACAAAATATACACGGATGGGTCGAAAAATAAAGATGGCAGTAGTGGTTTAGCCCTTTACGACCCACAAACAAATAGTTCCATTCAGTTAATTATAAATGTAAACACGTCCATTATGCATACAGAATTAATCGCTATAGCAGAGGCAGTTGCCTATATTGATTCTTTCATGGCTGGGAAATATGTAGTGTTGACAGATTCCAAAAGTGCTATTTATCATCTGGCTCGGTGCACCTCGAATTTTCGAGGCACACCGATAGCCTATAATATTTTGGAATCGCTTCATAAGTTATTGAATAACAATAAAATAGTTAAAATTCAATGGATACCTTCACACATAGGTATTCCAGGAAATGAAAAAGCTGACCGTCTCGCTGGAGAAGCTAGTTCTAATGGGATTCCTTTTACTTGTTTGCCCTTGTTCACTGATTGCCTATACCTAGTCAGACTAAAATGTACAGAGATGTGGAAGGAGCATTTTGACGAGAGGTCGGTAACTAAAGGCATTTGGTATAGGACGATACAACCTTGCCTTACTCGTTCACCGTGGTTTGCGGGATCTAATATGCGTAGGTCAGATATTGTAATTGCCCTGAGACTTCGGTCCGGACACATACCGCTAAACAGTTTTGCTTTTATGATGGGCAGATCTACTTCACCAAACTGTAGTGAGTGTAACATTGTTGAAGACGCCTATCATGTTATGGTCGAGTGTGGCCGGAACGAAGTGGAGAGGGTAACGTTAATGTGGGAAAACAATATAGATTTGCGGGAATTAGGTTATTGTAATGTCATCCTGGCTATGCCTAATTCAGATGAGGCCAAAATGCTGTATAAATTAGTTAAGTTAGCAATTAAACGCAGATAAGCAGTACACAGAATGTGAGGCCAATGAGGGTGGCATGATCATGTCTGATCAAACCCTCTTTAAATTATAAATAAAGAGAAAAAAAAAAAAAAAAAAAAAAACTATGCCTACTAAGGAGGTTTTTTAAAATGGTCATTTTATTGTAGTCCACGCGGTAGGAGTCGCGGGCAAAAGCCTAGTTATTTATAATTATATTAATGAAGTTACATTTTTTAATGAAACAGGATCTATAAATACAAAACCGAGTGAAGGTGCTGACTCTAGTAACAATTAAATAGAAAGTGATTGTTTTACCGAACTTATGTTGTGTTCTTCAGGTCTTAATACTTCTGAAGCCTTGATAATATGCTGTCATTTCAAGATAAAAAAAATGCCTCAATTAGCAACCTACAACTTTAAAGCGACAGATAACATAATTACTATCGTCTTGATTTGGATTCAAAATGTCTAATTTTAGATAACCAGACACAATTTTTTAAATTTAACAGAAAACAAGAAATAGGTACCTACTTACAAAGTAGAATTATTACGGCTATAACCGGCATACCTATCAGTTGATACTCGTAAACTCGTAAAAATCAGTGGGTCAGACACAATGTCATTTCAGTGGCAGTGACACAGTGTCATCTTGCTTCAAGAGGTGCGAAGATTTTTAATACCTATTATTGAATAGTAGATAGATAATTTGAGAGACAAGCAAACTATTGAATCGGAAATATGAAGGAATAAAATACGGACCTGACAATAAAATATCAATCGGGAAGGTCGTCGACACAACATTATAATTGTGTAATGATCTTGGAAAAGACGATTTCTCTAACAGAATTAATTCTATTTTATTAACACAATCGGAAAAACGAAAATTAAAGTATACAAAGGCGACCTACATTAGTCATAAAACGACATGGCAGGTTACAGCAAAATCTACGATTGCTTTATTGATTTCTACCTTTTATTGCTGCGGTCCCGCTGAGGCCTTGGCATGGCTATTTATGTGTTAATCGACGGCTTATGCAGATATAATTAACGTACAGCCTGTTTATGTGATTTCTATTCGCCAATCGATGAATTAGCAGAACGGTGCCTCACATACACGTTAAGTACCACGTGACCCTTGAATTAATTAGTCGTTAAACATGAATGATGATGTTAAAACTAAGATTGTTTTATTGTTTCTGAGATTTATAGCATGCTATTCTCACGTTCGCGGGTCATGTGCATGTCTAGAAGGTGTCGTACTGAATATTATATTCTGGTCAGACGTGTCACAGATGATCTTAAACAAATGCATCAATAATTAGTGCGGAAAAAATTTATTGCAGCTCCAATGAAACCTTTGGTAACTAAATAAATGGTGCCTCTACAATTTTAGGAATTCGGTAATATGAAACGACAACAGACGCCTTATTACAACAGACATAATTCAATTTATGTTTACGTATTTGCACATAACTTGCGTAAACAGTAGCTGGAAATCATTAGAACAATAGCTCTTATAGGTACCTACATACATATTTACATCAAGTATCGTAATCAAATATTTGCGTCTTATTCCGAACCTATTTTGTTTCAGACAAGTTATCTCTCATATAAAGAATATACCGGAGCTGATACTTCTGGGGAACGTCTCTCCAACAGTCAGAAGACTTCCCATCTTCTCTCTGATGGTGAAGCACCCACGAGGGACCTTCTTGCACCACAACTTTATCTGCGCAGTCCTGAACGATGTCTTTGGCATCCAAGCCAGAGGAGGTCTGACCAGCAATCTGAACTACGGCTCCGATGTTCTCGGGATTGACAGCCAACTTCTGAAAGAATACGAAAAACTATTAGATATCGAAGCGTGAGTATTAGAATAACTATAAAATTATGGCTCCAATATAAACTGCTCAAGACTCAATTGATTGAGAGAAAAATAAATGGGAAAATAAATAATAAGTACTGGTAAATTCAGGTAACAACGAGAGTATCTTGTTTAAACCTACTTAAATAAACCATAAGAATGGTATAAAAGTTTTAAGGTGTTAGTATTCCTATTCTATTCTTTACAACGGTTTAAAGACAAAAAATACAATATAACATGCAGAATAGGCGTTAATTTTAGTTTAGCACTAACCAATCGCTGATATTTGTCCAACGCATTCATTTATTGGCATACAACTTGATAAACATCTTGAGCGCCGACTATATTTTTAGAAGCACAAACATTTGGGCAGTGCACATTTATAATAGAAATCTCTTAATTGCATCTCAAGGCCGAATTGTTTACACGCCCATAAAATATCAGCACATTCGTATTTAATAATGGAATTTATTTTACAGCCAGAAAGAAGTAGCTCGGGTGCGAAAACTAAGTGACATCAAGGCGCCAGAAGTTCCCATCCACAATGAACACTTAAGGCCTGGGTTCTGCAGAGTTTCTCTCCCTTTTTTCACGTCGGATACTGAGCTGGCGTTCGTTCTCGAAGCCTTGAAAATGGTGGCTACAGAAGGCTGGAAGATTCTCCCGCAATACGTAGTGAACCCTGAAACTGGGCAGTGGAGACATCATACTTGTGCAGTGCTCAGGGACAGAAAGTCATTGTATTCACTGAGGTTCAACGATGGAAAGATGACTGCTCATGAGAGAAGAGTTTCTGGTCAGTATTCATATTTATACAATTAGACTTAGAACTTTAGAAGTCAATGCGTCAGTTTTTAATTGCATTTGTTATTGATTTCAGGTCCAGGTATATTCCCTCAAACATACACCGAAACCCTGCAAACAGCGAGAAACCTATTCAACAAAGCGAGAAAGTTGGCAATGAAGTGCTCAACAGCTCAGCCAGAAGTGAGCTTTAACCCACGCATAGACTATCTCAGATGGTTTATGCTGCCCAAAGAAGCCCACGACCTTCTTCTAGGTCGATCGGGAAATGTTAAACACATTGTGCCATTTGACCCATCAGGGTACACGGGAGCAAGAAAGAGCCTAAATCATCAGTCAAGATCCTCCATTACTTCGTCGCCTATTTTGGGATCTTCGCCAAGACATTTCAGTCTATCATGCATAGACGACTGCCATTTATTTAGACTGAAACAAAAACAAAAATTTTACTCGAGAGAATCAAGTCTACGGGAAACCCACAAGGAAGAAACGGAAACGCCATGTCCAGTGCAATTTGCTGTTGGGGAATCTGTATCACCGTTACGCTTGATACCTCAAAATAGACAACCCCTACTGGTCAGATCGAGGTGTTATAGTTTGGGTTCTGACAGTCCTCCATCAGCATTAAGCGCACAAACAAAATTGAACTTGGGCTTAAAAGAAACTAGTCCGAACAATGTCATAGAGAAATCAAACTTTTGTAACTGCGGCAGTCAAACAGACCTCCAGTCTTTAGACGACCCAATGATGTCCCCTGGAAGGGCATTCACTTACAGCACGCAAAGCAGTACTTCAATATCTGACTGCAGCCAAGTAGGTCGAACATCGCCAACTAATTCTCAAACATCAGAGGATATCCAGGCTTATGTCAAAGAAATGACGAAGGAAATAGCAACAGAAATAAAGTCAGAGATTCGCGAAGTCATATCCAAAGTTGACGACATCTTAGAGAATTCAGACTTGCTCGAACAGTCGAATCTTAGCATGAACTCAATTTCTAGTCAGAGCGATAAGAATTCAGTATCAGTCACAGACGTAGCTGAGTATCTCATGGGGATGTCGAGGGAAATGGCTTCGGAAGTGAAACACGAGATTCGCGAAATGGTCAATCAAGTTGATGAGATGATTTCACCAGATTACAATGGATCTTGTTCCCGAAAGAGTTCTCCGCCGCAAACTGGAAGACAAAGAATCGGTTCTGGCCCAGAGTTAGGACTGGATCTCAAAAAGTCGACTTCTTGTTTGAGAAAATGTCCCACTAGTCCTATACTGCCATCTCTGTATGACGAAGATGATAGTCGTTACTGCAAGCGGTCTCCATCTTCAAATTCTCCAAAGTCAGCACAGTGCACACCTTCACACGAGGCCTCAGGACCGAACAGTATCTCTTTCAATTCAAGTGAGACATCGACGCCCGACACTATAATCCAAGTGGTCACAACTCAGAACTCGCCGATTCTTCCCAAATCTTTAAGTTCAAACAAATTGTCAGACGATGAAGCGAGTTGTGCTGATGTCACATGCAGACATTGCAATATCAAGAAGAACTGGTGCCAAAATCCTTCAGTGAGTTCTCAAGACAGTGGCATCAACATGACTTTCACAGAAACTGATTCATTTTTAGAATTCGGTAAGTTTACATATTTATTTCTGAATTTCTCTAAATAAACTGAACTCGGACTTAATCGGTCTACCAAGTGGTGTCAATCAATTTACTATTCACGTTTTGTAATTCGAGTCGTCGACATCGAACAACTCAATGTCAATAAATATTAATTGATGAAGATATTCAACATTTCTGGTACCTAGCAGAATGTAACCAAATATAGAACATTCGCAATTATGATACGGAAGTAGGAAACAATGTTGTTAAGTTAATTAAAATTCCAAATCACTTAACAACACTCTGGTTAATGTAAGGTATTACCTGGGTACAGACCCAGAATTTGTCATTTAATAAAAATAAAATATTTTTGTATATTGGGCACATGTTTTAATGAAAAATTATATCAATTTCCTACTGTCCGACAAAAGAAATCGTGTTGGGGACAAATGAGATAGTATCTAATATCAAACTGTAAGTAATAAGTCGACAATCCCCAGATCCATCAAGCAAGACGAGAAAGTGTCAAGTGAGAATGCGGATATGCCAGAAGCACGAAAAGAGCGAGGTGCCGGACATCATCGAAGGTGTGCCGGTGTGCTCCGGGGACCACGTGCGGCAGACCAAGAGGTACGACGCCACGGACACCAGCAGAGTCGTGTTCGTAGAAGACCCGGATAGACCAAACAGGTAAGATGATGAGAACATTAAAAAAAATATTGCTTTCAATTAAAAATGGCCAAAAGTCTCTCTTTGAATGTCATGATTTACAATGGGCAACACCTGTTCATATATTTATACGACCTAGTCTACCTAATGATAGACGGTTTGATCTAAGGGAACATTATGTCATGTGCAAGACGGTGGTAATGGAGAAGCATTCCAGATATTCCTGATTTTAATTTTTTTCTGTCATCATCGGGCTGCTCTCATACTTCGATCGATCAGTGCGGTAACCATAAGCCACTTAGATAGACACCAGCTGGATAATTCTACATACCTAATTACTAAATAATAGGAAATAAGGGGTTGTTATCCATTAGGAAATGTGGGTTACCCATTCTCAGTGAGTCGCAGCCCGGAATCTGGATGGATTTGTGCTCGGTTAATGGAAATGGACTTGCCACCTTTTAGTCCCATGACTGGCGAAATGTGGCTGTACCATACAGCTCTGCCTAATCCTTCTGGGAATATAGGTGTGATGTTATATTAGGTACCACTATAATAAACAAGATCTCACCTTGTCAAAGGAATTAGTACCATGAAAATAGACGAACTAAATTAAGTAACTATTTTAACCAGCCTAACATGCGCGCCGCGACAAAATGTTGTCGACGCTTTTATCGTGCATTTGTCTCGTATTCGCACGAGTAAGAGCGAGACTTTGTTGCGGCGCGCATGTTAGCCCGACAGGGCCCCAATTCTGTTATTGCAATTGTGTATGAATGGTGTCATAATGACACCATAACGGTCAAAACCTAAGCGCTCATTGTCTTAGAGTAAGACTATCTCTTTCGTCATTGGTCAAAACGATGTCATTGAGTGACCATTTTGACACGATTATCACAATTACATTAGCAGACTTGGGCCCCTGATTCATTGCATTTCCCGAAACAGCGATTGGAAGGTCATTAAACTAGTTGTTAAAACAAACGACGACTTGGCAAGATTTTAATGAAGTTTAAATTCACACCAAAATGGCCACGACTGGGCGGCCACGAGTAAAGTTTTGGCAATAAATCAAAGCATGTCGTCCAAGCATATCATATTACCCTAAAATAATATTTCATTCTGTCATCCAGTTGTTCCTCAGTGTGAATATTACGACAAAGGAAGGTATCCAATTATTTCTTGGCTACAATTTCGTGTTGTGACTTTAAAACTTTTCATTAAAATTAACGAATTTTGTTTCATCCATAACTGTATTTTTTGTTTAATGTTCAATATTTTACTTTTACGGAGAATTCATTAAACGTAGTTGACGACAACAAAATAATTTCGCCAGCAACTTTAGCTACTAGCTAAACATATTTATACCTAGTAGTCACTCTATTTGATTGATCCCAAGTTCAGATAGTCATGTGCCATTCTGTTTCTATCACATCATTCGTAACTATGTCAATGCACTTGATAACAATGATGCAGAATATTGTATTGGTATGATGCAATACAATATAATGTTTCATCATATCACTCCAAAAACATCATCACTCACTCACATCACATCACTGCTCAGCATGGTGGACCAATATTGATGGACGGTCGTGAGCAAATGCTGCCTAAGAGCACCTAAGAGAAGAGCTGATGATGCGTTCCACCGGAAATACCGAAGTGGCACTCCTAATGTGCTAAAGACGGCACCCATGTGGTTAGAGTTAATAAGGTCTCTGACGTACCCCCATCTTCCCCAGAAGAACGAAAGGTATCCAGTAGGGCCTTACACATAAAAGAAATTATGATGCTGCTGTCAAATTCGGAGGGAACTCTTTAGCTATATGACAGGGATTCCGACAGCTTGCCTAGAACCAAACTGCTTTAGTTCCAAAACTTTTTTCTATTCTTCATCTAATCAGACTTTTCTTGCGTACTAACCTTTGGTCTACTCAATTGTTTTAGGGCCACAACGACAGTAGTGGAATCAAAGCGTTGCAGTCGTTCATCTAACGCATCATCCAGTTGTTCAGATCGCAGCTCTCGCTCCAGCGGGTATGGCACCGACCAGAGGACTCATGACGAACAGTTCTATGATAGGAGGTTAGTTGATAATCTTGGGCAACACAAAACTTCAGATTTCTGAATTGTTGAGGAGAATAGGTAAGCTTAGGCAGGCTGCAAGGCCAGATTGTGATACTGTACATGGGCCGAAATTTGGTCGAAAACCAATCTTAGGTAACAGCAGCCTAATTGATGTACCTACCTATCACTAAATATAAACCGAATCCAAACCTTGAACTGAGTGTAAGTCTTTTTGTGTCTGGCGATATATTTGACTACCATAATAATAACGTCAAGAAGATAGCAGCAGCATTTTAACTTAAGTGTTACTAACAGCATATTGTAGATCCGATCGAACACTTCATCACGGCTGTTCATATAATATAACCTAATTAACCTAATAAAAACTCCATGTAGCATCCTGAGACTTCCAAACCATTTTCATTTTATTTAGAAGGCTCTTGTTTCTGGTTTTTCTAAAAAAAAAACATAAATGTTCTTTAACAGTGAGTCAGAGTGCCGCACGTTCAAGCCCCACTGGGAGGAAGAACGTGAAGAACATGAGGACAGCAGCGCGTGCAGCGACACGTCACTCACAGACCTGACCCTGGATGACGACAGCAACTGGTACAGCCCGCCCAGAGCTGTGTGGAAGCCTACTGTTGAGGTACGTACACTACTGAACATTCAGACAAGTATCCGAAGGATGAGTAATGGCATCCACTTGTAAAAATTTCAAGAAATATGTAGGAACCCGGAAATATAGAATGTATGTAGTCGCTTATTAACGCTAAATAACTTCTCAAGGAACCAGTATCCTTAATTATGACTAAAGAGTTTTGCTATTGGTTTCTGCAAGACTGACCAAGTACTCAATCTATTTTCAAATATCGTTTGCGCTATTGATCGATTAAAACAAAAATTAAATATTATTTTGGAATCTTAAAATACCTGGTGTTGAAAGATTGTTTTAAGACAATAGCTATCGGCAAAACATTGCCTTAACCAAATGTTCTGTTTGCAGGCCATCCACGAGTACAATATGATCCGTCCAGGAGACAAGGTGCTGGTCTGTCTGTCAGGAGGAAGCGACTCCATCGCACTGCTGCATACCATGCATCAGTACCAGCTCTACTCCAGGGCTAAGGGCATACACTTCAGTATTGGTGAGAACTATAATCTATTCACAACTTCTGGCCTAGAGCTGTATCAGCATACAGCTCTTCAGCAGTTTTTCAGCTGATATGACGTTCAACTGGCCATTAGGTCAGCACCTAATGGCCAGTTGAACGTCATATCAGCTGAAAAACTGCTGAACGAGTTACAGGAAGGAACCTCACCCCGATTACCGAATTCTTGGTAATACAAAGCTAAATCCGAGGCATTGGTAGTCTTAGTATATTTGAGTTTTGCCTGTTTACCAAAGCTGGACTGGGTCAGTGGCACAATAAGCTCCATGAAGGCTAAAACATACTATTAAATTGTCGGTGCCTAACGAAAAAATATTATATATATTTTTTTATTTAAAGCTGCCACTGAACTATTATCCTTATTAGCAGTTCCAGAGCAACTAAATAGATTTATGTCTTTTGCAGGTGCACTGTTCGTTCACGAGGCGAGGTCTCAAGTGGACCCGCTGCATCTGATGGCCTACTGCAGAACCCTTGGCGTCAAGTTCCTTTACGAGGACAAGTTCGAAGAGGAAGAGCGAGAAAGTAAGTCAGCTTAGATAACCTATAACAGTCTTCAACCAGCCCTATTTTGTTTTATTTCACAGCAAGTGAAGGAAATGCTGTTGTACAGTCTATCAGTACTGTCAGCTCCTTAAGTCTTGTATCCACTTGAGCATGCTCAGGCTCACGCTCAGGCGTATGCTCAGGGGTCTCCACTTGAGTGGCTCGGCCAAGTGAGCCGCTCATTCACCTGAGCATGCCCAAGTGGATACAAGGCTTTAAACAATCCTTTTTGTTGATACTTGTTATGGCTGAGAGATTGAGCTCACCCAAAGTTGTATCGCGTCCCATTTACAACATTATAAGCTGCTTCAACTTATTCCTCTCTTAATTTCTTTCCTATACATCACACCATTAATTATTCTCCCTCAGATGCCATCTGCACAACTCCTTGGAGTCTCGCAGCGGAAGCTACCCGCTGGTCGTGCCGTAGCACTCGCAAGCGTGCCATATCTGCGGCTGTAGCTCACGGCTACGGCGTAGCGGCGCTGGCGCAGCACCTGGACCGGGCGGCTACGGCCTTCTTGGCTGCTGCCTTGCATGCTGGCACTCTGAGAAGCTTGAGACCACATTATACTCTGCGGTAAGTCTAAGCATCAGTACCTCAGCCTGTAGACATGACCGTTTCAATGAAAGTCGTAATCCTCCGGCAAAACTGACGGTGTAAGCAGGATATTCTAACCAGCGCTTAGGAGAAATAATAATAATAATGCTGCTTATTTAGTTGAAATAATTCTTAAGTTGTTTTCCAATCGATTTATGGTGAGGTGGCGGTCAACCTTGAAATATATGTAAGTAACTATTAGGTAAAGCTCGGGCAGCTTTACCTAATAGTTACCTACATATATTTCAAGGTTGACCGCCACCTTTGATTCCATTTGCGTATATAACTTCAACTCTTCATGTGACCAGGGCGGGACTTTCTAAAAATTATTTCTTAGATTCTCAGCTATTTCCTACACCCTCTAAAGAACCTGTTTAAAAAAAACATGTTTATGTCTCCTCTGTACGTTGTGGGGTCTAGAACCTTTAATTTGACTAGTAGGTACTAAATGAGGCAATGTTTGTTCCAGCGAGCACGACATCCGCGTCGTCCGGCCGTTCATCTACGTGCGAGAGCGCGCGCTGGCCGCGTTCGCGTGCGCGCGCAGCCTGCCCGACTTCAGCGCGCACGCCGCGCTCTCGCCGCCCGGCAGCCCGCCGCACAGCGACGACAGCGCTGACAATGGGTACGTGATATCAACCACCTGTGACAGGTTGTCCGGGCACATAGGTTCATCATCATCATCAGCCTACAGAAGTCCACTGCTGGACATAGGCCTCTTCAATGGGGAAGGCTGGTCAAAGCTGATTGTAGATGGCGTGTCCATAGCTCAGTCCAATCTGACCAATGAGGACAAGCTATTTTAAAATTTAAAATGACATTGAAAGATTTTCAACCAATAACGATGCTTGGTACAAGCTATGTGTAAAGTCCCGTAGTAGTAGGCACCTTACACTTGTAGAATAAGTTAGAAGTTCTAAGTAAAAGGTGAGGTGAGTGAGGTGAGTTGACATAAACACACACAGATTCTGTACACTAACACCCTTACCACAAAAAAGATAGACACGCGTTAAACGCGAATGCTACCAAAAATAATACGCACTTGTTTTAGCACTAACTTGACTAAAACAAGTGTGTATTATTTTTGGTAGCATTCGCGTTTAACGCGTGTCTATCTTTTTTGTGGTAAGGGTGTTAGTGTACCGAATCTGTGTGTGTTTACGTCAACTCACCTCACTCACCTCACCTTTTACTTAGAACTTCTAACTTATTCTACAAGTGTAAGGTGCCTACTACTACGGGACTTTACACATAGCTTGTACCAAGCATCGTTATTTTTGGTAGCATTCGCGTTTAACGCGTGTCTATCTTTTTTGTGGTACGGCCCTAAAAGTTTATTAGATGCACTGATCACAACTAAGATAAAGTAAGTTTAAGTTGGATGCTAATCCGCGGTGTTTTAGTAAGTAGGTAATATGTCAACTAACTCTAAATTATATTAAACGTGATATAAATACGATACAAAAAGTAGGTTGCTGCGTTTGCGACTTGACGGTATGTACGTAAATCGTACACTATGCCAGCGCCATTAGTTCCACAGTTACCAACCCCATTGCACGCCATTTAACTCGATCCTCGGCCATTCTCATCAAGCTGCCACTAGCCACCCTGCGAAGATGATCGCTCCGGGCACTCAGGTGCCCGGAATTAAATACGCTCTGATTGGTTATGGATTGGTCATGGATTTTTCATCCATGACCAATCCAAATGGATGAAAAATCCGTGTAGGTGCGTATATAGATATATCCGTGTATCCAAATGGAAGAAAAAGTGGGACATGTCACGCGCAACTTGAAGATCACGACTGAATTCTATTAAAACTGTTCCTCATGACCCATTTAATCAAATCTGGCGATCAAGGGATGACAGCTGTGAAGATTGTGAGATATATTTTCCAATTTTTGTTAATTACATTGCATAAAAAACCGGAGATTAAATGGCACTTATAAAATTTGATCGAGTTGGTTTAAGGAGTCCTGTGAGAAACTGTGGCAATTTCATTAGAATTACCTATCTAATGAAATTGCTACAGTTCAGTCTCATGAGTTCTGTATCAATGTTGTGTCGACGCAAACCTAGAATAATTACTGTAACTTTTTTTAACATTTCACAACATAATCACGGTTTTGCCTAGGAAAAGATTAAAACTTTAGACGCATACCATATCATAATATTATATTTATTTCTAGAAAAGACAACATAATGGACCGTACAGTCACCGAATCCTGCGGCTCTTCAGACAAGCGGACGGTCCTACAATCTCGCGAGGATCCACAAGACAAGTCACTCGCCGCATCACTGTCGGAACCTTTGGAGAGCGCTCGGGACCTGCTCGCCAGCCAAGAGCGCCTGTACCCATACCTGTTCACCAGCCTCAAGAGTGCGTTGCGTCCTCTTTTTAATGGCAGGTTAGTTTTTATTAACTCTCGTAATTGATGGCCTACTGGAGTCCATTTTGGGATAAACGCCTCGTCTCTCTAAGCAATTATGGTTGACGTATTCAATGAATAAAATGTGGAAAACTCTCAGGCTATGAATACTATTCACCCATGAATACTATTCAAAGCCTGAGAGTTGTCCACAAAGTTATTGAAGGTATGTGAAGTTTGCCAACCCGCACTTGGCCAGTGTGGTAGACTATGGCCTAGCCCCTTTCATACTGAAAGGAGGCCCGTGCCCGGCAATGCCATGGGACAGTTATAAACAGGGCTGATATTATTATTATTATCATTTAACCGTTTAGCATTTGATTGACTAATTTGTTAGGTATGCTTATGCGGCGAAATCGGGAACGAGAGCACGATGAATCCAACACGGTTTGGAAAATGTGCCTATGTTAGTGTCCGTATAGCCCCGGCCTCAGCTGAGATAGTTAGCCCATCTTGGCCTTGGATAATATAGGCTACTCAGTTAGATAGTTATCCCGCTATCTAATGGACTGAATCTTATCAATCAGCAGGAGAGGGTGCCAGAAAATATCTGAATTCCTCGGACCTTCAGGACGTAACAACAAAAAACTTTTCCACAATTATTTGATGATATATAAACCTAAATTCGACTTTTGAAAGAGGGGGATAAAAACATTGTCCAGAACACATCTGTACCTGACTCTCCACAATCATACTCAACTACCATTTTTATTTACAGAGACATGGACAAAGACCAGAAAGAACAACGCCATAGAAAGAAATCAGTGATCCAAATGCGGAATGGAGCACCCGTGTACGACTCGGATGAGGACAGTGAGGAGGAATTGATGCCATAGGTGACTGCCGCCTGCCACAGCTGCCTGCCTCCCATGCCAGGATGCCAGGTGCTGTAGATATGTGCCAGATGCCGAAAATAAATGCCAACTGACCAAGCAAGGCTGTAAAATGCTATAAATCAATGCCAGATGCTTAATCATTATGGACTTGTAAATGAATAATGAGTCAATAAAAAGGAACCTAGGCTTACGGTCAACGGTTGATTTGAATGAAATTTGAATCAGCCCACACGTTCGCTTGCATCTCAGCACTTTATTTAATTATTACTCTCTGAAAGAGGACGCAACTGTAGGCAGGCCAGGCCAGTCACCAAGAAGTTAATTTTAGCGGTCAAAGATGGCTGTTAAAAAATGTGTTACCAACAATGGGACATGTTGGCTGACCGTAGATGGTGGTCAATAATAATGAGTGTTGCCAGTCGCGAAATAAATATGTTCCATGTGTGATGGGTTGCCAACGTTAGTTAGGGTGGATGTGATTCACCTTGGATGAATGCATATTATGCCGTTTGGCAGTGTTTTCTGGTAGTGTGTGTTAGAAGTCGGCTCGTGATTTCTCAGTGATCGTTTTACTTGTGATCAACTATGTTATTGTATGCGGTGGCATTTTCGTGGCTCTGTCCTAATGGAGCAATAAAATTGTTCGTCCGGTACGGTTGATTTAAGTCTTCCAAAATAGATTAGATTATTTTTTTTGGAAGAAAGTCTGTTGCTTGTCTGGGGCAACAACACGGTTTGCAGAAAATAATATTGAGTAGAAATTTTACTCGTCGTTGGAAGCCTATGTATGCCTATGTATGCGGGCTAATAAATATTATAATATCGGCGAAGATTTTATTGTTATTTAGAGCCACTAAAATACCACCGTAGTAATGTTCTAGTTTGTAAGTTAGAGTGAGTGTAATCTTTGATTTGACGTTAGATTCAGGGTTGCCATGTTGATAATATTTTGTTACTAATAAAATGGTACGATTTTTTTATTCTAATGTATAACCATGGAATTGAAAACAAAGTGCATTTGTTACAGTCTGTTAATGTAATATTAAGAAATATATTTTTCAATGTTGTTGTATGGAATGAGATTGTATGAAAACGAAACTTATATTGTATAACGAGGTATATTTATTCAGTCGGTTGAAGAGAGTTTAATAAATATATCCAAGTGTTTATTATATACTGATTTTATTTTAGGTACCTACATGTTATGTACAGAACGAGGTACCTACCTAAAAACTATTTTGTGGAACATAGTTATTAAAGATATAATAACTTACGTAGATATAAAAGATTGAAATATACAAGTTTACAAAGTAGCAAGTATCAAAGCTGTTATTTGTACAAACTTCGTAGTTGTAGTTAATTACGCTTTTTATAATGATATTAATTTGCTTACCGCAACAGTGTTGCCTGTATTTGTTTTTTTTATTATGAAGAAATTCTTACTACCTACATACATTTTTTGAGTAACTCCCATCTATCCCGGTCGTCCAGCCCTATTAACGGGACAGTTGGGAAAAATTGTTTCATCGACCCCAGTAGTGCCGCCTACCCCGTCATTTTTGGCGAGATTTTTCCACTTTTAGCAATTATTGATGATTATTGAACGTCTGTATCTACGTTTAGGTTAAGCCCAGAATTATGTAATTGGAATCATATTAAAATTTTGCATTTTAATCTCGTTAATATCAAGGCAGAAACATGATTAGTACCTAGTTATTTTTTTCTATCGAGTGAATTGTTATTAATCATGTTTCTACAGACTATGTAGATACTTATCTACATACGATCAAAGATCATCAATAATTGCTAAAAGTGGGAAAACCTCGCCTTAAACGACGGGGTCGGCACGACCGGGGTCGATGAAACATTTTTTCTCAACTGTCTCCTTAACGAGACGGGATGACCGGGTGAATGGGAGTTACCCCATTTTTCTACAACGAGTGTGAATGATATTATTTTTGTAGTGACATCAACAATCACTTTCCGTGATCATTACCCTCCTTTTGACTTTGTAGTCGGGTAAAGGAATATGGCTGCTGATGTGAGACTGAATTTTGAATGTTGAGAAGTCATTTTATATATTTTCTCTTATTATGATATAATTTTGCATTGTTATTTAGATATTTTGTATTGCTCCTGTATGCAATTTAGGGTAAGAAAGATTCCTAATTACTTAGGATGCAAATAGTAATAAAATAAGTGTGAATTATAATAATCTTGAAACAACAAAGTCCCATTAATTGCTTCCATGATATTGTATGTATTCATATACACATTGTCGTATGAAATAAAAATATGTTTTAATGAAACTGTCTTGTTATTTTGGTTCTCTTAGATTTAGATTGAAAATGGCGTCGCCTCTATTCACCTTTCCCTCGCACCCCGACGGGTGTGAGTGTAGGGAGTGATTAGTGTATTAGTGTGACGCCAGAAGCGACGCCATTTTTAATCGCATTCTTTATCTGTGCAGGTTATACCTAACTGCTGTTTGACTAGGCCTTTAGTTAACCGTTTCATAGTGATATCAGCATTTTCAAGAATACCTACTGACAGATACTCCATAAGACATTTACGAAACGATGGTGTATTTTTAATTGACGAAGAACTGTAGCTTTCTGATGTAGTGCACCCACGGGGGTTTTTTTGACTCTTATTCAGAGCAACATTTGATAATACATAGATCAAATAAAAAAAACCGAACAAATTTTTTTCCACTCTTCATAGGTACGAATTGACCCAATTAGCTGATACCATTTTTATAGAAAGTCGAAAAAATATCCGAATTTTATTTGTTGTGACTGTTGTGAGGGGTAAGTAATATATGGTATAACTACAAAATCTCTAATATTTACAAGATATAACAACTGAATCTATAATTTTATTTGATATAATGATCAGTTAATATAATAAACGATTGATATCATTTTAAAATAACTATTTTTTATAAGCATAACATACACTGAATATTAAATCGTTTGATATACCACTCAATAGACATAAACCCTATTTAGTCTAAAAGCATGCAAGCAAGTATGCAGCATGCAAGCAAGCATGCAGCATGCAAGTAAGCATGCAGCATGAAAGCAAGCATGCAGCATGCAAGCAAGCATGCAGGATGCAAGCAAGCATGCAGCATGCAAGCAAGCATGCAGCATGAAAGCAAGCATGCAGCATGCAAGCAAACATACAACATGCAGCAGGCATGTTTTCTGTCACCGCTCAGGCGCTGTGGGGCTCTGGCGGTCCCACGCGAGCTTATATAGTTTTAACACTCACCACCGCAGCTTTGGCTTGCTGGCTGGCGAACGCCGGCCAGCCTCAGCCGCGGCGGCGAGTGTTGAAGCCACCTGCTCCTCAGCTCGCGGGCCGCCTCGCCCCTCCGCGCCTACGCGAATTTAAATTACACTCTAGGGGTAGGGCAGCCAAGACTACGTGGAGTCGGTTTTGCAGCGATTCGTTTCTGTCACAAATTTTTGTAGCACATCATATTGATTTTTATTTTCGACGTTCAATATGCACCCAACCAAAATTTAGTATATCAATATATATTTTAAACGATATACCTAATGATTTTCGATTAAATAAACGTTATATCCAATAACGTTATACGAAATAAGTTTTAGAGTATATAAATGTTATATGTAAAGAAATTATATCAACAGTTGGTATATCTCACGTTTATTACCTATATCTTGTGAACGTTATTAAAATGAAAATATACCAAATAACTTTATATCATATGAGACGCACCCGTTGTCTGACTATCCCAGAAAGCCTTGTCAAGCAAACTGAATAATAAATCTGCTGTCAGTCTAATTTGTCAACATTTGACAGCAAGGCCAATTTATTCTCGTAAATAAAAAAATATAATTTCGATTTGGTTTCGTTATAATCTCAATGCCTTAAATGTTACCTACAAATGGTGTTATAATGTACTAATGACAAAGCCAAACGGATAAGAGAATACCATTTCTGACATAAATACCTACTTATGGCATTAAATATCGAAATCGAAACCAAATCGAAACTCATTTTTATTTACGAGAATTGGGCTTCAGATTAAATTGAACAGCCTCTCAAAAACTGGGGGCAAATACAGTTTCAGGGGAGGTCGGGGTTAAATAAAACACAAATATTTCCTTACTTATTTACTAAATACACTACACAAATTCAAACGTGTGTGTGCGTGCCCACTTCTTTCCTAAATTAATGAGTATTACGAGTACTAAGGATAATTAACCCTTTAATTAATAAGACAAAGCTAAACACTGAATGTGACAATCATTATTAACTACACTTATTAATACATAAGCAGAGACGAATATAAACTAACCTATATAAGCTTTTATTTGATTTTAATACTAACATTTTCTTATACTAATTTTATTTCATGACGACACAACATTTTTCCTCGATAATTATATGATTAAAGACAGCTACATCATAATTGTATTACGTGTTATACGGCTATTTAGTCTACGATATAATAAAGATTATATAATTTAAAAATAGAGCATCATTTGGGAAAAGGGTAGTTTAGAATTGAAGGGTTGCATTTTACTTTTTGCCGCCTCCCTGGCAGCATGGCTTGCCACCTGTAGGACAGAAAAAATAGTTAGTATTTTAATGTTCTTTACCACAGTTATAGGATTGAGTTAAATGGCGTGCAATTGGAGAGGCCTATGTCCAGCATTGGACTACTATAGGTTGATGATGATGATGATGATATTACAGTACTCTGACTGACAGGTAACGCACAGCTTAAACCTTGGGAGGAAATATTTCTTGAGTACCTACCGACCTACCGCACAGGTGCGATAAGGAAGGATTTTTTGAAATTCCATCCCTGAAATAGATAAAGTTTGGATGAAGGAAATAACGACATTGTGTTGTTTCCTGACTTCCACGAGGACAAAGTCGCGAGCATATAGCTATGCTTTGCCAAATATAAATCCATAGCATACACTATGCCTCTCTCTCACAGTGGACAATGTTGGCAATAAGAAGCCATAGCATGGCGCCAGATAACACAAATAAACTCTTCAGTATTCAATTAATAACACATGGCATCAATGCGCAGCGCCAGTAGCAACAGCATCTTTCGCTTAGGAACTAATGGTGGACATAAATTTCTACGTCCTATTACGTGCTCCTAAAAAAACCGGTATTGCTTAAAAATCTGCATAAGATACTTATATAAACCTTTATAAAGGTTATTAAATCTCCTCCCTAGAACCTCAGATAATAATTATCATCCATCTGATGCCACTATTTTGTATACATGGGCATTCTGCTGATCTTCTTTACCATTATCATTACCATTTACAACACATACGGCCATTATAATATTGGCGATAATCTGGCCAGTGACACTATGCTCATTAGTTTCCGTACATCAGCAATAGGTAATCATGCTCGTTTTTTAGCACGTGCTGTACCTACACATATTATGCTAGAACCGTAGGTAACATTTTATAGAAATTACAACACAATTTATTACAGACTAGCACTTTGCCCGCGACTTCGTCAGCGTGACCCTCAGGAACTATGATTTTTTCGGGATAAAAAGTAACCTATGTTACTCAGTGATAATGTAAGTTATTCTATTGGTGAAATAATTTTTAAAATCGATCCAGCAGGGACCGATTTTTGAGTTTCGTTCTTAATTGAAAAAAAAAACACAAATCTTTTCTCTTTATAATATTATGCAGATGACCAATCATACTGACCAGAGGGTTTGCCATCGCCGCATGCGCAGTTGGGGCCGCAGGTGCAGTTGGCACCGCACGCGGCCGCCCCTTTGTCACACGTGTCTGAAACAACATCATCATTAGCTATTGTATCATCATCAAGATCTCATCATGTAGAGATGATGACACCTTGCTCGATGCTTCATGGCTGGTAGGCACAGCACGGTTAGACGAAAAGTTTAAAAGAAAACTTAGTTTTACCAATCACCTAAAAGTGCGGCAGCAGTTGCCATCAAAGTGTTAGTTAAGCAGCTGTTGACTAGTCCGCCAATAGTAAAACAAAAATATTCTGACTCCCTAGATGGGCTTAAATAACAAAAAGAAGTGTGTAGTTATGTAAAAAATTAAAGCATCGCTCGTCATGTTATCAAAGACGTTCCCTAACTCCCGAAGTTTTTCTAAATGGTTATCCAACTCAGCATAATTATGTCAGGCTGTACCTGGTACTGATATTCTCCTAGATCGATAATAATATTATTACTTCAGCATATTGATGGCATATTGTCTTCTTTGTTTACTACCGTAAAATTGTCTGAAATGTTTACATATACTATTAAATTTTTTGTTATACCCACCTTGCGATTGCTGGTTAATGTAATATAAATACACCGAATTACCTACTAAATATCTCTCGAATGATTTTAACTAATAGGTTATTTTAGGTATAGGTATTCACTGTTTTTGAAGCTTAGATAAAATGTGTGATTGATTGGAGAACGAGGAAATCTGACCTACATACAGTATTTACTAGTACGGAGGTCAGCGTGAATGATTCTTGAACAACCGCATACTTTTACATTATTTTGAGATGACTTTGTATGAAATCTAAACGATCATCTTCATTGAGGCCTGTTGCCACTGCTGCCACGAAACAATTATTATTAACGACTTGACGAGGACTCTAAAAGGTCGCGCCTAGCTTCATCACCACCTTAGGAGAACCAATAGAATCGCTTCATTTATCTCGCGTCAGGTAAACGAAGCGATTCCATTGGTTCTTAACAAACACATCCCTCGCACACATTTCTGGTGGAAACGCAGCCTAAAAAGACTCCAAAATTGACACAATTCCACAACTGACAGAAAAGAAAGGCAGGCTGCTAATGACATCATGCAGTAGGTACCTAGCTAACGACGATAAGTGATGATCTGTAGAAATTAGGAGCAAATTATGATTTGCAGCATAATGTTTTGTTAGTAATCTGGTACCTACAAGACATTTAGGGAACTGTTCTCAAATCTCACAATACCAACAGCATTTTATTTTCGAAGTATAGAACTTGTATTTCAATAGTATCGCAGTACAAAGCAACGATATAACAGTACCTAAGTTAGCACGTTCAACTCTACAGATACCTCGCGAGTCGTGGGAACTGGTCTCCAATTGTATGAACTTTCTGCGCCAAGCCATTGAGAACAGTTGATAAATCTCTAGCTTTAATTAATCCAATTAAAATTTCTCTACTGAGGTCCATGTTTGGTATACTCCATAGTTACGACGTTACCACAGCGCTCTAAATAAAAACAAAGAAATCTGTAATTGTCTGAAATATGTTAGTATTACCGGTCTTCAAATAGTAATATTGTTCCACATATTTCGCCATAAAAAACGTAGGTAATATAGTTTCACCATTAGCCCCAATAAATCAAGTAGGTACCTAGATCAGTTTGTATAATATAATAAAATTTCATCATAATAAAATTGTAAACTATGATGTTACTCCCATTAATATTTAAGACAGAATGATGTCCAATAGTGCAACTGCTAACGGGCTGTTATACTCTATCGATTTTACATAAATTGAAATTCTAAAAAAGATTGTCAACTCATCTCTCTGGCCGGTTCAGTTACCTATCTTTAGCTTTTATGATGTTCATTAAATTTAACACGAAATAAATGTTTTTTCCATCGCTTTAGCTTCAGCACCACACAAAACCGGTAAATGCTAGACGGCTTTATGAAAACTGTTACTAACTATTTCTTCTAGACTTTCCAATCAGTGCAACTACATTTAGGAGCTTTGTGGAAATAACTAGGTAACTGTAACCTGTATAGGCGCTTATCTAGTCATTGCTCTTCTGTAGGCTGCGATCGCCGCAGTAACGGCGTAATTTCTCACAATGTGTTTTTTATTTAACTATGACTTAGTGCTGTTGAGTAAGAAAGCTCTATTTAATAGCCATTACGCAAGTCTATTCGATCAGAATCATCAAGATTCTAATATATTGCATTTGGAAAAAAGGAAAGCTTCGGTTGCCGACAGCAAAAAAAATGTTTCATACTCTATTGGTTGGAATTGAGAATATTCTTGAATATATTTTTTTCTGCTGGTTCTATTAACTAATTTGAGATACTGAAATGTTATAAAAATGTTATGTTTGATATTTTGTGTTTATTTGACGAATCTCAAAGATATTACGCCTAATCTAAAATCGAATATACCCAATAATAACATCAACGCACTTATCAATAAGAACATGGAAATCACAGTTTACTAATAACCGTTTCAAAAACGCCTTTTCCTTTCACCGAGAAAACATCTAAACCCGACTCAAATTACATGCAATAAGCAACCACTAGAACGAAACTAACTGCGTAATTTTGCGAAATAGTCCTCGATGGGACCAGCCGGCAAAACAATAACAAAAGAAACACGTGGACATGAAAAACAAGTTAGAAAAAGTTGCAATAAAAAATATTATTAAAAAAATAATGTTACCTTTACAAGAGTCACAGGGTGCAGGCATCTCGGTAGACTAGGCTAGACTAAGCTAGCCAGGTCTGGGCGGTCGGAAGGGTGCGCGCGCAGTGGCAGGCGTCTAGTGCCGGCGAGAGCCCCACGGGTCAATAACTGAACGACTCCGAGGGGGGATCGCTGCGCTCTTTGTAATAGGCCAAGAGACAACGGACTGATTGGCGACATTATCTCCCAAACTTTATTGAAAGATTGATGTAGGTATGAGATGACTGCATCTCATAAGGCAATCAGAAATCCAACCTAAGATACTGATCTTAGGTTGGATTTCTGATTGATTGCCTTTGAGATTGTTTGTTTATTAGTGCAAGTAAGATGCTTGATTGTTTTGCAACAACGTTACCTATACCTATTAGAAATATTAGAATGAAATGTTTCTTCATTAATTTAATCAAACACATGAAACTCAGCCATAGTTATGTAGTAGTATCTTTATTAACCGTTAAACCTAAAGCTAAAACTGTTATTAAATATATAAGAGATTTTTAAAAACAACTGACACAGGCGGGGTTTAAACCCGCGACCTCTACCTCACCGTGGCATCGCTCTAACAAACTGTGCTGTCTGTCAAACCTGAATCAGTTGAACCAAAACTATCAGGTAGGTCACCATTAGCACAGATAATAATTATAATACTACATTAGGTATGCTATAGGCATAGGCATTATGATATAGGTAAGTACATACTATAATATATTAACAGGACTAAGTAAGTAGGTACCTACACATTACATTTTTTCCACTAAGTAACTTACTTTTTTAACCGACTTCTTAACCGACTTCAAAAAAGGAGGTTCTGTATTCGTCCCGTATGTATGTATGTATGTATGTTTGTATGTGCGCGATTTTCTCAAAAACTACTGATTCGATTTGGATGGGGTTTTCACTATCGTAATCTACTTATTTTCAGGAAGGTTTTAGTATATAATACATTATGTAATCATTCCTATGTACAAAGTTATAGGCATAAATGTACACACTCCGTAGAAGATTTATTGTTGAACGAATTCGTGAAAGTAATCTAACACGGGATAAAGAACTAAAAAAAGGGAAAAATAAAAAACTTTTTTAACAAAAAATAACCGACTTCAAAAATCCACTACAAAGAAAATAATAATTTTGGTTTCGGAAGTCGGTGGCAAAAAAAAGCAAACAGAAACCAAAGCCACCGACTTCCGAAACCAAAATTATTATTTTCTTTGTAGTGGATTTTTGAAGTCGGTTATTTTTTGTTAAAAAAGTTTTTTATTAGAAAGAAACATAATAAGACTAAATTAGTTTAGTTCGTAAACAACAGAATCGGCACCAGTCTGTGTTTGTTATCAATAAATAACATCCTCCGTCCTCTAAATTCATACGAAATTATTTCAATTTTATTCTGCTAACCAAAATAAAAGACAGCCCATTATTTTGATTGAAAAACAAATAACTCCCGGTCTCCTGAACTAAAATAAGATAGTTATTTAAGTCATGGCGTGCTGCGTGCAGCTATAGGTACAATAAAATGATCGGAGGGCCGTAAACAAAAACAGGCCGGTACGGACAGACCGGACCGGTTCGTTCGGTCTTGCCGGCCCGATTCTATGTAGCAAACTTTCCTATAAGAACTTTGGAACTTTGTAATGTCATTGAATTCGCACACAGTTGAAACGATTGGTTATAATGTGAGTTACAAGAAATAATAATTTAGAAACTGGACCGCGGTTTGCCCTGCCTATGTCTTATCGGTGTTAGTTAATAAAACCACAAAAAGAAAACTAGACATTACATTCGGGATCCGGGTCGGTTATATCCATTATGGTCCCGACTGCAATATCATGATTTGAGAAACGAATGGTTTAAAAGCTTGATTGGACGGCGCGTCGAGGCGTTAAAAATAACGGATCAAGCAAAACTTGATGAAAATGAGCTTCAAAGTTTGGAAAAAGTAAATTTTGAACATAAACTTTAGTAAGTTTGGGTGCCCTACAATCGACCTGCATTCAAAACGCATTTTTTTTGGTTTTGTCGCTTGATACCTATGTTGTTTCTTGAAAAACCCATACAAAAAATCTGCCTAGGCGCTATTGAGCTTGACGCGTTGATATGGTCACATTGACCGTAGGTAGGTAGGTATATAAAACGTACACGCTGGCGACGAATCGAACACGATCAATAATATACAGTGTTTTAGTTTAGTGCTAGTGTTGAGTGACGATAAACAGTGTTAGATTGAGGGTGTGCGGAATTTTTAATGTGTGGGAGATCTTTTTATTCACAAGGAGCGCTTGTAATTGTGTCCAAAAATATTCTAAAAGTGGCGACAGTTGTTCCCGTACAAATTTGCTATGATGGCATATCTCGTTGAGCTGATCTGAGTAAGTACTTAAGTAAGACGCCCTCCCCCCTAATTTGGTCTAGACAGTAAAGATTTGGGGCAGTAAGGATAATTTGCCAAAAACGGCAACGATTTTTGGCCAGAGAACAGGAACTTGCCAAAAATTATGCGCAGTGTTAGTGCCCAGAACTTTGTGACACATAATTAACTAATAGTGAACACATGTAATAGAATACCAATGTAAAATATAAGATTTTTAGGGTTCCGTACCTCAAAAGGAAAAACGGAAGCCTTATAGGATCACTTTGTTGTCCGCCGTCAGTCACCGGACCGTAAGTGGAGCCATCTGCTCAGAGATGGCGCCATTGGGAGTATGCAGTAGCGCCATCTATGATCATATTTCGGAACCCTTAGGGCGCGAGGCATACTCGCACTTGTCCGGTTTTTTACTTAAAAGCACAGTTATACAGGCTGTTGACTTAGTCACCTGCAACTTTTAAGGGGGTGATTCTACCCGTCAATGACGGGTAGAGTCATACTGAACAACTTTCCCTATGAGACACATATCCGATACGTGAAAAATTTTTAACAACTTTTCATACATTCTGGCTACATACTTTTGTATTATATTGCCGAACATTTGGTTGATTTTTTCATATTATGTCTTCGAATTTTTGGTTCTAGAACATTTTCCACGATATTTTTCTTCGCTGTTTTTAGAACAGTGTTGTTGAATCATAAGTACCTATTGCACAAACTAAAGTGCGGGCCTACTTGGATTTGAACCCACAACCTGCGACTCGTAAGTTAGAGCTTTTACCACTGGGCCATCGCTGCTCAACGGCAACAACATTTAAATAACATAAGCAAAAACCACGGAATTTAAGCTCCTATTCTGTGGTACCTAAAAACCGATGTAGTATCCTACAGAAGTATGTTTGTTGCCAGCTGTCTGCATCGGAAACTGGCAGTAAAACGAGAACTTGAGCGGATACTTCCATATATGGAACCTCTATTATAAAAATAAAATAAAACTCATATATTTCCCGTGAGAAACGAGAACGACCATTAGATATATGATGCAGTTTTTGTCTAATTAACCGTCTGCGTTCTCCAAGGTTAAAATTTCTTTCGCATTTAGAATAATTTGTTAGTTTTTAGGGTTCCGTACGTAATCCTTATAGTTGTTGTTGTTATCCCTTTGTCAAGACCCTTTTTATCTGGAACGGGTAGGTATAGAGGTACCAAGTTGAAATGAATATCAAATATTAAGTCTAAGGTCTACTTAGAGATATCAAAAATTCAAGTTTCTAAGTCAACACAATCAAAAGGTACGGCCATTTATCACTTTTGATAGGTAAGTACTCGCAAACTCACTCATACTCAAAACCTATAGGGCAATATAGGGTAGGTACTTTCCGTTATCCTAGAATAATGAAAATTGGCAGGGAGCAAGAATCCGAAAATTTATAATTTTGTAGTTAGTTTCATCACATAAAAAAAAACCGGACAAGTGTGAGTATGCCTCGCGCCCTAAGGGTTCCGAAATATGATCATAGACGGCGCTACTGCATACTTTCAATGGCGCCATCTATGAGCAGATGGCTCCACTTATGGGCCGGTGACTGACGGCGGACAACAAAGTGATCCTATAAGGATTCCGTTTTTCCTTTTGGGGTACGGAACCCTAAAAATTGCGACTACTTTACATTTTGTATGGAACCTTCAGGGCGTGAGTCCCACTCACACTTGTCCTGCTTTTTTTATCGTCAGGTCCTTCCAAAAATACATTACAGAACTGGTTTGGTCGTTAGTCGGAATTGGCTGACTCATTATTGAGTTTGTTTATTTGTTTTGATATACTTAATATCGAACGAATTCAAAACATCGCAAAAAATCTCGTTCTTATTTCATGGTATGGACGTGGAATTGAAATTAAATTTTATAATCATCATGAGTCACATTTCTGGATTCTTTTGTTGATTTTTTGTATTTGTTTAGAATAGAATAGACTAGAACAGAATCTTAGGAGGTAGGTAGAATGTTTAAGTATCACGACATTAAGATTTGTGATGATGTTCTCTTAGTGAAATTCAACAATGACTTTCTTCTAAAGTAGGTATCAATTAAAATTCATGTAATCATAAATTTGGAATTTCGGAAGTTGGAATATAAGTAGAAACGATGACTGGAAGAGGGTGGGAATTAGTGGATGTAAAGTTCTGAGTATAAACGTGGAAGGCTTTAGGAAGAAAGGAAGACCAACAAGCGATGCATGGACTGTGTGAAAGATAGTATGGCCAGAAAGGGGGTGACTAGCGAGATGACGACTGATAGAGATGTATGGAAGAAAAATACATTTGCGCCGACCTCAAATAAATTGGAATCAGGGCAGGAGGATGATGAGAAGCCAAGGGCGGAGCCAGGGGGGGTTATGGGGGTGATGACCCCTCCCTGAGCTGAGCGTAGGTCGACCACTGATAATAATATACTTTGTAGTAAAATAAACGTATTGACGAAGGCTAGATCAGCTCTTGGCATGATGAAGTTTATATGACAGTTAGAAAACCTATACCTAAGTAGAATCAATTAGAAAAATTCAAAGAATAAGAAAACCATTTCCGAGGGACCCCAAAATTGGAGACAGCAAAACACAATCAGTTTTTAATTCAGAAACTTTTTAACAACGCAATCTTAAATAAACAAAGCATCTAGGAATCAGATAGAAATCAAGATTTATACTTATAATATCTAACAACGATCTGCGGTTTTAGCGGAACGACACGAAGTCTGGTGATGTCGTCGACCTGCGTGCGCGCACCAATGATTCACTCCGCTTTATAGCAAGTATCAAACTCCTAATGGTTTATTTTGTAATGCTAAAAGTTTTTTGTTTTGTTGTCGAACGAATTTGGTACCTTGGCTACCTTTTAAGACTTCAGTTTTAATTTTTGTATCAGTGATTTTGAATTTGGGATTTGTATCTTGAAGGAATAAATTGTTTCTCCTTTTTATATGCTGTTGGTTTTCGAGTAATAACGTGACTAATTTATTTTATTTAAGTAGGTACTAGCTGTTTCCCGCGACTTCGTCTGCGCGAAAATGGACGAAAAGTAGCATATGTGTTTTTTCAGGTCTCAAGCTACCTCTTCGTCAAATTTCATCCAAATCTGTCCAGCGGTTTTAATTTGAAGAAGTAACAAACACACGCACAAAGTATTCGCTTTTAAAAGGAAGTAGATAAGTACCATTGCAATTTTTTTATCACTGTAGGTACCTAAATAATTTGCTTGCAAAAATCTATCTTGTAAATTAAATTCAACTTTCTCATAATATTAGAAAGCCTGAAATTAAATCCTACTTATCTATCTACAATCTTACTGATCTCATCTATAAACCTAACCGCTAAATAAACTTTCAGGTAGAACCTAGATAGGATTTCTACTGCTCTGTTCATACGAAGATCTAGATTTTATTTACAGTTAGCACTACCACTTTCGAGTAAATCCACATCTTAATATCTCGTTTAGATTAATGCTGTATGCTGCTCTGGTGTGCGGCCTGCCTTAGACTATATTGTACGCACATAATGTATGGGCGCAGCAATTGCTGCCTAAAGCATTTGCTGTATGCTGCTCTGGTGTGCGGCCTGGCTAACCGGGATTACGAGCTGCTAATCCAATTAAAAAAAATCCAATAGCATTTTGTTTGACCCGGGTATCAAACCCAGAACCGCGCCCAGCAGTCGGGCTTGCGACCACTAGCCCAACGAAGTAGTGAACAACTAAATACAAGTAGGTATCTAATTATCACATTTCTCTAGAGAAAGCTAGGAAATGTCACGTCGATATGCGCAAGCGCTTATTACTCGCTAGCCACTAATTGTTGCGGCTAAAGCGGTTACACTGATATTATCTACAGTGCTGCTATTGTCATGGATTACGAAAATGTGTACAGATGCCTTCGTTATTTAGTTATTCGTCACGCATGCAAAGTCTTGATCAAGACTTCATCAAGTGTCAGTACATTTAGGGGCAAGTTCACCGACAAGATAACAGTCCGTTAAATTGAAAATGGCTGTTTATTATATAAGGTGCTATAAAAATATCTGCCACGGCTGCAATGGGAGACAGTATTGTGTTTATAGATTACAATAGTTCTTCACTATTGTAATCTATAAACACAATACTACCTCCCATTAAAGCCGTGGCAGATATTTTGAAAGCACCTTATATATTTTACTATACAAAAAACTGAAGTGGATACGGGTGAAATGAGTGAAACGCGGTACAAAACCATGTTAAACGGCCGTTTACAATTTATCGGACTGTTATCTTGTCGGTGAACTTAGCCCTTAATGTAACAACTTAAAATACTAGTTGTCTTGGTTTTTGAATTTTCTATCGTTTAATGGTCTTGCAATAATTTAAAAATCGTAACTACGCATAACTCTGTTAGTTATTGGTTGTTACCTGTTACCTAAATACCTATCTGTTGTTTCTTATTTAACCGACTTCAAAATCGTAGGTTTTATATCCGACCCGTTTGTAATATACCTGTGTGTGTTTAATATACCTACGTATGTTTGTATGTCCGCTTTTTTAGGGTTCCGTACCAAAATGGTAAAAAAGGAACCCTTATGGTGCGACTTCGTCTGTCTGTCTGTCTGTCTGTCTGTCTGTCTGTTTGTCTCTCTGTCTGTCACACCTGCTTATTTCAGCAACTACTAATGCTATCGACTTGAAATTTGGAACAGTTATAAAAAATGCTTGTCCAACTTTATTGCAAATGAAAAAATAAAAAAAATATTTTTATTTTCATTGCAAAAGGGGCCGGAGTGGGGGTCCAAAATTTCAAAGTGGGGTTACTAGGTCAAGTGACATATCATATGAAAGGACTTGATCTGCACATTTCAAAATATGTTTTTATTTAATTTTATGTCTCACAGTTTTCGACATATGATGAAAAATGTCTGAAAAAATACCATTCCCCCCCCTTATCTCCGAAGTTTGCGGAGTGAAAAATCTGAAATAATTAGAGTTGATAGAAATTGACCCAAATATGGCACCAAAAATAAAACGATGTTCCTAACTAGTACTATTTTTTCAAAATCATCAAAATTCTTTCACAAACAAACTTAGTTTTGCGGTTCGGTTTTTTTCACTTTATACGTCCAAAACTGACACAGAACCCTCGGTGCGCGAGTACGACTCGCACTTGGCCGGTTTTTTTTTAAAGCTACCTACTTAATTTTTATCATTCCAATTGCAGTTGTTTTTAACTTGTTATTGTACAATTTAAGTTTCATCACTCCATTTTAAAATTATAGGTCTTTTTCTTCGTTACGCGTTGTTATTACCTATTACCACAACGACCGAGAAACGAACGGTTTTTTCTAAAGCTGTAGTAAGTAGGTACCATGTTACCTGTAGCTATAGCACAAAAAATATGACCATAATGAGATCCGGTAATGAAATTATATCGACAGATGTTTCGTGTAATGACTATGTAGATATGCAGCTCTTTGTAGCAATAATTTATGGGTTAGCAGGGACCGAAAAGGTCACCCGTATAGGGGTTAACCCGGCTTTTTTTTTTTGGGTTAGGTGAAAAACCTTGCATAAAGGTTAACCCGTATTCTGGGTTAATCAGCCTAATAATAACCGGTTCACGCATAGAGTTCATTTTTGTTCCTTTTTGTTCTATTTCCTTCGGGTTAATCAGCAATATTAACCGGTAACGGTATCCGTATTAAAGGGTTAACCGGTTACCCTGCATTAAGATTAACCAAAAATATGGGTTAGAGATTTAACCGGTAACCTTTTAACCCGATTAATCGGTCCCTGGTTAGCAGATACTTGTGTAGGTACCTTATCATAAAATTGTGAATTCACATGATCCGACAATGTGTTTGTAATTTAGATAGGTATAGGTATAATAAGTTTTATGTTGAAAAGCATTTTTCAAAACAAACTTTTATAATGACCACTCCCCAGCTTCATCATGAGACCCTGGACATCATCTAGGTTCATAGTACTTGTCAAGATACCTAAATCCAATGAAGTCGAAGAGTTCCTATAGCACCTCCATTTAGTTGTGATAAGGATAAGACCGGACCAAAAAATAATCGAGAGCTCCGGGCAGACTAAGTTCTGCCACTACTCACCGACACGTATGAAGATCCTACTTCAATTAAATAGAGTACAGACGTGGTCATAAAAGAACTTATATTGATCCTGTCTGCAGTAATAATAAAATATGTTGAAGTGCATGAAGACTGCACTATAAAAGAGATAGTAGGTACAATAAGATTCACGAAAGATGACCACTGCGCAGAAGGCATATTTTAGGTCCCTTTGGAGGTGCGAGGTGAGGCGCGGGCGGAATGCGTCAAGACCGGAGCGACGCCATTGGTCCGCGCCAGTGTACGTGCGCAGACGGCCGCCATTTGTGGTCATCTTTCGTGAATCGTACTGTACCTACCTACGTCTGCGGAGCGTCGTGGGCCGGAGTCACGAGTCGCGCTCCGCTGCACAATGTGCCGAGGGTCGCTTTATGACTATTTATTAATTCAACCACTTGAATAGCGCAGTGGCGGTGAACGTGTACAATGAACTAAAAATTGCTCATTTTGAGTCTCACTGGTGAAGCTGGTGAACATTTTGCGGCTGAAGAGGGTATTGATCGGCCAAATCAGTGTCTGCTTGTCTATTCTGCAGCGCCGGATCTTGAATTATTTCAAGGCAAAAACTGAAAAATGCCGCCCCCGCCCGTCATTTTTTTGCTGACGGACATGGGCCTCCCCCAAAGAACGCCACAACGACCGGTCTAGCGGTTACACGCTTTGCTACCAAGCTTAAATTTGCCGCCCTCTGAATTTGCCGCCGGGCTAGCCCCTTCCTAGATCCGGGGCTGCTATTCTGTACCGACACGCCGCGTGATTTCGCGAGTTCTGCCAATTTGTTACAGAATAGACAGAATGGTCTACCCCTGCAATTACAACCATAAACTGAGAATTTGGCAAAACAAAAATCCAAAAAATAAATAATCTTGCTTAGATAGATCAGGATTAGGATCAAATAACCTATAACATTCTAGGATTTTACAAAATCAAAGAAATAAACATTGAACCTAAAAATGGCTGAATCTGTATTTCCAAATCAGATCACGATAGTTGCCTTCACCACAATAGTTCAATGCCAAATCTAAAATCCAATGTCTTCAACAAACGATCGGAAAAAATTATAAAATCTACTCCCAAGTCTTCAACAAAAAGTTCGTACAAGAAAATAATACTCGTGCTCTGTAGTCTATAATCTGTGAACTCAAATTTGCGCCAAAATCCTATTTGTCGCACAAAAAAGTTCGTCGAGTGTTAATTTGAGATCAGTGAACTCAGCTGGCGTCACTAATTGCTGCAAAAAATCTAGGATAGGTATCAACACACGTTGAGAATATACCAAAACGAATAGAAGTTGTACACGAACGTCTGTTTTTGTTCCAAAGAGAATTTATGGAGGAAAGAAAATGTCTCGACCTTTTCACCTTCTTTATTCAGTTCTCATCAGGTCCCTTGAGATCATCTAGCACCCTTAGCATGACCACGATAAAAACGGGATTTGTCCACAGAAAATAGACAAAGTGACAGTTTGTAGAAAGATTTATGTCGTATAATGAGGAGAAGAAATTATGTTTCTATTCTTGATTAGACGAAAATCTGATAGATGCGCCAAAAATGGGTCGCCGCGTGCTCGGGAAGTAGAGATAACGAGTTGGAAAGAAAGATTTTTGTCTATTCTTCGGTAGAATAGAGATGGTCATGGTAAACCGGCAGGTCAAGGTAGGTACTGCCTATAATAAAGGACTGTAGTGTAGAGTAGTTATTTTGTTTTGACATTCAAAAGTATGTAGATGAAAAACAAAAAGTCAGAAGTGCTGCATTAGTTTCTTTGACTCATAAGCACATTGTAGTTTTTCGGTCTTGCAAAATCTTAAATCACAAGATTTTCCTCAAATATTTATTGGATAGCTGTACTAAGGTAGGTAGTTAAACTAAGATTAAAACGATCCGTGTACCTATTAGGTACCTTAGTCCATCATACTCTTTTTTTATATTTGAAGATAGGCTCGCGGTTGACCACGATATCACCTGATGGTATAAGCGATGATGCGATGATACTTACGTCGAACCGGAGTAACAAGTAATTGTATTCATGAGTCAACATCTACTTAAATACAAGAGTTCAAGTAAATACGATGAAAAAAGTATTCTTACGAACCTACTTGTACTTACCATTAATAATGTACAATATGTACATTCCTAATAGTCAACTGAAATACCTAGTCAACTTATGACTTTGACTTTGTCTACTATGGCCTATGGTCAAAAATATTTCGCCTCTCTATATGAATTGACTCTTTCAGTTGATTGCATTTATATGGAGAATCGAAAAAAAAATGGTCGAATTATTTTGTTTGACCTATCAAATGTTACTCTGAATAAGAGTCCAAACAACCCCCTTAATTATGACCACGCATTTCTGAAACACGTTGTAATAGAGATCAATATTGCAATGAGCAGTCAAAAAGTTACGAAAAAAAAATGTCACGAAGCATACCTACTGCGTAATATAGTAATACATATATCATCTCATTGTTAGCTAAGATAACAACACTAGGTACCCATTATTAAACATATTACAAACGCAAAGAAAACAGAAACGAAAAAACATAAACAAAAAACAGTTTATTGAATACTTTGCATGCTCAGTGGTTCCAAATAAATAAAGAAATAAATAGTTAGCCTAGAAATAAATAGGTACAGTGCGTAAAAAAAACAATTAGTCAGACTTGGCGTGTGATCTAGCTTTAGACAGCCGTCTCAGCACAGAATAACACACCCAAAAGATAAGATAGATATTTGAGTCTGTGGTTACAATCAGGTATGTAGCTATGAGAGCCACAAGAATTCCTATAGCATTGAAGAGCAGTCGCATGCGCCATTCATATGGAGTTTCTTTCTTGGTCTTGCATGGGCAGTCAGGGCAACCCAGGGCTTGAGGTTCCTGTTTGGTCTTCGGAGGCAGATTTGGTTTGGTCTTTAGAGACAAGATTTGCTTGAGTTGAGTTATTGGCAAGAATTCTGGAATAAAAAGAATGTTTTGGTTAGTTAAAAAGCTATAGACTTTCTTGTTGGTTTTCTGTTGGTACGTGTTCATACAAAATTCCAGAGAAACGAAAACGCCTACCAATATCCGCACTGTTCTTATTATAAACTTTGCTTTTATAATATTCAAAGGCGCTTACAACAACTTTGAATAATAACCAAAGTTAGTAATTATCAAAAGAAATACATAATAAGTAACAGTAGAGAAAGGTGAAGGAAATTCATCACCTAAAAGATGAACTTAATAACAAAATATGATATAGATTTCAACTTATATGCAAATCTTAATATGTACCTTGCACAGTTTGGGTGATGGTCGCCATAATTGTAATGTCTGCAATCCACTGTTTCCTGGGTGTGAATGATATGAAAATAATTTTAATCTCTTAAATATAGGTGCAAACAAGGTTGCTTGGGCAGCAGGAAAAGCCTTGGCGATGCTTCCTCGATGTTCAGCTGGTGTGATCGTGCGGAACCCACATTGATGGGCTGCGCTGGTTTTCTTTCCTGTTTTTTATCTTAGACCATTAATTTATCCTATTATTGATTGATTGACTTGATTGAAAAAAATATATTGTTAAAGACTTGCTTCAGTGGCCGAATGTGATGCTTGAATGGATGGAAGCAGAAAATGAACTAGAACTTAGAAAAATATTAATCGTAACTGTTGAATCCTGTAAAAACATGTGTTTGGAAACGTTTTTTAACACTTCTTCATCTTAGTAATTCCTGAACAATTTCTGAGGTCGACAGCTACAGGTAATGATCCCATATGGGATTGCATCCGCAATAACACGTTAAATGTTATACGCCATCTGGTGCCTTTAGAATGGATGCAATTTATTGTAATGTTGTAGAATGTTTCAAGTGATACTACTGTATCAGCGTATGTAAGTATAAGTAAACAACTTAAATACCCACTTACCCAGAAAATTTTGCGTACGAACTTTTTACTTCGGTCACCGGGTCTGATCAGGAACAAAGTAACATTTGTTGAAATAACTCATAATAGATGGCGTTATATGTATCGTTTTGTTATTGAAGTTTGTGTAAAATTGAGAACATGAAAAAATACATCATGAAAAATATTTGTTCAAACTTTGAAAAATGCTTTAAGCACGGAAAAATGTATAGCCCGAAGATAGCCCGCGCTAAATCGGTCACATTTCTTTGTATGAGATGAGATTATATTATCTGTGCTTCGGTGTTAATTTTATTTTATTCTGTTTACTATTCCATGTTCCATGGCAGTTCAGTGGCAGTGAAAGGTCTTAAATTGCCTAGTTTACGCAGAAAACACACATTTAACATAACATCCGCCGCTATTACCCGTAGGGCTAGGCAGAGGTGTATGTCACTCACATTTCGCCAGTTAGGTATGTTCAAGTTACTTGTAATGTGAGCGAGTCTACTGCCATCAACCGGGAACAAATCTAGACTCCAGGTTGCGACTAAAGAATTCCCTAATGGAAAAAGCCAATAATATTTCAACTGCCCCGAGGATCGAACCCAGGCCCCTACGGTAAACAGTCACGCTTGCGATCACCTAAACCAACGAGGCAGTCATCATTGAACCCCTAAAAGGTGTCACCAGTGGCGTGCCTGCCCAACGTAATTTTTTGGGCGAGCCATTTATACCCATTTTCCTCCTGACCTGAGATTGGCAAGTTAATATTAGTCTAATTTATCTATTCACGTGCCAATCTATTGAAACCCGCCCGGAACGATTCTACAGATCGGGTGTCAAGTTAGGTCGTTTGTACGCACAAGTAAGCTGTGAGAGAAAGCATAGAATAGCCTGTTTTGCATATAATTATGTCAACCTTGCTAGCAAGTATTCTGACGTGGCAGATGGCTACGCTATTTACTAAGTAACCTAATCATGTATTATGGCCCGTTCTGGCAATGTCGAATTCAGAAATTATTGTAGGGGAGTGTTGAGAGTTTCAGATACCTATTATTGGGGGTTGGTTACTACTGTCTTACCTACGCATAGCTATAAACTTTCTTAATTTCAATCCATAATTTAATTTTGTCACCTTAATAACTCGCCCCCCCTTTCCTGGATTCGCCATTGCGTTTTGGTATTGATGCGGATTTTTTTGCAGAAGCAAAAAAAACCTGCTGAATAATCTTATTACCTACTTACCAAGTTGTGATTTCAATCACATTTTCAGCTAAATCACATAATGGCGGCAATGTAGGCTACAGCGAAAGTACCTAGGTTTATATCAGCAAATGCAAATTTTTTCAATATTTCTTTTTTATCTTCAGCTACATTTTTCCATTATATAGACCAATTTCAGTATTATAATAGCTATTATTTACTATCAGTTTTTCGTCAGCCTTGCTCCAGATATTGTCTGTTTTTGCGATGACTGTGCTGTATAAAACATGGCGACATCTTAGATGGTGCATAGTGTAACGTAAACCTGCAACCACTACGATCAACATGCCTGCTCCCTGTGAACCGTGTAAAGGTAAGAAAGACATCATCAACATGTTTATAGTAACAATTTAATTCATCTTTTGTGTGAAATTGTAACATTTGGCTAGATTTTGTTGTTACTTGAAGTTCTGTTCTCTCCAACCAGAAAAGAGTTACGTAAATATTGCTGATTACCTCAAGATATTGTACTCCAGATCTATATAAGTAAATCTTACAAACCTTCCCATTTTTTTGGGCAACAGTGATCTTAATCTTATTGAAAAGGTTTGAGGGACTTAGTTTGAGTAACCAATTTAGCATTTCCTTTGAATGAAGGTCTCTTTACACTTTATAAGCCCTCATCAAATGTTGTTAATCGTCAGTTATTTATTTGATTTCTAGTTAAATAGTACTTTATATTCTACACTATCTAGTATCTACAAAGAGTGCTCTTTCTCTATAAGGTTATTATTGATCATTTGCGTTGTTTTTTCTTTACTCATGATTAATATAATTATAATGATTATAATTATTATGATTTTATCTTTCCAGACTCCTGCAAGGGCGGTCCGTGTGCAGACAACTGCGCTTGCAAGGACAAGGGCTGCGACGACTGCTCATCTAAAGGTAATGCCTATCCTAATTGATAAGAATGATAACTAAGGCGTTGCGCAGACGCAGCAATTATAGTAGAACCAACTGTCAACTTTAACAAAACAAAACTAAACTGTAGTCTATAACCAAAACTCGCAATTAGTTTCCATGTCTGCGCATTTTCTGTAAATTATATGAAAATCAACCTGAACAGCTGGTTGCGGGTTGCCGGGGAATAGAGGCGTGATAATATGTTCTAAGAGGCAACCTAATAATCTGTACACAATGATAATACAGTCAAAATCTGTTATAACGACATCGAAGGGACCACTCATATTTGGTTATAAAAACCGATAGTCGTACGTAACAACCGGCGGTATTTTTGAGGGAACAGTCAGTGAGGACTAGGGAATGCAATCTCGTCTCGCCGAGATCCCGATCTCGCGAGATCCCGGCCATATTTTACGAGATTGTATCTCGTCAAATTTCGTACGAGATCTCGCGAGATTGCGAGATTGAGCGGGGTAGCATAATCCGTGTGTGTAACTGCCTATCGTCTGTGATTCCTACGAGAATTGAGGCAGAACGAGAATTTTCGGCCCCAGGGTAGGTACCTACTTGGCCTGCAAAGTCAGGAGTCACCGTCTACCAGATGAAACCCTTATGTGCTGTTTTTGAGAAGTAATTTCAAAAATAACTTTAAGTCCCATTTAAAACACAGAATGACAAGTTTCATCTGACTAACTTTAAACTTACTACCTATTTATTTGATTTCTAAAGCAATTCTTATTACTTTTGATTACTTCATTTAAATGCTTTATTATTTTTTTTTGAAAACTTGAGAAGTTCAATTTCATTTAATAAATAAAATAAATAGGTAGGTAATAAGACAGAAAATTATAATCTCATGGTAAAATATTTAACTAATTTTTACTAATAGACGCCTCTTAACTTTAACCACTGATTAAATATACAACTATTTTTCTCATTGAATAGAGAATTAAATCTTAACTTTAACCACTGATTAAATATTTATTTTACAACTATTTTTCTCAATGAATTATAGAGATGACAATTGACTTAAAAGCTGTTTAATTTAACCATCGTCTATTAGTAAGGGAGGTAGTGTCTTATTTTGAAATAAAACGGATATAAATATGTCAGATTACATGCATTTTTAACCGACTTCAAAAAAGGAGGTTCTGTATTCGTCCCGTATGTATGTATGCAAGTATGTATGTATGTAAGTATGTATGTATGTATGTTTGTATGTGCGCGATTTTCTCAAAAACTACTGATTCGATTTGGATGGGGTTTTCACTAACGTAATCTACATACTTTCCGGAAGGTTTTAGTATATAATACATTATGTAATCATTCCCATGTACAAAGTTATAGGCATAAATGTACACGCTCCGTACAAGATTTACTGTTCAACGAATTCGTGAAAGTAATCTAACACGGGATAATGAACTAAAAAGGGAAAAATAAAAAACTTTTTTAACAAAAAATAATCGACTTCAAAAATCCACTACAAAGAAAATAATAATTTTGGTTTCGGAAGTCGGTGGCAAAAAAAAGCAAACAAAAACCAAAGCCACCGACTTCCGAAACCAAAATTATTATTTTCTTTGTAGTGGATTTTTGAAGTCGATTATTTTTTGTTAAAAAAGTTTTCTATTTTCATCTTACATGTCGATAATCAGTAAATGGAATGAATATCATTTGCATACGTTTTCAATAAAAAATACCCAATCTCGCGAGATCTCGTAAACGACGAGATCTCGCGAGACTGGGTTTTGAGTCTCGCGAGATCTCGCTAGGCGGAAATCTCGTACGAGATTGCATTCCCTAGTGAGGACCTATGATTGTGGTTATTATAACCGGTAGGTATGTTGTTCTAAATGATGTCGTCGTAAACGGTTTTAACTGTATATGTTATTTCTTCCAGGCGGCTGCTGCTAACACCCTAGCTTCACCATGGACCGAGACAGGCGCGGTCGCCGCCCCTCCCTCTTCACCCGCGCCAGTGACTTCCTGGAGACTTGCTTCCCCATCACCTTCACTGTAGTCTTCTTTGTAACCATCGTATTCTTCTACTGTCTTATATAAATGTCTTGTTGAAGTTATTTTTGTGTTTATATTTTGTTACGAAACTTCCTTCAAGTAGGTCTCCTTCTTTCGAGCTCCGTTCTACCTGCTTCCTAACGCGCATATTAACGCATTAAATATCACTAAACAACACATGAACGTGTTAAATGACCAACGGCATTAAAATTGACATTAGATATTAGAGAATAACTCTAGGAACTACAATAATGTAGCCACTCGTTTAACGTGTTATTTCTTAACGCCTAATTAAGGCGCATTTTGACACAGGCGTTAACATTAACACTCACGCAGGTGGAGCAGGAGCATTAGGAATAATGTTACGGGAATAGTTTACTGTTTATGGTGATGAAAAGTATAACCATATTGGGTATGCTTTTGCTTATTATTGAATATGCTCACTAGCTTCGTTAATTGCCTGTTTGGTGTAGTGGTCAGAAGCGCAATTGCTGAAGCTGGGGGTTCTGGGTTTGATTTCAAGATCGGACATAGTGTTATTGATTTCCGTTATGGTACGCAGTAGCAGCCCGGAGTCTAGATTCAACTACATAAGCTCGCCTTCGATTACATAGGATTTATGACATGATAAACTTGCCGAAATGTGGGTGTACCTACATACTATGCACCTCTGCCTATCCTTTCGGGGAATACTGGCGTAATATTATATATTGTTAGATTATGCTGACGGGCATTGGGGCTAACTAAACTAAAGTATGCCAGAGGTACTAAATTTCCCACTCGTGGAGTTGCTTCTTCTGCTATAAATTCAAGAATTTTCTCAAGTGTCAAGACTAGAGTGGATTAGAAACATAATATTCTTTATTGTTATATGCCTTTGATTTTTGCTTCAGGTTTGATTCGGCACCGACTTCCGAAACGTTTTTGACACAGCATTATTTCAATCTTTTTGAAGAACTTTTAAGTTTTATTTTATGCCATGAGATTCTGGTTTATCTATAATTTTGTCTTGTCTTTGTCTTCTTTGTATAAATTGCCTTACATTCTGAATCCATTTTGTAGCCCAACAGCCCAACATTTTGATCCATAAGTACAAGACAGCAGGTTTTACAATTGTTAAAAAATAAGAAAGGGAGCTTTTATTATAAGTATCAAAACAATCTTAGATTTGACTTTCAGTCGAACTATGACTGTGTACCTTTATAAAACCAGAAACACGTCATTTTGCAGCTGTGGGTTTAGCTTTTTGGTCCTAACGACCGAATTTTTTGGCAGCATTATTTATTGAGATTTCTTGGAATGATAATAAATTATAACTAACCGCATCTTAACAGTCGGATCTTGTTTTAGTTAAATAACCACTTAGCCTAACTGCGTAGCGTTTACAGAGTGTTTTAGGTTTTAATGTGAATCTTTTTTGTGGGCACACTGCACAGGTTTATCTGATGTAGCATAAGCATAGCATAACCGGCCTATAATGTTCCCACTGCTGGGACACAGGCCTCCTCTGTGAGAGGGAGTGGGCCGTAGTCCACCACGCGGGCCCAGTGCGGGTTGGCGGACGTCACATGTCTTCGAATTTTTGGCGGTTTCCTCACGATGTTTTCCTTCACCGTTAAAGCAAGTGATAATTAATTTCTAATACGCACATGACTTCGAAAAGTCAGCGGTGCGTGCCTCGGGATCGAACTCGAACCATTCGCCGTGGGAGGCACATGGTTAATCCACTAGGCTATCACTGCACTGATGTAATAATAATAAACAAATCCAAAAGTGCACGCCTCATAACGCTCATTTGTATCCCTTCAGTGTATTTTATCAGTTACTGAAATTAATAGATCTAAAATTTTGACATACGACGGCCGTTCGCTATTAGGTATGCGTAGGTAGGTACGTGAAGTTTCAAAAGACGCAGCTCAGCGCGACCTACAACCTAGCGAACAGTGTAAAAATTAGAGATAATAGGTACCAAACAAAATTATAGACTTCTAGCCAAAAAACAAAAGTACCTACCTACTTTTTAAAAAGTACCTACCTACTAACTAACAGCCTGGTTCTGGAACGCGCACCAGACAGCAGCTGTAGTTAATACTTAATAGCTATTGTGTAAAACAGAATTACTCACATTAATAAAATTTTGAAGAAAAGTGAAATTTTGCATTTGCCTAAGATACAAATTACGCAATTTAATTTTATAATTAAACACAAAGTGAATTAAGTGAATAAATTGGAGGATCCTTAGTAGCGATAAATAGAGCACATCTAACCTAACGCATTCGCGGGCATATTACCACAAAAAAGATAAACACGTGTTAAACGCGAATGCGCACTTGTTTAAGCACTAACTTGTCTAAAACAAATGTGTATTATTTTTGGTAGCATTCGCGTTTAACACGTGTTTATCTTCTTTGTGGTAAGGGTGATAGGGTCCTACCCTTCATACTCGAAATATTTTAAGAGGCACATGTATAGGTGGTAAAGATGCCATACAAACGAAAAAAAAAATGATCTAATAATATATAATAAGTGATTCTTAAAAATCATATGACCCGAGCGGGATTTGAACCCGCGACCTCTGCCGTACCGTGGCTTAGTGCTCTGCCAACTGAGCTACCTGTTCTCGCCCGACTCATTTGAAATTTGAGTTCCCTTTGTATACGCTTCTTAGGAACCTCTTTCATTTAACCACTGATTAAAATATACAACTATCATTGTCATTTGTATGACATGGTTTATAAGTAAGGGGGTGTAGATGAATATGAGCCTAGTTGCCAATTGCCATAAATATTGCATAATTGCTACCTAACATCTAGGTAGGTAGATACTATTGTTCAAGACATATTGGATCGTGTAGTATGCTTTCGTGTCGGTATTTGTATTTCGTGTATTTGTATGTAACTCGTGCAAGGATACTGTTATCGCTACCTGCAGCCTTAGCCACGATTCCACGAGCATGCCTACTCGTAATTCGTGTCTGTCTAAATCATTCTAATTTTAAAAACTTATCCATGTACATTTTCTTAGTACGTAGGCAACTGAAATATTTTGTTTTCTTGGAAATTCGTCGGCGTCGTTGTGCAATTATAATTCTATGAATATTTTATGTGGCTCGTTTGTTGATAATTATAAAAGAAAGATAGAGGTAAAATAAGAGTAGAAGTTGAAGCTTTTAAATGTCACGCTATAGAGAAACTTATTTTGGATTTCCTTGTTACCTAATCAGAGTGTGGGTGTAAATAATTTGTTGAAGAAGTGCTCTCTGCTCTCAGTCTTTCCGACAATATTATGTAACAATTTAAGAAGTAATAGGATAGTGTATGTAGATCATCATCTCGTGATGTGTAGGGTAGAAGTAAGGAAAATGTCACAATGGTTTTGAGTGCGAGCTTGGATGGCTTTATGAAGAGAAGAAGACCAAGGAATCGGATGAGTGGTTTATGTGAAAGATGATATAGCTAGAAAGGGGGTGAATACTGAAATTTCGGCTTATAGAGATGAACATAGACTCTTAGAATCTATAGGTATAGGTACTAATATTATAAATGCGAAAGTTTGGATGGATGGATGTTTGTTTGAATGGTTCTGGATGAAATTTGGCTCGGAGATAGATTATAATATAATCTGAAATAGCAAATACCTAGGCTACTATTTTTATCCCGAAAAATGCGGGCGAAGCCGGGGACGGAAGCTAGTAAAAATTTAAATTGCCTACTAATTATTTTTTACAGTCTCATCGCTTTATAGCAATGTAGGTACCCACTTTGGGTTCACAATTCATATAAGTGTATTGAGATTTTGAAACATCTGAATCTTAATTTTGAGGCGATAAATGAACGTCTATTTTTCCTGGATTTGCGTAATAATGGACTGTATACAAATGTGTTACTACAATAAATAGGTAGATAATACAAAGTTTTGGAGATCATAAAACAAAAACGAAAATTGTATCTAACTCATAATTTTTATTGAATAAATCGGAAACATAATTTTGATGACAAAATAATTTATAATATTAATTTACGTAATACATTTCAGGTACACGTTGTTTAGCAGCAACCACCTGGAAAGAAAAAAATATCAATTTATATAATGATAGATATTAATTAAGACTACCTACTACATATTTTCAAGTCGCTGTGAACAAAAAGGACTGCCAGCCAGTAACAATATTTTCAAGTTAAGTAGGTACATAATATTATTACTTGCGGCAAGTACAAAACCAAACTTCAAGCGTGTTTATTAGTTCATGAATAAACACATTACCCTCCTTTGCGTCGCGCAGTCGGGTAAAAAACAAAAGTTTGGAGACTAGAGTCTCTAAAACAAGTTATTTTTGCAACCAACATGGCAATATTTACAACCAATATGGCAGTTTTCAAAGATATAGTAGGTACTTAGTAACTTCAAAATAAAATAAAAATTGCAGAAAGTAATACCTTCGGAAGAAGAGCAGTCGTTGCAGTTGGTCTCACAGTTATTGTCCTTGCAGCATTCAGCATCTTTGCAGGAGTCTGGACGAGGAAAAAAACATATTTTAAAATATATAAGAACATGTCAAATGAGCTGAAGATTACAACTCTGTAGCTTTTTGTTACATTACAGTCATCATCATCTGCGTAGTTATTATGATGATAACAAGGATGGTCTCTATCAAAACCTTTCTTTTCTAGTTGTTATTCCTTCATTTAATTCTATTCATATTGTCATAATCTTTTATCTTTGTTCTGGTGTAATTTAGTAATTTTTCTCAAAGAAGTCTTCCTCAGTCTAATTTATGGTGAAGACCGTATCAAAATTCATTAAATTCATTAGGTAGTTTAGAGGTAAGCAAATCTTTAAAGAAACGACTTTGTTTTACACTTATAACTAGCTGGCCCCCAGACTCCGTCCGTTTCGAAGTCGGAAAACAACACAATGTCGTTATTTTTTTCATACAAACTTTGCCACTTTTCATTCCTCTAGGGATAGAATTTCAAAAATCCCTCCTTAGTGCACCTCTAAGAACTCTGCAAACTCAAGGGATATTTCCTCTAATTTTCAAATCTCTAGGTATACCGATTCAAGCTGTGCGTTGTCTGCACGGTGCTGTTTTATAGGTCACTTTAGATATAAGAACATTTAGAGATAACTACAACACTTGAGCTACTATTTTACCTTTGCAGGGTTCGGAAGGGGCAGGCATCTTGGCTAATTCGGTTATTTGGCTGTCTGACTGAAGAACTGGAGAGATTATGCTTGACTATGCCTCTGTAGCAAACGGAGCAGGTTTATATACCACTTTAAAGAAATATGGTAAAAACTGAACAATACCGAGGTTAGCAAGACCTCGGGCATTTTTTGGATGAATGCGGTTATCCGATGATGATGTTTACGTGTTTACAAACGGTTTTTGCTGCAAACTTGCCCTTTTTTATAAAAAATATAACTGTAGTAGTTGTTAAGACAAATATTGAATACTAGCTTCCGTCCGCGGCTTCGCCCGCGATTTTGGGATAAAAAGTAGCTTATATGTTATTCTGATCTATAAGCTACATTTCTATAGTTTCATCAAAATCCGTTCAACTTTTTTTGCGTGAAAGAGTAACAAACATCCATACATCTTTACATTCTCACAAACTTTCTCGTTTATAATATTACTAAGTAGCTTCCGCCTGCGTTTTTGGGATAAAAAGTAGCCTATGTGTTATTTTGATGTATAAGCTATATTACTGTACCTAAAGTTTCATCAAAATCCATCCAGTAGTTTTTACGTGAAAGAGTAACAAACATCCATACATCCATACATCTTTACATCCTCACAAAATTTCACGTATAGAATATTAGTATTAGTACTACTTTGAAATTGTATGGATAAGCGAACTTGAATCGGTGTTTTGAGATGATAGGTAAAAAAAGTTTCTTATTCATTTATGGATAAGTGAACTTGCTTCAATGTTTTGAGATAAGTAGGGTACCTACTAATAAAAAAATTCTTATTTAATTAAAATTACTATAAAAAGCTTTAAATTTAAAAATTTGAGTCGTAAAAGTTATAATAAAATACGAAAATTCCTCCTGTTCCTGGCCCTGACATAAAACTTCTCTTTACCGCAATAAAAATATTTTTTATGTCAGCTGTAACTTCAAAACTAATAGGTAAACTCATAATAAGTACTTATGTGTTTATTAATTTTTACTTATTTTCGACAAAATCTTGTCAACCAACAATATACCTATAATAATTATAGCAACCTTACCTTACTCGTCCAATTAATGTGTTGGTTATTTTATATAGGATCCGAAGTTCAACATAGATTGATTACGTGGGTATAGGAGTTGATTTAGATTTCAGAATTTCTGTTATCTGTATTTAGTTCTTCAGCTCCATTTTTAGGGTTCCGTACCAAAATGGTCAAAAAGGAACCCTTATGGTGCGACTTCGTCTGTCTGTCTGTCTATCTGTCACACCTGCTTATTTCAGCAACTACTAATGCTATCGACTTGAAATTTAGTACAGTTATAAGGAATGCTTGTCCAACTTTATTGCAAATGAAAAAAGTCAAAAAATATTTTTATTTTCATTGCAAAAGGGGTCGGAGTGAGGGTCCGAAATTTTAAAGTGGGGTTACTAGGTCATGTGACATATCATATGAAAGGACTTAATCTGCACATTTCAAAATATATTTTTATTTAATTTTACGTCTCACAGTTTTCGACATATTATGAAAAATGTCTGAATAAATACCATTCCCCTCCCCCCTTATCTCAGAAGTTTGCGGAGAGAAAAATCTGAAATAATTAGGGTTGATAGGAATTGACCCAAATATTGCACCAAAAATAAAACGATGTTCCTACTACAGTTTTTTCAAAATCATCAAAATTCCTTCACAAAAAAACTTAGTTATGCGGTCCGGATTTTTTCACTTTATACGTCCAAAAATGATACGCAACCCTCGGTGCGCGAGTACGACTCGCACTTGGCCGGTTTTTGAAATGCTTATACTTATTACATTTGGCGTATCGTAATCGTCATCTATTAGCCTTGTCACGCCTCGTTAGTTTTCCATTGTTGATTTATCAATGTCAGAGCAGTTTTTGTTATGACAGTTTTCCTAATCTAACTGCAGCATAGATGCATTTTGTTTTATTGTCTCAATTGTCGTGTCACCGGTAGCACGTAAAAGTTCTAAAGTTATTAAATAATTATTTCATTTATTAAAATGAAGATCTATGATGGACGTTCGTGTAAGTCTATATTTCTCTTGATTTTCTGTGGTCGCATTTCTACTCCATCAACACATTTGGCACATTTGGTTCAGCTCGGAATTCCTTATCGCTATCTACAATGGTATAACTAGCGGCATCAGTTATGATCACAAACGTCACCTGCGCATTAGCTGGTTTTTCGGTCTCTTTGGCGGAATGAAGAAGACGGGGGGCGCCGAGGCTCGTCGTCTATTGGACTATTCTCTATTACGTATTGTCAACTGTCTATTGTCTATTGGGTCAAAAATGTACATGCGCGATCTGTGATCAAGATCCCTGCCGATACTTGTACTTAATTATTAATTAACAGATTCCTATTCATTATTTATTAATTAGCACAAATAAGTTTGATAAAGTTTTATCTGAGTACCGTATATTTATATTTTATTTCTGAGAACAAGAAAACATGGCTTGCCCCCTACTAACTAATGTACTATCTATTTCTAAGTACTAAAATGTTGTCCTTAAGTCGTGGGTAGAGTAAACGGTAGAGTCAACTAGCCTACTGCTCTACCCGTTCCCATTACCAGTTTTCTCTTGCAAATTATACTCTACTCAACTCAGTCTACTCTACCAAAGCTTGCTATGCTACTAACTCTACCAACGTACTCCCTTGGTAGAGTTAGTAGCATAGTTAGTACTCTACTGCGCTACTATACAGGTTGTCCCACAGCTATGCTACATGGAGGGAAAGTACTTTAAATATTTGAGATAGGAAGTTTTGCTACATGACGACTTCACTTTATTTAAAAAATTAAGTAATACTGCATTCAAAGATTTTTTAAAAGTTGCTTGTTTCATCTGGGAATCGAACCGACCAAATGTGAAAAAAATTAACATCCTGTATTCTTATGATGCCGATTGAAAGGGTTAATTGTAAGCATTAATTCTTTTTAAGAAACATGGTGTCCTAAATTACAATAACATGGTGAAATTTTACATTTAAGCATAGGAAAAGAATTAGAATAATTTTTTGTGTCGATTTTCAAAGATAGCTTTGATTATTTAGTAAAAAGTACTTTTTACAGTATTTTCGTTATAAGTGCATGATAAATGCAATAAAATACTATTTAAATTCGTCTTTGCTATGAGCTAGAAAGCAGGCGAAATTGAAAAAAAAAAAAATATTGCGGTGTTCCTTTAATTTAGGATACCATGTTACTTAGAAGAAATTAATGCTTACAATTAACTCTTTCAATCGGCATCATAAAAATACAGGATGTTCATTTTTTCACATTTGGTCGGTTCGATTCCCAGATGAAGCAAACTACTTTTTAAAAATCTTTGAATGCAGTATTACTTAATTTAAAAAATAAAGTGAAGTTTCCATGAAGCAAAACTTCCTATCTCAAATATTTAAAGTACTTTCCCTCCATGTGGCATAGCCGTGGGACAGCCTGTATAGTTAACTCTACCCTTGTACCCCAGCTTATGTAAAGAAACTCATTTGCTTCTAGATTTGAATCCAGAAACTCCATGCAGTGGCGACTGCGTACCAGGCTGCGACTGTCATGACGTCTACGTTGATCGTAAGTAACAACCTAATTTGGTTATGAATTCCATGTTCCTTAAACAGCGGTACATATCGGTGTTGTTGGGGAAGAATCGACTGACTAATGTCAGTCCTCTGTGTTAGCGCGTATGTTTTCCTCATAAATTGACATACCACCTACATAAATTGGATTGGATCGGGGACAGTCGGTCTTACATTGCTTTGATTTAATAAGCATCGATTTTTTGTGGGACGAAAGAACCCTGGCAGACGCTTATAGAACGCTGGGCTTCAGATTGTGTAAGTCGGTACAGATAAATTAGTTTGGTGTGATCGAGTATTTCAAGAGTATTTAAATTCTTTTTTTTTTTTTGTTATTGTACGTAATTGGATTCAAGAGAAATCTTCGTGTTTGTGACAGTGAGGTTAAGTATGATGTGAATGATCCAATGAAGTACAAGCCCGACTAATGAGTTCTAAATTCAAAGGTTTTAGTTGCTGTCGACATGATATTCTATGGAGGCACGCGCCAGGGCGCATGTGCCCGTTTTAGTTTTATTGGTTTTTTAAAAATGTCAACGGCATAATCATTTTATCTCTTATTTATTTCGATTTTTGATTCCAATTCTTAATCTCTAAGATAAATTAGGCAAAGAATAATTAAAATTTATTTTTATTTTTGGTTTAGCTTCTATTACTGTACGAGATCAAGCCCAAAACTGCCAACGTCCTTTGGTTATAGGTTATAGGTATGTGTGTGTAGCAAACTGTGCAATATTCGGGGCATTTCTGGGCTACTGCATTTATTTAAAACTCCCAAGGGTTTGTATCAGTTGTCATTGTCACACTTATTATAAAGTAGTAGACTTACTTAGATACTTACCAAGTAAAAATATATTATAAAGTTGTGTATGTGTGTGTATTACGTTTGTCAAATGATTTGTTTTCTTTTCAGATTCCTGCATAAAGTAAACATTGAAGACGAAAGAAAAAAAAAGAAAAAAAAATGCTATTTAATTTTGTATCTAAATTATTAAAAATAGTAACTATAGGACATAACTATTCGAGGAATAAAAACTAAAAACATTGATGACGACTTTTACTATTTTTTAACAATTTATAAATGAATTCACGTGTGATGATGATATCTTACTATGGTCCATTTCAATAGAATTTGTAAATTAAGTAAACAAACTTTCTATACAAATTCATCAAATTTTGACAGTTGGCCATACTGACATTGTTTACAAAGTTAACATATTCAATTGAAAGGGACCCTACTACCTATTCATTGAAATTAAAGATGGGTTAATACCGATATTTGTCAGTATTAGTTAATATGAATATATTCGTCAAGTGATATTATAATATTTTAACTAATATATGAATATTACTGATATCGTATCGTACGTATCACTATTCTATTCTTGTAATATGTTTATTTTACCAAGCGATCTTATTAGTTTTTAAAGGATGTTTGCTAGGTTTATATGCTTTGATAAATAATTTTAATAATAGCTTAATTACTAGGCACTCATTTAAAGAATGATTAACGACTAACCTTTTAATAACTTATTTCAGTAAATGTTATGATCTTAACAATAATACTGGGGGAAAAAACCGTGGTAGGTAATAAAACTAATATATCTCCAATAATTTTACTATAAAATAAGTAAATGTAAATAAATGCACTATTAGAAACTCTACTAAAGAGTCCAGTCAAGAAATCTTAGAAAGAGTTGTTGTATTTGTATGTAAAATCCCGGGTTCGCAATTATATAAAATATCCAATGGAAAATAGTCCCTAAGTTCTGTACAATAGAGATCGAATACCCGCCAGACGCTCTTATTGGTTAATCCATTCGGTCATTCATTTGGCTCGCTCGCTCGCACCATATTTACGATACGAACGACACAGATATCCGTCACGAATATTCACGAATATCAGCGAGCCGAGTAGCCGAGTGATATTATCCAACCGATATTGAACGATCAGTGTATAAATAAAGTGGATACGGAATATTAGCATATCAGAATCCGTCGGATTACTGATATGTGAATACGCTTAATATTACTAATATCTTAACGAATACGAATATATCGGTCACATCTTTAATTGAAATACCTACAATGTAAGACTTAAAAAATGGCTGAAAAAAATTATAGGTACAAAGAAAAATCAAAATCAAGTCAAAAATATTTGTTTGTAGATATTTATTTACAATTCAATATTGTAAGTAGATACTCAAATAACTATAAAAATAAAATTACAAAAAAATGGTTTCAAGCTCGATTAAACAGTGAAGATAGGTATAAAGAATGCATAATTATAAGTAACACGACACATAATAATTATGTGTAGGTATTCAAAATATTCGGTAACATAATTAATTTTGCAATTTAATTACGTAGTATTTAGTCAGATGTTTTTTCCAATATGCATAATTATAATTCAAAAATACGAAATAAAGTCACCTTGACTTTCATTTTCAAACTAAGTAGGTACATGGTCAGAATTTGTTTTGAATTAAGAACGAATAAAATCCAATTACCTACGAATTTTCGAATCCGGCTCTATCGACTATTGAATGTTGCATGTTCTTTTTTCTATTTTCTTTTTAATGCAATGGCTTAAGGCTAAGATGTTTACTTTTTGGTGGTTTTAGCTGGGTCTGTGGTGGTCGTAGCTTTCTTGCAAGTGCAAGAGCATGATGCATCACACTTGCATGATGTGCAGCACTGGTTTGTGCTGCATTTGCAACCTGAAAAATAAATAAGAAGTTAAAAACTCATTACTTAGATACTAAGTATAAAAGAGGAAGGTTTTCGTCGTTAAGGACATAAATAAACCACCTCAAGATTAGCAACAGTACTTCAGTTTATTTCCATTTGCACTTCAACAAATGCGCAGCAATGTAAACGTAATGAACGTTAGGTACCTAATTGTAACTATGCAGAACACAGGTTCTGCGTAGTTACAATTATTAATTTACGTCCTAATTACGTTCACAAACGGCTTAAGACAGCTTAAAGCCGTTTTTGCCCTAATGCCCTACAAGGAGAGTAATGTTTTTCAAGTGTATGTGTATTGTATGTCTATTTCTTTGGCGCTCTCTGTAGCCAAGAGCTCAAGCAATGAGACAGCTAATCTTATCTGTTGTTACCAACCTCTAGGAGGCCTGAATGGTCTGATGATGGTCGAGAGGCCATGGTGTCGTTAGACTCGTCTCCATTGTTCGAGTGAATAGAGTAGGTATCGGAAACCGGAATAATGTTTAGAAAAGAACTGTTTACCCTTGATGTGATAAGAAAGAAAGAAAAATCATTTATTTGCGTCGATATGACGCACAGATATAAAAAATAACAATGATACAGAGGGAAGAAAACACTGTTGGGAAATTATGCGTCACATCCGCGCAAAACGGCAATCGCTCAGCATGATGCTAACCAAACGGCTGCAACGTAATAATACGTTGGGGTTGGGGGACGCCTATCTCCAGCAGGACGTCTTTTAGCTGATAATATTCCTCGGAGGGTTAGGCAGAGGTGTATAGTACACCCAAATTACGCCAGTTATGTAAAAATCCTATGTGATAGGCGAGCCTAATACCAGGCAAAAATCCATACCTACTCCGGGCTGTAACGCCTACAACTGTGAATTTCCTAGTGGAAAAATCCAATAACACTGCCCGACCCGGGGTTTCAACCCAGAACCACACGCTCAACAGTCGTGGTTGCGACTACTAGACCAGCGAAGCAATTTAACAGTTTACCTACTTGACAATTAGTCTTATTATTATTTATTACCTAGTCGGTAATAAGCACAAGCAATACATTGTATTGCACCAAGGTGAGCCGTTTCTAAACCGACTGAAACTGACTAGTAACATCAGAAATATGAGATTTGTTTAACTTAAAACATAAGATAATAACGATGGATTGATCAATACAATCATAAGAATAACTAGGTACATACCTACTTATTATTTTTAGGGTTCCGTTGTACATTTCCTATTCGTACATCGTTCACGAACATACCTAAGACTACATTGTAGTCAGGCAAGTGTCTTGGTATTTGGTAGAAAGTAAAATATACTATTCAGTTCGACTTCTTTTATGCGTTCGTCGTCCAATTCAAGAAAAGCACGGAAGGATGGAACCCTTGGTGTTCGAGTCTGATTCGCACTTAGCCGTTTTTAGGGTTCCGTACCAAAATGGTAAAAAAAGGAACCCTTATGGTGCGACTTCGTCTGTCTGTCTGTCTGTCTGTCTGTCTGTCTGTCTGTCTGTCTATCACACCTGCTTATTTCAGCAACTACTAAAGCTATCGACTTGAAATATGGAACAGTTATAAAGAATGCTTGTCCAACTTTATTGCAAATGAAAAAAGTCAAAAAATATTTTTATTTTCATTGCAAAAGGGGCCGGAGTGGGGGTCCGAAATTTTAAAGTGGGGTTACTAGGTCAAGTGACAATATATCATATGAAAGCGCTTGATTTGCACATTTCAAAATATATTTTCATTTTATGTATCATGAAAAATGTCTGAAAAAATACCATTCCCCCCCCCCCTTATCTCCGAAGTTTGCGGAGCGAAAAATCTGAAATAATTAGAGTTGATAGGAATTGACCCAAATATTGCACCAAAAATAAAAGGATGTTCCTAACTATTACAGTTTTTTCAAAATCATCAAACTTCCTTGACAAACAAACTTAGTTATGCGGTCCGGTTTCTTTCACTTTATACGTCCAAAATTGATACGGAACCCTCGGTGCGCGAGTACGACTCGCACTTGGCCGGTTTTTTTTTTATCAGAAAGTGGAATATTAGCTTGCAGCCCGCATCCACTTGATATAAATAAACCCTGGGTTTTTAGTACAGGATGAATAAATCGGTATTAGGAAGTGTCCTAAAGCCTTCGATAAAATTAGTAGATAAGTTACAGCGTTATTAAAAGTTATAAAAAATATAGATACAATCGAATTTAGAAAATCGACCTTTTTAGGGTTCCGTACCAAAATGGTAAAAAAGGAACCCTTATGGTGCGACTTCGTCTGTCTGTCTGTCTGTCTGTCTGTCTGTCTGTCTGTCTGTCTGTCTGTCTGTCACACCTGCTTATTTCAGCAACTACTTATGCTATCGACTTGAAATTAGGAACAGTTATAAAGAATGCTTGTTCAACTTTATTGCAAATGAAAAATATCCAAAAATATTTTTATTTTCATTGCAAAAGGGGCCGGAGTGGGGGTCCAAAATTTTAAAGTGGGGTTACTAGGTCAAGTGACATATCATATGAAAGGGCTTGATCTGCACATTTCAAAATATATTTTCATTTTATTTTATGTCTCACAGTTTTCGACATATGATGAAAAATGTTCAAAAAAATACCATTCCCCCCCCCTTATCTCCGAAGTTTGCGGGGCGAAAAATCTGAAATAATTAGGGTTGATAGGAATTGACCCAAATATGGCACCAAAAATAAAACGATGTTCCTAACTAGTACAGTTTTTTCAAAATCATCAAAATTCCTTCACAAACAAACTTAGTTATGCGGTCCGGATTTTTTCACTTTATACGTCCAAATATAAATATACGGAACCCTCGGTGCGCGAGTACCTACGACTCGCACTTGGCCGGTTTTTTAAGTTGGTTTAAAAATATGCACACTCAATTATTTATCTGTTTACCAAGCGGCTCGTGAAAATTTTTACGAACGTTTTTATATGTAGGTAAGTAGGTATACACGTATTGCTTAAAATTGCAACTAACACAATTTTCAGCTACTTATTCAAATTATGCACCTTGCCAACAAAACATGAAAATTGTGGTTTTTTGCAACATGAAATTCTATTTTAATTAGGTACCTAATTATTATCGTAATTTATCTTATCTGTCAACCCTAAGTACAATATTAGTACATATTCAGACAATCATTGCTGCTATGGCAATTGGCAGCTATAATGTATAAGCTCTATGATAAATTGATAAGTAATGTAAGTATGTTAAATAGCAAACAGTACCTACTATGCGATCAAAATAAGAATAGGACTGACCTTGCGACATATTGTGACGTTTTGTTTTGAAAATTGAGGTGTTTTTTTTATTAAAAAATCTTATTAAATAACATTTACAATAGGTTTGGTAAATGAAAGGCTCCGTTAAATTAAGTGAAAAAATATAACGTTATTGATTCGCAAATTATTTTTCTTTGTACGACTTACTTTTCAAGTGATAGTTGACAGTCCGAGGTAATTGACGTTCCTATTCTTATCGCGATCGCATAGAATCCTCTTAATTTTCCTTCTAATCCTTAAAAAAATCCATACAATCTATCAGGAGAATCTATCTGTCTACAGAAGAATAGACAAAGTGACAGATTGTAGAAACATGTCTACGTTTTATGCATAAAACGGTAGAAATGTGTCTACAATCTGTCACTTAGTCTATTCTTCTGTAGACAAAACCCGTTTCTATCGCGGTCATGCTAGGCCGGCAGCAGACGAGACTAACATAATACCTACCTATGTATTATTTTCATGCTACCCAAGGTGACTTAATTTTTAGAAAAGCAATACTTATCGGTACCTATAGTGAGCGACCGGATATAAAATAGGTAGATAATAATGATAAATATTTTTGAAATGTCTCTTTCATCAACTTCGTCTAGAATCTAGACAATGATCATACGGATTTTATTTATCCATGTTTTGTATTCATGTAGGTATCTACCCATAACCAATATTTTTATTTTACTATCCTATACATACATATGAACCCTGAAAGCATAACACTCTTTTTTTGGCCAGTCGTGTAAAAAAATGAAAATCAATGATAACAGAATAGAATTAAATAAATAAAATCGACAAAATCGGTTTAAAGAAAAACAAAACACTCACTATCACCGCATCCTCCACAAGGCATCTTGATTTCAAATTAAAAAAATATAAACTTAAAATTCAAATATTTGAAAATGGAACGCGTTGTGTTGTCGTGAGCGCTGCAGTAGTAATGCGCCTACACTACAGCCACCGATTGTTATCGATAATTTAGAGACGAGTTGATCGGAAACATGAGTGATTGTTTATTTTCTTTTGAATGAAGTTAACGATGTTGGATTTTAGGCCGAGCGGTAGAGGTATTCAGTGAAATTTACTTTTTGTTTTGTTTGGGTTTAGACTCTAAACCCAAACCATACGTACCCCTCACACGAGAAAACATACATACATACAAGATACGCGCGAAAAACATAACCCTTCCTTGGCAGTCGGGTAATGACGTTCTCTCTCGTAATAGTTGCGTATATCCTAAATATACCCAGTGGAAACGCAACTAAGCTATATTCAATCCAGTCAGTCATTGGATGGATGGATGGGTGATGTGGATGACATTTACAACGCACTTCCATGGGTCACATTCACATTTCAGGTCTAGTTACAACACAACATTCACGACACGGAAGAAATATGATATATACCTGGGTATATTTAGTAGTAAGGAATGATCAAAAACGCTGTCCTAACCATACCCTGCTAATCCACCCGAATTCAGGTATATTTAGGAGTTGCAATATCTCGCGACCGTCATCCTAACTATACCTGACCACAACTCAATGGAGAGTTTCCACAAGGTATATTTAGGATAGACGCGGTAGGTAATGAGATAATGAAATGATATATAATGAGAAATATGTATATTGAACATATTTTCTTACATTTCCTCTGGGATTATTAATAGATAATTATTATCAGTTCATCACCGAAATCTACCGGTATTGGATATTTAAATATTTATCTATATTACGTAATATTAATAAATATTTAAATATACAGAACCTTAAACAATTCAACTACCAACAGTGTTTCGGAATGTATTCACTGTAGTAAATTGCACACACCACGTAGGTACCTTGGTACCTATTTCATTACAACAGCAAAACTACTTCGTAAAACTACATAGTATTCATTGCCACTTAAGCCTTCACCTTTTTTCCTTTCATAATTACTTGATAAGCAATGGAAAGCGAACACAGTAAAAGGGATGAAACTAAACACCATTTTACAAAGGAGTGGGTAAGGTAAGTATGGGGCCGTGTGCCTAATTTGTTTTGCACTCGACCATACAAAGGACTCTTGTCGTGAGTAGCAGATAAAGACAACAGTAGGTATTTCTTTCTAGAAAGTTCTAGATAAACAAGTAGGTACTTTTACGTAGGTACTAATAAAGGCATCTGTTTCATATATTTTGCAGTTGTCTTTCCTGAAGGTCGTGGTCAGGGTTTATCGATGGGTAAATACTAAATACTTATACAGGGCGGCAGGTTAGACAGTGGAAGTATTTTAAGGGGTCATTGAACTCATCATTTTGAACAACTTTTACTATGAGACCAACCCTGAAATCGCGAAAAAAAAATCAGCAGTTCCATACATTTACAGGCACTTTTGAATAGTCAAGCAATAGTTGTCAGTCAGTTTGTCCGTTAGTTGAGGCTAGTTGTCCGTTCCAAAACGTAGATTCCTATGAAGAAGAACGGACAAGAAACTCCATGGTTACTCTTTTTCAACTAATTCAAATAAGTATACAATTTCTTTGTTTACATTTATGCCCTAATATGTGAGAACAATGTGAGATATTTTAAAAATCCCTTAGGATAAAAAATATAATCAAAGGTAGGTACTAAAATAAAATAAAAATCATTTAAACCTGTAAAATGTCAAATGTCAAATGTCAATATAGGAGACAAGAGTATCCGTTATCAAATTAGATGAGGAACAAATTTTAATCAAAATACAATTAGGTACCTAACTAACTAGTAGGTACATTATTAAGATAATAACAAAAATTACAATACTGGGCCCAACATTGAACCCTGGGGAGCACCTGAAGAAATAAATACCTACCTAATCAGACACAGCAAACTGTATGCCATTAACTATCAACTAATCAAAAACTGCCCACAAAATACTTATACCATGTACTTATGCTAAGGATTATAGGCTTAAAACTTAGGAAGCGGTGAATGATGGGCATTTTATGGGGTGTCTCGATGTAATCAAAGTGTAAAAAACTTAAAATAACAAAAAAAAATAAACGCGAAAAGTATTTTATCACTAGTTTGACCTATTTAACCTAATGTAGGTGATGACGCAATACACGAGAGGTATTCCATGAAGCACACCCAAACGAAGCACACCCAGACGAAGCACACCTAAAGTATGTAACGGTGTGCTTCGTCTGGGTGTGCTTCGTTTGGGTGTGCTTCATGGAATACCTCATACACGACGGTGCATGCTTGCCTATAATATCGGTTCTCTCCATCGATGCGATCGTATGCGCCTATCGGTTCTCTAACTTTACCTACAGTAAAGTGAATTGCTTCTTTATAATGACAAGGCGCTGCGGATATAACACTATGTTTCTAAAATTAACTGTAAAGACCAAAAGATGCTCGGCTTGCATCCTCATTTGGCTAACTTATTTACAGTAAAACAGAAGCAACAAAATGAGAAGGTAATAGCCGTCCCTCAGCCACAGATTATACCTCAGCGGAGAATATTTGACCCTTTCACATAACTTGAAAACAGATAGATTGAACTTCATACTTAATATAATAGGTGTTAAAGTATGAAGTTGTCGTTTTAATGTGGATGCCATCAAAACGGCAACTTGATACTAAACTTTATTACCTAATATTATACCTATTATTCATTCATCTAGCTTCTTATGTGTTAAGGTGCTAACTGTAACATCACTATCTGTGTTTTTCTCAGTTACTTGTTAGTGCGTAATAAAAATGTTTTAATGAAATTGTAAACAAATCTACACTTAAACAAGACGAAAGTTTTACGCAATGGACGTGTCATACGCTACGTATGCTACTGTTAAAAACTATCAAGTTCAACTTCGTAGAAAATATCAAGACAATACTGAACATCCGGCATGACTAATTATCATTTCCATGAAGGAAGTTATGTTGAAAAATGCTGAAAATATGAATCACCCCGCCCAGTAGGCGAACGGTGATAAGTTCCGTACATAGCGAGAAAACATTCGTTATCATAGGTTATCATATTGATAAAACAGGTACCTAAGTACTTGCGATTAGTTACATACGTCGATTATTGCATGCTCTGATATTATTAAATAGAAATCCAATATAACGTGAAATCAGAAATTCATAAAATTCGCACTGGACCCGCGTGGTGGATTTTGGCTTACCCTCCCTCACAGAGTGGACGCCTAAGGCTAACGTAAGTGGGAACATAATTGTCTGATTATGCAAAGCCTAGCCCATTAGGGCGTTATCGAGCCAAATCGGATCGCAATTTTTTACCTATACCTGCCTACCTACATTTATTATGAAACGATGCGCCCAGCACGCGTAGCATGACCAATTCTAATTCTATTCTACCAAAGAATAGACTAAGTTATTTTTATCTATCTCTTCTGCCCGAGCACGCGGCGACCCCTGCTTGGCTCAACAGAATGTTGTCTACTGAAGAATAGAAACATTTCTTCTCTTCATTGTTTGCGTAAAACGATAGAAATATTTCTACAATCTGTCACTTTGTCTATTCTTCTGTAGACAAAACCCGTTTCTATCGTGGTCATGCTACGCGTGCAGGTGGTACGGCTCTATGCACAGCAGTTCATGCAATTCGACGTAGTTGAAGTAGTTGACGTAGTGTAGTCGAGTAGAGTGTATTATTATTTCATACATCAAAGGGAACTCATATAAATGTGGAACGCGCTGTAAGTCAGGCCATTATAAAGGTTTTAGGGCTCGGGTCATTCAATTTTTGAAAATCTCTTATATACAGCGTGTAATTGACAGGTTGGCAAAAACGAAAAGTATGAATTCAGACTGGTATTGTTAATAGTGAAATATTTTCCCGGAAATGATGTAGGTACTACGGAGGCCAGTAAACTTTTACAGCTAACAGCTGATTCCGCGCGGGTTGTATGAATTTTCTTTTACGATTACATTGCCGAATTTAAGTTTTTTGCTTTTTTCACTAAAATTGTGTTTTTAGGGCTGGATTTTGTTGTAACAAATGAATAGAACACAAATCTAGTTGAAAAACGGTCGGAAAATTCGACAACTTTCCTGAAGAAAATTCCAACGTTTTTCAGTCATAATCATGGTCATGAAGCTACAGTTTCAGTTTTTGCCAACCTGTCAATTACACGGTGTATATTTAATATTAGTATCTCCTCAATAGGTACTTTTCGAATTGACAAAACTCACTGAATAGTTGTTTTATAACTTATTCTTATACAGGTTGTCCCACAGTCTATGCCACATGAAGGGAATATTAGAGATAGGAAGTTTTGCTTCACTTTATTTTGTAAAAAACCGGCCATGTGCGAGTCGTACTCGCGCACCGAGGGTTCCGTATCATTTTTTGACGTATAAAGTGAAAAAAACCGGACCGCATAACTAAGTTTGTGTGTGAAGGAATTTTGATGATTTTGCAAAAACTGTAGGTAAGTACTTACTAGTTAGGAACATCGTTTTCGGTGCAATATTTGGGTCAATTCCTATCAACTCTAATTATTTCAGATTTTTCGCTTCGTAAACTTCGGAGATAAGGGGGGGGGGGGTATGGTATTTTTTCAAACATTTTTCAATGTCGAAAACTGTGAGACATAAAATAAAATGAAAATATATTTTGAAATGTGCAGAAGCATTTTTTATAACTATTCCAAATTTCAAGTCGATAGCGTTAGTAGTTGCTGAAATAAGCAGCTGAGACAGACAGACAGACGAAGTCGCACCATAAGGGTTCCTTTTTTACTATTTTGGTACGGAACACTAAAAATGAAGTAATACTGCATTCAAAAATTGCAGATCATGCAAATCTGAAGCACACTCTTCGAAATATATCCGGTAAAAAACCGATAGACTAGCAACTTTGCGCTGATGCTCAAGACTTTATTAATAAACACATCAACACGGTCTAGGGATATTTTTAAAAAAGCGAATTACTATCAATGTGTTAATTATTTATATGACATGTATATATTTAAAAGATACGTTATTTAATATTCTGCCATTTTTTAATAATGGTTAAGGTACTTCGATTAAAATTTCAGGATTTTATGGAAAAAAAAATGAAGCATAGACGGAAACCGTATATGAATTAACTTTTAATTTGTGAGTAAAAACTGAAAAAAATTGAAAAGTCATTTAATTTGTGTTTATAAACTTGAAGTTAGTAGTCTGAGAAAGCGCCCATGATGTTCATAACACATCGGCAACGATTCGGCATGCTCAGAACAAGGTTGTCAATGTCTTGCTGCGGAATATTGTCCCATGTCCTTCTGAGGTGCGCAAAAAGTTGATCTTCTGTAGCCAGATTTCCAGGAACTTCCTTCAGAGCTCTTCTTTGCAGCATATCCCACGCATGCTCAATGGGATTTAGATCTGGCGATTGAGCAGGCCAGTCTAAGGCCCTAACATTGTGTGTATGTAACCAAGCTGCTACCGTTCTCGCCGTCTGTGCCCGGGCATTGTCGTGCATGAGCAGGAAATCTTGCCCCATTTGTGTTCTGTGGGGCAAGATTACGGGCCCCAGCACCTGTTGGACGTATCGTTCTGCCGTCATATTGCCCCGCACCCAAACGAGATCCGTCCGTCCTCCAAGACGAATTCCTGCCCAAACCATAATTGTTCCTCCTTGGTATGGGAGAACTTCCTGAGGGTTCTGAAGACGGCTCCATCGTCCAGGAACTCGCCAAACACGCGTCCTTCGTGAATCTGGATGGAAGCCGAACCTGGATTCATCCGTGAACAGCACATTGGACCATTGCTCACGGCCCCAGTCCACGTGGTTCCGAACCCATTCTAATCGTCGTCCACGATTGCCTCTCCGTAAAGGTGGGACCCGGAGTGGTCTACGAGAGCGTAGATTGCTTTCATGCAGTCGCCTTCCTACAGTTTGGTCACTCACAAGCACTTGGTGTTCCACTCGCAGCCTTTGGACCAATTGAGTCGCCGTTGCATTTGGTTGAGCTCGCGCAGTAATTTACAAAAATCGGTCTTGTCTGGGGGTAGTGATGCGACTTGGCCCCCGGTGCCTCTCCGCTACTTCACCTGTGGCACGATAGCGTGTCCACAATCTTGAAATTACATTTTGGTGGGTCCCTATGGCCTCAGCAACATTACGCTGAACGGACCCAGCTTCCAGCATTCCCACAGCTCGTAACATCTCCGCCCTCGTCAAATGTTGGCGTTGCATGGTTTCAATACCTCAATTTGAACTATATCTTTCGTTTAAAAATGAAAAAAAACTGTAACTAAACGTAATTCGTATTGTTTTCTAAATTTCGCACAAATGAAAATTCCCTCTCCTACACATCAAGACATTTTTATGCCACCGAAACAAAAGAATTTTCAAAAAATTTAATTTGGAATTAGTCTGAGATAAATTACAAACAAATCGGTGTATAAAAGATTCCAATGCGGCCAGTATTTTTCGAGTTATTTAATTGAGTATGAAATATCCCTAGACCGTGTTGATGTGTGTATATATTTCAATAAACGTGCTAAATATTTGATTTTCTCAAAGAAAACCGGTTAAATTCCAGTAATTCTAAAAGGAGTAAAGACCTAGGTAATTTGTTTGATTGCGTAATGTCACAATCGCAAAAGGCACTAAAATAATATGTAAGGTCATTGATAAGTCCCAAAATTAAATAAATGTGCGTTTTGTTATTTAAAAGGAACCATTAATATAAGTGATATCGTGTGTGTCGTCGTCTATAAGAATTATTTAGTATTTATAATGACTCATCATTATTAACCAAAAAAAACCGGCCAAGTGCGAGTCGTACTCGCGCACCGAGGGTTCCGTATCATTTTTGGGCGAATAAAGTGAAAAAATCCGGACCGCATAACTAAGTTTGTTTGTGAAGGAATTTTGATGATTTTGAAAAAACTGTACTAGTTAGGAACATCGTTTTATTTTTGGTGCCATATTTGGGTCAATTCCTATCAACTCTAATTATTTCAGATTTTTCGCCCCGCTAACTTCGGAGATAAGGGGGGGGAATGGTATTTTTTTGGACATTTTTCATCATATGTCAAAAACTGTGAGACATAAAATAAAATAAAAATATATTTTGAAATGTGCAGATCAAGCCCTTTCATATGATATGTCACTTGACCTAGTAACCCCACTTTGAAATTTCGGACCCCCACTCCGGCCCCTTTTGCAATGAAAATAAAAATATTTTTGGACTTTTTTCATTTGCAATAAAGTTGAACAAGCATTCTTTATAACTGTTCCAAATTTCAAGTTGATAGCATAAGTAGTTGCTGAAATAAGCAGGTGTGACAGACAGACAGACAGACAGACAGACAGACAGACGAAGTCGCACCATAAGGGTTCCTTTTTACCATTTTGGTTCGGAACCCTAAAAAGACATCAACAAAATAAAATATAAGGCTTTAATAGTGATCAAAACGCCTGTAATTTGACTCTAATTATCACCAATATACCAAAGCCCTACATACGAGGGCTACGATTAGGACAAAGAATTTGGCACACCTAACGTTCCTATTTGCTATCTTATCATATCTCTTAAAGATAATACCATATCATCGGGCACACAATGTTCCAACACTAGTCGGCCAGTACAATAGCGAGCCACCTGTTGTCGTTAAAACTGATAAAAAATAATGTGATGAACTTTTTGAAAGTGTTAAAATGGGTGTTAAAGTTTTAGCTTTAATAGCACTCCTAGTTGTAAGTGTTTATGGACAAGATAATACTGTGGTTGAGAACAATATCACATATAATGTTGCTGAGGACAATATCATAAGTGATGACACGACAGTAATTGCACCAGTTGAAGTAAAGGAAGATGAAGATGTCAATTCGAGTCCGGTGGAAATTTTGAGTGTTACGGATGAACTGCAAGTCAGGAGTGGGAAGTATCAGACGCTTGATGATGGGCAATTAGAAGGAGAATCGCTAGGGTTGGATTTTAACGCCGATGATGCGGCTTCACAGAATGAAAGACAGCTGCTGTCTCCAGACACAACTCAAATCACGAATAATGAATATGGTAAGTAAATTAGACATAAATTCACATTCAGAAATCACAAATTATAAACTTTAATATGTATTTTATCGTAACAAAGCAAGGTAAGATATCAAAGGTTGTAATATAACAGAAATCAAAGATAAACATGACCTCGCTATGTCTACTGATACTACTAAATCAATGGTATAGTACGTTGGCAAGTTTGCTCAAACATTGGTAATAGATGACACAAAAGGGATAAATGACAAACATTGCCAAATGTTTGACAATGTATGAGTTGAGATAAGAAATTTTGAATTTATAATAGAGCGTCGAGCGTTGTTGTTGTTTTCAATTTCTTTATCAACTGAATAATTATGATATTTTAAAGGTAAAATAGTTAAAGAATTTCAAATGTTTATGACCTGTAATCTTTTAGATATTGTAGTTTTTAATGTGACTCATTGTAGCAAGATGAGTAACCGTTAATCATAATGTACATAAATCTTGCATGACGTTATTTCGTTCAGTATAGGTACCTACAAAGGCTGTACAACTTTAAAGAATTTAATGAAACAAATTCATAAGATTAAGAATACGAAAACTGGGTGTGTTCCCAAAAAATGTTGAACCAACTAAAACTAGAAAAGAGGCCATCTAGAGGTGATCTCTCTTTGATAAACTTAATAACAACAATGAAGCAACAATTTCCAACATTATAAAAGTGCTATTTTATAAAATAAACACCAGAAAGTATTTTTAAAAAGAACATTATGGTACTCAACTCATTTAATATAATCAAATAAATGGTGTAGTAATCTAAGATAAGAGCCGCACCTAACTTGGTCTTACCCGGCAAATTAAAGAAATGCATCACTTTTGAAAAAGTTTAATGCACAAACTACTTTTGAAATACGTCGGGTTATACCAATTAAGTACAGATAAGGGCTACGCACATTATCAGGAGATAAAAAAGCCGGTCAAGTGCGGCTCGAGTTTGCGAGGCCCCTATGAATACGTTCGCGAGTACTTTTCGTTGGAATTAAGGATTAAGAGTAATTTATGTAGAATTTCATCCTGACGTAATGGATACCTACCTCTACAAAAGAAAAAAAATGTATTAATATGCAACACAATATTAAGTTTCCCCTGCAATTACTTCGTTTATCTGCAGACAGACAATACATACTGTTGCAAGAATAAACGTCTTTATGTCTTTGACTTTGAGCCTACCAGGCATTGACTAATTATTATTATTATTTATTATTTATTTATTTATTATAATGGTACATATTAAGGTCTATAAAATAATATAATGTCCAACAAAACTATATATATAGTTTTGTTATAATTACCTACCTACAGCAACAATAATGAATGCATAAAGTATTAGGTTACTAATTGACTGAAGAAGCATCTCTTTTGGGACCAAACCTTTCTTATGAACGGATCAGAAAAAACACGAATCCAGAAGAACCATTTGCAGAATTATTTTGGTTTTTCTGAATACGTGGTGTTCCATCAAAGGATATCTAAAATATGTAGTTTATCAGGATGACTCACAACTAGATATTATTTGTTCCCTATACCTAATACAAACGATTCAAATATATAAAAAAACTGAATTCCGCGCTGGTTTAACGTGGATAAAATCTTTGTGGATCCGAAATTAATAAACTACATTTTACTATAATTATATACATTTAATTGTATTATGAAATGCTAAAGCCTCCATCATTGTTCGTTTGTGAAAAAAGAACGGTGCTGTTTGTCCTGTATAGCTTAATCTCTCTCACACTGGAAAAATAATGCTATGCTAATGCTAGAAACAAGTCATATTAAGGTCCCAGCAGTTGATAAACCTGTGACAGCGGTTATTACGTCCACCACAGTATTGTAATGAATCTGTAGATTAGCTTCACTGGTTTCCAAATTATCAGGCATAAGTCATCCGCCATAAACTCAAAATGTACCTATCAACTTTATCTTTTAACATTCTGAGACAGTTTCATAACGAAGTTACTCGTAGAATAAAAATGATTTCATAGTTGCGTTGACAGAGGATTACATTTTCGGGTCAAATGAAGCAGGCTGTGAAACACGTCGAACTGAGTAGCTTAAATATATTATATTGAATTCTGTTTATATTCTACCCCTATCAAAATTAAAGATGGATTAGATTAAGGAAGATCACAGAGACGGTCTTACTGATGAAGTTAACAGTAACTTAATGCTTGTAATGATTATTATTGAACATCAAACAACATAATCAGCTTTGATATTCTTAAAGTCACTTTGTAACATCATGTCAATAAAGGAACTTGCATAAATCCAAAGCTTCCAGTATTGCATAAATCCAAAGCTTAATTTAGTTGTGGTCTCCTTGTGTTATCTGATGTTCTTGTTCTTGTTTTATAATGTGGAATTATATATTTAGATTATCTGCGCGTGCCTACTTTGTCAAATTCTTATCAATTACTTAAATGCGGACATTATTTAGCGCAATTGCCCCCACATCCAGACCTAATTCAAGTTTTAGTCATTTCTATCGGCTTTATCTGAAAATAGCAGCTTATTCAACCATCGTCATCTTAGAAATTTAAAGGAACCAACTATTATTAGCCTCCCTCTATTAATAACGTTCACTACTTGCTCATGATTGTCTTGAAAAGCACAGCACAGGATGTTAATTATTATATTGGTAGTCAATCATTATGATTACACTATCATAATCTTACGATTTTATGAAAACTAATTTAATAATTATGTACACAATCCAATTCCACAAATATTTCTTATGGTTTATATAAAAGAGGTGAACCAAGATAATGCAAATCACAGTATTATCTTAGCTACGGCCAAAAAAAAACCACGATGCTTACAAGATATAATAATTGTTTAAGACGGTTTATCTTAATTAAACAAACTAGATATTTTGTTTGATAGCTATCTCGACCGCAGTAATCTGTATTTACTACTAAAACATAGTAGATGTAGATACTACAGTAGATTTTTTTTACTATAAATATTGTAGGTACGTAGTCGTATCTGCTGATATATAAGTTACAACAATAATATAATTATGTTCTTTACTATGTACTTCGTCTACTCGTCTTTGTAATTATGATGTAGTTTGACGGAACCATCTTAGTTAGACAAATTAAGGTGCCCAAGAAAGATGTGACTGTAACATTTTCTAATTCCCTTTGGATATAATAAAATCAATCCTGGTAATAATATTTGGATTAATGGTTGGATTTTTTAAATTTTAAATATATTTACTAATTTAAAGACATACATTTTGTTGACAAATTGGTACAGTTCACTGCTAGTACCACATTGATTTCTCAAAGGACAGCTATACGTACATCAAAGATACTAAAGCTCGTCTCAGGAATGGCATCATCAGTAGGTACATCGCTACATACAGCGAAAATCCCAACCCACCCCAAGAGTTGTGGCGCAACAATATTATTAAGTATGTTCATTGATAAATTGAATAAGTAGTACCTATCAAGATTATAATAGTTCAATTGAAACATAATGATGCATAAAACTAAACTTGTTTACAGAAAGTGGTGAAACAAAGAGGCGTTGCAAGGTGCTAAATGACATCAGCTTGTGTACTAGGAATCGCGTGTCCGATAAAAACTGATAACTTATCAATATCGGAGCTTAGTATCGATACCGAACTACGAATGCCTGCTTGAACATTTCACCATTCAATATATAATTTTAGTTCCAGTAATTTTCGTAGCAGAAAATTAGGCTCTTGGTCGCTAATTCACTGTACCATTGAAAAAGATGATAATAACATTGAAAATATTTAAACATCAAGTTGTACAAATAAAATGCTACGGCTGACAAATCTATCAGAACTTTACGTTCCGGGATACGTAGATTAGAATAAAATCCAAATAATATTTATTTTAATGTTCTTTTAAATTTCGGTACATTTTAATTATTTATTTATTATCTCTAGAAAAGAAAGAAAGAAAAAATCGATGACCAAATTCCAAACCAAAACCATGTAAACAGTATTATTTCACAGAGGTTTTTCAAGGACTTATTTATATTATAAGAAAGTGTAATCATAGTCCATTTTTAATATCCTAACAATAAATGTTCCAGCCCACATCGACGGCCGAGTCCTACCCGACACGAGCTACCAGAACAATGGACAGCCCTACGTCATCACGACTGCGAGGCTGGCCCAAATTAGAGGCAATTTCATGTACTGGTTCTACGACCAGGGTGGCAACGAAAACATCGGAGACTACCAAAGGGACATCCATACTTCCACCCCTCAGATCCATAAGAATTTCAACTTCCAGTTGCCCTTCTTTGGGTTCAGGTTTAATTATACCAGAGTAAGTGGGTTTTCTGAAGTTTGTTTTTAGTTAAACATGTATTCAAACTCTTATTAAGCACTAAGGCTAGATTTTACTGAACTTAACATGGATAAGATTTCTTTCTTCTCACTTCTATCTAATAGCTGCAATAAGACTGTAGATATAACAATGTTTACAGTATTTTTTATTGTACAATTTAGATGCTGTCACCCATTCCATTTGAAATGCTATCTATTTTATGTATCATCCGATTCATCAGTTTTTAATTACTCAGGAGAAAATGATCCTCCCACATACTAAAACAAATTGTCGCATATTTTTTTAATTCATCTTTTCCTCTGGCTCCAGTTATCAATGAACGGCTACATCTACTTCAGCGATCCTCCAGACCACTACACGTACCCCCTCTCCTTCCCCGTGCGTGACTGGCCGGATATGAATGATCCCTCCTTCATCGGTATCTTCTTCAGCAAGTGTCGTATCGGCAGCCAGCGTCAGGAAGACCCTGATCAGAGAAGACCTGGAGTTTACTTTAGAATGGACAGAGATTTACAGGTAAAAACCTACAATCAATTAGTTGTCATTTTAATAAACTTTACATATACACACAGTACTTTACATATTTTGTTTGTTCCCAACAGGCGAGCCTATACGTATTTTTACCACAATTCACGATCCATGACCGTACCACTAGTACAAGAGATCCTTCTCTTGACCATACTTTAAAAACCTGTATTACTTTTCTATAGACTCGCACAGACCAGCTCGGCGTGGAGATGCGAGAGCGTGTGACGTGGGACATCCGTCAGGGCGTCATCGGTTCCGAGACCTTCTTCCCCAAGCATGCCATCACCATTACCTGGAAGAATATGTCCTTCGCTGGAGGCATTGACAACTCGCTGTTCATGGTTAGTTTCAAAAAGCTACTTAGAATCTACAACTGTAAAAAGTAACTTAACTCGGCTTCTAAGCAAAGTACAAATATTACAACATTACAAGCATTTTGTTCCATGCAATTCTTCGACAGCAATTTTGTCTTCTACTGTTCTCTTCAATAAAACTTATTAATATTACAGACGAACACATTCCAAATGGTGCTAGCGACTGATGAAGTATTCACGTACGCGATTTTCAACTATTTGGAGATTAATTGGAGTTCACATACTGAAGCTGGAGGCGATACAACCACTGGAGAAGGCGGTGTGCCTGCTTATGTAAGTAGTCTTACATCCATATTCTAAGACGTTTTTTTTTTGCGGTTTTCTTGGCTCCATCACACAAAAAGATTGGTATTCTACAGCGGCGCTTTCTACAGCTATTTGAAAATTAATTGAAACGATGACACCACCATTATTTTTTTACACTTGCAGATTGGTTTCAACGCTGGTAACGGTACCCAAAGCTACGAATACAAGCCATACTCGCAGGCGTCTGTACTTAGAGATCTGACGGGCAGAGGATGGGCCAACGGTTTCCCCGGACGACACATATTCAGGATCGACGAGAAAATACTTATGGGAACTTGTAACAAGGATATTGGTAAGTTTCTGACTGACGTTTACGCAGTTTTTGTATGAAAGCGGCAATTGTCCAACGGTTAGACGCGGACTATGAGCGAGAGCACTATTAACGTGAACCCACTCTTAGAACAATAATGTTTAGCTAGTAATGTAAAACCCGTATTTTTCTCTAGATTCCCAGTAAGATGCTGATGAATTTCATCTTCTAGCATAGAAGCATTATTTTATATATTTGATTATATAAAAATGAAAAATAGGGGAAAATATTTTAACTTGTGTGAAATTCTGCTAAAACAAATTCAACCTTTTCTAATTACTAGATGGAGCGAATCTCCCGCTAATGTTCGCTCCCGAGAGCGGTAACATGTTGGGAGGTACTATCGTCAACATCACGGGCCCTTGCTTCAACCCTGACGACAGAATCACCTGTCGTTTCGATACCGAGTCTGTCATCGGTGCCGTGGTAGACGTTAACAGGGCTATCTGCGTCCAGCCCAGGTTCTGGCATAATGGATATGCGAGATTTGAGATCGCCATTAACAATGAGCCTTACAAGTGGAAAGGAAAGTACTTTGTCGGTAAGTTAATTTTTTGTCTTATTCAATCTTGCTTAAGATCACTATTAGATAGCTAGTATTAAATAATATTACATTTTGCTTTGTTTTTTAAAACTGTAAACTATTTGTCGGCATCGCTGTCAGCGGGTATCATGCCCGAATGCTGGCGTCATTGCAACTGGATGGCAATGTTCTAGAGTTAGATGTTTAGTTAAGACAACTTTTTAACGAAGTTATTTAGTGACATTATACAGGGTAAAATTAAAAACAGTGCGGATATTTTAGGAGGTGAAAGTACTCATGAATATGATTAACTTTTATTATGGGACCGACACTTAAATATAAAAAAAAAACAGCTGTTCCCTACAAAAATGCGAAAAACGATCAAAATGTATGGAACAGCTGATTTTTTTTTCATATTTCAGTGTCGCTCCTATAGTAAAAGTTGATCATATTCATGAGTACTTTCACCTCCTAAAATATCCGCACTGGTTTTAATTTTACCCTGTATATTTTATGACAAATCTAATGAATTTCCTGGCCTCTTTAGAAACTCCTGCAACAGCAACAGAGAAGATCTTCTTCACCGATAACTCTGTTCACGAGAGGTATCCACCAGAGATCAGAATCACTTGGGACCGCTTCAACTTGACCACGAACCTCAACGTCCAACTTCAGATTAGTTTATGGGGATACAAGGAGATCACGATCAGACCTCAACTGGAATACATCGATATGATTGAAGTGGGTGTGGCTAACACTGGAGAGTATGTCATAAATCCTCAGAACTTTAGGAACAGAGATAATTTCTTGCACAACGACATGCAGTTCGGTTTCTTACAAATCAATCTAACTACGCCTGAAGTGTTCAAAAACGTTCCGATATCACCGTAAGTAATTTATATTTTTGTTATACTTACTTCTTTCATAAAAACTTAATTATTTTGAATTTAATGGGAGAGTCCGTTCAGGACGAAAACCTCTGGAAGTTTGATGAGGTTTCGGTGTTTATCTCGATGATGTTTGTTTGCTTATTTTTTTTTTCTTTTCAGTGTTTTATGGAGTCGTCCTATCCCCTTAGGATGGTACTTCGCGCCACAATGGGAGAGGCTTCACGGCACACGCTGGCCCAATGCCATGTGCAACAACTGGCTACGAACCGATCGTTTCTTGAAGAACTTCGCCTCTCAAGTGTGGGTCTGCCCTTGTACGTTGGAACATGCCTTGCTGGATAAGGGTCGATATATGCCAGACTTGGCTTGCGACAAAGACACGAATCCTACCTGTAGGTACCATTGGGGCGGCGTGCACTGCGTCAGGAGTGGAGCACCCAGGTAATTTAAAATCTCATGTAAAGCTTAGACAGCAGCAACGTCTTCATACTCATTATTTATTATATTACGTTGTATGTTATTCACAGTGCGGAAGGTTCAGGCCAACAATGCTGCTACGACAAGAATGGCTTCCTCATGTTGTCCTACGATCAGATGTGGGGATCACGACCATCGAGGTCACACGACTTCGGATTCACTCCTTACAACGAGGCTAATAAGGTAAGACCCACAAGTAATAATGTACATTATGGCTACAATCTTAAGTTTTTTTTTTATGACTACTATGAAAGTCTTACAGGAAGAATACATCGTGTAATAATCTGTGAATGTAGTAAACCGAAATGCAGAAATACGTAGAAAAATAATTTATTTAAACACCCACCCATTATTTACCCCACTGGAATTTTGAACTCCCATATCCTTATTACTCGTGCATTTATATAGATATACACAAATACGTTTTCATTGGCCAGGTCCCGTCGCTGTCCCATTGGTTCCATGACATGATTCCATTCTACCAGTGCTGCATGTGGCAAGAAGAACAGGCTGTTGGCTGTGAAACATTCAGGTCAGTCGAGTTATGTGTTTATTTGCTCATATAGCTTTATCTTGATCTTTTATTAATTATATTGCTTTATACCTACAGGAGCATTATTTATACATTTCGTCGTATTTTTGAGCAAAACATAAGAATCTGTTTAATTTTTTAGGTTTGAGCGACGTCCCTCGCAAGATTGTGTGGCGTATCAATCGCCTGGAGTAGCAGGAATATTCGGAGATCCACATATCGTTACATTTGATGATCTACAGTATACCTTCAACGGAAAAGGTAAGAGGATATAGAATTCTAGTTATATCTAGCAGGTACTTGTAAAGTCATCTCAAATTCAGAACACGACTTAATATTTCTTTACGTCGACCTCAAAAAAGATCCACCCATCACCGTGTAGCTAAGAAATAACACCGTCGCATAAGCCTCCAGCAATACTACCAAGTTAATCTTCACAAACCTAATCTGCCTTATTTTTCTTTAGGTGAATATGTGTTGGTAAGAGTGGACCACCCGCAGTTGAAACTGGACGTCCAAGGCAGGTTCGAGCAAGTGTCTCGCAACATCCACGGACGCGTCAACGCAACACATCTTACGTCCGTCGTCGCAGCTTCCAATAACTCCGTACCAGTCGAGGTAAGACACGTCAAATAATCTACTTATAGAAATAAACTACAGTACTCCCAATTTAATAATGCGCATAGAAATCTTCGTCACTGTTCGGCAACGGTCGTATTCCCCGAGCGTCGGAAGACGATATGTATATAGAGTGGTTAAGTGCATTTTCTTCATGCATAATTTAGTAGAATATTATGTGTTTTATGCTAAAAGAGAAAAATATTGATTTATCAGTAACGATAAATAAAGTAATAAGGACTCTATAAAGTCATTTGTATTCACGTTTGGATCAATTCGTTCTGATTATTATAGTGGTTCAGACGTAAGCCTCTCCAATTTCCAACTTTAGTTTTTAACTAACCGACTGCACTAGACCGATGGTAATGTTTTTCGAGTGTATATGTAGGTACCTATGTCTATTTCTTTTGTAGCCTAAACGACTTGATGGATTTCTACATAATTATGTGGTGTCGTTAGATTTTCGTCTTTATTGTGAAAGTGACATAGGGTAAGGGTAGCTGTATATTATTTGAAATACTACGCAATCAGGTTATTTGTTTATTTTTTTAATAATTTTATTTAATTATAATCCTTTTGTTTTCAGGTCCGTTTACGTCCCCAGCACGCTCAATGGAGATACAGACTGGACGTGTTCGCGGACAACAAGAGAGTGTACTTCGATAGACCCGCCCTCAGGGTGCAATACTTCCCAGGTAACTTTATCAAAGTCCAAGATTTCTTCTTGGAAAGGACCATGGCCTATTTGTGAAATATGCTCTTTTATAAAAATGTACGTGGTGATAGATCATAGTAAATAAATATGTATTTTTGGTTCGATTTTGTCATCAAAACAATATGAAAAGGGCAAACTTCATCATCCTCAAAAATCATAATTTTAATATATTTTTTACTATCAAATTAGAACATCGTTTTTATATAGAACAGGCTTGCGTTTGTCCGCTTCTTCGCCTATCATGGATTCATTTATTCGTACTACAATTTACTTCCTTCCAATCATTATAAACTTTGACCTCTTTCACTTCTTAATTACCCAACTGCCCCAAAAGGAGGATAATGGTTTTCGAGTGTATTATGTTTATCTATTTCTTTGGCACACTCTGTAGTCTAAACGGCTTGGTGGATTTCAACACATTTCAACATATGAGGTGTCATTAGATTATTTTGTCTTCATTGTGGGAATGAATTGGGCTATAATATTTTAATATTACACAGGATTTTTTTAATAATTTATTTTATCTTGTCATTCAATTATTAATTAACCAACAGGTGTGACAGTATACCAACCGATGTACCTCCTCAATCAGTCAGAGATCGTGATCATGTTTTCTTCCGGCGCGGGCATTGAGGTGGTGGAGAACAAGGGCTTCATGACAGCAAGAGTCTACCTACCTTGGACTTATATGGTAAGTTATGCTCATTATAAGCAGCCATCTAAGTATTACTTGAAACTAGTCTCAACCAATCAAATGATTTAATTGGTTTAGTCTTGAGGTTATACGACCCTATGTCATGCATAATCCTGCCCCGGATCCATATACAGGGTGGCAGGTTAGACAGTGGAAATATTCAAAGGGGTCATTGTACTCATCATTATGAACAACATTTACTATGGGACCAACCCTGAAATCGCGTAAAAAAAATCAGCTGTTCCATACATTTATGTTCACATAACTCAACAAAATGTATGGTACAGCATGATTTTTTTTTCGCGATTTCGGGGTTGGTCAAATAGTAAAAGTTGTTCATAATGATGAAAACCCCTTTGGATATTTCCACTGTCTAACCTGCCAACCTTGTTTCTATGGGGTGTAAGTGACAGCGTAACGAAAACTGAAACCATGGGTTCAGTAGCTTATTTTAAACCCTTCAACATTAAAATTTTCCGTCGGGCTTAAAAAAACATAAGACTTTGTTTGGAGATGTTTTAACAAACTGCAAAATCTTCTAACAAAGTTGTAAATTTTTTCACCCCGTAGTTTAACATATGATATTTTTGCCTTAGAATCAAACGCGAGGTCTGTTCGGCAACTGGTCGCTCGATGTCAACGACGACTTCACGCGACCAGACGGCACGCGAGCGGCCATCGACCTGAACAACTTCCAGACGGCTCACAGGGAATTCGCTCAGTACTGTAAGTTTAAAATCTAGACTAATTTGCAGAACAACTGAACCTGAACACTGCGCCGTCTAACTGTATAAGAACAGAATGGACAGGCAGCTCATGCGGTGTTTCTGAAAGCGTATTAAATTTTGAATTTACTATTAATCTCATGTCAAATTTTGTCGGGCTGTACGGCGAATAGAGCCAAACGTTGGGACGAAGATTTTTCTCGAACATTGCAGCTTACATAAAGTATGGTCGGGTGGTTTGCTAGAATGCTCGTCAAAATGCTCCTGTTCGACCAAATCTTCACGTGTGAGCTTGATATAGGTAACATTCGCTAGAATGCTCATTACCTCACAGTTATCATCACCTTCAGTCGAAAATAAACACTGAGGCATTGAGCAACTGAAGCTTGCAATTGTTTATTTTCATTTTTGAGGGCAAAGCAGTTCCTTAGATTTACTGAAACCTTTCCATGAATTACACAACCTTCTATCAACCTCCCTCCACTTCCAGGGCAACTAACCGATCGAGAACAACGAGACATAGGAGTAGCAATGTTCTATCGAGAGTACGGCAGAACAGCGGCTTACTACAACGACAACCAATTCCTTCCAAACTTCATTCGAGAACCAGCTGACTTCCTGCCGGCCAACCGGTCGCAGGACGTGGAGAGGGCCATAGAGTTGTGCCAGGACTCGTACCAATGTCGATATGACTACGGCATGACCCTCAACAGAGACATGGCCGAGTTTACCAAGAATTATTTGTCTTCAATTGTAAGTATTTTATTTTGTATTTTTTTGTTTTCAAGGTGCCGAGAATGGGCTAGGCAATGATAATAATGTAGATAAGTTACTAGTTGCTCCAAAAGTGAACGTAGATTTATTCGCAATACAAGCTACAGAAGCTGCGGCATCACAAAAATATTGAATCAATGGACATGTACAGAGACCGGAAAACATCTTGACCAAAAGCGGCGTAGTGGCTCCGTAGTGGTTCCATACAAATGGTGGTCGAAAAATTTTCAGGCGATTTTTTATTTGATCTATCAAATGTTGCTCTGAATACGAATCCACACACCCCCATTAAATATGACCACGTATTTGTGATACACGTTGTCTAATATATGTAAGAACATGAGCAGTCAATGCAACAGTAATACTTACTGAGAGCAAACCGCTATAAAATAATAAATTCTTAATGATGTCATTTTTTGTGTAAACAAATGCGAAACGCAATGATTCATCCCAAGCTATTAAGTCAATAATAGCCTTGATTGTCAACCAGTCATAAAGACAAATTATGTTTTCCCACACTTGAAACATGGCAATACGCCGTATATTCATACAATTACTAATATGGATGGGTTATAAGCATGATTTCACTGAAATACTGAAGCCTTAAAACTATATTCTGGGATGTATGAATACCTACGTACGTCCACAATAGCCTTAATGTTTTTGATTGCTGCCTAAACGTTATCCTGAAAACGAACAGTTAGTCCTGTGCTTATTTTTTTAAACAGTTACTTACGAGTACTTCTAATATACAACTGATATAATATTTAGCGGATGAGGATATTGACATTATTAGCTTAGAGGATGTTGATGAGGATTCGGATGTAAGAAATGGTCATTTTGAGGATGAGGGTGTGTCTATCATTCGACAACGATTCAGCGAATAAGAGCGTAAATCATGCTCAGAACACACCATGCACGCCCTTGATTCGATACGAAATTCAAAATTTCAATTTGTGCGTATTATATAGACACTATCTCATTATGTGAATGTGGATGAGGGTTCGAATCTTTTCAAATCGAAAATGAGGATACGGATGCAGATGAGGATATTTAAATTGACGCAGATGCTCCGCAGTTGCAAATAGGGATACTTATAGATATTCGTTACATAACCTTGCTTCTAGTTCTACAGTTCCTAATAGGATGGTTTCAGTCTTATTTTTATGTTTTTAGACTTTCGTATTGGTTTGGCAGTCCTTCGAAAGAATTCCTTAGGAGTCTATATCAAATATTTTTTTAACCAAATAGGTCGTCACGAAAATCTTTTTTCTTTCTATTCCACATGCCATTAAAACGCACCCTAGCCATTCGCGTGCAGCAGTCGGATGTCTCTTGTCAGTCCATTGTTCTTTTAATCATAATGCATCTGCCAAGGTCCCTTATAGCACAGTCTATGGCTAAGTTACTTGTATACACACTTTAGTCGCGAATGTTAATCCATTCATAATTCTTGTATTCTGTGAATTATTTTCTACTTGGTTTCTGATATTCGTCTGCAAAGATTTGGTACATAATTGTGTGGTTTTAGATCAGAATATTTCAGTTATTAAAAGTAACTTAATTGTGTCCAAAAGTTCAATTGTGCAATTACCTAGAATACATGCAAAATAACTTGACTGGACTGAAGTTCGTGCCAATGGCGGTTCAATATCTGTTTCTGTGCATTTTGACCTTATTTCAACAACTGTAGATCTATGCACGAAATTGTGGAAATCTTGGTATTAGACCAGCCCATTCATTTTGCGCGCATTGTAGGTTCTCTTTTTATCTATAGTTTCCAGACAATTTTAACGGAAGAACCAAAGTTACATAGTTAGCTTTTGTAGGTTTTGAGGGTAACCTGTTTGGTATAAAGAGTTTACCTAGTATTTTCTTTTCAGACGAATATAAAAGAGCAGAACGCTCGGCGGGTCATAAGTTGCGGTATATTGGAGACCCCGCGATTTGGAAGAAAGAGTAACTTCTTCTTCACGCCAGGAACAAGGGTGAGTATCTGCGTTACTTACATATTTTATTATAACTAATTTCCAATGCAAGAAGATCGTATTTTTGAAAGATTTATATTGTAGGTACTTAGAATCCATTTCAATAATAAGTATTCTTAGACCTGTTTTATTGCCACTTACTAATCTATCAAAATTGTTATAAATAAAAAGTAGTAGGTATCTAACAATCAGACTATAGCTCTGTTTAAGTTCTCCTACATCCCTCTAATGTAGAATGTTGGACACCCGTGTATCCGTCTATCACGCGTAGAAGACACAATCATGCTAAAGATAAGTAGGTCTGTAAAAATATTTCACTTGCCAAACAATTCCCTTTTGAAGTAGGTTTAGGGCCAAATAATGATATTATTACGTATTCAAACGTCGTCTTTAAAGAATGACGTAAATACAAATTGTCACCCTGATCCACTCATAAAACCGCTAATTTGTCATAGGTCGAGGAAACATTGTTAACCTCATAATACATTCGAATTTCCTAATGTATCATCTATTGTACTTAAATACTAGTTTATACTGCGACTTTTTGCGCGTTATTTACATTACTAACAACTCAGTATCCTAGTAATAAAGGTTACTTTATTGCAAATTCACATTCATTCTAACTCATAAAAGTCTGCGCTAAAGTTTCATACAAATTGGTTCAACCGTTTCGGAGTTTTAGCGACAAATATCTATCCAAACATACGAACTTAGCATTTATATTATTGCTAGTGGGATTTTCAAATGTATTGTCCATTGGTAGGTGAACTTCGAGTGTAACCAAGACTTCATTCTCATCGGGGACAAGCGACGCGTTTGTGAGGACAACGGCCGGTGGAACCTACCAGACTATGGATACACTGAGTGTCTACGTAAGTACTTTCAATTTCCACTGATTAAATACTTAACTGCTTTAGATTTTTCACTCACTCGTTAAGTACAGGAAAAGACTTCTTGTAAAACTGTTCTCTTATAAAATCAATAGCTTTAATTTAAATCTTATGTTGAAGTGATTTCGTTTCGAATCGAATCTTGCATTATGTACTTATCAATTGCTAGTGTTTTGTTATTATTTAATTAAAAATACGTATGTATCGTTGAAATACAAAGTAACATACAGTGAAGTGACACAGCGTTTTATAATGTCCAGGTAACCAAGAGTACTCCCAACGTGCTCTGTTTCTGACGTGGGGCATCATAGTGGCAGTTATTCTACCGTTAGGCCTGTTGATTTGCCTACTGTGGTTCTGGTGCTGGCACAAACCCAGGTCCGAAGGCAAAGAGGGATTCCGATTTGAAGATATACCGCGCTCAAAATCGGCTTCTAGACTTAACCTTAGATCAGCATCAATGGGAAACCTCACAGATACGATGAAATCATCCACTTTACGTAGCACGGACTCTGGTCAGAAACCTAAATTACCCGAAACTCCTACAGAGGAAGCCCCAATTACCAGGTCTGCCCCTCTTACTAGGCCTGCGCCAGCTATCCCCCAAGATGGTGATAGTTCGGGAATAGGGTACCCAGATTCAAGCAAGAGTGACTCTAACAAATCTGATAAATCAAATCCTAAAAAGCGTAGGGCCTACGACAAGACATACCGAACTAACGAACCTATTCCGAACGCTCCTGACGTAGAGTTCCCAGAAAAACTATGGGATCTATCCGAAGAGGACTTGCTATCCATAACCTCTCCTTCAGATACTGAATCAAACCGAGATTCAACCTTAACCCGACCCGCAAAAGATATAGAATACGTAAGCAGACCACGTCAGCTGGGACGCAGGGCGTTGCCAAGTGATTCGGGATATTCCACTAAAGATTCTGAAGACCCCTACGCCCCAAAGTACGAGGGTCAATATAGTCCCATTCCCTCCACATACTCTCCGACTTACTCTGAAATATACTCCCCACCGATCAGCCCTACCTCAGACAATAGTCCTAGGAACACATTCGATAACCCTGGCTTGCCGGAGCCCCCGAAGAGTGCTCCTCCGGAGCGCATACAGACATTTACTATGCCACCGGCAAAGGGTAGATCTATGGAGACCCTTATAGACCCACCTAACATGGAAGTACCTACAATGAGCCCCCGCTCCACCATGGTCTGACAAACTTTAAGAATACAGAAATAGGGAACAGGATAGATAATAATTCACTGCCCATATAATGACATTTTCGGGAGTAGCTTAAGATTAGTGATAGGTTTCGTTGTAAGTGGCACATTATTTTAGTATTTTGCACTAACTTATATGTAGGTTTTAGTTGACTTTCGTGAGTTTCCCATCGTTGTTGAATGTTTGTAAATTCTATTAATTATTATAAATAAATTTATTTTAAATCTAACTATGGAGTCACATGAAGAGGAAATTTCTGTTCCCATTTCGGTAGAATAACTTCCACTATAAGTTTTTAGGTAAGAAAGCAAGGAATGACGTTGAATAGAAATTTTCTCTGAATTGTGATGAGTTATTATTTTTTTCTTCTTAATCTCTAAGGTTATTGCTTGCTTTCTTATCTAGTGTACATAAAAAAACCAGGTCATATGAACAGGTACGTGTATCAGTTTTTTTTTTATTTGCATTAGTTTGATAATATCTTTTAGGGCTTTGCCTGGATGATAGCGTATCTTTGTTTGTTGATAAATTGCGTTACAAGGGCTACGTGTTTTTGTTTATCGTTGGGCAACAGTTCCTGAATTGGGCTGATTATGATAATATAATTTTTACCACTTTTGTTGGAACATTTTATTTTCCTTTTGTATTTCGCCAATAGCACAAATATTGAGTCCAAATTATGGAAGTCATTTGTTGTGATTACAATTTGCATTATTTTGTCGTAGTCTACGTAAACGTGCAGTCAATTGAAGAACCTCTCAATAACATCCACAATAGGCTGCATTAATGTTTAAAGGAAAATTTGAATCAAACATTAATTAAAACGCTTGGCTTAGACTCTTGGCACACAGGCCATTCACAGACTGTATGACCAAGCTGCGCATTGTCTTGACTTCAATCAGCTTAGTCGACACCATGGATCCATGGTCCATGTGGGAAGAAATTTCCGTAATCATTACTAAGTATATTAGACCTCATTGAATAGATATTATTAAAATGTTGTATAGGTAATCTGCCAAAATTCTCCAAAAACAATAAAATATCATACAAACTCATGTATTTTTCAAACTCCAGGTAAGCAAGAATACTCGGCCCGCACGCTGGGTGCGACATGGGGCATCATCAGCGCGGTGATGGTACCCATCGTGATCGTGCTCATTTGCGTCGCCTGGAGGTTACTCCTGCGCAGGAAAGCCGAAGAGAAGGAGGACAATGACTTCTTGACTATTAAGTAAGTAGGCTTTATAATCCAGGTAGCTTAGACCACATTGTTAAACAAGACCGAGCCCAGATTTTTCCCACTGCTGGGCACGGGCCTCCTTTCAGTATGAGAGCGGATAGGCCATAGTCCACAATGCTGGCCAATACCTAAGTATACACGACACATATTTTGTACACGCTAGATCTGCAGATTAAAAACCGGTTTTAGAACCTACAGAGATGAGTTCCATTTAACTTGTTCAAATTCTGTTCCATTTTTTAAATAAGCTATAGATAGATACGAAAATCTGGAGATTGAAACTGGACCTATAGTACCTAACCAAAAACAGATTTTCACATAGATAACATGACAATGTGGGTGTGACCTGACCCAAGTACTGACCCATCAAGAGCTAAATATTAGACCAATGCAATTACCGACCATTATAGGCTACTTCTTAAAGTTTTTAATTACATATCATCGCTATTTTTTCCCAGACCATTGGACCCTGAAGAATCTATAAGGGTCAACTCGGATGACGAGAGCATACCGTACAAGAAGGATGTGACAGAAGACAGTCCAGAGCCAACGGAACCGGTGAAAGTGGCGGATAATACTGAGCAGTACCAGTACGGCACGCCTTACGACCAGGGCAGGCAGGCTCGCCCGTATGCCGGAGAGACCGAAATCAATTAAGTTAGGGGTAGCAGTGGATCCAGAAATTATTTTTAGGGGGTCTGACTGGCTGAGGACTCCTCCAGACATTATTTGGGGACTAAGAGTTAGAAATCAAAACACCAAATCACTAATCTAGTCTGAAATCTGTCAGAACTTAAGATTTGTGGGAGGACTGCAGCGCCCTATCTCTGGATCCGCTACTGGTTAAGGCAGTTCAAACATGGCGTCGGGGACAATAAAATAATAGACAGTTGACGAAATTCAGGAAATCGACTGGAAATGGACAAAATTATGTCCTAGCGAGAAAAACAACTTCAATAAATAGGATCTTGGGCATACAGTGTAGCCGCGCTATGGTTGCCAAAATCAAAATAAAATATTTTTCAAAATGATACTTGCCATGCAACTTTTTGGAAAATGGTTTTATTATATTCTACTAATTAGGTTTATTTAGATATAATTAATTACCTAATGAAGCGTGCATTTGTAAGTTTTATACTTATTGAAGATTTTTTTGTACGTAGGTATGTAAGTACTTACAAATAGTGTTACCTGCTTAATTCTTATTAAATTTATATTATCTATCTTGAACAATTTATTCACTTGAACTTCTTAGTCTATGTAGGTACCTACTTTACGTAAAAGTTTTTTTAAACAATATATATTTTCGAAATCAATGAATAATCCCACCACTGAAATAATTTTAGATTTAAGTAAATATATATAGCGATAAGCGAGGAGTACCTCCAAGCCCCGCCACCGAAACAGCTAGTCCTTCGAGCCGGATATCTTTCTTGAAGGTTCTAAGGACCAGCTGTTTCGGTGGCGGGGCTTGGAGGTACTCCTGCAAAACCTGTGTTTTTGTGTAACATGACAACCATTCATGATGACATCATTAAATACGAATAAATAAATATTATAGGTTATACATTATATACCTACCTAATGTTCTTGTCTTCTTTATAGTGCCATTAACTACATAGTACTTTTCCATTTATTTTTGTTTTTACTTGTTTGTATTTTGTTTTGTAATTAATTTATGGTAATACTTACTTAATAAAAAATATCTATTCGGTACCCACTTTGATTCATACATAATCATGTCATGGTAACGAAAAACCTAATAGCACGGGGCTCTGACAATGTAGATGAATTAGACCTACCTACTGCTCGGCAGTGCTCTGTCGTGTAAATTCATACCTACTCCTTCTTCAAGAAGGGAGTAGGTAGGTACCTACTTAAATAGGTTTTAAAGGCTCGACAACGAGCATGTGACAGTATTCCTGGAGTTGCAACCGTTTGATAGACTATGGTAACCGCTTACCATCATGCAGGCCGTAGGTACCTACGCCTGATTGCCACCATGACCACCATCGTGGTATAAAAAAATACCTACACTATCACTTAAGATACAGTGATTTCACTCTCATAAAGTATTCCACAGCCAAATAAACAAAATCATAACAAACAGTCATGGTCACGAAGATGCTTACACCCTATGTGGGCCTACTACAATACACCTCTGCCTATTCCTTTGGGGAATACAGGCTTGATGTTGTATGTATTTAAATACCTACACAGAGATAGTAGACAGATAAAACAATATTAAAAACAAAAATCTTGATCTAAACGTTTTCTGAAAAGCAATGTTTCTGAGATACTTATCTACATTATTAAACTTCTATTTCGAAATAGCGCAACAGTCCATGCTGCGGATAGCCTCCGGCTCTCGGCCATAGTTCTAGTTCTTTTTACATTCTGTGGTGAGAATGCGTGGACGCCACCCGTCCTCCTCTTTCGAGGAAGGTGGTGGAAAAGAAGATAAGTAGAATCAACAATCCCACTTGCACATCTGGCGTGCCAATACTTGCCGAGAAAACATAGACTACTCCAGCTACTCTGATCAAAAGGTAGTACGAAAAACATGTGGTTTTAGTCTTACAGTCTGTCATACCCCTTATTGCAACTTAGGTACGACCTTTTCTTACGTGTGGTAGTAATGGAGCAGTCGATGTGAGAAATGGTAGATTTCTCACATCTGACTGCTACGACTACTTCAGTATATTAGAATGTACTCTGTGGACTACTCCGGAATTAAGAAGGTGAGTGAGGTATTTTACGTCAAATTGAACGATTGCAGCTGGAATCGTTCAATTTATGAACGTATCATCATATTTGACGTACAATCACTCATTCACCTTCTTAATTTCGGAGTGTAATTTCGGACGTATGTTACCGCCCTTAATGTTTGTGAATCCAACAATGTTGCTGAACGCAGCTGAAATTAAACGTCATTGTCAAAAAGTACCTACCTATATCCTGGTCATTCTGTCATGATCTGTCTGTGTCATCTGTCAGGTCACGCTCAGCAAAGCAGTGTTGCCAACTTAGTGGAATTTCCACTAAAACTAGTGGTTTAGACTCCTTTTTCAGCGGAGGGATTTTGTTTTTTATGGCTGGTGGTTTTCGCTAGTGGTTTAGTTTACAAAAGTTAGTGGTACCTAAGTAAGACATTCACCCACTAGTGCGTAAACGTTTTTTAGGGTTCCGTAGTAAAACTAGAAACCCTTATAGTTTCGTCCCGTCCGTCTGTCCGTCTGTCCGTCTTTCCGTCTGTCACACCCTCGTCAAATCTACAGTTCATAACCAATCTGTATGAAACTTCGCAGTTAGATGTCTTCTATAAACCGCCATAAAGGCATGTAGTGAAATTACGAAAAATAAAATAATTAGGGGTGACCCTCACAATTAATGAAACTGAGGTATGAAAAAAAATATTTGCGCACGCCCCTTCGTGTGGGGTATCGTTGGATAGGTCTTTGAAAATAACTTAGAGTTTCCTAAATGATTTTTTTATTTAAGTCCATATTAAGTGAACTAGGAGCTCCGGAAGTCGTTAACATTGTGTCCCCCCCCCCTGTAATTTTCCAACCGCGTAATCAAAAATCTGAAAAAAATCAAGGTTATGGCATCTAATAAATACTCTCGATTAAAATTGGTTTGAACAAGATACGTCAATAACTTTTTGAAATATTCACTATTTTGAGTTTTGACAACCGCAAAAATAAGTTTGTATAACATAATAATATTATGATGTATTTCATAATATTATTATGATATACAAACTTATTTTTAACTTATATTTGTGGTTCAAAGACTGAAATACTTCTTGCTACGGAACCCTAAACTGAGCGTAGTCCGGACACGCTCTTGCCCGGTTTTTTTTTGTTATGGAAAGGACCTTTGTCACAAGGTTTCGACATAATGATGTAGGCAACACTAGATTCAGGGATCCCCCAAACAATGTTTCGTCTGTATAATTTATCTGTCAGTTTCTGCAATGAATAAATAAGTTTTTTTATAATAATTCGGCTTTTAGTGATTTCTGCTGGTTTGAAACTTTTAAGTTACTTTTTGCGGATATGGCAGGAAGAAGTTGGCAACACTAGCAAAGTAATGTCAAATCAAAGTCGGTCAATCAAAGCTCGCGCAAAGTGATGGTATTCTTGTTTGATTGTTTGTTCAATTGAAATATTCATTAATCAAGGCGATTACCTAAGGAAAACCATTGAAAACCGACACTTTTGAATGTGTAATTATTATATTATGCTAAAATACGTTATAATTAGCCATGGTTTGATAACATCTACAAGGAACTAGCGTAGTTACCCGAGTTCCAAACCATGTTTCCCTAAATATTAATTATGTACAAGTGGTACGTGTGTAATCAAAAAAGTAAGTACCTACTAATTACATATTCTGACGTCTTTATAAAAGCGTTACATTGCTAATTATAATAAAACTTTAATAATCCATGAATATACCTAAATACTTAGTTTAATTTATAAATCGCCGCGCCGTTGTAATTACAATATTTTTTACGTTTAAACAGCTGCAGGCCGCATCTTATTGATATTATTAGTTTATATTATAATCCCACTTTCAGTACAAAATGTACCAATTTAGATTATTCCCGAAGCTCCTAAAGATACTGAAATAAAATGTAGCTGTTTATTTATTTTCAATAATTATTCTTCACCTTGACGGTGCCGGAAACCTCTAAGTAAACTTAATCCTACTAATATTATATATATGAATGTTTGTGACGATGTAAGGATGTATGGATATTTGTTACACTTTCACTCAAAAACTACTGAACGGATTTTGATGAAATTTTACAGTAATATAGCTACATATACATCAGAATAACACATAGGCTACTTTTTATCCCAAAAACGCGGGCGAAGCTGCGGGCGGAAGCTAGTATCCAAATAAATGTTACTTGGCTAAATAAAACTTCTATTTAGTAGATATTATGTAACAACAACAATTACATACTTTAGCATGAGTTAGCCTGCCAGTCCACAATGGAATTTTAACTGTATTCTTATGCATTGACGAGTTAAGATCAAAAATCATCTTAAACAGGTATTACTTTTAAGCTTTCCTGAGACAGTTTCATTTTTTTAAAAATTCCAATATATTACCATTTTTAGGGTTCCGTACCAAAATGGTAAAAAAGGAACCCTTATGGTGCGACTTTGTCTGTCTGTCTGTTTGTCTGTCACACCTGCTTATTTCAGCAACTACTAATGCTATCGACTTGAAATTTAGAACAGTTATAAAGAATGCTTGTGCAACTTTATTGCAAATGAAAAAAGTCAAAAAATATTTTTATTTTCATTGCAAAAGGGGCCAGAGTGGCGATCCAAAATTTCAAAGTGGGGTTATTAGGTCATGTGACATATCATATGAAAGGGCTTGATCTGCATATTTCAAAATATATTTTCATTTAATTTTATGTCTCACAGTTTTCGACATATGATGAAAAATTTCTGAAAAAATACCATTCCCCCCCCTTATCTCCGAAGTTTGCGGAGCGAAAAATTTTAAATAATTTGAGTTGATAGGAATTGACCCAAATATTGCACCAAAAATAAAACGATATTCCTAACTATTACAGTTTTTTCAAAATCATCAAAATTCCTTGACAAACAAACTTAGTTATGCGATCCGGTTTTTTTCACTTTATACATCCAAAACTGATACGGAACCCTCAGTGCGCGAGTACGACTCGCACTTGGCCGGTTTTTATTTATTTTATTTCTATTTATTCTTAATACTTACTTATTTTTCAATGATAAATAATACTTTTCAGATATGAACCAGCATATTTAAAAACATAATGCATATTGATATAAGCCAATATGAATATAAGGTCAAAGAATTTGTTGTACTGCCTATTTTTTCGGCCTTGGCTCGGAGTGCCTTTCGGAGTTGGGATAGCGGTGTCCATAGTTTACTACTGGTGGCTAATATCCAGGATCAGTGTTTTGGAGACACAGAACAAAGTATTCAAGACACAATTAAAACTGTCACAAAGTGTTATGAAACAGATGTCCGTTGACTCTATATCTACATATGAAGTCCCTGTGGTAAGTAGACAAATACCCCCATACTTATAAACAATGATTAAACATTATTTAATTTAAACAGCTCATATGTCAACAGACATACTACATCTCTATCCATTGTCATAGAAATGACAAGGATAGTCGTAAATGAATTAATCAGTGGTTAAAAGCGACAAGTTTTTATAAGTAAGGGGCTAAAGATTAGTACATATTTAACCTCTTCATAAGTGGCTCAGTTGCAAAGCAGTGCTTTGCTTGCATCAATGCTTTAAAGTACTATTTTTAATATGTTGGTCACACGAATTACAAATTACCTAACTTCATATTAGATTAAAAGCCAGTGATGAGGCTAGGGAGTTGAAATCCCTTCCAAATAATATTTTGATAAACCCTCAGCCCCCCCTAAAATAATTTCTGGATCTGCCAGTGCTGGTTTTTATGAAAAAGATGATATATCAGGATGATATTTAATTCAAATAGTTATGATGTTAGTCATCTAAGTGCTCATATGCATTGTGTGGTTACCTGCATTACGGCCAGCTGTAAACATTGTGAACTAAAGTCTAAATGCCTGCATTGTTTACTAACATTATAGAAGCTTCCAAAAATCAAATAAATTACTTACAGATTCCAGATGCCGTCGGTACTCTGTGTGAGACAGTGCACATAGCCCTAGTGTGCATGGGGAAGTGTACCCGCCAGATCACTCCCATGCTCAAGTCCCTGATGCACCACCGACAGAACCCCATACACTTCCATTTTGTCGTAGATAGCCGTTCACATATAACCATCAACAAGCTATTTGATACTTGGGACTTGCCTGATGGTGAGTACAAATTAATGTTTTTGTAAAAACTGACTGAGGAACTGACTGAATTATAATCATTTAATCACACTAATGTTATAAATGCGTAAGTTTGTGCGTGTGTGTGTGTGTATGTTTGTTACTTCTTTTCTCTTCTCGTCTCTTCTACTTCTCTTCTCGTTATCAAACTCATCTAGCTTAAAAAAATGTTTTAACGTGTAAAATTGTTATTTTTAACCTATTTACAAAATAAATATCATTTATCATTATCTTCACGCTGAAACAGCTGGACGGATTTGGATGAAATTTGGCACATAGATAATAGTCTGGAATAACACATAGGCTACCTTTTATTCCGAAAAAGGTGGGCGAAGCCGCGGGTGGAAGCTAGTGTAGATTAAATGTAAAAGGCTTCCTCATTGGTCTAGTAGTCACAAACACAACTACTGAGCGTAGGGTTTGATTCCCAGTCGGACAAAGTGTTATCCATAAAGGTTTATCCATTAGTAAATACTCAGTAGCAGCCTGAAGTTCGGATTTGTGCCAGGCTTATGACAATACTCTTCCCTTATTACATTGAAATTATAACATAACCAGCGGTGCCCCATGGTTTCATCCCCGTTGCTCGGCTCCGGCTCAGAGATTAGCGCGTTCATACAAACTTTCAACTCTTCAGCTTTATTTTACTAGTATGGATTAGTGAAATGTGGGTGTACTACACACCTCTGCCTAACCTTTAGGGAAATATAGGCGTGATTTTATGTATGTAAGATTGATATTTTCAGTAAAATACTCATGCTACAATGCTGAGGAGTATCTGACACAAGTGCAGTGGATCCCAAACAGCCACTACTCCGGCGTCTATGCACTAGTCAAGTTATTGTTTCCCGATATCCTGCCTGATACCCTGAGTCAGGCTATTGTGTTGGACTCCGACCTGACCTTTCTGTGTGATGTTGCTGAACTATGGGCTATGTTCAGAAATATGACTGATTCACAGGTAAGGTTATTTTAAATGTGATTTAAGAAAAACAAAGTCCGTTTCTGAAACTAGAACTTTTTTGTTATTTTCCGACTCCACGCGGACGAAGTCGCGGGCATAGGTACCTACTAGAATAAAAGTTCTAATAGAACCATATTGCTCACAGTTTATAGGTGTAGTAGAAAACGAAAGTAGCTGGTACTTGCACGGAAAGCGGTGGCCAGCTCTTGGAAGAGGTTATAACACTGGGGTTATGCTCCTTGACCTTAAAAAGATTCGGACCAGTACGGATTGGACGAGGCTCTGGCACGACGCCGTGCACGATAACATCGGCAAACTGAAGCAGACCACGTTGGCCGACCAAGATGTCATCAATGCCATCATAAAGAGCCAGCCGCGGTTCGTGTACAACATGAGCTGCCAGTATAATGTGCAGATGTCTACTCAGACTTTAGCCAAAAATTGTTACGGAGAGGATAGGAATAATATTAAGGTGCGTACAATAACCCTGTATAATACGAGCAATCTAAGTTAGCCTGATTGAAGTTCGCGAAATCAACTAATTTGTCGCAGTAAACTAATTTGGTCTCCTTATCAGTGGCGTGCCTAGAGAGCAAGCCTGACGCATTTTTTTCATTTTAGAGAGTATTTATGGTAATATTTCATGAATGTATATCATTTCTAATATACGTAAATTGCTCATTAACTCACTCAAACTCATGAAGAATGAACAAACCCTATAAAACCAAAAAAATGCGTCGGGCTTGCCCTCTAGGCACGCCACTGGATTGCCCATCTATAGATAGAAAATAATATTAAGTTCTATCAAATTATTCCACTTGCATATTTTTCAACGTGAATTTAGTTGCCATCGACATAGGTCGCGACTATTTTCCCGTAAATTATAAGAGCGCTAATTTGATGCTATTACTATTGTAAGAAAGAGATATACCTAGCGAGATTAACATTAATTTGGTGCAATGTACAACAAAATTAACATCAATGGTGCTGATTCTGTTGAACATCGCACGAAACTAATTTTAATCACACTAAATATCTTTCTTACAAATATCATTGAAAAAAGACAGAACATATTTAGAACTGTCAAATTAGTCTACGCCCTTGTCATTTACGGGAAAATAGTCATCACCTTTTGCGATTTCGACTAAATTGACATTAAAAATATTCAAGTGGACTAATTTGACAGGATTAAATATCTGCCATCCCTCTCTCATGTTTTTTATTAGAAAGAGACATATTTAGTTCGTAAAGAACAGAATCGGCACCATTATCTGTTTTTGTGTATTTTTAACCGTGTTGAAACGACTGTACATGCGCGAACATCCGGAGAGCTTAATATCAGTCCAGTCAAGCATTTTTGTAAAATTACTACAAATTGATCATTATTTTCATACATGATTTTAGCACGAAATAAATATGTATCTTTTTAAATCCTTAATTGTATTTTTAATAATTTTGATACACTTGAAAATCTTCAGATGGTTTTTCTCTTAGGCATAGCTGCTATAGTGATTCCTGTTCAAAAACATATCCTGTATACTTTGTATTTGTAGACATCAAAAGTAACAATAGTGAAATACATCAACTATTACTGTATTCCAGATTATTCATTGGAATTCTCCGCTGAAACACAACATAAACATTCGCGACGCGAGTTTCTTCCGAGACATCTATCAGTCGTACGTTAACTTCGACGGTAACCTGCTGCGAGAAAAACTACACCGGTGCTCCTTCATCGAGCACTTTACTTTAAAAGTTAGTATCAATCAATTACAGTACGTGGGGGTTTGTGTTACATATCGAGTTTTGGAAAGAGATGTCGGCTAGCTTCGGCTTTATAAAGCGTCATCTCTGTCGCACGAAGCACTTGAGAGTGTGCATGCCGCTAAGACGAAATCGCCGGTGGGCAGCGCCAAAACACTTGCTGTTTCACCAAGCGCCGCAAATATTGATGGTGATGAATATTCTTACTTAAAATGAACGCAAAAAAATTTAGCAGTTCTTTGGAAAAAACTACTTGATGCAAAATAAAGTTATTCGAGCTTTTAAATAAATAAACTACTCTTATTGCTAAAGGACATAGGCAGTTTTGGGCTTGATATGGTACAGTAAATAAAAGCTTAACCAAAAATAAAAATATATTTTAATTGTTCTTTGCCTAATTTATCTTGGAGATTAAGAATTGGAATCAAAAATCGAAATAAATAAGAAATAAAATGATTATGCCGTTGACATATTGAAAAAACCAATAAAACAAAAACGGGTGCATGCTGGCTGGTGCGTACCTCCATAGAATATCATTTCGACAGCAACTAAAACCTTTGAATTGAGAACTCATTAGTCGGACTGTACTTCATTGGATCATTCACACCATACTTAACCTCACTGTCACAATTACGAAGATTTCTCTTTAATCCAATTACGTACAAAAACAAATAAAAAATTAATTTTAATAATCTTGAAATACTCGATCACACCAAACTAATTTCATATCTGTACCGACATACACAATCTGAAGCCCAGCGTTCTATGGGCGTCCGCCGTGTCCTTTCGTTGGAGTTTTAATACTCCATATTTTATTTATTTACGTCCAAAGTTCCGTCATAATTTTTGTTAGTTTTAACACAGATTTAGAAGTTATGAGCCTCGAGCTCGTAACTTCCAAATTATATTATTTTTACTGTTCTGTTTAGCAATAAGGCTAGATAATGACGAGACAACTCGATGTCATGCTTAATTTTGGACGTGTAACAGCAAATAGTGAAGTAAGTAGCTGACTTTCTGGGCCGTACCACAAAAAAGATAAACACATGTTCAACACGAATGCTACCAAAAATAATAGGCATTTGTTTTAGCACTAACTTGTCTAAAACAAGTGAGTATTATTTTGGTAGCATTCGCGTTCAACACGTGTTTATCTTTTTTGTGGTAAGACTGTCTGTGTCTATGTTTGTATGGAAAAATAATTTCATGTTTTTAGACCCACCGGCTTAAGCTGCCCAATATCTGTCATTTAGTACTAATAATTTTTATTAAGTAGATATGAGTGAGCTCTAAAAGAGGGTTTAGAACGAATAAGGATCAGAGAATAGAAAAGAAGTTTGTAGTTTGCCTTTATCGCCAGGTAAACCAATCGGACTTGTGCGTCAGTTTCCGCGCGGCACAGCAGGTGAAACTGCGGACACACTTGTACTACATGGACTATAGCCACATGGACGTGGACAGCTTCGACGTCACCCTCGCGGTCCAGCTGTCCATGGACCGCCTGCAGTTCCTCGAGAGACTCGTCAACTACTGGGAAGGTACGTACCTGTACTACATGGACTATAGCCACATGGACGTGGACAGCTTCGACGTCACCCTCGCGGTCCAGCTGTCCATGGACCGCCTGCAGTTCCTCGAGAGACTCGTCAACTACTGGGAAGGTACGTACCTGTACTACATGGACTATAGCCACATGGACGTGGACAGCTTCGACGTCACCCTCGCGGTCCAGCTGTCCATGGACCGCCTGCAGTTCCTCGAGAGGCTCGTCAACTACTGGGAAGGTACGTACCTGTACTACATGGACTATAGCCACATAGACGTGGACAGCTTCGACGTCACCCTCGCGGTCCAGCTGTCCATGGACCGCCTGCAGTTCCTCGAGAGGCTCGTCAACTACTGGGAAGGTACGTACCTGTACTACATGGACTATAGCCACATAGACGTGGACAGCTTCGACGTCACCCTCGCGGTCCAGCTGTCCATAGACCGCCTGCAGTTCCTCGAGAGGCTCGTCAACTACTGGGAAGGTACGTACCTGTACTACATGGACTATAGCCACATAGACGTGGACAGCTTCGACGTCACCCTCGCGGTCCAGCTGTCCATGGACCGCCTGCAGTTCCTCGAGAGACTCTTCAACTACTGGGAAGGTACGCACCTGTACTACATGGACTATAGATAGCCACATGGACGTGGACAGCTTCGACGTCCCCCTGGCGGTCCAGCTGTCCATGGACCGCCTGCAGTTCCTCGAGAGACGCGTCAACAACTGGGAAGGTACGTGTGACGCATTCTTAGGGACGTGTGGTGCATTCTTAGGTACGTGTGACGCATTCTTAAGTACGTGTGACGAATTCTTATTATAAAGTGTAGGTGTCCATGGTAAGCTGTCACCCCTCACAGAACACCCTTAAAATAAATAGTGAATTCGCAACTAAACACAGCTGTCCACAATTATATTTAAGTTAACTATTGGAAAATACGACGCATCCCAATGAAAACACGGAATAATAGTGCATTATAGTTATGTATTTTCAAAATATAGCAATCAAACATCATAAAATGAAAAGATAACAACTCAAATCTACCTGTGATTTATATATTATTCTACTTTGCTAGGTCCACTAAGTGTGGCGATATACTTGTCAGACTGCGAAGTGGCAAGGCTGTGGAGGTTCATCGGGGACTGGTCTGACACTCTTAGAGATAGGAAGAACATTGGATATCATCTGGTGTTCAAACATGACAAGGTAAGCTACGTATAAGTGTATATTCAAACAGTGGTTATGGTATTTTAACTATATTTTAATAATGTAGGGGACGCTAGTTATTTTTGAGGGGCTCGTGGCTAAATGACGGCCGCGCTGATCGATCGATCTGCGAGGTTAAGCTGCGCTTGCCGCGGTCAGTCCTTGGATGGGTGACCGTTCTTTACACATCGAGACCCCTCCGTGCCTCGGAGAGCACGTTAAGCAGTCGGTCCCGGTTGTCATAGGAATATCTTTGACAATCGTTACGGGTAGTCAGAAGCCCTAAATGTCTGACAGCTGGTCTAACATTCGAATACCGGTATTACCCATTAATTGGGTTGTGGAGGTCAGATGGCAGTCGCTCCACGTAAAATATTGGTATTCAGCCAAAACTAGTTAGACTGGATGCCGACCCCCATATAATTTGGGAAAAGGCTAGGCAGATGATGAGGGGACGCTAGTTATTTCTCCTGTATCGTAGGTACCTTTTCAAATATCTCAAACTAGCTGTGCCGTTGGGTTGCAATGTCTCTTTTTTAGGGTTCCGTACCTCAAAAGGAAAAACGGAACCCTTATAGGATCACTTTGTCGTCCGTCTGTTCGAGGCAAGACCCTTAACGGGTGGAGGCGCATATCTACATAGGGTTGGGTCCAGTTGAAAACCAGCGTCAGGCACTAGTGGTCTAGTGGTCTGGCATTTATGCTGAACTGGACCTATTTGGCAAATCCGCTAGGCACTTCCGTTGCATCACTACTGTTTTTTCTTTCATTCTTCTTTCTTTCTTCTCTCATTCTGATTTCTAGTTCTATGTTGTCTGTGCCTCAGGTGCACTACCCAGTGAACTACCTCCGTAACGTGGCACTCGAGAACGTGAACACGCCGTACGTGTTCCTGATGGACGTGGACTTCGTGCCCATGGCGGGGCTCTACGACCATCTGCGGAGCGCCATACAACTCGTCAACCCTTACCCGCAGAAGAAGGTGACAGTTTTATTTATCTTTTTTCTTGCAGATGTTTGATTGATATACCTAGGTACTGGCAGGAATCATGATCACACATCGCGCATGTACATTTTCGGTCCAATAGACAGTTGACGTCCAATTAGACGAGCATCGACTGACGAACCTATTGCGTGCACGTAACCTCGGCGCCCCCGTCTTCTTCATTCCGCCAAAGAGACCGAAAAATCAGCTAACGCTGCAGGTGACGTTTGTGCTCATAACTGTTGCTGCTAGTTATGCCTATTGGTATTTTTTTACAAAACGCAACTCAAGGCTAGATAAGATGATTTAAAAAAAAAACTAAAAAATAAGGTTTTGTTTTTTTCAAAAATTTGTCATTCATTCTGTTTTTGCGAAAAACTGATCCTGTATAGTATACAGGATGAGTTATTTGGGATGGGTAAAAGTGGATTGGATTCAAACAATATAACATTTGACATGCAGTGCCTAGTGGTAGCAGCGTTCGAGACGCAGCGCTACCGCACGTCAGTGCCGCGCAGTAAGGCGGCGCTGCTGAGCCGGCTGGCGGGCTCGGCGCGGGCGGGCCCCCCCGACGTGCAGCCCTTCCGCGCGCGCGAGTGGCCCCGCGGACACCGCGCCACCAACTACTCGCGCTGGGCCGCCGCCACCGCGCCCTACGAGGTACATGCAGGCTCCACGTCTAGCTCAATACTACACTCACCGGTATCGTGTCGTATCTACCGCCCCACGTGCAGCCCTTCCGCGCGCGCGAGTGGCCCGCGGACACCTCAGAACTGAGGGGTAAAAGATTACAATAGCCCATCGAACTATTACTAATACTTTCCTCTGAATTTATATCCAGTGTATTTGCGTTTGTCTCGCTGACACCATTGCTACGGCGATAATTTCGTTGCAAATGGAAGAAACAATTTACATAATTAATTCAGCGTAATAACGCTACCGAGAATGCCAAACCCTTTTTCTTGGTGACAAAAACATATCTGATGTTTCAGGTAGAGTGGCAGCCGGACTACGAGCCATATTTAGTAGTTCACAGGTCTGTGCCTAAATACGATACGAGGTTTTCTGGCTTTGGCTGGAACAAGGTAAATAATAAATATTAATTTTAATTATTTTCAGCGTATTCGCTTGCTACGACACATTATGCCGAAAATTACGCGTCGTTATTGCTATACAAAATGCATGGGTGTGTAATTGCTTTACGAAATACTTTGATGCGTTGTTGTTGAAATTACAACCGACCGAAATTCGGCATTATGCCAGAATACGACGTAATTTCCGCCTCATTTGTCATATTTATAATTACGTAACTTAAAATGCGTTGCAAGCAGAATAATGCCGCATAAATTAAGCTTGGTCCTATCCCTTAATTAATAAAATAGAAATAAAGTTTTAATTTAATCTTAGTTTTCATTTTTTAGTCCTTTTAGACCAGATATCAGATAAGTACTTATAAACAGGGACTGATTAATTGGGTTAAAAGGTTACCGGTTAAATCTCTAACCCATATGTTTGGTTAATCTTAACGCAGGGTAACCGGTTAACCGTTTAATACGGTTACCGTTACCGGTAAATATTGCTGATTAACCCGAATGAAATGGAACAAAAATTATCTTTATGCGTGAACCCAGTTATTATTAGGCTGATTAACCCAGAATACAGGTTAACCTTTACGCAAGGTTTTTCACCTAACCCAAAAAGATTACCCGGGTAATACCCCTATACGGGTGACTTTTTCGGTCCCTGCTTATAGGTAATACGTAGTTCCTATAGAGAAAGAAACTCCATTGATACTTTATAATGCAAGTTAATGTGTGCGTATGGTAGGTATCACACAGCGTAGAGCTACGAGCTAAAGGGTACCGCGCGGTAGTGTTGCCAGGCGCCTTCGTGTTACACACGCCGCACGCGCCCTCACAAGACATCACCGCCTTCCGCGCAGACCCGCACTATCGCATGTGAGTATTATATTTATACCTATCCCAATCACGGGGTCTCATCAGGAAAAAAAACCTGACATGTGCGAGTACAACTCGCGCCCTAAGAGTTCCGAAATATGCAATAGCGCCATTTATGCCGCTATTACGTCATAGTAGGTATATCATATCTTGATAATAGTTGGCGCTACTGTATACTTCTAGTGGCGCCATCTATGAGCAGATGGCTCCACTTATGGTCCGGTGACAGTCGGACAACAAAGTGATCCTATAAGGGTTCTGTTTTTCCTTTTGAGGTACGGAACCCTAAAAAGAAACATTTTCATGAATAAAAATAGATGGCGTTATATGTATCGATTTGTTATTGAAGTTTGTGTAAAATTCAGATTCAGAATAATAATGTCTTAGGTTTTCGCGATTATTACACATTATAATAAAACAAGTTTAAACGGATTAATCGCGTATATTACAGAGTTTTCCTGACGTTTCGAATCATGTGAAGCAAGTTCTGAAACAGAACAATTTACGTGCTCCACATCCCCGTCGCAAAAGCCGCCCGAAGCCCATCTCAGTTGATCGTCGACCTGCTGTTCTACCCTTTATAAGAGGGGTCACTGACAAAATTAGTCATATCTTGAAGCGTGCTTCTATAAAAACCTACTTCAAGCCACATAGAAAGATTAGCCAATTTCTTAGACCTGTGAAGTGTCATATTCCTTTACAAGATGCAGGGGTCTACAAGATTGACTGTGATTGTGGGCTATCATACATAGGGCAAACAAAGCGCAGTATAGCCACTAGAGTTAAAGAACACATAGCTGACGTCAAAAACGTGCGCTCTACAAAGTCTGCAGTGTGTGAGCATGCCCTAGGCAAACCCAACCATTTCCTACGTTTTGATCAACCTCAAATCCTCGCAAAGGAGAACCGATATGTACCTAGAATGCTTCGCGAGGCTATTGAAATTAAAAAACATCCTAATTTCAATAGAGAGGATGGTTGGCAATTACCACCTGTTTGGAATCCAGTTCTTAAAATAATCAAGTCCCAAACTTCACACCGGACTACAAAACATCGAGACACCGTGAGCGATTATTGTGTGCATCGAAACGAGTACGATTCGAATAATATCGATTGAATCGATTGTGCGGGTAGATCGAGAATAATTTTTCTATAAATTAGCTGTCATGACGCCTACCACCTCAGTCGTCCTGCGACCACGAACGCTGCAAAGTGTTCGAAACGTCAGGAAAACTCTGTAATATACGCGATTAATCCGTTTAAACTTGTTTTATTATAATTCAGATTCAGAACATAAAAAAATAGATCATGAAAAATATTTGTTCTAATTTTTAAAAAATCCTCTATGCACGAAAAAATCTATAGCCCGAGGATAGCCCGAGTTACGGCGGTCACGTTTCTTTGTATGAGATGAGGCATCTGTACATAGTATTATATATTATCTGTGATCACAATAACGTGTGCCTTTATCCTGTAGAAATTCTCGTGGTTACTCTCCGCCCGTGGCCCGTGAGAAGTTAAATAATGCTTCTATTTGCACTAACTTTCGAACTAATTATTTTTCATTCGTCGGTTAAATCATTTGTGACCCACTTTTTTCATAGTTATACTTATTGATGTGACTCAAATCATCATATTATGAAGTCCTGTATTACTATTCCAGCTGCCTCGCCTTACTGAAACAGGAATTCATGGAGGATCTCAAGAGAAAGTACAATGTAACGTTAGAAGAGCCGTCTAAACCGGACCCCCTATACTTAGCGCAAGCCAAGAGCATAATATTCAACCAGGCAGCGGACCAGGAGGTAAACTGACTGTTGTAAATATTACCCTACACCCTGAGGCACTGAGGCCCTAGCCAAGTTGCTTTTCTGTTAGCGTTCACGCCAAACGATAAGTACAAAATGTATGGCAAAAGAAAAGTCACGTGACCTCACAATGTCACTTAATACATTTTATCCGTAGCGTTTGGCGTTAGGTCCTTTTCATTGTCACGTGTTTGCACCCGCGTGCGGGTCAGGAACGCATGCGTGCTGCCCGCAACCTATCGTATCATACATGTTTTTATTGTCATGCGCGCCACACGCACGCGGGTCATACAAAATAATCTGCTCAGCGTGCGGCCCGTAACAAGCATGCGTGGCTGGCCCGCACGCAGGCGCAAACACGCATGATAATGAAAAGGCCCTAACACTAACAGAAAAGTAACTTGGCTAGGGCCTCTTGTGTACGTCGACAGCGACGCGACTGCGATTTCGTGAAAACAAACTCATTATAAGCATGTCGGTGGCCGCACTGCAGAAACGACAAGCGAAATTTATTTGTTCACGAAATCGCCGTCGCGTTGCTGTCGCCGTACCGCCGTAGTGGACTACTATTAAAAAAGTACAAATAAATTATTTTATTCCAAAGAAGGAATAGGAATGCCGTCCGTGTCTAGCAAATCCTTTTAAAACGCTTATAACTTTGCCAATTTTGTAGATGTTTTATTCGTGTTTTTTGTGTTAATTATCTTTTTTCAAATAGTTTACAGATTCACAAAAGAAAAAATATTCAACATCCCTATTGGCTAACGGTCGTGCGAGTTAGCGATGCGATTTCGTCGCACGACGAGATTACACACACATTTCTTTAGAGTGTCCTAATTGAAGCTTGCAAATCATCGCGCGAGCACAGGAAATGCCGAAATCGCATCGTCAACTTGTACGATCGTTAGCCAATTCAGACGACGCTTAAGGCTTATCGCGCACTCGGCAGCCAAACTACACACTAGGCGGCCAAGATTTTTTGGCTGCCCAGTGCGCAGGCTCCAATAAGCCACTATATGCCGCACCCTGGATGCTTAGTGCGCGATAAGCCTTGCGTAACACAATACGGTACCGGACTATTTTTTTTTATTGTGAATCTGTAAACTATTTGAAAAAAGATAATCAACACCAAAAAAAACGATGAAACATCTACACAATTGACAAAGTTATAAGCGTTTTAAAATGATTTGCTAGACACGGACGGCACGCATGATAAGTGACGTAGCACCACCTATGTCCGCTTCGCGCGACAAAGACGGAGCGATACTCCCTCCAAAAACTTTAAAAGCGTCCATGTTTTCCATTTTGTGATATTTTTTTTTTACTTTTTTGTTATTCCTATTCCTTTTTTGGAATAAAATAATTTATTTGTACTTTTTTAATAGTAGTCCACTACCGTATTGCTATCACTATGGTTTAATTTTGACATCCATTGCGCCGAATGTTTCTAAATCCGTATTACCATAACTAGCTCAACGCCGTAATGAATGTTGAACTGTCAGACGAAAGCCATAAGGATAGCAACTGAGTTACGCAACAAGGGTGCTGGGTGTCGTTGCTGAAAAACGGCAAAAATATATTAAGTAAATAGACTTTAAAAATAATGCCCCAAAGAACTGCAAGTTGTAGACAAGTGTACTTTATTAATATTATATCTTCCGTAATTATGTTTACGATTTTACTCGTGTATTTATTTCGGGTACGGTACTTATTCACTACTTTCAAACTCAATCGGAGCTTTTAGTTATTAGTTGTCCAGCTCCATATTCTATTCTATTCCGTTCGAGCTGAACATAACTCGGATATACCCGATATAAGTATGTGAGTAAAGCCGTAATCATTGGTGCCGATTCTGTTGTTTACGAACTAAATTAATTTAGTCATAATATGTCTCTTTCTAATAAAAAGCACGAGAGAGGGATAGCAGATATTTAATCATGTCAAATTAGTCCACTTGAATAGTTTTAATATCAATTTAGTCGTAATCGCAAAACGTCATGACTATTTTCCAGTAAATGACAATGGCATAGACTAATTTGATAGTTCTAAATATTTTCTGTCCTTTTTCAATTATATTTGTAAGAAATGTAGTGTGATTAAAATTAGTTTAGGGCGAAGTTCAACAAAATTATCATACTTATGTATGTATGCTTGCTTTTTTGACTGAATGAATTTTACATAATATTTTCTGGTACAGTTATGGGAAACGAATCGTAAAATAAGTACTTGCAGATTTTGTGGGTAATTAATAACACCTGGAGCCTAATCGATAGTATCGATACAATCGATACTTACCTCGAAACGTGACAATTCTAGACGGACTACAATACTATCCATATTATCGATAGCTGAAAACGTGACAATACTATGGACGGACTATGAGTAGCAATACTATCGATAGTATTGCTGCTCATAAATTATAAACTATCGATACTATCAATAGTATCTAACTAGTATTTATGTAACTATCGAAATTCTGAAAATCATTACTACCTATCGATAGTATCGATAGTATTAATTAGTATCAATACTATCGATTGTTTTGGACTGTCTATAGTATCGATACTATCTATAGTTTATAAAGCAATACTATCGATAGTATCGACCTATCAATTGTTATGATCGATACAATTATACTCCAAAGTAGTAGAACGATGATGACAATAAAAACATAATAGTACGGCCCCAGCACGTTTTGTGTCAGAATTATCGTATTACAAACATCTGACAACAAAACACCTGTTTTGAGTGTTGTCATGAAATTAATTACATGAAACAACTTTGCAATTTTCTACTGGAATACGCTTTACAATGTACATAAATGGTATTTGTAAGTTCTTGAACGTAAAAAATGGACTATGGACTATCGGATTAAAAATTATAGGTAGTAACGTAAAAAAATGTAACACAATTGCAGTAGGTACCGTAATTATTTTTAACAACGTTGTCACAACTGTTGTAAATTAATTAAGTTTTAATACGTACCTAAATATTAATTAATTATTATAAGAATATTGTTTTATTTTTTTAATTAAAACAACAGTCAATTATGATTATTTGCCTAACTTATTGTATACCAGTGACGTTAGATTTTTTACGTAGGTATTTAATAAAACCAACCCATCACGAATCACGATACGTTTTCTACAATGATTTATCGGGCACTTCATAGATTATCCTGGTCAATCCGCGAAGTGGCCGCGTACGAATAATTCACGAAAATATTAATAAAAACCAGCGATTTATTTTTATTTCATTTTTACATAATATATATACATTCCTGTTGCATTGTTTTATGTATTGTTTTGATAAGTCATATAGTCAGCGCGATATTCGAGTACAACATAGAAAAGTGTGGCACTATCTTACTAAATCTTAAGATCTTTTATTGATCTAAAATACGAATTTATTGAAGTATACCAAAATCGAATACTATTAACACTTGCATTGTCAAAAACACTCCAAAAATGTACTTCAAACAAGTAGGTATACAAAAACTTACCAAAGATAAAAAAAATATTGATTAAATTGACGGTCAACATACATTTATTTATTGTTGTAATTGCACTTCTTTTTCTAAATGTTTATTCATATATATATGTACATAACCTCCTCCTTTTTTGAAGTCGGTTAAAAATAGGTGCTGACTTAACATAAATCGAAACAATCACTCATTGTAGATAAACTTTGCACTTCATCATACAATAAAATAACTCGTGTAATTTAGCATTTATTTAGACAGAATTATTTCTCATAAAATATACTCATATTTTATGTTCCTTTTAACGAGATTTTGGCAGCACAACGTATACTCATGCTGTCATGCATTAAAAAAGCAGGTCAAAATATTTAATTTAAACGGTTTTTAAAGTTAACTTGATGAGTAACCTAGAGTGTTTGTGCACTACAACGTTTTCAATTCGTATGTCTTGTGCACTACATTGGGTTTCATACAGTTTTTACTGTTTATAGGCCAGGGATGGTGAACCTTTTTTTACAATTGCGTGCTGCAATTACTCATATTATTACATTCGTATTCAATTCGTAGGGCGTTTGTGCACTTACAATCCGTTATCAACACGTATTCGTATTTCCCGTCCCGTTTGCGGCGCCGGAGCGGCATCGCTCACTTGTTTGTGCATCAAAAGAAAGAGCACACTTTATTAGCAGACTGCACTAATCATCATCACTACTGGTCTCGCCGCTGCGGCGTAACAACGTTACGTTGCCATACCTCCCGTGTGACCGGCAATGTGTGTATCGGCTCTAATTAAATACAATTAGCACTAAACATATTTAAAACCTCGTTCTGTCTCTGTCAAATTCAAATAATTGTCAGAAATGCAACGATGTTTTAATAATGTATGTTAAGTGCATAAGTCGACATGCAAGCGTTAAGGTTGTCTTGTTTTAATTTAATTTTATCATAATTATCGGAAAATGTCGACACTGTCCGGTTGATAGATTAATCATAGCGTAATCTTTCGGTTGGCAGCATTACCCGGGTAATGTTGTAAATACAGACATGTTGATTTGGCACCTTAGTGTTGTTGTAATATAAAAATACATTTAAAGACATTATTATATTTTTGTTACTATATGTAGTTATTCGTTCCTTGCAAAACCAAAAAAATGTGAATAAATATCAACCTGCTTTAATTGCATTATTGTATGTTGTGAAGCTACATTTTAAATACATACCTAACATGATGAAAATAATATATTCTTTATTCGTTAAACATAAACATTTCAATTAAGTAGGTACACAATTTTATTAGAAAATATTATTTTAAAAGTATTAAAAGACATTTTTGTAAAGGGTAACGAACAAGAAATATTATATTTTTACTATAATTAGCTACTTAATTATTATTGTATGATACAATAATAATTAAGTAGCTAATTAATAATAAAGTAGCTAATAAATAATTAAGCTAATTATTTAGTCGCATTTATTTTATTGTGATGAGAAAAATTATGATAATTACCTATTAATTTATTGTATTTTCTAATATGCTTTGCTCACTACATATTTATGATATTTAGGTTTCCGTACCAAAATGGTAAAAAAGGAACCCTTATGGTGCGACTTCGTCTGTCTGTCTGTCTGTCAGTCTATCACACCTGTTTATTTCAGCAACTACTAATGCTATCGACTTGAAATTTGGAACAGTTATAAAGAATGCTTGTCCAACTATATTTCAAATGAAAAAAGTCAAAAAATATTTTTATTTTCATTGCAAAAGGGGCCGTCGTGGGGGTCCAAAATTTCAAAGTGGGGTTACTAGGTCAAGTGACATATCATATGAAAGGGCTTGATCTGCACATTTCAAAATATATTTTCATTTTATTTTATGTCGCACGGTTTTCGACATATGATGAAAAATTTCTGAAAAAATACCATACCCCCCCCTTTTCTCCGAAGTTTGCGGAGAGAAAAATCTGAAATAATTAGGGTTGATTGGAATTGACCCAAATATGGCACCAAAAATAAAACGATGTTCCTAACTAGTACAGTTTTTTCAAAATCATCAAAATTCCTTCACAAACAAACTTAGTTATGCGGTCCGTTTTTTTTCACTTTATACGTCCAAAAATGATACGGAACCCTCGGTGCGCGAGTACGACTCGCACTTGGCCGGTTTTTTTTACAACAAGCTGACTTATGTGTAAATGAAATCTGTTACACGCGTGTTCCAATTAAATATTAAATCTCTATTTATACTGTAATTATTTATATTATCTTTATTATAAAAATAAGCATAATAAGTTAGGTACCTACCTATTTAAATTTAAATATTATTTCGCCAAAGATTGTATTATTTTGAGTATTTTAATAAGATAATTTTAAATAATGCTCCAGAACGTTGTACGTACCCAGTATGCGAAGGTAAATGTATTACGAGTTAAATATTTTTACGTAATATTTAAAATATTGCAAGAATAAAAAATGTACAAACAAAAGCGTTTTATTTATTTAATGTTTGCGTAAATATTAACATTATTATATCACGTTAGACATACGCTATACCTAGAATTGCCTGTTATAAACGAAAAATGATAACTGTCGAACTGGCCCATAATCTTCCCACAATAAATATTCGACAATCTTAGGTATTGTTCAATAACTTTCAATGCCAACCATCTTAGACTCTGCGTTAGTAAACAAATTATTGCTATTGGGATTCTCTTTAGTCGTCAGCAGCCAAAGCAGCACGATAATCTGGAAATCCATGTCTTGTATGTCCTTCTTCAAATTCGCGACCGCCTTCTTTGCTGTCACTAACGGAGAATTGTCGTTCATTGAGGAACCCTTAGATTCTGTTCTTTGTTTTATATTTTCTACTTTAGTTGTTAATTCATTTAGCATTTCTTGTCTCTCTGTCACTCCTACACTAACATCCTTATACTCATTCGTAACTTTGTTCAACTCGTCTAATAACGATCCGTATTCTCGAACTAGCGGTTCAAACTGTTCGTTCAGTATATTCTCCCTGGCCGATATCTTGTCCATAACCGAACTTATGTTGCTGTGTAGTTTATTTAGTTGAGAACCGGTCGTTTTGAATCTTTCAAATAATTCGTCTCTGTATGTCCTCATTTGAGAATGTCTTGCTCTCCAATCGCGACCATCAGCCGAGATCTTTAACCTCAAAGCTGGCGCTACTCTTTCTAATTCTAACTTCCATGCTTCCCAATCATGAACTTTCTTGACTAAGCTAGTTTCTTTTTCTTCTACATTAAACTCCTCTTCGGATTCACCGGAATAAATAGCCATTTCTTCTTCAACTTTGTCAAGTAATATTTCAGTCTCGTCTTCAACTTGGTCTATGTCATCAGCGGCTTCTTCCGGCTCCAGGATATCTACACTTGGCTTCTCCCATTCGAATTTTTCAGCCTTCAAAGCTTCGTCCGCTAGAACGTTTAATATGTAGCACACTTGTTCGCCAAAGCCCTGCTTTAGTTTGTGAGAAGAGAAATCAACGACGATGTCTTTTTCTCTTAAAATATCGAGGATAGTAGCGGTAATACTGTTTGGATCATCTTCTTCGTTGGGTTGTTCAAATTCTTTCCCAGTTTTCCTAATAAGCCACGCAGCAGTGGATGCAAAAACGTAGAATTGCTCACCAGGGTTCGTGCCAGTGATAAAATAGTACCTACTCATCGGTTTCATTTTTATTTGCGGACGTAACTCGGTGTCAATTTTTAGTAAACGCAGTTTGTCCATTAATTTTAGGTCCATTTTTCTTATTCTAATAACAAAGCAGAGACAAACACAACGCAGTCAATAACTTACGCTGTCAACGGGATGTGGTTGTTTGGCACGCGTTACCATAGAAACATGGTTTGGGTTGTCATACTCGAACGTAACATAATGTTTATAAAAGCAGAGCGCTAGATTAGTGTAGTAATTCGAGGTGAAAGAAGTCCCAACTGCCTAACTGCAATGGCAGTTGGGAGAGTTGGTGAGCTAGCGTGCTAATTTGATTTGGTCACCAAGCTCACCTAGCGCTCTACAAATGGGATAATACTTAATATCCGCATTAAGATACCACTGTTCGAGTGCGCATATCTCCATGCGTTTAGCGTAATTTTTAAAACAATTAGATAATTATGTAACAAGGACGTAGGTACTTTGCGATATGCGAGTGAAGACAATTTTATGCGCACTAACTTTAACGAATTTTAATTTTTTCATAATTATTCTTGTTAATACCGTAAAACATTGAATAAAAATATACTTACATCAAAGAAAAAGCTTAGGCATCGGTAACATGGCCCAAAATATGGTAGATAATTTAAATTAGGTAAGTAAATAATAGTACCTAATGACACTTTAGATATTATCATTAACTAATTTAATTTCTGACTCAAGACAATTAAGGACTACTTTTCTATACGTATTAAATACGCGCATATCAAGGTTTCCGGGAAGTCATTGATCAGACGACTCCGTCGGTATTTTGGCAACACTTCTAGAACTAAATAATGAATGTGGAACTCCTCCATCCGTTGAGTTATTAGGTAACAAACAATAGGAACAATGGTGAACTTACCTATACCTACATATTATGTTAGGTAGGTAGGTGTGTTGCGAAAAAGGGATGGAGCTATGCAGGATTAATAGGTCCATCTCTCTCTCTTACACTGGAAAAAAGATGGCAAAACCTTTACAGGATCAAGGATAATCCTTAACAGCGGGAGGGAGGAAACCGGCGTCCGCAACCAAGACTTTTTATTGAGTCTGCCTTAATATAACTTGAACACACATGCAATTTTATTATTGTTGAGTGATATTTGCACTGATCAAAGGAAAGCATGGATTACCTGTCCTACTTCCTACTATCACACTAATATTATAAATGCGAAAGTATGTGTGTGGAGTGGGTGTGTGTATGTAGATATTATGTTGTTACTTCTTCACGCTGAAACGGCTGGACATGGGCTGGACGGATTTGGATGAAATTTGACAATGAGGTAGCCTAGGATCTGGAGAAGAACACAGGCTACTTTTCATCCATTTTTACGCGGACGAAGTGGCGGGCAACAGCTAGTTAAATATAATATAAGCAACTGACACAAGCGAGACTTGGACCGGTGACCTCTGCCGTACCGTGACGTGACGTACCTATATGGATGTTAAACTTAAATATTATGATGATGGAAGCATAGATATTAATTATGTGCGCGCACACTTGCAAAATTCCTTTGATCAGTGGAACTATCGCAAAACGATTAATTGCAAGCCTTACCCCTTTACTTATAAACGCCTCTTAATTTAACCACTGATTAAATATACAACTATCTTTGTCATTTGTATGACAATGAATAGAGATAACAATTGACATATGAGCTGTTTAATTTAATCATCTTTTATAAGTAAAGGGGTTAGAGCATAAAATACTCAAAGGTTCAAGCTCATAAGTAATGTGTTTTTCTTGAGATCTCAATGCTGTAAGGAAACCCAATAACAGTAGGTATAATTACAAAACACCAGATAATGTTAAAGTAATGTTTATATAATTAAATTCGGAACGACCACGTTGTATTTATCAGCGCCTAAAGGCCGAGTGACTAATCGCGTGACACACGGTCGTACAGTGCGTCAAGGAAGACTACCAACAAACTGTAGGTATGTATTGTGGTTTATTGTTATATTAATATTTTGTTTCAATTTTAAATTAAATGTTTTGTTAGTTTTAAGGTGTTCGAGTGAGAAGACTTGTGGTTAATTGAAGAAACAGCTTTAGGTCTTCACAATGGTGATTGTAACAAATTCTTCGGATATAATTAGGTAAGTTTTTTAATTATCTTTAGTCTCCGAGAATCCTAGATGATTAGGATAATTCATATGAAATATTAATTTGCAATGAGAGGTTATTTTAGCAAATGAAAAAGTAACAGCATTCCAGTAAATAACCTAGGTACTTCATAAGCACGAAGGGACTAGTTAAGCCTTTTTAAGCGTTTAATCTACCTAGTAACCTATTTAATGCAGGACATAACGCTTCAACCTAATTTTTTTTTTTTCTGAAACGGTTTTTTGGAGGAAGAAAATGGTAGAGCTCTTTTCAACCGAATACTTATTTTTCTTAAAGATTACTGGAATTGTAGCTTACATATTACTAGTGCCTACTCCTGTCAACCAGTCTAACTAAACAAGCTTGTGCAAGAGTAAGTTCACGGTAATAATGTAACGGATAGGGCTCGAACTCAAGACCTTTGGCACGTCAGTCCAGTCAGTCATTCAACATTACCTACTGACATTTTTCTTCTGAACTAAATCTTTTCTCTTTATAAAATTACTGTAGATATCGATGTGTAGTTGTTGCGCTGGCTCGGCTCGCCGCCCGTCGGTTCCGTGTGTATTGTGACATGTCATCAGACACACCCGCGATCACCTTGTAACACTGGATCCGTTTATTTTTAACACGTTCTTATGGAAAACTAATTGAAAATTGGATGAACTTACCTAAGTGAAATCCAATTGTAATTTTGTGAACGTTGATCTGAAATATAATTGATTAACGGTGTAGTATTTCCAATCCACTACTCTATGGCATCGCAGTTTTATTCAGAGTAAAAAAGCAAAAACCGTTTTTTAGTCTGTGGCAGGTCCGAACGTCACTGATTTAGAGCCCGGATATAGTGGCATGTGCCTACCCATTATGCCAGGGCTTCGGCTGCATGATGCAACATGATGTCGGGCTGGGTGGGTAATTATATTTCAGATCAACGTTCACAAAATTACAATTGGATTTCACTTAGGTAAGTTCATCCAATTTTCAATTTTATTTCACGTTGATCTGAAATATAATTGATTAACGGTGTAGGTGTTCAGAGATAAAGCATAATGGGTGTGTAGGCTCAGGTAACTGGTACCTGCGCATTGATGTAATGTAAACATTTATATTGATAAAGTATTTATTAATGAAATTAAATGTGTTAATTTTAAGTTTAATAACACAATCACATTTTTATAAATGTATTTTAGTAAGTAATTTAATAATCATTATAAAAGTAATTCAATAATCATATTATCATTATGATCCCTTAATGAGATCATTAGTTATATGTACTACAAGTAAAACTGTGAGAAACTCTCACAGTTGTACTTGAAGATATTGTTAACATGATTAATCCAAAAAAATATTTAGTGAAGCAGATTTTTTCTGAGTGATCAGCCTTGATTAGAACAATAAATGTAATAACAGTAATACAACATTTGTATTGTTATTAGAATCACAGCCTAGCCTCTTAGTCTAGGTTAAAGATTGAGTGAACAAAAGTATTGCTATTGTTAGATTCTAGGACAGGTAAGTTATAAAACTTAGCAAAAGTTGTGGAACTTTCTGACCAGCCAGCTGTTTTTCTGATTACATCCAGAGAAACACCTGCAGCTCTAGCGGATGAAGTACTGGAATGACGTGTACTATGTGATGTATACTTGCTAGTGTCAATTCCACTGTCAGCTAGGACAGATTTGATCCACCTACTGACAGTCTGTTTGGATGCTCGATGATAGGGCTTTTTGTAAGTAATTAACAAGTACTTTTCTTGATTTCTAATATTAGCTGTCCTCTGGATGTAGTCTTTGAGGGTACTGGCTGGGCATAACTTAGGCTCCTGGTTGTAAAAGGGGAGATCTATGACAGCTCGCCTTTTTGTACTGACAGATGTTTTTACAAGATCACTGACAGAAATAGTGATCTTAGTATTTGATAAGGATATATCACCAAGTTTTATAACAGATAGGGTTTGCACCCGTTGAGCAGTCGCCAAAGCTAGCAGAATTGCTAGTTTTTTCGAAAGCATTTCTAGACTAAGCTCTGTGTTTTGAGGTAGTTCAACTAAATGATTTAGCACAGTAGATGGGTTCCAAGTATCTGTGTAACGAGCCAAGGCTGGTTTTAGTCTGAACACACCTCTTAGAAACCGCTTGATTCTGTCATCCGTACCTATCTTCTCTCCCATGAGAAGGGATAGTGCGGATTTATAAGAGTTTAAAGTGTTATAGCTAGCTCCATTCTCAAATTTTTCTGTTAAGAATTTAATAATGAATGGGACAGAAGTCAAGCTGGGTTCCAGATCATGTGTTTTGCAGAACATCCACCAGTTTTTGTAGGCTGTACTGTATTGTTTCATTGTACCTGTCGACACAGATGCTAACATGATGTTTAGTGAACTTTCTGGCAAACTTCGGCGTCTGAATGCTTCCCGCAGAAGATGCTCGCTGCCAGGGAAAGGTGACTGCTCAACGGGTGTTCTGTCCTAAAAGGGGATAACAAAAGGTTAGGGCTGGGTTCAAATACAATGGGTTTTGTTATCATTAAGCTCATGGCGAGAGGATACCATGGCTGTGAATCCCAGATGGGGTAAACCAAAATGCCTTTGGCTTTGTCACTTTTTATTTTGACTAGACATTTAGTTAAAAGGGCAAATGGTGGAAAGGCATAGAAAAAATATTGACTCCAATTTAGTGTAAATGCATCAATGTTAAATGCATATGGATCTCTTTTCCACGATACATAAGTGTCACATTTCTTATTAATTCTAGATGCAAATAGGTCAATTTGTGGGGTTCCAAAGTGATATTTAATTAATGAGAAAGCATTATTGCATAATTCCCACTCAGTATCTATGTTTTTGTTGCGGGATTCTTCATCAGCAAACACATTATCCTTAGATTTAATATAGGAAGCATAGATGTTTATATTTCGCTTTTCACACCAAGTCCAAATGTTTCTAGTGATATTATTTAAGTGTGGAAACTGAATATTGCCCATTTTATTTATACATGCAATGGCGGTAGTATTGTCGATTCGTAGCAATATGTCACAGTAGCTGTATGATTTTGCAAAGCATTTTAAACCAAATAATGCTGCTAGTAATTCTAACTGATTAATATGGAGTTTTTGCTCCAGCTGTGACCACATACCGCCAACACTTTCACCATTGCAGTGTACACCCCATCCTGTTAGTGAAGCATCTGAGAATATTTCAAGTTTAAATTGTCTATAGCAAATACTCTTATGAATGTGATTTATATTATGGAACCACCATTTTAGGTCAGGCTGTATGTCAGTTTTCAGGCTCATTATAGCATCATAGTTATCATTGTTTTTTAATAAAGCTAAGTATCTAGCCCGTTCCATAATTTTTAAATATGTTTGTCCATATGGTACTGCTGGGCAAGTTGACACCAAAGTTCCAAGTAGTTTTGCAAATTCTCTTATTTTACAACACTTAAGTTTTTGAAATTTTGTTATGAGAGCTATGATTGAGTCACGTTTTTCTTGGGGTAATTCTAGGGTCATACTTTGTGTGTTGATGATGAACCCAAGGAATTTGCAAGATGTACTTGGAAGTAAGGTGCTCTTCTCATAGTTTACTATGAGGCCCAAGCATTTAAACAGTTGGAGAGTGGCATCTCTGTTTTCTATACATTCGTCATATGTGCGGCCAATGCATAAATAGTCATCGAGGTAAATAGTTGATAAAAAACCTTGTTTACGGAGATAACTAATAGCCGGTTTCAGTAACTTTGTAAAGACGCTGGGAGCTGTGCATAGACCGTAAGGAAGTGCAGTAAATTGATACAAGATATCTTCGAATTCAAAACGAAGAAATTTTCTGTGTTCAGGGGTTACTGAAACCAAAAAATAAGATTCCTTTAAGTCTATACAACACATATAGTATTTATAGTCAACTATTTTTATAGCTGTTCTGATGTCTTCCATTTTAAAATGTTCAAGTTTGATATATTTGTTCAGGGGTTTTAAGTTAAGAATGAATCTATATTTGCCATTGGGCTTTGGTCTTAAAAATATCTTGGAGATGAATTCATTCTTGCTATGATTACAAATTTGTACAGCCCCTAGATCAATTAAGTTATTAATGGCCTGACGCATGTTGTCAAGTTCAGTTATGGGTATATTATTTTTTGGTTTGTCTTTTTGTATGGGTATTTTTAAAAAGGGTATATGGTAACCTTTTACCCATTGTAGTAATACAGGGTCGGAGGTAATATTCTTCCAACATGAAAAATAATTAGATATATTGCCTGCGTGTACCTGTTTGTCTACCGCCTGCTGTATGCATGGCGTGGTGCAGCCCTCTCGGGGCGAGACTGGGTCTGTCCTGATCGGTGAGACGATGCTGGCTGTGTCATACGAGGCTTCGGTCCACCTCGAGCAGCCGGGGCTCTGGTATGCTGATGAGGTTGGTTTCGGGGTGGACCTTGCCGGTTTCCCGGTGTCCTCTGCTTGGCAATATTTTTGTTAGTGATGACTCTAGGCACAGTTTTCTTGATTGTGGAAGAGGATTTCTTAATTTCTTGGCTGGTTTTTATTTTTGTGGCTAGATCCATTCCATACAAATGTTCATCTCTCTTGACTTTTTCAACAAAGTTGACAAAGTTTTTGTCTAGGAGTGGGGATATTAAATGTTTTCTTGTTTTAGTCTTATGGTAATGTAAGTCATTTAAAAGTTTTGCGGCATCACTTAATTTTTTCATAATAATAATTTTGTCCACGCATTCATTTTCAATTAGTCCTGACATGACTTGTCCAATAATGGTTGTGGCAATCCCCAGTTGGTGTTGAACTATTTCTAAGGATCTATCCCTAATTTTAGCGCTCTCTGTTAGAATTGTTTTTACCTCTTCATTTAAGATGGGAGCGTCTAGAAGTTTGCAGTTTTCTGGGAGCTTGTATTTTTTAATAATTGTCTCCCTTTCCTCTTTGGTCAAGCCATTCAAGAGGATGTGATCCCAACGTTTACTAATATCATCCTGTATTTGGCCTTCAAACTTTATCAAGTCTCCATACTCTTCACCCAATGCCTCTCGGAAGGGGCCAAGATGGTCATGTGTCCCCGAGCCTGTCTCTAGTGTATTGCCATTGACCACATCTGGAAATGTGTATAAGCGTGAGCAGTTTTATAGGGTTGTATGCCCCACAAGAACATCGCGTGTTCTGTAGAAGACAATAAATAAACGTATCGCGTACGTCTACTTGGGTATCTCGTACCAAATCAAAGCTGTGGTATCGCGTACCAAGTTTGATCTTCGTGCTAAAGGTATCTCGTACCAGCACGGTAAGTAAGTAGGTAACAATTTTTCACCTTCATAAAACAAATATGGCGCCTATTTTACCTAAAAATTAAAACTCAAATTGAACAATTTACTCACCTTCTAGTTCCGTGAGATCCATACAAGGTTCGGCAGCAATATTCTGCTGCTCTGGGCTAGGCATGGGGCTAGGAGTTTGAGTTCTATAACTGTCAGACGAAGAAAGCCGCCGCCGGGGACTGCGTGACCGAGTTCTGCTACTACGACTCCGATGCCGACGTTTCTCCTTCTTTTTACTTCTCAACATCTTTGCCAACCTTTTCAATAGTTTTTTGTCGCTTGGCATGGTAAATTATCAAGTAAATGAAATTAACTTCAACGCAAAGTACTAATGCCAACGATGCCGTAGACGCGCGAAAAAGAAAGTGACGTTCGGACCTGCCACAGACTAAAAAACGGTTTTTGCTTTTTTACTCTGAATAAAACTGCGATGCCATAGAGTAGTGGATTGGAAATACTACACCGTTAATCAATTATATTTCAGATCAACGTGAAATAAAATTACTACTTACCGTTTAATATGGTGAACAAAACAAACATATTAAACAACTAAGGTATCAATTAATTTTTTAACATTTTATTTATTCACTTTAATCAAAACGGATTTCACAAATTACAATAATTAAAGAGATATTATTTTAGACTAAATAGGGACTTAACAAAAAATAAATTAATAAGGTTCCTTCATTCATAAGGTTTTAGTATGAATCTTATCATCTACATTTCTTTCTCTCATAATTATGAATCGACAATCATCTAAAACCAAGCTGTATTAGATGATGATGGTTTAACTCCTCAACTAATTATTTCTCCTGTCATCATCATCACATTAGCTGGTTGAAGTTCTCTTGTAGGAATCTCTAATCATGACCTATTATTCATTCTTTATTATCTACACGGAATAGAACCAACATCCACTAGATTTTTCCTGAATTAGCAGGAAGAATGGATACTTGCATAGATTAGATAACAGTGCCAATGTCATTGCATGCCAAACTTTGTCGTTCGGTACTCTTGCCAAAATTAAATGCTGTACTTTAGAATTTAGGGTATTTCACATATATTGGCGTACCTAGAGGTCCACATTAGGGCAAGTCCGACGGAATTTAAGTAGGTGTTTGTTTTCTATCAATTGCTGTAATACTTTTTGCTTTAATATCGCCTTATTTATCCTGTTCGTCTGTATTCTCCGAAGGGTTAGCCAGAAGTGGTGTAGGGCACGCACATTTCGCTAGATATGTTTGAATCTATTGCCATCAACCGGGAAATTCTCAATGAAAAAACCCAATAAAACTTGTCCGACCCGAGGATTGATCTCAGGACCTCACGCTCAGTGGTTGGGCTTGCGACCACTAGACCAACAAGGCAGTCATATTTTATCCTGTCCAAAAACCTTTAAATTACGAAGAGCAGTAGGTTATTAGGGCGAGCCGAGCTTTTGCACTTGTATGGAGATAGTACTCTGAATTACCGGACCTGTTACAAAATGCTTTGTGTCATCCACACAAGATTCAGTTCCAACTGATGCAGCTCATTAGTATCTCTGATTCATTTATTTAATCTGCGATTTTCCTTTCGTATAATAAAATAAAAAAAGTCTCAATAAAGACCGGCTTTATCTCGTGTTACTGGCATGATAAAATTAGAAACGTTGCCCGCCACCGGAGTTCAGTCGCGAGCAAGCGTTCGCGGCGAGCGGACGTCACATGATACCAAGAGTTACAAATAAAACAACTTTTTATATCCCATTTTGTTTTCAACATAGTGTACAGTGACGAAACTATATGAATATTGTGTTGATGCCATATTAACTGGTGTATGTGCTTCGTGTGCGTTTTTTAATTCAAAAAACGGATTTACTTTTGGATGCTTTCGATTGTAATGTGAATTTGTTTTTCGAAGGTAAGTTTTGTTTCAGTTAATTATTTTCAAAAAGAAAAGAAATTGAATTCTTTCAAGTTCTCTGAAGAACTAATTGACCAGTTGCATGCAAAAACTTTATTAACTTCAGGAGAGTCCATAAAAAGTCTTAGACCTAACTTTAAAGAAATGATATCCCATCCGAACAAGCAAAGTAGTGTAGCTTTTTCTACACTTTTACTTATATGACACTGCATGTGACCAAAAACTTTCTCATCATCCGAGGTACCTATACAAAACTTTAAAGATTACAATCTTGTTTTATAACTGACCCCAACTTTGTATACAGTGAAGGACACTAAAAACAGTTAAATTTAAAGCAAGAAAGAGTTCAAAAGTTGAAAGCCTGCATAATCCGGAAAGTCTATCTGCTAATCATTCCAAGAAAGTTGCATCCATTAGGTCACCTGAGAGAAACTGGTTTGATTTTCACATACGATATGCTTGCATTAATACACAATGCGATATTCTACGCTATAATATGTTTTAATACAGGCAAAAGCCTAGAACTAGTTATGTAGGCATTTAAGGAGTTTTTGCGTACGTATGAGTTCTTGTGACATACGAGAATTGGCCACGTTTTAACGAACACGTTTGCTTGAGACCTACTTTGTGAGATGTGACGATATGCAAAGTTTAAAGAACAGAGTTTTGGAACGCAGACCTTCTGTTGCAATCACAAAAGAGGATTCGTTCGGTCTGTTGTTACTTTTACATTTTGATAGCAAGGCTATGTTCAATTCTTTGAAAGTCTTAGTGCTAACTTTTTGGTGCAGTGGCTGAACAATTTGGCTTCTACATGTCGCGGGTTTAATTCCCGATGGATCAAATATTTGTATGACCTGCAGGTAGTTGTTCCTGGTCTGGATGGTTGTGTATGAGATTTGTGTTTGTAAGAATTCCTAGCGTGACTCGTGAGGCAACGTTTTAGAAGATCAAAACATTTCACGAACTAAATTTTCATTATCCATTTTCTACGCTAATATTATTAAAAGGTAAAGTTTGTATGTATGAAGTAATCTCCGGAACTAATGTTTTTTTTCACTAATAAGGGAAGCCTACAATATCCCTGAGTGCTAAAGGCTACTTCTAATCCCGAGAAAAGTTCTGGAGAAACATATTTTTCTTTTATGCCCTTTTTCCTTAGAAACTACCCACAAAACTTTTCACATTGCATAAAATTATCTTGTAATTACCTAAAAGGTATTAATCGTCTTTATTTTGAAGGCAAATGAGATTATAGTGCAATAGACATGATTAGATACAAAATACATTGATATACCTACCTAACTTAGGTACTTATGGGTAGTCGATAAAACAATAACTAGGTAAAGTAGGTAGGTACTTGTCTCTGAAATACGTTACCGTATCGGAATTTGTATTGATAACTCGTTAATCGTGATAACTGATTGCTTGAGGTTGAGCAATCAATTTCTGCGTCTCTATCAATGTTATCGTTTCGATGAGGAAATATCCGCATAATATGCGTTATTTTGTTTTACTCTTCCATGCAATTTGATGTGGATTCAGGCGCGGTCCCAGCCGACGATTTTGGGGGGGGGTCATACCGCAGCTGAAGGCTTTAAGGGGGGTCATACCGATTATTGTCGACGTGCTATACCATGAATTACCGTGTTTGGCGCATTTTTGTACGATTTTGGGGGGGGGTCATGTCCCCCGTGACCCCCCCCCCCTGGGACCGCGCCTGTGTAGATTATGATCCATACCTATCATATTATAAGTAGGTATAGTATATTATGAGACCAAGACCAAGACGCAAACTATTATTATATTATAAATGCGAAAGTAAGTCTGCCTGTTACCTACGTTTTCATTGTTAAACTGCTAAACTTAAACCGATTGTTGTTAGGTAAACGCAGTAGGTAAACTAATAGGCTTCAAACATCAAATCTTCCTTACTCTAACGACTGGCATAGCTACCTAGCACCTAGTCATCCCTGTTCAAAAACACACCCTGTATATTCACATGGACTCCCTCTAGTTACATTCTCGGTCCATTTATGGCCGAGGCGAATTCAGTTTTCGAACCACAATAATGTTAGTACCAGCTGGCTGTGTCACAAACGTAGAGAGGAATATATCCCAATTGTTTACTTTTCCTCTCAGTCATAAAAGGAATGAAGGAAAAGTGTAATCGCACGTGTGTGCTAAGCCTTATCAATAGAGGAAATGTGATTCTGCATTCTTCAATCATTCAATTTTCCTATTATCAATCGATATGGAATTATATGCAGTGTTTTGTTTCCTGTTAATTTTTAATTTGGAACCAAATTATCGCCATTAAATTGCTTCGATTTATGTTGAACGAGTCTTTCCGATAAACAGCTACATCATTAAAGAAGTTTATGATGGTAGTATTTATAGGATTACATATTACAAAAATACTTTCAAACTAAACGAATTAAATGCTATGCAAAACCTAGGTAGGTACCTACTAGGTCTTGAGTTGAAGAACTCTCATCGCCAATCAGACGGCTTCCTCTTTCAGCTATTTAAGCAATAGCTGAAATCATCCCATACAGTAGATCTTTCTAACAACGAATACCTACCTACAATGCCTACAGGAAAATTGTGTGCTATCATTTTGCTAATCTGACATTCTAAGTTCCTGTCATTTTACGTATCTGGCATCATGCGAGCAAACCGATTAAGTATGCAGCTGACCACATGAATTATAATCTACTAATATTATAAAGAGGAAATATTTTTTTGTTTGTTTTTTGTACTGAATAGGCGCCGAAACTACTGCCGGCCTAGCATGACCACGATAGAAACGGGTTTTGTCTACATAGAAATAGACAAAGTGACAGATTGTAGAAACATTTCTACGTTTTATGAATGAAATCTGTCACTTTGTCTATTTCTATGTAGACAAAACCCGTTTCTATCGTGGTCATGCTAGGCCGGCTGGACCAATTTTAACCATTTTTTTACCAATAAAAAGCTACATAATCACCGAGTAACATAAGCTACTTTTTATCCAGAAAAAATGTACAGTTCCTGTGGGCCATGCGGGCGAAGTTGCAGGAAAAGTGCTAGTCATAAATAAAAAAAGTTCCATACCTACACATAGAAACCATCATAATTATTACCATTATGAATGATTATGAGTTGAGAAATTATCTGTATCCTAGGACACATTCCACTCAAGCCTTGAGCGATCCATTTGAAGGAGTATTGTCATGAAAAGACAAAAGATGATCGAAAGATGCTACGCACGGAACGACCATTGTCTAGAAAGTTATTCTTTAAAACAATAGCTTAGGATGTTATTAGAAACCGCGATGGATGCTAATGTTATACAGATATAATCTTTGCTAATCCCACTTAAGTTATATTGATGTTGGTTGGATTTTTAATCTGTAGATAGTGTTCTGTTGAGTATTAATTTTGGGTCACTGGATGGCATCCTGGACTCCCGGCAATTCAATATGACAGAGAAGACACACAGTAAGTAGGTAATCAGATTTGGGTAGATGTTCATCATAACTTGTACCTAAAGTTGGATGGAATATTTGTAATAGAGATTTGATCCTTAAGATTGATCCTATTCATTGGTGCCACAAAATACAAGAATTTTCCCGAATTTGTGCCGGTCCGATTAAAGGCTGAAGCTAGCAACTTTTCAAAGATATCTGCATGCAATTTTACACTCATCTATTATATAATATACTATAATAGGTACTAGCGGTCTATTCTTGAGGTTTATTATAATTAAATAATTATCCATGTTCATTGCAACTCAGTTGCTAAGTATAGCAGTTATGTTTTATTCTGCGGTTAGAGGCAAAAATAAACACGACTAAGCAAAAACTATTTTTAAAAGGTAGGCTAGAAAACGACCGCAACATACCTACTTCTAGGGTATCAGTTTTCTTATGTCATTCGATATGCCGCTACCTCAGAACACAGCTGGTCAGGAATTATGTACCTATGTACAATTTTTGTACCATGTATACTGTATACCTAAAATCATACTATAAAAGGTTGATTCACTTGATTCTAGTGCCAAAGCTGTAATGCTTGTACTGTAAAATTCACTTCTTATCGCACTAGCGAACTCATTTGTTTTCAAAATTGAATGCGGATTCACCTTTCGAGTTCGGAGTAATGCTTAGCGAATGCCGTGGCAAGTTTTAGGATTCACTTAGCTTCCAGAGAAATCAGTCTTTTTCCTCGCCAATTCTTAGCAGGCCTTAAAAAAAGACATTGATCTTTCTCATGGTTTGCTAGGGATCATCAACTTAGATAATCTAAGGTTCCAAACCTTTAACATCATGAATCATGACCAAGCTTTCAGGTTTTCCATTGCTTTTCGGATTCCCACTGTTTTCCAAATTCGTCTCTACACAAGAACTCGCCGCTTCTATCGTTACGTTCCTGCCTCTTCAGGTTTTATTCTTCGGTGGATCGTTCCTAGCAATAAATTCCTGCAAAAAACCTAAGAATTTGAGGTTCATAATCCCAATGTGACTATATTTGTGGACTAACCCTGCCAGTCTCAACGTCTCGCTTATATTGACTCCTTGGTTGTAAAAACTTTTCCTTACAATAAATTACTGATGTTTCTGTGTAGACAACAAAGGAAATATTATTGTAAAATATGTATCTACGTTACTTTCCCTTTATCTCGAGGCGCAATTTATTTCAATCTCATTGTTTACTAACAAAACAACGTTGTCTGTTCATAACATTGAAATACTCGTAAAAGTTACATAAACAAACAAAATTCCTTGTTGGTTTTTCCTTCTGAACAATATTTACGTTGTGTACTGAAGGCCATTTTTGTAATGAAGTTATACAAACACATTATTTACTATAAAAATCTTGATATTTACATGTGAAAGACATTATTGTCATCAGCTAAGGGATCGTGAGGTAATTCCAGGGAAAAAACAGAATACTTCTCTTCTTGGGAATCCGTTTACCAAGTGTTATAATATTGTCGCATTTTCAGCAGATGACGATTACTCAATTAGATATTATTAGGTTACCTAGTAAGGGATTCCTAAAACCTAAGTAGCTTTAACTAATCAAATTGATATAGCTACAGTGGTGCTAATTCTGTTGTCCATCACACTAAACGAATTTTAATCACGCATGTTCTCTTTCTTACAAATATAATTGAAAATGGACAAAACATAATACTTAACAAGTCTATGCCCTTATCATTTAGGTTAGGGGAAACTAGTTGCGATGGCAACTGAATTCAAGTTGTAGGTAAATAAGCAAGCGGACCTGCGGACTTTTATTTTGAGAGGACTAATGCCCGTTTTCACCAACACTAGGAGACACCTAAGTGAAATGTTTAAATATTAAAAGAATTTACCTAGCGCCAAAAAACATATCACCAACCATTAGCCGACAACAATGGATAGTCCATAGTTGTCGCCTAATGGTTGATGACATGTTTTTTTGCGCCAGGGAACTCATTTTCATATTTAAACATATCCCTTAGGTGTATCCTAGTGTTGGTGAAAACGGGCATAAATGTCTTCTAAAATATTCTCATCTTTTTTGTTAGACACACATATCTTGAAACTAAATTATAGTCTAAAAACAACAGAATCAGCACGATTATCAAAGTAAATATTTCTGCATTGATACCAGTATCAAAATTTTATCCCAGATTTCCTGTACGATTTCCTGTGAATGCATCTCGACGTCTTGATAAGTATTAATATTATTAACCAACTCTTTCAAGGGATGACGGGAGCAAATTACGTAGGAATAGAATAGATAGTTACAATTACGAGCAATCAAATTTTAAGTTGTAAAAAGTAGCGGTCACCAAATCTGAAGTTTCTAGGCCGCTATTGCACTTTAATAACCTATTCGAATGACTCACAATTTTCTCTAAACGGTAACCAACTGACCAGTTTATTGATTAGTTCCATTTAACATAGACATATACTTAATTTTAGCCACCGGTTAGTATGAATGTGTGATTTTTTGCAACGTCTCGTCGGTTCGGAAATAGCTCGTCTGGCTGGCGCGGCCCCGCATGGTTCGCCCGACTGACACCACACTACGCTGCACATTGCTACCTAGATTTTACTGAATTATACGAGTGGGTAAAGGTCCTATCTTGATAGTAAGCCACGAGAACTATCATGTCTCCTACATGAACCACGTTGGACTGAATTCAATCTTTTCACTAGATTGCAGTTGTGAAATCTCGTCTAGGTACGCGCAACTATGTACGTCGTTTACGTCGCATAAAAAAGTAGCCATCTTAATCTGTGATCTTCTCAGCATTTCGCAACCTTCTTTTGAGCAGTTCACTTCATCCCAAAACCTGACTTAAGGTTGACCATACATAACTTCGAAATTAGTCGAAGAGTTGACTAATACGTAATACCAGTCTCTCCAGTCTCCACTGAGTCTTAATCGTTAATTAAAGATGGAGGTGTCAGATGCTAGGTGAAATCATTGTGTGATTTTTTGCGGATATACGAGTGAAAGCTGTTGAGTTTATCAGATCCACGAACTATAATGTCAACTGAGTGATCAATGCACCTACCACTTCTGGGGGAAACCCGTTCAAATAATTATGAAGTTGTTTCTCTCTTGAGGAGATTGTTCTGAGGTACAGAAACTAAAAGTTAAATAAATTAAGATCATCTGAGCTTTAGATCTCGTACTGGTGAAATATGAGTTTGTACTTTGTCTACATTTGCAACGTCCCCAGAAATATTTCTAATTCTAAAGTCTGCTACGCCAAGAAAAACCCACTCGTTATAATTTACATCACTATGTCTTTTATCTTGTCTGCTGGCTACGCCTACCGTTTACATGGTTATATTACTGAAAAATAAGAGTCCGACTGATTTTGGTTACGGCTGAAAAAAAAATTCGAATAAAATTTAGTTCCGGCAAATCAAAACAATTCATTTATTCAGATAAAATCCGTAGGTACAGGCGCAGTCATTTATCAGGAGAAAATGCAGAAAAAATGCTTTTTCTCACATTATAATATTATATTGTTTTTTGATTATTATTATGTCTTTGAGAAAAGTATACTTAAAGTTAATTTTCGTATGATTCAGGTTTAAACAGTAAAAAATTATGGCACTGTATTTATTTTACTTTTACCAAAATATGAACCTATCAACTTACAAAAAAAATCGGTTTCCAATGTCGGTCGGTGTCTACTGGAAACTTCCTTGGTCACTCAACGTCTGCCGTCATCAAACAAGCCAAGGTGTGTGCGCAATATTCCACTGTGCCATACAAGGTAGCTGACCATATCAGCAACTCTATTGTTGTGCACGTTCGCTAAATACCTATCGCCGACTGTCCTTGCAAATGAGAAGGATGTTTTTATAATGTACCTATTTGGAAACTGGGAACATAATGTAACGCATCAATTATTTTTATTTTAATCTGCCAGGATCTGTTATTTTTTGTGGATTTTGAATTAACTTGAGATGAATGTGTGTGGAAAATACGAGGGGCTCTAAATAGCACTCACACTGATCGATCAATCTGCTAGGTTAGGCTGTGTTTGCCGCGGTCAGTCAATGGATGGGTGCGACCATTCTTTACACAGCTAGACTGCTCCGAAATTGATCTATTGGAATTTTGAGTTTCAAATGGACGTCGTTATTTTTCCACACATTTTAGTCGTTCATATTGTTTTAAACTTACAGATAGTTAAATCGAAATGCGCATTCTTGGCAAGCATTTGATACAATTAACTGTAACGATCAAGTTTATAATTATCTGTACCAAACATAAATCTTATTTACTTTGTCGCCTACACAATACCGTTCAGAGTCGCAAAGATCGTGAGTTTTCCGGTTTTCACAGTTAAACCAATATTGTGAAGAATGTGACGATCCAACCGCCTGTGACCTCCAGACTTCAAATATTTATTATTATTCTTATTTGCTGTTTCTAAGGAAAATTTATTGAAAATTAATCATATTGGCAAGTGATGAATCGCTAACCTGTATTCTGCAGCGTGAGTGTTTTGATATATTTACATCTCTGAAGGTTTTAGCTTTTAGCACGAAAGGTTATTTTATTTCAACAAAAAGAGACAGTTTCAACAATTTCTGTGTGTCGCACGACATTTCTGTTGGTCGTGGGCACATATGTAACGTGTTCCGTGTGAGCCTTTTATCAGAAACAAGTTTGGAAAGTTAATTCCGGTCGACGAACCCGTAAGCATTCTCCTATCGGTGTGTCGCGTCAAAATGGCGGGTTCCTCGACCGTTTGAATTTAATTTTCGAACTACATAAATATCTCGTGTTTGTTTTAACGTCATTTTATTATATTTTTTTTTTCACCGAGAAACTTCATTAGCATCGAATTTGTTTTAAGTATACATAATATGGTTCTTGCTTTTTTTACTCTTTCTATTTTTGTTGTGATTTCGCAAATGTGTTTTATTTTATATTTTCATAAATTTTATAGAATAAATGCATATTAATATGTCTGCAGTTTCTCTTACGTGTCTAGAAAGAAATGAACAAATAGGTAATAACTTCATAGAGAAATTAAATACATTCTAAATTATGGATTGTTACGAGATTATTCATGAAGCATTTCTTTTTACTTCTGAAAACTTTATTCAGAGCCACATTTTTTAAAAATTAAGTAGGTAGATAACATTTTAACCAATTTAGAATCCTTAAAAGAACAAGCTTTAAACGTTGAATCAATAAAATACTAATAATATAATTAAGCCAATCAAACTACCTGTAGGTACTCTACACACCAAAAATCGAATCCATATTGACCTACGGATAAACAATCGTCACAGATTAAATATTAAACATACAGGTGGCAGCAAATAGACGCAATTTAACAAGGCGTGACGTGCCACAGTATAAACAATAGTAAACCGTGAATACGAACATGGAAGTTGTGACGTAGACAAGTCGGGTGAAGCGAGTAGTTGGCAGTAGGCTCGTAAGACACTCGTGCCAAATTTTCGTAAGTTATAGTTCGGTTTTTTAGTCATAAAAATTGGATTTTATGAGGACCAAACTACACTTTTCGCATGTAGATGGGCTATTTACAACAAAACAAGTAAATACTTGTATGTCGTACGAAGAAACAACGGTTAAGTGTCTACTTTACTTTTTATAATCTGTCTGTAGTGTAGCTGATAAAATAAATAAGTAATTCATTAAAACATAATATAATAAAAAAAATAGAATATAGAATAAATCTTCTCAGTCGTCGACTATTATACAAAAGCCTAAATCCATGTACCTAACGGTCAGCCGCCATTTTTCTTTTTTTTGGTGCCAAATTTCCACCGCCAAGGAGTTTTTCAAGATTTTCCCCATATTTTTCTATGGAACCAGTGTGAAATTACTTTTAAACTGTGTTCAATAATACAACAAGCTTTTGCCACCTCTACTCGCGCTACATTGATTCAAAAATATGAATAGTAGCCATTAAAATAATTAATGGCCCTTGTTATTAAACATCACAAAGTAATCTCTATACGTAGGTACAGATGAAATATAATTATGAATGTCTCCTGCCGCGGACAATTATTGGCTGCTTCCCCTCACAATGATGGCGTCGATTCCAAACGCATTCCATGTATGATGCCAATTGATTCGTCGACGTATCTCAAGACAATCTTCAATCAATTCAGTGTACTTGTCACTTCCTTAAACAAACGACCCATGCATATTCAATTGAAAAATTAAATTAAATTCTGTGGCTCAAAATTTTACACATTTGACATGTAGCCGTTTTAGCGCGAATTTTAGTGATGTGGTTGTGTTTTTTTTAATTTTGTGTAATTTTATTTCGTACATCGTAAATGTGCATAAAATACGGTTATAATAAACTGAAAGAAGACATAATAAATGAAATGCCTCCTGCATTAACGTTGGACAATTTCGCCGATTTTAGACAAAAATGGAATTAATTAAAGTACAAAGAACCCTAATAACACGACAGAAGTAAATTAACCTGAAAGTTTAATAATAGTACCTACATTGCTGATATTTCGGTAATTTTCTCTCATTATGGATAAACGGTAGGATTCATTACAAAGAACCACTTCCCAAAAGATTGGTCGGTAAATTAATGAGATTTTAAATTCCCACTAATATAGTGAATTTAAAAAAGAAGTGTTCCAATTTTGCATGATTCAGGGAAGCCAATTTAGTTTTTCACCAGTGGTGCGTTCTCAATTACATTTTACGTTCCTGTTTATTCGCATGGAATTTATAGCAAGTGGCAATGGGATCTCATTTGGTTCTATTAAAGTGATGCCGCACGCTCATACGTTTTAGTGAAACAGTAAACAGATTTATTGAAAATGAGTCCATTAACGACGTTCAAGAAAACTAACCGGCAGATGTAAGTATTAAACTTACCTAAGAAATGTAGAAATTAACTTTAGGCAGGTATAATTTTAACCAAGATGGCTCGGCGTTTTCTATCTACAAACTAAACTCTCCGTTGCCGAAGAAAATTTAACTCGCGTATTTATCGTGAGTTAAATGTGTTTTATCGTAAAACTTCGAATGGTCTATGTTCTGTAAGAAATAGTACCTATAATGTACTGTAAGTTAAACCATAGTTTTATCACGACATTTTTATATCGATATCATAAACTCGAATTTAATTAAAACGTCTTTGGTACTAATTAATTATTCTCGCAAGCGTAATGTGCATAAAATATTCAATTATCAGTCGTTTAAACCCACGTATTGGTTGTATAACATAGCTCAAAAGAATTTCACCTTGAGCCGCGAAAGCTGTATGCAGAATCATTTTGTGACCCGGCGCATACCCGCTGTCACTTAAGTCACACCATCTTTTAACATAACACACGATTATAATCCTTATTCTGGCAAAAACAAGGCTTCTATTTGTTTTCCGTGTATTGTAAAACCTGGGTTGTACGCAAATAAAAGCGATTGGCAATTGGTTTGAATACATATTAAGTAGTGATAATAATGTTAAGAAATAAAAACCTTCTGTAAAGATATCTACTTAGCTGAAAATATATTGAATGAAAGAACATCAACCCGTAGAATTAAAACTAAAAACCGGGCAAGAGCGTGTCGGACCACGCACAGTGTAGGGTTCCGTAGCAAGAAGCATTTCAGTCTTCCGACCGCAAATATAAGATTTTTTACGGTGTATAATTATTATATTTTAAAATCAGAAAATAACTATTTTAAAAGTAGTAGGCACCTAATTAGTTTTTCCTTAATTATTTTACTTTCGTAATGGTGTACCTACAACCGTACGTGCTAGAGGTAGAACATTTTAAAACAATTTAACCCGATTATTTAAAATAAACTTGCAGTCAGGCATAAATCAAGCGAAGTGTGCAAAACCTTATCTGAACATCGGCCTCACCTGGATATGTGTTAATCTAACTAATTAGGCAACACCTACGTTCAAGCTAAAATTAACTTTAAATACAGTATAACTAAATCTATTTTTATGTAACATAAAATTAAAATGTTTACGTTTGTCTTATATCTTCGAAGTAGGGCTGTTTTAAAAACGTTTAATGATATGTTATTGGGAAATGTAGGGAAGTTGAATTGAGTATATGCTACGAGTATTTCTAAATGATCTGTAGACTTACAACTACCTACTACTAGTAGGTATGTAAGCAGATCATTCAAACAAACTCCCCAGTACCTAACACTTATCTGTCGTCGTCACTACTACGACACGGAAGTGTTACTGGGGAGTTCCTTGCGCCACTCCTTCGCGCCTCAAACACTAGGAAGAGGTGAGGGGTGCGTGTTTTTGGGGTTGTCTTTTATAAGCCTCGTTTTTCACACTTCTCTGTCGTAGTCACTATTACACTAGGAAGAGGTGAGGGGTGCTCCTTTTCGGCGCTCGCCCCTCACCGTTTCCGAGTGTTTGAGTGTTTGAATCTCCCCAGATAAGTGTTACTGGGGAGTTTGTTATATTGCGCGTTTTGGCAGCCCACCTTTTCAGAACATCACTGAGCAAGACAGCAGGGAGTTTAAAATTGCATAGGAAAATTAAAACCAAACCAAGTTTATATTATAATAATATCTGAAATCAACGCAGACGAAGTCGCGGGAAAATTCAAGTCATTACATAACATTATTAAATCCTCATACAGTTATCTAAGTAACTATAGGTAGAGTACATGACAAAAACAATAAGTTGTACCAACTGCAAACTCCTCAAAATAAGAAGTAGCTACGTCATATCCTGTGACACAAGCTTCCTGTAACGCCACTTGCTAGAACAACGAAACTATGTTTAGTGAATAGTAAATTAAGTGATAAAATGAGCCCAAAAGATTGGCAAATAAAAATGTAGGAAATGTTTTTAATAGTCCTAGATTTAGGAGAGCGACAAGGATGTAGGTAGAAGGCGACAGAGATACTGCATTAATTATGAGTTCAGATTAATGGAGAATAAATGGTGCAAGTAGAGAGCCTCCCCGAGTCCCCGGGTGACAATACCTAAGTAGGTAGGTACGTCCGGGGCACACTGGGCAGGGGCAGTCACCCCGCCCCGCTACCATCCTTATTGACTGGACAATCCTAACATCACTGCTAGCTCATGCCAACACGATGAAGAATAGAGAATGGGTTTGGGAAAATAACAAGTATGCTTTCCAGGGAGTCATCCAATCTTTAGCGAACAAAATCATCGAATGATGCTCTGCTAAAACCTAGAACCGTAGTCAGAACGACAATCCGAGCAATATAACTTGACGGATCTGATACTTACCAGTCTGTCAATTTCACGGTGAGATTCTCCCTCGAACGTTCGCAAACAAATTGGCAGTTCTCGCGGTGATGTCACGCGACGAGTGGTACAGAATAGACAGCCAGGATACACAAAATAAAAATACACAAACAGGTACTGCGACCCCATTCGCACGAACTTCAGACCAGAGATAGCGCTAAGAGAAACAGCTGACATGCTTGTCTATTTATTATTTTAAATACAAAACAAAGAAAAATTAAGTCAACCAACGATTTTAATTAATTACTCCGTCTTCAACGCAAATAGGTCGGAATACCAAAGAGTACCCTCGTTACACCAACCTTGCTCCATTTAAAAAAATAATGTTTGATTTTTCGTTTCAATGTTTTTTTACGCCCCAATGAGCTTGTTTACGATCATGTAAATGTTTGAGCGTGTTTTCATTTTTTTATCATAAAAAAAGGCTTTTGTATGTAGGTATTACAGTATCGATTACATTTTGAACTGGTCAGTGAGATAAAATCTGACGGTACGTACCTAATTAAAGAAAATTAAATTTGTTGAATTAATAAAATTCTGTCTTTACAAAAATAATTCACGTTATCAAAAGTTCTGAAAGCAAAAACCTTAAAGTAATTTGTCCCAGAAGTGACATTTCTGAACAAAATTTAGGAGGGTTCAAAATATTTCTCTTTCAAAGGGAGCATACCTACCTGTTTTTATTTATCCCAAAAGACATTTTTGTTACGTTCTCGATTTAATAAATCGCGATTTTGTACAATATACTTTAGATCTAACGAGGTTTTGCACAGCAAATAATTACGTTAACATCAGTTTAGTACTCCTTATAGGTTTTCTCTTTTTTACCTTGCCAAGTCCTAAACTTCTCGAAGCATCTAAGATAATTGACCATAACTATATGAGACATGCCACTTCTAGAATTCTAACTCGTAACTAAGAAGTTCCCCTAATTTATTATTTAGCTTGTGGCGTCGTACTGTTGAGGAAGGCCTCCCTTTGCGCTTTCTGCTTGCCTGTCTACTGCTGTTTGGGGCTAGGCTAGATCTTTACATAGGAGCTCAGTTTATCTTGCCATCTGCTGATGCCTGATGGGCCTGCCGAGAAGTCGTTAACAGCTGTTTGGGATCCACCGTGGTCGTTTTATCCCCCATATGCAGCCAGGTCCATTTGAGTTTGACAACTGTCAACCAAACAAATTAACTCCAATATTTCCATACGTATCGGAAACAACCAAGTAAATCTTTACCAATCTAACGAAGTATGACAAAAACACATCAATATTTGTCCCGTTTGTCATATTTGCCACCACTATCATGACAAAAGCAAACAAATACTTTCGAAATGCCAACAGCATGATTTGAAATATGAAATACGTTTGTGTCAGTGCGATCAACCATCGACACGATATAATAATGGGCCACAAATGTTAGTTCATAAATAGACGACCCAAATTCGAGTGCACGGCTGGACTGCAGAATATAATCCGTTCTACGACACAAAATAGACAAACAATTTGTGTAAAAGGTATAAGGGGTTTTTTTTCGAGTGTAGTGAACGTAGGGCATACATATGATTAACTTATTGCATAAGATTCTATAATATTACTCTGGTTTCAAGTATCAAAGCCCAAATTGGTGCTACTTTGAGTTGATGAGTAAAAAAACTTGCTTAGTCGCAAAAAAAGTAGAATACTTTTTTCTCTACATGCAAAAGCAGTCGAAAAAATGGCGCAAACTGAAGCATAAAATTTCCTTTGCCGCATTTGCCTTAGAGCTAATCGCATTTTTTTAATTCTAAACAAAAACGAGTTAAATACTGAAGTTTAAGACAAATTATAGGTTATGTAAACATGTTCCATTATGTACCATTTTTATAAACAAAATAAAACACCCGGCTTTTAAAAATTGGCATTCCTACTATTGTTGCTATTCGCCCGTACGCTCAATACACGTTTAGTCCACTTTGGCACTAAGCCGGAATAACTAAGCTAGGACCAAAATCCGCATACTACAGTTTAATAATAAACAAGTCACAAATAGCAGGCAGCTTCAAAAGTTCATGGTCGTCAATTGTTTTTTAAAAGTACAATCACCGACGCGTGTACGTGTACTTAGGACGAATTAAAACAACTAATGGTGCCATAAATAATTTCTAAATTGCTCGTTAAACGTATAAATAAGTACCTCAATATCATTTGTTGGACCACCATCCTTAATTTGTGCATATTAATAATCCTGCACCAGTTTTCAGCACAGCAATATGCATGAACATTTTATTGTTAATAAAATACTGAAAATCTTATGTTTTTGTTTCAGATCATCAGAAATGATCCACGTGGACGAAACGGATCCGGTTGGAGGTAATATTTTATTTAAGTACTTTCCTTTATTTCTTTTTAAATACTTTTTAAAGCAGACGCAAATAATAAAATACTCATAACAGATTTAAATGCCGAAAGTATGACGCTACAAGGCTTTGTTCTGTTGATTTTCTGTTGTATTTGTTCGCAAACACAACGGTTGAGCCTACGGGGTCATACCTTTTAATATACTTACATTTACCTTTTAAACCAAACACCATAGGTACCTACCTTCCACGGCGTCTACAAAATCACTATGTGTGAACTAAACATTAAAGTCAGTGTAAATTAAAAATCACAAAAATACTATGTCAACATCAATTACACCTAGCACTTAACGCACATTCCAATAATTCCTCGAATCTAGGTTAAATCTAAAGTTACCTAATTATTACGAGTAGTTAACTAAACTAACGGCAGAATAAAATAAAGTAAACAAACAATATTTGGCAGGCGACTGGAATCCGTCTTTATTTTAGACTGAGCCGAATATTTCGAATCGTCTGCTCGATGACAGTGTAGTCGTGCCGTCATGTCGCTAATACATGCGGACGACTCGTGTAGACGAGTTGAGAGTTATGACGATTATTGACGTCAATTACGTCAGATACGTGCCTTTGAAGGGTTGAATTTTGTTAATCGAACAGAAAGAAAAAGAGTTAGTGGTTGTTCACGGTGTGCTCGCGGCGCGGGCGCCGCGGTACTTACCACTGCACGTATATATCATAAAACCTACCATAATGTTTGATATTTTATTATTTAAATATTTTCTTATTAAATATTTTCTTCTTTTCTTTCTTTCAATATTTCGCGACTGCGTCCGCCACCACGCCCGCGGGCTCAACGTGAACTTACATACAATACATTTTCCTACTTTTTGCCTCTAAAGGCGTTTGTGCACTTATCCGTACCTGTACCTATTTAATTCGTATTCGTACATATTTTTACGTTCCGTACGAATAAGTGCACAAACGCCCTAAGGAGCATTGCTGTTTCGATTTGAGGGGTGTGGATGGTGTTATTGCAGGCACATGAGACATTGAAACTTTATCTCTAGGGTAACGCACTTGTGATAGTTGTTATACCTCTGGTGCTGGTGGTGGGAATTGACACATTGTCCAGAGGCAGTTGTAATCATTTCCCCACGTGAGCCGCCTCTATGTTTACCATACAATAACTAAAAAAAAAGTGACACGTTCCTTTCTTTGTCACTTGCAGAAGGTCCATAATATTCCAATGATACGATATCAAATATCAATCGTTGACTGTCTGATTAAAGTTGGCCTAAATGATTCATTCAAAATCTGGATAAAACCTTGTCTCAGAACTACAAACAATTAATATAATATGAAAATAATGGGTGTCATTGATGTTGATGACAATAAAAAACCCACTGACACTCATCTGATGTTAAATTACGTTATATTAATAGTAACTACTCTCGAAATGGTCCTACAATTAATTCCTAGAAATGCAAGCTGGAGCCATCCAATGAAGTTCAGAAGCTCAGTCACAAGAACGCTAGGAATTCGGATATGACGGTATCCGACACAACAAGTTATGTTGGTTCTCCGATCATTGAGCCCTATGCACAACACGACAATAACCAATCCCCTAGGCATCCAGGCGTATTGTACATACCACAAGCTTTATTCATAAAACATTCTTCTTATGACTCATGCATGCATCCAGTAATTTTTTTAAACTTGAAAAAAATGACCATTAGTTCATAATTACTATTTAATTGAACAACTTTGTAGGCGGTATAAATATGTTGTATCACTTTGTATCATGCCAATAATTTAGCTGTATAGTGCTAAACTCTATGAGTAAAACGGCTGTGACATATGGACGAACACTACGGACAAACGGACATGGCAAAACTATTAGGGTTCTGGTTAAACAATCTCGTGGGTCATACGGATCTCTATGACGGTCGTTAAGGATGGTCAGGAGCTCGGAAATCTGACCACTGGTCTAACCTTAGAATACCGGTATTAACTGAGGAGTGACGGTCAGATGGCATGTAAAATATTGATATTCAGCCACATATAGAGACTAATACTTGACCGCACGGTTGTCGCAGTGGCTGAGAGATTGGCAGCTGCGCGACGTGTCGCGGGTTCGATTCCCGCATTGCACATAGGTCTGGCTGTTTGTGTATATGGAAGAGCGAAGTCTCCTAATACAGGCATTATTTGCTTAAAGGGAGGCTTCAATCACAAAGTTTGTAACTACCAAAATCTGTTTTGCAAATAAACTATTTTTCATTTTTTTTTTTTCATTTTTCATGTGAAATTTGTGTTTGTAAACGCACCCATGACACAGGAGAAATCCTAGTGTGGGGCAACGTTTTTTAAAGAAAAAAAAATAGAGGCCGGCTTTTCGATTTCAGGGTTGGTCTTCCTTCGGCTCCAAAACCAACGAAATTTCACCACGTTATAGATCGTAAAGTTAGCTGTTTAGCTGCGCAATAGACAATTTATATCCTAAACAATCCATTGCACATTTAGGCCCAAGTTCACCGATAAATATAACGAAATTTATAAAAAAAATATATGCTAAACGGCCATTTTCAATTTATCGGACTGTTATATTGTAGGTGAACTTGGGCTCTAAACTATTAACTTCAAGACGACCAAGAACCATCGGATAAGTTGTAAACCTTAGTACCTACTGACGTAGGTACTGTATACACTCACCTACATAAATAAATTCTCCAAAGACTCGTCTCAACATAATATATCTATACTGCAACTGTATGTAAAATGTAGGTATGTTTGACGACAGTTTAATTGTAAAAGGTGAATGACATTGAAGAAGAAAACACATTTTCGCGTTATCACATTTTTCATGCAATATAATTTTCTTGCGTTTATGTAAATGAAAATAAATGTAGCACGAGATGCGGGAATACTGGTTATTTCTGATATATACACGTGCATTAAATAAATAAATATAAATAAGACATATAGGTAACAAAAAAATAAACATGCGGTTTTCCGCAATATTTCTAATTTTGTAGATATTTATACCTACCTACTTTTATCAACTTACGGGATTTACATACCTACAATCAATGACTTTTTATATATCATTGCCTACAATAGATTTTGTATTTCACGTTATTTTCCTTTACCTAACAATAGATGCATTTCAATAATATCGCAGTAGTGTAAAATTATTTCATTGCGGTCAAATGCGGCGGAAACAATTGAATTTTTCAACGTCATCAAATCATAACATTCGTCACTCACGCCTATTTTTTCCGATAGGTCAAAAATATAGCTAAATATCTATTCAAATAGCAGAGCAAAGTCACAGTAAAAATATGTACCAGTACGGAAACTACGTAGGTATACGTTCGAAACGGCACACTCACACAAACACGCGGCAACCACTCGTCTTGACGCGGCACTCACGACTGACGGCACCGCGATGTCCGCTTAGAGGTCTCGTCGATTCGCGTGTTTGTGTGAGTGTGCCGTTTCGAACGTTAGTACGTAGTTTCCGTACTGGTGTACATATTTTTACTGTGGCAAAATACAGACACCTGCAATAATTGGGTAGGTACCCGCGCATACAAATTCCTTAGCAAAAGGGGGTAAAATTTTAATGCAGACGTACATGCAATACATACAAACAGGCTGGCCTACTTTAAAAACATAATGCTACATAGATTCTGCTATTATTAATTTTATAACAAAGCCAGACATTAAATCTATTTTAATAGCTGAATTCGCGATTCTATATAATTTATGACTGCTCGAATGCCTGCCTGAGGGCGAGACACTTTATACATAATGGCAACTACCTACGGCGACATGATTTAAAAGCCTGATACATTATCACGTTTTTTTCTTTCACTAGTACAACCCGCGCAGATAAAGAACGGGATTGAAAATAGCGTCGCCTTTATGTGGGTGCGCTCGCATACTATCGCTCTATCACTCACACCAGCCGGCCTAGCATGACCACGATAGAAACAGGTTTTGTCTACAGAAGAATAGACTAAGTGACAGATTGTAGAGACATTTCTACCGTTTTATGCATAAAACGTAGACATGTTTCTACAATCTGTCACTTTGTCTATTCTTCTGTAGACAAAACCCGTTTCTATCGTGGTCATGCTAGGCCGGCAGCAATCGAGAGGTGAATTTTCAATACCATTCTTTATCGCGGATTGTAGTACTAAAACCGGGGTTGATGACATAACTGACGATTAAAAACGGACCATTAATGTTGACGCCTTCTTTAATTGGTTACCTTCTTTGCAAAAACGCGCAAAGGGGGTGACCCAGGGTGACCCATTAATGCTGCCGTTCGATGTACTTATTTAAGTGGGTAGATGATTTTTGGGGCCGTACTATAAAGTGCTAAAACTACAATTTTATCCGCCTAACAAAAACAATACTACAGACCGTCATATTAAAACTATTCGCAATTAGTCATAGCACAAAATAATTACGATATTATACCGTGGTCTTTGAGAGCTAGTATTAAAATAAGCGAAGTAATAAAACACAATTATGTAGCAACACGTGCCAATCAGTAGCCAAGCATCCAACATCCAACCGGGATCATGTTAGGTAGAAGGTCGACAGATCTTTGCCCGTCGGCGCCCGCGCACCCATTCATACCCATTTTATTTTTAAACAATCACGACGCAATAGAATTATGTCTTTTACTGACATTGTCTCATTGGCTTTTAATTGTAGCATGTATGAATGTCAAGCTTGAAGTCCTGAACTCTATTCCTAGTCCTAGGTTTTTTTTGGGTCATCATCAGCTATAACTTGAGGTAGGAAATACTAATCGTCCTCATCACATTATAAGACTTACCCGGTTTCTGATAATGATTAGCCTGAGCGACTGATTTGCTGTCAAATATCATAATATGGCCGCCACATGCGATCATTTTTACCATCTAATTTTCATGAGACTTGAATTGACTACTTTTAGCATGTCATACAAATTGTAGATTTTACTTGATCAAGGTAGGTAATTAGACTATAAACTAAAACAGTAAAAAAGTGTGTCGCAGGTGGCGCCAATTCTTAGTGTCTCAGCGCCAATTAGCGGGTTGTCATTTGTTGACCAAAACGATTTTAACTGCTAAACTTAATTATGATAATAAGACAACAGAATTATTTGAACCGGGTTTTAGAGAGGGATCAATTCCGCATAATTATGCAATTTTGAGTTGGAGGTAAATTAATGGTGAACGTTGAGGATCGTTGTGTGACTAACGCAAGCCATTATTTAGATTGATGTTTGAGGAATAGAGAAAGATAAGTTGCGTTTAATCATAAATGTATAAACTTAAAGGAGCAAAAAATGTAGTCAAATGTTAGATATAAGTATTGTTTTTATTATTTAAGTATTGTTTTTTTTATTGTAACTTACTTGTTTGTTATTATTTAAGGTTTAAATCACGCCTTTGTATTTCCTTCGGTATTTCCCGACTAGTATCGGACTAGAACGAAGCTCTTATTTATAAACTGACCACGCTGCGAGGTCACAAAAAATAAATAATAAATGTATATGCTCAAGAAAGTTAGATTTTTTAAGAATTCTCTAGTAAAATAACATTGGAAGTAATTCATTCAACAATATCTTTTACTACAAATTTCTTCAAGGCTGTTTTATTCGTCTAAACTGTTTTAACGATGTCTTAAATAATTCTTAATTAGGACACTGCGATAAACAAAAACAAACCTTTTTTTGTACCAAAAACATTTTTGTATAAGGCAAACCCATAAAACATCAGCTTCGTTTATGGTAAGCGTAACCTTAAAAATGTTTCAAAAAACACACTCAAGTTCTTATTTACTATAGCAACAGATCTGAGTAATACTAATGATCTAACGATAAAGATCTGACTATATAAAATCGATGAGTAATCAACTTCTCGTGGTAAAGGTGGATGAACGCATCACAGGCGTCTGCAGTGCGTTCAACCCGTGCACTGTCCAACGTACTAAGGTTAAACTAAATTAGTACTATTGTGTGCCTACTATTAATATTACTACAGGGCCGGATTTGGGGCAGGTGTAGTGTAAATTGGTGCATAGGTTAATGAGTGCATAGAGAATTTACACATTTTTAATAATAAATAACAAATGTCTGAATGATAATAGGATTTTTCCATATAGGTATTACTTATCAATAATTATTACGTATCAATAAATCATGATGTGATAAGAGTTGTTGTAGGAAAATTCTGCAATTACTGGGTGACAGGTTAAAACGAGCGACATATTGGAAAACGGCGTTCAACCTTAACCTGTCACGCAGTAGGTATACAAAATTATTATAACGTTTAAAGTTTAAACTGAACGTCAAAGTTAGACTTGTTAATATTGGCATTAGAACTAGGAGTTGACCGGCCTAACCAAACAAACTACGAAACTTTGCTAAATAACCAAATTACCATACAAAATTGGCTTGATTAGCATTTAAAATTTACTAAAACAAGCCGGATACAAAAATATGTAAACAAGATACAACAAAAAAGTTAAAACACATGTCGAACTGTAGGAGACTAAACAATAGACAAGCACACCAAAAATCGCAATGTCGTGCCCGACGCGTTTTTTACGTCTTGACGTGATGCCAAAACGATGCAATGACGCATTAGCGGGTGAACTCTTTAGTTTATTATTGTTTTTAGGGTTCCGTACCAAAATGGTAAAAAAGGAACCCTTATGGTGCGACTCCGTCTGTCTGTCTGTCTGTCTGTCACACCTGCTTATTTCAGCAACTACTTATGCTATCGACTTGAAATTTGGAACAGTTATAAAGAATGCTTGTTCAATTTTATTGCAAATGAAAAAAGTCCAAAAGTATTTTTATTTTCATTGCAAAAGGGGCCGGAGTGGGGGTCCAAAATTTTATAGTGGAGTTACTAGGTCAAGTGACATATCATATGAAAGGGCTTGATCTGCACATTTCAAAATATATTTTTATTTTATTTTATGTCTCACAGTTTTCGACATGATGAAAAATGTCCAAAAAAATACCATTCCCCCCCCCCTTATCTCCGAAGTTTACGGGGCGAAAAATCTGAAATAATTACAGTTGATAGGAATTGACCCAAATATGGCACCAAAAATAAAACGATGTTCCTAACTAGTACAGTTTTTTTCAAAATCATCAAAATTCCTTCACAAACAAACTTAGTTATGCGGTCCGGTTTTTTCACTTTATACGTCCAAAAATGATACGGAACCCTCGGTGCGCGAGTACGACTCGCACTTGGCCGGTTTTTTTTTATTATATTGTCGCGATAGAAGTATCGAGAATCGTAATTAATTATAGTGACAAGTGTGTTGAAGTCTGCTGTTTTTTGCCGGTTTCGCTATTTGCAGCTGTAATTCATTGGCTTGATTAAACAAATTGCATCGTGACTGGCTGGTGACGTCTTAATGTCACACCTAATTTACAGAGCTATTAAATGGGTATAGATAAATAGGATGGGCCTCCTTAGTCCAGTGGACACACAGGCTCTGTAATAGGCTATGGGTCCCATGGGTTATGGGTTTCTGGATTAGATTCACTAATCGGGCAAAGTGTTATGGGGTATTTCCATTAGGAATTCTTCAATATCAGCCCGGTACCTGTAAGTATATGTTGTATTCGGTAATTAGCGATAGGCGTGCCCTCTATTACAAATGAGACTTAAGATTTTATATTTATGATAATAGGTATGACTAGACTTATAGGACAACATGTGGGTTGAATCTTGAATTCCTCCATAGCGTTAGTATTTTAGAATAGCTAAAACTTAATATGACCTCATTGAGGTAACGAAGTAGTAGGTAGCTATACCTACTAGCTATAGTTCGAAGTATTACCACTATTTGAACATTAGCTTGCAACAACGATGAAATCCTCTAGCGGACGGTACAAGAAGTACTCGAACCCCGACGGTACAAGAAGTAACTACTCGAACCCCGTTTCTCCGTTTAAAATATTCATTGACGTGACTGCCATGGTAACAGTTTTAGCTAGCGTCAAGCATACAGATCGACTCGTAGAATACTTATAAAGATACACCTGTGACTAATATTTACATGTGTGGGGTTCTGGGTTCGATCCAAGCGCGGTCACGGCCAACGATTTTGGGGGGGGGTCATACCGCAGCTGAAGACTTTAGGGAGGGGTCATACCGATTAATGCCGATGTGATATACCGTGAATTACCGTGTTTGGCGCATTTTTGTACGATTTTGGGAGGGTCATGACCCCCATGACCCCCCTCCCCCTGGGACCGCGCCTGGTTCGGTCTAGGGAGCGATCGGGCGGGCAGTATTATTGTTCTTCCTTTAGGAAATTATAAGTACCTACCAACCAGTACCTAGTCTCAATTTGTGTCCAATAGCAATAGGCGCGCCCGCCACCTGTTACATGGAACTTAACATACTAACTGGCAAAATGTGCCTGTATATTCTTATCACGATGAAATAAACTCTTCCATTCTGTACAGTGCATTTTAATCTGTTTATCAATACACGGTACAACACCTAATCAGCTTAACGGTAATACTTAATAGCATATCTTCAATACGAACAATGGTTATCAATATAATGGGCTTGCATTTCATAAACTTCAAATGATTAACGAACAATTTTATGAACGAAAATTAACGTAATTATTTGAATGTTACCTATTGTAGTCTATTAAAGCAGCACTACAACCGTAGTGCCGCTATAATAGACTCTAAAGAAAAAAATGCTAAATCCAATGGGAGGTTCGTTTTAGCAATAAAAAACAAAGTTATCAAAGTAACCAAAAATTAAATCCTTATTATTTGTGGAAACAATTACATAGATGATAACGTAGCTACAGAATATAGAAACGAAAGGAAAACACCAATATCATGCATCACGCCATGTCACAACATCAAATTAAAGGAAAACATACAAAGGTGACCATAGCACCGTGACATGCAATTCAAAGTGTGGTTAGTCACGTGTTCCAATACGATAAAGACGTTAAAAAGGTCAGTAGTGCACGTGAAGTGATATTGCAAACATCTAGTGCTGATAACGGACATGTAATCTAGATTACGGCAGATGATACAATGTCTCTTGTTCATCGTTAGATCAGAGGCCGTACCTACTGTGACCAGTTACTGCCAGCATTGTTCCCTCAGATCATAGAGATTGTTCCAGTGAGCGAGAAATGGATGGAGAGTAGTAGTAGAGCCAGGCTCTACTACTACTCTCCCTAAACGTGGCAGGGTATGGGTGCCGGTGTAATTACAGAAATATGAGACACTAGCTTCCGCCCGCGGCTTCGCCCGCTTTTTTGGAATAAAATGTAGCCTATGTGTTATTCTGATGTACCTATAAGCTATATAACTGTAAAGTTTCATCAAAATCCGTTCAGTACCTAGTTTTTGCGTGAAAGAGTAACAAACATCCATACATCTTTACATCCTCACAAACTTTCACGTTTATAATATTAGTAGGATTTCAACTTTGTGTTTAGGGTGAACAACGTTCCTGCGATGCCTCTGGTATTGCAAATGTCCATCAGCGGTGACCACTTACCTACCGTTAGGTCGACCGGGAATCAGGTTGTTTACCACCAAATTATGTATGAAAAAAATGACGCCATGTAAGACGAATAGCACCATCTCTTTGTCGTAACGGAATGTTAGTTTTATTTATACTACGCAAGGATGTCAATTTATTAGTGATATTTTCCAAGAAACAATCGTCCTGTTTGTGTGGTGAACACGTAACCTTTTTAGGTGAATGGAGAGATGATGGCGTATCTATACTAATATTATAAAGAGGAAAGATTTTTTTGTTTGTTTGTACCGAATAGGCTCCGAAACTAATGGACCGATTTTAAAAATTGTTTCACTAATAGAAAGCTACATTATCACTGAGTAACATAGGCTACTTTTATCCCGAAAAAATGCACAGTTCCTGTGGGACACGCGGACGAAGTCGCGGGCGAAGTGCTAGTTCTTTAATAAACAGTAATCTTGCATTGGCCCTAATATCATCCCTAGGGAACTCCAACATAACAGTCGTGTATACAACTCATCATATTCTTCCATGTTTTTTATTGAATTTTTGTATATTTTTACAGAGATCGAACCACCCTTCCCGTGTCGCGATGTCGCAATCAAAAGAAGTACTGATGTCAACGAATTTTACGAAATGCTCTCCGAGATCGGCAGGTAAGCATATCATGTATTACTCAGACTATACTTAAGTGTAGTACTTGTAACACATTAAATGTGCTTAAACAATGATTATGACGATAAGCTATCGCAACATTATCGGACAAGTCAATTTACATGTAGGTAGTAAGTAGAAAGTATACAAAATCAACAAAGAGTACCTACTTACACAAATGTACATATACATGTGGGTTTGAGTTGTTGACTTGGAGATACCGATGCGATTTGGCTATCGAGTGTTTGTCTGTGATTTGTAAGTAGACAATCTATTTAATAGATACAGACGATTTCATCAATTTCAAACTATATTTGCAAACTTTTATAGTAGACACAATACAAATTCTATTGTTTGAGGACACTGGCACCTACTTCTTTGCTTATTGAATTAAACTTTAGTGACTTAAAATAAATTAGCAAACTAACATTCGTCAAATTGTCCTTTCATAAAGTCAAATCTTAAAAACCTAATTTTATTATCACCAAACTAATTAGTGGAACCGCGAACTAGCATTTCATCTTTTTCTAAGACGATCTCCACTAGAAATATCTTGTTAATAGGAAACATGGCACATTCATGCAAAGACAATGCCAGTACCGTTCGTAATAGTCTTATAATTAGATCCCACCAAATTTAATGTCGGAATCGATAGTCCTAACGCGTACATATTAAGGTTCCCTCGTTACGTGAGTCATAATATAACAGGTGGATACAATCATAATGAACTAATACTATATACGATTCACTTAATAGTTTATTAACGTTCACTTATCGACTTGAATCCGTACAAGAACTAATGTATGATGTTCGTTACGCAACACTTCTCCATCTGAATCTGAAAGGGTTTCGTTTGCAATGGAATTAATCTTACCATTGTACTGGCTTCCTTTATCAAAAGACGTACACGCAATTCATTTTCTTAGATCAGCATTCGAATCTATTAAAAGCACTTTGTGGAGGTCGTTCTCTTTAATAAATCTTGAAGATGCTTTTGTAAGTATTCGACATTTAGTCAAATCTGTTTGAACTCAAAGTCGATCTTTCTGTTTAAAAACACTAGAAAGATGAATAATATATGACTATTAGTATCTTATTATTTTCATCTCAGTGTTATTTGGAGCTAATTTCAATAATCTAGCAAAGTGGAACTTAGCAACAAACTTTTTAATTTCTTGACTGTCCTATTTCGGATAAATCCTTCATACTCAATTTCAGCAACATCGTTGTTTTCTTTCAGAGGCAAATTCGGAACAGTATACCTCTGCCGAGAGAGAAGCACTGGATTAGAACTTGCAGCCAAACTGGTGTCTGTCAGCAGACGGGATGAGAGACGGAACGTGGAACGTGAGGTGGACGTGATGAGAAGACTCCGACACCCGAGGCTCATACAACTGTATGACGCTTACGAGTGGGGGAAATACATGTGTGTGGTGCTCGAACTGTAAGTACCATTAAAGTAAAAATTAATACTAGTATGATAGGAGAAGAATGCTGGAAAACTGATGTTCATAACTCATAACTAGTACCTACTTTAAGTGCGAGAAGTTATAACAGATGATAAGGACGGTGTTTTGATTAATGGAAACGTAAACCTTGATTAATCTACTGGTGAACGTTGTAAGATGCCTTTTATAGAACGACTGTTTTTGTTCCAATCTCTTTATTAATAACAGATGAATATTCACGATGCTTTCTACAAAATCACAGATAAGCGAATGTAAAAAACATTATTATTATATTCTAAAAATTCGTCACTTGATCATTTCGAAAGTCAACAATGCCGAGAAATCTACCCACGGCAATCCATACAGCGTGGGACATTCACATATTATTATCAGATGCGTGTGTATTTAATATTATTCAACGACCTTTCTTTTATATAAACACTGTGCGCAAATAATCACGGTATCACACGACATTGCTTCGCGGAAAAACTAGAGAAGGAGCAATTATTCTGAAGCTTCCGTCATACCAGTTATTTGTATCGTCCACCGTCTACTAGCACTAGGAATTTATTTTTGTAGTAGTTATTTATCATACGCTCGACGTAGGTGGCAGCAGATTCATTTGTACGAACATATTCGCTGCATTTCGACTTTGCCTCTTCATTCAAAGTGTTAGCTTCCAGTGACTCATTCGCGTCAAAGCTGGACAATATCAGGTTATGCTTGACTCCACCGATGTGGGTTAAGGACGCCCGTAATTCTGGCGTGCCGGAATTCTAGGCCATTTGTTTCCATTTATCATTTTACTAAATGATCTTAAGTTTGCATTATTTATCACCTTTTGCTGTCACTCTTCAACTTATTCATACAATGGCTTGTTTTTTTCTGCTTGTCAGTTTTTAGATTAATGGAAGCATCTGTTAGCGCTGTAATCATCTTTATTTTAATTTAACATTTCTGAAGGTTGGACCTAAAAATATACGTACATCCAAAAAATCTCGTTTGTATAATTCAATATCTAATTATCTACTGACAAGATTGGTACGCAAACTTTGTTCTGGAGACATCCGATATTTTATAAACAACGTCGAAAAGAAAAATACATCATTATCTCTGTTAAAGAAGCTCTTCTCACTTTTAGTCCGCTGTCATCGCTTTTAATTAGAAAATACTTTTTCGCTACTTAGGCGGCGCGGGCGTTCCCTTCTTGTACTTTACGAAGTCGCCTATAAATAGTAATTATGAATAATCCAGGTGTAATTAGGTCGGTCGCTGACAGACCAAGCATGCTGACAGCTGTGACAACGCCCGTTACACATTAATTATGGAATTTTCATATTTATACCGTGACGTCATCATCGCCATAGTAAATAGTTTGATACGAACTCATCTGGACAGATGAGTCTATTCTGTTTATCTAATTAATGTAAAATTAGAATGCGGCTGCTCGTCATAATTCTATTTTGATGATGCTTATAATTAGTTATATTGTTGTATGATTGATTACATTAGTCAGGCAGTCCCTCATTTAATGCAAATTAGTCTGACATTCCCAAAACGACTTACACCCACAAGTGAAATCACAAGCGTAAATAACAGGAAAACACATGTCAAATGCTTTCATTTGAGACTGCGTTTATGTACAAACTTTTTGTACATACACAGTAAATCAGATCGGCGACATGTCAAAAAGGTGAAAGTCAGTCAAATGATGAGTCACAAGAAACTGTAGAGTATTGCTTTACTATTGGAAAGTAACACAAATGTACAGTTAAACAAACATGAGGTGGTTTTCTTATCGTCTGCTCTGCGGTTAACCGCGATGAGTGCTGGAATCGTACCGCACTAGTCATAGGGTTTGTCAACGTCGTTTGTAGATACCCAAATATGGATCGCTGCGGAAGGTTTTTTTTACGTTACGATACCAACTTAGTATCAATAAAATGGTACTTATGTAGGTATACTCCGTTTACTTAATTTAATAGTTGGATTTGATGTCCTATTTACGTTAAATTGAAATGAAGTACCTATAGCAATTTTGCTCAATTTTTAATATCACAACAAGACTTAGGTACTTACCTCAGCAGTTAACATGACCTCTCATAGACCGCACGGTTGTCGCAGTGGCTGAGAGATTGGCTGCTGCGCAAGGTATCGCGGGTTCGATTCCCGCATTGCACATAGGTCTGGCTGTTTGTGTATGTGAAATTTGTGTTTATAAACGCACCCACGATACAGGAGAAATCCTAGTGTGGGGCAACGTTTTGTTAAAAAAAAAAAAAAAAACCTCTCCTTATCACATCGAGAATGATTTTACTAAAAAAAATCTAAAACTAAACAAAATCGCTATAGTACCTACATACTAATTAAATTATGCACCCACCAAAATGGTCCCTAAATGCGGCCCTGTCTAGAAAAAACAATCGAACACTTTCAAATAAAAAAAAAAGTTATTTGGTACTCAATGTGACATGTCAAATGGCCTCTCTATCTTCAACTTTGAATCCGAACCCTCAATTAACTTATCTTGAATACCGTCTTTGTCTTCCTCCGTGACGCATATCCTGATATTAAAGCGCGCCAAAGTGTAACCCGTAAATGGCGACGGCTACTCCACAGATACAGAATGAGTCGTGGCGTCAAACCACGTCAGATGTTACGGCCGGCCGGCGCATAGTTGGCGCATGGCCACGCGACGCCATTCTATCAAAGTCATAGGGCTGCCAGTTGTCTTCGCTAATTTCTTTTATAACTATTTGTGAGTTGATTAGTAAATACTGGACTATCAAGGATAGTTGTTGATGCACCACTATCCACCTACAGAGATGCATTTTAGCCTCAGAATCACTCAGGCAGCAGATTATTATTAATATTATCTTATCCTAATCAAAACATATGCTTGTAAAGTATCTTATTCTACCAGTAATATTATCAATTGGCTATATTAACTACCATGTTAACAAAATCTAGAAAAGCGAATGATCTTCTATGAGCCGGATTATTGAGCTTTATAAACTCTGCAACCCTACATCACACATTAAGCCAATCTAACAATCGGTCGACGTACCCTAGTGTTGACATGTCTATTACATGCCTTACTCTGCCTTATCTTCCTGACTCTTTATGTGCTCTGCCAAATGTCTATCATCACATCGAACATGTGACAAATACAATTTTTAAACTAATTACATAATATCCTTTTTGGCCACGTTGTGTACCTACATATATTCTTATTTTTAAATGTTGGCAACCCTATCAAGTGCATGCGTTCACTGAAAATGATTAACAATAAGACGAGGCAACACTTAAATAACTTTTTATTTTATTTTTATAAAAATCTCGTGACGTTTGGTTGACTCCTTATAAAACTATTACAACACCAAGGATATTTTTTTTCTAAAAATATTTTTGCATCACGAATTCACGAGACATTTTTTTTTTATTTGGTGTGCACATGTTTCGTGTATAATATTGTTTGCTATCAATTGCTATCAACGCATTCAACACTAATGTTGTGTGAATACGTCAAAATTTCAGGAAACTAATGACATAGTTTTTTGTCGAGTATGAGATCATTCGTTAATTTATTCGACTCGTTTAGAAATCGATTATGAATAAAGATTTTATACACAAATGTCAATAATGGTTATCTAAAAGATACTAATAAGAAAGTGTAATTTTGCATAACTTTCGATCTTTATCTTTGTCTCGTGGGGACCCCCGCAAAAACTATCAATATGTTAACAAACACAGACTGGTGTTATGACATTGATTGATCATCTAACTAAACCGTTAACTTTGTGTATGATTACATACATTAGTTGCCTTTTAATGCCGTATAGGTACAACAAAAACCTACCTCCTTTCATAAAATGTTGTTCATGTAGATATTCAACAGCTTTTAAACTGTTTATATTTCCAACCAACCGACGCTTCTGCTTACGTCAAAACTGTTCACGAAACAAGCAATAATTTCGAAAACTTAAAAACAAGCACCGTAATTTATGACGTCATCGCGAAAAACAAAAAATGTTGGACTGAATCAGCTGTTGGCTGTTGGCGTTCCTCCCCATTCAAGCATTCTAAATTTAAACGAATAGATGACGTGGATTGAGAAGTAAACATAACGTATTGGTAAACGGAAAAAATCGACGTTGATGTTCGTTAACTAGCGGATAGTCGAGTCAGGGTCGCCCCAACAAGAAAAAAAACTTAGTCTCATCTCTGGAATGTGTATTTTTAGATGCAGTTATGGGTCAAGGAAAGAATTTTGCCAGTTTCAACATATGGGTAGACAAATATTTATGTCCTTTACGAGGTTTTAATATTTCAGATATTTCAACTGAAGTTATCTTTAATCTTTCCAGATAATCTAAGATCTCCAATAAAAAGCTGTTAAAATCTTTATATCTATACAAAGAGATGTACTTAATAACATTTTTGGACATATCTTCCACTCGTTTCTTTTGGCACCAGACAACATTCCTTCACACGGTCTGCAAATTTGGAATGAAAAGCACTTGTGCAAATCACGGGGTGATCGTAACACGTAAATAATAATTAATGTCGTTGTTAAATTAATTTATTTCGACGGCTAACAGCTTTCCGGGCGATCTTATTGGGCAGACAACTCGATTCATACAATAATTTTACTTATTTCGACGATTTCCGACACGACTGAAATTAAATACGCTAAAATGCGGCTGCCTTTGTTATACAATAAGTATTGAAGATGATAATGAATGTACTGCATACTCGAAAAAGGATACTGCAATCAAATACAAAGACCTAAAAATTGGTATTGATTTACAACAACGCCATAGAAATAGCAATATTTAGGGCGTACCAGAATTGTAACAGTAAAATAGAACCGTATAATTTGCTCTATCCTTCAGACTTCTGAAGGATAGAGCAAATTATTGAACAATAGGTTATAAATGCAGGCACCTTAGGTTCCAAATCAAAGGCTCCTCTATCTTTGGCATCACCCCTTTCATTCTAAATAGCTAAACAGCCATAAAATCCTTGCATTATTTACGTTGGCTCCATTCAAATCCACGGTGAAGCAGTATCCAGCTCATTGTTTGTTCTCATTTATATAACGTTTGTTTGAAACCTGTCGGTCTATTGGACACACAAAATAAATGGCCCAACTATTTGTTACTGCAATACGCAAATGGAAGCATACATTCACGGATTCCATACAGAGGTTTAAAACACAAAAATGTTTATAGGAAGGACTTATAGACTTATAGGTTTACAGGAAGGAGGGAAGGAAAGAAAAAATAATAATTATATGGAACATGTTTGGAACCACGTTTGGAACTAATGAGTTAATGAGATATACAGGGTGGCAGGTTAGACAGTGGAAATATTTTAAGGGGTCATTGTACTCATCATTACGAACAACTTTTACTATGGGACCAACCCTGAAATCGCGAAAAAAAAATCAGCTGTTCCATAAATTTTGTTGAGTTATGTGAACATAAATGTATGGAACAGCTGATTTTTTTTTCGCGATTTCAGGCTTGGTCCCATTGTAAAAGTTGTTCATAATGATGAGTACAATGACCCCTTAAAATATTTCCACTGTCTAACCTGCCACCCTGTAAGTACATAAAGTATGTTACAGGCTTACTTACAGGACCCATTAAAAATTGAGATTAAATTCTATCATTGTTTTGGCTGGCTTTTAGACCCTGCCAGTGTTGGTAGGGACACTTTCACAGATGAATCTCCTTGCTTTTCATTTGATATAGTTTCTTAGTCATAACACCCGCAACAAAGTGACCGTACGGTCTATTTTTGGATGAAGTCGCTGCACGATTTATGATATCTAGCAGATCAAGCATTCCTAACATAAGCCACATCACGTTTCATAGACACCAGACCTGGCACTCCTGAACAACGTGACCGAATGTTTAAACAGCATAGATTTATGTGGATCCTTTGGAATCGCTTGCGTTTCCGATTACGCACGTCATCATCATCATCATCATCAGCCCGTATTAGTCCACTGCTGGACATAGGCCTCTCCAATTGCACGCCATTGAACTCGATTACGCACGTAAGTTTCTTAAATTTTGCAATGAATACATCATACATCGCTCAATTATGTATTTAAATTTTGTGTGCAACAAAGTGTTGAGAATATAGTTTGCTGGCTGAATACCATCCAGTTCAATTCATAAATTGCGAATAAATAAAATATGTTCTGACCTACTAACGCCATTGCTGTACAGCTTTTGTTCACAATTTCAAATTTTATTTCAACATTCATTTCGGACGTGCTTTTGCAAATAAATGCATTTTAAAATCTTTGTACCTAACCAAGTCTTGCCTGGGTACCTTGTGCAATGTTTATGTCTTCCGCCATATCGTGAAGAGTTCCTGTATACAGGGTAAAATTAAAACCAGTGCGGATATTTTAGGAGGTGAAAGTACTCATGAATATGATCAACTTTTATTATGGGACCGACTCTGAAATATGAAAATAAATCAGCTGTTCCATACATTTTGATCGTGTTGTCGTGCATTTTTAGGGAACAGCAGATTTTTTATTCATATTTCAGTGTCAGTCCCATAATAAAAGTTGATCATATTCATGAGTAATTTCACCTCCTAAAATATCCGCACTGGTTTTAATTTTACCCTGTATACCATCTTCAAGATTTCTCCAGCTTTCTGTTCACCATTAAACACAGTAGCCATAAAAACATTGACCTCTAAAAAGCCGTGAAGGCGTGAACCAATATTGCATTACAAGAGCTCTAACCAGGATTTGAGTGAAAGTATGCCAGCGTGAAGCCGTTTATACGCTTTGAAAAGCCGTTGAGTTTTATCGCTAATTTCGCGTTTTATGGCTATTGTTTAAATTGTATTGTACTATAGTATGTAAACAAAACAAAGTATGTAACGGTAGATTTATAAGTGCATTTAAGGTTGCTTTTCCACCATGTGTTAATGCAAAGTTGCTATGCTCCTTTTTGATCTCTGCTTTTACGGGCTAATTTTCAATGGCATTCTTCAAAAATTGTACATTGTTAGGCGGTGGTCGGAACGCACCCGACCAGCAAGCAATGCTACACAAACGTCAAAAGTGACATCTGTCTTATCTGCTGGAATAAGCTATGTAATCCATTGACTTACTTACCGTGCGTGTCACTTAAATGATTGTATAATGATAATAAATACATTACTAACTAAAGAGTATTATAATTGCAATACTACATACACAACAGTATTGGCGACGAGCTGGAAGTTAGTAAAAGTGACGAGCGGAGGAGGCAAATTAAAGTTGAAAATTTTACGACGCCATTACAACAATGGAGCCGCAGTTGTCGCAAGTATTATCGCAAATGATGGAAACCATGCGCGGCATGCAACTACAACAGGCCAGCTTACAGAACGCCCTACTACAGCAAGGTGCGAAAGTAATCAGTGGTATTACGTTACAACCATACGACGAAATAAATGAATCGTTTCCAAGCTACTTGCAAAGACTACAAAACTATATAACCTTAAAAGGCGTGACAGACGCCAAGTCTAAATTACAAATATTTTTAAATTGTATTGGGCCGAAATACTACCAGGTCTTGAAAAATATTACCGCTCCGGAAACACCTGAATCGAAAACTTACGACGAATTAGTTAAATTACTGGGAAATCACATAGCACCTGAGCCCGGGGAAGTCGCACAACAGCATAAGTTTTGTACGAGATCGCAACAAGAATGCGAAAGCATCGCGAATTATGTGGCTGCACTGAAAGAAATTGGCGGCAAATGCAATTTCATCTGCAATAATTGTAAGTCTACAACGTTCGAGACTCATCTCAGAGTACAGTTTATACGAGGGCTACGTAATTCTGAAATTAAAGAGAGATTATTACAAGAGTCACCTAATACAAAATTTGAAGATATCTTGAAAATAGCATTGGCTATAGAAACTTCAAAATCTGAAACAAAAGAAATGGGGACAGAAGTACAAGTAAATAAAATATCAGCTAATAAATCTAAGAAAACTACATACATAAGAAACAAGAAAGATACAAATACAGATAGAGAACAGAAGAAAATAACTTGTTTCTGCTGTGGGAAAGATAACCACATAGCAAGTCAGTGTCGAGTCAAAAATAAATTATTCTGCAAAACCTGTAAAAAAAGAGGACATGTTCAGTCCGTATGCTTCAAAGATCAGAAACAGCTGGAGTTTGAGCTGGATTGTTCATCATCTGAAAGTGAAGAAGTTTATGAAATATATAAAATGGATGATAGTACACAAACAAAAAAATTCAATATTACACTACAGGTAAATGGAAAAATGCATACCTTAGAATTGGACACTGGGGCTGCCGTTACAACATGCTCTGTTGAATTTTTCAAAAATAATTTCAAAAATCTCAAACTGGAAAATACACTGGTTAAACTGAGAACTTACACTGGGGAAATAATACAACCAATTGGATGCTGCAATCTAAAAATTAAATACAAAAATAAAGAAATTAAAGGAAGAATATTTGTAATTGACAGAAAGGTAGACCCTGTAGTGGGGCGAGAATGGTTGAGAAAACTTAATCTACAGTTTCAAATGAATACAATTAATAAAGAAGAAAATGATATTACAGAGGAACAATTTAAAAAGAGGTTACAAAATCTACTGGAAGAATACAAAGAATTATTTACGGAAAACATAGGAGAAATAAAAGATTATCAAGTGGCATTCAAATTGAAAGAAGGTACAGTACCTGTATTTTTCAAACCACGTCCAGTACCATTCGCACTAAGAGACAAAGTTGAGGCAGAGATTGATAGACTGGAGACTGCAGGAATATTAGAGAAAGTCACACATTCTCAGTGGGGTACGCCTATAGTTCCTGTGATGAAACAAAATAATGAAGTAAGACTATGCGCTGACTACAGAGCAACTTTGAATAAAAACTTGGAGGATGACAATTACCCAATACCGCGAATAGAGGAAATATTTTCAAAGCTGAGTGGGGGTAAATATTTCTGCACTCTAGACATAAATAAAGCATACCTACATATGAAAACTAATGAGGATACAGCAGAGATGCAAGCCATCAGTACATGCAAGGGAACCTACAAAGTAAAAAGATTAATGTTTGGTGTAAAAATAGCACCTAATGTTTGGCAGAGATACATGGATCAGACCCTACAGGGTATGGAGGGCATTGCCTGCTTCTTTGATGATATTGCACTACAAGGTCAAACATACTTACAATTACTACAGAGAACTAAAGCAGTATTACAAAAATTACAAGAATGTGGACTACATCTAAATAAGAAGAAATGCCAGTTCTTTCAGAAATCGGTTACTTACCTGGGACATACTATTAATGAGAAAGGATTGCATCCGACTGAGGACAAGGTAAAGGCAATAATAAACAGTCCATCTCCCACAGATGTATCATCACTGCGCACATTTTTGGGTATGATAAATTACTATCAGCAATTTATACCCAACTTGGCATCAAAATTAAATTCTTTATACAAACTACTACAAAAAGATACCCAATTTAACTGGACTAAACAATGCCAAACAATATTCGAAAAATTAAAAGAAGAAATCTGCAGTGAAAAGGTTCTTATACCCTACAATAATAACTTACCCATTACATTAGCTACAGATGCATCACCTACTGGATATGGAGCTGTACTATCACACATTATGCCGAACAAGAGTGAGCGACCCATAGCATTTGCATCAAGATCCCTAACTAAAGCTGAAAAGGGTTATAGTCAACTCGATAAAGAAGCAGCGGCATTAATATGGGGACTTAAAAAGTTTTTCCAATATTGCTATGGAAGAAAAATCACATTAATTATTGACAATAAACCGCTGGCTAGAATACTACATCCAGAAAAGGCCACACCTGCAACTACAGCTATGAGACTTGTACATTACGCTAATTTCTTGGCGGGCTTTGACTACGAAATAAAGCTCAGAAAAACAGAAGAACATGCAAATGCAGACTACTTTTCCAGACTACAAACTGCTACTGATAACAATAAAGATACACTTACAGATGATGATACATTCTACCTAAATCAAATTACAGAAATGCCAATTACATTACAAGAAATAAAAGCAGCTACACTCAAAGACCCAGACTTACAAAAATTATACTTAGAGATTCAATCGGGCACAGGCAATTCAGAGAGACTACACGAATTTTCGCTACAGGATAACTGCATTTTTTATGGAATAAGAATTGTTATACCCAAGAAACTTCAACCTAAGATCTTGGAAGAATTACATATTGCTCATACTGGTATTGTCAAGATGAAAGCATTAGCCAGAAGCTACGTGTGGTGGAAAAATATTGACATGGACATTGAACAGATGGTAAAACAATGCAAAGAGTGTTGCTTAAGGCAAAAGAACCCTACAAAAGTCCCAGTACATGCCTGGGAACATCCAAAGGAACCATGGAGCAGAATTCACATAGACTACGCGGGGCCATTTATGAATTACTACTTTCTTATTGTTGTGGACGCTTACACTAAATGGCTAGAAGTTGTACCAACTACATCAATTTCAGCTACAGCAACTATTAACATACTAAAAAAGATATACACTACATATGGCCTTCCAATTGTTCAAGTCTCGGACAATGGTAGACAGTTCAGATCAGAGGAAATGCACAGATTTTTGAAAGGAAATGGAATCCAAGCAAAATTTACAGCACCCTTTCATCCATCAACAAACGGACAAGCAGAAAGATATGTGCAAACATTCAAAAATGCGTTGAAAGCAATGACTACTGAAGGGGGTTCACTACAGGATAAATTGCAAAAATTTCTAATGATGTACAGGAAAACACCTAATAGCAGCACTGGACTAAGTCCCGCAGAGATGATGTTTAAAAGACTATACAGAACACGGATTGACTTGGTTAAAAGAACAACTGATAAAGAAGAAAAAGATAAGAATGAGAATTTAGTAGTAAATAAAGAATTTAAAATAGGAGATAGAGTTCAGATCAGAATGTATGACAGTGATAAATGGAAATTTGGAAATATAAAAGACAGGAGAGGAAAACTACATTATGAGGTAGAAGTAAATGGGAAGCTACACCAAAGACATGTCGACCAAATCATTCGAACTGCTTGTATGAAGGACAACCTGGATAGACCTTACACCTACCTTTTCAGTAGTCCTAGAGAGCCAGCAGTAGAAGTTCCTACAGAAACGTGCCCTGTGGCAGAAACAGCTGCACAAACGAGCCCAGTGAAGAAGGACGCGTCCAGTGTGAGGACACCTATGAAAAGAAAGTCTCTGGTCCCTGAAGCCTCATCTCCTATACCTGTGGAAAAGCAAATACCTACGGAACCTACTCCTACTACCACCGTACGTACTCAAGTGGCTAACCAACCTACAGACACTGCTCCTCGCTACAGCCGGAGAGTCAGAAGGGCGCCGGACCGGCTGAACCTGTAACTAAGAAATTACAACGAGGGAGAAGTTGTTAGGCGGTGGTCGGAACGCACCCGACCAGCAAGCAATGCTACACAAACGTCAAAAGTGACATCTGTCTTATCTGCTGGAATAAGCTATGTAATCCATTGACTTACTTACCGTGCGTGTCACTTAAATGATTGTATAATGATAATAAATACATTACTAACTAAAGAGTATTATAATTGCAATACTACATACACAACATACATCATAAACTTTATGGGCACTATCAACTCCAAAATTTTAACTAAATTTAAGATAAGTAAACTAAATAAACAAATTCTAGGCCCAATAAATTAAATTGACCACTTCAAAATCCAAAATTAAAAATCCCGTCTCCTCGAACATTTCGCACACAAAGAGACACAGTCATCGCTAAAATAAAGAACAGTTAGCCGCCAGCCTTTCCAAGACATTACTAAAGCACTATTAACGTATTCGTGCACGTGTATTCAAAGGACGTGGTCGAAATAGCGTCGTGACGACCTATACGGAACTTCGAAACACCATTTTAAAGTAAAAACTTTAACAACCAAGTACTTATAGGAAGATTACAGACTGGTTTTCGGTTCAGGAATGTGGTTTCAAGAATGCATTAAGGCTTAGAGCGATTTAATGGTCATTCTGGATTTGGAGTTTGAAATGTCGGGGTTTCTGTGATATCTTCCAAAAGAGGTTTAATGTCCCTACTTGCTCTCGGGTTGGTGACCGCAGAAAGGCCTGCACCGGTGGCATTTTGGACTTGCTTCGACAGATATCCCGCAGGATATCGGATCGATTATCCAAACTTATATTATTTCAATGCGAAAGAAAAAAAAAAGCGAAAGTAATTCTGTTTATCTGTTATGTTTTTACGGTTAACCAGCTGAACCGATTTTGATGAGTAAGTACTATAGAGATACCTAACTATAACTTGGAGGAAGGACAAGGGATACTTTTCCGGGCACATAAAGTAATTCCCTTTGGATACGAATGAAACAACTATATCACATAGTTTATACTCTTCAGGACACATATAACAACATTTTTAAAGCCAGTTCATCGATAAACACGAAATAAACGGCCTGACATCAACCTTCAACACCTCTATTTAAGTTTATTTTGGCGCCAACGCATACGTCGAAGCTAAATTCGATCATCTTATTTTTTTGGCAACCTTACCCAAAGCACGCTTCGGTCGTGCAATTTGTAGTTTTTTCTATATATAAAAAAAACGTATTTCTTGTGTTACGTCTGTTTAAGAACCACTTTTTGGTAATATGCGTGGGTATTGGTTATGTATTATTTTTTTCTTTAAGAAAAATACTCTCGTATAGAGGAAACATGTTCTCTGTAGTGATCTAACACAATAATATTAGGATCAATAGTATTAGGTGGATGAATCACACATAGCTCGAATTCTAATGCATAGCCGGCCATATCGACTCAGTGATAACAAATGTAGGTACTTTGTGCTGATAATGCATAAATACGCTCCTTCCTTTCACGGAAAACAGAGCTTCAACGTGCATTCTAATAAGCATTACTACTAATTTGAAAGACCTATCTTTTATTAATGCGGAAGGCGGAAAACTGGTGTGGTCAAATTGGGACAGGTCCAAAAATGACTCAGTGGAGACTGCATGACTAATAGACCTGATGTAGAAGACGTTGAAGACTGTCCTATGAAGAACAGACGATTTTTCTATACTCTAGCCATAGCAAAGCCATAGGAATGATTTTTCGTTGAGGTGGACCATTTTTGTAGATGTAAATCTTTAAATAGGTCAATGATTTGCTCTGATTCGTGGGTCGGCCAAAAGGATTCTGGGATGGAGTGGGTCAGTAGAATTAAAGGATGTGAATGAAGGGGTGGGCTAACCTGGCCTCCTTGATCCGCCTATAGATACATTTGTCTGTCGCTCCATTCTAAATTGCCTTTTTTTTCGGCATCTAGATTTTTCGCACAAATCCAGGCATCTCCCTGTTCTTCCACTAGAATTGCATAACATTTAGTTTGTGATCGTTTTACGAGGTTAGGGTGTTCAACGCTGGCTAATAGCTGTAATAGTGTCTGTTTTGATTGTCCGTCCAAGCCGTCGTAATTGTGTTCACGCGGATATTCGGGGTTGTGATGTTCTGCTGACGTAGGTACGTTGTTAGGTTTATGGTGTTTTGACACTTGTTTTACAAATGTTAGGTTAGCGATTTATATCGTCATTTGTTTGAAAATATAAAAAATAGCACCCACGCCTAACAATCAGTATGTGTCACATACTTTATTAATATTATCTCTATTATTTCCAGCATAACTGGTGGGGAGTTGTTCGAGCGCGTCATAGATGAAGACTTCGTGCTGACGGAGCGCGCGTGCACGGTGTTCATGCGACAGATATGTGAGGGCATCGAGTTCGTGCACCGGCAGAATATCCTGCATTTGGACATGAAGGTACGTTGGGACTGAGAACCCTAAAGGTCCTAGGTCATTAGAGCCACCCAGCACCCGATCAGCATCACCTCGTGCTCGGTGTCCACTCGTTGTCGACAGGTGGTCCCCTCGCGGACAGCACGATCCATTTGCGACCTACGCGAGGGCAACGCAAGGCAAGAGTTCGAGCAACGGGTGGTCACCGAGTAGTCCACTCACCGTCCGCGCGTGGTCAGCCCGCGAGCGAGGCGCTCCGGAGTTCATGTAGTGAGCGCATTGTACTCCATACAAAGAATACTAATCGCTCGAGGCGAGGCGGTGCTGGTCGGGTGATGGATGGCTCTAATGAGCTATAACCTTAATAGCCAGTGCCTTTACCCTGTTGTTAATCAACAATCTGAGGATACCTGAATCAGAAATGCTTCTAACGGTAGACCCTGATCAAGCCTGATTGGTAAATCTGCTGTCACTTATCATGTGATTGGCTGTTGTTAATTAATTCAACCAATCACAGCTAAAATGAGGATCTTTCTTTATAATGACAGTAATATCGTAAATAGAAGGTCGCAAAGGGGATATGTAGTTTATAGAAATTTAAAGAAATATCGCTTCAGTTAATAATTAAGAGTTAAAAATAAATCCACTTAATGGGTATACGTGATCTTCTAAATGTTTAAAAAGTGACGTATCTAAATAATTACATGTAAGTAGAATGAACTAATGAAGAACAGTTTTTCCATTCGTATGACTAAGGTCTGAAATAGCACAATGATGTCATGTACTCGTATGTATGATGTCATGATTGATGCCTTGGAGATGTGGTGCTGGAGGCGCATGCTGAGGATACATTGGACGGCCAAGCGAACAAATGTGTCGATTCTCTCACAGCTCAAGATAAAAACCCGTCTGTCCACGATATGCCACCAACGAATTCTTTCGTATTTTGGCCACATAATGCGAAGAGGTAATGAGAGCCTGGAGAAATTGATCGTAGTTGGGAACACAAATGGCAAGCGAGCCCGAGGCCGATCTCCTACTAGATGGACCGATCAAATAAAAGACTCCAGGTCCCCGAGGTTTAGCTCCGTCGTCAGGGCCGCGATGGACAGAAGCCGATGGAAACAAATAATTAACTCCAAGTGTGGACCACTTCTTGATGACCACGATCCTCAGTCATGAGGGAACGACTAGAGAGAGAGAGTCATGTACTCAGGATCTTTCGATATTTCGTCATCTGCACACAGATTCGGTGCACTTGGGTAATTTTGATAAACCAAATAGAAATTTTAATTTGTTAGGTCAAAGAGTCACTATGAATAAGCGATCCTCTTTTGTTACTCTGCTGAGTATAGGCGTCCTTGACAGACTAATTTAAATAAAGGATTTGGAACAATATTTTCTGTAAAACGCTTAGTAAACTGACCGCGCGGTGCAGTACAGCTAGGTATATATGAGCCTAATTATGGGGTATCAGTTAATGGGTGCTGCTGACTATACAATGTGGTGAGAGTAGCACGCGATAACTGCCTGTCTATATATTCTGCCGGTCGATTCTGTAAAAACCTCACCGTGAAAACTTAGGTGAAGTGAATTTGTTTTTGCAAGGAATTGACAGCTCACTCCACGCTCACTTCACCTAAGTTTTCACGGTGAGATGGTTACAGAATCACACTGCAGTACTGACACGCCGCCTGATATCACCGCGAGAACTGCCAATTTGTTTGCAAACATTCGAAGGACAATCTCACCGTGACATTCTCCTCTGGTGATATCACGCAGCATGTCGGTACAAAATAGACAGACTGGACGTTTTCAACTGATTTGATATCGATGAGAATGATAAAGAGTAGCATACCTGCTGACTATGGCATTAAACTTCCCAGATAGTTCAAACTCTAGGTATAGATAAAAGCTTATGAGTGCTAAAAAAGAAAAAGAAGATTGACAGTTTGATGAGAATAAATTCATCGTCAACCAATTAATATAAAAAACCCATTTAAAATTCTTAAGAAAATGTCAAATCGCTTCACCCTTGACTCCAACAATAAATACAGACGTAACTCCGTTTGTACAAATAATAAAGTAAATAAAGAAACGATTACAGTGTTCAGCTGTTGCGGTCCCGCCATCTTGGTCCGCGGCCAACTAATAAATCAAAATGGCGGAAAAAAGCGCGCGACTTGTATGATTACCGGCAGTTCAACTTTTATTTGAAGATGTCGTTGTGTTTCCATTTCGTATTTCTGTCATCAGTCGGAAGCGTTGCAGAAATATCTTTTTTATGTTTTTACTCTTGAATTTTTCGATTTAGCGTAGCATTCGATGATTATTTTATGCTTTATTTAGGTACCTACTTTGAAGTGCCATGTTTACATACGGCAGTTGCGTAAGTGTGTCTATAGTTGGCACTTGTTGATAATTAGGATCGTTGTATACCTACCTACAATTTTATAGGTACTCGTATAAAGTCCGCACGATCTTATGGCCGGGCAGAAGCTAGTCACGAGTGGCTGCTAATTCAAATTTCTAATTACCTAAGTACTTTTTTGTGTAACAAAGCTTATTGCCCACTTTTAACTGTTTTATTAGCGACTGTACATGCGCGAATGTCTCAGTGAGCTGTTCCCCCCCCCCCCCCCTAGCAACTCCCAAACCGAAAAGTAAAATTTAAAAAGAAAAAAGCATTTTTAATCATTCATAAGTTGATTATTTCGCGTCAAGTTGAATATCGTTTAAACTACGAGCATTCTCCCTAAGGGGATCATCTCGTACACCTTTCCTCTATATATGTTTACTTTGCCTCTCCCCCCCCGCCCCTGAACAAAATCCTGGCTACGCCCTTGCGGCAAAATTAAATCTTGCGGACTTTACCTATCTATAGTTATGATGACGACGATCCACCATTTCTTTGCCATAATCTGTACTTCTCTTGCAGCCAGAAAATATCCTCTGCCTCACAAAACAAGGCAACCGCATCAAGATCATAGACTTCGGTCTCGCGAGGTTCTACGACCCCGAGAAGAAACTCCAAGTGTTGTTCGGTACTCCCGAATTTGTGGCACCAGAAGTCGTGAATTTCGACCAGATTGGATACGGGACTGATATGTGGTCTGTCGGAGTCATCTGTTATGTGCTGTAAGTAGACTCTATGTTTTAAAATTATGTGCAAAACATGGTCAGATTTTCTCACAATAATTATAGAAGAGACTCATTTATTTTTTTCTCAAATATTTTTTCAAATGTTTTTCTACTTAGATATCTACTCAGTAAACTGAAGCAAGATTTAACCCGCTTTCAGACCTATAAATAATCAAGAGAAACTTTCTGAAATAAACAAATACTTAATGATAAAATGACCGTAACATAAGTACCTACCTACAAGCGACGACGTACCATTAATCATGTGCCATCTTTTTCCAGCCTATCAGGTCTATCGCCATTCATGGGCGAGACAGACATAGAAACAATGGCTAACGTCACCGTGGCTAAATACGACTTCGACGACGAGGCTTTCAATGAGATCTCTGATGATGCTAAGGACTTTATCCAGAAGCTTCTGGTCAAGGACAAAGAGTAAGTGTCTTGCCTGATTATATTAATTGATGTGATATTTCTGGGGTCTTAAGCCCTGAAGACCTGAACTTTTTGCAAAGGACTATTGTTTTGGAATACCTACTAGAAATGTCTTGATGTTTGAATGTTGTAACTTTGTAAGCTTGTGTAGATAATTTAAACCGTGAGAACACTTCCCCCTTTTTTTTAAGGTAGCAATTTCTTTACTAGAGTCGTTGTAATACTTAGATGTCTTAGTAAATTATCCTATAGTTCCTGTTGCAAAAGGTCCAGACTTTGATGTAAGCCTGTACAAATTATGAATTTTATACTTCTTGAAGAACCTTAGTTCAAAATGCGTGTTAAAAAATCCTCGCAACCTTTCAACTCCGGAATGATCTCAAATTATCGCGAATATTCTAAAGCTGTGTACATACAGCCTGACGATAAAGAACCCTTGTTACTCGTTTTATCCAACACTAGTAACTAACACTACATAAAACATTGCACGATGTAGAATGTTCTAACTATTAAAATAATTCTCTAACCCTGTACATACTAATTAAGTAGATGTAGAATAGAATGTATATGTAGCCCACCAGTAACTTATCCTTTAAAATTTGGCCCAAATGGCACAAACTGTCCCAATCTGCAAGCTAACCTATTAATCCTTCCGAAACTGTTTCCACTTCATATGCACGCATTTCCCTCTTGCATCCGAGTAGCTGGGCCCTACCAAACACTTGTCCTAGTCCGCTTCCGTAGAGCTAGTGAGGCCATCCTGTAACAGTTGTGTCGGTGTTGGGCGCTAGTAACAAGGGTCTTTGTCGCAGGTCGCGGCCGGGAGCCACGGAGTGCCTCCGGCACGCCTGGCTGCAGCGCCGCGCGCCGCCCGCGCCCCGCGCGCCGCACCCCCTCGCGCCGCCCCTCCCGCGCCCCACACTCAAGAACGCGCTCGACGTCGCCAAGGACAACCTCCGCCTCTTCGTCGAGCGCTGGAGCGAACACCCCAACTCGCCCTACGTGTTCGACAACCAAGCGCACGAAATCACCACCCTCACCAACGGAAACTGCGAGCGATCCTCCATCGGAGGATGCTCGCCCTCCCCCAGGAGCTCCCTCAGCAGCTCCCCCGACGTAGTATTCGATGAGGACGACCTGGACCCGCCCCCGCTAAGAGAACACAACTTCCTCCCCGCACCCAAATACAACCCCGTCGAGAGGCGAGCCTCCGACAGCACCTGCTTCTTGCACAAGAAACAAGACGTCCTCGTCAGGAAAAACTTGGCCGAAGAAATAAAGAAACTGTCCGACCACTTATTCATGCTATCCACAATGAACACTGATCTCGCAAACAACAACAGCATGAAGGAACTAGACAAAAACGTCACGGAAACCAAGTCGACCAAAGAAGAGAAACTAACTAACGGTTTTAAGAAAGAAACAAAACACACGAAGCTCATAACGAATGGAGACGCAACAGGCCAAGAGAAGAGGCTGTTCACTTCGAAGTCAACGACCAAAATTTCATCATCATTCTTAACAGAGAGAGAGCCAGAGAAACCGATGACGAGTAAAATGCCGTGGGTGAAGTCAAACAGGTCGAAACGAGTGACGAACATGAGTCGAGACGTCCCGGACCAACCCGTGGAAGTCCGGAACAGCTTCTTCCAAGAGTTCGACAGACGAAGGGAGAAGATAGACAAACTAGTGAATGGATCAGAGAACGGAAGACAAATGCCATATAGAAGAGGGGACGAGAACAATGCGCATCGGACGAAAGACCTCCTCCTACACCTTCTAGAGAAATGGGGGGAATCCGAGGAGGTGGAGGCAGAGAGAACGGCTGGTGGAACCTCAAATGGGGGCAGACACCAGTCGATATCCCTTGAATGGTCAGCTTCGAACCAGCTGGGACAAAACTCGATGTCAAGTCTACACGCATTCTTCCAAAGACAGACTTCAGACGAGAAGACGCAGAGGAAGAAAGTGACGACCAATGTAGCGAAATGACTCCGGTTGTAAGACTAAGTGCCATGACACTATGTTACCAAAGTAAGGTATGAGATTAGTTTATGTTCTTAAACGAGCCTAGCGCATATACACGAGTTTAACTCGATACATCACGAATTTTAAGTACAAGGGTAATGTTACGAAAGTAGATAGTTCTCGACGAAGATTTTGTTAAAGTAATCGTTTACTCAGTAATTATATAAAAAAACAATTTGTATCCGTTGCTCCCAAACTAGGGATCCCATAGTTATGTTTGGGGACGGACAAGGACGGATCCAACCTTTGAGTCAGGCGGGGTCACGTAATCGAGGTCCGGCCAGGACAAGCTTCAAATGTTATCAGAGGTCGACTTAGGGCCCAGCAAGGGGGCCACGTAATCGAGGTCCAGCCAGGACAGGCTTCAAATTTTATCAGAAGTTGACCTAGGCCGGGGTGGGGGTCATGAATGACCCCCACGACCCCCTGGATCCGCCCTTGTTGCGGGCAAAATATGCGTCTCATGGCAGCACTTGAGAACTTTCTCGCAGAAAAACGTTCAAAATAAATAAAAAAACAATTATGTGTTGCAACTATTTATTGAAACTATCAATATATTATTTAAAAATACGTAGTTTCCGTTAAATAGTTACTTATTAAAGAGATACTTATGTGTTTAGATAGGGCGTTTGTGCACTACAACGTTTCCAGCACGTTTTTTTACTAACCGTTTTGTTTTTCATACATTTCAATACCTATCAATTTTTTAAATGTAGGTATGAAGAAAAAAACGGTGCGTAAAAAACGTGCTAGAAACGTTGCAGTGCACAAAGGCCGATACTTAATAAAATAGTTCAACTACTTACGTAAATCCAACCGTTTGTATGCGTTAGGTCTTTAAAAGGCAGTTAAAATGACACTAATAAAAATCTAGTCTTCAAAATTTTACAAACAGATTTAGATTCAAGACTGAGAACGAATTATAATCATATTGAACACATTTTGGTAATTTTTTACAATATTTTTTTTGTAAATAAGACAAATGTTTTGAAAAGAAGGGGTATATAAACTTAAATTATGATTGTTCCTTAACTGTACTTATGTATAACTTAAATGTAATTTATTGTTATTACGATACGTATGTTGTTAAAATATAAGGCTTTATTAAAAATCTGTTGTTTTATTCAGATGCCAATAGGTCATTGGCTTTTCCAAAATAGAGTCACAAACCACACAAATAATAAAATCTCACGAGTTTCTGCTACTTTAAAGTTAATAATAATGGCTGTTTAGTTAGGTTGTTCTTGTTACCTACTAACAAGATAATATGAAGATGAACCAAAAAATCAACAAATTACGTTTTGTCTAAAAGCCAGTTAAATATATGTAGTATAAAGTGCAATACATAAATTAAAAAAAAAATAGTCTAGTGGCGCCATCTATGAGCGGATGCCTCCACCTGTTAAGGGACTTGACATATGGACAGACGGACAACAAAGTGATCCTATAAGCGTTCCGTGTTTTCTTTTGAGGCACGGAACACTAAAAATGACCTAGTTTGTTCTTTATAAGAGGCATTTGTGTTTTTAAATGTTAAATTCCTCAACCATCGTACCTATATGTCTACATCTTAATTTAAAATAACTACAAAATTTGCACATATATGGAATATATTTGTCAACATAACATTGACCCTTCCACAGCGAGCGCCTATCCGCGTCATCTACTCTGACGCACCCGTGGCTAATCCAGTCAGCGCTATGCACAGAGCTCCATGTGACCAAGTCCAAACTGAAGCGGTACGTCATCAAGAAACGGTGGGCCAAGGCCGTGTCAGCTGTCATAGCCCTGAAGAGAATGGGCGCCAAGTTTGAGGATCATCACGAAGTAGTTGAAAAGAAGAATGGAGAAAATTGATTGGAGAAAGTCTTTTAGTTGGAAGTTGATTGGGCAGTTTTATGGAGCGTATGTTAGGATTAATATCTTTCAAGATTAATACTAGGTATTATACCTTAAACGTGCATCTATCAGAAATAATGCTTGGTCATATTTGAAGGGGTTATTTGAACTCTTTAAGCAGAGTAAAATTTCATAGGTCTAACAAAAAAAAAATCGGACATTCTTTTTGAATCTCCATACAAATGGCAGCTATCGAGTCGATTCGTTTTAAATACGTAGTCGAAAAATTTTATGGCCGCTTTATTTTTATTTGACCTATCAAATGTTTGTCAGAATAAGAGTCCAAACAACCCCCTTAAGTATGACCACGCATTCCTATTACCATTGTATATTTGTGCGACGATTTCAAAATAATGGTATTTTATTTCAAATTAGGTAGGTATTTCGTTTGTGACTGCACTAATTTAGAATCTTGCAGAAGTCACCGGTCACCGTCAGAAGTCGGAACCGTCCCGACAGGTAATTACCTACGGTTAGTCTAGGTACCTGCGCAAATACAGAATAAGATTGAAAATGGCGTCTCTATTCACCTCTCGCTCGCATCTGGGTGTGAGTATAGAGGATGAGATCACTCTGAAATTGAGGCCATTTTCAATCCCATTTTTTATCTGTGCAGGTTGTACCTACGATGCGTAGTGTGATTACCACGAATATTTCTGCCATTATAGTTTTTCTTTTTTTAATGCGTCTGAGGCTGACTTAGATATATTTGGACTTATACAAACTTGAATTTGTATCAAAATCTAACAATGACTGCATTCAATTTTATATAATTTCATAACACTGCCCAATCCTTGACTAAAATTGGTAGGTAGATATTTTATTATAGGGTTAATTTAATTATAACGGTACACGCACATATTTCGCATAAATACCTAATATATACGCACATACCTAAGCATATCTAACATAGCTATAATCGGTTGTTATATTCATTTAATAAATATTAACGACAGTGTAATCAAATTCTATACCTTTCGTTGATCTTGCCCATACATAATGGGATGCAAAATGCTCGAAAAAAGCTATGAAAACCAGATTGATTAACTTGAGAAAGGGTTATAATTTTATAATATAATATACCTATTGCATAACATATAGCTATTTATTTAAAGCGCTGTCAGTGATGTCGATTCTGTTGTTTACAAACTAAGCTAATTTAGTCTCAATAATGTTTCTTTCTAACAAAAGACATTAGAAAGGAATAAAAGATAATTATTTGATCCTGTCAAATTAGTCCTCTTGCCACGACTATTTTCCCGTAAATGACAAGAGAGTAGACTAATTTGACTGTTCTATTAATATTAATTTCTAATAATATTTTCTTTCCTTTTTCATTGATATTTGTAAGAAAGAGAAGATATACCCAGTGTGATTAAAATTAGTTTAGTGCGATGTACAACAGAATCAGCACCACTGGTCTAAGGCCTCGTCACAGATAATATAACTCGTCAAGAGTGAACGCGCGGTGACTCGAGCGGACTGCGGGTGCGGACGCGGTGGTCGGAGCGTCTACGTTCGGGCTGCCATACATCCCGGTATACCGGGACATGTCCCGGTTTAATAGTTAGACATGCATAGTTGCATATAGTAGGTAGTAGGTACGAAAGAAAACGATGACGCGCAGGGCGGCTCCGCTCGTGTTTGGCTCGTTTAGTGTAGTCGCACCTTTAGGTTGGATATTTCGCGGCCCGCCGAACTGTGGACGAGGGCTTAAACGGAGTCGAACTTACAAGACTTTAACGCTGACTCTTAGGCGCCTCTTTCGACCACACAAGTGGTAAGAGTCAGGGCAAAGGCGTAAACGTCCTTGTCTTGTAGGTATACCGGTAATTATCTGTTGATTTTTTGTATTTTTTTTAATAACCACTTGTTAAGTCGCTAGAGTTCAATGTTGTTTTAGAGGTAAATAATAATTAATATTGCATAATAACAAGGATGCGTATTCACAGCCAAGGGCGGACCCAGCCTTTGTGTCAGGGGGGTCACGTAATCGAGGCCCAGCTAGGACAGGCTTCAATTATCAAAGGTCGCCCTGGCCCGGAGGCGGGGTCATGACCCCCATGACCCCCCTGGATCCTCCCGTGTTCACAGCACGCGGCTTTATTGTGCTGTTTATATCAAGATAATATAATATTCAATTATTCAGTATTAATTATTTTTTTTAACACCTGTAACCACCTACATTGTATTATTTAGGCAGGTAAGTGTATTTTGCTATTGCACAACAAAAAGAGAGAAAAAAAAATAAGGTATTCTTGTACCTATGTATGTACTTAAGTTATTAAAGCTATTAGAGGCAGAAAACCTTTGGTTTTACACGACTAAAATGGTGCCAAAATATTTACTAACTAGTAACGGTGTAATGCAGTGCCTATAATAAAAATAATATTAATTGTAATCTAATAATCTCATGAAGATCTGTATATCAGAAGTATTGTAATTATACACATTATTATATAAGTAAATAATTTGCACGCCCAGACTTCTGACTGTCTGACAGTCATGATCTGAGGGCAAGATCCACAGACCGCACTTTGACTTTACTGGGCTAGGTAAGCGTTTCATTCTAATATGAACATTATTAATATTGAAATAAGGTTTGTATTTGTATGAAGCGCTTGTTTATATGAATATGAACCTTATTTTTATTTATTTAATATTCATATTCGTATGAAACGCTTACTCAGCAAAGTACAGTCTGTGAATCTCGCCCTTATTAGCTAAAGATATATATCCTTAAAAATAACAAGGAAAGTGAGGCCCTTTGTCATTCAGTGGGACACGAGGATCACGGGCTAAAAATAAATAAAAAAAAAGTATTTTAAGTAAATAATGAAAGACATTAACTTCTAACATTAATTATAAGTTTTGTGCTAATATAAAAATAATAATTGCAATATCTTTAGTAGATCTAATGGTTGGGTTGTCATCGCCATATTTATTTTGATTTAGAAAAGTTTATTTAATTAATATTGTGAAAACTAAATTGTATGGATTGTTGAGTCGTACGTTAAATATTGCATTTAAGTTTCCAAGTAAATGACTATTATTATAAAGACATTGGATTGTAAACGAAATTTTTATAGGGAAATAATAAATCTTGTTGCATCAAAGTGTATTTTTCTTACCCTTTTCATTCATCACTCTCCTAGCAATATACCTACATGGTTAACAAGGTGGAAAAGTCGGTTAGGGGCGGGAAAGTAGGTACCTACTTAATGAAAATGTCAAGGTACTTTCCCGCCTACCTACTTGTAGGTACAGGTACCACCGGCCTGAGTTATGAGCACAGATCGCGCATGTACATTAGGCTCTAGACAGACGGACTGCATTTCAACTGCAAATTGTCCGTATTTATGCAAAATGGAACCACAGGACTTTTGTTACTTTTTTTGAAGAAAACTATTAAATGAATATTCTTCAAAAAAAAGTAAAAAATAACATCGTGTGGTTCCATTTTGCATAAATACGGACAATTGCAGTTTGAATGCAGTTGACACGACTACAATAGCACTGCAAAGCAAACGTGCAGTCCGATTGCAGTCGGCGTGCAATCGGACTGCACGTTTGGTTTGCAGTTCTATTGCAGTCGTGTCAACTGCATTCAAACTGCAATTTGCAGTTGAAATGCAGTCCGTCTATTGGCCTAATAGACAAATGACAATACGTAATAGAGAATGGTCTAATAGACGGGCATCGACTGACGAACCAATCGCGTGCAGCCTCGGCGCCTGCCGTCTTCATTCCGCCAGACCGAAAAATCAGCTAATGCGCAGGTGACGTCTGTCCTCATGATTGCTGCCGGTACCTATAACTACTTATTCTATGTTTTCCATCCTGTACCTTTAGGGTAGTAGGTATCATGTAACTTATTTGACTGTGCATCTGTCATCAAATAAAACAAAACAAAAACTTTTTATATTTTTTTTTATTTTTAAAAACACGCAATGATATCGCACTCCTGGATCTACAGCAATGCAATACCACACCGCGGTACCGAGGATGGTATTAACGGTAAGATTTCTGGTAGCGTGCGCGCGCGCCTGGACCGCCGAACTTCTTGGGCTCGCAGCGACGGGGATCCGCTACCAACAAACTCCTATCGTATTGGACGAGGATGTCTTTGATTTCCTTCTTTGACGCCTCGTCTACATCTGTAATGCGAAGACAAAAAATTGTTAAAACACTGCTTTCTATGTCGAATTGATTAAGAGGAAAAACTAATACTGTTTCAGAAAAGTTTAAGGACATTTTATAATGAAATGCTACTTGTCCTTGTCATACTCATGAGTCAATGAAGTGAGAAGACTAGTATTCTAGTAATACATTGTTACAAGTCAATAACAAATACAAGTCTTTTATGTATATGGGGTATTGTTAGTTTATAAATGTAGTGTACATTTCAAACTAGCAAGATATTAAGATCTATTGCTGCTTGGTAAATGTCACAGTTTTTCTACCCTCCCTGAAATGACTGAGTTACATTTGGGCAACACAGCTTTGGAAGAAGGGGTAATATATGAACAATTAACAAAACTTAGTAAAGATTAGTTTGTTTAGAATCTAGATAAGTTTATCATATACTTACATTTCTGGTAGAAAGCAATGAGTGCCTTAGAGATGGCTTGTCTGATAGCATACACCTGGGCGACGTGACCACCACCCTTAACGGTGACTCTGATGTCGACACCGGAGAATTTCTCCTGGAAAAATAGAATATATTTATTAATACAATGTGTTATTGATTGATAAATGAGGTTGTTGAATGTATTGATGATCAGATTGGATCTTTACTACACATCCAAAGATGCTCAGGTTCGGAATAAGTGATATTCATCATTTAAAATTCGTTTTTAAGTCATTATACTAAGAGTTAAAATGAATAGTTTGCTAATTTTCTAAGTTAACTTCATAATTTTTGTGTTAGTGAACATTTTAACAAAATTAGTAAAACATCACAAGTTATGAAAAACTAGTAAGTCACAAAATTGAAATACAATAAAAAGCTACTACTTATTATTTAAACACTTGATGCATTAGCATGCAATCAAATATTACTATACTACGAACAGGAGCAAACTGGAGTGTGAAATAAACATGCAATTAATGACAAATGGAGCAAGTAAGTGTAAACGATGTGTAAAAAAAGTTCGCAACCACTTGCGAACTTTTTTTACACATCGTACACCTTAAACAAATTGCTTCACTTCCACAAGTGAAGCAATTTGTTTAAAAATAAAGTCGCAAAAATGATGTGTAAAATTTATTAAACAATCAAAATAAAACCATGTTTTTGATTAAAATATTGTTTAGTACAAAACATCTGAGCAGAGAAGTCATTGTTGCATTTCATCTAGTTCTACATACTATAGTAAATCAATTTCTACTAAACATGCATGAATGTGTTCAATAATAAGCAAACTATGTGAATACATTTAATAATACAAGAATATGACAGTGTCTGTAAAAGGCTCAATCAACTAGAACTCACAGTAGCACTAGTTCACTGGGCCTGTAACCAACTCATGTATTTGGTTGTAAGAAACAAAAGATGCATAGACAACACACAAGTGCTGTTAAAGAGAGAAATACATGATGAAGCAATAGAGAATTGAAACATTTGGGGCCTTACTACAAAAAAGATAAACACCCGTTGAACAAGAATGATACCAAAAATAATACACACACACTTGTTTTAGACAAGTTAGTGATAAAGCAAGTGTGTGTTATTTTTGGTATCATTCTTGTTCAACAGATGTGTATCTTTTATGTAGTATGACAGTTGACGTGCTGACCTTGCCGAGCAGTAGGATGGGCTCCTGCAGTTTGTACTGCAGCAGACGGGGCTCCACCAGGTCGAGCGGGCGTCCGTTCACGCGCAACACACCGTGTCCGCGTTTACAATATGCCACAGCCGTAGCGGTTTTCTAAAAACATACATGAGCATTACAAATCTAAAAAAATAAATTATAAAAAAATATTTACCTTAACATAGTCAAAAAATCGTGCATGTTCCAATCCCACTTAGGATGAAGATTTAGATTTTCTGAAAAGTTATTTAAGTATGAAGCATCTTAACTTTTAGAGGTTATGTTCGGTACTTATAAATTAATATCAGTTGCAACAAAGCTACTTGCATCAAAGTAATATTCAAGAAACAACGTCAAAGTTGTATTTATTGTAGACTGACAAGAAACTAGCTCTCAGGGAGTGCCAATCCATTGGAAACTGATGCATCTAGTAAAAAGTCGGTTGAACACAAAACACAAGATACCACATTGACAGGCGGGATGGAAGATTATATTTCAATTATTTTACCACCAATCTTTACATACTTTACTTTACACTGATTATAGGGCAAATATGTAGGCCAAATTACTAAAAAAATCACAAAAAAATCGGCACAAACACGTGGACGGAACAAACACTAACCTTGCGGCCGAATACTTGGACGGCCTGGATGGGTTCACGTCGCGCCTGAAAAGATGTAAAAACGAATGAGAATCCAATCGATTTGTAAGGTTTGGTAACGAAATTAATAATAAAATAAAAATAATTACAGAGCGCAAATCGTCACGCACCTCCTGAGGGGCAGCCATTTTGACAGAGAAAGACTGATTGAATGAACGATCTACAGAGTATAAATAAAGTTTTTACGGTTGAGTTGACGAATTAGAACGAATGATATTTAAAAACCGGAACTTGTCAAAAGAAGCCCAGCTTACATTCTCGTCAATTTTACTGAATATACTACCAGCCTGACATCTGTTGGCCAGTAGCATCAATAAAAGTTTTAAAGATATTTCTTTAGATGTTTCTGACTAGATGGCGCTACTGAATTGAATTACAAACATTTGTCACTAGATGGCGTTAAAACGCAAACATTTCAAATAACACCACGTTCTTAGTGGGTGAGTCAACTACCCAATCCATCACGCATAGCATAGTACCGCGCCAAGCTTGTTTTGTATTCGTCGAACGTAATTGTTGAAGTGGAGTCGTGCGGAATGTGCGACAGTAGTGCACGATCACGACAATGCGTCGCGAAAAACGCTAAGTTGCTAACATTCCCGCGCTAGTGCATTAGAACTTGAAACAAAACAGTGTGAATTAGTTATTGTACGAGAGAAATTTGTGTATATTGTTTTGTTTATGTAATGAACAGTTTGTGTAATATTTGACTGGATTTGTTGTGATTTGTATTACCTGTTCGGGTAATTATTGAAAATTTGGAGGTAGGTAAGTGCGAATTTATTTTAAGTTTCAATTTTATAAAATTATAAAATAACCACGTGCGTAACTAGTAAGTAAGTACTTAATTAATAATAAAATAAATGAAAGTCATCGTTTGTTCAAGTTTGTTTACAAACTAAACTTAAGTTAATTTTAAATTTCACTGTGATTAAGAGTACCTACCTAAAGTAGATTACCTATCTAGTACGTAAGTTAGTCCTATAATTAAAAAAAAAAAAAAACCCCTAAAAAAGATAAGTGCCCTGTAGAAAACCTACAATGTACCTATCTAAAGGGCACTTAACTTTTTTGGGGGAATTTATGTAGGTAACATGTCATGTTACCTACATAGCTGGCAAATAAAAATAAAAAAATAGTCAATTCATCATCGACTAATTTTTAGATGTGCACTCCATTATAGTGGTTCCTATTTACTTATAGTGTCGTAGGTATAGGTAAACATAACTTAGGGTCGTACGTACCTACCCTATTACTATTACAGAACCTAACTCAAGATTCAAGACTCAAGCATTACTTCCATTTAAACAACCAATCAAATGGCTTGAAAGTGAAACTAGTCTCAAGCCTGAGTCTTGAATTAGGTTCCTGTAATAGGTATTACCCGTAGACTGTCCCAATTTTAGTCATAAGTAGTCATAACTATCATTATTCATAATGCTGGCTAATAGGAATTACAATTTCAAGTGTGTTTAATACCTATTTGTAATTATATTAACAAATAAAATAGGTAGATACAAACATAAAATACCTAAAAAAAATAGTTTCTAGGCAGTAGGCACACAAGAACAGTGAGAGTTAAAAACTTTTTATAGTCAACTTTTTGTTAACTCAGTGCGTCATAAAAAAATAAAGTGAGTCATTCAAGAATGCTATAGCCACAAGCTTACGTAGGTATCTTACGAACTAGAATATCCAGGAAAAATTGAAAAATGGGAATATATGTCAAAGTAATTCATTGAATAGGTGGTAAAACCAGTGCGTTACCCAGTCGATAGGATGTTTTGCTTATACATTCATGACGCCAGATATGTGACGTCAATATTTTCTGTTTGTACCTACCTGACTTCTACATACCTACATATATAGGTAATTAAATAGACATCTAAGTATATATAATCCATGTCTGTAGCCTGTAAGAAAATAAAAAGAAAAGGATCGCGAAATCTGGTCAAGAAAGTAATTATTATATTTACTTACATTCTTACAGTACATCCCATGGTTGATGGTACACACATATGTCAATCCCTGATAGGGATTAATCTATTCCAGCTCCTAGACTACTTCTTCAACGGTATTACACCAGTTGAACCTTACTACCCACTCTCGTGCGTCGCCGCCCGCGCTCCTAACCACTGCATCTATGGGAAGTTTAATGCGCGTAAAAAGCTAATAAAACCGTAAAAAATACATAAAATAAGTGCTTTAACCGATACCGGTAATTCAGATAGTTAAATTACCTATATCAATTTCATCCTTTAAAAAAATGGTGTGTCTGAGATGATACACGTAACATTTATCGTATTGTTAAAGATAACACCAAAACAGTCCGATTACCCTGAATGTAATCTTCTATCAGTTCGAACAATTTCAATTTCAACTACAAACATCGGTCAATCAGTCTTTTACGTGCTTCGTTTTTTTTAGATACCGTAAAAACTAACCGCAAACTGATTTGTTTAACTTATTTTCCTCCTAACCTTACCTCCTAACTCCCAATAGACCAGACTTAAAAAAAACTGTGATAAGATAATACTTGCACAGTACCTACAAAATTTTAAACTGAGCTTGAATAGTTATAAAAAACAACGGCGAATGTCTTTAATCATTAGCATTATTCTAGAATGTCCAGGAACCTTCTTGGAATTTTCATATCCGCAGATTCATCATACCTAGGCTTTACAAAAAAAAGTGGCACGCGAACGCAGTCACGCGTAAAAGCTAGCTAGATCCAAATGTGTTCCGATTTACGGAACATTAACATACCTAATTATTATACCTAACATGTGTTATGTTAAGCGCTATTAACATGTTCACGTCTCAATTAGCGCCCCCATCCACGGCTTTATGTAACAAAACTAGTCCAATACCGCGATAGAACCATAATTACCATAACATTATGAATTACATAATATTATAATCAGTTGTAAAAATAAATTAATATTATCAAGTTACGATTTCAAGTCGGTGATCATCAAAAAATCGCCTAAATATCGAGAATTTGAAAGTGTAATAAATTATAGTATTTATTTACTTCCGCATGTCAAATGTATGTAATAATATATTTTATTATGGGATTATTTAGGCACAATAAAACGACTGTCACATTATTTATATAGAATGTTACATTCACTAACAAGAGATGGAAAATTACTATCAACAAGGCATGTATCATGTAGATATGTAAGTTGTAGGTAAGTGTTGTAACACCCGAAGTGGCATGGTTCCATACATATCCAAGAAACTACAATGTAGGAGTATAGTAGTAGGACCTTTGTGCAACATTCTGCGCGTAAAACTTGCTAACGAAGAGTTAACAACGACTTGCAGCAGTTGCAGCTCACTTTACGAACACAAGAACTTAAATTCTCGAGTTAAGAACACTATGACCATTAGTAAAATTAAAAAGTAGGTACTCAACTAGGCAGGGTAAACGCTGGAATCAGGACTAAATATAAAGTTATTTTTACCATCCACAACCGGAAATGTATGTAAATGGATACCAATGTTCAGGGTTTTGAGCTTGATGTTTTCTTTAACTTTCAGTAGGTATTAAAAGGTAGTTTTACAACTATGAAAATATCATAATGCCATTTTATTTTTTATTTTGTTCGATGATAGGCTTGCGCTTGACCGCCATCTCGCCTGATGTTAAGCGATGATGCGGCCTACGATGGAGCACGTTTGCCATAATTAATTGCAAAAAAATTGCAGCGCTAAATCAATACAGCAGCGTTGAATTAGATTAGCGCAACAGTGTTAAATGAATGCATCAGCGTTAAATTAGCGCAGCAGTGTTAAATTAATGCAGCAGCGCTAAATTAGTGCAGCAGCGCTAAATTAGCGCAGCAGTGTTAAATTAATGCAGCAGCGCTAAATTAGCGCAGCAGTGCTAAATTAATGCATCAGCTCTAAATTAATGCAGCAGCGCTAAATTAGTGCAGCAGCGTTAAATTAATGCAGCAGTGCTGCATACAAAACTAGCACACTAGCTCACCTAGCCCTCTGCAAATTGAACAATATAATGCGGCTTCTACTTCGTAATATTGTTCGGATCTAAGGCGTGGTGTTTATCGGGCGACCGTTGTCTGACCGAGAACATGTCGGTCGGTACGACTTCCTGTCGATCGGGTCACGGATAATCCATTTTAGGCTTAAATAGGTTTGAGAAACGTATCTTCGATAATTATGAGGCTATGGTTCTGGGTTTAGAACCAGAAATTTTTGGGGGGGATGAGGGTTAATTCAGATATTATTTGGGGAGGTTAACAGTCGGAGATGACAACACTAACACACTAATCTTTTTTTTTACGTTTTTAAATAAAACGTTGCGGAACAAATATTTGCTGCGTACGGGAATCAAACACGTCGCGCAGCAGTCAATCTCTCAGCCACTGCGACAACCGTGCCGCCTTAAAATCTATTCTGAAATGTGTCAAAACTTAAGACTTGGGGGGGCTACAAGCTCTTAGCCCCTCCCCTTGCATCCGCTAAATATTATACTAGTAACCCCTACAATATCCAAACTAGTACCTACCTATGATATTTTTTGAATGTATTAAATGGAGGTTTCCAGACGCCAGTTGCTTCGCTTATTTTTCAAACCAGGAATTTATTATAATAATGTGAACATCATTACATGATTTTAACGCGTAATTAAACACCCAGGAAGTAGTATTTTATTATGTTACAAAAAAAACTAAATTACAATAACAAAATAAATGTACAAACCAAACCTGTAACATACTATGTGGTTCTCAGAAGACAATGCGCAGCTAATAATAGTTCAAATATAAGGAAAATTTAATAAATAATTACATGTTATTGTCAGTTTACTTTGTTTTGTATAAACTTTAATTATGTATCATGTACATATTAAACTTTAATATAAAGTTACAATTCATAACTTCTTAATTTAACCTTAGAACTTAATTAACTTTGTTTGTCCTAGTCATAGCCAGGGTCTGCCTGACCTTTTCTAGTCCACCATTTACTTTTTAAACTGTCACATTTCCTAAATATACTTACTATTGGTAGTTCGTAACTCTACATTATAACAAAAAAGACTAAAATCACTTTAAAACAATAAAAACACATAACATTAAAAAATGCTAAAGTATAGCAAAAAAAAACAAGGCTTACCGTGTTTATTTTTCATACACGGTATATCGTGTTTATTTTTCGTACACGGTATATCGGGTTTATTTTTCATACACGGTATACCTACCTAACTCACGAAATATAAGAAAGAAGTTCTGTGGTAAACCGTGTTTATTTTTTCAGTTGGCGGAAAGAAATAATAATGTTAGTCATGTGAGGTGGGCAGAAAGAACCTAATGGCATATTTCTCTTAAACATATCAAGTAGAATTAATTTAGTTAAGATAGACGATAGATACAAATAAATAATTACAGAATATAATTAACATATCTGCAGGTAGACCTGCATTATTTATATTACAGGACCACCAACAACAGTCATAAAATAAACTAGGTATATCGGGTATATCTCTGCTAACGAAATTAGACTAGATCAAGGTACCAGCAGATACCATAGATATTCAATTTTCAACCCTATAAATAATATAGATACGGTGTAAAATTAAATAAATAGTTTTTCAACAGGCTGCATACAAGTTTGAAGTCCTAGGGCTTCATGTAATATCGTTAGTAGATTAGCAATGCACGCCGCACGCAACGAGCCGAAGCCTTAGGTAATGCAGATTTTTCGCAGAATAAGTATGTTTTTAAACAAAGGGTATTGGAGGGAAGCTTATAGTTTTAAATGTAATTTAATTTAGAGATACCATGACAATTGTTTGTGATGACATACGTTTGTCTGATGTTTCACGGTACCTCTACGTACTCAAAATTAATTATGATTGATCAAAAATAGCTACCTAAATATTGATGTAAAAGCTCTATGATATCTAAGTAGCGCTTTACATAAAAAGGAAAACATAAAACACTAACATCCGTCCAACAACAACTACAGCAATCAGAATTATAAGTAGGTACTAGAGTTTCTCAAGACTATTTTGTAAGAGAAAATAAGTTACTTGCTGAAATACCTATACTGATAAAAGTATCAGGTATATTTATTTCACTCTACAATTATCCCTGTTGAACACAGCCATATGTTTGGGATTCAGGCCACGATAAGTAGTCCTAGTTCATAATCAGATTAGATAAACTAGGTATTTTTGGGGAAAAAGCAAAAGTATTTTAAGCAGGCCATATTTGATAACTCAATGTTTACTTACGATAGATTTATCAATCGAAAGAATGCTGTTACCGATATCAAATGTTTACCCAGCCGATTTCTTTTTCGGTGAATGATTGATTAAAATGTATTCAATTGAAAGTGTTTATTTATAATATTTACAAAATAACACTACCCAATAACGAGGAAAAAAATTATCTATCCATTAATAGAGCATCAAAAAATCCTGTCGCCGTCGCTACGAACGGCGAAGTAGGATCTAAGTTATGGGAAGTTACTGCTAAAATTGATATTAATACACAGTTATCATTTATTAGAATACATATCTTTAAATCGAATGATTCCTACTTTTCGGTGTAGCGGGCTTTATCATAATATGACATGCTTGCATATCATATGACATGCTCGCATTTTATCTCTTAAAATATTTTATCAGTCTCCTGCCGGCCTAGCATGACCACGATAGAAACGGGTTTTGTCTACATAGACAGATTGTAGAAACATTTCTACCGTTTCATTCATAAAACGTAGAAATGTTTCTACAATCTGTCACTTTGTCTATTTCTATGTAGACAAAACCCGTTTCTATCGTGGTCATGCTAGGCCGGCTGTTGTACAAAGCTGGTACCTATTCGACATAATCCATGGCAACAATGTCTGTCAAGTATTCAATTTCAAACTTAATTTACTTATGGGCCACTTACATGGCACCCCATCAAGACTCATCAACTCACCACACACTTGACAGCGGGGTCCTGCTTGTCCCCTAAGTCGTCACAGCGAATCCTCATTTTAAAGGGTTGGCAACGTGCATGTGATACTCGGTGTTGCAAGCGTTTCATAGATTACGGTTACCGCTTACCATCAGCAGGCCACGCCTGTTCCCAACCATGGTCGTACCTATATAAAAAACTTAGTTTTCCTCCAAATTAATAAGCCAGGAATAGCTTGAGGACATATTAATTACACTGCTCCATAGACTCCATAGTCCACGGTTTCTTAAAGTGGGGTTCACGTGACATTAATTGCCAGGGGTCCACAGGTATTTCGAATTAGGAAACTTATGCAGTAATTCACGCGTGTTTGACTGCTCGTTCGTTTGTTTTCCTAAAATTTTCTTCGACAGGGGTACGTGAAATTTCTAGGAATTCTGAAAGGGGTCCGCGGCTACAAAAAAGTTTAAGAACCACTGCCATAGTCAGTTTTTTAGCGAAGTGTTCAAAATTCAATAAACGGATGGGCGGCAAACTGCAATTAATTTGTGTGAAAATAACTAATATTGCTACGGACCTCCCTTCACTCATTTCTCTATGATATTCTTGAGAATGTCGCATAATATTTCTGATATTCAAAAAGATACGGTAAGTCTTACATTCAGAGCGCTTTATCGAACGCTCGTAATCCCAAAAGGCCAATACATCCCAAAGAATTTACGTTTATTAACCATTACGGTGATAGTTTAGTTCATAGGCAGTTAAGAGAAAACTTAGTAGGTAACGTATGGAAGCCGAACCTTAAGAGAGTTTAAAATGCCGCCAAGAAATGCCGGAGAAATTGTCGTAAAGTTTGTTGAAGGTTTTATGGGTACCTACGTGTTGTCTTTGGAGATAAAGAAAGGTATGTTAAGCCATAAAGTTGTTAAAAGCTAAGTTGCCCAAAAAAAAAGAAACTGGGTCAGTTGAGCATTATCTACTGAATAGGAACTTAAGTGGAGTTTGGTGATTTAATCCCCTTAATCTTTTAATAAGCTTTCTGTAAAAACACTTACTAAACAGAAAAGTAATTAAATTAAGCTTTTGTCACTTTAAAGTTTTCTTACTACTTTTCCTTTGAAAATTTTCAAAAAAAAAACATAATAGGGATGTATATATTTTTTTTATTGTGAATCTGTAAACTATTTGAAAAAAGATAATTAACACCAAAAAAACCGATGAAACATCTACAAAATTGGCAAAGTTGTAAGCGTTTTAAAATGACTTGCTAGACACGGACGGCATGCATGATAAGTGACGTAACACCACCTATGTCCGCTTCGCGCGACAAAGACGGAGCGATACTCCCTCCAAAAACTTTAAAAGCGTCTATGTTTTCCATTTTGTGATAAATTATTATTATTTTTTTTTACTTTTTTGTTATTCCTATTCCATCTTTGGAATAAAATAATTTATTTGTACCTTTTTTAATAGTAGTCCACTACCGTATTATGATGATATAATATAAGCGATAATAAGCTACATTTCAGTAGTACCTACACATGCTGATGAGAGCTAACAACTGGTTCCTCCAACGAGGCGTGTATCGTATAAAAGTTGCATAACATAAAGTTTTATTATTAATAATAGGTAGTAAAAAACTGTTAGTCTGTTTGTTAAGAACTTTTCCATTTAGTTTCAGAATCTCATGAAAACGAGGCTTTAATACTTGTCACTAGGTATTTGTGTATTATAGTAGAGTAGATAAATTCTAGCCATTTTAGGGCCGATTTCACCAATGTCAGTTAACATTTATCCAAGGAATAAAGTTAAGATTTGAGAGATTTTGTGTCATAGAACATCTGTCGAATCTCAACTTTATTCCTTGGATAAATGTTATCTGACGTTGATGAAATCGGCCCTTAGTCATACATAATTTATTATTATGATGAAGTGTACCTATAAGAGATCCCTGGAACAGTTATAAATATCTACCAGTATGTAAAAAGGGATGAAAGATAAGACAGAGAAAGAGAAAGTGTACAAATCGCAGATCTTATAAAATATCCCCAATTCTCACTGACAGTACGAAAATTTGTAAAGATGTTTGGATGTTCGTAACCCAATAACGCATATACGGCTGAATGGATTTGGATGAAATTTGGCAAACAGATAGACCATATCCTGAATTATTAACACATTACTTTTTATCCAAGTAGGTATAAGAAATTTTGCTAAGGATGAGAGTAAAAACACGGGCGACGGCTACTTAAATAAACAAGTAAGCAGATCCAAGGCGCGCTGCTAGTCTACATTATGTCTGAATGAGATGAAATCAAGAGTATCCGGAAACTGGACTTATTATACCTCGTTATATGTTTTATAGCCGGTACAGGTTTTTGATATTTCGTCACATATTTATAAACAAGATTTTATAACGAGGCCCTACATTATTGCTTAATATATTGTATGTACCTACGGTAAGTAACTTTATTATATTTTTATCGTCATGAAATCTTCATTTTTAATTAAATTGTTACTGACACTGGTTTTAACTAATAATGTCTCTCTTCGCTGATCGTATTCACAGTTATATTAAAAAAAAAAAAAAAAACAGGAAAGATTTTTCAAATTGCTACGTAGGTAACAATATAATTATGTTGGAGTGAAAGTTCATAAAGTTTCAGACTTAAGTTGTTGACCGTATCTAACTTTTTTTAAGATAACAGTAGCTGTAGGTACTATCCTCAGATCACAGAAACAAGGGAAATGTGCCAAGGCGCTATTGAGCTTGATGCTTTAATTTGCCCACATTGGGCGTAGTAAAAGCACACGCTGGCGACGAACCGAACCGAACCGAACTTTTAGTTTAGCGCTAGTGTTGAGTGACGATTAACAGTGTTAGATTGAGGGTGGAATTTTTAATGTGTGGGAGATCTTTTTATTCACAAGGAGCGCTTGTAATTGTGTCGAAAAATGTACTAAAAGTGGGAACAGTTGTTCCCGTACTAATTTGCTGTGATGGCATATCTCCTTGTTTCTATGATCTGAGGTTGGTACCTCAGATCATAGAAACAAGGAGATATGCCGTTAACGTTACAAAAACTCATCTCACAATACTACCTAATAATATTTTATCACTTTATTCTCCCTTCCATATAAGTCCTGACACGGTGTCGAACCGGCGATCTCGCGTTACGATACATAAAACAATTGCCGTCGAGCAGTCTCCAGTCCAAGCCATATTCGTGATCATGACTTATTAAACGAGAGGTTTTGCTGACTCCACACTATAAATTAAATCTGATAAGTAAGCGAAGGAGCAGTGTATGAAGAATTCTGCTATTTTATCGCTGAATGTTACAGGGAAGTTGCACTTAGAAGGGACATTGCTTTTTAAAGAGCTTAAAGTGCTTGATTCGGGGCTAAGATTAGGCTATCGACCCTCAAGACACTAATTCAAGAAAGCGGCGTTATTGATTGGTCTTCCTATAGTTTACTAAGAGATCAGTCTTCCTACGTCATCCTACTGAAGCTGCGAGAGATGTATCTGAAACTCACCAATAGAATTTCTCCATTTTCATAATGGTTATGCTTAGAGGCGCAGACGCAGATACAGGATTTAATTAAAAGGGGCAATTTTTGTGTGCCTTCCAAAAAAATAATTTTGTTTTGATTTTAAAATTCGAATATTTGTCAAAATAAAGTGCTTTAATCATGACTTCATAAGTCAGGAGGGCAATTGCACCTATTGCTCCTCCCCTCTACCCTGTATTTGCGCCTGGATATAAAGACAACACTTCAAACGAAGTTAATCCTCTGAATGTTGCCTGCTGCATTAATCTCCCGTTCGTAATCCGAGCAATAGGTATTAAGTTTCGCCGTGCCAAAGTTTGAATTACAAGTAAGCACAAGCAGTATTGTGTGTGGTCATCCACTACTGGACTAGTTATATTATCGACGATGCCCATCCGGTTGAGATAATGATAGACATCACTAGTATAATGCATATGACATAGAGACTTAGTACCATGGACAGACGCACGAAATATGAAAATGAGGGAGGGTGGTCCAGAAATTATTCTTGGGGGTTAAAAAAAAAAAAAAAAAATCACAAATCTAAGCTAAAATACATCAGGACTTAAGATTTTGGAAGTGAGCTTCAGCCCTCTTGCCAGGATCAAGACCCTATCTTTTTAATTATTTGTGCGATCGAAAAGTAGGTACCTATACGCTGGTTACTTCATGAATGCGTTATGTGATCAATGCAGGTGCATTTCATAGAATATATGAGAAACACATCAAAAATTATAATTATTAAATGGTACCAGCTGCATGTCATTCACATCGGTACTATCAAAAGGTCACCATTTTATACTGCGACAAAGTTACTTATCTATAACAAGATTAAAAATACTGATAGATTCATCCATGGTACAGAGACCGGCAAACGTCTTGACTGCGCAAAATAGCACACGCAATACTTAGTCGATTTTTAGGGTTCTTTTTGCCCAAGATGGCTTTCTCTGTAAGTAGGTATTTCGTTTTTAAGCGTAAGTGCGCAAACTACGCACTACGCTGCTCAAGATGGCTTTCTCTGTAAGAACCAAGTTCGTATACTTGATAAAGCCAGCAGTACTTCTAACCCTGACACTGAGGATGGACAATGCTAGGATCAGACTTTAGTGCAGATGGTGCCTTACTTCACCAATCCCTTATTGCACTTGTTTCGTCCATACTCACAGTTATTCCTTGATAAGGTCCTCGACTTTGGGCATTCCTCATTCAAACAAAATTGAGCGATTTTGTTCTAAAGAGGTTGAGGACGTTTCCAAAAACGACTAAAAATATGAGCGTTACTGTAAAAATAAAGAGTTGTCTATCTATCAAGTCTTATCCAAATCGTCAATCTTATCTATAACAATATTAAGTAAGTTTGTATAAGTAAGTTTGTATGTATGTGTTGTGTATGAGGTAGTCTCCGGAACTATTGATTAGATTCTTAAAATTATTTCATTGATAGAGGCATTACGCCTGAGTGCTAGTCTTTTGATCCCGAAAAAATGCACAGTTCCTGTGAGTCACGGAGGCGGAGTCGCAAGCGCAAAGTGCTACTGTAAAATAAAGAGTTGTCTCTCTATCAAGCCGTGATCAAGCCTTATTCAAATGTTTCAATCATTAGATTGAAAGATTTGGATTGCCGGGAACTGGAATTTTAAAAGGGATAGTAGAGTATTAACTCTACTATCCCTTTTAAAATTCCAGTTCCCGGCACAATAGAGCCAATCTACACTGCGTAACAAGTAAACCGTAGTCAAATATGAATTTATAATGCGTCTGGTATTGTCACCAGGCTGTCAGTGACTCAGACAAGTAACGAAATAACTGAACGCGCCCATTCCAACTTTACATACAATAACTGCATTAAAATAATCATTATGTACGGTGAAAATATACCTACTTACTGTTTTTGTGAGCTTAGGAAATGGTAGGAAGCCCGGTCCCTTCATCTATAGGTACCTACTAATATTATAAAGCTGAAAAGTTTTTTTGTTTGAACGCGCCAATCTCTAGAGCTGTACCCCTATCATGAGTTTTTTTGACGTATAGTTTCGTTAACGTAACCATATTTTGAATTTAAAATACAGCAGTCCTGGAACATTTTGATAAAATTTTATATACTGATAGTCGGATTCGAAAAATTATTATTTTATATGATAGCCAGATTCATGAGGAATAGTATAGGCTATTTATCATCACGCTCCTCTATAGGAGCCGAGCATCGGGGGTGAAACCGCGGGGAACTCAGATCATAGAAACAACAACCTGAATCTGAGGCGGGGAACAACTAGTTTATACATAAAACGTTATGTTTTACTTAACACTGCCTGGGCAGTAAAGCTTAAAGCTTGTTATCTAAAGTCCACGTCAATTGAATTTGTGAACTTTGTAAACAATATCAGTATGGCAAATTGTCAAAACTTTATGAATTTGTATAGAAAGTTTGTTTACATAGTTTACAAGTTCTATTGAAATAGACTTTACGACACCGTAGTTTGTTGCCTGGTATGCGTCTGCGTCTCATTCGTAAAGACTCTTGTATCGTCTCCGAATTTCGAATAAAAATTATAGATTTGATACTAATCTTGATTCTCGAATCAACTATTTTAAATCTCCCATGAATCATGAGTATCATGACATGACTGAGCTTCGTCTTAGAACATGTATTGGGCATTAGATAATTCAAATATTTATTTATCTTTTTAAGTAGAAAGTACTAGTTAAATAAAGGAGCATATAACTTAATAAAACGATGTACTCGATACGAGCATTATGTATTACATAACGTTTTGTGTTTTCAAGTTTATTACATAACTGTTTACATTTGCCAATTTGTCTCAATTAATTTAACTATCCGATCTTACGTGCATCTTCTCGTCATGATTATTTTATCCTTGTTGATAATATCTACCTATAATCTTGTATACACCTTAATTTAATCATCCTTCATAGCTAAACTGGTTTTTAATCAATTACTATTATAATGTCGTCATACAACAGTTAAGGCCTTCGCATATTATGTAGCTATAATATACATATAATAATATGATAAAATATGTTTTTCTATAATATTTAATATTATAGCAAAACATATTTTATCAAGGTACTGCGCACAGTAAAGGTGTTAAATGTTAAAATATTTATATTATTGCCCTTATAGCACCGGCGGCGGTCATCCTGGCAAGTGCACAGATATAGTAATATAATTTGGTATATATATAAGTTAGTATCGTAATGACTGAATCATTTAAATACATAACATATTATATTATTTATGGCTGCATCACTGCATGTCAGGTAATTCAAAGATTATTATAGAAAATATATCGTAATAATGTCTTGCATATATATATGACATATATGCTACGTGTATGACGACCTTTATAGTATGTCCCTCGTAGACTGATACAAATCGTTAAAGTGGGCCTATTCTGCAACATGGTTACCAATAAAGATTTTTCTATCAATCAATATGTTTCCAAGAACAATTAGTTGAGCTGCAATAATTACAACTATTACACGAACCAGGTCAATACGCTGTACAAATAAATTGAACGCACAATCCTCTCCGCATTTTCTGTGCTAAATCATCGTGAAATATGCTGAACATTCGTTCGCACCGGCCGCGCTGCCATAATAACGAAGCTAATAGCCGTAATAGCTTGTGAAACGGTATACTGCACACTTGATCATCTAAATCGATGTATTAGCGGTTAACATCGGCATTACTGAGGTTTATTGATAATATAGATAGTTATCATTACCTATAGATGCACTTTACTTCAATAAGAATGTTGAATATATTTTTTTTATTGTGATTCTGTAAACTATTTGAAAAAAGATAATTAACACCAAAAATACCGATGAAACATCTACAAAATTGGCAAAGTTATAAGCGTTTTAAAATGATTTGCTAGACACGGACGGCATGCATGTTAAGTGACGTAACACCACCTATGTTCGCTTCGCGCGACAAAGACGGAGCGATACTCCCTCCAAAAACTTTAACAGATGTTTTCCATTTTGTAATATTTTTTTATTTTTTTTACTTTTTTGTTATTCCTATTCCTCCTTTGGAATAAAATAATTTATTTGTACTTTTTTGTTATTCCTATTCCTCCTTTGGAATAAAATAATTTATTTGTACTTTTTTAATAGTAGTCCACTACCGTATTGCCGTGAAAATGGTAATTGCATTTGGTATTGAAATTGGAATTGGTAACATAGAAGCAGTTAACAAGCAACTAATTAACAATATCTAGGTTTACGAATAACTTGATTAGCACGTTAGACTTCTCTGAATCTACGGTACTTCTCACCATAAATGAGCCATGTAATAACTGTTAAGCTTAGTAAGAAAAACAAGTTCTCATAACAAATCATAGAGAGCGCTCCTATTTCTTGTTGATGCTGCCTCTGATACTAAAATATGAAGCCTATCAGTCAGATGTCAGACTCCAAGTTATAAAGACGTCTCGATAAATCATGACATATTTGTCCCGATCCATAATCAAAGTCCATTAATTTCGCGCCAAGAAAAAATATTGCAAAAACTCATGAAGAATGTTACAACTTTCTACATGGAACATTACTTCATACATTGTCATTCATGTAGCTGTTATCATTGAACATTTTATGGTTTTAAATTATCATTTAATTGGTATGAATGAATTGATTAATTTGACACAACGCTCTATTGCAGTTTGCAATGCAGTCCGTAATTTTAAGATGACATCAAAGTTACAGTTATGTATTACTTCATTCTCGCATACCTATAGTTAGCAAGTATTATGGTTTGATACTGAAATTATCCAGTATCAAAATTTAGTTTTTTTAGCAGCCATAATTTTTAGGACTTGGCTAATCACATAGTTGTTCAATAAATCTTTATTTTCAACGTCATGTTGTAACCCCTCTGCTTCAACTAATAATCTTCTTGATAGTATAACCGGTGTAATCTCCGGAACGAAATCTAACACTATGAATTCTTGAATGATTCAACCGCTAATCCCTTTCATTTCCTCCACAGGTCTGACGAGTGACGTGATACCTTTTTCCGCGAAAGTGCATCCTCAGAGTACCTAAGGTAAGAATTTAGATCATACTCGTAACAACCAAAAATTATTTACCACAAATCATTTTTTATTATATATAGGTTAATTATAAATCTTGCCCTCGTATATTTTAAACATAGGTAATCGCATTACATAATGAATATTATACCTAATATAGTATGTATAGTGTAATAAATTGATTCAAGAACAAGATCGAAGCTACTCGAAGCTCGATCGGCGACGCAAAATAAAATTATTGTTCATAATTTTTCACGCTAGGAGAATTACTCAATAAAAAAAGAACGATTTGTACGCTTTCTTCAACATTTGCAATACACTATACACTAACATTAGACAAAAGTGGGTTATTTATTGTTAAATTGTTTACAAGTTTTTTTTATTTAGTGAGCCACAAATAGCTTTTACGGCACTAACGACGAATAGCTTTTAATCTACTGTATCAGCCTGAAATGAACAAATTATAGCCCACTGTTGAACGTGGAAAAAGGGCTTCCTTAGACCTAATGAATAGCAGAGTCAAAACAAGCACGATTACAAAGGCGATAAATAAATACATATTACCTATACATAATTATCATTAAAAGTGACATTCAGTTTCTTGCAGAGTAACCCAGTAATTGTTTTTGGCACAGGACTTTTCACACCCAGCTTAACTTTTTTTTGACGGAAAAAAATATTTTTTACTTTTTCTTAATTTGACACCACGGCTTATGAGCATCCATTCATGATGGAGTCATTACCTTTATTAAAACAGTAGTGAGCTTTTTATTTTGTGTGGTGGACGTGGGAATCTGCCCGCTGAGTCATTAGAAAGTGATAAAATATATTTTAAGTACTTGCAAGTAGTGTTACGTAATGCGTTTGTTTATGAGATTTCTAATATAGTGCTTTCTTTGCATTAGTGGAAGGAAAAGTCTGTTTTTCTTGGTTATTGATTTGCATAGGGCTTTAGTGAAATCTTAAAAGTTCGTTGCGTTCATAGAGCCATACCTATAATATATTTTGTTTGAAGCGAATTTGTTTTACTTAGCAATATACATTATCAAGATATCTAGAAGTGGTCAAGGTAATTTACTAATTTTATATCTGTACGAGTAAAGAATTAAATTGCTAAAATAATGTGGCAAGTACAAAGTACCGTAGAGTAAAAATAGCAGTAGTACAAGTTACAGTAGCAGCAAGACAGTCGACGTGCATCAGTGCATGTAGGTATTGTGTGAAAATATTTATGAATCTGAATGAAGCAAAATTGACGTAGCATGTGCCTAGTATCTGTCCTTCCGGATACAGGCGCCATTTCTATTAGGTATATTTTTAGCAACAATCAGCATAATTTTATCGTCTATCCAACAATAATCCCGTAATGAGCCGGACGTAGTGTACATAACGATTCTTGTCGGAGGATTATCACTCTTTGTGCCTACTTAATTTAAATAATTATCTTTTCACACATAGCAACCGATTGCTTTGATTGATTATTTCTACACTGTATTGCAGTGGCGGATCTAGGGGGGCTAGGTGGCTAAAGCCTCCCAAAATCTTACGTTCAGACAATTAAAATCACCACTGCTCTAAAACGGTAAAAGAAAACATCGTAAGGAAACCGGCATGTCCTAGAACCAAAAATGCAAAGAAATATGTCCACCAACCCGCACTGGGCCCGCGTGGTGAACTATGGCCCACTCCCTCTCACAGAGAGAAGGATTATAATAATATTGATTATAATAATATTATCTAATATTATAATATGTAATATTGTTGATTATAATATACGATTTATGTTAACCCTTCCAACGATTAACAGGTCTGTGACCCTATATAATATCTAAAATCGAAAGTTCTTAAAGAGAATACAGAAGCACGCCTGTTTATAAAAATATGCTTTTTGAATTGAAAATTTTAATGATCATCACAAAGATTATCTTTATTAAAATCTACACTTTTTTTTTAAGTTTTATTACGAGATAGCATGGAAGTTGGAAACAGGTTTATTAATTTTGATTCGACATTGAACTTACTACAAGGTTATGGAGGAAAAACTCAAATTACTGGTTTTGAAGAATGTTTGAAGCAATGTTTCTTATTAATTAAATTCCTTATCTGGCAAGTAAACAAAAACAATTTGATAATTAATTTATAGTGTAAAACGAGTTCGCTATTCGTGTCTGTCTGTTTGTCCGCTTAGTTTTTCTAAATTACACAATGGATTTTAATGCGATTTTCACCACCATGTAGAGAATTTATTCTGGAAGGTTTTCGTGTATAAGACGTTAATGTTTAACTTAGATATGGCACAGAAATCCCGATGTCTCTACTTCTCGCCACATCAGTAGATTACTCTCATGCCAAGCAGGGTTGGATCGTCAGTTTAAAATAATCATGACTTTGTATATCTCCAGTTCTCCACCAAATCCTAAAGATGCACTATTTGATCAATATTTCCACAAAACGTTCAATCTTTGGTTGGCACCATACAAAACATGTTCATTCATGACCAAAACGCCCACTATTTGATCTACTACTCAACACCACTACGCGAACAATTCGATTCACAATTTCAGTATGCCGAATGAGTCAGGGTGTACCTGGTGAACTTGAGTTCCGAGACAGAGGTGTTCTCGGAACAAATCTGACATTCTCGACCACCTTACTTCATGAATGGGCTGCGTCACCAATGACTCATGGTTACAACTTTTACGTGCATTCTTTTTTATAACGTTTTTTGGTCTGAAACTCGTTTTATAAGAGCTTTGAGGTAGGTATTATCTCGATAAAGCAATTTCAAATGATCATCGTCATAAACTTATACAAGACAAACATAATTCTGTATTGCAAAGCCAACACAAATATGGGTATTTATTTATTTTAGCACCCTTTACCTTAGAAGGGCTCTTATTTTAAAGGTTTTATTCGCTTGTATAATGTGTCTGCCAAGAAAATTAAGTAAGTACGACGAAAAACATTTGCTCCCAATAGGGAAGATGTGTAACCGTTAATTTTGCTAGAATAAATCAAACTTGGCAAGCATAAAATGAAAAATCAAACTAATCTGCGATTAAACTACTAATTTCCCCACCACAACAATCCTTTTTAATTAACTGTTAAACATTTAATTAACTACATTATTAGGTCTCCGTTATACTCTACATTGAATAAGTTCCCATTTAAATGCAAAATTAACCGGATGAGATACAATCTGTCACAATAGCAGCCTGTCATTCTCATTGAATCTGTGTCATTGTGTGGCTTACTGGCATAAAATTATTGTGCTAGTACGGCACTGACATTCTGTGACGGTATAGAATCTACTAGAGCAATGGGGATCGGTGGGACCGCCACGCTCACGTCACTGGGTTATCTTCATTGTCCCCAATATAGGCTGTTAACTTCTGAGTTATTTTATCTGCCTACAGGCAAATTTTGCAGGAGGACCAACAAAATATATATTTTCTATTTGACGATTAACAACCGCACAAGCGGCTATTTAATTTTGCAGGTTATCGCATTATATCGGTTATTGCCGTCTTCTATGGATGGCGTTAAAAAGAGGTTTAATTGCTAAAAAAATGTAGGAGTTAGGTGTGAGAAGTCCATGCACGTAATTATGATTACCAACACTGTAATCTTCTGTGTGACGATAGTGCCATTCTTCCATCATAGTTATGCTCAAAATGTCTACTACGTTGATGGTATTAGGCAGGATAGAAGTGGCTAATGATGCGGATCTTAAAAGTACATAATGTGAGACTAGCTGTTCCTATATGTGAGACTAGCTGCCTTGGATACCAGTCGGTTAGTACTTTACTCCATTTGTCTGTATTTGCTCTCATCATGTGGCCAGTCCATTTCCATTTTTTTTGGTCAATTCTGGTCAAGATCTCCGGCAGCTTAGTTTTTGATCTCAATTGTTGATTTCTTACATGATCTGCTTTTCGTATGTTTGTCATGCTCCGTTCCATGGCTCTTTGCCAGTGTTGCAATTTGTTCCTGTGTTGTTTTGTCAGTGCCCATGTTTCGCATCAGTATGTTATTCAGGGTAGTATGCAGATGTTGAAAACTTTTCTCTATAAAGCCATTCCTATTCTTTATAGCCATTCCTTTCTTTACATTAGATGCGCATTATTTGATGGACCTGTGTTTGATATGGCGGTACAAAAAAGGAAGCCCAAGCAAGCGACAAAATAGATAATAGTACTGCACCTATGAGTAGCAAAAACATTAGTAGGGTAACGTGACCAAAAAAACGAAACATCTAACGGAAGAAATACAAACAATAACAACGTTCTCAATAGTTTTTTTCTCTAATACATAAATAATGATAGTTTGATCGCCGGAGGTGTCAATACGTCGAGTGCAGGAAGCGCTGCCGATTGGTTTTCGATTCATAGGAATGTGAATACATTACTACTTACGTGTAAACTTTCATTGCTTGACGCCTACGTTTTTTTACAACTTTTTTGAGGCTCCGAAACCTTTGGTGTTTGTTTTTAAATTGCCTAATAGTGGAACAGAGATATCATGACTAGGTAGAATTAGTCTTAATGACTTTTGTTTTTTTTTAATCGCCGTTCGAAGCTTCTAATGGCCCTACCGCGAGATGGGGTGAATGCACTGTGAAACGAAACTTAGAACCTTGTTCTTAATTCTTGAAGAGTCGTAAAATGTCTTTGTTTAAAGTGTTTTTATCACCTGACCGTTTTTTTTACTTATTGAGCAAAGTACTTAGCTTCGAACATTTCTAGATACTTTGCTCAATTAAAAATATTCCACATTAATACCTATATCTCCAGAATAATTTCCCTCTAAAAGAAAATTTTATTGCTAAGTTCTCATAACATAATAACTCCTAGTTTCTGAAAGGCTATTCCATTTAATCAGTTCTCAAATCTCTTGTCAAGGGATCTGTCATCTGATTGGTCAATATTATTTTGGTCAACCAATCACAACAGCTGACATGAGATTTGACAGCAGATTAATGGACGTTACCAATAACTGACCAATCGGCTCTTTCCCCTACTAGAGATGCAATTTTGACTTAAGCTCTCTACGGAGCTTATATCAAAATTCTATCTCTTACATTACTTCTTTAAGTAATGTCAAAAATCTATCTCTAGTAAGGTAAAGAGCCGAAAGATCGGTTATTGGGAACGGCCATAACTGATCAGCCTTTCGGAAACCGGGTGTAAGAAAGCTTAGAATTAATTCTACAGAATTAGGAAGCAAGTAGGTACTTGACATGTATTGGTCAAGCTTTCAAACGAAATAATTCACTCCAACATTCCAAAAAAACAACATTAGAAGTAGGTACCTTGGACATAAAAAACGTTACACCTCACTTAAGGTGTTAGATTTAGCATAAGTGGTCATGGGTGTTGTTCAGTTGTCAGTTTGTCACGTTGGCAACCTCAATATGTCATGACAATTTCATGCCACCGACTTGGGCCGTCACGACGACCGTGTCGATGTGTGTTGCATAATTGAAGAACTTTCTGCTAAATTATAACTATGAGTAGCTGTTGGCATTTGTTCGTATGAAATTGGAACGCCCTGTAGGGTTGAATTAGAAAGAAATCCTAAGGAACTTCTAGAAGCCAATGGTAGTTTGTAGGGTTTACAGTTATGGAGATTACAGAGAGTAAATGGTATTTGGTATTTTATATTCAGGGACATGCTGTTGCTGTGGCCTAGCTAATTAGGCAGCATAGCTATTAAATACGGTTAATACATGGCTTTCTTATGAATGAAATCTATTTGACATAGACACAAGCGAACTCCTGTGGTAGCTAAACAAAAAAAAAATATCTCATTTTTCCCTCATTGATGAGTTATGACCTGAGATTTTAATTATGCAGTCCTGATTGTAAAAACTGTTTTGTTTCCAAACAAGAGTTCCTTGTGTCTGAACAAGACAAAGAAGAGAGGTACTACTTTATGCCCTTCGCGATTATGTGTATCTCCTGGCGAACAGAAAGCAAGCATTACAAAGTCACCAGTCACTTCGTACTCTCCAGTACCAAAAACAGATCTTTATTCATTAATCGATTAACAATTTCAACTCACGCTCGATTCCACTATGCGTTCGCAAAAACATCTTTCCATGGATTTCTTAGTTACATAAGTCACGAAATACTCACCCACGGCACGGTATTGTTCAATTGTTTGATTTAAATTACATAATAGTACGGTATACATCGATGGATAAAGTAATGAAGTTATTCGCTAATCGTTGCTCGGTTACATCTGATCACGCAATGGACGGGTCTTAAAGAAATTGAATAACGATAAGGATCGTGTTTGTTTCTACATTTGCATAGTTAAACTTAATTTGTATTGGTGATTAGATTGTTTTTGCGTCTACTAGTTTTCAATTAGGAACAAAACTGTTCGTGTTTAGGGGTCCGTACCAAAGAGACAAAATAGATTAAGTAATTAGTTCTGCCGTACTTACGATAAACGCAGTAGGTATAAGCCGGATTTTTTGTTATACAGAATTTAAATATACAAAAATGTAGATCTCAATCTCTACCTACATTCCAAATATGTTTTTAACTCAATATCGAAAAAATGCGACTTACTGCAATTATCGTAAGCACGGCAGAGTTGCTCTAAATACTTTTGTCTGTACTTTAAAATGCAATTAAGGCCTACCCCAGACTATTATCGCATAAGAAGTTTTCATCTGCGGTAGGCGTAAGAGTGATTCGTCTTCGTATATTTGTCGTCTAATTTGTAGAGATTTTTTGAAAGATACAATCGATTTATTTTCAAGTTCCAACCGCCTCGCGCCTTTTGAAACTACCAAACCCAGAGCCTCCATAAATGATAACTATAAACATCTTCACACCACAAACGGACGTAGTTATGCAGAAACGTTCCAACCCACAAGTCACCCGAAATCGAGTTAATGTGATCAAACTCCCTTTTAAGACACTTAGCGTCAGATTAGCAAAAAGGTTTCAAGTTTTAAGTCTTAGATCAGAAAATATTTTTTTCACTTACGTTCCAACCCACAACCTTTATCAAATAATAACTTGTATAAATTAACTAGAACGTACTATGAGGACAGGAACATTTAATGTTTTACGAAACAGTATATTTATTTTGTTAAAACGCCACAACAATCTTGTAGCGTTTTAGCAAAACCATGTTAAACCATTTTATTTTGTAACAAATGTTCCATTTCTACTTGGAACGTTTTTGCAAAATTACAATAGCGAGGCATAAACGATCCAAAATTTGTGGTACGTTATGTTTTAGACTTAAATAACATAATTTGAAAACTTAAAGGTTTCATGAATTTTGTACTATTATTATATACCCTAAATAAAAAACCTGTTTCGAAAAAAAAATGTTTCAACTTTAAAGGGTTCATTTTTAACACGCTTTAATTAGCTTCATCCATAACTGTTTGCTTAAACGGCCACTAAAAATAAATATTTACAACACGAAAAGAAAAAGGTTTATTTTCTTTGTAGTTATTTACCAATAAAATATTAGGTACTTGAAACTTTTAATATCATAGACAAAAGAAAATTATACTGTTTTTTAAATTGTGACCTAGTAGTAAAAAATAGTAAGCAATTATTATTCTTTTATTTGTTGTTCAGGTTTTACATACCTATTTATTAAAAAATAAAATTTAGATGTAAAATGATGATGTAAAATTTAGATCATAAATTGAGGTACAGATGGATAAAAAGTACCTGGAACGTTTGTGCAAAATTAATTTGAAGCTATGCTCCTGTAAATATTAATTATGTTAAAATGTTCCAATACCAATAATATTTTTTTTTCTTATTGTAAAGTGAATAGCCTAAAATTAAACATATGATTATCTAAACATAATATAATTCAACAATAAAACCTTTAGTATTGACCTTTACTAGTTAGAATAAACAAGAATACCATTGAAACGCGTAAATGCTTTTATCTCAAATTCAATTTACTGTGGAATGGAACATTTTTGCATAACTACGTCCACATCCTTGACAACTAACCACTAATTAGGTACTAGAACGAAACCCTAAAGCTACTTCCTCGTATGCTGTTCGAGTAGGTACTAGTAACAATACAAGTTGTACGTAACGCAGTGGCGACGAGCGACCATCCTCACACTACGTGATCTGACTCCACACTGACTCATCGGGATTCTAAAATGGCCGACTGTCCTTTTCGATTGTGTTTTGTTTTAGCGAAGAGTACTGTTATTAAAGTTTAGAAGTAGGTATGATCGTTTTGACTAGGAAGAAATTGTTTAACGTCTTCAAGTAGTCTTGTAAGGATTCAAGCAGCATAGGTGGAGTTCAAAGAGTTTATGAGACATATCATGCAAACACGTCATGGTTCTTTACTCAAATGAAGTCATATTAATCATCAAGTTCTTTTTGTCATAACTATCTGTAAGTATACCTATATCACTGGCTTATTGGTTCTCTATGTTGAGGAACTGAAGGTATCTAGAAGAATAGACTTCGAAACGTCATTGAAAACTTCCTTATCTATCATGCTTACTTCTTTAAGAAGTTTCTGACGACCAATCAGAAACCAGCTACCAGAAGCAAACAAGACAAAGAAATCAAGAGATACGGATCTTAAAACCTTAGCTTTGGAACATCTACGTTTCGGAAATCGCTTTGTTCTAATACATAATGAAGTTAAAAAACCTTTTTCAACAATACTACGTCGAACCACAAAGGCTAATCGAGCTAGCCAATCGACTAGGGTCATTCGACGACTATTTTAAGAAGTGACACTAAACTAATGACTGTTCCTTTGTTTTCTTAACAAAATGGCGTCACAGATGGTGTGGTGTCACGGCTAGCTTGCTTTGAGACCAATCAGACGGCTAATTGACTAGTAGGTTCAACTTTAGGTTCGTATTTTGAGGATTTGGTTTTTGCACTTGAAAACTTTTCTTTGCAAGATTAGGGAGGAATGTTTCTTTAGTTTTAGTCGCTTGATTGCTTCGTGTTATCATCATTTATAATCGCCAATAGACTTGTTATGCGCTACTGGTGATGATGTAACAGTAATCAGTTTGTGTCCTGTCTTAACGTTGTAGTAAGTAAAGCAATTTCATGTCTTACATGTAACTTCTTGGTTATTGAGTTTATTCATTAGGAAATTCTCAGGATGAGAATCAGGGAGTCTGAACTATTGCTCACTTAATAGCAATGAATATACCTAACTGAAGAAATGGGAGTGCACTAAACATCTCTGCGTAATCCTTCGGAGAATACAGGCGTTATGTTTATGACTTTATAAAAACTTCAGTTTTTCCCAACTACGGACAAGTAAGGGCAAGTAAAAAGAAGTTTAACAGTCTATGTATGTCTATGTATGCATGTTCGATCATAGCTCAAAAACTACGGGACTGATTATGACAAATGAAAACATAACTTACAAAAACTAAAACCCGACTTCGAAAAAATCAACTGAAAAGCATGAAACAAGAAAATATTAATGTCTGAAATCATTATCAGTATTTTCTTGTTTCATGCTTTTCCTTTGGTTTTTCCGTAGTCGGGTTTTAGTTTTTTTTATATTTTGTTGTTTTTTCCTTTACTAATGAAGTTTTTTTTAAGTGCCACGCCTGGTTGTCTGATACGATTCTCTTACATAGGCAAAAACAATATGTTTTCCAAAATATTTATTTATAAGGAAAATCTTAGGTATTTATGGCACTTTTGTATTAATATTGTATTATTAGACCCAAGTTAAGTTGCAAATGTTATTTATGCTAACCAATACGTATGACTTAATAGCTCAGATAATTATTATTAAATGATTCATTCCTTTGTCATTTGAGCTGGTGTTAGAATACAAACTATTTACAATGATTACATAATTATAAGTACAAACTGGTCAAGCTTACTAATTGGTAATAAATGTTCTTTGACTCCAGGGTAAATAAGACCTCAAAAAAATTACACTTTACATATAATAATAGAAACATAACATAACAATATATTACAATCATCTATTGAATAAAATAAAAAAAATAAAATAAAAATCACATGAAATTATATAAAAAATTGAAATTACATGATAATAAATTCTTTATGTTATGATCATTTTAAATGGTTTTTCTTACATAGGTTCCTATTTACTTAAATCGTAAATTAAAGGCAATGTCCGGTAGTCGATCAACCCAAGATTAGTTCAGCGTGTCTAATTTTATTGACGTCAATAAGTCTAGATTTTAATTGAAGGTAGATTAGTTGTTAGTTCATTACTTAGGTAGGTTTAGTCCCGGCGTCAGTCTTGATCACAAACGGTCATAAAAATGTAGGGCGGCAAATTCTAAATGGCTGTCAATTTTGAATTTGGAAATTTGGAATGTAAAGAACGCTGAGCATTTACAAACCGTTAATTGAAACTAGTCTTTGTTATATGAATTATGAATTAATGCTTTGATTTGAGTTGTAAATTATATCGTTCGGATAATTCTCGTATAATAAACATATCCGTAAGGCCGATGCCTAATTGACACGCTATAAAATGCTTAGAAAGGAGCATTAGCTTTGTACCTTTTGGAACTTTTGGATTCTAATATACACACAAAGCCATACGTAATGAGGCCTGTCGCTATACCAGGCTTGATGTTTCTAAAATTATTGATCTTAACTTTACTTTCTATAATATTTCTGGTAATTTCCTGGAAAAACAAAATTTTGTTTGACTTGTCATAGGGATCGTAGGCAGGTATCTTGCACAATTTTATTTGAACATCCCACCAAAAGGTAAAAATACCCGATCCTTTCCATCCCTATTTGCCACTGGTGTTGGGACCAGTGGCAAATAGGGATGGAAACGGTTCTATCTAGGACTATATAGCTTTTGCTCTAAGCAGATACTAGACTAACAAGCGCCCATGCTATCCCAGCGTCAATTCGTAAGATAAATGGGAACTATATTTTCTGTCATCTAAGTTTAGATTGGTCACCAATCTGCGATACCCTAATTAATATATCTATTCCCAAGAAATATATTAGTCATCATTTTAATTAAAACGGTCTCTAAGTATAAATCATGAAATTAATGTAAATATGTAACTTAAATTATGTTTCACTGATCACTTTTTTCTATAGCCCAAATAGAAGTTCTATGCTCAAAAATTTGTTCTATCATCAAAATGATAGATCTGTCACCTAATAAATAGATCAGTTCCATAATTTTATGAAAAAATGCCTAATACAGATTAGTTGGATTGAGAAAATCGGTTAGCATAAAAATAACATTAGGATCCAAGAGCGAGCGAAGCGAGCTCGGGAACTTGGGCACCCCGACACGGACAGGTTAGGTTCGAAGGGGTTGACAACCCCTTCGTATTAGGTTACTTTTAACCTTGCAGACAGAAATAGGAGCCCCGCGTAGCGGGGCTCCGTCGACCACCTTCCTTCCTTCCTTATTGCTGTAGATTTAAATTTCAGGTGAAATATTCGATAATTTATAATAATATTATTTTCTAGTGATTATAAATTAATTTTTAGGTAAACATTTTTGTATTGCTTGGTAATTCAATTTTAGTGACATTTCTATTATTTTGATACCCAATAAAATTATTAGATGATTGATATTATTTCCCAGTAATTCTTAATTAATATTTAGGTAAGCGTTTTGATATTATTTGGTGATTCAATTTAGGTGACAGATCTATTATTCTAGGAACAAACATGATTTATTAGATCACTGAAAATGCATTTATTAGGTAACTGATTAAATCATACCCAAGATAAATTACCTAGGCTTAAGCCTTAATATAATCCTATTAGTATTCCGTTCACGTCAGCGGCTTGGCGAGCAGGTGATCTTTACCACACTCCACTTGCCGCATTCCATGCGATATGAATCGATTTAATTACTATTGTGTTACTTGCTCACTCGGTTTTGCTACTCGATTGCTATTTATGTCATTAATCGATTCTTATAAACGTAAATAGTGGCAGTAAGTCAAGGAAATTTCCGATTAATTGAGTTGTAAGAAATTGTAATTCCATGTTCTGGGATTTTACTCGTAACGTATCCATCTATGAGTTGGATGCAGCAGAGGGTGGGTCACGAAGCTATTCCCATTGAATTTTAATCGAATAAAAATTGTAATACCAGAAACATCTTGCACCAAGCTAAAAGGCACTCAATAGTTACCACATTGTTTTTGCATACCTACTGATACAATTAAAAAGGCACATTTACGTATTTGTGACAAATTGATACAATGTTATAAGGCCTCATTCTTTTTCTGCGGGACCTATAGTTAAAAAAACATTGTCTTGTCAGCTATGGGAGTAAATTAGGAAAAAGGGTTTCAATAACAAAACAATAAAACAACTTAATGGACATGCAATATGCGCGTCGCAATCATCTTCAGATAGTTATTTGTAATCGCGTCTTTTCCCGATACGCACCGATACAACTTTAACGATTAGATAAAATGAGATGTTTGTTATCATTGATGAGAAACTGTTTTGTAATTCTGTATTTCGTTCTTTGTTTATTGATACCAGACATCTGAATAGGACTTAAAGCAAAAAAAAACAATTAATAAATACCTAGCACTTAATCGCCCTTCTTTTGTTAAAATAAAACCATTTCCCAAGGATTCTGCATTTTAATTCATATTTCAAAATTAGTTGTATTTTTCTTAAAGCTCTATTTTGTTCAGCCAGTATCAAACTTAGAATGTTCTTAATTTAAATGCTAAAACTACGAAGCCAAATTTTTTTTGCTGTTGGCAACAATAGTTAGTAATATTCATTAAACAATATTATACCGGCCGGCACGGCGCGGAGAGGCAAACACAGATGTTTCGAAACATTCTTGTATGATTGTGGTCTTTATTTTTCTTTAGAACTCACTCGATAAGTGTGTTTGATTTAACGTTATTTTCTGCGAAATTAATTTTTGTTTGTTCGTCTATACCTACCTATATCCAATCCAACCACATAACTTTTAAACAAGCTGCTGGTATTTTTGTCTTCCGAGATGTTTTTGAAAAGCATCTAATAGGTGCTCAAAATTTTGTCATTTCGAAAAGTAAAATACCTACTCCTAAAAATCAAAATTACACTTTTTAACAGTTTTTGAAAGCGTATTTTATTTAAATCTGTTGTTAACCTCATGTAATTTGACTAGCTGTTGTGATTTCGGTCAACCAATCACAACGGCTGACCTGGAGTTAACAGCAGATTAAAGTTAATTAAGCTTTCAGAAACTATGGGTTTTAGTTTTAGATCCCCTTTAAAAAGTACAGTCACATTGAATCATGTACCTAGTCCATTATGAAAGTGTATCAAGTACCTAATCGGTACGGTATCGTTTAGAAAAGTGGTCAAGCGCCGTTTTCCAGTTCTAGAGGAAGTAGGTACTAAGTGGGCCTGACCATGTCGTTTATGGTACCTAAGTTGGACCTTACCTATTAATTACTGCCGGATGCTTGCGATATATTATCGGAGCATTCAATTTCTGTGACAGTTACCTTGAGTTATTGGTTCATGAATTTTGTTTTGGTGGGAAGCTGATCAAAACCTGCGGATTTTATGTGCATATTTCACAGTTTGGTAGCTTGGGTTCCAACTTAAAATCTTAGCCACATCTTACTTAATATTATAAATACGAAAGTTTGTGTGTGTGTGTGTGTATGTTTGTTACTTCTTCACGCTGAAACGGCTGGACGGATTTGGATGAAATTTGGCACGCAGATAGATTATAGTCTGGATTAACACATTTTATCCCGGAAAACGCGGGCGAAGCCGCGGGCGGAAGCTAGTTTCATATAATTCCGGTGGAATGGACAGAGATACAGCTTGACCTCTTCGTGGTACGAGCCACCCTACGAAAAAATGGTCTATTTATTGTAATCTACGCGAACGAAGTCGCGGGCAAAAGTCTAGTCTCGTAAATTTACAGTTCGAACATTACTCTTCAGTCTTATTTTAGCAGCCGATGCTCCGATAGTAACTGCAGTAAGATAGATTCTTATATACCTACCTGTTTAACAGTACTAGGTAGGTAATAATTTAATTTAAAAGTAACGTGCAAATTACTGTTAAATAAATTGAAATACCCAATAAGGCATAAAGAGTGATGGGTAATAAACACTTCCTAGTAACGACTTTAAAATTACCCTATACATTCAATTACTATTCCGTTCCAGGCTTCTAAAAAGAGGTTTCTTCTCAGTTTCCTTTGAGGAACATTTTCTGAATATGGTGGGTTATTGTGAAGGAAATCGTGCACGTGCACCATGCATACCAGGCATTATTGCCCATGATTAAGCCTCCCAGTTTGGAAAAGATCGAACAAAGAGCATTCCTATGCGTTAAAGGGAGATAGATGTATGAGAATGTGGTGTATGCAGGCTCTATTTGTCTTATTTACATAAATTGTAATTAAAAAATAGTTTTAAAATAGATATAAAAAGGCTTAGGTATTGGTTTAAATTGTGCTTTGGTATTCTTTCTTCTACATTTTCTTACCATGCACCTATGTCACACGTTACCTATTATAATGTATACAATACTAGCACTTCGCCCGCGACTTCGTCCGCATGTCCCACAGGAACTGTGCATTTTTTCGGGATAAAAAGTAGCCTATGTTACTCAGTGATAATGTAGCTTTCTATTAGTGAAAGAATTTTTAAAATCAGTCCAGTAGTTTCAGAGCCTATTCGGTACAAACAAACAAAAAAATCTTTCCTCTTTATAATATTAGTATAGATAGATGTTTCACATAAGAAGTTAATTCGACTATGTTAGCATCCCTATTTATCACTCCTGTCAGTGTCTTAACGTTTTATGGTTTTTATTGATTTTGAACTCTTATGCATGAACTCATGAAGATGTAAGTAGGTACCCAATCAATTACATAGCCATCTGCATTCTGGCCATATAGGTTGACGTCCTGTCAAGTAGCATACAGCTGGATGTTCAATTTTTTAGCATACAACCACCAGAGCCATTTGTTCCATTTACGATCTTGCCACAAATAAAAATAGCTTTAAAATATAAAAATGCAATTTAAAATTACGTTCTAAAATTGAAAAAATTCAAACGGTTATAATAGCGAGCGTAAGGCTAGCCATACACGGTAAGACATCTGCCGCTGAAGTAAATTTTTAATTGCGCTGTTGTAGTAATTCGCAGCTGCCCTGCCGTTAAAGCTAAATGTCAAACCTATAATCAATTCATTGCGAAGAACAAACGACAAGGTCGGACCTTTTAATCCTGATTAACTTTAAACGGATATGAGTAATGACAGTGTTTTACTTTGTAGTTATTGTATCATCTTGCTATATTGACAATGGCTGACATGTTAAATACATTAGTCACGCGTAAACTTACAAAATAATGGACATTTATGTTGTAAGTGTCACTCCTATCCCTTTAAACGGCTAAGTAAGGAATTTGCTATACAAAAATATGTAGAGCTTATCGCGAACTCGTCCAATATTAACCACTATTAGTTTATCTTTACAGAAAAGAGAGTAAGTACATAATTCACTTGGTTCTAATTTATTAAATCATAAAACATCCAAAGAAAACAAATTAATTTCGTAAAAAACAACCCCAACCATTTTTATACTCTACTGACTTATAAAAAAAACAAATTAAAAAGAAATTAACCGCTGGCACGTGGCTCTACTTTTTTTAAGGCAAATGCACGAAGCGTTATCTGCCATATGCCACTAACGCGTGCCCTATGAACACCTCACTTCGTTCAACCAACCGTATCTCGCTCGTGCTGATAAACCAACCTTTACAATAAGCATCGTACTTTTTTAAAATTCTGCTAAACGAGGTATACACCGCAAATTCTCGGAGAAAAACAGCGCTGGCGTGAATTTTAAATGTTTTCGAATGCATTTGAAATATTAAATAGGCGTTTTGAGCGTCAATGTAACATTCACATGCTAAAATAATCTATTACCTACTAGGATGTAAGAATGGATTTTCTATCGATTTGCATCGTGAAACAAGTTGAACGACATTTTCTTGTGATATTTTACGTGATAAAGAGTTTAAGTAGGTAATGAATAGGAAAAATTCAGTAGTATAATTATATAGAAGCCGATTATTTTTCTCAAAATATAAAAATAACCCGAAATTAAAAAGAAAAACAGGTGAAAAACAAAACTAGATCGATGTGGACATGACTTTTCGAGAAAATAGGTACCTATGGTATGATTATAAAATAAGCCTTTCCCCGTCTTTAAATTTTTTAGGTCCTTTATTATTTATTTCAGCTCACTTTCGATTAAACTATTCGATACTTTCGTTTTTTTTATTCGAGTGCGGAAGTCCCCAAGTCCCGATGTCTTAACAGTATCGAGTTAGGAGCAGATGTTTTCGAACCGGTAAGTAACCGTTTGGGGAACCCCGTAGTAGGGACCGACCGATTAATCATATACAGGTTGTTTCAGATATTTATTTAGTTTGACAAGCATTGTTTTTTACAGGAAGCATTATCAAGGTTTATTTTAAATATTTTGTTGTAGGCATAAGATATTTATTATTAGAAATTCTTAAATTAACTTAAAGTAAATACCTACTATTTATTACAGAAATTAAAGAACCTATGAATAAACCTTATTTCGTTACCGAAAGAATGTATCATAAAAAATAACGTAACAGCTATGCTAATTAATTTGAGACAAGTAACGTTGCGAGATCAGTCGTTCACCGTTCGTGTACGTTGCGCAAGCGCCGAACAATAGCAATCATACGAAGATGAATTATAATGTCACACACCTGTGAAATGGCGATTTGTTATAGTTAACAATATCACTGTGATTTATCACTTCATAGATAACAGGAGACTTGTCTATTGCCTTTCAAATTGGTCTGATTTACATTTATACAGTTTGCTAATGGTCAAGCATGTTGTTTTAATCTTTCTCTGCAAATCTAATGAGTTGTATGGGTTCATTAATAACGACAGATCTTGTAGTAAGATGTTTTGTGCACCGTTTAGTACTGTCACTGTTGTTCGTTTTATTCATTCGTCTACGTTACGTCCTTGTGACATCAAGTTCCTGGTACCGTCAGTCGGAGCGATAACCGAGGCCGGTGAAAAGTACCTGTTTTATTCTTTGCCTGTATTATTTATACTTTTTAGGTTAGTAGAGGTTAATACTGAAGTTTATTAGGTTAAAATCACAGTTCAAAACCCTGACTTGATCTCCGGTTAGTGAAATTCACCATGCCTTATGTGCAAAATCGACATCCCTCTTGTTTCCATATCCATCAACTGACTATCGATGGCCAGACAGCGTAAGCCGATTCTAATTCCCCAATACTACAGGAGCTTCTCAATTATCATGTCACCCAGCTGATTACCAAACCTTACCATTACCAACCAATTTGACCTCGAAGTCATCTTAGTAAGTAACTCTAACTATGTAACTAATACACTATTAATCATCTAAAATATTAACGTTATTAATCAATTCATGAATCATAATTCATAACATAAGTATCACAAGTCAATACGTATATGTATAATTACATTTAACGAACGATTTAACTTCAGTGAATTTATTTACTCAAGTGCTAATTGAATTTTACTTAAGTTTTGCGAAGGTAAGTTTTAACGAGTAATATAAAATTATTAACGTTGAACGCAAATGATTTAGTGGAACTAATTAATTAGTTGATTTACTGTATCGTTATGTTAGAAATTAATTAATAATATTAGATCTTGCAATCATTTAATATTACATAAAAAGAGCAATTTTTACTCATATGCAGGGAGCTGTAATGTACTAAATAGCAGTTTTTTTACAAAAAAGTAAGAAGTAAAAACTAAACACCATGTATACTTACACATCGGTGTGCATCGTCGTTTCCCGGCGCTGTACGGGCGCCATCGCGACCCTTGCGCATACGCACAAAAAAGTGCCAACACCTGGCTGTAACCATAGAGATCAAATCACTACATAGAACACACAGTATATTATCTCACTTACTATCATTCTAGACTTTAAAGTACATGACATAAAGTTCGTTTTTCATGTTTTGAGTGAATAAAGTATATTCGATGAAGCTCAGACATTATCGATTATTCGTGTGAATTATAACGGTTTTCTTTTGTTGACATTTTGACAGGTGAGCGTCACAAAAACGCCTATCAATCTAGTTTTTCGTATTATACTCGTACCTACGTTGCGTAATAGTGGCATTTTTCATTCCATGTCGTTTTTATGTCAATGCACTTAATTGCGTTAATAGACGTCTATCGTGTTTCTAATCGAGACGAATTGTTTTTGTCCAATCGTTGCAATTAAATGCCAGGCCATATTGTATAAAATAAATTAAAAATAGACATTGCGCCAACTGAATCACGTTCACAGAGAGTAATTAGAACCTCAAATTCCGTTATTGGCACAAAAAACAGGCGTCTCAAAATTACAGTTCGATTTTAAATTTGGAGCGCAGGATAGGACATGGGATGTTACGCGCATGCGCGTGCCATACTGCGTGGCAGAGCGTGGCGTATGGGAGCAGATGACACGCGACCGTTACACCAGGTGCACGTGCCAGCATATTTTTCACATCGGAATTTATGAGCTGTACACACATAACGAGTGGGTGCGAAAGATAAGAGATAGGTACGAAGTTACAAACTCGTTAGAGAGGTAACAGTCTGTACCGTATTCCAATTAAAATATTTTATTTATTGAAATATAATTTTTGTACTTTCTCAGAGCCAATCTCTACCAAGACATTTGCATAGGAGATTTGCATCATTTGAGTAAAATCGTTGAGATCTCAGTACCTACATAGAAACAAGGTTGCAATACGGATAAGTACTCTACACAGATCATTTGCTCAAATTGAATAGCGAAGTGTTCGGAATTCTGATGTTTTACATTCACCAAGTTAAAAGGTATGACCTATCCTTGGCTTCAATTTGTAGAAAGGAACTACATAGGTATACATATTTCCTTAGTTGCGTAGCAGATGATTTGATACAAATCCGCATTCAGATGCCACTAGTTATATTAAAAAAAATACATTTATTAAGTAAGCTATACTTAGCTAAAAATAAAACTTAGTTAAAATTATGTTTTTTTAAAAGGATTGATAAGAGCAGCAGCGTTTTCCTTTCAGGTAAAAACAACACACAGTGAATGGCGATCCTCTAACCATTCCCCATGTGGATCACTGTAAATTTTTCCCACTTATACCTACAGTAGCCTTCTAATAGAAGATTATGTCCATTAAAATAATTATAGTAATTAAAAATAATGATAGATTCATTAATTTTGAAAATTAATTATCTTTAAATGAAAGAGAAGAGAGTACGCTAATAATATGAATTTCTAAAGGTTGATTTGTTGATAGATATAGCAATCTCGAGAGTTCGAGAATCAGAGCAAAACCTATCGCATACAATAATATAGTTTTTATTATGATACCTATCATATTTTAAATGAAGTTATGATATATTTTTTATGATTCGTAAAACTTCATCGCGTGTAATGGAGCGCAGTTAATGCGCCACGGTATACCTACTCGGTCATGCTTTCCCCTCTCCGTGACCATTTCCACTTATAAATATTATATTAGTCTATTTCTAAAAACACTAGACGTTAAATTCCTCATTTTTTGTGACGTATTTATACTTTTTTTGTAAGACCTCCCGCTAAGATTCCGACTTTTACTAGCCCGTTCTGTTTTTATTTTCATGATGAAAAACAGTAATGGTAATTTTGCTGCACATCGGTTTCATAGAAAGTCGGTGAAGATGTCTGATTGACATTTATTGTTAAACAAAGCTATACCAATTACGGTATAGAAAATGATAAACTGCTGCAGCTATTGATGGGCAGATCCAATGGTAGAAAGTTTTGTCCTCAATTTTTGACAAGAATTGTTACTTTCGTGTCTTTAAAAAACACTATTGACCACAGATGTGATTATGAAAAAAACATGAAACTTCGCAAAATTATCCATTGCCAAATTGTAGTTTTGAGAAATTCTTCAAACGTCTCCCAAATATACCCAAAACCTTTAACACTCGTTAAAATATTTAAAGTCAATACCCATTGAGCTAATCAGTCGTTGTTAGCATTGAAGCGTGTCTAATGTCTGTAGAAATGGAGGAAGCTGGAAGCCTGTCGTACATCGTGAAGGTTCATTGATAACTTCAAGGTTCCTACCTAATGTCACTATTTAGGTCGATTGATAAATAAAATTCAGTGTCAGACTGTCTAGCGATTGTATTTTTTAATTATTGTTAAATATCGGGACATCCAAATTGAGATAAACGTTAAATGTCTTAATTGTGTAATTTCTTCATAATAAAAACATTAAAAACAGTTAAATTGATAACCTGCTCTAATTTAGAAATAATTCAGAAAGGGCTTCTTTAAAATAAATAGGTAGGTACACAATTATTGTGTTCGAAATAAGATCTTATTACATAAATAAGTATACAGAAATGCGATGCTGCCGATCCTTTAAAAATACATAACAAATCCACCTATCGCCTGTAACGACCATAGGGGGAGACAGGTTCGTTAGAGTACTGTGGGTGTGAGCCCACCATATAAAAGATAACTTGCAGTCTTGCAGACTTACATAAGCAGATTGTTAGCAGTCTACATTTCTAACAATGTGGGTAGGTATGAAGTTCATACCTACCCACATTGTTAGAAATGTATATTATATTATTGAAGTTCATACTATGAACTTCAATAATATCGTTAGCAGTCGTTATCCCGCATTTAAAAAGAGACCCTCATAATCTAAATTTGAATGGGCACCTTTATTCAATTCTAAACGTAAAATTAAGTTAAAACAAAAGCTTTACGATTATAAGCAGTTGTTTTTGTCCCTCATAATCTAAATTTGAATGGGCACCTTTATTCAATTCTAAACGTAAAATTAAGTTAAAACAAAAGCTTTACGATTATAAGCAGTTGTTTTATTGGTTCGTATTTTCTTCCATATTTTAATGTAGGTTTAATTAATATATTCTCCATTGCGCATTTCAAAGGTAGTTAATAATTGACAATCATTAGCGACACTGTATTAATGATTATAATTAGATGCAGACTGAGACTGTTTCGCAATAGTTCTTTGCTATAGACATAGAGGATTAGAGCTTATATGCTAATTTTAAGAACAGGTACCTACCTACAGCAGATATTAAGAAATCAGATTTAACTATACAGGGTGGGATCTTTTACAAGGGCCTTACTAATATGGATATGTTATTATCATCACTGTCTCGGTGTGAGAGTGACATAAAGCTATATAAGACGAATAGACCAACCCTTTTTCACAACGTAGGTAACAAAGTTTTAACACTTTACCGTAGGTACGGCTCTGGGCTAAAACAAACCATTATAAAAAAGAAAAGATGATCTAGGGGAGGTAATAAACTAAATTCTGGACCAAACTAAAACCGTTACAATAAATTACCTACCATTATATTAACGCACCCTGTATTACTGTACACTGTATTACTGAAACCTGTATTACAGCACCCTGTATTATTGCACCTATATTACAGCACCCTGTTTTACTTGTACCCTATATAATTATGTATTATCGTATAAATTACAAATATTTAAGAAGTTATTGATATGATAAACATTGATATATTTATTTATCACTTGACCGTCATTTGTATTTGTTTAAATTGTAAGGAATGTAAGAAAACAAATAAATGTGACTACCTACACTGTTTACATCGAAAACCAACAGGTGTGCCGTGTGGTATGGTAAGGTACCTACATTTCACATGAATGAATAAATTAATGCATTTTATTTTTTTCAAATGAAATCATATCGTGGGTGCGTTTACAAACACAAATTTCACATACACAAACAGCCAGACCTATGTGCAATGCGGGAATCGAACCCGCGACACGTTGCACAGCAGCCAATCTCCCAGCCACTGCGACAACCGTGCGGTCAATCAATTCATGAAATATTATTAAATTCATACCTTTCATTGGTAATACCCACTGAAATGACACTATATATTACCTATCTATGGTATGGTATTACCATTTAGGTACCTAACCATAGGTACTGCGCAAATAATGAGTCAATCAAAGGAAAACGGTACTTGTAACTAGCGGTTAACTACTAATCATTTTATGTAATATTAAAACCTCTAGAGCTAGTAAACTAGAAACTTGACTAGAAACTACTAACTTCTAACTAAATTGACAGAACATTATTTGATGCACTGGTTTTAGCATTTCATGTTTTAGTCATGTCAATGTTATTTTATGTTTCAACAGTTCCGTTTTTTTTTTTTTTTCTTGTAATCGTGTTCAGATAAGATTTTTTTTTAAATCACAGAAATAATGGGATTGTATTCTTGAACAAGTTCATAGTCTTGATTTCATATACTTAGTAAGCACCATCAGCAGTGAAAATAATGTTAAGACTTAAAAATTTAATTCTTGCACCAAGTCAATCAATACTGAATATTTTCTTGAGTTTTCACTCTTCTGCAAGGCACACATAAATAACAATCTTGATTTCCTTCGATAAATCAAGTTATTATCAATCAGTACATATAGTTATCGACTGACTAACACCAGCGAGTATTTACTTAGATATAGAACTTATAAAATGTTACAGTAGACCAATGAATCAGATAGTCCGTTGAGTCAGACAACCGCAAACCGTGGCATACTTTACCTACCTAGTGGAGATGTTAGGAAAATGTACATTACTTAATATTGGTGCCGATTCTGTTGTTTACCAACTAAACTAATTTAGTCTCATTACGTCTCTTTCTACTAAAAAACATGAGAAAAGGATAGAAGATATTTAATCCTGTCAAATTAGTCTACTTGAATAGTTTTGTTGTCAATTTAGTCGTAATCGCAAAAGGTCATGACTATTTTCCCGTAAATGACAAGGGCGTAGGCTAATTTGACAGTTCTAAATATATTCTGTCCTTTTTCAATGTTATTTGTAAGAAAGAGATGTAGTGTGATTAAATCAGCACCATTACCTACTTTACCGCAAATAGTAAACATATTAGTTCAGGGTAAGTTATGCAAAACATTCGTTAGCAAAATAATATACTTACAGGAGATTTTGCAGTTCATTAAAGAATTTCCAAACAAAGTCGTATTTTCAAAATGTTAACGCTAAGGGATTTAGAATAAGGTACTGAACCCATGGTTTCAGTTTTCGTGTCACTTACGTACACCCAGCCGGCCTAGCATGACCACGATAGAAACGGGTTTTGTCTACATA